>OX335643.1:20907846-23407846 GCA_946894095.1 Incurvaria masculella
CAGCCGTTCCTAGCTACACGCATTTGTTTGGGCTTTTTAGGTTGATTGTTTAATCGCGTATTGTTAGGATATTACGGTTTCAGTTGAATGGTTTCTTAATTTTTGTTTGGTAGATTAGTAGGTACTAAGCCAAGCGCGGCATTTCGAACTTTCACGGGGGATACGAAAACCATGCCGGCCGGCCAGGTGCTCTTTCACCCCATGTTTCAACGACCCCGGGGGACTTTGGGGGAAATAAATCGGTATGGAGTCGATTCCATAGTTTAGCGACCCTATAAATAAAGGATCAAAAGGATCGGATGGTATTTATTTTTAAGTGTCGGCTGGGAATGGGTGCATGCGGCGCGGCGGCAGCGCTTACTTTTACTAACTGTACCGAAGTACGGCTTGGTATTTCCCGCAACTTTAGCACTACTTGGCATCACGCTAAATCGCCGGATGTGCGACCAATAGAATAAAATCCTTGAGAACCAATTACTCGATTTAGACGTGGATTGTATCTACGTCTAGCCTGATTCTACTAAAAACTTATAGGCTACATAATATAACGCCTCATTACCAGAAGGGTGTGCGTATTTTGTCAATGTATAGCATCTCTGGGAGCAGTCAGGTTCGAGATGGTTTACTGTTTTCGATGTTGAGGCTGGCTGTGGTGAACTTACCTACGTTACACGTTACTTACTAGGTAGGCAATGTAGCAGTGAAAGTGAAGAAAGGTTCTGACGGCAAATGTTTTTTTTTTAAATAGCCACCAAACGTCAACGAAGCTCTCAATGGGATTGACCCTATTTTGGACCAGTCATGTGGGCTACTTTTTATCCATGAGATAATTTAGCCGACACTAACCCGAGCGGAGCCGGGTACCGCAGCTAGTTATTTATAAATCTGAATTAAAAATACATTGAACATTTCTACATTTAATACAATTCCAAAAACATTAAATCTCGACCCGTGGCTCAGGTCAGTGGCAAAGGTCTGGGTTTGAATCCTTGCCCCGTTTATGACCACTTTTTCTCTATTTCTGAGTTGGATAAGTGAATTTCGTTACGAATGCGAGCTGTTCCATGGTCCCCTTCCCCTAAAATGTGTAAGGGTTAAGCCCGCCCGGGCAGGTACCATCGCAGTGGTTGAAAAGATGGTCGAAGCGGAAACGAAAAAATGACTGTGATTTCCATCTAGTTACATGTAGCCGTACTCATAAAGGCAAAGCCCAGGCATGGAACCTAATTCCTTCGGGTATGCGGTGTGTTGGGATTGAGGGTAGGTGTGGTATTAGCCATCCATTTCCAGTCACTTTAAAAAATAATACTTAGGTTACAAGAACATTTTAGTAGAAATCGAAATATAAGAATGCCAGGCAGTGATTCGAGATGCCTGCCACCTGACGTTTATCGAACCATATATTTGCCACCTGAGCGGTTAATTTGAGCTCTGAATTCACAAAGATGGAAATCGTCGATCTCCGAGGCTATACCTGTCCGAGTTTGCTTAAGTTTCATTGAACCAGATGAATCCAAACGTTGCGATTAACATATTTTTTTATTTGCTGCCACAAAAATAAGTATTACGCCTGGACGGTTGTATTCGCAACAAGTTATGATATAAACCATCTATATCCGCTAATTTCGAAGGAAAACTATACTAGAATATTAAGGGTATTCCGACCCATACAAAGTTTTTTGTAAACAGAACGCAAAAAGTAGCCTCGAATCTCCATCTCCATCTCCACTAATTATAAAACACTAGGAAAGTAGCGTGTTTTTAATTTTGGAAGTTTACAAAAATCTTTTTCCAGGGGCTTATACTAACAAAACTAATTTCCTTCTCCATCTCCACTTATTATAAAACACTAGAGAGGTGGCGTGTCTGTATTTTGGAATTTTACAACAAATTATTTTCAAAGGGGCTTATACTAATGAAACTAATGATAAAAAACTATTTTTCGGAAGTGTTTGTCTATCTGTCTGTCTGTCTTTAACAATGTTTGGCCGCTTTTCAAGATGAAACAGCTAATTTTATTTAGATGCAGTTTTCACTAATATAATCAAGCACATCTCGAAGATTTTTTTTCCAAATATCATCACGATATGTTAAAAATGAGGGAGTAGTGAGCGAAAAAGTAATTGACCTTTTTTGATCACCGAATTGGCGCGTTGCGTGGAGGCGTCTCGGCGGGCGACCCTAATTCTCACAATCATCACCCTAACGTGAGCGGCGAGTAGACTGTATCATATCGGACTTCAACGCGAGCGGAGCCACGGGCACAGCTAGTTAGCTATTGTATTTGCGGCGAAAATATTGTTACAATTTCAGGTTTAATAGGTTTATTGTAATTAGCGCTTAGAAATTTTACACCTTTTACAAGATTGCACTGCAACTACTATGGCTACACATATTTAATTAATATAATGCAAATTGTTGGCTTAAAGTGAAATACTTTTTGCGTTATGTGTACAGAAAATTATAAAATAAGATTAAGGCTTAGAAGGCTGAGAAATAAGGTGTTTTAGTGTAATACATTAATGATTATTCTGTAGTCATGCGCTATTAAGAGGATAATGAGAAAATCAAGTTCCATACAACGGTTCGTGCGTGCTTCCTCAGTCAATTTAAGAAATATTTTTCTGAAACATTTATTTATTTAATAAACTAATTGACAGCTGCGTCTAAAGTTTATTTTTTTGATACCTTAATTTTTATGCACGATATACGCCTTCAAACATTTTAAAAATAAAAACGTACAGACTTATCTCTACATTGATTTATTTAATGTGCAAATTTTCAGCAAAATATTTCGTATATTTGACTGAGGAAATTGTATTTACTCAATCAAATTATTATCATCTTAAAATAAGTATACATAAATGAATTCAGCTGAACTAATTAATAATGGAATGCCTTTCGAAACATTTCATAATTGTCCTTTTTGCAACTATGGCATCTGGTTTAAAGCCATCCGGCAGTATTCAGAGTGAGCTAACTGACTTTAACACGCGAATTATTGCCGGACTAAATATCATTTTGTATGATTAGTCTGAATACGACTGATCGTCATTACATCTGTAAAAGCATAACATTTTCTTACAATGCACATTTCACCTTTTTGTTTTACTGAACGTGAATCGCTCATACCACACCCACCGTCATGGTATAAGGCTAACATACCGCATTTTCAAAGTATTTAGGTGCCATGTCAGGACCTTCCTTTCATGAGCACGGCTACATTGAACTGGATGGAAAACACGGACAATTTGTCATTGCCGCTTCGACCATCTTTTCATCCAATGCGATGGTACCAACCCGGGCGGGCTTAAACCCTACCACCTAGGGGAAGGGGACCTACAGTTTTACATTGATTCCGAACCATGGAGCAGTTCGCATTCGTGACGAAATGTGTTTATCGAACTCGGAAAGAGAAAGACAGTGGTGCATGTCGGTATTGAACCCAGCCTCTGGGACGCTAGGCCAGTCCCCGCGCCACTAGGCTACGAGCCGCTCAAATGATGGTGAATAAAGACGGGGATCGAACTCTGGCATGGAGAGCGAGTCCCCGCGCCCTGAACGAGTCGCTCTCTTGATATTAATAACACATAAATCCTTTTGTTTTGTCCGACCGCTTCGTTTAGTGTTAACACGCACCTACGAGGGTATTCGTCGAAGCGTTCGACATTGACGGACGACGTCGGCGCCGAAGAAATGGAATCGTGATATTTTTACTTTGTTTCAGGCTCGTCTCGTTTGAATCTCTCGCGCTCCTGATTTCCTCGTTAGCAATGACGTATCTGCGAATGTTATTCATGGAATCGCTGAAGGTGACTAATGGTCCCTGGAAATTAATGGAGGGTTTCATGCAATTTTCCCATTTTCGGTTGTCATTTTGGTGGGTTTTTACGTAATATCGTCCGACAATGTTGTTATTATTTTTCAGCATTTTTGGATGTTGTACTCAACCTTTTCTATTATTTAGGGTCCTATGGAAAAAAGCGAAAAAAGGACTCTCATGGTGTGGCTCTGGTGTCTGACGGTCACACGCGTTCTGTCCCTAATTCTTATCCTATGAACGGTATGTAGTTCTGCACCAAATAATTACTTTTGTTCAAAACGACATGTTTTTTTAGAAAAGTTTAGATTTATGAATCAATAATTTTGTTTGAAATGTTGATAATGTAAAACTAAAAAAAAAGATAATATTCCCACCATGACTCATGTTCAAGTCCACCAGTCCCTCGTATACGTGAAGGTTTTTTTTAATACTATTGGTCACTTCGCTAGGTTCTAATTATTTTTAAGTTCACGTGGTCATATCACAAAATTGCTTTGGTTAAATATAATTTTAAAGCTCTACACGATTAAGCAATAGGCATGTTTTTAAGAATAATACTAGATATAGATTCGGATCCAGATATAAATAGTAAGCAAAGACCATCAACTGGATGTTATACGAGAACTCCTGTCGTGATAATGGGCAGAATGTTTCATAAATGTCAGGTCAAAAGTTAGTTTGCTAATTTTCTAAGGGTTAATTTTTCAATAGTCTGATAAACAGCCAGATAACTATTCGACGGATTTATTTACGCTTCTGCTTATCCATCCGATATAGTAAGTCCATATTTTTCAAATTATAGTCAGATAATTGTGATAGAAGATATAATTATCTGGCAATTACTATCGACCTTTTGACCAATGTTAATTTTTTTATATCAGTCCGATAAGTCTTGAACAATTTGAAGATTGAAAAATCGACCCTTAATCTAATTTAAATGGTACATAGAGTCGCTATTTATACGCACTTGTATAGGTGGGTCGCCTTCATAAAGTCCAAAAAGCATAAGTTCCAAAACCCAGAACATCCAAACGTATGTATTTTTGCATATATTTATAAATTCAAATATTATAATCTAACCTAACCTAACCTAACCTAATTGAAAAAGTTCCGTATTTATTAGTGTTTTGGACGGTATGGGTTTTGGACCTTGTGCTTTTTGGACTTTATGATACGTCCGTCGTTTTTGAGGTTTGAGTATTATTATTATCAAATTAAAAGGTGTTATATAATATACTAGCTGCGGTACCCGGCTCCGCTCGGGTTAGTGTCGGCTAAATTATTTCATGGATAAAAGTAGCCCACATAGCTGATCCAAAATAGGGTCAAACTGGTCCAGGACAATGTATCCATCTACCAAATTTAATCAAGATCGTTCGAGATGAAATAGCATGATTTAATGAGAAACATCCAATAATTCCCATTTAGAGCTTCGTTGACGTTTGGTGGCTATTTTAAAAAAAAACATTTGCCGCGAGAACCTTTCTGCACTTTCACTGCTACATTGCTTACCTAGTAAGTAACGTGTAACGTAGGTAAGTTTTGCGTGGACTCCAACCCACAGCCAGCCTCAACATCGAAAACAGTAACCCATCTCGAACCTGACTGCTCCCAGAGATGCTATACATTGATAAAATACGCATATAAATCAGGTAAGTGGTTCGCACGTTATAAGACTTTAAGACTCACTACTTACCCTTCTGGTAATGAAGCGTTATATTATGTAATCTATAAGTTTTTAGTAGAATCAGGCTAGACGTAGATACAATGCACATCTAAATCGAGTAATTGGTTCTCAAGGATTTTATTCTGTTGGTCGCTCCTCCGGCGATTTAGCGTGATGCCAAGTAGTCCTAAAGTTGCAGGAAATACCAAGCCGTACTTCAGTAAAAGTAAGCGCTGCCGCCGCAAAGCCGAGCCGTGCATAGCATTGCAGTTTGTATGACAGCCCCATCTTAGCGTAAGCGGAACTGAATTCTATTTAGCCAATCCTAATTCCCGGGTAGTTAAATGTACATGTACTAAGTTTTACAAATCGCTAGTGCCTTGAAAATTCGCCAAACGGACACCAAACAGTCACGACGTCTGCCCTCCCCCCGCCGCCGCTCCCCGCCCCCGCCCCCGGCTCCTCTCCCCCTAGTGTGAAGTATCGCTACCGGCATCGTTTTCGCAGCCCCGTGAAAGTTCTAAAGCCCATGGGCACATAAATTGTAGCCTATGTGTTATTCTGATGTATAAGCTATATTATTGTAAAGTTTCATTAGAATCCATTCAGTAGTTTTTACGTGAAAGAGTAACAAACATCCATCCATCCATCCATCCATCCATCCATCCATCCATCCATCCATCCATTATTACAAACTTTCCCCTTTATAATATTTATTAGATTTTTATATCGGTTTTAGATCCCTGATTCTAACATAAAACAGGTGATATAGTTATTGTCTTATGTACTGGGTAAGCCGTCTAAGCTTTTCAGCACTCTTGATATACAAGAAAAGTATCAACACAAAAACCATAGAAGGTATGTATCATATTTCACGTACAACCATCAGTCCGACCCATCGCTAAACAGACAGACTCGAAATATCATTATCACGCCGCCGCCAACTTGAAAAATGATAGCGATACACAAAAGATTTCGACAGTCGCCCCCGAGAGAAAATACTATTAATCATTATCATGAGGAAAATGCAGGCGATATCGCATGAGGGCGCGAGAATTATGTTTGAGGCCGAGATTTTGAACGATGACAGTTTTTTAGATTTGTTTATTTTAAACATGCATAGCTTTTTACCAACAACAACCTAAATTGTTTTTTTTATTGATATTATAAATATTTCTCGAGCGTAACTTAGCCAAGGGTAATCACATAAACGACCGAGTGAGTCCGACGAGTTGAGAGCTTTTCAATTACTACCCTAACCAAAATGTATTATTTTACTATAAAACTATTTGGCTTATTAATGTTATTTGTATATATGTAGAATCGACCGTGAAGCAAGGACACATTAATTAAAGGAAGAGCCTTGTAAAAATAACTACTTTACGAATATACTAATAAGCTAGACCAAAAAACATCGCATTCGCGGGTATTGCGTTTACCAATTTCGCCATCTGCTCTAGGCCCATAATTTGGAATTTTCCAGCATACCTTCCTCCCGTAATAAGTGCCTCCTACTAACATAGTGATCATACAAACATGAATTTAACGCTTTACCAGTGCTTGCTTAGTAATAAAAACCGATGATTTTTCTATAAACCATGCGAAATAACTTTTTCATATACCACGAGTCTTATATTTAGGTAATTAGAGTGATTATTTTATTGGTTATGTTGGTTATTTATTTTAAATAAACTATTTATTACGAAACAAGATACACCAGTGATGTTTATTATTATAAACGTTTTCCTAGACGTTTAACTCAGACAAAATTGCAGTGTTTACCACCGATCCAATTCATCAGTCTACCACCTTTCTTTATTGATGTCCTTATAAAGAAAATATAAATAATCTATAAATAAATTTTACTCTAAGCTCGAAGTAATACGACATATCTCGAATCGGTTTCCATTTCAAGGGTCACATGAAAACAAGCGATCTTTCCCAGCCGGATAAAACGGGAATTTCGATCACCTCGCAACAGCCGAGGCCAAAGTAAAGCGCCGCGCTGGCACGAAGTTGCGCCGAAAATGCATCAACAATCTCTGTGGAATCTAGTTTGGAACGCGGCCGGAATCCCGTTTGAGGTAAATACGTAAACTAGCCGTCGCGTTGTCGCTAGACGTTTTTCACTAGACGAAGCCACTCAATGGAAAGGCAGACGGAAAAAAGGACACGTACCTTTTAGCATACAAACCGGTTTGCAAAATGTTCCACTGAACAACATGCTATCTCTACATATAAAAGTGCGTTAGTCTCACTAAAACTCTAGAACGGCTCAACTGATTTGATTCATTTTTAGGGTTCCGTACCCAACGGGTGCCAACGGAAACCTATTACTAAGCCTCCACTGTCTGTCCGTCCGTCCGTCTGTCACAGGGCTCTATCTCATGAACCGTAATAGGTAGCCAGCTGAAATTTTCACAGAGTATGTATTTATTTTGCCGCCAAAACAACAAATAGCTAAACTTAAAAAAAACAATGTATGCCCCCCATACAATAAACGTGATTTCCTTGTGTTAAATCTTGTGCGATGGTACGGAACCCTTCGTGTGCGAGTCCGACTCACGCTTGGCAGGTTTCGTATTGTTTTTTTGACTCAGTACTGGGGTGGTTTATATTTACCAATGGACCCGGTAGGTGGCGCTGTTGTGGTGGAGATGTTGACCCGAGCTGAGCCGGGCATGTCAGCTAGTAAGGAATATATAAGACTTGTATCGAGAGCGATATGTTAGAGCAGTGTCCATTTTTCCGCCCGCCTGAACAAAGTATAGATAAAGAGGCGTCACCTTTTGATGAAATAGATATTTTTTCGGGAGCCCAGTGCTAGGTTCGACCTATATCAGTGTAACTCTCGCCAATCAATCACGAGTGCGACTAGACAGTAACGAATGTACTACTATTGATGCACAGCAGTTTGACTGAGACGAGGCTACGTCAGTATTTCGGTTGGCAGAGGGCTAATTGGCTGACTTGGCAGGTAATTGAGTCAGGGATCCCAGTTCCAATATCCAATGCGACGCCGCCGCTTTGTCCATCGACCTTGGTGTGAGTTTTACTGAAACAGTCCGGTAAAAACTTAGAACCAAGGTTAAAACTAATCAATGGTTTATTACGCGAAATGGATGATGTGCTTCTGCTTAGTCATTAGTGCTTCAGGGTTAGAAAGGCGTAGGTAACCTCCACGGTTTAATTCAATGTTGAGCCCTTTTATATTTACAATACTAACATTTTTCAAGTTCCTTGGAATTCAAAATCCACATTTGAGTTAATTTAAATACGCACATGAGTTAATTTAACTTTTAACCATCCGACCGAAATCTTTTGAAATCCCGTTCAAAAGGTCAGTATTTTTTCTTTTTCACGGCACCGTTTTTTTAACTTCACTTTTATTCCATTCTAAGAGGTAGATATTCAATTCCACGTGAAAATAAGGCTACCATTGGATGAACTGAATGGATCCCACCTTAGCTTTGTTCGCGCCGACTTTCATTTCTTTTTCGAAATTCTTTTCCCGCCGTCTTTTTATCTTCTTTTCTTTCCTTCCATTTATCTCACTCCTCCTCCGGAGATGAGACTTCGTCAATGCTGAAGCGATTTGGACGAAGTTATTGTTGTGAAGCCACGACGTCCACCCGGTTATTGCAGGAGAGTGAGCAAAAAAGGCTACGATAACTTTAATGAGCTCGCCTTTTCCTACAAAGAATCGAATAATTTTCTAATGAGACACCTACACTTCAAGAGAGGTAAGCAGATATGGCACAAGGTATACGATCACTTTATACTTATTTTGCTTTTGGAAATGTATACTTGACGAACCCACGAAATAATTTAAAGTTTTATATTGGTTGATTCAATTTTAAAGGGTTGAATTGATGAATGAAATTATTGAAAGAATCCATTATTTATTGCGCAACAAAGAAAAATACAACCATACAAAACAACAATAAAATGGTTTATTGATAGATATTATTGATATCAGTGATTTTTTCTAGTCCACCCTGGTGATACAATAGTATTTTTGAGAAAATAAATTAAAACAAAAAAATTAAGAGCGTTGAACGTTTGAATCCACATATCTATATATGTATTTATATTTTTATTCCGTTCATATTTTATATACATAGTAAAAACATTGTTAAACTTAAAGTCTTTGTCTTTAAGTTTTGTGTTTTTTTCATTGTTAATTGTTAGTTAGGATAAATAAAGAATAAATAAAGAACCAAAAAAAAACAAAAGTTATATTGTTATATATATAAAAGTATTTATAGCGAACAGAAAATAAATATACAAGTGTACATACATTCTGACCGTACTTCTAGTAGACTATTGGGATTATCAGCTCATAGAAAGTAACATTTCTTGCCAATTTATGGCTCATCTGTCGCTAAATTAACTTTCTTATATCCTTCCATTGTTGAAGTTTCTACTTATAACATTAAGATAACAAAATGCCTGCATGTACGTCTTTTTAACCGACTTCAAAAAAGGAGGAGGTTATCAATTCGTCGGAATCTTTTTTTTTTTTTTTTTTTTATGTATGTTCACCGATTACTCGAAGACCCCTGGACCGATTTGGAAAATTCTTTTTTTGTTCGAAAGGGTATACTTTCTAGTTGGTCCCATTTTTTTTTTTATGAAAATCGGTTCAGTAGTTTGGTACTTAATTATAACAAACATCGAATTTCTTAACCTCGCGAACGCAGAAATGTGATTTTTTAGTTACAGCAGCTTTCTTTTCGGGTGAGATTGCTCAGTATGAGAGGTTGTTTTTTACTTCAACTGTTGGGGGTATTCAAGGGGGGTAAAAGAGGGCAAATTGTACACATTTCTATTTCTAGAGCCGCTGAACTCAGAAATGTCAGAGTATGTTTTGTTTTAGATGGGATTGCTAAGGAAGAAAATATTTTTGGAAATTATACTATTAGGGGTGTAAAACAGGTCAAAATGAACACATTTAGGCGAAAACCACTCATGTTGAGATCTCTGAAACCAATTATCCTCGAAACTTAAAATTTTCAGTGACTTCTTGTTAAGACGAAAAGGCTCGCTCACAACGGATTTTACAAAATTCAACTGTTAAGGGGGGATACACGAGGCCAATATGTACACATTTTCATACAACTTAAACTTACGCAAGAAACAGACTATCCGGAACGATGGAAAGATGAGAAATTCAGAAGCTCAGCGGTTCCGGTCATTCGTTGTTTTGTCTTTTTAGGGTTCCGTTCCCAAAGGGCACCAACGGAACCCTATTACTAAGCTTCCGCTGTCCGTCCGTCCGTCCGTCTGTCACAGCACTCTATCTCACGTGATCTCATCGTATCAATTATCGTACGTATCAACCGTGAACTCATGAGTCCAGATAGTTACCGGTCTACCTTTCGTCAGAAATGAGATTTCTCAATGGTTTTATTTCTGCTAATGCTCGTTCATTGTATTGTATTGTATATGTATGTATATCTTCTTTCCACTTTGTATGTGAAGTTAAGCAGGAGGGCTCGCCCACCTTGAGTCAAAAGTTACGCCACCACTAAAAAGCAAAAAATAAAATATTTTAAAAAAAAAAAAGGACCGCCTTCAAAAAAACCGGAACTAAAAAGCAAAAAATAATTGGTTACTTTCAATTAATGTACGAAAAGCTATTTTATAATTCTAACTAATTATGTACAATTTCTTAATTTTTAATCATCTTTTGAAGTCGGTGCCTTGGGTAGACGTTCTTTAAGAGCTGCAAGTAGTTAGATTAATATCACCTATGGCTAAGAAAGAAATATAAGTAGGTAGCTACTTATATTTACCTACTTGAACAAAACACAAAAACAAAAATTAAATAAACAAACAGGTCGGAAAAACGTATGTAAGTAGGTATTTAGGCAAGTACTTTGTAATTTAAATATGCCTTATACTTAAACTAAATACCTAACACAGTAAAAACAAAATATTTACAAGAAAACCCTACGAACAAACCAATATAAAAACAACGACCACTTATATGATAAATATTTAGGTAGTTGTAGCTTGTACTTTTTATTCTACCTAAATACCTACATAACACAAAACAAAAAAAAATACAAATATAAAAAAGAACAGAAAACAATAGGTAGCGACTTTGAGGTGTCTGCTCTCAACTTCGTGTCAAAACGAGTGTGCGGTTAGTACAGATCTCACCAATTTCGGCAGAAATCGTCTCGTTCAGACAACGATGTCGCAGGGAAGTACCAATCAACACAGAGCAGCGAATTAACGTACTCCTTCACCAGTGCGCGCCTTTATAAAGCCGAAAGTACTAATAATCGTTGAAACCCAATTTCAGTACGCTGCGCTGTATCGATATCAGCTTGCACGTAAACCAACGCTAAGGGCATCTCCAGTTAGACGAACGGTCGCTTAAAATGCTCTGTGGACCAATCATTGCTGACTCAGGTTGTTTACGCTCTCGTAGACTTCGGGTGTGTTCGGCTGAAATAGTGTCTGTTCGGTCAGCAGCGTGCGAAGCGAACTCTACCCAAGGCACCGACTTCAAAAGATGATTAAAAATTAAGAAATTGTACATAATTAGTTAGAATTATAAAATAGCTTTTCGTACATTAATTGAAAGTAACCAATTATTTTTTGCTTTTTAGTTCCGGTTTTTTTGAAGGCGGTCCTTTTTTTATTTAAAAATATTTTATTACTTAATGTAATCATGATAGGGAAAAGAAAATAAAGGGAATATTTCTTTTAGTAATAAAAAACGAGTTCACTCTTTTGTTTATTTTTAAATTCTTCAAATTAACGTACCGACTGACAGCTTCAATTGATGAAGAAAAATATGCATTTGAATTAACTGCAACTAAATAAAATCAGTAGGGTCCTATAGGTTCTCCGCCTAATTTCTGTAATACTACTCCGTATGGCTGCCACGGCTGACTAGCTGCCAGTTGGCAAAGCATTAGGTTTGTGTGTCCATTTTAAATGGCGCCACAGTCGCTATTTCATAGGGCAAAAAGTTTGCAAATTTTAAATGGAAACTTTTTGGCATAATTATTTCAGAAATGTTAGCCCTTTTCATGAATTGTTTTATGACATTAAATATATAACTTATTAGTGTGCTCACCAATTTACGCTTGGTATTTTTATGTTTTAGCGGAGTTATAGAATAAAAAGCTATGAACGACCATGGTATCTTCTACTTTAACGCATACACATCCTTAAGCCGCATTTATAGTGCTTATTTTTGAACACGCTTTCGTCCAAATCCTAGCCGTAAGCAGGTTTATGCTTGTAATCTCAAATCTAGTTTGTTGCAGCAGTCAGCATGACAGCATATAATTCCGACACATCGTGCTGATAGACTGACGTAAGCATGTTTATTTTAAACACGTCATTTAGAGTGAATTATATACCTACTTTGTAATTATTCATTGCAAGGACGAATAAACATAGAGTGTTTGGCTGTTCTAATAATGTTGAAATATTGAATAATAATTGCGTGAACTATAATTTCATGCCTAAAAAATGCATTACAATGCCTAAAAACAATATTGTAGGTTTTATTTTATTAAATTTCGTGGAATGGACGCAAATCTGGGAAAATTAAAATATATCCATCTTTATTTTTCGTCTTAAGAAGAAAGAAGATAGATCTATAATAACCATCACTATAAAACTAACCAGAAAAGCACTTCAGCCTTAAAAACACGTATTCTATATTTATCCAATTCAACCAGTATCATAATATTTTAAAATGAATCACGGCAACTTGCAGCTCAATATTTTTACACACGGGTTTTAGGTAACCAAAACTTAGTGAAATTATGTGCATGTTGTTCGGTTGGATTTAATGGTTTTAAACACATATTTACTAAGTTTTCAATCCGGCGGCGGCGGCGCTTGGAAACTATAAATTATTTAGACCATTTTCTATTTTGCGGTACAAGATCACATATTTGTCTAGTGAATAAGCGTAAAACATATAGTAATTCACTTTAAAAAGTAGATTTTAAAGACCAAAAACATACATGGCGCTAGTCTGAAAACGATTTTGACGCGCATACAACAATGAACCCTAACGCACTGCTTCCGGAGATCGCCATTAACGTTTGTTTGCTGAACGCTGGACTCAGCTGGAGCCTTAAAATTATGTTTTATGCAGAATAGGAAATCTATATTTCACTTACATTAGAAAACTTATCTTGTCATTTACCAGTCTACACAAGAACAAAGAGCAGTAAGTACGTAATAGTAACTTTAGTTTGCCATTGCAATTGCCTTCACCACAGCATTTGAGCTGGCGCTTAAATGTCTTAGTCGCTGCAAACGTGATTTTATGAAATTGGATACGAACAATCTAGCCACAGATAACCATTATAAATGTACCTTCTTTACTCTTTGTTAGACAAAAGTACATAAATCGACATTACAAATATGAATTACAAAATTTAGTTTTTTCGTCCAACTGAAAGGAACTTCTAAATTATAAGTAAATTTCGCCGAGATCGTGTGTTTACTGGCTGCCTGGCCACGTGAGAAATTTAATGGCACGGAATCTGTATTAGATTAGATGAGGAAAAAAGGATTTTCAGAAAAAAGTTGGCATGTCCCTTCCTCTAATGTACCGAAACACGTCGTTCGTTGGAGTGAGCGAGGAGGGAAGAAGTTGCTTTGGCTGACGCAGTGCCGTTAAATCTGTCTTTATTTCGTGGTTTGTTAAAACATTTGGTAGTGTGTGAACATGACAGTTACAAAATTGTGTTAATGTCTAACTTTATAACAGTGTTCTGTCAATTCGTATTTTTTTCACTAAAGGGACAGTCCTGTATGGCAGCCAGTTGATGGGCTTATATCGTTTATGTAGGTGGAATTAACCTTTTATGTCCTGTGTGAGTGGCCCGTACTATGGAGAAATGCGGTTATGTGTCAAATACACAAGTTCAAAAACGAATGTACGCACATCTTTATTTCTTAAATGTGTATTTTACTCTAAAATGAGGATACCTCCTTGGTTCGCAATCCATGTAAAACTATGGGCCTCCTTTCCTACTTACTAGGTGGTTGGGGTTAAGCCCGTCCGAGTTGGTACCATCGCATTGGATAAAAGATGGTCGCAGTGGTAGTCCAGTAAAAAATGGTCCAGTTAAATAATAGAAATCTTAAATTATTAACATGTGCGCGAAAAATAACTCAATATAACGCCAACCGATTTCGGTGATTCTTTTTTTATTGGAAAGGACGTGTACAAATTAGTAAATGTACTTCAGATTCACTAAAAATTAACAAATAAAAAAATGAACAAAAAAATAACCGACTTCAAAGAAAAAGCACTAAAAAGTAAAAAATAATTTCCATTTTTGTAGTTACGATTTCTGTTATTTTTTGAGTCGGTGTCAGCCAAGGTTAGGTTAGGTTAGGTTAGGTTCTCTTGATTGGCGCAGCGCGTGCCCGGCTGACGCCAACTCAAAAAATAACAGAAATCGTAACTACAAATATGGAAATTATTTTTTACTTTTTAGTGCTTTTTCTTTGAAGTCGGTTATTTTTTTTGTTAATTTTTTATTTTTTTGGGTAAGCGCTTCCAAATTGTTTTTTAAATTAAAAACAAAAACCAGAAGGCAAAAGACAAAATAATGTCTTTACAGATTCTAGTTCCAGTTATTAATAAAATATTTGATTACTGTTAAAATATAACTCAAGTTCTTCTATATCTACTTCTTACTTTTACAAAATATTAAGCAGCTTGATGAAACAGAATTGATTACTTAAAATATTACATAGATTCTCCGAAAATATGTGCCCTAGTTTGCTATCCATTTTTACAGATTATGAAAGTATAACTAAAATATCGTACCGCATCTTATCGCAGCCTCAGCTCCATAATAGTGTTCAGGCTGGCTGCAAGCCAGCAACAACCACGTATGTTGCATCTGGTGCATCGTGGAAGATAAAGCATATGATTTGCGTTTAGGTTAAAGTAGTTTAGGTGTGTTTAAGGCGAGAAAGATATAGAAAATGAGAAACAAAATTAAAAGGTTATCATTTAAATATCTACAGGCTCATTTTGTAAATACCTGCACCGCTTCAGTGTTTGTATTTGTATATAATTCAATAAACTTCCTTTATGTAACATGCTGAAATAAAAAAAAATATTAAAGATAATTTTCTCATATTTTATTTTAAAAACACTTTGAGAACATAAACGAAACTAACTTTAGTGCAGCGCAGCGGTGTTTATTTACCTACCCCTATAGGTGTCACGTGATCTTACGGACTTTACACCCTCTTTTTCAAACTTTTGATATTTTTGGTAACATTTTTTTTGGTAAGATTTGTTTAAATTTTTTTGTTTTATATGACTTCATCTTATTTTACCCACTTAAGGGTTCTTTGTTGCAGATGATCTATAAATCATCTGGTATACACCATGTTCTTAAAACATTAATTTCTCCAAAAGTAAGAACCTAGGGTGCCCGACGGCTATTCTCTACACTCATTACCATTATCTAAAGTACCCCACGTTCCTCTTTTTAAAAAAAAAACTTGTTTCAAAACGTAATACGTCCCGTCCCGCATTGATGAAATCAAGTCGCGTATTAAGGTTATATGAAAGTAAGTTTGAACTCAATTACAAAAGGTGTACCTAACAGACAAGCAAGCGAGTTTAGAAAACATGCTAAAAAGAGGGAAATGCGTCTAATTTTTTTTTTCACTAGCAAATTACTTTATTAAAAAATAAGTTATGGACCTAGCGTGCGCGCGCAGCTATGCCTACAACATTCGTAATATTAAAATATTACATTATAAAAGTGGGTAAAGTTCATAAAGAAAGTCTGTGCTTTGAAAATAAGAAAACAGTGAACCAATCTCGGGAAAATATTTCTCGAATGCACGAACAATTTGCGGGGTGCATTCAAATAAAATCCCTGCCAACTTTGTTCTTTCTTGCCTCCTTCACGCCACTCTGAATGCAAGCGGAGTTCGGTGCATAAAATTTCATTTCTGTGTCCGATATATGAGACTCCACTTTGCATATCCGGCGGCGGGAGCGGGACACCGCTGCAACGGACGGCCACTTAGCAGGTCTATTCCTGGCATTCAGTAATCAGTAATCAGGAATCCTGAGTCTAGAAAACCGCTTTTATAGCGAAATTTAATGCGAGTTTTTCTACGGAAAACCTTGATTGATTAAAAAAACTATGCTCTGGAATATTTTCGTCAAAAAAATCGCTTTGAAAACCGCTATAAATGCGGTTTTGCTAGACTCAGGATTCCTGATTCCTGATTACTGAATGCCAGGAATAGACCTGCTGTGCTCTGCGGTTCGCGCGTATCGGATCCGGGGAGACTACTCGAGGATCATTGGAGATAGCGACATTGTCGCATTTTACGTGAAATATGCGAATGTTTTCTCGGAACGTTTATGACAGCTGCGAACGTAAAAACATAACGATTGGCTAGATTTGGAAGGTACACGAACTGAACTCAACAAACTATTAAAATCAAGATTCTTCATTTATCCAAACCAAATCGTGTAGCAACTCCGAATAATATTAATTAAAAATTTAAAAAAAATCCCAGCCCAGCCCAGTTGAATTCGTCTCTCTACCTACCTGACTAATTAGTCCTTGTCTGCCAAGCCGCAGAATTTGACCGAGATATACGTACTCTTTAACCTGTTCGATCACTTCACCGTCGATAACGATTTGTCCTCCCGTCATAACTTCGGTTCCATATTAAATTTATTCTTAACATGAAATTTATATAATAAAACATAGCAATATATAGCAGATACACATATTTACATTCCCATCCCTTCTTTTGCACGGACACTCAAAGCAAAATAATATTAATCGATACCGCATCAAACAGACAGCACTTTCCGAAAAACATATCCATACACACGTTACTATCACACAGTGTCACTCAGCACCCACACACACACCGGCACACCCCCAACAAGGTGGTGACTGAAAACCAGCGTCGCCTGCTTTTGTAAGTGCGAACCATCGCTGAGTCACAGTCCTTTTCCTTAGGGTACTATTTTACTTTATGTCTTCTATTTATAATATTATTATAATCGTATGTTATGCTGGTTCGGGTTCAGTCTTGCAGTATATTCATAAGTATTTCTTGCAGGACTCTTTCTTTAATTATTTTTTCCTTGCTTCACGGTCTTTTATACATGCATACATATCATATTCCTTGATCCCTCCTGTCAATAAGCTACTTACCTGCTCAGTACAAAAACGTATATTTACTCAACAATGCTTTATTCGTTGTGTCATTGTGTTGTTGCAGGTGAACGGTGTGTGGGGTCTGCCTGCGTTCGTGTGCGACTTCTACATCGCTATGGACGTCACTTGCTCTACTTCTAGTATATTCAACTTGGTTGCGATATCCGTCGACAGGTTGGTTGCTTCATATTAGCTCCAATTCTTTTATTCATAATAATAATACATTATTGTCAAGATATCAGTTAATTTTGCAAAGACTATGCCCGCCATCTAACATGTTGCCGATTGTAGTAGACCAGGGGGGCCATTTAGGTAAGAATGAGTTCGAATTCGGAAGTGAGTTAACCTAAAAGTAGCTGCAAGCAGTATTATTATTTAAGTAACGGAACGTTTTGTTTTACCTTCCAACGTATTCATGGGACAACCTAGATTTGTACCAAACTAAAACGACGTTTAAGCAGTGCGGAAACATGAACAATTTATAATAGTGAGTTGATATTTAGCGCCGAATTCCAAAATCAGTTTTACCTGAATGAGAAGATATTTAAAAAAATAATAAAATATTAATTCACTTGCGCCCTTGCGGAACTTAATGCTATGAGGTGTTATCCCGCCCTTAAATCGATTCAGTACGTTCATTGCTATTTTATATTATGTTTTAGTTTAATTTACTTTTATTTTGATAATAAGCAAAAGCAGTGACCCGATCACATAGTGGCATAACGAAGACCGAAATAATACTCTCATTTAAAATACTTTATAGAATCCAAGATAAAGCGATTCAATTCAAGTTTTAAGCTCGTTCGCTGAACAGAAACAAAGTATTACTGAAATGCAGCTCCGCGCACGGAGGCCGCTTATTGTAGCCTCCATAATCGAGTGTTCCGGAGCGCATCGCCGGCGCCGGCGACGGACCGTGAAATAAGATTACTTATAGCATTATACGGGGGACAAAAAATATGCAGCGCTGTTTCGCCCGTCTGCCGTTTACGGTCTGAGAATATTCAGCCGGATTTTGAGAAGGACCAACCGGTTTCGGAGTTTATTTGCGATAAAAATTTAGATTACGTACCCTTATGTAAGATATTGTGTTTTCTTTGCGTGAAAGCGAAACCTCAACGCCACATGGATGGAATCCGTGCCCGCCCCTCTTGTCACGTCCCACATACTAATATAATATGAACATCTACGTGATGCTATGTATTTTCAATACCTAGTCACACCTATTTACAAATTATGAACCCGAGCGGTCGCAGGTGAGATTTCAAGGTTGCGCACATTTCTTTCGAAATCAGATTCAAAAATCAAGTTTGAAAAATGCATTTTCGTTGAGAATCCTGTCGTATTAAATGACTTTTAGCGCTAAGAGTAGCGTTATTAGAGCTGATTGGAGGTTCCTTTGAGAAATCGTAGTATTTTATTGACGATGTAGCGCGCTATGACTCCTTTTTAATCCAAGACGCTGCCGGAAACGGTTAAATATGTATACAACGGTCAAATCAAAAAGGAAATCTATATTAGTAGAATTAGTCTATAGGGGGCCTCGTCGGAACGTCAAAAATTCAGAACAACAAAAATGTTTATTTTTGAAATACCATTGCAGAACATCAAAAGATCAGATCGTCGAATTTTGTCGTTCTGATTTTCTAAATTCTGAATAAACATTATAAAATGTAATTCAGCTCCCTTGCAGAACGTCAAAAATATTTGAATGTTCTGTTTGGATTTTTGTCGATCTGCAACCTAGCACCCTAACATCAAATAAAAACTCCGATTGGAAATTCATTGCAGAACGTCAAAAATATGGCTGCGTTAAACTATATTGCGCCCTGGAGCGTTAGTCTTAAAGCGCACATTAGCAGTGGCAGCGCTTCAGTGGCAGACAGCGGCGGAGACGCCGGCGGAGGCGTCGAAAGGGGGGGGGGGTCGTTCCTTTTTCAAAATTCATTGGGCACATCACGCTTGTTAGAGGGCTGGAGAGCCATCCTTATGGTCTGAGTAATATAATATTTTTAAAGGTTGCTGCTTCAACGTAATTCAAGCTTTAAGTACATTGTACCAAAGCGCTTTGTCGAGTACAGCGTTGCATTTTTGACGTTCTGCAAAGATTTCTAGAAAACGAAAATGAAAACGTAATGTGATGTGAATAGGATTTTTGACGTTCTGAATGACGGGAATTTATCAACGTTTTAATGGTTGGTTGCAGAACGTCAAAAATCTGCTTGAATATAATTTTATTTTGTTCGTTTTGCAATGGTTTTGTACCTTTTAAAAATACTTAGTTGCAGAACCCTAAAAATCAGAACGATAAAAAATTTGCCGATCTGACTTTGGTCGGTCTGCAAGCTATTTTAAAAATATATATTTTTGTCGTTTTGATTTTTTGACGTTCTGAAGGCGACTCGTCTATAGCAGTAGTAATACATTTGGTTAACAAATCGTACATTAAATCCGGCACAATTAGTGGAAGAGATGTTTTATTAAAAATTGTATTATTATAAAAAGGTAATGATAACTTTAAATATTGAGAATTTGATGGTGAAAAATAAGTCAATAAGGCATTGTGGAGCTTTTTAGGGTTCCGTACCCGAAGGGTGAAAACGGAACCCTATTACTAAGCCTCCGCTGTCCGTCCGTCCGTCCGTCCGTCCCTCCGTCCGTCTGTCCGTCTGTCACAGGGCTGTATCTCAGTAACCGTAACAGATAGACAGCTGATATTTTCACAGAGTGTGTATTTATTTTGCCGCTATAACAACAAATAGGTAAGATAAAAAAATAATTAAAATTTAAGGGGTCCCCATACAAAAAACATGATTTGTTTTGTATGATTTTTTTGTACGATGGTACGGAACCCTTCGTGTGCGAGTCCGACTCGCACTTGGCCGTTTTTTATAAAAACAGTTGTCGCTCAAAGTTAGTTGTAAAACTCGACGTTATACGTTTCAACAACGATTTGGACCAATGTTAACTTTAAAGTGTACAATTTCAGACGTAATAGTAATTTTTTTTATTTAGTTTATCCATTAAATATGTATTGCCGTTTTTCTTCAATTAAATTATTAGTTTTCATTACAATACTATATGCCTACTTTTTATGTATTATTCAAAACGTTTGGTACTACAGAGGGTTTAATAAATATATTATTAATGTTCCATCCTAAGGCTTATACATACCTTCACGCGGCTTTCCAAGAGGGGTAGGCAAAGATGATAGAGCACCATAGGGTACGATCACACCTCTTTCTCTTCTACTTTTTATGTATTATTCAAAACGTTTGGTACTACAGAGGGTTTAATAAATATATTATTAATGTTCCATCCTAAGGCTTATACATACCTTCACGCCGCTTTCCAAGAGGGGTAGGCAAAGATGATAGAGCACCATAGGGTACGATCACACCTCTTTCTCTTCACCTGCAGACATACATATTTTCATACATACAAGGCTAAATAGCTTAGACTAATGTTATTATTAGCGTGCTGTGTGGTGTAGTGTCGCCTCTTTGAACCGTTTCGGCCCCATGACTCCATTTCAATAAAAGTAAGGTTCTCGCCCTGAATATAGTTCCTAATGGCATGTGGTGTGAGGGAAGACCTATACGTGTTATACCAGCGCATAAAAATATTCAGGAGCACTGGTAAATCTATCAATCTATTTGTGGGTCTTCACACATTTGTATGACGTTTTTTATGCCCGCTAAGTAAATGTTACCAACGAAATAAGACATAACACAACTGTCCCTAGATTCAGTAACATTAAGGTAACACGTATCCAAAACATGGGCGCACGAAACGACTTCATAATTTTTGGTAACTTTAATCATTAATCTACGTCTACCTAAATTATCTCAAGACATTGTTACTCCTTCTAATAATAATAAATTAAAATGGAAATATTTCATCAAAATTAATTTTACAATATTTCACTCTTCAATTACTTAACGATAAATAACAACATGGCATGCGTCCCAGTTTCAACCTCCATTTCTACCCAGTTTTACTTGTTGGAGTTTTATATCGAAGAGCTAATTTATTATGGATCATTCCTACACAAAAAAAAAGATTCCGACGATTTGATAACCTCCTCCTTTTTTGAAGTCGGTTAAAAAGGAGTTCTTCTCTCAAGACGAGAAGACATAGTTTTTTTAAACGACATTTGGCTTTATAGAAATTTGAAGGGTTGCGAAAACCATGCCGGCCAGCAAGATCCTACTTTATTTACGTTTGAAGGACCCCATGTTGTACTTTGAGGGAAATACCTAGGCCAACGGGTACGCAGCGTTGGCCGAATCATACAATTTTTACCAATGAGCAAACATTAAATATTTTTTAACGCTTACCTATTAACCACAAATGCAAGAATGGGACACCCGGACGGAAAATACGGACGACTTTGAGTATTAATTGAATGTCAGTTTTCCTTAATCATCATGCAATAAAGTAATAAATTGTAAATTTTCAAAGTTCTGAGCGGCTCGTAGCCTAGTGGCACGGGAACATACCAGAGGCCAGGGTTCAAATCCTCGCCCCGTTCATGCACCACTTTCTTTCTTATTCTCAGTTGGATGCTTACATTTCGTCACAAATTGGAGCTGCTCCATGGTCCGGAATCCATGTAAATCTGTTATCATGTTACTAGGCCCAAAGACATTCGAAGCAACAATGAAAATTTGTCCGTGTTTTCCAACCAGCTCAATGTAGCCGTGCTCATAAAGGTGCACCTAATTACTTCGGGAATGTGGTGCATTGGGCTAATATCATAACGGTAGTTGTGTGGTATTAGTCATCCATGTCAGGTTGCATACAGAAAATATTGTATTCATTAACATCGAAAATTCCTAAATAAATTAATTTCTTCCCAGGTACATCGCCGTCACGCAGCCAATCAAGTACGCGAAACATAAAAACAACCGACGCGTCTGGCTGACCATACTCCTAGTGTGGCTAGTGTCTGCCGCCATCGGGCTTCCCATCGTCCTGGGCCTCAACAACACCCCGGACCGACGCTTCGACGAGTGTCTGTTCAACAGCAGAGACTATGTTATATACAGCTCGCTCAGTTCCTTCTACATACCCTGCATCATGATGATGTTCCTTTACTATAATATTTTTAAGGTGAGTGTCTTCATTTATGATCATCCTTTTGTCTTTATATTATTGGTTTTAATGATTGCCCAGTGTAAAGCTTATAAATAGCTTTACATTGATGTTCAATAAAAAGTAATGATACAAATTTTATAATAGAAAATCATTTTAATAATACTAACACAGAAAATGCAAAAGAACCCTCAACTAAGCATCATCACACAATCAAACTTTCAATGAAAACAGTTTAAGCTATTATAATATCTAAATATATAAGTACCTTTGTAAAGTGACTCATAAAAATTACATTAAAGTAACTTGTTTCGTTACGGGGGCAACTAATAATAATAGTAGTAGTAAAATATATTAATAGTAATAGACTGAATTTTTTTTTTATTTATTTGAATACCTTCATTTCGTTAAATATATAGAAAATAAGTAACTATGCTTAGTTTTAGTTAAGTTTTCATTTACATTGTTCTGTATTAATTAGTTATAAGCGTTGTTTTTCGTTGCTGGTTGATTTTTAGAAATTACCTAAGGCAATAAATCCGCCTTTGCTTTGTACTTTGTATGGATTGCAATAAAGAAGATTATTATTATTATTATTAATAATGTTCATTCAAAGAAACTAGTGCTTTTAAAAATTATTAAGAGCGACAATAGAATAAAATACCAGTATTTTGAACGAGTTTTTATAGGGCATATATGGGAACCATAATGAGTTTTTATTAAATTGTCGCTAAAAATTTATCAGTATTATCTTCTTAGCTTCGTACTGAAGATTTGCATTATATTTTGAAAACTTACCATTAGCCGATGCGGAAATGGCGAAACGTGTCGGCTAAGCACGACAGACCGTACATTTTTAAAATATAGTTACATGGGTGGGTGTACGCGAAAAACAACGAAAGTCAACAATAATCATATCATTCAGAGTCACTGACAAACACACAATTTGATTACACATCGATAGGTCGCTCCCAGTACTAAACTCCAAAAACCATACATAACTCGGGAACCGTTTAATTTCCAGGAACTCGATCAATTGTATTTTAACTGGTGTTGTCCACATTAATAAGTGAATATGATATTGCTTGATTCGCAATTAAAGAATAACTTTCCGCCCCCGCTTGGACACCTTTCATATAATTTGAGTTTTCACTGATATTATTCACTGATTTCTAGGCGCTCGTTTTTCGAATGTTCGAGAGAAGTTCTGGTTAGCGAAGACAACAAAACATGATTGTATTTTGGAACAATTAGAAGTTCCAGGCGCCAAACAAATCGGTACGTGGCGCCATCTGTTGACCGAAATGGGTCAGCTAACAATAATCAGCTGCGACAATTTACAAGCAGTTGCGTACTTGCGTCATAGGGTGCGCTCGTAACACTATCAATTTCGATTAAGGTGGCCCAACCCGCTCATTTCCCCATACAAAAGGGGAAAGAAGATCACGCCTATATTTCTTGCCAGAGATCCAAAATTTTGCTCAATATAGCTTTATTTGATTGAACTAGATGTCTGATGACCATTGGCATTATAAAATTGTGTTTGGTTTCCAAGTTATAACGTCCGAAAGTTCGGATTTTTCGCGCGTTTTATACAATTACTTTGGAGGTGGATTACGCAATGATAAAGTAAGAACATCTTAAAAAGATTAGTCATCAGACATAGCTTGTTTAATCAAGATTTATAATCTATTTGGTTTTTGTTAGATTTTTGACTACAGCGGTCGTGGTTTACTTTTAGCTATAAGTCGTTTTGAAATTAAAATTTTCGTAAATCTTACCAAATCATACACTATGCACATTGTCTTTTTTGTGGACAGGTTGCATCTTCCTCATAACGGAGCCTGTCTTATTCTTAGAAACAGAGAAGGTCCCAGAGCGCAACAGCACGGTTTTGTACCGTGCCCGCAAATGAGTTGAGGCCGCCGGGTTGGGCCACCTTAAGGTCTAATGAGCAGAGACTGAATCACTGTCATGCATTAGAAATATTTCACTTTTCCATAAAAATACCCGATTTCATATTTAATAATTGATAAAACTTTTCGAGCCTTGGTTTTTTTAATTCCGTGCAATCATTGGCGACATACAAAGCAGCAATAAGGATAGGAAGAGCGAACTCTGTATCCCTTTTAGAATTTCCACTGTCTCTACTGTCATCACATTTTTAAATGAACTAATCTCATCAACTTCCCTTAGTCAATTTAGGCGTGGTCTTACTTTCTTCAACAGAATTTAGCAGGTACGGATAAATTTACTTTCATGATCCGAGAAAAACTCAGCTTCTCACTTCCGGAGCGACCCTGAAATCAAATCTCCTTCCCCAAATTGGACCGCATTAGGATCTCACAGGCGCATTAATGAGCTTATAAATATCAAACGGATTCGAGAAGGGAGCGCTATCGAGGTGGCGTGCAGCGAAGAGAGACCGAATGCAAATTTTATTTAGAGTGTTCAAATTAAAGGGCCGGCGCCGGACGAGCGGGTGAAAATGGAGCCTTTTCATATTTAAATCGAGAGCTATTTGCTAAATTTGCGCGAGCCAAATGTACATTTGCAATGGACATTTCTCTTCATCGAGAGATGCTCTGCCCAGCCGAGAGTGGTCGGTGGGCGCTGAAAGAATTATATTGAAACCCTTTGGCTACACGCTCAAAAAGGCTCAAATCTTTATTTTATTTTGTGTATCTTAAGTGCGGCAGATGGCCTGAGCCAGGACCTGTTGGAAAGCCAGTTGGGCAGCCTTCATGCCTTTAATAGTTTACCGGCCCTATGGATAAAGGTAAACATAAAAAAAACAAGCCTTCTTATGCAAAATATATTCACAAGAACCCGTAATCCTCTATATTTCTCGAGGTAAGGTCAATTAGTTTAATTATTCATAACAAATACATAACAAGAAAACAAAAGTTAATACATTAAATTATATTAAATTGTACGTACAAAGTAAACCATCGGTTTAAAAGGATACTTTATTCAGTTGTTTTATGAGGTTTATTCATGTTGATTAATCGACTCCTTGTGTAAGAACTTTTTACAATTAAGTAATTTTCAAATAAAAATAGATTAATGGACTGTAGGACTCACGCACCGAATGTGTGGCACTATCTAAAATACAGTTTAAATCTTCACATATAAATTTCTTCATCCAATCTGTTGGAGTCTCCGGCATCGTCGTGCCGGAAGTCCGACTTATTCCCGCCCAGGTTCCTCCCAGGAAAAAGAATAAGCGTCAAATATGATGTTATTTTGAAGTTCTGCATTATTCTTCACTATTTACTTCAATTTGATTATTTTTTTCTAAATATCCGCTCATAAATTTTGCCATAATTTTCGTAGAATGTATCGCTGCCTGTTTTTGTAGAATTTCTATCTTTATATCCTTTAAAGTGTCGATATAATTTTGTGCAGTTTTACTTATTATGCCAGTTGTGCCAATAACAACTGGGATAATTTTGAGTGCATGGTACTTCGATAATTTTTCTGCTTCTTTTTTCATAATGTTGTAGTCCGAAGGTACTGTTACATCGATCAGGTAGGTTTTATTTTTTGATGTATATCAAATCTGGTCTATTGTTGGGTATCGCGAAATCGGTGGTTACTGGAAGTTACCAGATAATTTTACTCGTCTCATTTTCAACAACATGGGGCTCATTAAGTGGACAAAGCCACCAAAATGTTGTTGCTTCAAATGTATGTTTTATTTAACAAGATTGTTGTGCCTTTTAACATGCAGAGGTTGTACCAAAATTTTACATCCTGATATTATGTGCATTACAGTTTCGTCTCTTTCACTGCAAAGGCGACATTTACCATCGACATCTCGCTTGAGTATATCCCTTTCAAATTGTTTTGTGATAACTGCCTGATCTTGTATTGCAAAAATCTGAGATTCCAATTTGGGGGTTGTCGGATTCGTTTTCAACCATATAAACGAATTCTGATAATCTGTATTTGTGTGTACTAGAATTTTGTTGACTATTTGACCGTGAATGGGTTTATTCTTCCACTTTTCTTTATTTGTCAGTATTTGCTTTTTAAGTATTTGGTTCTAAAATGTTGAGATCATTTCTAAATTGTACAGCTTCTTTTTTAATGCTATGGATGGTCTTTCCACTGTCATGTGCATTTATCGTCTCTACAATGCAGTCAGGTTCACTTATTAAATACGCTTCGAATTTAATAGTAAGACGTTTATACAAATCTTCCATATTTAGTCGTCCTCTCCCCCCTTCGTGAACTGGGAGATATAATCGTTGCACATCAGACTTTTGTTGATGTGCTTCATAGATATTGAGTAGTTTCTTGTTTTAATATCGATTTTTCTTATTTCATTGACATTGTAGTTAATAATATTAAATGTAAATAATAATACTGGAGAAGCGTAGCTGTTGATTGCTTTCATTATGTTTCTGGCATTAAGTTTCGATTTCTAAATAGTTCTTACCCTTTTTAAGTAAAATTTTGTTTTCTCTTCTGTGATTTCATTGTGATTTATTTCTCCATTTTCACATATTCCCAAATATTTATATTTTGTTTTATCATCCAACGATACGAATTTATTTCCGTTTAGTAGTATGTGGTCTTCTCCTACAGTATAATTAGTTCTTTTTCCGCATTTTAATTCGAGTACATTGCATTTGTCTAGTCCGAATTCCATTCCAATGTTGTTGGTAAATATTTCAACAGTATCAATTAGTGTCGTCATTTCGTATTTGCTTTTTGCATTTAATTTTATATCGTCCATATACATTAAATGATTAAATAATCGCCCATTCTTTAGTTTGTATCCGGTTTTGTTGTATTTGTTTAGCATCGATGATAACGGATTGAGGCAAAGGCAAAATATGAACGGAGAAAGGGAATCCCCTTGGCAGATGCTTCGTTTTAATTTTATTGGTTTGGTTTTAATTGTACATGTTTCACTTGAAGCGGTCATATGTACTTGCCACATTTCCATGGATTTAGTTATCAGACTAATTATATTTTCTGGGCATTTGTAAATTTTTAAGATGAAAAATAACATATATATATATATATATATATCTTATTATTTATAATTATTTATATATCTGTTTCAAGATATGTACAATCCTAATAGTAGCTGAAACATTTTTGTTATTAAATGTACAATATAATATTTCAAAGGACCGTCCAATGTCAAAGATGACAATGTCCTTACTTTTTTTTAGCTTATTTATTTGTATGTTGGAGTTACTGTTCTTGCTCCGAGAATAAATTTGCAATTTTGAGACTTATACAATGACAATAAGCCTGGGGGGTTTCAATTAATGTGAATTAATTAGTTTCATTAATTTTTTTGTTCCTTAACTAACCCAGTTTATGTTATTGCAAATATTTTCTCACCCTTAATCTACGGAAATCATAGCTCTAACAATTTGAATAATGATATATATCACTGATTTATAGTGATAACATGTTTTATTTATGAGTGCTGCAATAGCATAGACGAACTAACCGACAACTATAGGTTTTTTTGCAATTTTCTACAATTTGAAATACAGAATAGATGTAATAAAATTTCCATTTGTATGTTGCTTCGAGTGTCGAAAGCGAATGATTTGTCTCCCTAACATCATATTGGAACTATTCAAATTGTAACGAAAGTCTCATAACCATTGCTTCTGTTTGCGCAGGCACTCCGGAACCGTGCAAAAAAGCAGCGCGCTGCCCGGAAACCTCCCGTGTCGGGTGAGCCGACCGCGACGGGTACAACCGCCGTCGTCATAGAGAACGTGGCGCAGACGCGGCGGCTAGCGGAGACGGCGCTGCACGACGATCGGCCAACAAACACGGCGAGCGGCAGCAACGAGGACGATCAGGACGAAGGGGAGAGGTTCGATCAGCTTTAATTTAACATGCGTACGGTCCACTTAACCGCAGCGTACTGCACGGGAGCCTCCCGTGTTGGACGAGCTAAACGCGACGGGCACAGCCGCCCTCTTCACCGAGAACACGGCGCAGACGCGGCGGTTGCCGGAGACGGCGTTGCACGACGATCGGCCAGCAAACACGGCGAGCGACAGCAACGAGGACGATCAGGATAAAGGTGAGAGGTTCGATCAGCTTTTCTTTAGCATGAGTACGGACCACTTGACAGCGACGCACTGCACGGAAGCATTCCATGTCAGACTAGCCGACCGCGACGGGCACAACCGCTGTCGTCATAGAGAACATGGCGCAGACGCAGCGGCTGGCGAAGTCCGCGCTGCACGACGATCGGCCCACCAACACGGCGAGCAGCAGCACGGCAGATGAACATGACGAAGGGAAGAGGTTCCATCAACTTTTTTTTAACTTGCGTATCCCTATTAAAAGTTTGAACAAATCAATATCGATATTAAATCGAATGCTATCGATACGATTTGGATCTAAAACTATAATTAAATAATTAGGAAATTGTATTTATATATCACCTCCGCGCGCCTTTCCAACAAACTATACTAAAAATAATATAAGGTACGCTTCCTTATGAAAGAATTTTTAGCTATTTATATATTCATACCTCTAATAACTTATCAACAAAATCAACAAAGCATATTATAATATAATATAATAATAAAATAATATTATAATTGAATTATCCACCGCATTTTACACGCAAGTAGACAGGCGAACTATTACGAAAACACTGGTTAAATGCTTATTATACCAAGAAATACCATTATACAAAATGGATATCACTAAACTTGATTGCGAGGTGATATCGTTCTGTAATTTGCAACAATTTCACAACATATTGATAAGACATTTTTTAGCTTATGAATGGTGGTACGGACAAATTTAAAATGTCCTAATATTAATCCTATTTTTAAATATATTATATTTTTTGGTACAAATTATATGGCTTGAATAGGATTCCTTAGAAATAATATGTACGATTCCCTCTTACACATGAATTAGGTTTGCCGTACTGAGGTAATTCAATTGCTTTCGCTGCATAGACAGATGAATCCTGCATGCAATAGCCCTCTGTTACCACTGAAAATCTCTTTGAACTCACAGTCAAGTATTTTCGTCTTTTTTCCACCTAAAGTCATGAGAATTATTTCATTAAAGCGATAAGCATAGGCTAAGGGCTTAGTTATTTTAGACCATCTCACAAATTTAAAGCTGTGATAGTTTATTATTTTAATAAGAATTTAAATAAGAATAATAAGTGTTTATTGTTGCATGCTTTGCACAAACGAGGAAGCTGAAGAAACTATATAACTTATACATTCAAATTAAATTTACTTAATCATTATCAATAGACTTACACGTTATACATAGCTTATATACATAGCTTACAAACGAACAAGGTTTAACAATAGGTCTAGAGGCAGCAAGTGACTAACATAGATTAGTCGTTGATTTTAAGCCACTGTTCCCGTAGTTCTCGCTCTTGTAGTTATTTAAAATAACTAGCCATATAACATATAATAAACAGTGCATACATTTAAATTTAAATAAAGAAGCACTTAGCGTACATATCCTTCACACTTATAAAGGCTTAGTGTCTATTTCAAAATCATACGCAACTAATCAATATCAAGAACCGCTGCTAGTGTACATAATAATAAAAAAATACATAACAATAAAAAAAAATATCACTAGAAATTATTAAATTGTATTGTGGCCCTCGGGGACAAGGCGGCAGAGGCTTGCTCAGATGTCAGGAGCAGTTTCGAAACTGCGTGAGATGCAGGAAGACGGGATCGGTGATCCTATGTTCTGTACATGACATTGTTGATTTTGTCTGCTTTAAAAACAGCAGTTTTATTTTGAAACACCTAAGAATGAAACGTAAATAAAACAAACAGAACAAGTATTGAACAAGTCTGACTTCGTTATATATGTGACTAGGGCGTTAGAACATTTGCACAATATTTTAGTATTTATAATTTGATACACATCCTACTAATATTATAAAGGGGAAAGTTTGTAATAATGGATAGATGGATGGATGGATGGATGTTTGGATGTATGTTACTCTTTTACGTAAAAACTACTGAATGGATTTCAATGAAATTTTACAATAATATAGCTTATACATCATAATAACACATAGGCTACAATTTATAAAGATATTGTGCCCTTGGGCTTTCGAACTTTCACGGGGCTGCGAAAACGACGCTCGGCGGGCGAGGTGGGAAGGAAGAAGTCGCTCATCGCTGAGTGCGCTACCCGAACACGGGCAGACGCGTGAGGGCAGACGTCATTGTCCGTTGTGTCCGTTTTGCCCATTTTCAATGCATTAGCGATTTGTTAAAAACGTATTGTACTTAAAGTAATATAGGCCCAAGGTTAGTTATTGGCAGGGGCGGCGGCGGCACTTACTTTTACTAATTGTACCGAAATACGGCTTGGTATTTCCCTCAACTTTAGGACTACTTGGCATCACGCTAAATCGCCAGAGGTGCGACCAAAAGTATAAAATCCTTGAGAACCAATTACTCGATTTAGATGCGGATTTTATCTACGTCTACCCAGATTCTACTCAAAACTTATAGGCTACATAATAAAACGCTTCATTACCAAAGGGGTGAGTAGTGAGTGTTAATTTCTTATAACTTGCCAACTATTCACCCGATTTATGTGCGTATTTTATCAATTTAGCATCTCTGGGAGCAGTCAGGTTCGATATGTGTTACTGTTTTCGATGTTGAGGCTGGCTGTGGGTTGGAGTCCACGCAAAACTTAACTACGTCACACGTTACTTACTTACTAGGTAAGTAATGTAGCAGCGGGTGCCGCAAATGTCGTAGCAGTTAGTAAACCCAGAACAGGTTGCCTTGATTTTTAATAAAAAACTCGTCTGTTATAGCAACAGCATTAGAATAGACAACTGGTTCCATTGATAAATTACACAGCAGTCTGAATGACTCACGTGTAGAGCAACGGGCATTTAAACCAAACATCACTGATTTATGTCTTAATTAAAAGAGAAAACCGATTATTTCCGAAAGGTTTTAAGAAGTTTTGACATTTCAAAATAAAAAACTCCAAAATCATTTTCCATTATTATTAAATCGGCCTTGGAATAAAAGGAACTTGGAAATTGTTTCTCTTTTCTGTATTATGACGTTATCCGGAATTATGACTATTTGTAGATTCCTTGTAAAGTGTAATGAAATATAAAGTAAAAGTAACAATTACGAATCTTCTGGTTACCAACTAATAAACTGTGCCAAGTGCACAGGACGGACGCAGAACTAACGATATTGCGGCCACGAGGGCCTTTTGTATGCTTTTATTAAAATTGTTCCGAGTGCCCGGAAACGAAGTTTCCTGCCCCGGCCGCCCTTATTGCTCGATGAGGGATATTGCTTTCTCGTGAACACTTCTTCGTTCAGTTATCGTTTGCGAGCGGTGAAATGTGATTTTGTCTATGTTTTAATTCTGTTGGTATCAAATTTGTAAAATCTTTTGACCCATATTTCGTGACGAAATATTTTCTTATTTATCATACTTTTTAAATGGATTAAATTGCCAAACAAGAAAAATGTTGTGAGCACGGCGGATACAGTCTAATACACTCCTTAATTTTTTTTTAGTTTTAGAGAAATTAGGCGGCTGATAATTGGGTTAGATTAAAAATGTCTCTGACTAATCGGGAAGTTAGTTTAGAGTGGATTGAAAAAATTGTATCGAACAGGCAGACCAAGTAGAAAAGAAGCTAATAACAACGCGTTAAAGCGGGCCTTTTCGCTCATCTTCCCATACAAATGTGGAAATATGATCGTGCGTACATTTCTTGTAAGAGATTCAAAAGTATGCTAAAACAGCTTTATTTAACCGAATTAGATGCTTCTTGACTATTGGCATCGTAAAGTTGTTTTTGGTTTCTAATCTATAAGGCGCACTTTGTGCAAGAAGTTCGGACCTGGATAACTCTTAAGTAAGATAGCAGACATTAAAAGGTTGTGTTTGTGCCTGCAGTTTTGAACGTCGCTCGGAGTTGGACGCGGACGTCGACGACTGTCACGTGATACCCAACGACAAATCCACCGAGTTCAATCTCGCAACCGTAGTGGAGGAGAGTGGCCAGTAAGTATCTATCTCTATTAAACGACGCTTTACTGAATTTTCTTTGCATTAAATATAAGAATAACAATAAAGAAACGACTCAAGATTTCCTTAACAATATTTGTCGCAGAGTATTTTTTTTTTAATTTAACTAGACATGTACGGCTAATACCAAACTTATCGTCATGCGATTGGTCCAACACACCGATTCTCATAGAAATTAGGTACCAGACCTCCCTCTTAATGAGGTAAAACACGGACAATGTTGGCTTAGCGCTAGAAGGGGAACAGCTCGTTTTCGTTACTCAAAAAGAGAAAGAATCGGAAACGTAAACAGATCTGAGATCTAACACATGACCTCTGTCCCAAAAAGCAAGGGCCCACGCCCCTGAGCTTCGAGCATCTTGTAACAAAAATGCTGCTCGATTTTTCTCACAGCGCTCATTTTAAGACTGTACTTTTTTATCTTAGCCCTCTTTATTTTTGTGGTAAAATATACTTTAAGACATCATAGTAGTTCGGTAGACGAAAGATATGCACAAGACAAAATGCACATTATAATTTAATATCCCATTTTTTTATGTTTAAAAATTGTCTTTTATGGACCTACTAAATCACCTCCTGAACTTAATTCAGCTCTGCACAAACGAAGCCATTCTTCTGTTGCATTTCTTTCCACTCAGTCGTCGTGTTCAATTCTTTATGACGTCTAGTCGGTTGAAACGAAAGCTCCCATTTTCATTTGAAGTTACTACCTGTTCTGAAGGCCATAAACCACATCATGCACCGGGAAACCATAAGTGTTCCCTACTTATATGTGGGTCGTGTCTCTTCGCGGACCTCCGTCAGTCCGAGATAAGCGGCTTACTGCGGCGCACTCCAATATCCTCGGACTTGGACGGGCTTTAGCAAAGGAGTATGCTTGCATAGAGGAAGCATCGCTAACTAAGAAGAAAGAATCTATCTAAGAATCTATGAAAAAAAAGATGAGGATCATCCCATTTCGTCGGTTGAATAATCGATGCATGACACACAATGTTAATTGCAATTTGTTTATAAGGTAAAGTTTTGTGCCTGCGTGTGCACTAATATAATAATGTGGTATAATTTATATGAATTAAAAACCTCGCCTCGCGTTTTCGTGATTTTAATAGTCCCACTGCATTGCATACAGTGCACGTCCTAGGAGCCGACTTATGGGATCCAGCGTGTTCTGAGTCTAAAGAGCAAAAAACCTCATTAGTTGATACGCATATCAAACATTTTGCTGTATTCGTGCGTGTATTCTAAATATGCAGTACCTAGCAAGGAGGATACACGGATAGATCTAGTTACTCTAAAGCTTAATCACTATTCGGCAGTACGGGAACAACACGCACGATTACCATGGACACCAGCAGATGAACCAGCAGGTGTTTCGTCGTGCCCGTCTATGACTCGCCAACACAGATCGCAGCATTTCTTCTTCTTGCCCCACTAGGGTTACTTAGTCGCCATTGTAGGGTAAGAGAAAAAAAAACCCGGTGAAATATCTTGTAAGTTCTTTATCGCCAGAGGCATCGAACTTGCAGACAAAAATAGAACAAAAAAGGACATTAACTATATTTTCTTAACTTGAACAATTTGTGGTCATTCAAGAGGATCGCGGATACGGTTGTCAGCCTCTCAGCCAGTCAGGGTGGCCGTGGTTCGGATTCCGCGTTAAACTGTAGGTCCCCTTCCTTACTTACTAGGTGGTAGGGTTAATCCCGCCCGGGTTGGTACCATCGCATTGGATGAACGATGGTCGAAGCGGCAATCAAAAATTGTCCGTGTTTTCCATCCAGTTCAATGTAACCGTGCAATATAAGGAAGGTCCAATGCACCTAGCTCCTATGTGGTGTGTTGGGCTAATACCATGACAGAATGGTGTGGTATTAGCCATCCATGTCCAGCCACATAAAAAAAAAACCTACCTCGCATATGATTAAAGCTCATGAATATGCTATTTGTCTTGCTTCATTTGAAAGTAACCATTAATTTTCTTTCTGATTTACATAATTTACAGGGTGTCGTAATGGCCAGCACATTAAATTTGGAAAATGATTATAAATTTTTGCTGAATATTCTCTAAATAAAAATTTAGACTTTCCATACAGAGTAATTTAATAATTTAGTGTAAAAAGAATATAATGTTCCGTAAGAACGTGGGAACGTTATATGTACTTGGACATTGATGACTAATATCACACCTACTGCCATGGCATTAGCCTGACTCGCCACGTGGGATCGAGGTTCCATGCCAAGAACTTCCTTATGCACGGTTACAACGTCGCGTCGCGTCAAATTACACTGGATGAAAACCATAAATTTCGAAAATGTATATCTCGGGAACATGACACTTTAGAGAATATTTTTTTTACTTTTTTGTCTCGGAAAAACGTGATGATTAAGCTGGCAAAATTAATGTACTGGCCGTTACGACACCCTGTATATTCAGTCAGAAACACATGTTTTCATTGTAGTTGTAGAAAATATTATTCTTGGAATGAAATGCTTCTACCATGCAACTGCAGATCAGTGTCACTGAGTTTAAACGCTCGCTTGCACCAGATTTATCTCGACTGGAATGTCCGCGAAGAACTATTAATGCGGAGAAATCTTCACCATTGAAGAGTTTTACAGGGATTTTTCCTAGAAGGCTGACTAGGTACTATCGTCTATCTATAGGCCTTTTCTCCACTGTGTACTCGAAAATGTACTCATTTTACGCAATTATATTTTACTAAACATTGATATGTGAATACAAATTTTAAATTTTAATCGTGCTTTTAAGTGTTCGTCTATTTATTTTATTCATAAAACAGTTTTTAAGTCGTTTTTTTTTTGTTAAAAGATTAAATTTTTATTTTTGGTGAATCTGAAGTACAGTAACTAATTTGTCTGAATATGGGTAGACCTTCTAAGCGTGCTGCTAATATGAGACAGCTCCAGGGAGCTGACAAGTTAGGGAGAAACGCCTATCTCAACAGATGAAATCTACCTCAAGGACAGTTTCAAAAGAGACTTGATAAACTTTCTAAAATGTGGCTTTACATGAAAAAAAGTTTGAACAGGGAAAATATCGAAAATAAAAGATTCGGCCAAGTATCGTAAATTTGCTCCTAAGAATTGAAGAGTTTCGTTACTTTGTCATGGATTCCATGATCAGAACCTAAACAAACACTCATCAAACTACCCTTGAAGTACATCCTTTCCAATAAAAAAAGAATCATCGGAATCGGTTGGCGTGATTTTGAGTTATTCGTTCATTTGTCGCGCACATACTAAACATAAATTTAAGACTTACATGCTTTTCTCGTGGATTCCATTGTCAGAACTGGACCATATTAAAATGGGACTACACGAGAAGCACCAGCTTTTAAATAAAACAAATCATCAAAATCGGTTCACCCAGTCAACAGTTTTGTTAAACAGAACCCTACTCACATTCCACTTTAAGCCGTTCCACCACAATTGCCTTGAACTGAAGTTTACATTATTCTATTATTATTATTATATTTTATTATTCTCCGACAACGTAAAGACGAGTCTGACTTTCACGCCGGCGGTGGACCCCAATAACCACTCGGGCTGCAGACCATTTAACAGCAGATGTTCTTAGTTAAACTACCCTTAACTGACTCAGTTTATGCGACAGCTTGACGGCAACGATGACATTAAATCCGGCAGATCGGCAGTGGTAGACCTCAGTGGGAATAACCACTTGGGCTGTCGGCCATTCAACTACAAAAATGTTAGTCAGCTTCTCTGACTCAGCTTCTCCAACAGCATGACGACGAGTCCGACATTTGCGTCGGCGGTGGATCTAAACATGACCATATACTCGCCTTGCTGACCATTCAACTAAAGATATTCTTAGTTAGACAAGCCTTAACTGACTCAGTTTCTCCGACACCGGGACGACAAGTCTGACATTTGCACCGGCGGTGGACCTCAAGGACCAACTATTTGGGATCCTGACCATTCAAGATATTCTTAGTTGGACTAGCCTTAACCACATATCTTTGGTATATGCTTTAATCGACCTAATTTCTCCGACAGCGTGACGACGAGTCTGACGTTCGAGCCGGCGGCGGCGCGGCGGCAGTAGTCATCGATACGAACAATTTATCTTGCTGCCGACTGATCGACAAATAAATACTGTTCAATAGACTAGCCTTAACTGACTCAGTTTCTCCGACAGCGTGACGACGAGCCTGACGTTTGCGCCGGCGGTGGACCCCAACGGGAACAACGACTCGGGCTACGCGCCGTCCAACCTCGAGGAGACGATCAGGGAGCAGGCGTCGCCGCCGGCGTCGCCCGCGCGCCGCGACGCTGCGCCGCACGCCCGCCGGCTCGACGACGGCCGCTCGTCGCTCAAGAAGAACGGCAGCACGCGGTCGCCGAGGCAAGAGAAGTCGGCCCGGTGAGCTGACGCCCTAACGAGAGTTGTGCACTAATTAATTTAATGTTGACTTTTTTATCTCTCGATTTGTATTAATTAAGGGACCCTCCAGGTCCATTGTCTTTTTCATCATTCTCCGTTCATCATAAAATTAGAACCAACCGATCACCTTTATCCTTTATCTGTAGGGTCTATAAACTATGGAAGAAGGGGAGGATACCTCATATGTGAGATCCTGGTGTACGCGGTTTAAAATAAAATTTGACAAAAACATTAAGAAAATAACGAATGTTCTTTTTCTTTGCCCAATAATATTCCAGTTAATAGTGCGGATAATTCAAATAAAATTCCGCATAAATTTTCTAGCTTGAATTCGGCAATTTATCTAAAAATTTGTTTGAAAGTGCATTTCAGCAAGATCTTATTTATTTAAGCATACTTCTTAATACATCATATTTTGATAAAAATTGCATTAATATGAGCTTTAAAAGCTGCTTCTAAATAAACGTTGTATTTAGATTTTTAAAATTAGCACAATCCTCTTTGTTCTAGATATTAAACTAATGTGTTTTCTAATCCTGATCACATTCTGATGTGCAATAGATTTTGCTGTTTTATCTTAAATTGATTAAACAATGTTAAAATCGTAAATAATATTACGTCACGATAAGCAGATTGTTTCGCTGCAATACGCTAGGAGCCGTGTTAATAATCCCAAACTGTCAAGCTGTCTGCTTCTCGAAAAAAATAATCAGTAAACAAAACCTGCATTGTCAAATTTTAATACATTAATTACTGAAAACCCTGCAAAAATTCGCGCAACGGTGCGGCGGCTTTAAATGCAAATTGTAATTTACATGTTAAATGAGCCGAGCAAGTTTCGTGGTTTTTGTTCACAGTAGGTGATTTTTTTAATTTAAACTTTTGCTCACGCTTAATAAAGGGTGTTAAACTTATTTGAACCGCGCAGTCCCATTACCTACAAATCCCAAAATATGCTAATTTTTGCTCACGGCGCTCATAAAATAATCAAATCAGGCAAACATACTAGATTTTTCTTATTTTCCTTAACCATAGTCTTTTGAACCCACTGTTATAATTAATAATAATTGAGATAAAAAAATATGATACGAAAGGAAGACATGTTACATAGGTTCAAATAGGTGCCAAAATGTATGTTTATTCTAGTGTCATCTTAGCTTTCGAGCCACATGAGTTTAACATTGTTTCATGTAATTACGAATGTTGGTTGCGCAGTTTTACTATGATTAAATTATTCAACTAATAGAGTGAATTTCTCATTCACTCTATTAGTTGAATTACGAATTAATGAATTGAATTGTTCAATTACGCGATGGCGACTGAAGCAGAATCCATTTAATTTGGTAGATATATATACTACATTTGCAATAATAACATTACATTATCACATAACATTAGTTATTTTCACCCTGAAACAAATCAGCCCTACATCCGTCTAATACGAAACTGTTCCGAGCGAATTAATTTTATTCGCAATAACTCATTTCAATTCATCAAGCGCAAATATTCAATTTATAGATTTTGTAAAAGCAACTTTACAGCGAAGTTTCATTTTTGATATATACACATATAACAGTAAAATAGAAGCTACGGATCTGATTAGTTTAATTTGATCTTTTTTTTATGTTAATCGCGGCATATGGCGTACGCCAGGACCTGTAGGTGCCCGACGACGCCTATGGGTTTTCGAACATTCAGGGGGGCTGCGAAAACCATGCCGGCCGGCCAGGTGCTTCTTCACACCACGTTTGAAAGACCCCAGGTCGTAATTTGGGGGAAATACCTCGGAAGGGAGTTCATTCCATTGTTAACCGACCCTATAGATAAAGGATCTAGAGGATCGGTGAGTTCTTATTTTTGGAATGTCGACTGTGAATTTGTGCATTTTCTCCCTGTTCCGCGTTGACCGAAGGTAGAAAGGGGACGAAGGAACAGCGTTATGCAGCTCCGACGAGCATTCTCCATGGTAAAGACGATAGAAGACAGAGAGAGACCCTACATCTCTTCTGAGATCTAATGTAATATCACATAATGTTTGAGTTACCTACCTACCTGGGAACTCCCACCTACTTGGTATAATTACACTGAGAAAACGCAAATGTCAAATGCAACCGTATAATTGCTATTTACAACCTAATAAATTGGTTACGATACAGCTTACAGTATAATCTGCTAATAGCAACCGTGAATCGGTTAATAATAGCAGAGATTTTGTGTTAATTTTAAACGAGTATTCGGTATGAAATAACCGTTTTGCCATTAGCAGAGTTAAAATAGCGTTTTGCTAACGGTCCGTTTTCTCAGTGTATGTGTGATTCCGGTGTTCTTCATAATGCTAAACCTTGAATGGGATTTATCTATTAGCGAACTTGAGTGAGAACCAATTTTACAAAAATTTATTTCGTATTTAATGAGCCCGGACACCACGTACTTTTAGCAATTCAAAAAGTTGTCTCATCGGGTAGGTACGATCTATCTCTCTCTAACTTGCATCGTGGCGTTTGAGTTCATTTCTCACTACAGCATTGTATTCGTCTTGTAACAACAAAATATGTAAAAGTACAGAATAAGTAATATTACAAAATACAGAAGGATTACTCATCCTACATAAATAAGCTATTTAGAATCTAATTCCTACGCATCTAAAGTTGTTATTACCTTGATACCCGCCGGCGGGTCGGCTTCATCAAGCGAACTCGGCGCTCTCAACCGGGTTTTCACGTGTGACAGGGTTGTCATGCGGCGTTGCCGTGGCACAGGGTTGTCACGCGGCGTTGCCATGGCACAGCGTTCTCATGATAGGTTTGTTGATCATAACGGTTCGTGTAATAAACGATACTATTGTTATTGTTGTAGAACCGCATCGACCATAGTTCGCTGCGCTGAGGAGCTGACTCGGTTAGGCAGCGCGGCGAGCTCAGCCTCGTCCAAGAAGGAACGCAAGGCGAGCGCTGCAGCTACCCGCTTCACCATCTACAAGGTGAACAAGGCCAGCAAGAAGAAGAGGGAAAAATCCTCGGCGAAGAAGGAGAGGAAAGCCACCAAAACCCTAGCTATAGTTTTGGGTAAGTGCCGTTTATCATACAGATTTTTTTAATAAAATAGTCATCCCTATTCTCTCCGTTTGAAAAACAACCTCCTGATTCAAGAAAGAAAGTTGTATAAATAATTACTTTTTAAATTTAATACTCTTCAGTAAACCTTTTGCGGTCAATGTGTCTACCAATTCCACCATCAGGTCTTTAATCAGGTTTTATATGAGTCTAGTCTTGCACTTTCTGGCAGGTCAAAATAATAGAATTGGGGCCCCACGGTAAAGTGCATTTTCATAATGAATCCCCGTTACTCACTTACTAGGTAGTAGGGTAATTCTTGCCATCGCATTAAATGAACGATGGTCGAAGTAGCAGTAAAACATCTTCTGATTTTTTTCCCTCTTCAGTGCAGCTGTGCAAGATAAATAAGGTCCTTGCATGGCACCTAGTTCATATGATTTGTGGTGGGCTAATATAAAGACAATAGGTGTGAAATTAGCTATCCAACCGATCATATAAAAAAAAGATTCAGTTTTCTTTCCATCAATTGATAATTTGTTCTCGCTTTATGGTTAAAAATGACTTAAAGTTTATTTTACTTTACAACCATAATTTAATTATTTGCTTATGTACACTATGATCAATAAGTTCCGGGAATTTTTAGTTTGATATTAAAACACTATACCGATTCGATTTTTTTTTTCTCAGGTTGGTACACCTTTCCCTGACACTCCTGCCAAATGTCAAATATTAATGTCATTAGTAATTGTTTGGCGTCTTAGATGAAAAAGAATCTAAGTTTTGCGTCTGTTCGATCGATCATGTTTTTTAAGTTCGTCGCATTTCAAAATGGAAAAAAATATTGGACGAAGAATTTGTTTGAAGTTTTGTGTTTCCAACGAAATCTCCTGTGCTGATGCATTCAAAATGCTACAAAAAGCCTACGGGGACTCTGCTCTCTCAAAAACAAGAGTATACGAGTGGTATTCGTCGTTCAAAAATGGTCTCAAAGAAGTTGACGATGCACCTGTTCGTTTTTTTTTTTTTATGTGACTGGACATGGGTGGCTAATACCACAAGTTCTGTCATGGTATTAGCCCAACACACCACATGGGAACTAGGTGCCATGCCAGGACCTTCCTTATATTGCACGGCTACATTGAACTGGATGGAAAACACGGACAATTTTCATTGCCGCTTCGACCATCGTTCATCCAATGCGATGGTACCAACCCGGGCGGGATAAAACCTACCACCTAGCAAGTAAGGAAGGGGACCTACAGCTTAACGTGGAATCCGAACCACGGCCAGCCTCTCTCAACGGTCGAATGGTCACCCATCCAAGACCAGACCGGACCCAGCGTTACTTAACTTCGGAGAGCGATCGCCGAAGTGTCGCGCCACTGGGCCACTGAGCCTGAAGCTCTTCAACATCAACTACCGATAGTTCAAGAAATCGTACTCGAAAATCGTCAAACAGTCAACAAGGAGTACTACCTGGCCATAATTAAGCGTTTGAGAGATGATATGCGTAGAAAACGAGCGGAATTGTGGCAAAACAACTCATGGATCTTGCACCATGACATGCTCCGTCTCACAAAGCGCGCATCGTGACCGATTATTTGACCAAACATACTGTAAATACAATCCAACAGGCACCGTATTCTCCGGATATGGCACCATGTGACTTTTTCCTGTTCTCAAAACTTAAATTACCCCTTCGTGGAAAGAGATTTTCGAGCATCGATGAAATAAAAGAAAATGCGACGAAGGCATTGAAAGCCATTCCTTCACCGGACTATCAAAAGTGTATGGAAGAATGGGTTAAGCGTTGGCGTATGTGCATCGCTTCAGACGGTTGTTATTTTGAAGGTGATAAAATAAATGTATCCGAAAATGAACACAATTTTTTTTTATTAATTAATTCCCGGAACTTTTTGATCATAGTATGTATATTTTGGTAAAACATTTAGATTTACTAGATTTTCTGGAATTTAAATTTGTGTAATGTTAACACGTTCTTCAACAAATAGAAAATTAACTCTTGAAGTTTATTTATAAGTCGTAACTCAACTTAAGCACGACTATAAGTATCACTTGTTTCCCGTTCCCAGGTGTGTTCCTGTTTTGCTGGGCGCCATTCTTCTCGTGCTCTGTCCTTGACGCCGTCTGTGGAAAGCTTGGGGCGAACTGCTCTCCGGGCGTCACCGCCTTCATCCTCACCACCTGGCTCGGATACATCAATTCATTCCTCAACCCCGTCATCTATACCATCTTCAACCCTGAGTTTAGAAAGGCCTTCAAGAAGATCATGCACTGTGGCACCTAGCCCATCGACTATTTGGTCGTTTTCACCCAATAAGTCTCCCCTCATACGTCTGTGTTCATCGCTTGTTGAGTTTTTATTTACATCAATTTGATTCACGTTATTATCTTTCTGTATGAAAGTAAACATTAATTATTTTAGTTGTTTGTATTTTTAAAGTGTTTTGTTAGTTTTACTTGTTGAAAAAAAAAATGTATATTCAATAAATTATTTATCAATAACTTTGTAAAATATATGAAAATTTTCCTACAATAATTTGATATTCTCTCAACGTTTCAAAGAACAAAAGCAGTCTTGTTACAGATATTCTAATTGGGTCTAAAATAAAAAAATGCACAATGGGAAGAAATGAACTTTAAGTTAAAATATTGATTTAATATTTTAAAGATAATGTTTTTTCATAAACATAATTATCGTCTATATTACAAGAATGCTCACATTTTTATATTTTTTTTTGTTTCTCCTTTAAGAAAAATTTGTATTAATATGCATTTGCTTTTATAAATCAATAGAAAGGGAATATAATTATGTAGTATTTAGAAGGATACATGGAATGAACATGCTTTACAATAAAATGTCTGTTTGTCAGAATCGTAATTTCAAAAATAAAACCTCGATACTTTTAATCCGGCCATTTTAGACCCACATTCTTGTCATAGAGTAGTTGTTCAGATTTTTTGTGGCATGGTGAATGTTTTGCCATCTGTTTATTTCCGATCACATTACATGATCTACATAAACCTTTTTTTTTTATTTTTCATGGTTCTCGAATGGTTTGCAATATGACAGGAAATGTATAAAGTTTGTATCATTTATAATAAGGGGACTATTGAAAACGATCAAATTAGTGAGAAAATTACATACAGTGGAGATTATTTCACAACATGCATTATATAACTAAGACACTCTAAATAATCTTCAGGAACTTGTTTGGTGATATAGTTAGGATTGTAATTTCACACATTGATCTTGACGTATGAGATGCGTGTATCAATCCATTGTAATTAGCTTATCATGTACATACGTATGTAGGGCCAGAAAGTAGTCATCACGTTGGTTACTTTCTGCATGTTTCCGATTTACAATCAGCGTAATGACTCAAATTTAGTCCTTCAAGCAGCTCGGACACAAAAAATCACTGTCGTGTCATCATGTAAATACATTATTTTTACATATAAAAACTTTTTTGCTAGATCGTGCCATGATGATACCATTCTCGTCTAAATGTGTTTTTTTTCTTCTCCCATATCAAACGGAAAGAAAAACAATTATTTATATTATGCTGTATAAAGCTTCATTAGACACCTATATTTCTTTTACAGCCATATAACTAAGGTTTTTACAAACACGAGTGCTTGTTTTTAAAATGAGTTGGAGTTAAATGTTAAAATTTATACATAGTATGAGTTTTATAATAATTTATGTCATACATTTCTTTTTCTGCTATCGTTTCAATTAAATTTATTGAAGATAATCAATATTTGATTTGATTAGCGTTCACAGTTATCAAGTTTCATAAGTTCACTTACATCTAGGGCATATTGTCACTTGGTCGCTCAAAAATCTTTGTGAAAGCGCGATTTGCGGATTAGTCCCGTCAAAATAAAGTGACATATGACCCGAGAACGACCGCATCCGATAAGCGATCGTTTTCAGTTTTTTGAATAAGCACTTTTCTTCAAACATGTTTATCGGAAAAAAACTAGTCATTGAACCATTTTATGATACTAATAAATGTTCCACCTTACAATTAAAATTCCAAAAAAAAAGCCATAATTGATTCAAAAAACTTTGCCGCGCGTTAATCATGAACAACAGCGTACATTACAGAGTAAATTAATTAATATAAAATAAAACTCAAGCGATTCTGAGCAAATTGCAAGAAAGAGTTCCCCCAGAATCGTTTATGTTTGAATTTATCGTAATGAATACAAGGCCAAAAGAAAAAAAATGGCCCATTACGTCACTAGATAATAGATTCGTATATATAATAATATTTAAATAATACACCCTCACAGCTTATCGGATTTTATAGCTTATCGGATACTGTCGTTCTGGGTTGATTATAAGTTTAATAAGCTCGTTACGAAACGGTTGGAAATGACCTGCATAAACTTAAAACGCATAACTTTGTTGCACAATCTGAAAATTGTAAAAACACACCAACGATCGCTGGAGCTCGCATTCCCGCTAAATTCCAATCGTGAGAGCTGAGCATGCTCTGCGCACATTCTACATTTATGTATTTTTAAAGTACCATTATACAAAAGTTGTTACAGAAAAAATTGATGTCTAAAAACTCGTGCAGCCAATTGTAACATGAAATGTAGTCTTGTCGAATTAAAGTAGATGGCGCCATGATCTTTTGAAGTTATTTCTTATATAACTCCTTAGAACTGTGCAGTTACAACCTGTAACTCCAGTGGCGAGCACATTAAGCAGTTGTGTATTTAATCTCATAAAATAATTACAAAAACAAGCAGGAATTTTTTAGACAATTATGAGGATATGTGCAAAATTTTGCCATTTACAAGTTGCAACTTTTTGCGCTGTACCTCGCAATTATCTCATAAATTTTAACTTTTATTTGAAATTTGTCTACGTCATTAAATACATAACTACTTAGTGTGGTCGCCAATACGGATATTGTTTGTAACTTTTTATTACTGGGGAGTTACAGCTGAAATAATAAATAAAGTGAGTGGTGCCATCTACAAATGCGTACAAATCCCCTTAGGTTAGGTTGCAAAATAGTGGTTTATAATGTCTAAGTAAAAATTTTAAATTATAATGTTATGTGCGACTCGAGAAAGTACAATAAATAAAAACATTGTGTACTGTGTTATACTTACAGCTCAAAGATAAACTATTTAAGAATTATGGTAAAGCCTGTGAATACAATATGTAACAGCAGTCACTGCCGTAACTTCGGTAATATTATAAATGTTCCAAGATTAAATATAAAAAATATTATCACCTCTCATTTCTGAGATGTAACATTTTCAAAGTTTATCAATTCGTACGGGCCTTCGTGCCGGGTGGCCTAGGCCGCTCTTCCCGACTGGGAAACGGGGCATAATGCCTGGTGGCAGCACCACTTTCTTTCTCGTTTAGAGTTTGATATGTGTATTCTATACGACTGCTTTACGGTGAATGACAACACCGTGAGGAACACGCCACGTCAGTTTTGTTAGGCTTTCTAGCAACTAGATGGTGCAGAAATGGGCCCTCCACTATGTGTGCATTTGGCGAAACGAGGTAAGCGTTACTCAACCACTGGTACCTTGAGACCTAATATCGGTACTTAGAAGTCAGAAATGGCACCCGAGTTGATGTTAATGATGATATATCATGCGTTGTTCTTGCCACTCTTGTCGGGTCGAACTAGCCTGCGCTCTTCATTCTCGCCATCCTGGACCCACGCTCATCGCTAGCCCACCCAGCATCAACGCCGTCCGCTTGCCTCCCCTAAGTGTAACGGTTATATTTTAAATTGATTTTAGGAATTCGTATTTATTAAAACCAGAACTTTTTTTCTAGGCAAAATACAGAGTTTTTTTAATCACATTTATAATTACGGCAGTGACTACCGTATAAGTGTAAATATACTTCATCGTTGGTAGCTAAATTGATGACCTTACACCAAGTTAAGTAAATATCTATTTAAGTTATTTACATTTAAGCGTCTCGTCTGTACCTATATGTAAATCTATAATCGGGATGATACTAGAATATTTAGGCAATATTGACGTCCTCCAAAGAATAAAATATTTGTAAGTAGAAGGTGAATTTACCATATCATTTTAAAAAAAATCTGATTAATATTGTATAAATTATTATATTGTAAGCCATAATGTACAATGATTTTAAGTTTATCAATCCTTATTACGATATTTTTGTTTTAATTTATCGAATTGTGATAAAATATAAATGAAAGAATATTTAAAAGGTAAAATTATTATTTTATTCATATGTTGTTTTCAGAATTATCCATGGTAAATTTACCTGTTGCCAAAGTTTGCAAATGTTTGCAATAAAAGCCATTGTGGTTGTGAAGATAATAATTCTAAGTGAATAGCTCCTTAATGTAACATATAATTAATAAACATGATGTATTATTAGACAACTTTTATATTCAATTGTGATGTGTGTAGCTAATTAGACACATAAAGGCAATATAAATATTAAAATCTACTAATTCGATAAAATGTAAGAACAAACCGGTGTAAACACACCTTATTAAGATGAAACTGATTAAACCTCTCCGGTATTAAGCCCTTATAAGTATAATTCGGTTTTTCGAAGCAAACACCGAGCCGGATCTTATCAAATTTAGCTAAAATATTTAGGCTCAACCAGCTTCTGCACTTAAAGCAATTTGCCCGATGATTCAACACCATGCGCGTTGCCGTAACAATTGTATAATTTCTTATTTTCCCAACTGTTTACATTTAATTGTTGGATGTCTCCCGTATGTTTAAATTTTTTTCATTTTCTTTTTAGACTGGGAAATATGTATTGGTTAGTAAAGGTCCGAAAAAGGTGTCTTTTTTAATATCCTTTAAGATTATTTATGTTTTGTAACACACAGACATTTACGTAAAAATAAAAACAGACATAAAATCAAGCTTTCTCAAGTGATTAAAACCTTTTCATTACAATCTGACAAGTTTTACGGGTAGGGAACCGTTAGGGCCTGGAAAATGATTTCCCTAGTTTAATTCGCAATCGGCGTTAAAAATTGTGTCTTAGATAGTAGACAAAGAAATAATTTCTTAAATTTTCCGAATATAAGAGCCCCACTACCTTCACGACAGTCTTAAGATACATACGTTGAAAATAAATATGGAATTGTTATCTTGGAAAGATCAAGGATTCGCGGAGAATGGGTTTTTTTCCGATGACAGCACCACGCTTGGTACCATAGTAGATTTTTTTTTTCTTTTTCGGACTTGGTACCATAGCAGATATTTTTTTCAATACCTTTTTGGGTCTGATAAGCCCAAAGCATTGAAATATCGTAGACACTCCAAATACATTATTTTTTATTTCCATCTAGTTTTAGTTCGGACTCAAGTGTTATTAAATACGTACTTGTGTAAAGAAGACTCATATTTTTCTCAAAAGAGATGACTAATTCCACCTATTATTTTAAATAAAGGTAAAATAAAGGCATTTTAACGTAGATCCCGCGTGGATTAAGCTTACAAATTTCGTTGCCGGTTTGTCATTGCGTTATTACTGGGAAATAAAAATATTCATCCTCAAACATATATCATCTTTCACTATTCGTAAATTGTCCAAAGGAAGAGGGTAAAATTTTATAGTGCCGTTAAAATAATACATACTTGAAATATTTGTAGGTAAATATAGACTTCATGTAGTAGGCGATATCGTTAAATATCGTTGCGATAATGCCAAATGCACTGCGTGATTTGATCATAACTAAACCTAATAGAAATGCCAGTAATATGTAAATATTGAAATTACTTGGTTGTAGATAATCATATGTAGACTGTTAACGAATGCTGCGTCCAATATTTTCGTCATTTGCTCGTTCGCTTCTTAGATTTTGCGATAACATATGACCTAAAAGCAATTAAAAGAAGTAAAATTTTTATTTTAGTCATTAAAACTACTTAAGGATTTCGATTTCTAAGAAATATCTTAATTTATCTAGAACTAGATATACATTTTATGCCAAAATACGCAATAGAAATTAAATTGTAACATATGTATGTCTGTAAATAATGCGAACATAGAATGCAGAGCGCAGAGACGAGTTTATAGATTAAAATGTCTCAAGATTTTATTTGGTTTAGGTTTGATTTCATTAATATTCTATTGTAATGAATGATCTCGAGAAAATAAAATGATCTCAATCAACTGTATTATATATTAGTTAAAAGGCTAAAGCTACTTTTTTCTATGTTACGTAGAATTTAAATTTCTAAGCAAAGTGTAAGGGTGGATATATGACGAATAAAAATTTTGTTTTTACAAAAAAAAACTTTTATTTACCTTTCCGCCACACTACATTTAAATATGCATTTATTTGTATGGAGACCTCAATAGCGATCATTTTCAATTTTTTTTTTAAATTACGAATGCACTTGTTTATCGGGACTTTTTTCTAATACACATTTCGGGAAGGTGCTGGTGTGTGCACTGAATTCCTATGGCAACGCGATAATGACATTACAGTGGATGTATTATTTGCCATTCAAATCGAATAAAATCAAAAATAGGTTTTACTAAGCGACCTTCAAGGGGTCCAAGTTAATTCAAATAGGGATGCTCCCAAAGACAACATTGGGCGTATTCGTATGTCAGATATGTCATCATTTGACGTTTAACTAACGATCAAGTGACGTTACTGATAATGTTGTAATAACGTCAACTTTGATACTCGTTACGCGGTCCGCATTGAGCTGCCAACGTATATACCATACGCGGCGCAGGTCAACCAATTAAAGCATACTCTTCCGGTTAAACTTAAAAACGAATGGTGGTTAAATACAACCTCCGATTCAATTGTGCTAGCGTTTTGTTTACACAGTAACTATAGACTAGGAGGTCGCGACAAAAATGGTAACGATAACGTAAATGGCTGAAATTGCGTTCACGGGATAAGGACCAACCCTTTGAAGCTAGATGTGTCATTCTGCCTATTCCAAGTGGTTGCGTTCAGTAGATAAGGCGCCTGAAAAAGTAGTTATGGTGACAAAAAATAAATATGATAAGGTAAATGGATGCAAATGACGAAGCATGAAAGTATAAGTTCATACTTGGTTAGCAATACAAAAACTGAACAAATCTTTCGTTGCATTTCGTAGTTATAGGCGATTTAGGTTACAGATATAACTTTGGGTATATTTAAGTATTTAATAAAAAAATCGACTGGTTATTGTTGTATAATTAATAAGTATCAATGTTTCTAAACAATCTGTATATTCATCAGCATGTACATATTAACATCTATTTTATATAGCCAATCTAGATAACGCAACCACTTGGCACAGGCAGACTTACACATTTTGCATCAGAGGGTTGGTATCTAACCTGTGAACCCAAATTCAGCCATTTACATTATCGTGACCAAAAATGTCGTGACCTCCCGGAATACTAGTAGACATTCTCCGCTATATTTGAATGTATAGTCTGCACATAATTGTTTGCAAAAGTCAAAGTATTTCATTTGTTCATCTCTTTCTTAAACCGGATGTGTATCCTTAACTGTTTTGGTCGACTGTACACGAGTGTCGTGATTCAGATTGCACTCAAAGCATTAGTTATTCTGTGGCAAAGCTGAAAACATAAAATCATCTTGGACCGATATGGTGCGCGCTTACGGGTTGAAAGTCGACAGACAGCGCTAAAAGCAAGGTCAGAATGTGACACTGACACTTGTACTTAGTGTCCTACCTCCAAATGGAAACACTGTGAACAGATTTGACTGACGTAAAGATGCTGTCACGACGTTGAGGACTTCAAACTAGTTCACTTTCTAGTAAATAGGTGACGTTAATAGTTATATGGGTTACAACTATACAGTTCACATATTAATCGATTATTGGAGAAACCCCACCTGACTTTTTCGGCGAAATATTTTTTGCGGGAATGTTTTCTATGGGAGTACGTACTTATTTTTAACATCGAATGTTACAAATTATTATTTCGTATCTCGAAAAAAACTAAGTTGGGTTAACATACATAAGTCTTTGTAAAATTTAGGTAGATATTACCTATTCAAAAGAAAAGTATTAAATATTTCAACTATTTAACAACATACGGTCAGTTTGTATAGGAGAAAGGTTGAGCTAATTACAAGGTATTTAAGTCTGCTCCAAGATGAGGAAAGTGCTTGACGCCATGTTTATTTATGGCGTGTATTTTTTTTTATGTTGATGATTTCTAATTAATTTCTGTTTATTTCATATATTTAGGACTGTATGCCTCAATAAAACAAATTATTTTAACTATTATCATTTAACGAAACGGACTACAGAGCGCTTATTAGAAAATATATTTAAATTTTATTTTTTAAATAATAATTAAATTGGAGTCTGAAACCAAACCAAACGCAGTTACAGGCTTCTCTTTGGGCGGATGCGAACTGCTCACACAAGTCGATGAATGGAACCTAGCCTTCCTTCTCTCGACGATTCGCGAGCATTGATTGAACTGCAGTTGCGACCTACTTCGAAATAATGTAAAAGGAAATTATTCAGTTTATCCAGTCGCTAGGAGGATGCATAGGATCTTTAGATCAGATAAGAATTAACCCGGGACAAACTGCATATTATAGCGAATCTATAGAAAGAATATTTCCCATTTCATCAATTGATTTAGCTGTTGATTTCTCAACTAAAATAAAATATAAATGAAATTTACGTAACAAAAAAATTACACATTAATGAACAGGAAACAATACAACACTCGTACATGTTTGAGCGTAAGCAAACACTTTTGTAACTTAGACAAAGTGGACGTAGAAAAAAAAATCCGCAAAGTTGCCCGTTCCTCGCTGTGAATGTTAAATTAGCTAATGATAAAATATGACAAATTAGAGTGCAACGGATAATGAACAAACGACAATAAAATCATGGAGATTACTATCATGTACATGTGGTATTAGCAATTCGTGGAGGGCAATTCGACAAAAAAAATTATGGACGACGAACACCTTACAATAAATAAAATCTCCTCATATTTGAAGTTCAGTTCACCGCAACTTCAGAAATTCACATTCTGTGAAAAACAGATATCACATAATATACAGGTATATTCGTAAGTCTCAACAGTTGTTATTAGGTAATGATAAACGTGAGTTGCTTAAGTTCTCACTACCCATCTCCCTCCTAATCTCCGCTAATATCTTATCGTGAGTACCGAGAAAGACTCTCATTAGTAAAGTGAGTTGAAATAATGACGTTAGTCGTGGTAAATTATAATAAACAAGTTTTATTTAAAACTCTAGCGTGTCTTCTTGTCTAAAATACCGTTTCTAGTATCCTGTTGAGATTTCGTATTTTAAGGTTTTAATTAATTAAGTGTTTTTATGTAACTAGACATAGAAGCCAATACTACACCCACAGTCATGATATTATCCCAACACACCGCATTCCTGAAGGAATTAGGTACCATGCCAGGACATTCCTTTTATGAGCACGACTACATTGAACTGAATACACGGACAATATTTCATTGCAGCTTCAACCATCTTTTCATCCAATGCGATTGCACCAACCCGCGCGGGCTTAACCCTACCACCTAGTAAGGGAAGGGGCGCCCGGGCGCCGCGGCTTTGTTTGGTGGCGCGAATTCTGGAGTCCAATTTCCGATGGCTTTGTGTCATAAATTTGGCTGAATTTACTGGAAGGCGTTCTTGATGAAAACTTTGAGGATATCGATTGTTTGTGTGCCAGCTGGTTGTGGTCTCCAAATAGTTCACAGATTTTTAGTTAATGTGTCGCACAATTCCATTTATGGGTAGTGTCTTCACAACCCAACAACACAACACCCATTACGCATAAGTTATTCCGTAATATATATGTACATATATATGTTACGGAATAACCTAGCATATAGGGTTGAGTATTTATTTTCTTGCAGCTAGATGTCGCAACTGCACAGCTTGTTGATACCGGGCGCGGGAATTTTACGTCGATCTATCTCCTTGCGATGCCTTGTTGCGTGACCAAGGTGTGTTACGTAACCAAGAAGGATTGCTCGATACATATAATTTACGCACGTACATCTTAAACGCCTAAGGAACCATGTTAAAATAAATATCGAATGCCAAAAGCTCTTATATGGTATTAAAGTATACTTTCCAAGTTGTTTCAGATGTCTCTTAATTTTGAAGACTTTATTTGTCATTAGAATGGCTCAGAAACACTAGGGAAATTAAATGCCAAATGAGAATATTATTCTCTGAAACATTAAAACCTCTAAATGTGAAAACATTAACATGAACATTTTAGTTAATTGCTCAACGAAATACTAGCAAGGCTATATATTCTAGATGGCCTTAGAGCTAAAATGAGGGTAATTCTACAGAAACACAGCCCTTGCTTCAGAGTTAGGATAACACATGTGCTGTATGTGCTTAAAGCACCGAATTGGAGCCTCCTGGTCCAATTTATAGTTGGGCATTAGTTTGTTGTCGGCCTTTGCCTAGGGAAATGGATGAGGTGAATCGAATTTACAAGAGAGTTCCCAGTTGGTTCAGGTTTAGGAAGTTGATGTAATAAGTTCGGAAGAACTGGCACGGCTCATATGGTTGTCTGAGGCCGAACATACCTTTGTTGAATTGTACTTCAAGTGTCATTTTAAAGTTTATTTTAAATCAGAAACACATATTATCTTAACATATTATACTGAAATAGGCATTGGTTGATTATTTACAAAGAGTTATGAATTCAAGCATGATTTAAGATTTTTAAAAGTTTTTGAAGAGGTTTCCAGTAAATATTTTTAATTGACAAAGAGGACAATTTCCAACAAGCCCATAACTTACCTCAAGTTACCTCTTGGCTTTAAGGTGGCCCAACCCGGCGGGACTAACTCATTCGCGGGCACGGTACAAAACCGTGCTGTTGCGCTCTGAGACCTTCTCTGTTTCAAAGAAAAAGACAGGCTCCGTGATGAAGAAGATGCAACATGTCCACAAAAAAGACAATATACATAGTGTATGTTTTGGTAAGATATACGAAAATTTTAATTACAAAATGACTTATAGCTTATAAGTTAACCACGACCGCTGTAGTAAAAAATCGAATAAAAACCAAATAGATTATAAATCTTGATTAAATAAGCTATGTCTGATGACTAATCTTTTTAAGATGTTCTTACGTATTGCGTAATCCACCTCCAAAGTTATTGTATAAAACGCGCGAAAAATTCGAACTTTCGGACCTTATAACTTAGAAACCAAACACAATTTTACAATGCCAACGGTCATCAGACATCTAGTTTGATGAAATAAAGCTATTTTGAGCAAAATTTGGGATTTCTGACAAGAAATATGGGCGCGATCTTCTTTTCCCCTTTATATGGGGAGTGGAGCGAGATGGCCCACCTTAAGTTGCGAAGCCATATACATTTAATCTGCGTAGACTAATCGATGACTTGACGTCAAAACTTAAATTAGACTTTTAGTTGTCAGATTTAAGCTTTGAGATAGATTTTGAATGCAATACGGATAAAAGAAAAAATATGACTGGGCTAACTTAGGTTATATTCTAGTTCTGTTAATACTAGAGATGATGTTTAATGTCACAACATATATGTTTTGTAGACAATTATTTATTCGATTGATGCTTGATTTTTGCTCGTTGTATTCGTGAAAGTGAAGTAGTTTTACTTAAATGAAATGTACATATGATAAAATGTTCTCATTGCATATATATATATATTTTATTATCATTCTAATAGTACTGATTTTAGAATTATAGGTTTTTTTACCCTGGTTTGTGAATATATTAATATGTATTAGTGTATTGTATCATATATATTATTATATTTAATTATATGTTTAAATATGTATATATATTGGTATATATATGTATGTGAAGTTATTTTTTTTTTCTTTTTAAATTCTGGTGTATCAACTACCTACAAATATTTCTACTGCCTTTCCTCATCACCCCAAGGGTTGACTGGTAGAAATCACTCTTATTGATAAGTCCCCCTTTGTGCAGTATGTTTTGCTGTATGTTTATGTTGTAATTGTATTTTTGTTTATGCACAATAAATAATTCATTCGTTCATTCATTCGTTTAGTTGTATGCGAGTATTAGTTATTTACTTATTGAAATTAAATTTAAAAAAATATAACTGAATTGAAATGCATGTGACCTTGTGTTCACGCCAATATGGCATGGGTGACCTAGGTGGGTAGTTTGCACTTCACAAGCATTCAATCCCATCCGAAGTTTTTCCTATGCCACACGCTCTCGCCTACTAGCTGTCACGCATGGTGCACGCATGCGCCGCGTCCCCGCAATCTTTCATCGTGGAGCTCTCGTATGGCTCCACGCCCGCAACCCGCCGCGCGCCTGACAAGCTGTGTCGTCTCTCCTCGTCTGGGCGAAGTGCTGTGCCGCCGAACGCTGTCCCGGGACCCGACGCCTAGGAGCTGGTGCTGCTGGAGGTAGGTGGCTGTTCCTACTCTTCTGGTGGCCCGGTTTGACGTCCCGAGGCTACCGGGCTTTGCAACTCCTTCGCTTGTGAAGTGCGACCTGCATGGACGCGTACACCTTGCTTGAATTTTGTCTTTTCATGACGTTCCAATGGATACAAAAATAATTCCTACATTATTTTACTAATAATGAAGGATCTTAGAACTTATCCTAATTTCTTATATAAAGGTATGGTTGAAAACGACTGGGCATCATATACGTTAAAAATTACTTACTTGCTAAGTATAACAATTGGTGACAACTTTTGTTTCAACAATTCATCAAATATATTTAAATACAATGTCCTTTTTTCAAAGCCCTATTTTAGAGTTAACGTTTGAGGATTTAAATGAAATTTCCTCATTAATATTTACGAAAATCATGGCCACATTTGGAAAAATGCTAACCATTGTCTCATGATAAAGTATTTGGAGTTCTCTATATTTTCTTATTTATGTTTTGTAGTGACACAGTTATTGCACAGTAATGGAATTTCAACAAATATTTCGTAAGTTAAGATATTACTATTGAACGTTTTGAAATGAGTCGTCACAACCCATAGACCTAGCATGCGCGCCCTGTCACAACCAATACATGTACTTGTAACTGGCATTTATCTACAATCGACAAATTATGTACGTTTTTTGGAAAAATAACTCTTTTATGACATTAAATGTACCTGACGTTTGCGAGCATGTTTACAATTTCTTTAATACGTCTCTAAAATGAGAAAAATATATTTTATTTACTGCATTGTACTATTAGAAGTCAGTCGCGTGTGTTCCAGGAGTGTTGATCGTGAATCAAATGATTGGTATATTTTCAATGAAGATATTGCGACCAGCACTGTTACACCAACCTCTTTGAATACAATTGCTGAAGAAATCTTTGAAAACAAGAACTTGTCAGATTTGTCTATGCTTGTAAAAAGGTTTCCTACTGAAGAAATTAAAGATGAGCCACAAGATATTTACCATACCACCAACCTAAAAAAATCAACTCACGATATAAATCTGGATTCTCTACATGAAGCTCATCCTTATAGAATAATGAAAAAACGCAAGAAAATTCACTTCCCATTTTTCAGCAGAAAGAAAGAAGAAGATATTAGACCAGGAAAGAGAAACGAGAAGAAAAAGTTGATTTGCTTTAATTGCCCGAAACATGTAGATGTCAAATTTACAAAATCTAGTACCTTAGGTTTAACTAATGATTATGGAGAGAAACTTAGTTATTACCAGATAAACAATAACATCCGATCTAACATTCGGGACAGGCCTCTATTTGAAACATTTGTAAGTAAACTTACTGAAACAAACATGTTCAAAACTCAAATCCCATCTATGATTCATAATGCTAGGCAAAAATATTATCACGACATCATGAATAACAAAGAAATCACCGATCTTAATATATTTAAAGCAAATATACCAATTGAAGAGACAACTGAAATAAAGTTGGATCCAAAAAATGAGAATGTTAACGAAATATCTGCATATTCAGAGGAAACTTTTAAACGTGAGAACAACCAAAACAATGATGATGATTCTCAAGTACGTTCAAATCGAAATCACGGGCCTCCTGAAGATACCTCTAAAGATCAGTATGATGCAAGAGCAGACCAACGGCTAAAGGAATTGGAAACTGTTGAAAAAAAAATTGAATTATTGGGACAAAAGGAATCAATTGATTCGGGCATTACAGTTGAGGAGCCAGGTACATCTCCAATGGAAGAAGATATTGATGATACGTAGATAATTCTTTACTGATTGAATTGTGATCATGGTGTTGCCATTAAGTCAAATCAAAATTAATTATGTATTTATATTTTAAGACCAATAAACAAAGGATTTTAACGGAATCTCTTTTTAAATCCGTTTTAACTATCATCTGTTGGGTACAAATTTTAAAATAGATTTTAAAATGTGCCAGATATTTAAAATTTTAAACATATCATTGGACTGGATGACAATGTAATATATTTATTAATGTATCAAACTTAAAAACATTAATTTGTTAAAAAAAACATGGGGTGCAATACATAAATAGAAGTGTAGATATTAGTGGTTTTTAGTTTTTGTTAAATCAGTTTATTAAACTTTTTAAAACGTGATAGGCTGACGAAGTCCTTAACACAACAGTTAATCCAGTCAACTAAGTATTTACGAGAATCGAGAATGGTATGTTCAGATGGTTTGGAGCGAATGGGTGACGAAAGAAGGACGAATCATTTTTACAGAGCTGAAGTGCGTCGTGCCTGGGAGGCCTAGGAGAACATACCGCGACCAAAACTATGTAATATTTCGTGGAGGTCACATACGTAGCACTACGTGGAGTATGTATGGGAAGACGTCTGTATAGGAAGCGATAAATATGCTGTGAACGTACCTCATCTCTGTCCAGGGAACCGACGTGATGGTATGCATGCATGAGTCATAACTACTATAAGACCTTTGCCCATCTTCAAACTAAATGTTCTTCTGCCTTCATATTTTCTGGAATATTAAGTTCATGCTCAGCCCATTTCTCAAATGTCCGAATGGTCCCTTGAGTATTTCTCTTCGCATCGCATTACCTCATCATGTCAGCTAATTATGGCTGTCGTCCTTCGTAATTACATTGCCATTGGAAGAGCGTACGTACAAACAAATATACAAATGACTAAAGACATATGTTTTAAAAGGATTTGGTCCAGTATCCAGTGGTCCAGTAGATCGAATTAATTTATTTTTTTAGATGCACGAAGCATTTTAGAGAAATTCTATATTATTTCAATCTGTCATTGGGTCTTAGGAGTAGCTGATAGCTTGAAGAAACTATATTCATAAATAAAGTTAACTACGGGAATGGTATAGTCGGAGGCGGTCTTAGCACCAAATAAACAACTAAACAAAACATTAAATTTTCTGATATTTTTATATGTTAACATGTGAACGTTAGTTTACACAGGTTCGAAAAATATGTGAATGTGAAAAATGGGACTTTGGGACTTTTCTCATTCTGCAATTTGTCCAGATGTCAATTTGATTTTATTATACCTCTGGAAGCTTTTGACCTAGGCCCATCGTGTTGGTTCTCAAATGAAGTTTGAAAAAGGACAAAATCACGACACCTCACGTATTTTTTTTAGCTTAATGATAAACCAAAATATTTTATTGAAAACACATTTTATTGAATGCACACAATTGTGAACAAAGTTTTATCTTACGTTAGTAATTTGTTCCAATAAGAACAAAGGCAAATATGGCATCACAGTTGTTTCAAATACTTTCTGTCATAAACATTCTTATTTCTACATACACTAAATATTTTGTTTTTTTCTTATTTAAAGTATTCACTAATACAATTTTAAAACTTCTTACTATTCATACTATTAATGAAAGCTTAACATACATTTTCACATTATCAGCTACATTCAGTAGAATACAAGTAATTAATGTGCGTACCCGCCAAACAAGTTTTGAGCAAATTTCCCAAAATACTGCACGGCTGGGAAAGTGGGTGCTGCCGCTGGCAAATTCTGCTGAACGTAGCCATGCTGAGCGACCTGATATGCAGGTTCTTGGGCGAAGACTTGCTGAGGTGCCGCATGATACAAAGTCGGTTGCTGATAATAACCCACGACTGGTTGTCCAATCTGTTGCCCGATTGACCCATACCCGGGAGCGGTTTGAGCCTTTGCAGCCGTCGATATGTAGTTCACATTGGTTGGTAGTGTCTTCGGTATGAAGGTGGCTGTTTTGGGAGCTGAAGGAAGGTAGACATTCTGCAGCGTCGGTGCTTGGTTGCCTGCTGTACTTTGGGAGAAACTGGCGTAGGACAAGGCGCCTCCTCCTGATTGAGCTTTAACTTCGTTCTTTATTGCCTGAAGACGAAAATATTATTACATGCAGTGAAGAATTCATTTATTATTATTTCAATTATTTCCGAAAAAAATACATTCACGGAATTATGTTAGCTGAGTTTTCCGGCTCCGCTCGGCCCGATTTAGTTTTGGACATATATAGCCAGGTAAAATGTGGTGTCACCCTAGCATATTAATGAAATGGCCAGTTAAAACAAAATTGATCCCGATAACAGCGCCACCTATTGGGTCCAACTATAGCTGACAACCTTCCTCGAACATCGACGAACGATTGGAAAAAAATGTGCCGGTGTGGTAGAGCCGTTGTCGAGTTTTGCTCTTACCAGCATATTTAGTTAATTCATTATACTATTTAGACTATAGAAAACTGTTTTTTTTAATAGTTTGTGTCTACATGCTTTTGTTGTCTTATTAAAACCGCGTCCAACGACAAAAAACCTAATAATTGAAAAAAATCTATTTAAACATTTAAAAAAAACTTACAGACACATGTTAGTTGACCGATATTCCCAAAAATCATGTATAGGTATCAGTATAGCAAACCACTTGATTTCCAAAACACTTTTGTTAGCTTATTTACAGGCACCTACTTAAAGTGTGTTGCAGTATTAAGAAAGGTCTAGAAAAAAAAGGTTGCTTCCTTTACTGATAATTGAGCGCAATAAAAATATTTTCAGTTCTTTCTCTAAAAAACTAGCCTAACTTGCCAAGAGGCGATCATTGATTAAAAAAAGTTGTAAATGAAAATAGCTCACACAAGGGCGAAACATACCTGATTATCGACATCTGAATTCTTGTCAATGACGTTAATGGGCTGAGCGTTGAGATTCCTCTGAATTGGCTTCGGGATCACACCGGGAGCCGTGTAGCTGGTCTGAGAGGTTGCAAACTGCAAAGGTGCCGGCGGCAAAGCTTGGAGAAAGGTGACGCCAGTCCGCTCAGGCAAATTCTGGCTTTGGCCGTAAGCAATAGCAGAGCTTGGCTGCGGCTGCGACTGAGTGAAGGTCTGTGGACGGGTGTCGCTCGGGTTCGACTGCTCGGTCTGTGTATAAGCCACACCTGGCTGGAGCTCTTGATGGAAATAACCGGGCTGGGGCTGTGAGAACGCGATAAGTTGTTGAGGAACCGAAGAGAACTGGGACGGTTGCTGGAAATATTGAACCTGCTGTTGAGGCGCAGCATAGCTCAAAGCGGTTGCTCTAGCGAAGTTTGAGGGTTGTTGAGTGTAGATTTGGGGCGGCTGATAAAAGATCCTTTGCGGTTGATGATAGTATTGAATTCCATTGGTTTGAGGTGCTGGTGGTCCGGGATAAAATGTTCTATGTTCGGAGTAGGCCAGTTGTGACGGAACGGGTGCGGACACCTGGTATGTGGGAGTGTCCACCTGAAATTGGTACAATCTTTTTTTAATGATGGTAAAATTATATCACCCGGTTCTTTGTACCTAGCAAACATTATCAAATCACGATGGTCGCTAAGTTCTTAAAGGTAAAAAAGGTCAGTACACTGAAATAAAAATCTTTTGTTCTAAATACTGAATTAAATTACCATGAAGTTCTAAAATTATAGATTTGCACATACTACGACAATAATGACTGAAATACCCTCCCCATTCTTTTGAGGTCATAATTACTGAAAAAATCTATGGGAAAGATTTGGTCTACTCTTTAGTAGACCAAATCTTTCTGTAGTACTTGTACACAGTGTATAATATGATATGTGTATATATTTTACGGATACGATACCTCATTAATTTGCGGTTCGTTGCTGTAACTACATTAAAACAAAAATAGTTTATTAGAAAACATCAGAAATTAATCTGAAAAAATCGGAATACAATATTTCAATATAGATGTCGTTGCATAACCTCAAATATGTGTTTACTTTGTTTTACAAACATAAATTTATGTTATATATTACAGATATTTTTCGTCGTAATTGCCTTAATTATGAATAATTGCTGCAGAGCGAAAATATTTTAATTGGGAAAGATTGGCCTAAGAAAGTAACTGATTACGCTAATTCCAGGGCCATATGGCTGGGTAGTATGCAAAAAAGTTTCACAGTAGAGTTCTTGGCTCTATCATCTCGCCGTAGTGAAACTTTTTGAATGAGAGTGTACATATCGACAAACATGGGCATCGATGATGACGTACCTTTGCCAATGGCTGGTAGACCTGGAGCGGAGAGTAAAGATGGTTCGCGATGGCGGTGGAGAAAGATGGTCCGTGGCCGGTCAGCACATCCGAGAACTTGCTGATCTGCGGCACAGGAGTCGCGTACACTTGCTGTTGAATAAATTGTATTTTTAGTATTTTACTCATATATTTATGGAAAATTATGCAATTTTTAATCAAGATTTTTTAATGAAACTGGACATGGATGGCTATTATCAAACTGAACGCCAGATATTAGCGTAACACAGCACATAGGAACTAGGTGCCATGCCAGGCCATGCATGCTACATTGAACTGGATGGAAAACACGGAGGTGGTAGGGTGAAAGCCCGCCCGTGTTGGTACCATCATATTGGATGAAAAGATGGTCGAAGCAGCAATTTTTTTTCCGTATTTTCCATCCAGTTTAATGTAGCCGTGGTCATAAAGGGAAGGTCCTGGCATGGCACCTAATTTATTCGGTCCAATGGTCGGTGTATTGAGCTAATATCACAATGGTAGTTGTTTGGTATTAGCATAATAAGTCCCTTTTTCCACAAATATGATTTGTATGTAGTTGCGACCGGTAAGCAACGACACATGGTTTTAAGAAAAAAGCTACAAAAACAACTACTTTAAAAGATTAAAACGAAGGATGTAACGAATAATGTAAAGATGATACTGAGAGTCTTTAGTGCTTTGTAAAATTAAACGAATTTTCATGACAATGCATGGAAAAATCAAAAAGCGGGGCCTCAGATATTTACCATCATATTTTTTTAATTCATTTTCTTTTTCAAATCTCAATTGATATGAGTTTTAGTTTAATAAAGTAATATAATGTTCTTATTACGCCCTTATAAAATTTGACGCAATCAGCCCTTAACACTTAATAATGTAGAAAATAAAAAAAAAAAACAAACCATGGTTTAAAAGATCAGTTACTGACACAGGCAATGTACATTGCTACTAAGAAATCATATTCACGTTTTTGTTGTAGTAGTTTTTTTGAAATAGTCTTTCTTGCAAAGATAGATACTTTTTTTTTAATTATGTATAGATTTAATGGTTGATATATCTTAACACTACTTTAGATAGCAAGAATTTCACGTGTAAATTAATTATTAATCAAACTTTGAAATTAAACGACTGTGCAAACATTTATTTTTAATTAAAATTATGAAATTTCTTCATTACGTTAACAACACCGATGAAATTTATCGACGAACTACATCAACGTCTATATTTAATTGAAATATTAATTTCTTATTATTTCTCCGAAACGCAACAAATTAATGATATCATCATAATTATTCAGAGTTTTTCAGTTTCCCAATGGAAATGCTCGCGCCACAATGGCTCTTATGAATCAAAAGAGGAGGAAAATTAAAATAAACTGTTTCGGCGAGCTGCCAAATTCTCACGTAATTATTCTTTACCAAATTAATGCAATGTAAGTTAAATTGAATTTGAAAAATTCCCACACAGCGGTGGATTATTTACACTGCTCGACCAGTCGATCAATCAGTTGGCGAACAAGTCGCAAGAGAATCAGTTGCAAGATGGTTTTCAATGTATGTTAAATATTATAACATTGTATTAATTTAAGACTATAAAAATAACGTTATTATTAACCAAGTAAAAAAATGTGCTTCTTTTTTGCACTGTTTCTTTTACTTTCGGCCGATACGAAAATAAAAAAATAAATTAATCATACGTTGACGTAAATATTGATTTTTTGTCGTTTCGTGCACTCGGCCCTTAGACTGCACTTGTCGAAGTGACCGTCGGGAAGCCGGTCACAAAGTTCTTCACTTGCGATCAGTCTAGCAACGCATCTAGGCCCGGGTCGGCCGGGGCCTCCACCGAGTCGGCCTGTATTAATCTCGGCGGGGCGCGGCGGCCGCGGGAGGGCGTCGCGTCGTCGTAATATTTAATAAGAGGGAAATTACGCGTCGCCGCGCGAACAAAACGTTCGCCGCGAGCGGTCGCCACCTTTTCGATCTGTCCGAAGCGTTCGCATGACAACGCGATGACTGCAGACTGGTGAATTATGAGGTAGAAAGAACTACTGAATAGACAACTTTAAGGCTCCATATGACGCTACTACAATATTTTGGTGTTATTTTTATTTTATCTCAGCGTAAGTTGAGTTCTACACCAGTAGAAAAATCATAATATCAAAGTTTAGACTAATATCTAGTTCATGACCCTAAAATGGTTTTAATGAGTTGTTTATATTCTTTAAAAAAATGTGTTTGTAAATACCTATTTACTAGGTTTTTACAGGGTTTTTAAGCCGGCACTTGGAAACTATAAAATATTTAAAAAAAATCTTTTTTGTGCTATTTCTCTAGTGAATAAGCGTGAAAGATATATTAGTTAACTTTAAAAAGTACACTTTCAGATCAACAACATACATTTCGCTCGCCTGAAAACGATAATGAACCCTAACGCAAACTCACTGGTTAAGGAGGTCGCCATTATCGTTTATTTGCTAAATGCTGGACTCGGGCGTTTTGTTTATCGGAATACGGCATGTGTAGCAGCTGGGCGGTTTGTAGCTCCCCATGCCAGAGATCGTGGGTCTAATTGCACCTCTTCCTTTCTCCTTGTTGTTGTTGTTGTTGTCGGCGAGTGGCTGCCGACGCTTGAACGCACTTGACCGTTGTGCTCAGTAACCCGACTTTTGGCTCAATTCAGCCAGCCGTGCTCTTCCACAAAGCGTAGCAGCCCTTTAGGGTCTTTCCACACTTGCGGGTCGCTCCTTTCGAAGCTAAAGACCCCCGCACAAAATATCTGCAGTTGTCTACATTCCATGACTATATGTACCGGTGTCTCCTCCGCCTCCAAGCAGGCCCTGCAGAGGGGACTGTCCGTGACTCCGATGGTGTGAAGGTGTTTGTTGAGCTGGCAGTGGCCCGTGAGTAGGCTTACCACCGTTCTCAACTGTGGTCTGTGCAGCTGTAGAAGTTTTCTTGTTAGGTATAGATCCGGTGCTGGCAATGCTTCTCTTGATTGTCTACAGTTCGCTGTAGATGACCACCTTGCAGTGTGAGCCCGTGTCATTCGTTTCCTCAGCCAGGTCTTGACTTCACTGAAGGGGGTTGGCATGAGTGGCTCTGGTCCGACGGGCTTGGAACTCGAACCCGCCTTGGCGAGATCGTCGGCCATGCTCTCGCTATGTCCCTTTATCCACTGGAGTGTGATCCTGTTGTCGATTGAGATGTCCTGTAAATCCTCATGACATTGTTTAATTAGTCCAGAAGTGAATGTTTGATTGGCAAGAGCCTTCAAAACAGACGCACTGTCGGTTAGTATTCTGATTGTATAGTCTACCATTTCACGCTGTTTTTTTGCTGCGGCTGCCTCAATCAGACCTACACACTCCGCCTGAAAGATGGAGTTTCCGGAGCACAGCATAACTGTTATTTTGATATTGAGGTCTGCTGAGAAACAGCCAGCTCCCGTACCGTACTCGGTTTTAGAGCCATCCGTGTATACCCTAACTTCTCTTAGTCCCGAGTAGTCCTTCGGACCCTCGGAGGGTTCAATAGTGTACAGTCTGTCAAAGTTATATGTCTTGGTTATCCTATCGCATCTTACCCCTAGCAAAGGGTTCTCCTCCAGAGCTATACTGAGAATTGTTGTGTGCTGTGCCCTAGTCTCTCCTGACCAGGAACCTATCGTTCTACGCCTTCTTTCTCCTTATAAATTGGATGAATGCACATTGTCACCAATGCGAATTGTTCCATTATTCGGAATCCATGTAGGGGTCCCTGCTCCTCATTGAAAGAAAATAAGGTCGAATTTCTCAGTATGTATACATATGTATAAAATGCTTTAAAGCGTTTTATTAATAATAGTTTTTATTGTAAATTTAAAAATATCGTAGAATAAGAGTTTATTTCGATCAAGTACGCCAATTCACACCAAGAAACTGAAAGGTTCGCAAATGTGAGATAAAATGATAAAATGGCAATAATTACAGTTACTTTAATCCATGTATTTTTTATGTAATCGTTGAACTAAGCAAAACCTTTTTAAACATCTAAGATTAATAGGTGAATATTTCCCAAATAATACAGGTTAGATTGATTGGATTTACAAACACGTCTTCATGTATTATGTCACATGAGTGATAGATTTTAGAAAGTGAGTTAAAAGGGCCAGGTATTATTTTGTATTTTTTTTTAAACATGACTAATCCTAAGAGCAATAGGAGATCAATTATCTCTTTACCTTTTTCTTTTCCAGCGGCTCGTACCCTAGTGACGCGGGGACTTGCCTAGCATACCAGAGGTTTGGGTTCAAATCCTCACCCCGTTCATGCACCAATTTATTTCTCTTTCTGAGTTGAATAAGTGCATTTTGTCACGAATGCAAGCTGCTTCATGGTTCCCCTTCCTCTACTAGGTGGTAGGGTTTAAGCCCTCACGGTTTGGCACCATCGCATTGGATGAAAATGTGGTCGAAGCGGCAATACAAATTATCCGTCTTTTCCATCCAGTTCACTGTAGCCGTGCTCATAAAGGGAAGGTCCTGGCATGGCACCTAATTACTTTGGGAACGTGGTGTATTAGGCTAATATAATAACGGTAGTTGTATGGTATCAGCCATCCATGTGAGTTTAAAAAAAAAACCTAGTTTAGGCTCTATGGTCTAATGCTCTTCCGGTTAACGTAAAACTCTGGCTGTTGTATTCAGAGTGGGCAGACTAACTTTAATCCGCCGGACTAAACCGGTTTTTGTATGGTTAGTCCAGTGCTGATCTCGTACTAAGTTTTGACAGGTGCTGTACGTAAGTTGATGTGCGCAATTACTTAGTTTAGGTTACATACTTCTGTTAATCATTCTAAAAGCATTTTCTTTCAATAAACGAGTTCATTGAGCCATTTGCCTCATCGATGATTCAACTTGTCAGATGTCAACATGCAAGTACGGGGTATGTCCTTACTGGTGAACACTTGTGATCAATTATAACCACTAATTCCATTGTATGCAGATTGCACTTTCTCTGCCGGCGATGTGTGCAAGTCTTGATAATGCGCCCCAATTGCATCATTACCATCGAAGCTGTGGGTGTCGACCCATGCCCTAGCCATTAAACCGGCTTATTATGTGTCGGAGTACGAGATTGTTTTTGATATCTTAGTTTTAAGAATGCATTTTAATGCAAATTTTTATTGTAAGTAAAGTTTCCGTGGGGCTGTATCCATGACAATCTATGTCATATCCATGAAAGGTGTAATATACACACCGCTTTCTCGAAGGAGAAACGGGGTACCTACCGTGGTAAGTAACTCGCCAGGTGAATGGCAGGTGAACAGGAAGAAGAGTTATTAAATCTGACCTTTAGTGGCATTTCGTACCATGCCAACTGGTAAATTTCAGTTCACTTGGCCGAATAACACGCAAGCACACCTTTCACAGCATGGTACGAAATGCAACTAAACGCCAGATTGAATCACTATCTTGCCTGTACGCCTGCTGCTCTTCCGGCGAGTAATTTGCGATGGTACCCCACCTGGATGGCAAACGCGGACAATTTTCGTGGTTGCTTCGATCATCTTTTCAACCAATGCGATGGTACCGACCCGAACATTTTAAACCCAAACCTCTGAGAAGGAAGGCAAATCCACTCTTGCAGATCCGGATGATATAATAGGTCGGGGAAAAAGTCTTTTCGCATTATAGTATGTATGAACTTGTAATAAAATCTCTTTGGCTATACTATTTGTATCTGGCTGGTTTTGGTATCATTGAAAGTTTAAATTTTAAAGACCATAATTCCAAATTCAAATTAGGAAAATGTGTGATTCTCATTTGTTTTTCGTACTGTCAAAATGAGTGAATCTAATGAAGAAATTCGATACATTTTAAAATTTTAATACAAAAAAGGTAAAAATGCAACGCAAGCCGCGAAAAAAATGTGCGATGTTTATGGACCTAGTGCAGTGTCTGTGAGAGTAGCACAAATTTGGTTTAAGCTTTTTCAATCCGGAAATTTTGATGTCAAAGATGCACGTCGCTCTGGTCGCCCTATTACGGATAAAATGGATGCCATTTTTGAAAAAGTGGAGCAAGATCGGCATATCAGTAGTTACGACGTAGCTGAAGAACTAGGAATTGACCACAAAATAGTTTTGGCGCATTTGAAAAAAACTGGGTACACAAAAAAGCTCGATATTTGGGTACCTCACGAGCTCACTGAAAGAAACCTAATGAACCGTGTACTCATTTGTGATTCTTTATTACGACGTAATGAAACCGAACCATTTTTGAAGAAGCTGATAACTGGTGATGAAAAGTGGATCACGTACGACAAGAACGTGCGAAAAAGGTCGTGGTCAAAGGCCGGTCAAGCTTCACAGACTGTGGCGAAACCCGGGTTAACTCGCAACAAGGTGATGCTGTGTGTGTGGTGGGATTGGAAGGGCATTATTCATTATGAGCTGTTACCACCAGGCAGGACCATCGATTCTGAACTCTACTGCGAACAACTGATGAGATTAAAGCAAGAAGTTGAGAGAAAGCGGCCGGAATTAATCAACAGAAGGGGTGTGGTTTTTCATCATGATAACGCTAGACCTCACACATCTTTAGCCACTCAGCAAAAACTAAGAGAGTTTGGCTGGGAGGTGTTAATGCATCCGCCGTATAGTCCTGACCTTGCACCTTCAGATTTCCACCTGTTTAGGTCTCTTCAGAATTGTTTAGGCAGTGTCAGGTTAACATCACGAGAGGACTGCCAAAACCACTTGTCGCGGTATATTGATCAGAAGTCCCAATATTTCTATAGCAATGGGATCATGTCCCTACAACAAGATGGCAAAAAGTTATCGAACAAAATGGTACCTACATACTTTAGTTAAATGTAAATAAACCATATTAAAAAATGTTTTGAATTTTCTTAAAAAATGCGAAGAAACTAATATTTAACATCTTTCCCGTAGTTTAAAAGCTATTGACTTGTAAACGCTACTTAAAAATAGAGGCTAATAATATTGTCCTGGCATGGCACCTAGTTCCCATGCGGTGTGTTAGGCTAATATCTGGCGGTCAGTTTTTAGCTATCCATAGCTATCCAATATTAGCTATACATATCCAGTTAAATCAAACGAAAACAAAAAAAGAGGAATTAAAAAGACTCAAAAGATTTGAATAAAACCATTCTAACGGACAGGTTACGGCTACCAACATCACAAAATGACGAATCGCAAGAAATCACGTCGTCAAAGGATTGAAACTACCCTGATTAAATAGCACAAACATTATCTTCGATTGCAAGTTTCCTTTGAGCAGAAACATATTTCCATTCACGCCCGTGCCGCGGCGTGACTGACTGTCAGGAGTCATTTGTCATCCATCAACGTCTGCTTATGCAACAGCAACGATCTATATATTTTCATCGGTTCGTAAGACCGTGGCATTTTATTAGTGTTATGTAAATTAGATTGCCATTTGAGTGTTGGCTCACTATACCGGAATTTCTAGTTCCACTGCGATTCTTCACGTGCATATGAGAACGGGATGTGATTATTAATCAGACATTATCTGACAAAACAGATTGAATGATGTAAGAATTTATCGTTTAGTTATTTAGTAATGGGAAATTTTGCTGGTTGCAATTATACTTTATTCCAGTCCAGAAATTCAGTAAATCGTTTAGCGTTGGACCTGACTAGCTACGCTTTAAAAATCTACAAAAATAAAAATCAACAGCAAACTTTTCATCATTGGGAAAAAATATCCGCAAAAAACAATACGTGTTGACTGACTGGAATGGCCGTTAACACTATTCCATTGACGCTGGAATATGTGCGCTAGATTAAAACGTAAACCGCCAGTCCACTTACAAGACTGGATGTCCCACTGGGTCCAGTGCATTCCAGTGCCGGCTTACAATTTTCCAGTTATGTTATTTCAATTATAATCGCTAAGAATGCTAAATTGTAAGCCGGCTTTGACTTTAGTAACATAATTTTTCTTTAACATTCCTCCACAAAAAAATAAGTAGATGTTCACAAAAAAATCACGATTTTATTTTAAATTAAGTTTGTATGTTATGTTTTTTTTTTATTCAACAAGTTGTACAAAATATGCCAAGAAAGGACGGTTTTGAATCAATATTAACCGTAAACTTAACGATCACTGCGTACCAAGTGTCTCAAGCATTTCTACCGAAGGTACATCTTTATTTTTCTCAGTCCGTGAGACTGGGAATTTTGCCCATGGAATTATTTATAATTCCTAATATTCAAAGAATTTCAATATTGACGCTTCCAGCGGCCAGGGGACCACGCTCAAGATACCTACTACTTATAAGTCACCTGCCACTTATAAGTCACGTAGACCGCGAGCCGAGCCGAGATCACGTACGTCATAACTCAGTGTCCTTTAGAAGCCCGCACAATGGGCGAGCAGCCCGACATTGTTCCGCGTCCGAGTTAAAGCGTCTTTTGTATTGGAGTCGACGTCGAATGCCGGTGGAGAGTGGTTCACTCGAACTACACTTACTTAATTTTTAGGGTACCTCTAACGCTAACTGGAATAAAAAGCAGGAAAACGATGAATAGTACCTTACATACACACTATTTCGCAATCTGAGCATTGTGCTTACGTATACAGAGTGAATTTTTCATGCCTTCATGACCAAATCCGAAACTTATCATAGTTGAAAACACTCAAAGGGGTTAGTGGGCAGATTTTGAAAAAAAATCCTGTTTCCTGAGCACGGATTGGGAAAGAAAACTCAAAACTCATTGTAGGTGTCGCATGAGCGAGCTCACCTTAGAAACTGTAAAACTGTCATTACTGTCAGGTTTGATTTACGAGTTTTTAGATGCAAGATGCACTCCACTATGGAGTTAGAATAAGGTTTGGAGGAAAAGAAGAGCGTTTGTTTGTCTTCAAACTAATTTTAATTTAATAGACCATCACAAAGTTTGAAATAAAATATTATAGATTATGTTATTGTGATATTTTTCCTACGACTCATTTGATTAGCACAATTTGGAAGAAATAATTTTCCGATTAATAACGAGGAAATTGAGTAATTTTAATTATTTTAATTTTAAAATGAGTTAGCTCGCTTAGACGCCACCTTTCGTGATAAAGAAGCAGTTGCAAGTTGAAGCAAGAAGCAATGTCAACAGAGCTGAGTTGAAACTATCAACGACTAGTGCCGATACGCAACTTTCAGCCTGTACGTCCTAGTTGCTCAAATCTTCGCGTCGTTCGGCTGAAACTGAAAGTTGTAGCGGGCGCTGAACGCGTGCTCCCCTCATTAGCCTTTGTGGCCCGCCGCGGGCACAGCGGGCTTCCGACGGAGCTTCAATGAAAGCTCCCGAGCTCAAGATTCGTTTGTAATGGGCTGCGATGTGGCTCGATTCTACCGTCCGGTCTAGTTTTATTGAAGTTTAGAAGTCGATATACTCGTATATATTCACATGTTTGTATTTGATAGCCATTACTCTATCCTCCGTGGCCATTATCCTCGTGTTTTATTATCTTTATATATAAAATTCCAGGGTGCTTGTGTTCGCAATGTTTTTTCTCCTAAACAGCTTGACCGATTTTATTATTATTTTTTCTTATGGGGTCAGCCGGATGGCTCTTAGCTATAGTTGAACCCTGGGTCTCTGTCTGTGGCTCTGTTATCGTGATGCAGATGTTTTAAGAGAGTGGTTACCCTGTCAATTTCTTACACTACGGGTGATAACTGTTAGTTTAGTTGTCTTTTTTTAATTTCCTTTTTGGATTTTTACTGAAAAATACAGATGTTTGCAATACAAAATTCAAAACATACGGACATATAACTAGGCAATCTCAAGTGACATATTTTTTTTATTAAAATCGAGATTTTTTAGGGGTAGGGAACGCGAAGGTTTCTGATCACATTCTACCACCCCTCCACGCAGGTGAATGTCCAACGCTGAATCGCCCCGAGCTGAGCCGGGAACCGTTCGGAGAGGTTTATGTTTTTTTTTCATTTGTATGTCTTAATAAGTGCTAATGGACAACATTGTCGTTAGTTAGTGTAGCCCACAGAAATCTGAATTATTAACTAGAACGGTCAAGAAGTCAGCTTAGTATGGAAACCGAGCGTGTCAAGCTTGGCACCCACACAACCACATCTAATACACAGATGTCGCCCGACGCGCGGCGCAACCAATCATGTGGAGCGCATCCACCTGCGTGTCTACACATGTCGGTGCGCGGGTAGGGGGTACGGAGTATCGATATTGTTATTTTGACTATCGATACAATTGAGTTCTCATAGAAACAGATAGTTACATCTTTTATTTCATATTCTGCATTGTTTGGAAGTAAAATAACAAGCGCAATATTTATAACTATTTCACGGTGCATTGAACTGATTTAATTCTTACCATATGTCAGGGAAGTTAGCGGGAAAAAACTTTTTTTTAACGATTTTAACTAAAAGTAAAATTGAATTGTATTAACTTGCCATACAGCTGTATTGAATTAGCATTAAGAACACTTGACATTCGCTGGGCTTTTCTTCAACTAAAGAACTAAATATACAAACAGGATGTTAACGGAGGTATGGCCCAAACGTTAACCAGGTTTGTCTAGGAATATTTAGAGCAAAAAAGGTAGGTAGCATTTTGATGTATGACTTAAAAAAATCATCCATCGCATAATTTTTTGGTAATATCCACAAAATGTCTTGCAAAAAAAAAAAACAATTTTATTGCACAAGCTTTTAATATTTCTAGAGCATTGAAATAAAAGTTTGCATAACGACGAAAGCAGTTATTTAAGACATGGCCAAGCGTTTATCAGTACGGGCCCATCGATCTTGTTTTAAAAGTGAATGTGTAAATGGACAGTTATTTTATTGACGGGTGATATCTATTGATGAATATTATGAAGATATTTACTTAGAACCTGTCGTTTCGAAAGCCTTGGAGCGAATTTTTGTGTTAGATCTGAGGGACGAAAACATGTTTCCTCAAAGTGTTGAGAACATATATTCGGGCATCCGTGTGGGCTCTACCCATTTCTCCTTATGTTTAATATCTTTGGAAAATCTGAAATAAAGTCAAGTTAGTACCGGCTCTACTAATCCGCTTTCAATTAATCTAAGCTAGACCTGCCCAAAATAATATTTTGGAATCTCTCTTTTACAACAAACCATCACGTGTACCGAGCACATCCATCAAGTAGCAAGCAGTAGTAAGCAGACGTAGTAGATATAAATAAATATATTTGTCTAAATCATTGATATAACATAGTATTAGATACTACAAGTAACGCCGAAAATACGCCACTACATCACTGATGGACACAGCTCCATTCGGAGCATAATCAGTAGCAAGCGAGACATCGACCGAGTAACATGTATGATATGACACATGTTAGATTCGTGAAGGGGGCCATACGGATCGTTCGATATCGATTTTAAAGCAATCGGTTCAGTATCAAAAAAAAATAAAATCGCGGCCTCTGTTTCTATGATGACTGATAGTTCGTGATAAGTGAATAACTAAAAAGTTAAGCAACACATTAGAGATCGATATTATGAATTTCGTTATCAAAATGTACTTTGTAGCCTAGCGATAAGAGCGACCGCCTCTTTTACTGGACAATATGCAAGTAATGAAAACTTTTTTGAACTTAAACATAACTGTAAGAATAGAAACATCGATAACGCAAATGTTTGGTCCCTTCACTACCTACTACCCAAATAAGCAAAATAAACGTTCAAACGCAACGCAAATTTCATACCATAACACTAGGAAATAAAATCGATAGCACTCATTATTTGTCACATCACTACCCAACACGACTGCGTTAGCGGAGAAATTATTTCGAAAAATGATTTAAATATACAAATAACTGTTTTAGAATTGGCTTACTTATGAAATGTGATGCCATTGTTTTTGTAGGACATGTTCTCGTTTCTGTTTTTGCAGATGCGCACTGAACAATTAGGCATTTCATCAATAATCTGGAGAAACGCGCACGCGCCGCGACCGGGTACGAACTGAGCGGCCGGCGTGACGTCACGTTTGCTTATAACCAATTTTGGGTATAAGGCCGCCACGGGAATCGCGCGCGTCCACCGTTCTAGTTTAGTATATTCCGATTTCTGTGGTGTAGCCATCATTAATTTTTAGGGGGAATACGCCGACAGGAAGTTGATTCCATGGTTTTCCGCCCTAGAGATGAAGGATCGGTTGGTTCTTTTTTGAAATGCCGACAATTCCTTGCCTGTTCCGCATTGAGCGATCGTTGAAAGAAGACGGGGTCACAGCGTTATGCAGCTTAGATGAGCATTATCCATGTTGAAGACGATAGAACACAGAGAGATACCGTACATACTTATATTACCTCACACTATACACATAACAGCTCGTGGTCTAGGGGCTAGAGGACTTGCCTTCAAGAGGTCTGGGTTCAAATCCTCGAGCCGGGCATGCATCATTTTCTTTCTCTTCTCTTGTGGGATAAGTGCATTTCGTTACCAATGCGAGTTTTACCATGGTTCGGAACCCATGTAAAACTGTAATTCCCCTTCCCCTAGGTAAAGCCCGCCTGGGTTGGTGCATTGAATGAAACTATGGTTGAAGCGGCAATGACAAATGGTCCGTGTTTTCCATCCAGTTCAATGTAGCCGTGCTCATAAAGGGAAGGTCCTGGCATGGCACCAAATTCCTTCGGGAATGTGTATTTAGCTAATATCATCACACTTGTTGTGTGGTATTAGCCACATTATACAGGTTCCATAAAAGAACTAAATAAAAATAATGCTTGAACCATTAAAATCATACAAGATATGACATTAAGAAACGGAATAGCATGCGCCCTTACGTTGAGCCTTGCGCATGCGCCGACTGGTGCCGCACGGGCCACGATCCGTGCTGGCATTAATCAGGTTCCAGGCACATGCAAGCGGTCAGCTGTCACCGCTCCGAGCGCCCGCTCCCAAGCGCTCGGTGTGTGAAAGTGGTCGCAATAAAAAGTATGTCCAGTTGGCCACATGTGGACCGATCCGGGCCAAACTTGTTTGTCACACACACACACACACACACACATATTTGTACAGTCGGTCAGGATAATTTTGGCAAGCATAAAGCTGAAATATTATGTTATTTTGGGTCGGGTGCTTACAATTCGAAAACGAAATTTTGTAGTATTATACAGCTTGATTATCCCCATGAATTGGGTCTACAATTACGCGGTAAGCCAGCCTAGGTGGGGTTTCGGTCTTAGTCCCTGCTACATTCAGAGCCCTTAGTCGGACTTCTAACCTAAATTGGCGTTTACGGAACTTCGAAGTTACGTAAAAACGTCGAGTACAAGTTTTCCTACATATTCTGTGGTTTTCCTTCTTCAACCTGTCAAAATCTAACTCTGACTAACAAATTTGAATGAAACAGCAGAGTCGGATTAAACTGCAAGGTCCACGAATTTCAGGAGTAAGGTGTCAAATCAACGCCGTCTTCCAATCACCATACATTGTAAAACGTCAGTCGATCGGTTAGGCGTAAACGCCAATTTTTGGTGATTAACGTTGAAAAAATTGGTAAACTGTGCAGTGCTGTAGGCTACTTGCCATCACGTCTGCGAGGTTACCATGGTAAATGAACTAGTCGGCTGTCAGCAAGTGAGTGATTAAATCGCCACGTTAACTGATAAATTTCACTTCACTTGGCCAACACGCCGTATAACAGTTAGCATGATACGAAAAGCAGCTAAACGTCAGATTGTATCACTCACTTGTCTGTTCATCCGTCAGTTTAATTTACCATGGTCACGTAAGTACTTTTTGCAGAAACTATCTACCATTTTGGCTCACCTCAGAGCATAATTGACTCTACACACACGCGCAGGCAGCGCACGTGTACATGAGCACTAGTTTAGTGACTTTAGGTGACGAAAGGTGATCTTATCTCATAGACCTAGCATAACGCGCTGTATCTACGTAGGTATGTCCTGTTACCCTGTGGGGATAGACAGTATGTTTCCGAAAGTCTGTGTACACATACAACTATAAAAGTCTAGTTGGGTGTTTTAAAATTTCTTAATATTGGTATATTTTGCACATTTTTCATATAAGCATTCATAAATACAGTTTAATGGATATTAAATGCAAAAATTATCACCTGTAAAATATATGTTTATAGATCATGAAATTGTAATATTTTTAGTTAATTTCTTAACAAGAGATATGATTTTCATAACTAATGCTATTTGGCAGCACAGCTCTTGATACCTGCCTTCCGGGAATTTGAGTTCACATCCTGTTTTAGTGTTCTAATATTTGCTCAGCGTTTCAATAAAATGTCTTAAAGTCCTAGAAGTTCGGTTTTTCGTTTTTACAACCCATTTACATAATAAATGGATATGTTTTGATTCGCGTATCAACTTATTTTTACAATATTACACACAGTTGTATATATTTTTATTAGAACTAAACGATATAAGGACTGCACATAAACGCCACTCATCGTGGCCACGGCTTTATACTGTGGAATAATCAATAAATCAATAATTTATCGAATATTTTAGCTCTAACGGACTTCGGATGCGTGTGCTCTCATGGACGTAGAGATGGCCATACAATATTGATAACGACAGGAGAACTCTAAAAATAAAGTTCTATCTTCGATGCAATATCTACATATAAATTCATTCATGAATACAATAAACAAGGTTTAAGATAATTTAATTAAGTAATCCATGCTAAAGATCAGGATGGATATCTGAACTTTGTGAAGCTGCGCTGAAGGTATTTGCGAAATTAATTTATTTCGTTAATTCATTCCTTCATTACGAATATTCCTACTGCGATGAAACTTTGGGTAGATATTATTGGAGAATGTTGGTGAAATCCCGACAGAGCGCGTGTGGAAGTTTAGACGCAAGTGCGTCAGGCAGACCTAGGCATTCGCGAAACAGACCGCGCTTTATTTGTTTATGTAAATTATATATATAATATAATAAATGTAATATTTATAATAATCAAATGATAGAATTAGAAAGGTTGTCAAACTCGGTCGATACGCGCCTAAGATTGGTGCGTTTAAGTGGTTGTTTAAGTTTTTTTCATGTCTCGATAGCGAGAAGTGTTATTTTCATAAGAGTTGGGTTAAAAAACCCTATCCAAAATTATTTTTAAAATGTTTTCGGATGGACAGTGTTATTTATGATTATCATACATTTATGGCACTTTCGATCGAGCTGAAGCCTAAGGTGGCCCATCCCGCTCATCTCCCCATACAAAAGGGGAAAGAAGATCACGCCCATATTTCTTGTCAGAGATCCAAAATAGCTTTATTTGATCGAACTAGATGTCTGATGACCATTGGCATTGTAAAATTGTGTTTGGTTTCTAAGTTATAAGGTCTGAAAGTTCGAATTTTTCGCGCGTTTTATACAATAACTTTGGAGGCGGATTACGCAATGATAAAGTAAGAACATCGTAAAAAGATTAGTCATCAGACATAGCTTATTTAATCAAGATTTATGATATATTTGGTTTTTTTAGATTTTTGACTACAGCGGTCGTGGTTTACTTTTAGCTATAAGTCGTTTTGAAATTAAAATTTTCGTAAATCTTACCAAATCATACACTATGCACATTGTCTTTTTTGTGGACATGTTGCATCTTCCTCATCACGGAGCTTGTCTTATTCTTTGAAACAAAAAAGGTCCCAGAGCGCAACAGCACGGTTTTGTACCGAGCCCGCGAATGAGTTAGGCCCGCCGGGTTGGGCCACCTTAAGGATATACTAGGAGGACGGGATGATATAATCGGCCAATTAAATGTATTGTAAAACCTAAGCTAAATAGAAGTAGCTAGATTGCAGAGCTAATTTCATTAGGCTATTTTGTAACTGTATTATTTGTTTTCAGTTTTTTTAAATAAATATATATATATTTTTTATAATACATATAATGTGTTTTAAACTAGCATTTGCCCCGGGGTTACTTTTGACTTACTCCCTGTGCCGGTGTCACTATTTCTTTATTCAAATTCAGTGTCTTGTCAATGTAAGACCACCGGGACGACGGCATCAAGTGCTTCGGCGGAAAGCAGTTGTTCCGTACCGCTGAAGGCCGGGAAGACTGGAGGAAAATTGGAGAGGCGTACGTCCAGCAGTGGACGCAAACGCACTGACTGTCTTTAAAATAGTCAATAATATATGTTTCGTTGTACTTAAAAAAATAAAAGATCAATATTAGGTTTAAAAAAAATTAACAGGACTGAAATATAGACGTTATTCCCAGTTCCTCGCTTAGATATCGTTAGCAGTTTTTTTAATGACACGGAAAAGTCTTTTCCAAGTTTCCTTGCGTTTTAGGGCATTGAAAATGTGCCAATATATTAGTATATTTATCGACACCCAAAATCTTGGTAAATATTTTTAAATCCATAGTTCCATTCTTCCCTTTCTAAACGTCCATTACAGTTAATTTATAGTAACGTTAATTTACTTGATTATTGGTAATTACATGGATTTGAACTTACGTATTTGTAACTGAGCCAGCGGGATTTCGTGGGATGCCCAAGAAGAATATTGGAGTTCACGTTTTAATAGCAAATTCGAGTTTTATTGTTTAACTTTCCATTTTCATCCGGCCCCGAGTTTAATTTATTGTAGTTCGAAATGTTCATTTATCTTCGCGGGGCGGTATTTCGGAAGTCGAGAGTCCAATTGGATATTTTGCGTCATGCAGAGTTGGTGCGGAGTCACAGTTTAGACAACGCCTCCGAAATAAACATATTTAGTGGTCCTCACTTTATATATAGTAAATTCAGAACTGATCTAGAAATATCCTTAAACGACACTACGACCGAACAAAATAAAAGATAACAGATAAAGCGTACTGAGTTCAGCCCAAATAATCGCAAAAGGTTTAGTGATTGTTCTTTTCTTTTGAATCCAGAGTGAGTTTAGTTTTTGTACTTGATACTGTTAGGTCCGAGTACACAAAATCAGCGTGAACCCCACTTTTCTATGAGCAGTATGGAAGGGAGCCGAATCAACTCAATGAGGTTCACTAAAACGTGACACGCTTAACTTGGACGTCTCTTCCTGCAATCGGGCCCTTGTAACGAGTGCAGAACTTCTAATTTAAAATAGATACATAGTTTTAAAATAAATAGTTAATGTTTGTTATATAATCTGTCTTGTTTCTTCTTTTGTCATTAACTAAGGCTGGATATAACATTAGCGTTTACCAGAAACGGTGAACTCTAGCGTAATTGTTGATTATTTTTACAAGCGGTTGTGCACTCCTTGCTCAAAATACAAAGGCATGAGTGAAGAGAATTCGCGGATGAATACGTTTGTGACGTACTAAGTATAGATTGACTACCTGATGTTTTAATAAGTTGTAACCATTATTAACCAAGTATTAAATTTTTCGCCTAGTGGTAAAATTATCCCCGAAATATTGTTACACTCCAAAAGTAGTTACTTACTTACACCAACGCTCACCTTTTCCGAATCATTTCAGAAATTATTTTAGAGGTACGATCCTTTTTCGGTAGATTTCGAGTAAATAAAACTATATTCACTCTGTTATCATTAAGGCAAATTAATGTGAACATAAGCCATTACAGTCTATTCCCATGGCATAACACTTTGCAACTTTCTAAGAAATTTAAAGTAATTATGCGGTAATTAAGGTTGTGTGGGCCATTTTACAAGGTGACAAATAACATCGAGTCTAGCTGTCTCTTTAATATTTTCCGTTGTGGATTATGTTTTAATGTGTGTTATCACATCTTCAGATTTTTTTTTAATAATCATTGCCTTCTCTATTGTATTTCCATACCGTATGGTAGTCTGCGACTTTCATGCTGGTAGGCGTTGCTTCGAGACATGTTCTGCTTTATTGATCTTTGAGTTTATTAAGTGCAATTATATAACGTCTTTTCTGTGTGTGCAAATTTAGCTAATACGAGGTCGATGATGTCTTTAATGTCTAAAATCTAGTCCATTTTTACGCAACCGATCTACCTAGCATAGAGTGTGGCAAACCGGATACGAGTTCGCAACGGCTTCCTGCGTGAGCACACATTGCCTTCACTCATCGAGGCAAGCACCGGCGCGCCTGCGCGTCGCGAGCAAATTGATTCATCTATGTATTACGCATCGCGGGGTCAACGAATTTTTCTCAAGTCAGTAGAGCATTCACTGAAAAGAAATTATAGTTGAATTTAACGAAACAAATTACAGTTAAAAATCACTATATTATCACAATAGTTAGAATTAATTTTTCAAGAGTGCCTTCATGGTCAAATCCGAAAATGTAAGAATTAACAAAAATCCCTCAAATGAGCCTCGAGGCAGATTGATGAATGCACATTCAAACATATTGCTGTCGTCACCAAAATCGAATTAGGCTTCAGACGCTAGAGCCCCGTCCTAGGTTGACTAAAGTAAATATACTTTAATTGAAACAGAGAAAGTCCCAGAGCGCAACAGCACGGTTTTGTACCGTGCCCGTGAATGAGTTAGTCCCGCCGGGTTGGGCCACCTTAATAAACATTTTACTCTAGTTTCCGTGTGACGATTAATTCAAAGAATTTGTTCCTTATAATCGTCGCTTTACTGAGCTATATATCAGTATATGAGTCGCTTTATTAAACCGCTTCATAGATCCACCAACGAGATGCCATTTGAAGTAAGCTAATTACATCCTAAACGTAGTCAGGTTCTCACGCGACGCAAAGAATGGCGCGTAAAGTCTAGGCTAACCTTTACTTTGCCTTTCAATAGTCTTTATCAGATAGTTAACTGAATTGGTTTGGTCATGTTTTCTTGGTTTTACTGGTTATGTGGGATCTTTTCTTGTCGGATTGGACATGAGTTTCTGCGGTAACTTGCGCATTTGGGAGCCAAATGAAGACCTTTTTTATGAAAAAGCGCTGTAATAAACGAAAAATTCTCAAAAAATTCAAATACACCTCATCTCGCGAAACCACGCTCAGCGAAGCACCATACCAGCCAATTTGCAGTTCTATCGCTGAGCTATCAAACTTGTTTAAAATACGTTTGAAGACTATCAGGTTTTAGGTTTGAGGAAAAAGTACCCGCCGGTAGACAGTTCCATATCCTGGTGCTGTGGCAAAGAAATGAGTTTGAGGGACAGGGGGCCCATTCAGGTAAGAGTGAGTTCGAGTTCGGGAGTGAGTTAACCTAAAAATAGCTGGGAAATATATTATTATTTAAATAACGGAACCGTTATTTATACTTCCAACGTATTTACGGGACTGACCAGATTTTTACCTAACTGTAATGATGTTCAGAAAGTGTGAAAACATTAACTATTTAAAAAAGTGAATTGATATTTAGTGACGAATTCGAACTCACTCTTACCCTGAATGGACCCCCTGTTCGTTCTCAAAAGAATTCTTCCCCTCTTCGTCCTTTAATCAAGATCATTATTGTTGTATTATCTGGCACTAGCTTAGGAAAAAAATCTACAGAAGAGAACATTTAAATTGTTCTCTTTATTGAGCGATATCGAATGTTTCAGAATTAATATCGTTTCAATGTTGCAAAACCAAACTGCCTTAAATCCACTTCCGAGCACTAAATATCTCGCACATATGTTTTCCCACAATATTAACACAATATTATCAAGACTGTTACATTAAATAATTGCATTTTTACTCACAACGGCTGTTATATCTATGTAACGCACCTCAGTGTGAAAATGGGATATTATAGACTACCTTATATTAGAGACTTTAAAGTCGAAAACATTTCAACGAAACACCAGGAAGTTGTGACATTTCGCCTCAGGAATTCAGCCGGAGTAATTTATTAAGGAGTCATAAGTAAAGCAGAACAAGCATGTAAGTTATGTGGATGAAATATGTGAACATTCTCACAACTTTATTGCATGCTTAGTACCTTTACTCTTATAGTTATGAGTCTTGAAAATTATTTGTATAATATTAAGTTTTGTTTCAGCCCACTATCCGCCAGCAGATGTCTACAACTTATCGCTTGTTGGGAATATTAAATGTACCTTAATATTTATGTGTTAGGCTTTTTTGGGAAAATTTATTTATCTATGAATATGGTGACATTCATTTAAGGATACCTGAACTTGTGTATCCCATTACATTTTATTCCGTCACGACGCATCATCCAAGCAAGCAGCGGTCTATTCATGAAATTCCGTAATCATAAATCAGGAATTCTGACGGAAAACCTAGATTAAATTGAAATACTATGCTCCGGAATATTTTCGTCAAGAAAATATCTTTGAAAACCGCTAGAAAAGCGGTTATAGACTAAGGATTCCTGATTCCTGATCACGGAATTACAGGAATAGGCCTGCAGATCCCAAGCCAGGAAAGATAATACGAATTTCGAAAGGACCTCGTGGAAAGTGCCAACGGGTGTTATACTTATCAGCTGTGGTTCCCGACTCACTTTGGTTCATTTTCGTTTTGGGCATGTTTTTTATTGGAGAAAAAGAAGACGGAAAATAAAAAACCGGATCTCGAAAAAAAGCCACCTACCGGGTCTATAAGTATAAAAAAAACGAAAACCGGCCAAGTGCAAGTCGGACTCGCACACGAAGGGTTCCATACCATCTTGCAGGATTGAAAGCATAAAAATGACGTTTTTGTACGGGGCTTTTATTTTTAATTTTATTTTATTTACTTTAATAATAAATTTTATTACCTATTTGTTGTCACAGCGGCAAAATAAATACACACTCTGTGAAAATTTCAGCAGCCTACCTATTACGATTCATGGGATACAGCCCTGTGACAGACGGACGGATGGACGGTTACAGCGGAGGCTTAGAAATAGGGTTCCGATGGCCCCGTTCGGGTACGGAACCCCAAACACATCGAAATTGGTCAATCCATTTAGGAGGAGAAGAATTACGAATACAAGAACATCTAAATTATTCGTGTGAGATATTTTAAATCAAAATATGAAGTGTTTTAAGTGAACCGTACATAAAACAATTGAGCTGGAAACATAAGCGAATGATTTGAAAAGTTCGTGAGTTCATAATATATGTATATGTATAGGAAACATAGCTAAAGTATCTTGTAGATGTTAATTTTTATTAGGTTAAGAGGCTAGAGCTTTTGACTTACTTATTTCATTAATTTATTTCACGTTCCGTCAATCTTACACGTATGCAAAGTAAAAAAAAGGTAATTTCTTTTAACAACATCCACCGACTTTATCCCAGTAAGTGAGCAATTATCATCAATGTATAGTTATATGGTGGAAGTAATTATACAATGTAGATTATTTGGCGTACCTAAAAGTGTCCTTTATACGGTTATATTGAACTGGATGGAAATCAGGAATGTTTTGATTGTCTTTCATTGCCCAATCCGAGCGGGCTTTACTTTACAACCTACAGATAAGGGTAAGGGACCAACAGCTTGACATGGGTTCCAAGGCATGAAGTGACCCGCATTTGAGTTTAAATGCTATTAGTATTCCTGTCCTAAAAAAAGTGAACACTCTCAAATCATCACGAGATTCACATATGTACATAGAAACACTGAAAACAACAATTAAAACATCAAATATTTGAACAAATTCTTGCACGATAAATAAATTTGCTAAGTTAAGCTTCCGGGATGAGCAATTTTGGAACATAAAAGAGAGTAAACTTTTTCAGTTTAAGTTCCAGCTCCATTTTTAATTAGTCTTCTTGAAATAAGAGTCAGAAAAGGGATAAGTAATCAAAAACTTACGTAAACTTAATCGTGGATCGCTGTCAGGCGCTCCTCATATTAAAAGTACAGTCAACTTCGAAACCCACTGATTATAATAGATATTCATATAAAAATATATAATAAAAGCATGTGCTGTTGTAACAATTGTATTAAAGGTTTGATTCATTACCAATAACATATCCTGGTATGTATTCCTGATTATTTCAAATTAAGGGTACTTATAGGAGAAGTTCAAACTATGCCGTGTCAGTTTTGAAATATTCCAAAAATTAAATTATTGATTACGAAATCGATAGACAGCAGGAATATAATAAATATTTAGAACAATTCGCATTTACACACTCTCTTATATAATTTTCTAGTGGTTATAACACTCAACACATACAAACACGCCTCTCATACACACAGTCCTCAAACATTATCATACCGACAATGAATCAATTTCAAGAGGGATTAGTACTTAATGGAACGAATTGCTCCCGCATTATACGATACTTTCTTACATGTCTGTTAAAGAAGCGAGAGCAGTGATGACGCTCTATTATCTCCGCCTATCCCTGTGGGAATTCTTATATGTGCATGCGTAAGATTTTAGATTAATATGTTAAACCTTTCAGGCACGGTTATAATCGTACATCTCTATATACATAGAACTACTAGTTTCAACATTCCAATAAATACAACAAATAGATGCATATAAACTACATAGTTTGCACGTGTACAACAGATGGCACTAACCACTGGAAGGTCTAACCTGTCAAATACGCAAGAAGTCTATATCGCACTAACAAAGTATCCAAGCGAAATAACGTATGTTTACAACATTCAAGCCACGGCTACCGAAAAGGAGGCGCATCCGTGGGTCTCAAGACCTAACCCACCTTTTCTTCTCGACAAATTAATATGTCTCACTTAAAATTTTAAATTGTTGAGTTTAAATATCCCGTGAAACAATAAAAAAAATATTATGCGTACAACGGTGTGGATTGACAACTGTGGAATAAATCGCTTGACCAAAACAAAAAAAAAATTAATCGCTCAGGGGTAATGAAGCGCCCCGGCGCTCACCGGAGTGACGCAATACGAGTTGAACACTTTGATTAGCGTCCCGCGCTATAATCGGGTCGTACGGATTGGAAAGATGCACACGAACCTGCGGAGGCGACTTATCGGGCAAGGACTCGGTGGTGTCCGCGTACTCCACGCCGGGGGAGCCTGTAAAAACAAGCAAACATTAAAAACATTTCATTCGGTTCAGATTAAAAAAAAAACGTGCAGACACAGATATTTTGGCCTGGTATAAGATATTAAACTTTTCAAATGATTAGTAAACTACGTTTGTATGGGCAGCATAGCTTACGGGCCATTCTTAAGGGCCTTCCCGCGGGACTAACTCATTTCCGGGCACGATACTAAACCGTGCTATTGCGCTCTGGGATCTTCTCTGTTACAAAGACAAAGACAGGCTCCGTGATGAGGAGGATGCAACATGTCCACAAAGCAGACAATGGGCATAGTGTTTGATTTGGTAAGATTTACGAAAATTTTAATTATAAAACGACTTATAGCTAAAAGTAAATCACGACTGCTGTAGTCAAAAATCTAACAAAAACCCAAATCAATTATAAATCTACATAAAACAAGCTTGGGCTGATGAATAATCTTTTTAAGATATTTTTATTTTATCTTTGAGTAATCCACCTCCAAAGTTATTGCATAAATAACTTTGGAGTTTCTAAGGTCCAAAAATCGATTTTTCGGACCTTATAACTTAGATTGGTTTCTAAGTTATAAGGCCACTATATAGACACTATTTTGCCAATGGTCATCAGACATCTCGTTTGATCAAATAGAGCTCTTTTGAGTGTAATTTTGGATCTCTGACAAAAATATGTGCATAAATCTTCTTTCCACGTTTTATGGGGAGTTGAGTGGGAAGGCCCACCTTAAGGCGGAATCAGGACTCAAAACGTGAAAAACTGTCGAGTTATTTACAAAGTCAAGCATTCTGTAAAAAAAATTATGTCGTACTCTAATGGTAAAACTACAAACAAGCTCCATATATATATTCTAACTATTTTAAAAATGCGTAAAAAAAATTAAACCTGAAGGGTTACTTCCATTACAATGAAGTTGTCTTGAGAACCGTTCTTAGTTTTGATATGAAACGAATGTAAAAGTAAAGTCTTTAATTTTCTATACAAATTGTAGGTTTTATGTTTTATTAAGTAATACCGCGCGGAAATTAATAAAAACAAATATTATCCATGCATAAAAGAGCGATTGCGTCGCTATTGACTCCATATTACCTGAACCATACTGCCTGAGTCTAGTTTCCGCCTTAATATCGACTTGAGGGTAGTTTAAAAAAGCTCACCCAGCAACGGGGCGCGCTTGTTGAGCCCCGAGTTGCCCTCGGCGAGTGTTGCCCGCTTGTCAGTGTTGCCCGCGTCCTTGCGCTGAGCGGACGTCTCCGTAGACTTAGCCAGAGCTGGCGGCCAGGCGAGGCAGAGCGCCACCAGTGTCACCTACGTGGAGAATATTTTGTAAAAGCAAGAATGAGGGGCTCGTGGTTTAGGGATGGGTAGACTTGCCTTCCATCCCAGAGGTCTGGGTTCATATCCCCGCCCCGTTCATGCACCACTTTCTTTCTCTTTCCGAGTTGAATAAGTGAATTTCGTTACGAATACAAGCAGTACCATTCCCCTTACACTACCATTTGTTAGCTTTAAGCACGCCCGGATTGGTACCCTCGTAAATTTTGCAAAGACTATGCCCGCTGTCTAACGTGTTGCCAATTGGAGCAGGTCACAATGCAAATATTTTGTATTCTTTTTTTATGTTGCTGGACATCGATGGCTATTACCACACCCACTGTCATGATATTAGCCCAACGTGCAGCATTCCGATAAGAATCAGGTGCCTTACCAGAACCTTCCCTTTGTGAGCACGGCTACATTGAACTGAATGAAAAGCACGGACAATTTTTCATTGCCGCTTTCATTAGATGAAAATATGATCGAAGCGCCAGTTTTCCGCCAGTCTTGATATAGCACCTAATTATTTTCGGAATGCGCCATGTTGGTCTAATATCATGACAGTGGGTGTGGTAGCAGCAATCTAGGTCCAGTTACATAACAAAAAATGATCACGGTTTCATTAAGCTGCATTGAAAGGAAGAACATTTTTTTCCTTGACTCTTGCAGTAGTATTGACTCGGGCGTTGTTTAACCAAGACCTAATAAAAAGTCAAATTAAAGTTCCATGTGGTTGGAATCATTTTATTTTTTTATAATGAGCGTACACTATATGCTCTGATTAGAAAAAGCAAAGGGTCAAGCCCTTTAAAGAAATATGAGACCACTGGCGTTACAATTTAAAACATCCATTAATTTCATAGAATATGTAAAACATTTGTGGACATTTCCACGTTTAACTAAATTAATAAAACCAAACTTATAAAAAAGCGATCACTGAAAGATAATTTTCCTCGGAATTAAGCTCAAACAATAGACTTATCGTGCATTGAACATTTTAAATCCTATTCTCATCAATATAAAACCGTACAAAATAAATAGAGGGTTGAATTTATTAGAATACGTACTCATAGACTGAGACAATATATTTCAGTAAAATAACCTTGTTTTGTACCTACGCCGACGTATTGATCGTGAAGCAAGGACAGGTCAATTAAAGCAAGAAGCTATTAAAAGAACTACTCAATGAATTTACGATTGCATTAATACATATTTCATTTAATTGCCATCAATGAATCCTTCTAATACTATAAATGTGAAAGTTTGGATGTTTGTTATACAATCACGCCAAAACGCTACCGTCATTTGAATGAAATTTGTCACATAGATATAATATTACTTGTATTAACACGTAGTATACTTACATCCCGGAAAAATATTAGGTTCAGCCCGATATCAGTCCAAAACAACGTTTATATGAGCGGGGTATCTCAGCTTGTTAAACATACAAACATTAAAATATATTGAGAGGTACCAACCGTAATCTTCATATTTATGCACTGTTCACTCACAGCAAACCTAATCGCTCGCCTCAGCCCTTATAAAATTCACTTATTAAGGCACTCACGAATTATTGTATCAACGGATCTGACTCTACAGTGTCGCCATGAGACCACTTGCCGACGTATGTATCTAGTATGCCCGTCGGCGCACGCGCCTTGCTCTGCTCTCGATGTAGTGCGTCTCGGTAGGAGGGCGCATGCGCGCGTGTGTTGGGCAAGAAATGCAGCTTCAGGTCACATGTCTCTCCTTATATGCTCTCCGACGGGACGGCGCTCGGCAAGGCGACCGCTGGCCGCTTAAGGCGGAATACCGACTCAAAACGTGAAAAACCAGTGATTAAAAAATATCACTATACCACTTATGTATATCACTATTATATACATATAACTTATTGACTGTAGGGCATAAAGTCAAACAGACTTTAAAAAATATCTGTATTGCTCTGATCTAAAAACTACTAATCTAGCTTTGTAAGTATAAAACAATTGTAAATCTAATTTAATAATTATTATAACTATAACTTGAGAGACAGGTACAGCCCGTGGTTTAGAGGACTTGCCTTTCATACGAATTTTCAAATTCTTGCCCCGGTCATGCACCACCACCTTCTTTCTCTTGCTATGTTGGATAAATGGATTTCGTTACGAACGCGAGCTATTCTTTGGTCCGGAACCCATGTAAAACTGTAGTTCCTTACTGAAAGTCCGCCCGGGTTGATACCACCGCATTGGATGAAACTGTGTTTTGATATGGCAATGAAACATTCTGCATATTTTCTATCCAATTCAGTGTAGCCTTGCTCATAAAGGGGAAAGTCTGCCATGGCACCAAAATACTATGTTGTTTTCCCCATCCATGTCAGGTTACATAAAAAAACCGCTCAAATCGACTTTAATATTTCTTTTAAATCTTTTTTTAATTTCAGGTTTGTAAATCGCGGAAAGAAAAAAAAACGGAATATTTCCCTGCCTGCAATATCTTTTGCCCTGCTACTAATGGCAAATGCCTGAGGCTTGTTCCGCCTTAAAATCAAGATTATTTTCTGGCCGATCCGGTGGCAACGCAATGTTGCGCAGTTTAACTTTAAATCGATCATATTTTTTATTATTTGTATACATTGTGCTAAATTTGTTCTTATTGCTTATCTATGTATTTTTGGGCAATAGTTAATTAATCACCTTGAGTATACTCACTCCACACACACACATACGCCGCTAGTTATAATATTTCCTACAAACATTTTAATATTGATTTCGAGTATTTTGTTCTCTTTTTTCTTAGACTTCGATGGTTTTCTGAAGTCTTCAGCCCAAAGTTTTCAACCAAAGTTTTTAAGTACCTAAGAACAATAAAAAACTACAATTAGTTACATGCCAATCATTCGTGTCAGCACTACATGAAAAGCGCGGTCGCACCTCTCTGCCGCCGCCATGCACAATAACTCATAACATGAACCGCAAGTTAACTCATAAAGTAGTTAGCGAACATTTTATTGCGGTTAAGGTTTAACTTGACGCTAAACTCATACTTGAGAACGGCGCTACATATATATTCATGTGCATACAAAATCTAATTATGCAGTTTTAATTTTTATCAAAATCGGCCTATTGACTCCTTTGAGTGTTTCATGGTTTCATGTCATTTCTTATAGTTTTGGATTTGGCCCTGAAGGCCCACTTGAAAATTCACCTGTATACATATAGTTACATACATTGAGGATGAAGACAAATCCCCCTAGGAATTTATTTATCCCCTCTAACTCCGAAACGATGCTGGATTTCGATTCTGTGTTTTATCGTCTCTACCCAGGATAATGGAGGAGGATCTTTGGAGCTGCGTAACTCAATTTTTATTCAAATATTTGTTTAATAAATAGGTAGTTATCCTGAGTAGGTACTGGTACACCCGGCACATCGAGACGGCGCATACCGGCGTGCGGTATCTCGCTACTTTTCTCACCTACTCAATTTGCTCAAACGACCGCTCCAGGCCTCGCCGCAAACTCCGCGTCGCCGCCTCCGCTGTGCATACAGGTCATCAGTGACGTAAGCATCTTATGGATACCATACAATAAATGTTGATAGACGGTTACGTCATGTCTTAAAGGACCGTCCGTGCGGCAAAGCCTCGGGCATCCTAAAAAATCACATTTATATTTTCTAGTATCCTACCGATCAGTTTTGTGATTCTATTTATTATTAAACTGAGCATGGATAATGTATACCTCAGCTGCTGTCGTTTTCTAAGCCCAACGCAACGCATTTCCGAATTCATTAGGCGCCAATGGATGCCAGGATATCCCCTTAAGAAACACGGGCGCATTGAACTTGACGGAAAATACGTTTAATTTGGTAGGTAGGCCCAATATTTAAATAAGTGAAAAATTTACTCCACTCGTGTAAAAAAACGACCCAAAACATATTTTTTTTAATTCAAAATTGTAAAAAAAAAACAGATCAAGTTTAAAATGTGTTCGAAGCGATGAAATATAGCTCCAGATATTGTAATCGCAAGCAAATATAAAACACTTTATTATCTCTATCGATTATTTTATTAAATTTTCTAGCCATTGATTTAATTGATTTTTTCGGCTAAATGCTCCATAAAACTCCTTCTGACACACGCACAACATCCTTCCACACATACACACGGACTACACCACACATTTATGACGTCTTGGGAATTTGTTGAATTGATTTTCCTGAAATTGGCGGACTTAGCCCTTATTATGAAACATGATTTAAATTACCTATAATTCGCTTACACCATGTGGTTATTTTTTTTTTCAATTTGCATAAACATGGAAATCAGTACATTTGCTAAGAATATCTTACTATTTTACTGAGTTCTTTCTAAAACAATATTTCTATATAATAAAATGCAATTCATTGTTAGTGTAAATAAAATATATATATATATATATATATATATATATATATATATATATATCAATTCAAAACCGTTCACACATTCCTTACTTTTCCGTAGGTTGTAGCCACTTTTATTTACACTCCGAGCAAATGTTAGAGTAATAATTCCCGGTTGCAAATATCACTTATTAGCGGATATTACGCGCCCCGCTCTCGTTATAGCGCGCCGCCGCCATCGGCGTATCTCCATCGCCTTATTTATTACTTGCACTTACGTACTTAAGTAAAGTTCATCAAGGATATTCTATACGTACTCAAATTATACGACTGGGTTTAAGAATTTCCGGTATACAGCTTATAACTGACTGATCAATAAAGAGCGGCTTGTAATTTGGGGGCGCGGGGACTAGCTTCCCGTGAGATCATGGGTTCAATTCCCGCCCAGTTGATGCACCTCTTTCTTTAACCTCACAAATACGCGCTGATCCATGGTTCGGAACCCATGAAACAAATTAAGTTCCCTACTAGGTGGCAGGTTTACTTCCGCCCGGGTTGATACCATTGCATTGGATGAAAAGGTGGCAGTAGCGGCAATTATAAGTTGTCCGTTATTTCCATCCTGTTTAATTTATCCGTGCTTATAAAGGGAATTTCCGGTGTGTTGGGATAACATAATTGCGTTAGGTGTTATAATACATGTCCAGCAATAAAAAAAAGTAAACCAAATTGTAATGTCAAAAACGGTACAAAGCTTATTAATGATTGCATTAAGAAACCAATTATATTAGGTTTTTATCACTGATGTTTATTAAAGTTAATTGTTACTGTAATAATACGTTTAATCTTTAGACATTTACAAAAGAAAACGTTTTTTTTTTAATAACATAAAATAAATTTAATAATTTTATGTCAAAAAATATTAAACCACAATTGAATTTATCAAACCTACACATCACTGCTAAAGTCAAATGGAAAAGAATCCAAGTCTGAAAAAGGATTATTAAATACAGTAGATACTATATCATCTAATTTATTCCATCACTGATACCATGGCATGCATCGAACTGTGTATATTTTACTCTTTTGATACATTTGCTGGAACGGCCTTTTATAACCATTTTCTTTTGAATCCCTTCGGAAGTAACAAAACCTATTTTTTTTAAATTATGAAATTACAATTAAATATGATTAAATTCAGTATTTCACATGTTTTTAATGCATGTAATATTTAAATGTTTTAAATATAAGCCTACGTATATATAAAGTTCTTGATAGATTACAAGCTCTAATTCAAGCAAAACTGTTCTTGAACATAATTGGACACATGTAACAAGTAGCGTATCATGTCATATGACATAATAAAGGCGGTCTATCGGAAATCGATTGCTCCTAAATAAATAACCTCAGCTTTCACTAGCGAAAGTAGACTAGAAGATGTATTATTATTATCAATGTGTTTATCCGCATGACTGGCCACCGAAAGCAGATTAATAGGTCAAACAATGTTCGTCTTTTTGTCATTTTGCGTGCGTCATTTAGGGCACTCTCATAGAACGAAACAATATTGATATTGAAAGTACATAGTACTCTTAAAAAAATCAACATCTTGTGACTGTCTATCAGTGTTTTTGATCCCTCACGACTTGAGAACTACCTACTCGATTTTGATGTGTTTTTTATGTAAGTGAATATGGATAGCTACTATCACAACCACGGTTATGATATTAGCCCATCAAATCACATTCCCGAAGGAATAAGGCCCATGTTATATTATAGTCTAGATATAAGGACATTTTGTTAGTTTAAAACATTGTTGAAATTGTTAAGATTCAACAGATTGTACCTAAAACAGAATAAAGAATTGAATTGAAAACACATATATATTCCAAGGACCTTCCCTTTACTAGCACGGCTATATTAAACTGAATAGAAAACACGAGTATTTTTATTATTTCTGCTTCGACCGTCTCACATCCAATGCGATAGCACTGGCCTACACGGGCTAAATTCTGACGCCTGCTAGGGGAAAGGAACCAAAAGTTTTGCATGGATTCCGAACCAAGTAAGAGCTCGCATTCGTGACTGAATGCACTTATCCAACCAAGAATGAGAAAAAAAAGTGGTGCATGAACGGGGCCGGGATCGAACCATGATCGTTCCCGCTTGCTTGATGGCAAGCAATTCCCCGCGCCCCTGAGCTATGAGCCGCTCTAAAGTCTGCAGTTTTATAAATAAGTCAATCTTGATTCTTAGCATCACGCTCAATTAGTTGAGAGGGGTAAACAATATCAAATTACCAAATTGGAGAAAAGTAACGGTTTTCCCGGGAGTCTAAACGTACTCATATCATAATTCTGGAAATTGTCTTCAAAATCAATAATATTTATCCTTTTTGGGGGGTCCGACTTTGTAAAACTACATTACCTCAGCTCTCGAATGATGAGCCTTATTTTTCGGCAAAGTGAGTGAAAATGTATTTACTTCGCCTTTAGCTTCTAATGCTTTTATCGTATTTGCAGGAATTTCCGAATTTATCGCGTGAGAAAAAGTTTTATGTTTAATGTTTTGATAAAGCTTAAGTTTTTGTTCATTACCACGCGAATTTGAAGACGTATACGTATTGAAACGTCTGTATGGAAGCTTATAATATGATACACATTGAGCGGCTCGTAGCCTATTATTTTTTTAGAAATGTGCGGATGATCTTCTTTCCAAGTTTGTATGGGGAGTTGAGTGAGGGAAGGCCCACCTTAAGCCCATATAAACGAATAAGGCGACGCAGGTAATAAGAGCGAGTTATTAACTTCTCACGTCCATCTCTTTTGAACGTTCTTGGGTTGAACATTATTAAACTATTTTGTGTTTTTTTGGAAAACATAATGAGTGGTTATTTACTAGCCTAAAGACCCACCGAAGTGGTAGGTTTACGCATGGTGATTTTCTTACAAAGTCAAGCATTTGCCAGCGTGTAACACTTATCTAACTCTAAACGAGAACGACAGAGCACAGTCACCGGGTATAGAAACCGCTAGGCAACGTTAGGAAGGTTTTTTTAATGATCATACTAAACCTTAACACCAAAACATTTACTTATTCAAAGCCATTAATTCATATTACCAATTGGAAGAAATAAAATTTTGTTAATTACACTTTACTTCTGATTAACTTAAGCTGCATTACTTTCATCACATCATCCCAAATAAGGAGGGCTCAAATATTACAATATTCTCATAGTATAGCAATAATGTTGTAGCGCCGGATTCACCGCTAACTTAAACTGCATTTCCACACCTCATTGTAGTCCGAGCCTGCAAGCCAACCATTGTTTGTACCTTTTTATATACTTGCCGATTTTTTTATTCAATATATAAATTCAATATACCTAGTATTTAAAAATGATACCTTCGTCTGCCGATCTAACCTCTGGGCTACCCAGACAATTACTTTAACTACAATTTAATTGCTTATTTTCTAATTCAGTTCAGTTCAGTAATTCAATTCATGACAGCGGGTATGGTATAAGCATATAATTTACTCTATGGTATTAGCCATCCATGTCCAGTCACATTAAAAACATGAATAAATGAAATCAATAGTTTTTGGTCGACTTTGGGATAACTCTAATAGAAAGCCATAAGACTATTTGCTATAAAATCGGGCTTTTACGTTGGTCGATTACGTTAGCCACATCTTCACATGCTTTGCTATTTTAATGATCTAGTCTAGTAAAACCACTACATGTAAAGTCGCTTCCCTTAGTGTGTTCCTCAAATCAAAAAGGAAAGCCATCTAGCGAACCGCGGTGAAGCATGGAGGTGAAGATGAAGAAATAACTGGAGAAATAACGTCCATACAACGAGCGCGCAAAAAATGACGTAACGCAACTTACAACATTTTATTGCCGTACAAATTTGTAGCGCAATGATGAAAACGGAGAAAAATCCAATTTTAAGTCTCCCAAATTGGTAGGTAATACGATAAAGATAAGAATTATTTTTTAATAAACCAGATGGTCGTTACGTCATTCCTCATTCGTGATGATGACAGCGAGTGCCGAGTCAAAAATATCTAATAAATACTGGCTGAATCCGGCCGTCAAACCCATTGAAAACTACATGAGTTAGAAAGATGTTATGCAAACCATAGCCAACAAATAATTTGGTTGCAAAAATTTGCAAAAATATTGCTCATTAGAGCAACGTGGTGGCAAGTGACCCAGCTTCACTTGCCACCAAGCGGCGCTGAGCGGGATGAAAACATCACCGTCCATGCATCCATTTGTAAATTGTTGTTCGTAATTACTTTTCTGAAATAGTGAATTACAAACAAATATTTTGAAAAGGCGTTTTATTTGCATGTTCTTATATGTATATGTAACACATCGTAATAATAAAATAATGAAAGAGAATCTCCAAATATAAAAATAAATTTAGGCGATTACATAGCCTATGTATATTGGGTTTGTGACTTCGGTTTTTTTATTAAACAATTATGTAAAGTTTGTAAACTGCCTGAATTCGATAATTTTCTGTATCTAATGGATACGACTTTACCGTTATTTCATTAATTTGAGTTTCAGCGACAATTGAATTTGAAGCTAGTTAGGTAATCAGATTTTGAAAATAATTAGAAAAAGGTTTTTTCAAAATCTGATTACCATTCCTGCATTAATTCAAAGATTTATTCGGTAGAAATGCTGTTTCATCAGAATTTATAGCGAGAAAAGACAATGACTAACAAATATACGTAAGTGTGTGAAATGCATTCTCTGTTAAATGCGCCAATGTAGCACTAATCCCGTATTTAAGCCTAACTGGACACTGGCAAAATTGTCTAAAAATAGGACAGAGAGGCCTTAATTCGAAACAATCAATCAATCAACATAAGTATAGTTTTAGTTTTTAACCGACATCAAACACTAAAAAGTGGAAAATACCCGATTTTTGGGGTCGGTGCCAACCAACCAAAGAATAACACCAATATGTCACCGACCCAAAAATGGGTGTTATTTTCCACTTATTAGTGTTTGAATTCGGTTTTATTACGGATCCGTACCCAAAGGGTGCCAACGAAACCCCAATACTAAGCCTTTGCTGTCCGTCCATCCATCCGCCCGTCTGTCCCTCCGTCCGTCCGTCTGTTACAGGGCTGTATCTCATTAACAATAATAGGTAAATAGTTGAAATTTTCACAGATTGTGTATATTTATGGCCCCTATAACAACAAATAGTAAACATTTTGAAATATTAAAAATTAAAGGGGGAGCCCCCTTACGTGATTTTTTTGGGTGAAATCATGTAAGATGGTACGGAACCCTTCGTGTACGAGTCCGACTCGCACTTGGCCGGTGTTTTGGTTAGTGATTCCGGTACAGGCGCACTCCTTTCAGGTACTAACTTTACGTAATTATCTTGACCTTGAACTTTACGTAAATATCGAATAGACTTGCGTTATTTGAGTGCTCCAAGCAGAGTGCCCACTCAAGTCCTCAATGGCTTTTCATAAGCGTATTTTTATTATATTTTGTCTTAATGATGGATGCCAAATTTTTCAAAATGTTTACCAAAATAAGTTGGCACTGTTTGCTACAAATACGCAATTATCTTTTAAATATTCGTCAAATATCATTTCATAATGCTAGATTCAGTATATTATCAATATAAGGTACAACTTTTTTGTAAAAAAATTTATTAGGTCAACATTTTATCGTGCATATTCAGACTTATGTATATTCAAATAAGAGTTTTATTTTAGGCTGGTTCGTGCAAATAACATAAAATATAATTTAAGAAGTATTTCTATGGGTAAGCATAAATCCAGCAGTAGACATTTCAATTCACAGACAGACATACTAATTGCATGCTATATAATATCTATTTCTGGCTAAATAGAGGAATTCTGCAAAGAAATGAAAATAGGTAGCGAATTGAGATTATTTTGAGTTCGTGTTGATTGATGGCATAACACCATCCCCATAAAAATATTTTCAAGTGAAATATCCACTATTTCGAATATTTAGCGTATACTTACAGGTAATATGATATTCCTGAATGTTTTTTATGTCTCGTCAAGTTGTTTATGCATCATTTTACAAAGCATGACGGCATATTCAATTACAATTCGATCTTACGTCAAACTCGCCCGCGACAGCTAGCGACGCAAGACGAAAATGGCCGCAGGTTCTGTCAAGATGACACGCCCCCCGCGGCACAATTGTGATAAGGCCATTTTTTTAGTTCCATTCGTTCTCCTGTTATTTCTTCACTTCCATGCGGTGAAGTTGTCGTTTCTTCAACAGCTTATCACTGGCATACCACCGGCCACTAAAATGGCAATTTAGGGATACTTTTACTTTGGATGTTGAGGTCTGGGTCTAATTGCACCATACTATGTATTAAATTTTCTAAAACTACCATCCCAACTTCAACGTCATGCAACACGCAAACGTAGTCCCAGACGTATTAGAGCGTTTGTGTTGGTCGGAAGTGACTCGGCGAAAGCATTCCGGCGCGCGTATCGACTGTATGGCACACGTCGGTACTTGCCTCAAATGTTCATGGGCCCCAACGCTGTCTTAGACGCTGATGTTGTCATGAATTCTATGAAGTAGCTCTCTCAAGAACAATTAAATTAGAGCCAAATGTTTTTTTTAAACCAACATTATTTATTAAAACAAAATTATCACAAACTAAAGTGGAACAAAGATACACAGTTCATTCGATGGCATCGGTACGATATCAGTATACTAACCGCGGTAACTGTCAGATCGATATCTCAAAAACAAAACGAGACGGCGTGTGGTACGTCTGCTGGTACCCTGAGGCAGCGCGCGAGAGTGACAGAATATTAACATGCATTTTCTGCCAAGAGCGGATGGATGGATTGATGGAGAGGTCTAGACGTAATAACTGTCCGAGGTGGTAAGTGGTCTACATTCGTGTATATCATATCGATTTGAAATATCTGATGTAATTTTCGATGTCATCGATTCTGTGTTTCGGTGTGAGGTAGAGTTGATACAATTTATTTTGTTTCGATGAATTGTCGAAAGGAAATAGTTGCGAGCTTTTACAGTAAAACCAAGACGCACTATTTGTTATTCTGTGCCAAGATGTTGATGGCCCTATTAGTTATTGTGTGCCAAGGATGTCGATTGCACTATTAGTTATTATGTGCCCAGATGTTCATATCAAAATCGTAGCAATTGAGATATCCATGGCCCAGGGAAAACGCCCAATTTTTTTCTAATGCCTAACAGTCAAACGACATGTTACTTGGCAAGTTAAGGCAGTCGTTAAGTATCAGGGAAAGTAAGGTTTGAATTTTTTAAGAAATTGGCCTTGGCACAATCTTGAACGGCGACTGCCATTTAAATAGCGAAACGGTCTTCCAGGCCCAGTTATATTAAAACAGGTATATTAAAAAAAAAAATATACAGACATTCTATGTCTGTGTATAATCTAAGTTTTCTAAAACCTAGTAGCATGGAAACAGTTATTGCCCGTAGTATGGGGAATTGATAGGGTAAGGACTCTCTTAACTGAAATGTAGACGTTAGCATTGTACGAAATGCACCTAAACGTCTTTTATCAGCGAACATGGAAGGACGGGAGTAGGGACTGATACTCGTTCGTATGGGGGCGGCCGCGGCGTAGCGTAGGCGTTCGAATTCGCTTACTACAGATTTTCTCGAGTTTCCACGACACGTAAGAACACGTAAGAGCTTCACACTATTCATCACTCACCAGCTTGTACACCCGGTGAGTCAATTTACTATATTTAACCGTGTGGACAATTTCATATTCTGCAGATAATCTACAGAAAACCTAAATGAAACAGCACACAAACCAATCATGTGCTCTTTCAAAACAAGCCAATTACAAAACATCATTTTAAGCTATTGTTTTCCAAGACAGAAAACCGATGAACTGATTGAGCGCCAAGCTGATGGCTATCAATGGCGATTAATATGAACGTATTGTTGTACAAATTGATTGACTGGGCGCGTGGAGTATTGCTACCTTACGAAATATTTTCCTTGTGATGAAACTGTGAAATATTTGAGGCTTAAATCGATACTATGGAGTTTGTTTATTTTCCAATATATAAAGAAAACATTACAGAGCAGTGAAGTTAATTTGTCGTTTCTTCTTATATGAGTCAATGAAATCCGTTGACCTGATTATGTCAAAAGATCTTGGAGTAATGTCCCTTACAAATAAGTATGTTTATAACAATATCATCTATGCAAAAAAAACCATAGAATCGGCTACTTCTAACTCCGATGTACATTATCATAACACAATAAATAAGTTTAACATACAAAGTCTAAAAGTACAAAACACTAAAAAGAGTGTTAGATTTTACAAGAAATTACCTCCATTTTTATATATGTTACTCCAGTAATCCATAATTACTCCAGTAATAAGAATTTTGCCCGTCATTAAAAATAAAATTAAATCAGTTCTTTATCCTAAAGTAAACTCATATATGATATAAGCGTAGCTCTCCGATAAAACCCTTTTGCGATTTAATACCATAAGAAGATAATTACATAATTGTAACATATTATATACATATAAACATAAATTTTAACATTAAGGTGGCCCAACCCGGCGGGATTAACTCATTCGCGGGCACTGTACAAAACCGTGCTGGTGCGCTCTGGGACCTTCTCTGTTTCAAAGAAAAAGACAGGCTCCGTGATGAGGAAGATGCAACATGTCCACAAAAAAGATAATGTGCATAGTGCATAATTTGGTAAGATTTACGAAAATTTTGATTTCAAAACGACTTATAGCTAAAAGTAAACCACGACCGCTGTAGTCAAAAATCTAACAAAAACCAAATAGATTAAAAATCTTGATTAAATAAGCTATGTCTGAAGACTAATATTTTTAAGATTTTCTTACTTTATCATTGCGTAATAAACCACCAAAGTAATTATATAAAACGCGCGAAAAATGCGAACTTTCGGACCTTATAACTTAGAAATCAAACACAATTATGCAATGCCAATGGTCATCAGACATCTAGTTCGATCAAATAAAGATCTTTTGAGCAAAATTTGGGATGAGATAAGATATATGGGCGTGATCTTCTTTCCCCGTTTGTATGGTGAGTTGAGCGGATTGGGCCACCTTAACATAACATTATTGTAAGACTTTTTGACGTTAACGACGCTGGCAAAAAATATCTGTGTCTAGATGATTTATTCAAAATCCAAACTGAATGGAATGAATGCATAAATAAAATCTTTATACAATTTATGTTTTCTCTATGGTTCAGCCCATGATGCATTTACCTAAAAAAAACAATAAAATGTAGACACAGATATTTGATGCCAGATAATCCACACCAAATATCAAGTAAATTGGAACCGTAGTTTTCAAATTATTAGTAAACTACGTTTGTATGGGAAGCGTAATTTTCTGATGCTTACGGGCTCACCTTAAGTTAACGACGGCTTTTACACCAGATAATACATGCTATAAATTATATTATTGTGTTAGCGACTTGATTGACTGGGCGCGTGGGGTATTTCTACCTTACGAAATATGGTCCTTTTAGAGGCCCATATTTCCATATATTAATAGTTGAAATTGAAATTGATTGAAGTTGAAATAGTTGAAAAAAAAAATCGTCTGCAAGCGATTCTATAACTTCTTATATTTTGATTAACTTTGATGTATCTTTCTGCCACCGGTCTCAGTCTGTTGAGAGCAGATGGAATGTAGTCGAACGGGAACTAAACGCACGGGAATTTCTCGAAATTTCCGAAAATTCAGACTTGCTATGCTATACGTGCCAACAGTTTGATATATTCTAGGAATGAGTTCTTTAACCAACACCAACGATCTGCGAGCCTTTGGATAACTTTAGTTGAATTATCATTTAAGACCGAGATTATTGAATAATCTTTATTTCACCAATTTCAACCATTTAAACGCTACCTTATTTGTTGTTTTGGTTTTTTTTTCTAGGATAACTAGAGCATCGCAACTTCCTGATTTTTATATCATTCGGAAATATTGCATGCTCGTTATGCCTGCTTTAAGTCTGCAATGTAATTAATTAGCAAACATAAAAATTTTTCCAATCATTAAATATTTATTGTAAACTATTTGAGGTTCGCTACGCTCGGGCTGATTTATTTATTTATTTAACTATAATATTACATTACTAGAAATAAGAAGGATACAGATATATGACACTTTAGATTTTACCATACCGGAAAGCCAATTAGGAACGTGGTTGAATGGTTGTCAGGAGCTATTTATTATTTATTTTATAACTATATTATGTAGGAATGGACATTCACCCGAGCGGAGCCCGGTAAAATGTAGTTTCACCTTCGCAGGCGTGTTGCTCAAACGGTCAGTTCTGGATCACGACAATAGCGCCACCTATCGGGTCTGACGATAGCTAATAAACATCCTCGGACTTCGACGCATGTTTAGAAAAAGCATTAGCCGAATTGGTCCAGCCGTTCTGGAGTTGTTAGATATGAATCGATTAAACATTTTGAGAGTTTCTGGAAGGCTGAAAATTTTAATAATATGTTTTTACGTATAGCGATAGATACCATATATGTAGTATAAGATAGATAAATTACCAGATTTTGTTTATGTATATTACAACAACGCCACCTACCAGGTTAAACTAAAGCTAAGAACAATCTAGGTGATCCTATAAGGGAATGTAAAAAAATCAAAATCGGTTAATAAAGCCGTATTACGAACACACACTCACCGGATTTTTAAACATAAAGATATTCGTCTATTTCAAACTCTAAAGTTTCATTATTTTATATATCAGTGGTTCGTTTTATTACATAAAAGTGATTTAATTTGAAATGAACTAAATTAAAATATTGCCTCAATTGTTAGTAATATCCAGCACTTTAATACACTCAGGCGCTCCTAGGAATCCGTTACTTTCTACAGAGACATTCACCCCGGGGACCTGCAACCTGCATTGTATGCAAATGATGACTGCACCCTAGGATAAACGCAAGGGGTCGGTTTCCTGTAAATATCTGCGTAGAACCTATTTAGTACATAGAGTAAATGTATAGTATTTGATAAAATTATAAGCTATCGTCATTTTAGCATGTCAATACCAACACAATATGAATTCCTGTTGCCTCTTTACTGTACTGAAACTTTTTTTGATACATCTTTTGTACAAAAAAAATCAAGTTGCAAAGATAGTAATAAACTTATCTTCAACACAAATGCGGGATTCAGCTAAAGGGCGGATTCAGATATATTACTGTGACAAAAAACCATATTTGACCTCCTTTCTCATTCATCAAGTATGTGGCAGAGTTATTTACTTGATTTTTTCAATTAAAATTATTATTTTATCTAGTGATTTTTGTAAAAAAATAAAAAAAATGTGTTCTCCACAAAGTAAGCCACAAATTTGACATCGAGTCGCGCGCCCCAGCATTACTATGGGTTAGGTGCATGTCTTTTACCGGGCAGCTCTCTAGTCCATTCCTTTTTAGGGTTCCTTACCCAAAAGGTGCTAAGCGGAACCCTATTACTTAGCCTCCGCTGTCTGTCCGTCCGGATGTCCGTCCGTCCGTCACGGGGCTGCATCTAATGAACCGTAATATGTAGACAGCTGAAATTTTCAGACTATGTGTTTCCGTTGCCGCTATAACGACAAATAGTAAAATAAAATAAAAAATAAAGGGGGAAACCACTCAAGAAACGTGATTTCTTTGGGTCAATTCTTGTGTAATGGTACCGGACCCTTCGTGTGTGAGTCCGACTCACACTTGGCCGGCTTTCAACATTATTGATCTCAGCCATAGGCTATGTAGGTAGGAGAGCGCCAAAATTGGATATGAATTGGAGACCCAATGGATATTATTGACTGTAATAATTTTTATGCCGATATTAACTTCTATAAAGCCTAGAATTCAAGCATACCAGAACACATTAATTTACTAAAAGCATTTTATTCACTCTGATGTGTTCCTGAGACTGCTCACGGGAGTTTACGAGTTAGGTGCCCATTATTTTTGATCCAAAGAAACGCCGAACAGGCGTAAACGCTTCTTCCTTCTCAGACTTATTTACGACTCGGTGCTTACTTGCTTTAAGTGGATTAGAATGACGAATGGTGCTTCCAGGCGATGTGTCTAGCCGATCGTGCGCTCGCGGGGAGTTTTATCGGAGTGGATAGGTGCAGACAGGCAGCTGGAAGAGGGAAAAACCCGTTCTTTACGGATTATTTTCAGTCACTTAAGTCGTGTTCCACGAGATTTGGAACTGTAAGGTACATTTTGTTTATTTTAAGTACCTAATTCATTTGTGAAAAGGAATTCGATGACAAGCCGCTAATGGCTTGTGCCTGTTTATTGCGTCAAATTAAAAAATATTTTTTTTGGAAATTTTGCACATTCAATCAATGAACTGAGAGCTACATCTGCACGTTTTAGTTGTTTTGTTAACTTAGTCGTATCCATGATATACACCTTTTTCTATTTGTATGCAAATTATTAGAGGCGTGTCTCATGGCAATAAGTACAAATATAAAAAAAAAATACGTATGGACGTAGCTCTTACTTCATTTAATTAAAATTTCAGAAACATATATGTATCTAAATGAAAAAAGTGAGAAAATAGGCACGAGCCGTTGCATGGAAATCGATCATCTCATTATCCTCTTAAGGCGACATAGGACCCTAGAACGACCGTAACCGATACGCTATCGTTTTGTATTTTTCGTTTCCATAATAAGCAATTTAATGCAAACGTGAATATCGGTAAACCTTGGAATGACATCATTTTACTACTTAGATTAATATAAGTTGGGCCTTGCCATTAAAATTCAAACTTAAACTGGTTTGAAAAACTTTGAAACATGTTAACCCCAACAACATAAGCGGTAAGCGTATATTATTTCAATTGTATTATATTGATTAATCAGTTTTCTAATGTAGTGCTCAAATTTTTTTTTTTTGCCTTTATATTAATTACAATGAAGGAAAACGTTAGCAATTCTGGGGAAATTCGTCCTTGATTTGCTTAGAATCACTCATGTTTGAATTAATAGTAATTAATCTATAGTCAAAAGGAAACATATTTCTAAGCGCGACACTGTATAATTGATTGTTGAATGCAATACAATTAAAAAAATAATATCCTCATCGCTTACGTTTTTGGAGTTAAGTAAAAAGTAAAGTTTTTGAAATAAATCTAAGCCGTGAATTTCAATGGCATAGCCCAATAGTTATTGGTCTAAATTATGAAATGGTTTAATGTCAAGTTTTTTCGATAAGCATGTTTACATTAAAGTCCTTATTATGGAAACTAAAAATATAAAACGATAGCATATCGGTTACGGTCATTCTAGGGTCCTATGTCCTCTTAAGCATTAGCCTCTCATCTCTAAGTTATCTCGAGAGCACCTACTTACAACATGCGAGATCCATACGCAGAACTATCCTAAACGTATCAAACAGTGTACAGTGGCAATTGCGGAGGGACTTAGCCGCTTGTAGTGTATTTGTCCGTTTGATTAGTGCGTGGTCTAATCTGCACACTCAGTCAACATTAGACAGAGGCTTGTATCTTGCTGCGTGTGGTATGGATCCAAATAGACGGATTGCTAGGGGTTCAAGTGAATTTCAAGTGAAGTGAGTTTGCACACACCACTCTAGCCGGGATTAACTTAAGAAGTTGGAGGATTTCCATGGTAATTTAACTCGTTACAATGGCAACTTGTAAATTTCAGTTCACTTGGCCGAATAAAAAGCCGTTTGACACCCCGATATTATGAATGCTGTAGTAGAGTTTACTGGTTCACTGGTTCTCAATTCCGAGTCTTAACAAGAATAAATGAAGTTTTTTATTAAAAATTACAAAACGAAATAAATAATGGCACCCACCTTACCTTCTGTAATTTTGTATGCAACTGGATGGCCACAACCACCGTCATGATATTAGCTCAACACATCGAATTCCTGAAAGAATTAGGTGCCATGCCAGGACATTCCCTTTATGAGCATGGCTACATTGAACTAAATGGAAAACACGGAATATTTTCCAATTTAGTTTCGACCACCTTTTTTCCCATGCGATAGTACCAACCTGCTTAACCATAGGGGAAGGGGACCTACAGTTTTCATAGACTCCATGGAACAACTCGCATTCGTGCGGACATGTCTAGCCAAACCTTCTTCCCAAAATACCGCATAGAAACTAGGTGCCACGTCAGGACATTCCTTTTTTGCACGGCGACATTGGACTGGTTGGAAAACACGGACAAGTCTCATTTCGAGCGGCTCGTAGCCTAGTGGCGCGGGGACTGGCCACTGTCTTTCACTTTCCGAGATCGATAAGTGCATTTCGTCACAAATGTAGGCTGCTCCATGGTTCGGAATCCATGTAAAACTGTAAGTCCCCTTCCCCTACTAGGTGGTAGGGTTTAAGCCCGCCCAGGTTGGTACCATCGCATTGGATGAAAAGATGGTCTAAGCGGCAATGAAAAATTCATAAAGAAATAAGAGAGCAGAAGGAATGAAATAAAGGCTTCTGAATGGTTCAGAATTTATCGAATTCCCTCGTATATATAATGCCGGATAACCCCCACATCTCAATGACCCCACACGTGGTGCGCTATGTGCTGGACCCGCGCCCTACTGCGCCGACTCGAACAACTTAATTGTAGATCTAGATAGATACACGATGCAAAGCTGGTCGACGCAGTGCGGGCGGTTGCGCAAGCGCATAGGGAGTATGTGGAGCGAACTTGGTGGTGCAATACCGTGCAAACCTAACGAACTGTAAGTCATTCCTTTACGATTGAGTAAGCTTCTATTGACGCTTGCAATGTTTATTTTTTAATTAAGAAAATAATGCTGGCATAGTAAAAAAAACAATTCTCGTAGAATTGCTTTTTAGGGTTCCGTACCCAAAGGGTGAAAACGGAACCCTATTACTAAGCCTCCGCTGTCCGTCCGTCAGTCCGTGCGTCTGTCACAGGGCTGTATCTCATGAACCGTAATGGGTAGGCAGCTAAAATTTGCACAGAGTGTGTATTTATCTTGCCGCTATAACAACAAATAGGTGAAATAAAAAAATATTTATTTCACCTCAGCCTCAGTGGCCCAGTGGCGTGACACTTCGGCGATCGCTCTCCGAAGTTAAGCAACGCTGGGTCCGGTCTGGTCTTGGATGGGTGACCATTCGACCGTTGAGAGAGGCTGGCCGTGGTTCGGATTCCACGTTAAGCTGTAGGTCCCCTTCCTTACTTACTAGGTGGTAGGGTTTATCCCGCCCGGGTTGGTACCATCGCATTGGATGAACGATGGTCGAAGCGGCAATGAAAATTGTCCGTGTTTTCCATCCAGTTCAATGTAGCCGTGCAATATAAGGAAGGTCCTGGCATGGCACCTAGTTCCCATGTGGTGTGTTGGGCTAATACCATGACCGAACTTGTGGTATTAGCCATCTATGTCCAGTCACATAAAAAAAAATATATTAAAATTAAAGGGGGGCCCTATACATGACATTTTTTTGGTGTTGATGGCACGGAACCCTTCGTGTGCGAGTCCGACTCGCACTTGGCCGGTTTTTAAAACAATTTGCTTTAACGATCTGATGAGTTTCCAGGGCCTTTGTAGTATCTTAAGTGATTGGTGACTTTTCCTTAAACTCACGTCCTGATGAAAGTTGATCAAAGGTGAAAGTAAAATCTTCGCCAACTGACGGCAGGCCCACCTCCTAGGAATAAGGTCGTGGATCAGTGGTGGAGTTTATCAAGAAGCTGAATTGGAGAATGGGGTGTGATAGGCTTTTAGCATACGATGGCGCAGAACGCATCTTAGTAGCACAGCTTGTCGGCCAGGTCATTTTTCGGTCAGCCCACCAAGCGCAGCAGACTGCATAACAAACATGTTTGAAAAATGTTACGGCTTTTCACGCGGCAGGTAGAGATATTCTCCGACTTTCGAGCTAATCATTCAGCCCGTTGTCAAGGAGGCATCCGCCGCGCTCGTGCGCAGCAGACGACAAACAGCTCCATATCGCGCGTCTACCTCCTGTCCTGCCTACGTCTAGCTCCTGCCAGTACATGGTAAAAATGTACTTTACATTTTTTTGTACAGAGGCCATCGTCGTGGTGATTCATGTCGAAGTGTAAATCTGTCAAACCCTGATAATAATAATAAGACAAACAAAAAAAGATGGAAATTTGAAGAAATAATCTAGTTTCTAGGAATTTTTTTTAGCCTGTTTATAATTGAAGTGCCAAAAACAATATGTGGAAATTTCTTGCCACAATCACACAAACAGGAAAGATGCTGACCTTTTCCGTCATAACATCAGGGTCGTGATCAGCAGGCAAAGGAAGTTATCTTCGAGAAGTACAGAAGTCTTTTTTTTATTTTAGTTTAATCCGACAGTTTGTGGAGCGAATGAAAGATTACGGCTGAATTACCTGTGCAGCAGGGATATAAACATGAATAAGCCAAGGGGCTTTACTGGGTGCATAAATAAGGGGCTGCCACGGAATTAAAACTCTAGGCTCTTCAAAATAAACTGCACCCCAAAATTTTGGGAATTTATTGACGACCACCACCAAGTGCAAATCGTGGTCTAGGGGCTAGAGGACTTGCCTTTTTCCGTTTTTGAGTAGCCGTTCCACGGTTGGGAATCCATGTTAAACTGTTGGTCCTCTTCCCCTACCAGGTGGTAGGGTTCAGCTCACCCGGGTTGGTACCACCGCATTGGATGAGACTACGATTGAAGCGGCAATGAAATATTTTAGTTATTTTCCATCATACACAATGTTGACTGGAAGGAATAACCCATAGCGATAAGTCCGTCTTTATGTAGCTTTGTTACTGTTTTGTATTGTTCATGTAATTTTATTTTTATTTATGTTGCAAAATAAAGAAAATAAAGAAACAATATATTAATTTCATTAAAATGTAACCTAGCTTATTATATGTTATGCTTATTGGAGCTTCATTGTTAAAGTAATGAATGTAAAATCGATTTAAATTTCTCGTGAAATAATCAATAAATATCTCGCGCATCACATTCAGGACCTGGAGCCTGGGTTCGCTTAACCTCACCGTCTAGTAAGTAGAGAGAAAAACCTACAGTTGTTCATAGGTTTTAAACCATGGAGTTCATTCGTTCACTTTAAATTCTTGGGGATGTTGGAGATATAGAGTTATGGCTTCGAAAGTGTGACAACGGATATGGAACAGGATTATTTCCAAAAGCAGCGACAAAACGCCTACAAACATTAATACGACAATAAATAGTCAACGTGCGAATAAAAGCTTAATTATCAGATTAGGGGCCTTATTTTCTATGGTCTCGGTCACTAAATCAGCGAGAAGCCGTTCCTTTATTCTGCTGTTGCAGGAGCCTGACTAGCACCATGTTTTTTTCGCCAAATACAAGGCCGACTCTCTCCCAGGTGTCTTGTGGTGATCTCCCGCCTGGACGATGGAGGTACCATCCTTCTCCATTCTATTCCTAGGTACAAATCCGTGGTGCAAATGCTTAAAGCCGACGATATAATACGGCCCAGGAATGTTATTTTTGCGCTTATGTTGATGATTCAGAATCCCATAGTCTGTCCTAAACCTTCTGAAACGTTTATAGTTTATAGATATGAGTCTGCAGCCTGGAAATTGGCCACTGTTAAGCCCGTCGATCAGACGCGGCCAACTACCGCCCCGTACCTAACCATTACGTTTCTTCTCTGCAAAGTGACATCAACTCTACGGTGAATCGGTCTGTTGGGAATCTCACATGAGATGACCAATGGTTTGAAATTATGAGGTTTTCTGCATGGCCACAACATAAAATCCTTGGTTGACGATCATTGCTCCAAAGCCATGCCAATCACGTATGCGTAGCACAGGGTTCCGTCCTTTCCCTAACCCTCCTAGCCGCAAATGAACGATTTTCTCAATCTGGTTAATATTTATTGCTCAGCAGAGTCCTAGCGAGGCAGAAATAAGTGTTAGAGGGCAGACGGCCCCTCATCGAAGAAGCTCTGGTTTTTTTTTCCGGACAGGGTCTTCAAAACCTCGTCGAGTTTAAAGCGAGCAAGACCCAGGCTTGTGAATTTAGTGCAAATCGGAAACGGTTCACAACAGCTCTGGGTACAACTCTGCGCAATAACGACCACATTCTTGGTATATACCAGACGCCATATCGAGTATAAGGCATAGCTCACCTCAAAGTCCACAATTCGTTGCAGGAATTACGAAGCTTTAGTATTTCCGGTACCGGTCTTGTAATATTTTTATCTATAGGGCCAGTAAACAATGGAGTACACTTCCTGCCGAGGTATTTTCTCCAAAGTACAACTGTAGTCCTTCAAATATGGTGTGAAGAAGCACCTAACCGCCCAGCGTGGTTTTGCAGTTGGCCGCATCTGCCGAGTATTTACCCCAAAGTAGAGCCGGGGATCCTTTAAACTCCTCGTTAGTTGGCATGGTTTTCGCAGGCCCCCAAACAGTTCAAAAGCCTATGAACGCCGCCGGGCGCCTCAGCAAAAGAAAAACAAAATTTGTGGGCTCAAGCGGACAAATAGAGGGACAAAGAGATTGACATTCGTCAAATTTTAGATTTTAATAAAAAGTAATATTGAAGTCGGTAGAACACTTTTCTAATATGGATAATCAACAGTACTTTTCGATTTTTCTCTATACGAATCGATCTCTATTCAAACGAATCGCAGCTTCGATACATGATTTTATGGATAGATATAAACGTTCGGTTACAAGAATCACTTTAGGAATGTATACAATTGTTAGCGTGTAAACGTCCTAAGAAGCGCCACATAATCGTACGAAGGGTCGCTTTCTGGAACCTCTTATTACGAAAATTACGTAGAGCATTGCTTACAGTAAGCAACAGTGTAAACAAGGCCATTTTCTTAAGACGTTTACATATTACCCAGAGAGATAGATGAAGTCCATATTTTGGGGACCGTGAACATTTATTATCGCAATGGCCATGCATGGCTTATAACACACCAGGTGTTACATTATCTTATCACAACGCATTTCCAAATTGTTCCACGCTAGGAATTTCCCTTTATTTGAGAATTGACTGAAAACACGATTTCATTTCTTGGCAGGTCGACAATATCCAAATAAATGCGATATTGTACCAACTGATTGGGCTTAATCCTACAACACGAGTAAATAATATTTCCACTTGTAGTAAGTAGTAAATGGAAACAACAATTTTACCTAACCATTAGCTTGCCCAATTTCTCTTTTTTTATGTTACAGAACATTTTTTTTAGGCGACCTGACATGGATGGCTTATACCACACAACTACCGTTATGATATTAGCCCAATACACCACATTCCCGAAGGAATTAGGTGCCATGCCAGGACCTTTCCTTTATAAGCACGGGTACATTGAACTGGATAGAAAACACGGACAATTATTCATTGCCGCTTAGATCATCTTTTCATCCAATGCGATGGTACCAACCCGGGTGGGCTTAAACCCTACCACTTAGTAGGGGAAGGGGACCTATAGTTTTACATAGATTCCGAACCATGGAACAGCTCGCATTCGCACTTACCGAACTCGGAAAGAGAAAGACAGTGGTGCATGTCGGAATTGAACCCAGGCCTCTGGTACGCTAGGCCTCTGGTCCCCGCGCCACTAGGGTACGAGCCGCTCGAATGGATAGCTTGGCCAATTCCATACCCGCCGTCATAATTATATCCCAACATACTGCATTCCCGAAGGAATTAGGTGTCATGCCAAGACCTTCCCTTCGTGAGCACGGTTACATTGAACTGGATTGAGAACACGGACCTTTTTTTTTGCCGCTTCAATCATCTTTTATCCAATGCGAACCAACCCGGGTGGGCCATACACTACCACGGTAAAAGGAACCTCTAATTTTATTAGGATTTCGAAACTAGAACAGTCGGCATTCGTGGCGAAATGCACTTATCAGAATATCAGAACCAGAAATAAAGTGGAGCATTAACTGGGCGGATATTTGAACCCAGGCCAATCTGGTATGCAAGGCAAGTCCCTGCGCCACTAAGCTACGAGCCGCTCCTTCTGTATTCTGTATGGACGTCGGAGACGTAGAGAGACGAGCTTTATTACGAGTTACAAATCACTAATCGGAAATTCGCTACGATCATCGATACCTTAGGATTACCATTAAATGGAGAAGGTATTTGAGGGATCATCCGTCTACAGACTTTTCTATTTGTGTAGAAATATGAAATAATATTAATGTGTCGAAAAGTAACTAAATATACAAATCCTCGGACTTTTGTGTATCCTGAGGGATTTTGAATATCCTTCAAATGCCTGCACTATTTAGGGGCGATTTTTCTACGGTTTGATAACAATTAGTCAGTTAACTCCGACGATGTTTTCCACACCTCTGCTTATCCATCTGTTATAGCAAGGACATATTTTTAATACTAAAATTACAGCAAGTTAATATTTTAGGAGATATAATCCTCCGGTAATGACTTACACTTTTGACAATCTTACACTTGTGCTATCAGACCGGTAAGTACTATCTGCCGATTTAAAAATCGGTCCTCAATGAGTTTAACTGCGGCATCGATGAACTTAGCGATTTTTGAAAAGTGATTTGTAACTCTGTTTATCCTTTCGAACAATGTATCGACAAAATAGATCGATTGGAAAGTTACTAGTCTCGTCAGCTTTCCCTTGTGGATATTTTACCAGCGTTTCAGCGGACTTAGGCAGCGTTGAAAAGGATTTTCTTTAAGGACTACATTAGCTAATGTAATGTCGTTTAGTAATTTCAGTGTATACGAATATGTGTTACGGTAACGGAGGAGGGAGGTAGAGATTACGGTCCAAGGAGATTACCCGTCTCTATGAAAGGGAACGTCGTGGGCCCTTTCCACACGATCTTAACAAACGCTACTGACCGAGATGAACTGCAGAAACCACAAAAAAAGATTTTAGGCGAGCCTTCATTGAGGCTTTTTACTATAAATATTACCACTCGGTTTTTATCGAACAATATGTATGTATTTCAGATACGATTGGAGAAATCTGCGTTGTCCAATGAAGGCGAGAATTGGGTCCCCGATAGTGTGAGCATAATTTTCGTCCGCAACAAAACAATACCATTGTCAGCGCCCGCGGGCCGTCGTTACTCACCCCTGGACCCTACTCAGCCCGTTATGAGGAGTCCGGTGCTGCAGATATTGTCCGAGCTGCCAGGTCTCCTCAACCCGCGGTTCAACACAATTTTAATGCACCGTGTTTGTGTAAAAGTTTTCTCACCCTAGACTAGTCCCTGCGCCACTAAGTCAATTCGTCATGCACGATTAGGGTTACCATCCGTCCGGATTTTTCCGGTGATGCGAGTTTGAAACAGCTGGACTTTATGTAATTTGTAGGACTATTGACGATACGCTGATTCGGTTTTAAGGGATTGCTTGAACTTCTTTTTTTCTGGGAACACAAGCTTTTTCAAAAATAATGTCCGAACTTTTTTTATTAATATCCGTCTTTTAGTCACTACAGTGTTCAGTATTGACTATTAAATACCCACAACCTAATAATAATAAATCTCAATAACTATAAAGGTTTTTTTTGTTCAAGATAAATTGGCTTAACTGTTATAGATTCAGTACTCGGGTCGGTACATGATGGTTTTTCTCTAGCACCATAATTACTTACTTTTGCTTTCTTAGTTTGTTTGTTATTATTTCAGTAATAAATTTATCCTTGCTTCACGGTTGACGATGCCGTTTTTTTTTCATCTAAAAAGCAAACGAAAACCATATTAACTAGACATCGATGGCTAATACCTACCATACCTTCTAAATAGCCAACGTTCCCAATGGGAACTAGTACCATGCCAGGATCTTTCTCCTTATGTAGGTATATTGCACGGCTACTTTGCACAATTTTCATTGCTGTAGTATCGATCAATTAATGCGATGATACCAACTCCGTCGGCATTTACCCCACCACCTAGTAAGTGAGAAGAGGGACCGAGAGTTTTACGTGGTATCCGAACCTAAAACGACCCATCCCTTGGTGTAGGTAGGGCTTACATAGTACAAAAAATAAGAAAAATACAAATTTTCGGTCGTGTTCACTCGAAAGAAGTTTACCGCAGAAACAGCAAACAAAAGGTAGAAAAACTCCCTTATAGTTTCAGCTGTTGAGTCCCTCTGTGTGCATAGCATAATGTGTCTAATATATTTTAAAGCGCCTCCAATTCCATTTAATCTACAGAGATGTATGAAGAGCGCGCCTATAAATAGTATACAGACTATACCACTATAAACGCCAGAGTCCATGCCATAAATATTGTCCCAACACTTTGCTTGCCTTACTTCCCTTGCCCACTATTGTCTAAGCCAGAATATGTAAATAATGCCTACCAAAGTGATGTATTGCGCATATTTCGAGTCATTTAGCTCTTTGGTAATGTTACGAGTATTTTCTGGTAACTGCGAATATATTTGTGGCTAAAACCACGCGGGTCGGCCCAAATTAGGTTTTCATTGACACAAACTGCTTTTATGACATTTATAACATTGAAACTTCCTCGCTTTATTTTTGGTGTGGCAAATATTTTATAACTTTAACAAACTGAACAGACTGCATTCAATTCGATAAGAGCGTAAGTAAAACAACATTTGATTTTATTTAAAAATAAGTAAGAAAGAAAGAAAGAAAGAAAGAAATTCTTTATTGTGCAAATTACATTAAAAACTATTTACAGAATAATTAAATCTAACAGAGCGAAACTGCACAAAGGCGGACTTATCACTAAAAGTGATTTCTTCCAGTCAACCTTTGGGGGTGATGAGGATAAGAATTGAAAAAGAAAATGTAGGTAATACGTAATGCGTAAAGGGTGACAGAAACCAATATATATATTCATACACATACATAAACAATAATTTACACCTTAATACATATATTAATATCTTTAAAGTAATAAACTAATACATATACATATATAAGTATACATAAAATTCTACATAGATAATATGCATTTAATGAAATTTTAGCTAGGTCCAAAATAAATGTAAAGAAATGATAGATCTCACGGATGAACTAACCGATCAGCCATTTCCAAATAATATTCCTTGATGTTATTTTTAAATGCATTTAAATTTGGAGAGTTTCGGACCGAGCAAGGCAACGAATTCCAAAGACGGACAGCATGGACGGTAAAAGAATTAGAGTACAAACTTGAAGAGTGACGAGGAACTGCTAGGATGTTGTCACCACTTGAGCGAAGAGGAAGGCCGTGGGATGAAAGGTGGACAAATCTAGAACGGAGGTATTCAGGGGCATTGGGATTATTCAAGACTCCAAAAAGTAAATTTAAGATGTGGCAGTTTCTACGTAGACGGATAGGGAGCCATTCCAATTTAGACCGAAATTTCGAGACATGATCATATTTGCGCAAACCGGAAATAAAGCGAATACAAAGATTTTGTAACCGCTCCAGTTTGTCTAGGAGAGCTTCAGTCAAGTCCAAGTAGCACACATCAGCATAGTCCAGGATCGGAAGAAGGAGAGATTGAGCAAGTGATATTTTAGTTTGGGTAGGTAAAAAGTTCTGTAAACGTCTTAGGGAGTGAGCGGCAGCAAATATCTTCCTGCTAACCTCATTGACCTGTGGCGCCCATGACATAGCATCATCAAATAAAACGCCTAGGTTTTTTACTGATTTTGAGTAAGCTATTACAACTCCATTGTAAGTCACTGCTGGCAGAGTGTGATAGTCGACTTTTGACAAAAGCCTAGGGTTGCCGACTATCATAACCTGTGACTTAGTTGGGTTTACAGAAAGACCGAAAGATTTTGTCCATTCAAGTATTCGTGACAAATATGCATTAGTTTCCGAAATTGTGTCAGCTAGATTGCCTAGGGTGCAGTGCAAGTAAAGTTGAAGGTCATCAGCATAAAGGTGGTAGGAAGAAGTTAACAAATTGGAGATTAAATTTATAAAAATTGAAAATAGCAGAGGAGACAGCACGCCACCCTGTGGCACGCCAGCAGTCAATTCGACCCAGTCCGAAAAGGTACAGTCGATTCTGACACATTGCTGTCGGCCACGAAGATAAGACTCAAACCAGTGAAGCACTGCCGGAGATAAGTTAAGTGATCGCAAAATACTTAGCATAATGTCAAAGTCAACTGTATTAAAAGCGTTACTGAAGTCCAGGAGAGTCAGAACTGTCAGATTCTTTATTTCCATGTTGAAACGAATATCTTCAGTGACTTTGACAAGAGCTGTAACGGTGCTGTGACCAGGACGGAAACCAGACTGCATTGGGTTCATCAAACTATTATCAGAAAGGAAGCCAGTAAGTTGATGATGAACAATGCGTTCTAAAATTTTGGATAAGAGAGGAAGAATTGAGATAGGACGAAATTGATTAAATACAGAAGGACTCGAAACTTTGGGGAGAGGAATAACATAAGCTCTTTTCCAGGCACTTGGGAAGGAGCCACTGGACAGGGAATGGTTGAGAATAACTTTAGTGACGGGTAAGAGCTCATCTATCAAAGGGGTCAGCATATCTAGGCTTATACAGTCGGCTCCAACAGCCTTTGTGGATATGGATTTCATGATCAGCTTAACTTCACGGTCAGTGACTGGACGAAACGTAAATGGACTATGTTCTGGAGTTGGTGTATTAGAAAGCTGAGAGAGAGTTTGATATTTTACCACTTGGTCTATGGTGACAGGAGGGGTGGAGAAATGCCTATTGAGAGCATTAATATCAATGTTCAGGTCACAATCTGACGATTTTTTACCAACTCCTAGAGTTCTCAAAAACTTCCATGCGTTACAAGGTGAGCTGTTTAACAAGGTAGAATGGATGTGGCGGCGTTGAGCATCCCTACACATCCTATTACACCGATTCCTTAGTAACTTATACTTGCTAAGATTGATTTCAGTCTTATTCTGCTTATATTTGACCTTGGCTCGATCCCGTTTTGCCATGATACGTCTAATGTCATCTGAGAGCCAAGGAGCTGGCAGATGTTTTACACGTGTGGGTCGAATTGGTGCATGGGCATCAAAAAGCGCAGTTAATTTAATAGTGAAATCTTCCACCATCTCGTCGACAGAAGAGGCATTAAGGAGAGCGGACCAATCTAGGCCACGCGCATCCTCCCGTAAGCGTTCCACATCTATATCCCTAAAATTACGTTGCATGAGAACTTTCCTTTTTGTTTTAGGGGGGCGTACTTTGTAGGATAAATAAATCAAATCATGATGAGAGAAACCAGGCGCCGTGTACTGTCCATGTTCACTTACATGATCAGTAGAAGAAACAAGAATTAAATCAAGTAAGGAAGGTTCACAGTTAGGAAAGTGGTGCGTCGCACTAAGAGGAAGAATGTGCATGTCGACTGAGGAGATAAGTGATTTTAGTTTTCTGGCTCGGTAGTCATCCTTAATAAGACAGGTATTAAAATCACCCATTACAATTGTATGGGCGTACTGAGGACAGTGTTCTTCAAGAAAGGATTCGAAAGATGAAAAGTAATTAATAGAGAGGTTTGGACTATAGTAAACACCGAGCAGAATCTTGGAATGATTGAGGATGACCTCTAAAAATATATACTCTGGTGATTCAGAGTATTGGGATGGAGACTGGGCTATTATGGAGTGAGGTTATGGCTACGAAGGTAGATGGCAACGCCACCACAACTTTTCTCCGTCCGATCATTGCGAACTAGTTTAAATCCGGGAAGCGAGAAGGATGTTGACGGTAATGTAGGCTTCAAGAAAGTTTCCGAAACCAATACTGCGTGAATGTGCTTACTTGAAAATGTCCTGAGAAGGTCAGGGTAATGAGAAGGAATACTTTGAGCGTTAATATGAATAAAGTTAAAGTTTTTAGAATAATTCGAAAATGTGGAGTGAAGCTGTTCATCAAGTGGAATATTGAGGCCGGCATCCGAGCTAACATCACTAATGAAGTCATCAGAGGATGTTATAGAGAAATATGTATCAGAGTCATCATCGACTATAGACATAAATGCAATTTAAATAATATAAATATTAAAATAATATAAAATATATCAGTATACTAATAACTACTGCAACAATACATCATCACCCACCAAGCAGCATGAAAGAAAAAACAAAAAAAAACAAGAACAACCAACAGAAACAGTAGGTAAATAAAACAGAGTAAAATAAAACAAGCGTAGAAATAAAGAAAAAATAATAAAAACTATGCTACAAAATCACCAACGTAGCAAAATGTTATTTATCTCAATAAATTTAAATGAAATAGTGACTATGTCAATGACATTTAGTCAAAGCACACAAAAAAAACCAGAATTAGAAGAAGAAACCAAATTAAAATATATTAAGAAACGAATCGCAACTTTTTTGAGCATCTGGATTGGCAAATTGCCTTTACCTTTCCTGAATGGAAATAAACATGGACAAGAAAAAAAAATATTAGCCCGATGTCAGAAATTCTCTGGTTTGCACAGAAACGACAGAATCTTGTTTTGTTTACAAAGTTTGTCTTGTAAAAATTACTTCGATGATTTCCCTTTGTTGACGCGATCCGAAGACCTGGGCTTCACCTTGTCGCCACCACCATCATCAGCGCCCGTGACCGCGGGATGTTTGTCAGTCAGCGCCTTCAACGCCGCTGCTGTCACCACCTTGTGGCGGGTTCCGTCCCGTACTTGGACAACAATGCGACCCTCCTGTGTCCAGCTGTGCGCCATGCCGAAGTGCTTCCGTGCTGCTAGAAAAACGTCGTGTCGCACCCGCGTTAGGAACTCGGACACTGTGATGCCCGAGCCCTTGAGCGACGTTTTCGCCTTCCACACTGCGGCCCGGCCGCTAAGCTGCGTGAAGCGGACCAACAAGGCCCGGGGGCGTGTCGGAGCCCGCGGAGTCGTACCGAGACGGTGGCATATTTTGATGGAGTCGCTGCTGAAGTCTACCAACCCCATCTTGCTGCGCACCAGGTCCACTACCTTCTGCGAAGCAATTTCGGACTTCTCCTCTGCGACGCCGTGGACGAGGAGAACTTTTGACCGCGATCTCATTTCCTGCGCGTCGACAACTTCCGCAAGGGCCGCTACCTGGGAGCGCACCACTGCTAGTGCTTTCCAGGCAAACTGGCGAAACAGGTTAAAGTCCGCCGCTAGTGTTGTGAGGTCGGCCGGCTGGGCTGCCGTTTTAAGCTGAGAGTCAAAGGTACTCATCCGCTCCTCCATCATCTTGTGCAGCTCTGCCACGTCCGCCGCCACATCAGCTACTCGCGACATGGTCAAGCACGCACTTTGTAGGGAAAAAATTGAGTGAAATGTTTTTGGTTGTAAAATTAGAATATGATGCTGGTGGGGTTTACCAACACTACTGCATGCAGGTACTGGTCTTTACTTCACTTGAAGATTGTTAATTAAGTAGTAATTAGCTTGAATTAATAGATATAATAAATAATTTGTCCAGTCTCGTAAAACACTGTAATCTTTTCTGGCTACAACGAATTTCGATACAAAAAATTTTCAATTTGTAGATTGATGGAACTGTAAAACTCCGATGCGTCAATTGCTCACATGAGGGAAATATGAGCCTCAGGTATATACAATGATTTGTTTCAAATACAGCTGAACAATCAATGTATCTCTCTTCTTTTTTAAATTTCGAAATCAGGTATATTTAAAAAATGTAAAATGTGGTTTTTAAAACTTTTAAGGGGTTTTACGCCCTAATAGAACTGAATGCAATCTGGTGCTATCACGCATAGTAATTCAGACAGGAATTCAGCCCGACCTACATTATGTGTAAAAGTTCCAATGCAGAATGAGTATATTTAACAACGCCATCTTGCGTGATTTATACGAAACGTGACCATCATCTAGTCTCATAAACTCAGTGTTCAAGGCGTTCTAGTTTTAAGCGTCAGGTGGCTGTATCTTTTTCATTTATGAATTCGTGGTCTCATGTGCTTTGTGGGTTTAGGCACATTAAAATAATGAATTATTTGATGGATAAAAAGTAGCCCAAAGGGCTTTTTCAAAATGTCTAACAAATTTAATAAAAATCGCTTCAGCGGAAATGGTGTCTAAAAGGGAATCAAAAGATTCCCATTTACCATTTCAGTGAAATGAATGTGTATGAAATCACATATCTTAAAAATGAGGGATAATTATTTTTTTCTAAAACCAGCCAGCACCTTTTTGTATTGGAAATGCTACATTGAAATGGATGGAAAACGCTGACAATTTTAATTGCCGCTTCGACCATCTTTCCTTCAATGCAATGGTAAGTATCAACCCAGGCAAGATTAACCCTACCCCTATCAATTAATGAACCTAACGTTTTACGTGGTTTACGGAAGAAAACGTTAATTGAAAAATAAATCAAAATTTTTTTTAAGTAAAAATATATTTTATTTACAATCACACTTCATTTTCAATCTTATATCCATTACAGCAGACATATGTTTAGATTTTTCAATCCTAACGTATAATCATATTAAATGTCATAGATATAGTCTCTCTTGGCAGTGAACTTCGTTGGCATAAGCTATTGTTTTCCTTTCCCTCCAATAACGTTTCCCTTATGGCCTTTTTGTTTTATTCAGGTACTTTTCCTTACTTTTCGAGTTTTTTCAAAAAAACAATAGCATTCGGCGCTGCAGACATAAATTAATGGTGTCCGAGGTAGCCCAGGCCGTGCCCGCCATAGCCACCGAGACCGCCGTAGCCGCCGCCGTAGCCGCCGTAGCCTCCGCCGTAGCCGCCGCCGTAGCCACCGCCGTAGCCGCCACCGTAGCCGTGTCCGGTGTACTGCACTTGGTTGGCGTAGCTGACAGCAGGCGCTGCGTACCCGTGACCTCCGTAGCCTCCTGGGAAACAATTATTCATTTAAGGGCTGATTTTTCAATAGTCTGATTACGCTTCCGATAAATATGTATCCGATAAAGTCAGATAATTGTGATAGAAGATATAGGTAATTCTCCGGCAATGGCTATCCGTCTTTTCACAAACTTCTCGTTTCGATTCAGTCCGATATACTTATCATATCTATCTAATAATCAATCTCTAATAATTAATTATTACTTTAAAATATTTATTTTAAGAATGAGACAATGTTACGTACGACCTACGATTACTCTTATTATTTTTCTAACATCAAGATAATCATTCGCACATTTCTTGTCCGAGATCCATAACATTGCCAAAACTAGCAATATTATATCAAGCTAGATGTCTGTGTAGAATGAAAAGAGTATAATGTTGTTCGCTTAAAAAGTTACGAGGTTTTAAAAATTATACAACGATAAAAAACCATCAAAATTTTAAACACTGTAACGATTTTGTTTCCTTCATCATGTCACAGACATCGGTGGCTAATACCCCATCGACTTTCATAATGAACTCACCGAATTTTCAAAGGAATTAGGTGCCATGCCAGAACCTTCTCCCTATGAGCACGGTCACATTGGATGGGGTGAATAACACGGACAATATTTAATTGCTGCTTCAACCATTTCTCCAACCCGGGCGGTCGTCGCAAAATTCGCTATATTAAGCAAAACGGCGACTATAAATATGCTCACAATGTACAGCTTTCACGAAGGACACACACTTTACTCTGTCTACAAAAATAAAAAAAACTGTTCAACAATGCCATGAGGAAATCCTGCATTCGGCAAGACAATCCACGTAGTAGACATATCCAATGAAAACTATTTGAATAGAATTTTCCTATGATTGTTAGCGATTTGTCCACAATGGACATCGGCCCATTATCTCAGCATTGTCTCATGTATATTGTAAAAATCATTGCATCAGGTTTTCAGCTATGTTAACTTATTTGTTTTATTCCTACAAAATAAACAAAAAAAATCCAATTATATTTTTGCAAAAAAATAATATAATTACATGGAACAATCCCACCTCATGGTAAATTAGCTTGACGGGGAACATGCAAGTCACTGATTGAATATTCTATTCTTTTCTTTTCTAGCATCATATGAAATTTATCAATCATTAATCACTAACTTTCTAAAAGTGATTTAGCACTACCAAATGACATTACGGTGTAATAAATAAATTGCATAAGGGTCGTATCTACGAACTATATACACATACCGAGACCAGAGTAGCCGACGCCATGTCCGTAGCCGCCGTAGCCGCCGAGCCCGGAGTATCCCCCGTAGCCGCCGAGCCCTGAGTAGCCACCGTAGCCTCCCAGGCCGGAGTAGCCACCGTAGCCTCCCAGCCCGTGGGTGGTTCCGTAGCTAACTTTCGAGTATGAAACTGGAGCCGCCGCTATAACACCACCTGAAAAAGACAATCGGTTCACCTACCACGTTTGATGCATGACATCTTACCATTTTTTAATGGAACCTAACATGGATTGCTAATACCATACAACTACCGTCATGATATTAGCTTAATATGCCACATTCCCGAAGGAGTCAGCCGCCACGCCAAGACCTTCCCTGTATCAGGGTGTCCATTCAGGGCTAGAGTGAGTTCGAGTTCGGGAGTGAGTTAACCTAAAAATAGGTGCGAAATATATTATTATTTAAATAACGGAACCGTTATTTATAATTCCAACGTAATTACGGGACGGACCAGATTTTTACCTAACTGTAATGATATTCAGGAAGTGTGGAAACATTAACTATTTAAAAAAGTGAGTTGATATTTAGTGACGAATTCGAACTCACTCTTGCCCTGACTGGACCCCCAGTACGGATACACTAAAGTGGGTAGAAAACCGGGATTTCTTTTATTGCCGCTTCAACCAAAGTTTCATCCAATACGGTGATACCACTTTAACTTAACCCTACCGCCTACTAGGGCCCTTTCCCCTATAGTTTTGCATCGCATCCGAACAATGGAACAGCTTACATTCGTAACGAAATGCAATTATCTGACTCAGAAACAGAAAGAAAGTGGTGAATAACCGGGGCAAGGATTTGAACCAAGAACTCTCTCATGATATGCCAGTCCTCTAGCCTCTAGACTACGAGTTGTACAAACCCAATGGCGGTTAGTTGCTCTTCTGTGCCGGGGACTACGGATTTTGCCCATCCCGCCTTTGCGTCGAGTTGGAGTTGTACATTTTATTGCGAAAAGTGGTCATTCATGGTTTAACACCTGCATCGTTATCGTACGATAACACGGTTATCGTTGCAAGTGTTCTACAGGGAATACGAATGTATCCTTAATTTTTATCCCATTTTAAAATTCACCAAATTACGTTTTCTGATACCTATACTGATATTTTAATAACGCAATAAAAAGCGTCGTAATAACGCAATAAAATAAATCGAGTCGTGTAAGCTAAGCTATCCAGGCTGATGCAACCCTCCACCAAATTAGTCAACATGAATAGCTACCCTAACCGCCATATAAAACCTCTTGAAAATCGAATGAAGAGTTTTTATGAGTCACTGCAATTTTATGGATTTATCTACTAGGTAGGTTCTTAGCTAAAAAAATATGGACGCAACGAGTATGCAACCTTCGGCAAACAATATGTACCAAGGTTCGCACTGTCATGCCAGTTCTAACACATTATCTACCCAATCTCCCATACGCCGTTCGCGGTATTCTTTAATAAGCGCTAACATAAGGCACGGTGCAAAATCTATGTCAAGGAGATCGATTTTTTTGTTTTCCCGATTCTCACGGCACTGGAGGCGGCGACAATGCCACGAATCACTGGAGGGAGGAGGTCGCCGTTCACCATGAAATGTTGACTTAATGGATTTCAGAATATACAGACACGATATTCGTAATGTTCTCGTCTAGATTTTAACTATTTTTATAACATTTAAAAAACAATATTAACCAAACAGAGAGTTTGGAACATTTTCTTTTTTTATGTTAAGCGCGGGTTATGACGTCCATTGGATTTTTAACTTACACGGGCTGCTAAAACCATGCCTTCAGGCCAGGTGCTTCTCCACGTTCCAGGATAGGGGGGCCATTCAGGTAAGAGTGAGATCGAGTTCGGGAGTGAGTTAACCTAAAAATAGCTGGGAAATATATTATTATTTAAATGACGGGACCGTTATTTATACTTCAACGTATTTACGGGACAAATCAGATTTTACCTAACTGTAATGATGTGAAGTGTGGAAACATTGACTATTTCAAAAGTGAGTTGATATTTAGTGACGAATTCGAACTCACTCTTGCCCTGAATGGACCCCCTGGTTGTTTTTGAGGGAAATAACTGCGTACTACAATATTTACCGACTCTATTAAGAAAATATAAATGGGTGCATTCCCTGCCTAAAGGGCTACCATGGTAAATAACTGGTCAAGTGAATGGGCAAAATAGTCTTAGTCAAATCTAGCGTTAGTTGCATTTCGTACCATGCCAACTGGTTTTCAGATCACTTTACCGAATAACACGTTGTTTGACTGTTATCATGGCACGAAAAGCAACTAAATGTCGAATTTAATACCTGCTCTTGCCTGTTCACCTGCTATTCACCCGGCGAGTTAACTAACCATGGCCGAGTTGAGCGTTTGTGACGTCTATGCAGCTCTGAAATCACACAACATGAGAACTAGGTGGCATGCCAGGACCTATCTTATATTGCTCGGCTAAATTGAACTGGATTTCGTTGCCGATTCGACCATCGTTCATTCAATGCGATGGTACCAACCCGGGCTGGAATTACCCTACCATCTAGTAAGTAAGGAAAGAGGATCTACAGTTTTACGTGGAATCCGAAACACGGCCAGCCTCAACGGTTGAAATGGTCACCCATCCAGATACCCCAGAGAGACCCAGCTTATCGAATCGCAAGGCGTCCCACCGCTGGGCTACCGTGGCTGACAAGTATCGTAATCTTTAAGATTGACCTAAGGCATGATTCCCACCAGGCATATTCCCGAACATAGATCGTGCCTGATTGCAGAACCTCGCTTGATTTAATCACATACACTTATGTGGTTTGTCACCGTGCCTAGCGCCCGAACCGCGACGCGTCATGCATAAGTAGCTGTGCGCCGACCGTTGGACGACAATGCAACCGGGCGTGGTATTTGTACTAGATTATACGGCGATTGAATTAGCCTCCGTTATTAGTTATCGATTTGCTTGTCATCATTTTGTGACATAAATAATGCTGGATTGATACATTTTTTGATTGCAAGCCCAGTGATTACGAATCAAAGGACAATGCCGTATTTTGCATGGAAGGTGGTGCCTTTTTTATTCGCGTGGCCATAAACCAAAACTCTGTGTTATTTTTGTTAAGAATAATCTTACAAACAAAATTTGTTATGACATGTTTATTCCTAAATGCCGTCCAAATTAAGTTAAATGGTTTAATATCATGACGGTCGGTTTCGTATTAGCTATCCATGTCCAGTTACATAACAAAATCGTAACATAAACAAAAAAATACAGTGCGCTCACTAATGTAATCTTAACTTATCCAATTTCACACCTACCCAGACCTCACCTCAGACAACACACCTCATGGGAATCAGTGCCATGCCAGGAATTTCCTTTTATTGCGTGGCTGAATTTAACGGACGGAAAACACGGACAATTTTCATTGCCGCTTAGACCATCGGTCATCTAATGCGATGGCCCCAACCTGGGTGGGTTTAATCCATCGAGTAAGGACGTAAGTAGGGACCGAAACTCATCTGTATAGCACCAGCGTAGCCACGTATTAAAGATGATATTCTAATGGTAATAAATTCCGTTATGAATTCAAGATGCGAAATATCGAAGGTTCGATGCGCTAAATGGCTTGTGAATCTCAGGAGTTACTCGAACTGCACGAACCGACTGGCCGGCGCTACCGTCAGTAGGATGAGTATCGATTGCCACTGCCTTCCTTCTTTAATCGATGAATTAACCTAATGATCACTGAATGTTTTACTTGGAACTCGAACCACGAACGATTAATCCCTTTTCGGCTCTTACAACATGCAAGGGTAGAAGTTCAGTGGGACCAATTGTATTACTTGAATTGCCGGAACACACATAAAAATGTATATGACACTAAACTGGTATAAATTCCCGTTACGTTCCGGACGGCAGCGAACCCCGCTAGAACTTTTACCTAATCCTCGACAGTTAGTTTGACTGCATTCAGTTAGCGGTGCGGAGGCATTCGCTGGCTTCGCGGAGAGTTCGCGATGAAATTCAAGCCTCATTTTAAACTGGCCAGTTTAATGAGCTTCCTGCGATTGTTAACTGGTGAAATGCTTTGGAACTCTAAATATGACGGTTATGTTTAATCTGTTTTATTGTTGATGCTTATTCTAATTGAAGTTAAGCATGTGTGAGCTTTGAATCATTTATGTCTGGTTGTTGGGTACGGCTTAGCGGGTGCGGCTTATTTATTGTTTAACCATCAATACTTTTCTATTTTTAGTGGAATTCATAATTTATTTTAATTGCAACATGCTGTAAATCTACATGATTCCACAAACGCAAATCTCCGAAAGTTCTTTAACATTTTGACACATCGTTGCATCCGTATCTCCGCGTGTTTTTATTTGAACAAGTCCTTAGTCTAAGTTTTACGTTAATGCGAAATACCGGTTGACTCACGTTTTGTAATATGGGTTACACGCGATCGTGATAAAGACGCTCAACATTTCAAAAGCTATTCATATACTACTATATATTCATATACTAGCGGTGTTCTACTAAATAAGCCACCGTTAATTTCTGAAAAAGTCTGGCAAAAGTGAAATTCGGACTGACACAGTCTAAGGACTTCGATCCATTTCCTACGCGCGTCGTCGCAGCAAAGGTCTAATTTATCCGTATACCGGCAGCAATACTACACTCACGGTAGCCCAGGCCAATCAGTTCGCTCAAGAATTCGCTCACTCCGGATGTTTTACACATAAGAACTGTAGGCTGAACTGTAGAATTCTTGAAAATCCGTGTTCAGGGATCAGGAACTTTTAATCGAGTAAACCGCTTTTATAGCGGTTGTCAAAATTCGCGAAGTAAAGATTCCGAAGCACGGTATTTCAATGATTCAAAGTTGCCGTCTCACCCTGCCAATTCCTTCCTTCTCTGAATGCCCTGCAAGAACCTATCTATACGTTAATCCTACTTATGTATTTATTTATATTATAAATTTGAAGGTTCGTATGTTTGAATATTTGGATGTTGGGATGTTTGTGATACAATCTCGCAAAAACGCCAAAGCGGATTTGTCTTGAATTTGGCACATAGACCTGCTTATTACCTGGATTTTATCCCGGGAAAATGTATGGTTCCTGTGGGTTTATCAAAAATATCGTACAGGACCCGAGCGAAGCCGGGTACCTCACCTAGTAGAACATATTTTTATTTTCCGCACGTTCCACAACGGCACAAACTCGGAATTCGCTGATCATTTCAATGTTAAATAAATGTTTAGCACGAGGCACCGCTAAGTATTATGTACAAACAAATTACCAACTTCGAGCTCCGTAAGATGTCAATGTTAACTTTTCGAATTTCCATCATCCAGCCACCCAGCGCCCACCCCGCCGCGCCCGGAATGAATAATTAGGGTAATTATAAACCACTCACTGGGATTTGAGGCAAAATAAACGTTTATGAATATAAATGATTGTTTATTTAATGATCACGCCGAATGAACAATGGCGATGTACTGTTTTATTAGATTTATTATTTTCTGTGCATTGGACACCATTTGGCTTTTATAATGTAATCATTTTAAGTTATACAACGACATCTACGCTGAATCATTGCGATCAGATTTCTTACACAAATATGAAAACCAAGTTAAATACCATTTTCTAGATAATTTTGTGTATTATTATTATTTAAAAAGCAGTATTTTTCTGCCGAATATTATAATGACAATAAAAAAAACTCTAATGAATTTTCTTGGCAGCATCAACATTTTAGATGATATTCGTGTTGAGACAAGCTCTTTACATATAAGGCGAAGCGAATTTATGTTTACTAGACTAGGTAATGTAATGTATACTAGAATGTATTTTCACTTGTTCGCCTTTTTTCTCTTTTCACGCATTTCATACTACTTATATTAACCTACAAAATTGTAACGGTAATAAGAGAAAATCTGTAATTGGCTTTAGCTTAAGGTATTTTTTAATTTTCTAAACTGTACTAGATATGTAAGCTGTTGATTTCCCAAATAAAATAAAATAAAATACATAAAAGAGACACACCTCAGCCTAAGCTTAAAAAAAAATCAGTGTACGACCATGACTTACCGTATCCGCCGTGGCCACCATAGCCGCCGCCGTAGCCGAGCCCGCCGCCGTAGCCGAGTCCGCCCTCGTAGCCACCCAGCCCGTAGCCACCGTAGCCCAAACTAGCGAGCCCTCGCTTTTCCTTCTTGACCTCCTCGGCTTGAGCCACGCACGCTAACGCTACTGCGACCACCTGACAAGAACATACATTTCCGTTAAAACAAAAATACATTAAATCAGTTACGCAAAAACACATTAAATTATTAATTGAATCGAGAGGTTTCCGGCTTTCGAGTCCTGAATATTTAGTTTCAATAGTCCCAATGACTAACTAGCTACTCTCACCCCATGTTAGCCAATTATGTTGGGTACGCAGAAATACAGGTTCATAAATTATTCTTAATAACCTCAAAATATTCTGGCAAGTAAGCGTCCAAAATAGTAAAATTACCAGAAATTTCCAGAAAAAGAATTTCGGGAATTTTCGGGGGCGAAACCAGGATGCGTTGTTACATATTCCAGATAAAAACGGCATAAACGTAAATAATACACCAACAGAGCAAGAAGGTCCCGTAAGCTAAAATCGCAGCAAATGACAGCTGTAAGAGATAAGAAAACACCTAAACGATAGTAGGTACTGGAATAGTTAAAGCAGGCAGTTGGTGTTGTTTTTAAATTATTTCCAAACATCATTTGTATGGAGGTCGAACAAAACTTCAGAACGAAACTTTCGCAGTAGGAGAATCAACGACAAAATAACTATAGAAGAGGTTTTTTCTCGTCGAGGAGAACATACATACAAACAATAATTCAAACGATTTTTTTTTGTTAATTGACGTTTCGTGACAAATTGCATTTCGACGGGAAAATAACAAATGTTTAATAAACCACAATGATAAGTCCAACATTGCTGCATTACAAAATTGCACAAAGAACAATGCATGTAAGAGGTTCGGTGGCGAACAACCATGCAAATGTTGGTGTCTGCGCCGCCATTGTACTCGTTCGACGACTGCTATCGGTTGCCATTTCAATTTGCAGCAATTTCCTTGCACTGACAATCGACTGTGACCATCGATCTATTGAGATTGGATAAGTCATGCCGTTGCCTGTTTGATTGTCAAGAATTCACATCTTACACGTCATAATATTGATATTCAGTGATAAACTTCATTGGGGATTTCAATTTATATTAAATTGTTTAATGTTATTTGCTTTCATTGGGCAATTTTTCTAGCTTCTATTGCTCCGTGCCAATAAGAAGCTATTATTTAATTAACTTTACCTATTTTAATTTTTCTGTTACCAATCTATTGCACATATTAGATACCTATTAGATAGAATATGTGACATGTTTAATTAAGGAAAACTTATTAGTGCCCTTATCTTTAGCTTTTATTCATTTGTAATCGGCGCTGTTGGTTTTCTAAATTAATAAAATTAAAATTACATAAGATTTAAGAATCCATTAGTATCTCCAATTGGGAATATTCGTCTTAAAAATTTAACAGAACAACAACACGAATCGTTGTAGTCTCTTCTTGCCGAATGAGGTAATAGACATTTCGCTAAATCGTAATGACCTCTAAAAACCAGAAATATATATTTTTTTAAATTGTGTTTCTTATCAATTCTATTTTGTGAAAGGAATTTCATAAATTAAAAAAAAATTTTGGTAGTGACCGACAACCGAGTTTGGAGTTTTCAAATAGGGGATGAAATTGGTGGATACATACGTATAGAATATGTAAAATCTAGTATAATATAAAAGTATAAAAAAGAGTTTTTCTAAAGTCGCTAATTCTTAAATCTAAGAAATTTCCACAGAATGTATAAAAGTATCTTGAAATTCACTTAGTCACTCCTTACCAAAAATTTCATTGTGACTGATTTCCTTCGATTTTCCACAACACACGACCGAAGCTGTCGGCTGACTGATGCCTGCTCCTTCCACTACTCAGCTTATATACAAGTACTAGTCCGCTACAACCCAATTACAAAGCCTATTCATTTTTTTAGAGCGACCGCGTTAATATATCAAGGATGTTAGGAAAGAATGGCAATGGCCTGTGAACAAGAAATGAGTCGGTGTATTCGTTTGTGAGTTTTCGTTGATCGTGGCGTATGGCTCGGCTGTACTTTCCTTTACATGAAATCTGGAAGGAGCATCAAGATAAATATTTTTTGATGTAAAAACTCGTCGCATAATGGAGATCAACAATTCAGCGTGGTGTGCACAATCTCTGGTTAGAGATAATTTCAAAATTAAGTATATACTTCCTTATTTTTCGCCTGAAGCAGAAATACGATAGGTCTCTAATAACCATGACTGTAATACTTAATAGATATTGTGCACTCCACCGATATAAGGAATGAAAAGCATAAACGTTCTTTTTAGCAACATCGTATTTATTTAAGTAAGTACCTATTACTGTATGTGAACTGCAAACTAAGATTCTAATTCGAGGCATATAGTTTATTTGTAATTTATCTATTCATCATTGAAAACAAAATTGCTATTATATGAGAGGGATTCATTGAATAGAAATTATTTTAATATTTTCAAAAGCCTCTCTATTAAATCCGTAAAATGTTACATAACTATTTCGTATTCATGTATCATTAGGCATTCTGTTGAAAGCGTAAATATTTTTGAGCACTTTGTTTTTCTCCATTACGTAAGACAATCCTCACTCAAGGCTACAATTCTTAACTTATAGAAAAGGCTACATTAAAATTAAAACAATAATATCGCAAAACTCTATTCCACATATTTATTCGCGATGCAATCTATCTTATTATTGAAACCAAAAGTTAGAAATAAATAATTTATTATTTAATAACGTGCAAACTAATTAGGTCTTCTTATTTTTAAACACAGCGATTAGCTAGCTAGTAAATCCACAAATGTCGTTATTGAGAAATCAAATTTTGATAGATGTCCCACTCGAAGGAATTATATACCTACTTATTTTTAGTCTAATAAAAAATTGACATGAAACTTTCATTACGAAACCATTATGAAACCTATTTCATTTCATTCATTACAATGGGTTTCTTGAAAGTCCACAGACTAAAATAAAAACATGTGGCGCTAAAAACATATATAAGTAGGTATGAAGATCTACTTGTGTTTCCAAGCTTCACGGAGAGAAAAGTTTCAAGGTGCTGTGTAACCGTGGGCTATTTTAGATTGAAATTTGTTTATTTTATAATTTTCTGTCGAAAGGTAAATTAAACCGCTGAAATGTATTTTTGTACCTTTTTTGGCTCAAGTGCGATGTTATACGACGTATGCCTGACTATCAACTATGAGGCATCTCTCTGCAAGGACATCGGCATGTACTTTGAGGGAAATTCATTGGGGTGATCTACAGAATCACTCGGTGCTCATAGAAGGAAGCTGGTGCATTTCCTACCTGATGTGCGTGAGTGATAGGGGATAGAGGGACAGCGTTGTGAGCAATATCCGTGGTAACGGAGAGGTAATTATAATCTACACCCCTTCGAAAAGTGAGGGCATTCTACGGTTTTTCGGGGTCACTGATGAAACATACTTTTAGATGTTTTTAGTAGGTGATATTTATTTAAATTACAAAGAATAATTACAGAAATAAAATTTCTCAAATCAAATTTCATATTGCAATGAAAGGCACGTCCGTGCATCTCACTGATCGATACGATTCCTTGTGAAGCGTAACCGAAGTGTTGGGGGCGTGTAAGGGTACCTTCAACTACAGTTGTAGTACATCATGGAGTTATAGCACCGAGGCCGGGTTTCACAAAATACGTGCGGACGTGAGATTAAAATATTATTAACGTTTCGAATGAACTTTTCTTATCTATACTGATTACAAAATGCAACGGCTGCAGTCTATCTGTTTGTTATATTAAAGAACATATATATTAGATAAATTAGAGAACCACTAATCCGAACTCGATGCGGTATTTATTTACGTATACCTTAATTTACTAAATCACTCTAAAATATATGCGGTTTGAGCAATGGGGGTTAACTATGTGAGACGTCGCAAAAAAGCCTCCGGTTTTTTGTCAAACTTAAACGAAGGCGGAGTGGCATGGAAAGAGTTATGAAATGATTTTTGTGAATACCAATTAAAAATGCAATTAAAAGTTTCAGTCAAATTAACCAAAGTGCTGAATGCTTTATGTATATCACTTTTCCCAAATAAATTGTTATGCAACTCCGCTTATGTCTAAATTTTTTAGACAAATCAATAAACAAGAATACCTATAAAGTCACCGTACTAATCGAAGATAATGTTATAAAATCTGCATCAAGTTAAGAAGTCGCTTATCTTACCTTTGGATCATATATTAGATCTAAGTATCCTTCGACAAGGTCTTCGACCGCTAAGATAAAAGTTATAAGACGAAATCTGCACAGTGTTTTTTATAAGATTTTTTAAATAAAAAACGCCAAACGAATCCACCATTCTAAATGTGAACATACATCAATCCTACCTATAGTTTTAAGTAAATGTCTCCCATTTACAACTGAAAAATCTCTGACAACCCTGGGAATAAGGCGCTCGAATAACACATGTCTTAAGTCCTGGTCATAAAACCTCACCAGACAGATAAATTCGACTGGTCGATTTGTCACCAGAGGTTGTATTGCAATTAATCCGAGCCTGAAATAACCCGGCCTCCCTCCACTTTGTTGAAATCTCAATGCATCAATAACTGAGATCTCGCACCGCGCTATAGATTGAGCTGTAGTGAGCTAACTTCAGTCCGTGTCGGTTCGACGATCGAATGCTAGATCTACGTGAGTCATGAGCCAGGAATATGGACGCGAAATATCTAGGTTATTTTAATTATTTGCGATTTGTTCTTCTCCTTAATCTCCAATTTATTATAGCCGTGTTAAAACCACTTCAAAACTAAATGATGCTTTTCTTCAATATCGGCCTTTTTCTTCATAGGTACCTGCGTTGTCAAACTCTCGTAGTCCATTTTAGGTTCAAGAATCGTGGGACCATCTAGGCCAGGCTGAAATTAATTCGTAACGCAGAGACGCAGAAGACGATAAGAAAATACACTGTGAGCACGCGAAAATGTTTTTATAGAACTGTAGGCTTACGGCCAATACCACAACTGCTGCCATTATATTAGCCCAACGTACCACATGGAAAGTAAGGTGTCATGCCAGGAAATTCCTCTTATTGCACGGCAACATTAAACTGGATGGAAAACACCGACAATTTTCATATATTTTTTTTATGGAACCTAACATAGATGGCTAATATGGTTTTGATATAAGCCCAATACACCACATTCCGGAAGAAATTAGGTGCCATGCCAGGACATTTCCTTTATGAGCACAGCTACATTAAACTGGATGGCATACATGGACAATTTTTAATTGCCGCTTCGACTATATTTTCATCAAACGCGATGGTACCAATCCGGGCGGGCTTAAACCACCTAGTAGGGGAACTTCTGTGGGTACACTGCGGTACAGTTTTATATGGATTCCGAACCATGAAGCAGCTCGCATTCGTGACGAAATGCACATATCCAACTCAGAAAGAGAAAGTAGTGCTTGAACGGGGTGAGGAATTGAACCCAGACCTCTGGTATGCTAGGCAAGTCCTCGCGCCACTAGACTACGAGCCGTTCAAAGCCGCTTCGACCATTTTTCATTCATTTGCGATTAACCCTACCGCCTAGCAACGTATAAACAGAAACAAGGCCAGCCTTCAACGATCGAAAACGGTCATCCATTCAGGATCCAACCGCGCCCAGGTTGCTCAACCTCGATTATCAACCGCCAAGGCTTCGATTCATATTTTTTCTTTTACAACAAATGAATAATTCCTGCTAACGTATTTCTTGCAGCATTGCAATTGATTGTCTTGGTAAAAGTATTCGTTGGCTAGCGGATGCAATGTGAGTGAGGCCTTGAAATCTAAGTGCACACTGCAACGCTACGGACCATTGATTTTTTGTCAAATTACACTTATTATTCAGAAGGTATAATTTTACAAAATATATTTTAGTTGAATTTGAAAGTAGTTGAAGTTGAAAACCACTCTTCCAAATCCTAGTGGCGCGGGGACTTGGCTAGCATACCATATAAACTAGGAGGTGGCGACAAAATGGTAACAATAACGTAAATGGCTGAAACTGGCTTCGCAGGATAAAGACCAACCCTCTGAAGCTAAATGTGTCAGTCTGCCTGTGCCAAGTGGTTGCGTTACCTAGATAAGGCGCCTGAAAAAGTAGTTATGGTGACAAAAAATATATATACATATATATAAAAAGAAAAGAAAGTATCAGTACATACTTGCTTGGTAATACCAAAACTGAACAAAGCTTTGGTTGCATTTCGTAGTTATAGGCGAGTTACAGATATAACTTTAGGTATATTTAGGTATTTAATTAAACAACCGACTAGTTATTGTTGTATAATTAATAGGTATCAATGTTTCTGGACAATCAGTATATTCATCAGCAGGTACATACCAACATATATTTTATATAGCCAATCTAGAAATCGCAACCACTTGGCACAGGCAGACCGACATATTTAGCATCAGAGGGTTGGTCTCTAATATGTGAACCCAAATTCAGCCATTTACCTTATCGTGACCAAAAATGTCGTGGCCTCCCTTTCTGAATTGTATAAGTGCATTTCGTCACGAATGCGCGCTGCTCCATGGTTCGGAATCCATGTAAAACTTAGGTACCTTTCCCCTACTAGATGGTAGGGTTTAAGCCCGTCCGGGTTGGTACGATCGCCTTGGATGAAAATATTGGTCGAAGCGGCAATGAGAAATTGTCCGTGTTTTCCATCCAGTTCAACGTAGCCTGGCATGGCACCAAATTCCTTCGGGAATGTGGTGTGGTGTACTGGGCTAATATATCATAACGTTAGTTTTGTGGTATTAGCCATCCATATCAGATTCCAGAAAAAAAACTTGTTTTTTTTTGTAATTTGTTTTTTAAATTAAAAAAAAGTGAAATGAGAAATGAGAAAATCTTCTCACAAATTTCATATTCTCTGTCGTTTGATCAAGGATATACGAGTATTTAAAAAAAACTAAAACATGCAGACACAGTTATTTGTTGCCTGATATTAGATAACAAATATTTTGTTAATGAAATACGGTATCAGTGGCTGTGCTGAGGACCAAAGGTGCTCAGAAAAGCCAAATACACCCCACCTCGCGAAACCACGCTCAGCGGGGCACCATAGCAGCGGATTTGCGGACTATTTGCTGAGCTATCGAGCTTGTTTAAATTACGATTGAATACTCCCAGGTTTTGGGTATGAGGCTACCTGCCGGCAGACAGTTCCATATCCTGGCGGTGCGGCAGAGAAACGAGTTTGAGAAACGGTTCGTTCACAAAATCCTGTCAACCACAAGAGGGGGTGCTCTTATTCTCTGCGGCGGGTGTTCACTTAAATTAAATGTGAAGAGGTTTTTATTTTCATTGATAGTAAGCTACCTACGTTCGTAAGGGAAGCGTAATTATCTGATGCTTGCGATGCCTTGTTTCAAAAAGACATTGATTTCGAGAAATTTACGTAAGTACCTTTGATTTATAGATAAAAGAGGAGTTAGAGAAAGTGGTGGAAGCACTGCCTACGAGCGGTTTGTTGCAGGTTCGAGTGCTCGGTTTTTTTTTTTGTGACTGGACATGGATGGCTAATACCACACCTTCTGTCATGGTATTAGCCCAACACACCACATGGGAACTAGGTGCCATGCCAGGACCGTCCTTATATCCCACGGCTACATTGAACTGGATGGAAAACACGGACAATTTTCATTGCCGCTTCGACCATCGTTCATCCAATGCGATGGTACAAACCCGGGCGGGATAAACCCTACCATCTAGTAAGGAAGGGGATCTAAAGTTTAACGTGGAATCCGAACCACGGCCAGTCGAATGGTCACCCATCCAAGACCAGACCGGACCCAGCGTTGCTTAACTTCGGAGAGCGATCGCCGAAGTGTCGCGCCACTGGGCCATTGAGGGGTTGTTTTTACACCTTTATTTTTCTAAATTATTGTTCCATTAATTTACCCCATGGAGGTGAAGAAGTTGCCCTCCATGGTTTACACTAGATTCTTCCTATGTATATAAAGGTATCACAACTCTATCTTTGTTTTATTTACGCCTTAATCTATACAAAATAGCCCTATATTAGAGTACTATCAATGACATAGAGTGTTACAAACAACAAAATTGCCCTTGTTGTTAGCCGATGATTCATTTGTGTTGCGTTTTTATGGTCAGTACTTGCAGTATAAAAAGTTCGTCGTCGACACGTAGAACCGCGGGCTGTGACCACTTCTTTGTTGTGTTAGGTGTACAGTCAGGCACCGAAGTCATTTTAAAATTAAATTTAAAATACTTAAAAATGTTACAAATCTGGACATGAATCAGAATGGAAACCGTTTGCAGGCAATGCGTCTACCAAATACACCACCCATAACTAAGAATTATTGTACTTACAGTCCCTTCGCCCGTAATCAATAAAAAATACAGTGTTTGCTATTTTTACTATATTATTTACGTGACTGGTCATGATATTACCGCATTCCTGAAGTAATTAGGTGCCATGGCAATCCCTTCCCTTTATGAGCACGGACACATTGAACGGCATGGAAAACAATCACAATTTTGCCGCTTCGACCATCTATTAATGCAATGCGATCGTATCAACCCGTTCGGGCTTAACACTATCACCTATTAAGGGGGGACCTACAGTTTTAAATGTATTCCAAACCATGGAACAGCTCGCATTCGTAATGACATGCACTTATCCAACTCATAAAGAGAAATATAATGGTGCATGAACGGGCGGGAATTTGAACCCAGACCCTCTGAGATGGAAAGCATCAACCCGTCTCTAAACCATGAGCCGCTCGCTTACTCAATTATTTTTTATCAATATGCCCTTGTTTCGCGATCTATCCTACACACAAATCATTATAGTTTGTTGTAGAGACAGCACCATGACCTATTTTAAATTTAAATGTTTTAACCAAACTTATAGGCCAATATTTAACCCAAAGGTGCAAGAAAACCGCATTCTCGTTAATGCGGTATTATTATTACTATATATGAGCAAGTGTATATCTAGCAGGACTGTGTGACTATATGCAGGAGAAACTATATTTCTTCGATAACTTGCAAAGATACTGCCAGAGCCGGTAGTCTCAGTTGTCACCTAAATTGGCGTTACGGCAAACCGATCGACTGGCGTTTTCAAATGTATGGAGAAATTGAAGAGCGCGCGCAGCGGGCGTTAAGCGAACTAACATTTGCGAGTCCGAGCTTGATTTGACAGCTTACTCAACGTTGCCGCAAATACGTCGACGTTGCGGTTTACGTCCACTCCGCGTTTTCATACAAATCGGAAGTCCGCGTTTGACTTTGACAGCTTATAAAAGTAAAACCACAGAATATCTAGTAAAAACTTGTATGGAGTTTGGAGAAAACGCCAGTCGATCGGTTTGCCGTAAACGCCAATTTAGGTGAGAACTCAGACTAGCCACTAGGACTGTATCATAATCGTTTGCACTAACGACCACTTTTCAGTCCATTTTATTTCTGAGTGTCCCCTCGCTGACGACGAGACGACGACGTGCCGTAGGTGAAAATGACTCGACCTTGTGTCGGCGCAAGTACGCAGCAAGCTCGTTCACATAGTTTTACAACTGCCCACCATTACCTTAAGATAATGAACATATCCTATCGCGTAGTAGATGTCATCTTGTAAGTAATTTGTGTATTAGCAATACATTTTGCCGAAGATCATTGTCTAAAAAACATGTTTAGCACTAGAATAAATTGTAATGTCTTTATGTTAAGTGTCTGCGATAGCTCGGCTACGTAGTTTAAATATTCAAAAATTCACTATCGGTTAGCGAGTTGACTTTGACGTTGTGAATCGACCGGTCGGTCAGCTGCTTCGAAGGAGAGTCGAATAGGCTCCAAAGGGCCCACTAGGGGGTTATAATAATTAATAACGCCATCATTAATTATTACTGAATTTATGACTCAACGGCCGCAGCTACTCCTAGCTATCTCGCTTTCGACTAGAGCTGCTTCATGTAGCTATAATTCTTTCCGAATCCAAGTGGTCGAATAAAAAATAAAAAAAGGTTTATAAGGGGCCACGTCCGGTCAAAAATAATCGTTATATTTTATTTCTCAACAACTAGCAAACATAAAATATAACCTTATCAACTGAGTAAATATGTTAAGAACAATATATTAAATTTTTTATTATACAAACGTTCGAGTAACAGGTTTCTCCAATAAATCAACATTGTTGCCATACTTTATTTATAATATCTTGTTCTTATTTCCTTGATTTCTAATAATGTCGTCATTCTCTAATTTATTTCGAATAAAACTAAAAACTGAACAAACGAACACAAAGCGAATCGTATTATAGTCGAGTATCATGACCTCACGCTCGCCAGTGCTGCCGGTATACGCCCTGGAGTGCGTCCTAGCTAACAGTGCGACCTAACTTTACTGACGTGCTTGGTCTTTTAAGACCCTCGTCTATTTCCACTTAGGTATTTCGGTAATGGCATCGTGAGGTGAAGAAATACATAAACTCCTGTGGCGTTTTATACGCATCGTCATGCGTTTTATCTTCCAGTGTGGATTTATAAGGTGGAAATAAAACCTAGTGAAAATCGCATCGAACTCTAGGGTATTAACTGAGATAATGTTTTTATAAAACGCCGGCCAAGCACCAAGGGTCTTTACTCCAATTAGCAAGAACTATAGTTTTTTAATATAATCCTTTGTTTAAAGTTTGAAACGAAATGTTTAAAGCCTCAAGCTCGTTGGTCCAGCAAGTGACACTAAAAGGATCAAAATTGGGTACGTATGTACTAGTGTAGAAACCGTCTCGTCGACGACCCCGAGGTATCTCTATTTTCTATCGTCTTCACCATGAAGAATGCTCGTCGGAGCTGCATAACGCTGTTACCTTACTACCTTCCCTCAACGAGGAATATGGATAAAATGCACAAATTTACAGTCGACATTCCAAATATAAGAACCCACCGATCCTCTAGATCCTTTATTTCTAGCGTCGTTAAACAATGGAATGAACTTCTTTCCTAGCTATTTCCCCCAAAGTACAACCCGGTGTGAAGGATCATTCAAACATGGTGTGAAGAAGAGTCTGGCCGGCCGGCGTGGTTTTCGCAGCCCCTCTGAAAGTTCGAAAACCAATTAGCGTCGTCGGGCACTTAAACAGCACGCCGTATGCCGCGCTTAACATAAGAAATAATAAAAGTAAATGTAATTTTTCGTCAGCGCTGAATGCGGAAACACGTGGATTTTTTTAATTTCGTGCCACCCGTTCCGTGTGGCGCTGCGATCGATTACCAAAACACCAGAGATATGTCAAAGGAAAATCCTCTCCTGAGGACACTCCCGATCCATCAAGTCGGAATTGACAGAATTTGCCTCCTGACATGAGAAGCAAGTCCCCGCGCTCGTGAGCAAGTAGCCGCTCCAATTTCTTTAATATGTTAATACCGCCAATAACAGCCGTATATGTAAGCGTCGAAGGGTCGATGGACGTGACCGCGGCCTTCAGTGACTCATGGATGAAGAACACAATCGAAGCGAGACGCTTAAAAATAAAGCAAGTGAGCGTGGACTTCACCTTGACCGAGAACTATTTGATCTGTCTCACGCTCCGTAAAACCTCTCGCTCTGCGTCACTCCGCTCCGTAAACTACCGATGCTGTATCTCTACCGATCCCTTCAAATTGACGCGCTAACTAAATGATTGTATTGTATTGTTTTGACGTTTCGAGCTGATCGTTCAGCCCGTTATCAAGGAAGAACGCTTGAAACGTCTGAGAATGTCTATGATCAGCTGGAAACATCGGAGAATGTCTCTTTCCGCCGCGTGAAAAACCGTAAGTTGGCAAACATGTTCAACGACCGCTGTATTATCTGATGAAAGCCTCTAATTGGCCTTTTCGGTTTTATGATCCTTTTCTATTGGATGTTTTTGGCTGCTGATTTTCCAAAGATTTTGAATTAAATAAATAAATAAAGTTATGGTGATACAATCATTATGAAGCGAAATTAACGTCCTATATGTAAATGTTTATTAAGTATATTATATATATATATATGTTTTAATGTAACTAGACATGGATAGCTAAAACCACACCCACAGTCATAATATTACCGCATTTCCGAAATAATTTGTAGCAAAACCCGAATGGCAAACACGGTCATTTTGTTCATCGCCGCTTCGACCATCTTTTTATCCAATTCGGTGGTAGAAACCCGAACGGGCTTAACTCTACTAGCCTACGAGCCTAGAGTTTTACATGGATTTCGAACTATGGAACAGCTCGTATTAGTGACAAAATGAACTTATCCATCTCAGAAAGAGAAAGAAAGTGGTGTATGCGGGGGGGGGGGGGCGGGGATTTGAATCCAGACCCCTGGAATTCAAGGCAATACTAAACATCCGTGGTTTGGTTACATCCGTGCGCAGTAACCAAATCTGATACAGTTTGGTCTCTGCGCCGTCGTTGGCGCCTATACGGGGAAGAACTCGGGTCGCCCCGGGGGCTTTAGGAGCCGCTCGTCTACATGAACTCATACCAGCAGTTGCTGGTTGCGCATACCGCTGTCTGTCATGATTTAAGCTTAACACACCTCACTAGGTTTTTTATGTAACTGGACATAGATGAGAACTAGGTGCCATGCCAGGGCCTTTCTTATATTAGACGGGTACGTTGAATTTAAATAAAAACGCGAACCATTTTCATTGCCGCTTTGACCATGGTTAATTAATTGCGATGGTACCGACTAGGGCTGGCTTAAACTTCTAGTAAGTAATACAAATAAATTATTTGGTCGCCTCTTATGGCATGCCCGGAAAAAAATGCAGAGGTTTTTATTGATATATTTTGACCTTACGTTTTTGAACCCTGATATTAGGCCAACGCATCTCATGGCATTAGGTATCATGCCCCGACCTTCCTTTTATTGCTCAGCTGCGTTAAAATTTATGGAAAACACGGACAATTTTCACTGCCGCTTCGAACATCGTTAATTCGATGCAATGGTACCAAATCGGGCGGGATTTGCACTACCACCCACAGTTTAACGTGGAATCCGAACCAAGACAAACAAATCCTTTAGTCAGTTCTCACGACATTCACCGGAGAAGAACTACTTTATTGATATAGTACAAGGCTGGATAGTAAGGTCAGGTGGCTGAATTGATAGACGCTCTTTTTGAAGTGTTGCTTTCTGGTTCAAGTCCAGCCCTGCTTATATTTAAAGTAGTTCTTGTTACAGCTTTCTTTTTTAAATTAATATTTCCTTGCTACACGTTAGATTCTACCTACAAATCACATTCGTTTGAAACTTATTTTATTCCTCCAAATCACACCAACCGTATTAAAGAATTATTTACCACAAACAAATGTATTATATATACTTGACTTCAGCTCGACTTGCATCAATGAGCAGCCCAAATGAGTGGTTAAACGCAGTGCCGTTTTTTCGATCACAACACAGGTTGTATCAATTTATGTAACTATGCACAGAAATGTCTCGTTAACACATGCATCGGATGTAATGTGCTCGTTACTGTACACGCATTTAAATATTCATAACTGCATGCAAAATTAGTGGTCGTTGGTAACTTTCGAAAGTTAACTGAAATTCTGAAACTTCCTCACCGGTGAACGGAAAGTGTTGAAACGAAAATTAAATGCAGGGTGGATGGTAAAAAATATGAGTTCACGACACATGGTCTAGGGATTAACTGCTGTTGTATCGAAAACCATTGTATGTATTTAAATATCTTGGGTATGCGGTTAACTCCATGATTTAAAACCCTTGTTAAACTGTGGTGTAAAACTGAAACCTTCTAACCAGGTGGTTGGGACTTGGGTACCTAATATGGTAAAAGAACCAACGAAAGTTATTTTGTTACCTCCATGTCGCTACATGGAGGTTCAGATCCAGCTCACGCATGGATGAAGATCCTTAAAAACGTATGTGGGTAAAAGTCCAATGTGTGGCGTCGAAGGTATTGCCGTTTGTACATCTCAGTTTATTGTAAAATTTTAAAAGTAACGCTGAACGTGTCAGCTTACTAAGGCTAATTTATAGAGCGGCTCCTAGCTCAGGGGCGCGTGAACTTGCCTTCCATGCCAGATGTCATGTGTTCGATCCCCGCCCCGTTCAAGCACCACTTTCTCTTTCTGAGTCGGATAAGTATATTTCGTCACGAATGCGAGTTGTTCAATGTATAACTGATGGTCCCTTTCCTCTACTTGATGGTATTTTTGAGGGGGTCCAGGCTGGTACCATCGTATTGGTTGAATTGATGGTCAAAGCGGAAATAATTATGTGTTTGGGTTTTCCACCCAATAACATGTACATTGCCCATAAAGTGATGATTCTGGCATGACACCTAATTCTTTCGAGAATGCTGGCTTATATCATGACGGAGTTAAACCACTCATGTCCATTGACATAAAAAAGCAGAGCAAAACCATTTAAAGCATAGGGCGAGGCTAAATCTTAGCCTTCTCTTTTTCCATTGTTTTTCTCGGCGTAGAAGTAATATAGGAAAGCATTTCGAGGAGTGCAGCAATTATTTCCGTCGAATCACATTTTGACAATATCCTTTGTTCCATTCTCCAGCATAAGCCTAAACTCTCGGATCCAATCCTGCTCGCCGAACAAGCAATTTCCTCTAAGTCCGAGAAAATACCGCGGCATTCAGAGACGAGGCAGGACCCGAATAAGTCCTGCGAGACACAGGACCGATCTAAAGATTATAGGAAATGGGATCTAGTTTATCGGTTTACATAATTGATGTTCAATAACTAGTGTGCAATGATATTTTTGCTCATTATATATATTTGCGCATTGTTCTGGACTGGCTTGGACGGATGGAAGAAACTCGTTTGATTTGGGCCTACGTAGCCACTTTTACATACAATGGTGGCACCACCGGCGAGTCAGTCTGCTTACAAATTCGCTTACCACTCGATTGACACGTAAGAAAACGTAAGAACTTTACTGGACGCTAATTGGTGCAACGAATATTCGATGATGCGCGTCCAAAATTCGTAAGCGGACTGACTGGACTAATGTAGCCGTGCACATAAAGGGAAGGCATGGCGCCTACTTCCTTCGGTAATATGGTGTATTGGGCTAATATCGTACGGCGCTTAATTCCTTCGGGAATATGGTGCATTGGGATAATATCATAACGGCGGTGATATTAGTCATCCATATCAGGTTCCATTTAAAAATACAGTTAGACGTTTTCCACTAACTCGTGGCTACGCTGCCATTACAAGAATGCATTTCTGTCCTCCCATCCTTACATTTTCGCTGCTTCTGGATATAACCTGATATATGGCATTATATCGGTACGATATGAAATTTAAGTGAGCTCTGATATTTATGAATGGTGAGAAAAACTGTACATTTTTAATATTATCTATTGTACTATATACTAGCTGAGGTACACGGCTCCGCTCGGGTCAATATTCTTCTGGTCTCATGTCGGGCTGAATTATTTCCTATTTCAACACCTTCGTATTTAATTTTCGCCACAACAGGTAGCGTATGTTCTTCTAAAACTATCTCTGTACCGAAATTCATCAACATTGGCTCAGCGGTTTAGGCGTGAAAACGCGACAGACAGACAGACACACTTACTTTCACTTTTTTTTTTTTATTTGACTGGACATGGATGGCTAATACCACAAGTTCTGTCATGGTATTAGCCCAACACACCACATGGGAACTAGGTGCCATGCCAGGACCTTCCTTATATTGCACGGCTACATTGAACTGGATGGAAAACACGGACAATTTTCATTGCCGCTTCGACCATCGTTCATCCAATGCGATGGTACCAACCCGGGCGGGATAAATCCTACCACCTAGTAAGTAAGGAAGGGGACCTACAGCTTAACGTGGAATCCGAACCACGGCCAGCCTCTCTCAACGGTCGAATGGTCACCCATCCAAGACCAGACCGGACCCAGCGTTGCTTAACTTCGGAGAGCGATCGCCGAAGTGTCGCGCCACTGGGCCACCGAGTGGCCCAGTGGTAGTTATAATATTGCGTATGGATATGTCAAAGCCGTATTATTATAATTTTACTAGTAGCATCGGCGGTACGAGCAGCTCATAGCTCAGTGGCGCAAGGACATGCCTTCCATACCGGAGATCTAGGTTCAAATCTCAGTTCAGTTCATGCACTATTTCATTTCTATTTCTGAGTTGGATACATGAATTTAAACTGCATGTATCCATGTTAAACTGTAGGTACCCTTGTAGCTTAGGTAGGCTAGGGGTTTAATCCAGTTCAATGTAGCCGTGGTCATAGGTACAATGCCAGGAGCTTCCTAATTCCTTCGGGATTGCGGTGCATATACATGACTTCCTTAATAAAACTACTATGAGCTTCTGAACTATTCGAAAAATAAACATTACCAATATGTAGTGTTGTTGTACCTTTGTATCGGCATTATCTGTAATCGAAATATACTTATTTCATCTTCAATTAAGTGTAATGATGTTATTTTTGCTGAGGCTATGCTTCCATTAATTCTAGTCACCTATTTTTATGTCGTTACACGGGAAATAAAAGAATCTCTTTTTAACTTACCTTTATGAGTCCAACACTCTGCATTCCCGAAGGAACTACATGCCATGCCAGGTGCTTTTCTTTATAAGCTACATTGAACTGGATGGCTAACACAAACAATTTTTCGTTGCGAAATGAATTTAAGATTTATATGCATCAAACATTTTTATTGAACAAACCCCGGGTTGAAAAAACTTCCCGGGGTTTGATCATACTTCTTTACTAAAGAATTCTCCTCATCATTACCAATTAATACATGTTCGCTAGTTTGTTTTTTAGCCAAGCAGTAGAAGCACGGCACCCAATTCCGCGGGAATGCTGCGTGTTGGGCTATTAACATGATGGATTAACAAAAAAATCCCTGTCATTTTGGAGTTAAGCCCAAGTTCAAAATATGTAGGTCCAATATGTTTTGAAAGATCTTTATTATTTCATGGCCAGGATCTTTCCAGGCAAGAAATACCCAACGCGTGTGTCAAGTAATGAGCAATCGAAATAAAATTTCGGCCAAGTACGATTAGGACTCGCACACGAAGGGTTCCGTTCCATCGTACAATATTCAACACCAAAAAATCAGGTTTTTATTTTTTTATTTTATATATTTTTTTATTTTACAAACAGGTTGAATTGCAAAATAAATAGTCACTCTGTGAAAATTTAAGCTGCCTACACAGACAGACAGACGGACGGACGGACGGACAGCGGAGGCTTAGTAATAGGGTTCCGTTTTCACCGTTTGGGTACGGAACAAGGGTACAAGAACCCGGCCAAGTGCGAGTCGGACTCGCACACCAAGGGTTGAGTACCAGTATACCAGATTTGACCCAAAGTAATCAGGTTTCTTGTATGGCGGTCCTTAAATTTTTATTTTCCTATTTGTCGTTATAGCGGCATGAGAAATACTCACTCTGTGAAAATTTCAGCTGTCTACCCATTATGGTTCATGAGATGCAGCCTTGTGACAGACGGACGGACGGATAGCGGAGGCTTAGTAATAGGGTCCCGTTTGGCACCCTTTGGGTACGGTACCTTTATCGATTCAAGAAGGAAGCAGTGGCTAAACTGAAACTAAAATTAAACTGAAGTAGTACGGAACCGCGTTAGATCCATTGGAATGCAACTATTTACTCACTTTTTTTATATAAACTGCGAATACTACTGGTATTTATTTATAGGTATATGCAATTAGCATTTGGCTTTTTTTTTCTTGTGTTTCCTTTGTTCTGTTCCACCTCAATTTTTTATTTTGATTTTTTATTTATATTGCAATCATTTGTATTTATGTTTCTACTTTTATATTTTTACATACTGTGTGCCTCAATAAAACATTATTATTATTATTATATGTCATAAGCTGGTTACGGATATTTATAGTTTTTTTTTATGTTATTGTGTTTCCTTGGATATTGTTCAAGTTAATCACTAATTTAATTTACTTTTTGGCTTTCTTTTGTATTGTTTAACTATTGATGTTTTCTGTTTTGTATTGCTTATGATCTCTTTACCCAGTTGTTTTGCTTTAAGTCGACTTTTTTTATAACTTTCACGTGCATTACAGTGCTGGGAATTTATCTAGTTATTGTCTCAGTTTTTTTCTATCATTTTAATTTTGTACCTTCCTGTTTGTTATTCCGAGTACATAAATAACCCTAAAAAGTCAACAACGTGGTGTCTCAATTATCCTTTTAAAAAGGCAGATAAAAATGTATTCTTAGAACTTCATTTTTACGCTCATACTTTTTCGCCAGCAAATTAAACGAACACACCCAATAATTGAGGTAGCTCTTCACTAACATTTACCTTAATTTATTTAATAAAATCATGGAGAGGCATTGAAGTAAACCTTAATGTCTTTAATTAAATCGCAGGAAACGTTAAAATTAATTTGCTTCGAATTAATTTTATTACAGCTTTGTTCATAACATGAGTGCAACCTCGTAACGCGTTATTGAAATAATAACTTATAATACCTGCGATAGCACATAGTCTCATCTCTGTTGTAATTTTTGTTTGAAAGTATGTATGTTACATATACATACCTCAAAGTATTATCATCAACTTATTTAGGAGTGTTTATACATCAAAATATAGGTAATTTGAAATGAAGTAAGTAGAATACTTCAAAAATTGATTTTTCCCTCGTTATTTTTTATGCTAATAAATGGATGAAAAATTCATGGATGGCTAATACCACACAACTCCCGTTATGATATTAGTCCAATACATCATACATACATTCCAGAAGGTATAAGGTGCCATGCCAGGACCTTGCCTTTATGAGTACGGCTATATTGAACTGGATGGAAAACACGGATAATTTTACATTGCCACTTCGACCATCTTTTCATCCAATGTGATGGTACCAACCCGGGCGGGCTTGAACCCTACCTTGGGGTTAGGGGACCTACAGTTTTAATGGATTCTCGCATAGACAGCTCGCATTCGTGACGAAAATGCATTTCATACCAACACGGAAAGAAAAATAAAGTGCTATGTAAACGGGGCGAGGATTTGAACCCAGACCTCTGGTATGCTAAGCCACTCTATATACTCGTACTTTATGTTACTATATGTTTACGTCATACCAGGAACCTCTATCAACCGACTTTTCGATTACCCGACCTAGGGTTGGTCTACATTAGGTCGGATAATCGAGGCTATTCTTAAAATTTAATGTAGCTGACATACTTAGCCCTGCCAGCTTATTGTCATAACTACTAAAGAAATATTTTCTCTGAGAATCTAAATATAAATCTAATGGCCTATTTCAACTATGGTTGAATACTGCTGATTAGCACAATTGCCACATATTAAGGGCCTTTTTTAGCAGCTTGCAATCAACACAAGTGCAAGACAATCAGTACATTTGTAAGATTAAGCTAATCAGCAGTATGTGAAAAAGGCCCTTAGGCCCTTTAAGTGTCGATTAAAATAAATCAGCACTTGGTGAAAACCAGGCTTAATCTGGATAAAAGTCGTCAGTAACTTTTACCCAAGATCTTGATAGTTAAATATCGCAAATCTGGACTGTTGCATTAACCGAAGTACTGCAATGGAAAAAATAACTAACTTAAAATTTTTTGGTCGCCTGCCCAAATGTGTGTTCTTTTAAAAGAGGTTAATGGTCAATACGAGTCCACTTCTTGGCATTGACTTCAATTAGCTCTTCCGCGGCTTCGCTTCTCACTGGAAAGGGGGCAGTGAAGTAATTCCGTGCAAACTATGACACAAGCGTGTGCAAGATTCGTAACTTAGTGCCATACTTGCCTTGCAAGTGTGAATAATAGAGGCAACCATTTTAAGTGTACGTACATGCCGACATGCCGCAAAAGCGGGGTGGCAGAGTTGCATATGACATGCTGCTAAATCGCAACGAAAAACTAAATTAATTGTTTTTTTTATTGTTTATTCATCATCTAAGTTTACAAAAGTATAAAGTACAACAATTCGTGTCATATGCAACAGTTCATGACTAATATCAGTTTATATGTAAAGACCATGCCCGCCATCTAACATGTTGCCCCACAAACAGCACCCGTTCACGAGCATCACGCCGGGCACAGCCATCGCCTCTCTCAACCATATTTTGGGGAAAGAGGAGACCCGAACCTAGCGTTGCCGCAAGCAAGGACTTTAAAGCGATGCACTACTCCAGTGGCAATATGAAAAAGTTGTTAAAACTTACGCGAATCAACAAAGGGAAAATCTGGTATGTGGAAAAAATACCTAAGGAAGCCTATGGGTCAAAAGTTGGTACGATATGATAAAAAAAATGGAAATAAAAAGTTACACATGACCATAACTCGATCAACCAACTGTTAATGAGGGGATTGTTATTCAGATCGTCTCGGAGAGAAGGTAATTGGGTACTTAATTTATTGCTTAACTTAGACAGTATTTCTAATTAAAAGTTACGGAGGCCTTTGGCGTAACTGTTTAGAAACATTTGCTTTAGAATTTCAATTTCAGATAAGGTACTTTCCTACTTAATTATTACGACTGATAACGCGAAGTGATGCCTTTGAAATATTCGAAAGAGAGCCTTTTATGGAAGGTACTTAAGTACCTAAGTTTCGGCGGTCAACAATTGATAATATATCTTCGCAAATTATTTTAAATATGCGTAAACTATATAAATAGACAATATTTCACCGTCACTTTAACTTTGTCTTAGAGGCGCTAATATCACGAATTAAATATTATGATATTAATTTAGAATAGGTGTTATTATGATTGTCAAGAGTTTGCTCTCCACCAATGTACAGAGCGCATCACCCTCGTCGCCACAGTAGGAATTAGCATTTGCAAGGAAAAGGTTTTTTTTATGCGACCTGACATGGATGGCTAATAACACACAACTAACGTTATTATATTATCCCAATACACCACATTCCTTAAGGAATTAGGTGCCATGCCAGGACCTTCCCTTTATGAGCGCGGCTACATTGAACTGGATGGAAAACACGGACATTTTTTTATTGCCGCTTCGACCATCTTTTCATCCGATGCGATGGTATCAACCCGGGCGGGCTTAAACCCTACCACCTAGTAGGGGAAGGGGACCTACAGTTTTACATGGATTCCGAACCATGGAGCAGCTCGCATTCGTGACGAAATGCACTTTTCAGACTCGGAAAGAGAAAGACAGTCGTTCATGTCGGAATTGAAGCCAGAGTGGGCAGTCTGAGTTCTCACTTAAATTGGCGTTTACGTAACTTCGAAGTTCCGTAAAAACGTCAAACTACATACAAGTTTTTACTAGATATTCTGTGGTTTTACTTCTTCAAGCTATCAAAGTCAAACCTTGACTTCCGATTTGTATGAAAACGCGGAGTCGACGTATACGGCAACGTCGACGTATTTACGGCAACGTTGAGTAAGCTGTCAAATCAAACTCGGACTCGCAAATGGTAGTTCGATTAACGCCCACTGCGCGCGCTCTTCATTTTCTCCATACATTTGATAACGCCAGTCGATCGGTTTTCCGTAACGCCAGTTTAGGTGACAACTGGGACTTCGGGTACAGACCAATCCCCGCGCCATTAGGCTACGAGCCGCTCTACGATGTATTTAATGGATACGACATTACCGTTATCTCATTATGACAACATCGACATCTACATTGAATAATTGAAATCATATTTCGAAAATAACCTGAAAACTTTTTTGGTTCGGACATTCAATTATGCTTCTTTCATGACCAGATTTGTTTCCGATTATTTTCAAAATCTCGTTGCATATCCAATATTGCTTACAAGTTTGTACTCGTAAGTGTAAAACAAGACATATTCGGCGAAGTTCCTTTAAACGTTTTTCTTCGCCCGATTATTTTGTGGCCCGATGCGATCTGTTACAATTGTAAATATTTACAAATTTGTCAATTAGTTAAGTTTTATTACACTCTCTATTACTTTTTTTTTGCTTTCGTGATATCTGAAGCTAAATGTATTGGCAGATATTGTCATAGCACTTAATAACAGTGCTTCTTTTCGCCATTTTCATTTCATTTCATTTCATAAACGAACCGGCAGAAAAAAAATGTTGACGAATTTGAGTGTGTATTATTTCACCCTTATGTATGTAAATAAGCTGAATTTCCTCAGCAGCTTTTCCTAGTACAGGATCTAGGAAAACATTGGAAAACATAGGACGCATCCAGAGGCCGTTTCCACCGCGCCTGAGCACACGGACAATGTACACATTGTTAATTGGCGTTACCTCTAGCATGTCCGATAATGCTTACCTCTTATTTCCCTAGTCAATACTGACCACGGAGGAGAGATGTAGAGAGGAGATGTTGTTAGCTCATATTACTAGTTAGCGAAGTGTTTTAGTGCGGGCGGAAGTGGGGGAAAAACACTACAAGGTGGGGTCATGCACCGCCTTTTTAGGGTTCCGTACCCAAAGGGTGAAAACGGAACCCTATTACTGAGCCTCCGCTGTCCGTCTGTATTTATTTTGCCGCTATAACAATAAATAGGTAAAATAAAATTAAAAAAATTGTAGCTGCAAAATAAATACACACTCTGTGAAAATTTAAGCTGCCTACCTATCACAGTTCATGAGATACAGCCCTGTGACAGACGGACGGACGGTCGGACGGACGGACGGACGGACAGCGGAGGCTTATTAATAGGGTACCGTTGGCACCCTTTGGATACGGAACCCTAAAAATGATCGCGCACCATCAGTCGGCCACCGCCAGCGATTGACGCTAAGCCACGCCTTCTTATCACGCGGGCTGTGACGTAGGGCCCAGTTCGTGGGCTCGTACCCAGTTCGTTTAGACCAACTCCTCTTTACCTCCCTCCTCCGTGGTACTGACAAATTCAATTAACAATAGCGTCGATGCATCCGGTTCGATAATGGCGTCGTGATTCGATAATATGCAAAAAATGCCATCGCGAAATAGGCAGCAAACTAAGTTTTTTAGGGTCGCTGACTCCTTTTTTATGTAACTGGACGTGATGGCTAATGCCACACCTACTGTCGTGATATTAGCCCAACACAACTCATAGGAACTAGGTGCCATGTCAGGCACTTTCCTTGAACTTCCTTCTTCCTTCCTTCTTTTATTGCTCAGCTACATTGAACCGGACGGACAGCACGGAAGACTTGCATTGCCCCTTCGACCATCGTTCATTCAATGGGATAGTACCGACCTGGGCTGGATTAACCCTACCGCCTAGTAAATCCCAATTACGAACGAGAAATCAATTAGGGCCGAGTGCACGAAAGCACACAAAATCAAAATCAAGTCAACGTATGATTAAAAACGTCACTTTGTATGGACAGTATGGAAGCAACTCCGTGAGGTTCACTAAAAGTGACGTGTTTTAACAATGATAAACTCGGCCGTCGCTTCGTGCAATCGGGGTTTCGTCGGAACATGCATGGTTAGAAATGCAGTGCCAATTGTATTATTTTTAAGTGCTGGAAGCCACGCCTTAAAATGTTGTTTTTTTTTTCTATAATCCCACGGATAAGTTCCTACTTAATCTCGAAACATTGGGTTTTTTTAAGTATGCTTCGATCGTTGTATTCTTCTCAGGGTTATTTAGATTGTTGAACAGCATTAATGGAATTCGATTCCGTGTTACTATAACCAGTAGATAAGTAATTGAAGATAATAACTGAATAGCCATATTTCGTGTTGATTTCAGGGTTGAAGGCCGCGATACGTTCCGCATTCATTGTATCACCATATTTTAAAGTTCCGTTGCTTAAAAGAAAGAAGTATATACTTCCTTGTTCGTCTGTCTGTCTGTCGATCAAGACATATAGGTACTTCCCGTTGACCTGGAACTACGAAATTTGGCAAGAAGCAAGATGTTGCAGCACATGTAAATGAATCCAACATAAAATCCTTAGTTCGCAGTTATAAATAAAACCGATCGAACGTGAATGTGCCGAGATCACACATTTTCTCGAAAACCGGCCAAGTGCGAGTAGGATTCGCACACGAAGGGTTCCGTACCATCGTAACAGATTTCACACAAAAATATCAAGGTTTTTTTGTATGGGGCCCCCTTTAATTTAAATAATTTTTTAATGTTACCTATTATGGCAAAATAGATACACACTCTTTGAAAATTTCAGCTGTCTATCTGTTACGGTTACTGAGATACACCCCTGTGACAGACGGATGGACGGACGGACGGACGGATGGCCGGACAGCGGAGGCTTAGTAATAGGGTTCCGCTGGCACCCTTTAGGTACGGAACCCTAAAAATTATGACGTTTATAGCAAAATTAATCATTTAGTGCACAATTACGTAAGTGTACATATATATTGGTAATTGTTTTCATGATTTAAAAAAAACCGTTAAAAGGAGAACAATTCGGGGCAAAATGCGTGTGACCAACAGATACCAGAGCCAGACCATATGAGTCTTTTTTTTGCTTTAACGTGCTACCCATATATATCTACACATATATATCTACATACTCTACATACAAATTTGTACGGAACCCTCGATGTGGGAGTCAGACTTGAACTTGTGCGTCCGGTTTTATTTATGTAGAGCTTTAGTAATAATTTATTCCATGCTCCTATGACTCTAGACTCACTGTCAATGTAAATGAATAAAAAACAGTGGATTCGAATGTCGTCAGCAATGTATGTATCAATTCGTGCCGCGGCCCAATTATTTCTTCTCACGTAGGTATATTTACATGTGACCTTTGTCAATGTAGTTGCGCTTTGTTTGAACAGAAGGTCATGGCTTGACGCAGCCTTCCTTCGGGAAGGTGGCGGGATTAGCTAACATTTTTTTAATGTTAAACGCGGCATATGGCGTACGCCAGGACCTGCCCATGCGAAAATCGTGCCGGCCGGCCGGATGCTTTTGCACACAAAGTTTGAAGGCCCGCAGGTAATTTGGGGGAAATACCTCGGCAGGGTGTGCATTCCATAGTTTACCGACCCTATATATAAAGAACCTAGAGGATCGGTTGGTTCTGATTTTTTTAATTTTGACAGTGAACGGGTGCATTTCCTCCCAGTCCCACGTTGTGCGATACTAGAACGCGAAGCGTTCGAATTCGGAGGGTCTCTAAATTTAGGGATACCTTGGGGTCGTCGACGAGACGCACGGCCCGGCGCTATATCGAGTTCAGGGAACCAAGCAGGTGCTGAGCTGAGCCATCCCAGAAATGAGAGCAGTACTCCACGCAAAACCTTATCTGCGCTTTTTAAAGGAGCAGTTCGTCAAATAATTACGCACTCTGTTGAGAACTCCCAGCTTTTTAGAGGCGAGTTTGACTTTATCCTCGATATGGAGTCCGCAATTAAAGTTATGCGTCGGGTCGTCACCAAGAATCCCTATATGGTCGTCGATACGAGGAGATGTTACCTGGAAGGTCGGAGCTCTGCACTGAACGCAGTTCGCTTCGCAATGAACACGCACGTCTGTGTCCTGCTCGCATTAAACTTGACGCGATTCTGGAGACCCCATCCGGAAACTTTATTCAGGGTATCTTCGAGTCTAACAACGAGGCGCTACCTATCCTCCTCCACTTCAGCCTTATTACATTAACAAGCACCGACAGATTAACGTTTAACCGTGCGGACAAGTTAGTAAAAACATATATTTAAAACTTAAAATTTCGTCATATTAAAATACTAGCAGCCCGTCCCGGCTTTGCACGGGCATAATGTCATTTAAAAAAATATTATTTTGACACAATGATACACAAATAAACCATTTTTACGTAGAGTTCCTACATTGAGATATTTGAAATAAAAAAAACTTAGATATTATTATTACATGATTATTAGATATTAGATAATAATAAATTCAAAGTGCTATAAGGAGAACCGCGGCTTCCGAGGCACGCTCCCGCCGCCCCGGCCGGCCGGTACCGCCGCAAACACTACATCCCGCAATTTTTAAATCTATAATATCTTCGAAAATATTCATTTAAATCATATGCTGTAAAGGGCCGTATAGATCTATATTAAATCAACAATGTATTTAAGGTATTTAATTGGATAAGGATTAATGCTGTATTGGTTAAAATCGCTTCGAAAATTAGCCATTATTTGTCGTAAAAAGTAAATGAGAAAAAATTTTTATTGTGGGATATCCATAAGAGATAGATATATACCATCGCGGAGTTTTCTGTAGACCTTTTCAATGTATACAATACTTAGTACATTATTTTGATAAATCTCGTAGGGTTCAGCCTGCGCAGCTGCGCCGTTTGCAATGTAAGCGGAAAAAAATAATTTTTTTACGACATCACATTGGAAACCTCAAAAATAACAGTATTTCTCCAATATTTAATGGATGTTATTATACAAATGAACCTTTCTCTTGAATCACTCTATCTATTAAAAAAAAACGCATCAAAATCCGTTGCGTAGTTTTAAAGATTTAAGCGTACATAGGGATATAGGGACAGAGAAAGCGACTTTGTTTTATAGTATGTAGTGATGACTTGGTTTTAATCAGTGCAAGATCATAGCTCGGTTTTTGGGACTTTCTACCTGAAATCCATACGAGCTTACATAGGCTTTGGTTTATCACTTTCTTCGCGTCCGCCCACGTTAACTCCGGCTCGGCAGAGCTTGGTTCAGTTTACATCAGTTGGGTGAAGTGTGTAATAAATTAGTTATCGTCCATATATTTTATATGAATGTTACACATTTTGTATAACGACGCAAGGCTTGCTGCATGTGTATAGTTGAATTACGCGAGCGTTTTCTTGTTATGACTGGGTGTACATAAAAGTTTCAAGATTGAATCCCGCCGAATCAAATCTATGCTGCTCCCAATCGAGAACATTTGTAGTTGAGCTATGACAACTGCCGTGATAGATTTGCGGGTTTTTTTTATAGATTCCTTTTTGAAAAATCCCTAGTCAAATCCTACAGATGAATCTTACCTTACTTAGGAAAGTTAGGTAATCTTACCTTACTAGTTTGGATTCTATCATGTTCCTGCTGTATGCACTTTTGCGTGCAAAATAACCCTCAGAAAATAATTTCGTCCACTTCTCTGAGTCCTTTCAAGAGTCCGTTTATCCTTGATTCTTAGGAATAAATAAACATCAACATAAATTAAAAACTCAGGGAGAGCTCGTTTTTTTCCTGAAATAGAGTAGCGCCATCGAGATGCAGTATTATGGTGCTTCTTGGCCTTTTCTAAACCCAACTTTTTCCCGGAAATTTTCACTTCACTTCGTAAAAAAATAAACACAAACTGTGAAGACCGCCTCTTCGCTTCTGGCTCATAACAAAACTTTTAGCTTTCATTGCCTGTTACTATATACAAACACGTAGACGTTACAAATACAGATTTTTCGGAATTTGATTTTTAGCATTGATATATTATTTTGATAGAACCGCATCATAAGGATACTCTCCAAACATAATGATAGTAGTCTCATTAATACCGGTAAAACTCATAAAAAAATCACACATATTTTATTTTTAATGTTGCATGAGATTTTTTTTGATAAAATATTAAGAAACTAAAAATTAAAATCGTTATCACAAATTAAAATAATTGTATAACAGAAGTATTACTTATTATTAAGTATTTGTCATGTCTGCCGCCCCCTCCTGGCAAGCAGCCCATAGCGATGATAACCTATGTATCTGGCACCATCGTACTTACGAAGCGACACGACAGACACCTGTGTAACATCCTGATTTAATTTAACAGCTCGTATTAAAGCCTCGACTTTCAGAGAGCCGTAGTTCTATCCTTCGATTGAAAATTGGGAGGGTCGTAAAAGCCATTGCGAGTGGAGGGAGGCCTTGTTTTACAGGCCTGTAAAACTGGAGCGAACGGGGGCGGAATGCGGGCTGGGGATATCGAATGTATGAATTCCGAAAGTGTTCGGAACTCAGGCAAATAACAGGAGATTGGAAATTTCCAACGTAGAATCGTTTAAATTCTTCGACAGTTTAAATTCGAACCGAATTGTGTATTTAATTGTGTGGTGATGTGGCTTTTATGAAATAATTTAATTTTACACAATTAATGAGTGTCGACGTCTATTTTTTTTAATAAAAGTTTCTTTTTTATTTTATAGTGAGGCAATTTTAATGTTCATATCTCTGTAAGCAGTTGCAAATGCTTCCGTTAACTGAATAAGTGGACGTTGACAACATTTTCAGCGAAATTTCTTGCCAGTTCTTCTTTGCTGTGATTGTTGAACTAGCTAATGATAAAATGTGACAAATCTGAGTGCAGTGTACTATCTATGGATGATCAATAAATAATAAACAATAAGACAATACTTATTTATTTCGGGATATAATTGGAAAGGATTCGGGATTTGCGGGAATGTGACAATAAAACATATTATTAGGGTCTGTTAGATCTGTTTGACAGTTGCTAAAGCCTGACATATAGTGCATATATTGCATTGTGTCCATCTTCCGACCTATAAAAACCTATCTTGTAGCCTGCTACCCAGATCCCTGTCGGGTAAACTGTTAGATCTTCGCTGCGTCTATCTTGCTATTTCAAGTCAAATCAAATCTTTTTATTTGGGCACATAAATACAATTTTTTACAGGTATGTAACATTAACAATAATTATATTCTTGTGGCATCTTCAGTTTTCTTTTCATCGACAGGTTTTTAAGAATGTTTATAAATTAATATTAGGCTATATGATAATATTAAAAAATGATAAGTCATAAAATGTTTTATCTAGAGCCACTTATTTAATTAGGCTCTAAATAGTGGTTCTCTCGTAATTCTCTCGGCAGTTTATTGACAATTTTTATGCTGTTGAACAAAACACTTTTTTATTTTTTTCTGTATTGTGGGTTTTTGTTGCATGTTCCTCTTGTGCCTGGTCGAGTATTGATGCTCTAAACATGTGTACTCCTCAGGGTTATTTTTAACGTACAGACATATTTTTTGTACAAACACATCAAACATTGTTAGCATTTTCAGGCGCTTGAATAGTGGTGTGCAGTGTGCGTCCCATTTAGAGTGAGTCATTATTCTAACAGCTTTTTTCTGTAATTTGAACACTCTGATTGCTCCCCCCGAGGAACCCCAAAATTCGATTCCGTAGCTCATTATAGAGTAAAAGTACCCGAAGTAAGCACTTATCAGAGTGTTAAGATCACAATTCGCTGATAAAGTCTTCAGACAGTAGCAAGCCTTACTAAGTTTGTCGCATTCTTTGTCAATATGTTCCCCCCAGTGTAGGTTTGAGTCCAGAGTGAATTCCAAAAACACTGTAGACGCTGCATAATTTATAATTATATCCATTCAAAATATCTGATGTGTTAAGATCGTCTTAAGCAAATTAAGCTCTTCATAGCCCCTGTGGTAGGAGAATCGATAATTCCCGAAAATGTCTTTCACTGGAAAAATCCTAAAAGCTTCGCTTCTATCGGGTATCCAAGATACCTAACGGATATTTGTGTTTTCCAAAATATATTAAATGAATACACTTTGATCACAAAGCATCAGACAATATCGGAGAAGCAGGCTTTAAGTTAGCAATCTGATAAAATAAAACTAGTTAGGGCATAATTCAAACATAAATCAGCGGCAGAATATTTTCGTTACTGTTACTAGAAAACTTGTTAGTGAGTTTTCACAACTTTTCAGAGCTGCCCGCGCGCCGCGCTCGCTTCATCCGTAAAGCCTCGCAGCCCCCGTGCGCTCGCCTCTGCCGCTTTAGGCTGAGCTTTCGAGCTAAGCACTTGTTGACTTCCAAGCTTCTGCGGTTGAGTGAATTTTAGGGTTTCGTAAGGCGTGATGATTTTAATTACTCATAAAGGGTAAAGGGTACATTAAATAGATTTAATATATTTTAACGCAGTTCATGATGGCGATTTAATCGGAATATGGTACAGATTAATGAACGCTTAAATATTATTGATAATTTGTAAACAATATGTAGACCCAATATTTTTCGTTTCGTTTTAATTTGTTTTTCTGTATAGTTTCTGCTGATATTCCCATGTTTAGTGCACTAATTAAGAGTTTATTGGCAGATTAAAAGTAAAAAAAAAAAATATTTTTTTAAGAAAATATATCTTACCAATTATGTTCTTTCTTTTTAAAATACTGGAAAAATAATAGTTAATGTTCTTTATGGGGTCCTGTTGCAAAAAGCAAAAAAAGGAACCCTTATGGTCTGACTCTGGTGTCTGCCACACAGTGTATTCCATAAATTGTTCTCCTATTAACGGTTGTTTGAAAAGAAACGAAAACAATTAAGGTTCATTTACATAGTTCTGCACTTTTGCTCAAAACGTCATTTGTTCCATGTCCAGCAGTGACGGGACCCTCGGTGCGCGAACACGTTCACGCTTGACCCCTTTTTTTATTACCATATCTGGAAAATCGTAATCTTTAACCAACATCGAGATTTAACCGTAACATAAATAAGGGATTTTTATATTTTTTATAGTGTATTGGTGCAAAATCGCTGACGGGGCTAATATCATGACAGTAGATGTGATATTTGCCATCCATGTCCAGTTACATAAAAAAGAGAACGAGAAATATTTACGAACGTAGCAGAGATATTTGTCAGTAAATGGCCATCTTATAAATATATTGTTCTGTCGCCTTAGTTATTCTGCTTTACACTTGTTACTCCAGTAGACTGATATCACACCGTGATGGCACTCAGGGAAAAAATATCCTAAGTTCCCTTATCCATTAACCAACATCCTAGACTAGAGGGAGGCCACTATCCTAAAAGGATTACGTATCAAGCAACGGAGTAAATAAATACATATCAGAACATTGGTAAATATTGGATTAAAAATTACATAAAATAATTAAATGTCATCATTACATGCGTGCCTGAAATTTAATACAATTATTTTCATATTTCAATATTTTTTATCATGTTTACTAGCTGTAGTTCGCGGCTCCTCGCGCCCTCGGCCCGTGCTATTAGTTCGTTTTCGATTACGGTTCTCCATTACTTTGTTCTTTTTGCTGGGCTCCAAAGGGTCATAGCGTGATATTAAGTAGGTTGTAACCTTCCTCAAATGGAAAAACATTGTTTCAAATCCAACTGGTAGTTCCAGAGATTAAAGCCTTCACACAAAAGTGACAGCCTTTGTCAGCCTCAGTGGCCCGTGCAATATAAGGAAGGTCCCGGCATGGCACCTAGTTCCCATGTGGTGTGTTGGGCTAATACCATGACTGAACTTGTGGTATTAGCCATCCATGTCCAGTCACATAAAAAAAAACTCTTTAGCTTTCTTATATTATATTCTTATATTAGAAAGTTCGAAAACCCACGGGCATCGTGCGCCAAATTCCGCGCTTAATAAACACAAGAACACTATTTTTTCATTTGCTATGTTCTATACGATTTCTTGCCATAAATCTGGAGCGCTTTGCGCACTGACCTAGGATTTTTAATTAGTGGCTCCAGAATAACGATCCTATTATCCTTGTTTCTACCTGCTGCCAAGACTAATGAGGGCAAGCCGCTAGGGCCAAGTCCTAGGTTAGTAATGTGTTTGCCAGGTACCGAAGCGTCTATTGAGACCCATTAGAAAGGTTAAATATTGATTAGTGGCTAGCGGAAAAAGAAGAAAATCATCTTGTAGAATAATTATGTAAAAATCTAATTTCTATTGAAGCCGATTCGCAGGCACCTTTTCAGGAGCGCAGGACAAATAAATCTTATAAAAATAAATTGCCTCTCTCTCCGCCAAACTCTTCATTTATTTCTAGTCTCACTTTCAAAAATGTCAGTCGACTGTACTAACCAGCGCCAAGCCACTATTACGAGTTCGCTTACTTTAAATTTTCTCGAGTTCCAACAACACATAAGAGCACCCAAGAACTTCACATGATGCTATTTATTGCATTTGATGTTGCTCGTCCCGAATTCGTAAGCGAACTAACTGCAGTTAGACGTTTTCCACTAACTCATGGCAGCGCTGCCGCCATAAGAATGAGTTTCGATTGCTGCGCCCGTCCTTCCATGCTGTTTATTTTTGCTGGTACTATGCCATTTCTAACAAGCGTCATCTCCCGGCTCTGCCAGAACTAGCTACACCGTCAATAACTAAGCTTGATTCAAAAATTTGCCTAGGTAGGCATAATGCCTTTTAGCCGTAAATTAAGTAATACCATCACTACATCTAATATCTAATAAATAATATAAAGGGGAAAGTTTGTAATAATGGATGGATGGATGGATGGATGGATGGATGGATGGATGGATGTTTGTTACTCTTTCACGTAAAAACTACTGAATGAATTCTAATGAAACTTTACAATAATATAGCTTATACATCAGAATAACACATAGGCTACAATTTATGTGCCCATGGGCTTTAGAACTTTCACGGGGCTGCGAAAACGATGCCGGTAGCGATACTTCACACTAGGGGGAGAGGAGCCGGGGGCGGTGGCGGGGAGCGGCGGCGGGGGGAGGGCAGACGTCGTGACTGTTTGGTGTCCGTTTGGCGAATTTTCAATGCACTAGCGATTTGTAAAACTTAGTACATGTACATTTAACTACCCGGGAATTAGGATTGGCTAAATAGAATTCAGTTCCGCTTACGCTAAGATGGGGCTGTCATACAAACTGCAATGCTATGCACGGCTCGGCTTTGCAGCGGCAGCGCTTACTTTTACTGAAGTACGGCTTGGTATTTCCTGCAACTTTAGGACTACTTGGCATCACGCTAAATCGCCGGAGGAGCGACCAACAGAATAAAATCCTTGAGAACCAATTACTAGATTTAGATGTGCATTGTATCTACGTCTAGCCTGATTCTACTAAAAACTTATAGATTACATAATATAACGCTTCATTACCAGAAGGGTAAGTAGTGAGTCTTAAAGTCTTATAACATGCGAACCACTTACCTGATTTGTATGCGTATTTTATCAATGTATAGCATCTCTGGGAGCAGTCAGGTTCGAGATGGGTTACTGTTTTCGATGTTGAGGCTGGCTGTGGGTTGGAGTCCACGCAAAACTTACCTACGTTACACGTTACTTACTAGGTAAGCAATGTAGCAGTGAAAGTGCAGAAAGGTTCTCGCGGCAAATGTTTTTTTTAAATAGCCACCAAACGTCAACGAAGCTCTAAATGGGAATTATTGGATGTTTCTCATTAAATCATGCTATTTCGGCTCGAACGATCTTGATTAAATTTGGTACATGGATACATTGTCCTGGACCAGTTTGACCCTATTTTGGACCAGTCATGTGGGCTACTTTTTATCCATGAGATAATTTAGCCGACACTAACCCGAGCGGAGCCGGGTACCGCAGCTAGTAGTATAAAACAAAGTCGCTTTCTCTGTCCCTATATCCCCATGTTCGCTTAAATCTTTAAAACTACGCAACGGATTTTGATGCGGTTTTTTTTAATAGATAGAGTGATTAAAGAGGAAGGTTTATATGTATAATAACATCCATTAAATAGTGGAGAGATACTGTTATTTTTGAGGTTTCCAATGTGATGTCATAAAAAAAGACGTGTGGCACTCGGGGACTGCCGCGGTAAAGCTATTGCATAGCATTTTGTATCAAGTGATGCCGGCCCGCCCCCGCCGCCGCTCCCGCCGCCGCCCCCGGCCCCGCTCCCCCTGTTGTGAAGTAGCGCTACCGGCACACACCTCCGTGCCCGTCGGAGTGGGGAGCGTGAGGTTTTTTTTCGTTACGGAATTTCTGGATTCGGTACCCGCGCTCAAGGCCCTCGATAGAAGCTATGCAATAGCTTAAAAAATCATTTTTCCGCTTACATTGCAAACGCAGGCTGAACCCTACGAGATTTGTCAAAATAACGTACTAAGTATTGTACACATTGAAAAGGTCTACAGAAAACTCCGCGATGGTATATGTCTATCTCTTATGGATATCCCACAATAACATTTTTTTGTCATTTACTTTTTACGACAAATAATGGCTAATTTTCGAAGTGATTTTAACCAATACAGCATTATTAATCCTTATCCAATTAAATACCTTAAATAAATTGTTGATTTAATATGGATCTATATGGCCCGTTACAGCATATGATTTAAATGAATATTTTTGAAGATATAAATCGCAGGGTCAAACCTTCAACGTTGCAGGTTTAGATTTGAGCGTTGACTGTTTTTCACATGGCCAACTGTATGTCGCTTTTTCAAGAGTAACCTCTAGAGAAAACATGTTTGTATTGTCTAATGACAATAAAGCTGTGAACGTTGTATATAATGACATTCTGTAATATATTAATTGCTGTAAAAATAAAATAAATAGGTAAAAATTTAAAAAGTTAATAAGTAAAAATGTAGTGTATGAATTTAGAAATTCCAAAGATAGCAGGAAATACTCATGGTATAAGGAAAGGGGAATTGTTTTACTCCAAATTTAACGCGTGCGGGCCACGGGCAGTAATGAATAAATCAAAACTAATGGATCGATGTTAATCATTTTTTCAGTAAGTGACATACTCTATATATTTTATACCCGTGCGAAGCCGGAGCGGGCCGCTAGTTGTTAATAAAACATATTTAAATACTTATTGGATTCATTTGAATGAATGGCGTTGTAATTATGTGAATTACAACGCCACCTTTGAACTTTTATTATCCCTATGCAACTCTGGTGTGACGTTAGCAATTTATACCTTGGTACTAACAAACACTCTGCACATACCTCTCCACGTAAAACCAAATTATTTACTCAACCGTCATGTCTAACTAAACGTTCTGAATAAATTAAATCACCAACATTCCTTTTTATACGAGTCCTTTTTATCTGGCAATCTGCCTAAGTAGGCATTTAGCTAGAATTTATGAGTTCTCTATCTATCTTGCATGGCATTAGCCCAGCTCTGTAATCTTATATATATGTACAGGTCTATATTAGGTCTTGGAAAGTTTTCTTTTAATCTTGCAGAAGGTGGGGGTGGATTCATCCATCAGTTTTCAGGTCAGTTGGTTGGGATCTTCTGCATGCTTTTCGCAATTGACAATTGAAATATTTTACGGTATGTTTACAGTATTCATTCGTAAACCTTTTTTAGACTATTTACTGAAAATTACAAAAGTTATATTTTATACTCTGCACCTACTCTGGTTTCACAAAAAAAAGTTCAGTTTTTAAGGTCATTCAGTTGATTAGATACAATTTTGATATAATATTTTTAAATAATCCAATTTGAAACGTATTCCGATACTAGTTAGAGAGTGAAAAGTAAAGGAATCCTAGAGGGAACAAACAAAAACTGTCTGACGCGCGGCTCCGGGTGACTTACTGCCGGCTGCTCTTTACGGCCGTTTTTCAGGTCCTCCTGAAGTTTCAGGTCCCACTGCTAATGGCAGAATTAAAGTCGCATTATGCGACAGCGCCAACGTAGCAAGCCTAAGGCCTACCTCCCCTTAGTGCCTAGTGGTATTAGCAACTAGTCACGTTCTGTACTTTGTAAAACTATAGATCGTCGAACTAGATGTACTCGCATCATAAATCTACGTGCGTAACATAAGTTTGCAGAGAGAGGGAATGCAGAGATTTTTTTTTAAACATGCCATTTCATCACAGAGTATGTTGTCGCAGATTACATACTTATCTAAGAATGTAGGTACAGTCGTTTCCTATCAAATGTATACACTGGAAAGAGAAGGAATTCCTAAGTCCTTTTTACTCTATGGTTGACGTCAGCATGTCAGAAAGAGACCTCAAATTTGTCTCTATTTCCGGTGTATAGATTTCAGACGAAACGACTGTACTTACAAGTGAATTTTGCAGCGGTATCGGGGGTTCTTCAAACATGGTGCGAAGAATCATCTGACCGGTCCACATAGTTTTCACAGCCCCCGAGAATGTTCGAAAGCCCATGGGCGTTGTCGAGCGCCCCTGAGGAGCAATATTATATATGTTTTGTTATAGGGTGCGGGTCTGGCGCAGACATTGATTTTGTAGGAACAAAATCCTATTCCTACAAAATCAATGAGCGCAGGCCATTTACCTGCCTACGGCTGACGCCGACTCAAAAAATAACAATAATCGTAACTACAAAAATGGCATTTATTTTTTACTTTTTAGTGCTTTTTCTTTGAAGTCGGTTATTTTTTTGTAAAATTTTTGTAGTTACGATTAGTTATTGTTATTTTTGACGGACTTCAAAAAAGGAGGAGGTTTTCAATTCGTCTGTATGTTTTTTTTTATGTTTGTTAAGTACCTCATAACTTTTTTGAGTCGGCGGCAGCCGGGCACGCTCTGCGCCAATCAAGATGACCTTGGCTACCTTGGCTGACACCGACTCAAAAAATAACAATAATCGTAACTACAGAAATGGCAATTATTTTTTACTTTTTAGTGCTTTTTCTTTGAAGTCGGTTTTTTTTTTTGTAATTTTTTTTTTATTTCTTTATTTGTAGTGAATCTGAAGTACACTAACTAATTTGTACACGTCCTTTCCAATAAAAAAGAATCACGGAAATCGGTTGGCGTTATATTGAGTTATTCGTCCATTTGTCGCGCACATGACGTACCTATATGATTTTCTCATGGATATCATTGTCAGAACTTAACCAATTTGGGACCACTTGGCAAGCACTAGCTTTCATTTAAAAAAATAATCATCAAAATCGGTTCACCCAGGCAAAAGTTATGAGGTAACAAATTTAAAAAAAAAAACAAAAAAAAATACAGACGAATTGAGAACCTCCTCCTTTTTAGAAGTCCGATGTAGAAGTCCGTTAAAAATCAATGAGCGCAGGCCATTTACCTACCGCGTTTTACTTCCGTCCATTCCATTTTTTTTACGTCCACTCGAAGTTTTTTAGTTTTATTTAGGGGATCCAAAGTTCGTCCTAAGATAGGAACCATAACGAATGTGGACCAAGTAATTTTCAAATCGTTACAGCGCCATCTGTAATTTATGCTGCGTACTTTATCGTATGCTAGGTGCCTTATACAATAAACATATGTCCACGCTGAAAATGTGAAGCATACTGCGTTCAGTTATAATGCAACAGAAATGTAATTCGGCATGGGCCATATATGTGTTCACACTTAACAATTCCTGTTGTAGTTTGTTATTAGACCTTAATCAAGAATCTTTGGTAAATAAGATAGGTAGTAAACATTGTCTTCATGTAGTGCGCTCAATGACGGCTAGATGGCGCTTAAGATGGAATCGTAAAGTAAATAAGAAATTGTCACGGCCAAATTTAGTTTGTTTACGCAAAATTACACCATTGCGTGAAAGAGAAGTTCGAAAGGAAATAATTTCACAAGTTTATGCTTTCATAAACATGAAAGCCTAATACTGGCTTTCGCGAAATGGCGTCCGTAGTATTTTCCACAAGGAAAATAACATTCTTTATATTTTATAAGCGAAACCAAGCATTTTGTTTGTCTCTTTCTGACTAATGTATTTCAAGATAACGTAGACAGAGAAAGCTTGCCTTGTTATTCGGGCTGGTAACAAACATAGTCCCGTGATCGCATGTTGGAATGAAATGGCCTACTTGTTTTGTTTGAAGTTTTGTGTCAAACACTTATTGAAACATGTTTTTTTCTATTATATTAAATTAAGAAAAACATTCTTATAAGGATTTTTTTGCTCCCATAAGGGCCAACCAATAATTCCTAAAATTAAAACTGTATTCGTATCTTTACGGCCGATGTGAGATTGCGGAGCCATGTTCGTATCAGCTGACAACCAAAGCAAAACAGTCGCTGCGACCATCTTGTGTCAGAGCAAACGCTGCGTTAAAAGAAAATATTTCCCTCGGTCTCTCATCGAATCTGACTGAACCTGATCTAATAGTGGGTGGAACTGCTGCCGAAATCAATGTGCGCCTATTTACTAGTCAAGAAGAAACAGTTTGCCGTCGAGTTGGTGCAATATTCGGGATGTGTCGCGTCAGTGACGTCATGCATGTGATTTATACCCAACAGCGAGCTGATTAGTCGAGTGAGTGATTTCTTTATTTCCGTTGTCCAAGTTCAGATTCTAGCCTTTGCTGTGCGTCGTGTCTGATATAGTTTCATTCAGGAATCCTATGTTGCGACAGTTGCGCCTCCGTTGCACTTTGCGCCGCACAGTGCTTCATTTTCAATATGCCCTTGAAAATTATGCAGCTTCGGCTCGGTCTGTTTACCCACCAGGGCAAGCGGCAAACATAGTCTTTATATAGGTAATTGTTTCGTTTTTTATTTATTTATTCTACTTAATTATTTTCGTTACTTGTCGTCAAAGTGAAATCGTAACAGTAAAGTGGGTCGCTATTTTATTTATTTGTTTAGCCGTTTTCCCTGCAGTCATGTAACAGTGCAAGAAAATGGAGTGGAGAAAGTGTTTCCCGTTCGAATTTGCATTGTAATCGCCCAGTTTGTGCGGTTCTAAAAATAATTATCATTCCATATCGATACTTGCGACCATAGAACAAACATAATTGAATGTAGGTAGGTATTCCAAGTCGTGTGTGCGTGTGTCCATGTGTCCGTGTTTCGTATGCTGTGTGGGTGGGTAGGTGTGGGTATGAGCGGAACAGTTTGCAATAGTTTCATTCAAATGCTCTTTTTGTGCATTATGTAGGAAGATAGGTAGGTAGGTACCTATCGAGTTTTTATCGCGTATCACGCCAAAGAGTCCGAATTAACATTTAGATTTTGCCTTTGTGTTTAGGTGACAGCATGTAGTATAGGTATTCTACCAACTTACACCTATTCTTAATTTAAAACATCTCGTCTGCGTGAGGTACAATTGAGGTATGTAGGTACCTACTTATGTATTATGTTTACTAGCGACGCCCACTGCCCACTGTTTGCATAACCCCGCCATGACCACGTAAATTATTCAGCTTAGCATTTCACCTACCATCATCATATCTCGCACCTCTCGAAATAGGGGTAGTAATAGTAATGAAGGCAGATGAATACCGATCGTTCAGGGAATTGGATGCATAATAAAATTAGGGAACTGCAGACTCATAAAATATGAGTCACTAGTGAGGTAGCATTGTAGAAAATTGCAATGTTTAATTTGCGCGTTTGGGCGGAATTTTTATGGTTTAAAAATTTCCCAATCACAGACTTAGGCGTTTATTAATCGATGTGGTGAAATGACCGATCGGTCAGCTGCAACTAAGCAGCCCGAGTCGCATGTGCGCACCAGAGTGATCAGTCTGAGTTCTCACTTAAATTGGCGTTTACGGAACTCCGAAGTTACGTAAAAACGTCAAACCCCATAACTACAAATGTTTACTATGTACTTATTCTGTGGTTTTACTTCTTCAAGCAGTCAATGTCAAACTCGGACTTCCGATTTGTATGAAAACGCGGAGTCGGCGTAAACGGCAACGTAAACATATTTACGCCGGCCGTGAGTAAACTGTCAAATCATAGGTACTCGGACTCGCAAATGTTACTGCTCCTCTCCTCTATACATTTCAAAAAAAGGCCAGTCGTTCGGTTTGGCGTAAACGCCAATTTAGGTGACAACTGGGACTACGGGCTCAGAGCTGCTAATCGCAGTTTTCACCTAAACTGGCGTTTACGTAACTTCGAAGTTCCGTAAAAATGTCAAACTCCATGCAAGCTTTTACTAGATATTCTGTGGTTTTACTTCTTCAAGCGAGTCTTCAAGCTGTCAAAATCAAACTCGGACTTCCGATTTGTGAAAAACGCGGAGTTGGCGTCAACGGCAGCAGCGTCGACTTTTTTACGGCAACGTTGAGTAAGCTGTCAAATCCAACTCGGACTCGCAAATGTTAGTTCCTAAGCGCCCTCCGCCCAACGCATCTCCACTGCTTGTCTGGAGCAGAGATTCTGCAAATAGCACAACTTAACCCTTGAAGGACTTATGCCCTGGTTAGGTACCGTAACTTATTTTCATATCATTACAATGCTTAGAGAAATAATTCCTAAGTCATTTTTCATCCAGTTCAATTAATCCGTGCTCATAAAGGGAAGGTCCTGGCATGGCACCTAATTCCTTCGGGAATGTGGTGTGGTGATATGGTTTATATCGTAACGGTAGTTTTGTGGTATTAGCCATCCATGTCAGGTTGCATAAATAAATAATTTGAGATGGTTCTACGAATTTAAAAGGGGCAGCTTGAAGATGAAGACAGAAATGGACGCCAGCCAACAGCAGGTATTGCGGAAAATGTGAAACGCTGGTACGAGAAGACCCACGATTCACATATCCTTTTATGTAATTCGTGGGTCTTCGCGCAGGGGCAATCTTAGACATTCGTTCGGTTAGTGTTCATATCGTGGCGTGAGCAAACTTTGTTTTCGTTCTCTCCGAACTGGAGCTCCAGGAGTCCACGTGGATAGGCGCGAAATGCAATTACGTTTCGGAAATGGGTCATCGAGGCATTTTTCTGACATCGTTACTGGTGACGAAACATGTATATAACCGGAAAGCAAGAAACGTTCGTCGGTATGGGTGTTTCCAGGTGGCCAGATGCCAACAAAATTGCAAAGACCTCGAAACTTTGGCAAAAAAATGGTGGCCAGTTTTTTGCGACATCAATGATGGAACATTGTAGATCAGAATGGTACAAAACAGTCGCATTGCCAAAAGTTTTCAAAGCTGTGCAGGAAAGATAACCTAAGACCAGGCGGCTTAGGGGAATCATGTCGCACCACGATAACGCGTCTTCACATACTTCTCTAAAAAGAAACCGTTTATTCAAGAGTCTGATATTGAAACCCTGGCTCATCCACCTTACAGCCCCGACTTAGTTCTCTGTAATCGATTTTTATCCCCATGTGTTAAGAACGGCCCGTAAGCTATGCTCCCCATACAAACGTAGTTTACTAATAATTTGGAAACCGCTGTTCCAATTAAATTGATATTTAATATCTAATATCAGGTAACAAATATCAGGTGCTTACGGGCCGACCTTAAGGTCGGCCCGTAAGCACCTGAAAATTTCGCCTCCCATACAAACGTAGTTTACTAATCATTTGAAAACCAATGTTCCAACTTACTTGATATTTGGTATCTAATATTAGGCTACAAATATCTGTGTCTGCATGCCTTTGTTTTTTCGGTAAATGTATTCTGGGCCAAGCCACAGAGAAAACAAAATTCGTATGAAGATTTTCTTTTTGCATTCATTTCATTCGGTTTAGATTTTTCAAAAAAACAAAAGCATGCAGACACAGATATTTGTTACCTGATATTAGATATTAAATATCAATTTATTTGGAATAGCGGTTTCCAAATGATTAGTAAACTACGTTTGTATGGGGAGCATAGCTTACGGGCCGTTCTTAAGGATACAACAAAAGAAAACATTTAAATTCCGAAGAAGCTGTGGCCGCCTATGCAACGGAGGGAGATTGGAATAAATTGTTCTGAAATTTGCATATTGATATTATCATCAGAGTGTTTACTTTTCCCATGTCTCATAATGTATCGACCATATCAGTCGGCTTTTCGCATGAATTCCTCGTGATATTCGCCTAATTCACATTTCACAGCAATCTGCTTCGCTGCCGATGACGCCAGCTCGAGAAACGCCGCCGCCGGCTGGGAACCCGCCTCTAGGTGTGCATTTACATGAAAATGTGTCGACACCTGAGACCCTAATCCCAGCTGTCACCTAAATTGGCGTTTACGGCAAACCGATCGACTGGCGCTTTCAAATGTATGGAAACATTGAAGAGCGCGCGCAGTGGACTGACATTTGCGAGTCCGAGTTTGATTTGACAGATTACTCACCGTAGCCGTAAATACGTCGACGTTGCCGTTTACGCCGACTCTGCGTTTTCATACAAATCTGAATCGGATATCCGAGTTTGACTTTGACAGCTTGAGGAAGTAAAACAACAGAATAGGTACCTATCTAGTAAAAACTTGTATGGAGTTTGACGTTTTTACGTAACTTCGAAGTTCCGTAAACGCCTATTTAGGTGACAACTGGGACTAGGAGCTCTGACGACCGAAAACCACAAACTTAGCAGTATAAACAACCCAAGAAATGTACCCTTATAAAGAATACCCAAAAAATATCCAATTGCATTTTGTACCATGCATGTCGCAAGAGGTGACGTTTACAGAATTGATCGAATTCCCTCACATATTTTCTCACAACTTTCCCCGGTTCAGCCCCAGATCCCTTTAACTTATTAGTTACTAGGTAGTACTGTAAACCCGCCCGGGTTGGTAGGTACCATAGCATTAAAGGAACGATGATGGTTGAAACGCCAATGAAAATAGTTCGTGTTTGTCAACCCGTTTAAAAAAACCGTGCAATGTAAGGAAGGTCCTAGTTCTCATTAGGTTTGTCGGGCTAAAATGAAGGTAGGGGTGGTTTCTGACACCCTTTCCAGTTACATAAGAAAAGAATCCATTTCTTGCACTGCTACATTTAACTGGAACATGGGGCCTCGGCGGGATTAACTCTTCCACTTAGTATGTAAGTAAGGAAGTAAGGAAGTACGAAGTAACGTGAAATCCGAACCACAAACGATGAATCCCTTAGTCGGCTCTTACGACATGCACGGGAAGAAATGCAGTGGGCCCATTTTTTTTGCGTGCTGGAACCCACACAGCATAATCATATCTGATATCTTTTTTTAACTGAATAAGCCGTAATCGTTCAATGAAAATTCAACTACATTGCCTTTGTTTAACAAAATTAAAAGTAAAAGTGTCCGTGTTTTCCAACCGTGTTTGTCAGCCTCAGTGGCCCAGTGGCGCGACACTTCGGCGATCGCTCTCCGAAGTGAAGCAACGCTGGGTCCGGTCTGGTCTTGGATGGGTGACCATTCGACCGTTGAGAGATGCTGGCCGTGGCTCGGATTCCACGTTAAGCTGTAGGTCCCCTTCCTTACTTACTAGGTGGTAGGGTTTATCCCGCCCGGGTTGGTACCATCGCATTGGATGAACGATGGCCGAAGCGGCAATGAAAATTGTCCGTGTTTTCCATCCAGTTCAATGTAGCCGTGCAATATAAGGAAGGTCCTGGCATGGCACCTAGTTCCCATGTGGTGTGTTGGGCTAATACCATGACAGAACTTGTGGTATTAGCCATCCATGTCCAGTTACATAAAAAAAAAACCAATCCAGCTCAATGTAGCCGTGCTCATAAAGGGATGGTTCTGGCATGACACCTAATTCCTTCGGGAATGTGGTGTATTGGGCTTATATCATGACGGTGATTGTGTGTGTGGTATTTGCCGCCCATGTCAGGTTGCATAAAAGAAAATCCGCCAGGTTTTCACAATGTCGTCACATACAGTACAATGCGCGTGACGCTGGTTTGAGTGACTGGCTATTTTCATTTCAGCCATGTTTCGTGCAGCCGTGCTGCCAGACTTCGTCAATAAATAACATCTTCAGCGGATAAGCTATTTATTGATTATGTAACTGCCTTTATCGTGCTTTTACCTGTATTAAGGCAGATTAAACAAGTTACGAGTTTTTTTTTATTCCTTCGGTAATGGTATTCCATTAGTGCTCGAATTTCGTACCTATTCACTGTTCTCATTACAGACTAATGTATACTGATTTAGAATTGATCTTTTTAGTAACTTAATAGGCATTTTCCCCATAAACCCTAATAACCCCACTTATTGCGCAAGGGAAGATACGGCCGGACAGTTAGATTATTAATTTTAAAACAAAATCCCCAGGCGTCAAACCCTTTTTTTTATTTACATAGGTAACGAGCTGAGGTGTCCGGCTCCGCTCGGATAAATTTAGTTTGGGACAATAATGCGAGTGGAGTCCGGTAAAATGCGCCCTCGGCACCGCGTCGCATCGCTCGCCCGAGCTATACATACTTCGTTATCGCTTAGTGTTATTTTTATTTTACTTGGCTCGTAAGAGTCGTAGCGTGATGTTAAAGAGCCTATATGTAAATCTTCCTTAATATATGGACTATCAAATGCAAAAATAATTCTTCACATCTGAATAGTAGTTCCTGAGATTAACGCGTTCAAACAAAAACCAACCCTTTCGCTTTATTATTTGGTTACGCCATAATGTATTCGCGTAATGTATGGCTATGTGGTTCTATGTGATGTGCATGACCCTAGTCCTATCCTTGTTCCCCGCATACGCATGTCCCCCTCTCTCTTTCACCTGATGGAGCGAAGATTGACAGCGTCTGCTGAAAAGGCTGAAAGGCCCAGCTGTCAGTGCAATTATTGATACCGCGATGCACGGACACGCCATGTCATCGTAGCAACGGTTCCCGCCAAAACTATCTCGCCGCCGCCGGGTCCTTAGGTACCCAGGAGTACCTCGCCAGTACCGCGTGTGCTCGAAACTCGAACAATCCAAGGAACTTTCCGTGCTCTTCATCGTCGAGGACGCAGCGTTCCCGAACCGCATCCTGTGGGAGAAGGAGAAGCGTGGTGGCCACCCGCACACTTCTGGAAGTCTCCATCGTGGTGAGTCGTCCCACCTTCATTTATCCAACCCCCTAGAAGATTGTGCATTGCATGGGACCATATACCTTTTATTTTTTGCGAACCTATATAGGCCTCCCTTTTACAAACCCCATTTACAAAAACCCAGCGACCTACCCGCGCCACCATAAAGTGGCCCTTCGAACCGCGATACCTATTGGTTAGCATTCTAGAAAGGTATTGTTGTTAAACTCATTTAAGAGTCCCGTGTTTTAAAATGGCTACCAGTGCCGATCGATTCGAAATGGATCGAGAAAAAAGGTTGTTCGAACGGAAGTTAAAACGGTTTGAAATTAAAATGAAATGTTATTTCGAGCGCTTACAAGTCATATTTGACCAAATCGCATATTTAAACCCAGAAAATGGTGATATATTTATTGCAAACGCCGCCACTACTAACACCTTGCGCCAAGAATTTTTGTCGACATTGGATGAATACAATGATCTGCTAGCGTCAAACCCGGACGCTCCCGAACCCTGCTACAAGCGAGGGGTCACTCACTCAAGGAATCTGGTGTACAATCGTTTGGGAATCTCAAGAATCTTAGGTGGGAGTCCGAGGAATCTGGTGGGAGTCCGGAGAATCTCGGAAATCTTATGTAATCCCGAGTAATCCTAAAGAATCTGGAAATCCCAAGGAAATCATTGGGAATCCTATCAAATTCATGGAAATCTCGGGTAATCTTAGGCGGAGTCCGAGGAATCCGATGGGAGTCCGAGGAATCCGATGGGAGTCCGAGGAATCTGGAAATCTTATGTAATCCCGAGTAATCCTAAGGAATCTGAGAATACCAAGGAAATCATTGGGAATCCTTTCAAATTAATGGAAATCTCGGGTAATCCTGGGCGGGAGTCCGAGGAATAGGAAAATCTTGGGTAGTCTCGAGTACTCCCAGGGAGTGTAGGAATCCTAAGGGAATCATTGGCAATCCGATCAAAGTCTTTGTAATCTCAGATAATCTTGTCGGGGTCGGACTAAGCCGGTTTTTGTATGCTTAGTCCGGTGCAATTCTAGTACAGTACGTAAGTTTTGACAGGTTAGTTCTGAATAAGACTGTAAAGGTTTTTAAAATAAGAGTACCTTATCTCGAGTACGTGAAATATTTACTAGGTTTTTAAATATAGACTTTTATAACGGCCCAGGCAAAGAAATAATCAACTTTGACCTAATGATGGCTGAGATACTAAGGGATTTCGAAAGATCGGAGTACCTCATCGTGAAGTTGAGTATGTCAAATATGTATTATGGCTTCAAAAATGGTATTGCATAATGCATCAGGCAAAAAAAAAAACAGGGCTGACCTAATGATCGCTGAGATAATACGGGATCTAATCTAACAATGATAGCGCAGCCGTGGGCGCGGCCGCCAGTTTGCGAAGAAATCACGCACACGTGTGCGCACGAGTGTGCGCAGCGCGCACCCCGCGTGTGCCCGACGACCCAATTCCAAAACATATTCAGTCGTATTCAGAGTAAACCTGTCAAAATTTAGTACGGGATAAGCACCGGATTAACCAAACAAAAACCGGTTTAGTCCGACCTTAATACGCGTACTATGCGAATAGAAGGTTATCATGCGTATACTACTTTTTAGGGTTCCGTACCCATAGGGTGAAAACGGAACCCTATTACAAAGCCTCAGCTGTCCGTCCGTCCGTCCGTCTGTCACAAAGCTGTTACTCATGAACCGTAATAAGTACGTAGCTGAAATTTTTACAGAGTGAGTATTTAATTTGCCGCTATAACAACAAATAAGTAAAATTTAAAGATAATAAAAAAATACAAATAATATTATTTTTTGGTGTTAAATCATTTACGATGGTACGAAACCCTTTGTGTGCGAGTCCGACTCGCGTTTGTTTACTGTGTATTGGGTGGGCGACTTTTAGTCAGTGATTTTGATTAAATAATTAGATGATTGTAGGTATGTTGTGAACCGAGCTTGGGGCGGACTAACTTTACTACGCGTATTAAGGTCGAAGTAAACCGGTTTTTGAAAGGTTAGTCCGGTGCTAATCTCGTACCAAGTTTTTACAGGTTCACAGTGAGTACGACTGCAAGGGATTTCGAAAAAGAAGAGTACCTACCTAATCGCGAAGTTTTCTACGTGAAATATTTGCTAAGGTTTCAAATATTGCCTTTTATAATGACCCAGGCAAAAAAAAAAATCAACCCTGACCTAATGATGGCTGAGATTCTAAGAGATTTCGAAAGAGCGAAGTACCTCATCTTGAAATTTAGTATGTGAAATATGTACTGTGGATTCAAAAATGGTATTGTATAATGCCTCAGGGAAAGAAAAAATCAGCGCTGATCTAAAGATCGCTGAGATAATATGGGATCTAATTTAACCGGATTCCGCCTGGGTGCATATGTCCAAAACGAATATCGCACCAACGCGCACCGGCCGGCCACGGCGCGGGGGCTCCCCGCTCGGCGCCGCCGCCCGCGCCCGCGCTGTTGCCGCCTCGCGCGGACGCCGCGCCCGTGCCGAACCCCCCCGGCCGCGCCGCCCGCCTGTCTGCGATGACGTCACGGACACGTGCTGCGCGCAACGCGCAATTATAAGTCTCTATGAATCGTTGGTGGTCACTAAGAATCTTTAGAAATCCCGAAATCATTGGAATGTACCAAAAATGTGTTGGTAGTCCTTAAAAAATCCAGGTAATCTTTGGTAGTCTCTAGGAATCTTTGGTAGTCCTCAGAAATCTTACGAAATCCCAGTATATTTGAAATCTCCAAGAATCTTTGGTTGTCTTTGGAAATCTTTAGGAATCTCCAAGAATCTTTAGTAGTCTTTGGAAATCTTTAGGAATCTCCAAGAATCTTTGGAGTCTTTGGAAATCTTTAGGAATCTCCAGGAATCTTTGGTAGTCTTTGGAAATCTTTAGGAATCTCTAAGAATCTTTAGTAGTCTTTGGAAATCTTTAGGAATCTCCAGGAATCTTTGGTAGTCTTTGGAAATCTTTAGGAATCTTTAGGAATCTCTAAGAATCTTTAGTAGTCTTTGGAAATCTTTAGGAATCTAGAAATCCCAAGGAAATCTTGACTACTGGGAATCTGGTGTACACTTTTTGCTCGAGTGACTAACCCCTCGGCTACAAGTCCATGAACGCTTTCGAGGACTTGTATGCACAAATACAGTTTAAATACGACCAAATAATGTCGTCGCGTCAAACCACGCAAAGTAATAGGGTGGACGGTAAAATGTCATTCCGACAGACGCCAAAATTACCACGCTTAGAGCTGTGTTCGTTTAATGGCGATATTCAAAATTGGCCTGTGTTCTACGAGACTTTTAGAACAGTCATCCACGAAAATAGCGATCTATCTGATAGTGAGAAAATTCAATATTTAGTAGGTAGACTCACTGGTAAAGCGCAAAATATTTGCCAAGGTTTTTTACCAACGTCAGAAAACTATATTGTATTGTGGAACGCTTTAGTAAGCAAATACAATGACAAACGAGTTCTAGCCGCTTCCTATCTCGATCAGTTATTCAACTTGCCACCTGTCGTCGGTGAGCCTACACCCAGCAGTCTTGAAAATTTCGTCGACAAATTCTCTTCGACAATCGCCGCATTAAACCAACTAAAAATCGACCGCTTGGACGAGTTCATATTCATTCATGTTGGTTCGAAAAAACTGGGTGTAGAAACAGTAAAAATGTTCGAAATGTCAATCAGAGGCGAAACTAAAATGCCTACGTCGGCAATGTTCATAGATTTTGTTCGAGAACAATCTCGCGTTCTACAGCGCGCGTATGCGGGTACGTCGAAAATCCCGCCACCGCAGCGCGCGAATAACCCGCCGCCGTCACCCGCGAATAACAATAGGTACAATCCATCGTCAGCCAAATCTGCTTCGCACCTTCCGCCGCCACCGCGTAATAATTACAATAATAAAAATACATTCAAGTCATTCGTAAGTGTACCGGACGAACGATGTGTTTCCTGTGGAGGAATTGATCACGTATTGCTATACCATTGTTCAAAATTCACCTCTATGTCCGCCCGCGAACGATTTAATTTCGTTAAAAACAATCAAATATGTGTAAACTGCTTAAGTAGCAAACACATGCTCCGCCAATGCAAATCGGAAGTAAGATGTCGTATTTGTTCCCGATCGCACCATACACTACTTCATTTTGAAGTAAATAATGATTCCCCGCTCTCGAATACTGCAAATAATGCAAATCATGTAAATAATGGGTATCAAAATGGCTCCAACGCTCGCGTCGCCTGTAACCCCGCTCCTCACACCGCCGCCGCCCGCGCAGCTCCCTCCACCGTCGCGTCGTCTCCGCCGCCCCCGCTTCCGCAAACCTCCGCCGCCGCCTCCGCCGCTTTGTCACTCTGCTCGGTCGGGCCGTGTCTCGCTGAAAAAACTGGTTTTCAGAACAACACCGTTTTACTGAGCACCGCTTTATGTAACGTACTAGATACCGAGACTGGTAAAGTCCATCCAATTCGTATATTGGTAGATAACGCCTCGCAAAGGGACTTGATTACCGTCGCATGTTGTGACAGACTAAACTTAAGAATTCACCCGCTTTCGCGAAATAACTCAGTTGCAGGAGTAGGTGATATTACTAATCCTATTGAAGGAATCACCTGCCTGACCATCCGCTCCCGCCTCGACGCTTCTGTAGGGTTCACAATACAACCTTACGTCGTAAACCGCATCACTAATGAATTGCCTTGCAATAAAATTGATATTTCGCCATTCACGCACTTACATAACATACCGCTCGCAGATGATAATTATTATGAGCCGGGCCAAATCGACGCTATTGTCGGAGCCAGCTTGTTCCTCCGCATTCTAGGGAGTAAGAAGATCGTTGGTTCGCACGACGAACCGGGCGCGGTCGAAACCTCATTAGGTTATTTAGTTTCAGGAGAAGTTCCGATTATTCCTACCGCTTACAATACAGTGCGTACTTACTGCAACATTAATGACTCGCTCGAGAAAAGTATGACTCGGTTTTTCGAGTTAGAGGATGTTCCCGCCGCATCGCCATTCACACCGGAAGAGCAGGAATGTGAATTGATTTACGCTAATACTGTTAGGCGTGACGCAACGGGCCGATACAGCGTTGCATTACCTTTCAGAGACGAGCCGACCCTGGGTGACTCATTGAAGTTAGCCGCGCGTAGATTTCAGTCATTGGAACGTAAACTGTCGTCAGATACCGCGACTAAGTCCGAATACGACAAAGTCTTTGACGAATATCTCCAAAAGGGCTACTTGCAGCCTGTCGGACTAGTCTCGGAGCATGTTGCTCAGACCCACGCGCCTATTCAACAGTACGTAATCCCGCATCATAGTGTAGTTCGACAAGATAAGTCGACTACTAAGGTTCGAGTTGTGATGGATGCAAGCATGAAGACTACTTCGGGTCATTCGCTTAATGACTTCTTACACACTGGACCGAATTTACAAAACGAACTATTTAAAATTATTTTAAACTTTCGCTTATACCCAATAGCATTGAGTGCTGATATACGACAAATGTATTTGCAAATTCTCGTTGAAGAAAAGGATAGACGTTTTCAGAGAGTATTGTACCGATTTAATCAAAATGAACCGCTTCGAATTTACGAACTGACTCGCGTCCCATTCGGCTTACGCTGTAGTCCGTATCTCGCGCTGCGAACCGTACGTCAGTTAGCCGCAGATGAGCGCGCGCGCGCGCCACTGGCCGCACTGGTATCGGAACGTGACATCTACATGGATGACTTAGCTACGAGCTGCTCCACTATAGATGAGGCTACAGAACTCGCAAATCAGTTGATTGATTTATTCTCTGCTGGAGGATTCGATCTGGTGAAGTTTTCGAGTAACTCACCACAAGTAATGAAAGCCATACCTACTACTCACCGCGTCTCGGAAGCGGTAGAATTCAGCTCCGATGATCATTATAAAATCCTTGGTCTGCACTGGCTACCTGGTGTAGACGTCTTTACGTTTACCGTCAGCGAAGAAAATCGCAATTGTACAAAACGCAACATTTTATCAACTATTGCCCGTTTATGGGATTTAATGGGATACGCCGCTCCTGCTATTCTTTTGGCAAAACTGATTTTAAAATCATTATGGGAAAACAAAATCGATTGGGATGAGTCTCCTCCTGCAGGTGTCATCTCGCTCTGGCACCAGTTTGTGACAGAGCTTCCCTACCTACAGAGCATTCGATTACCTCGACATATCGGTGCCGATGCTGACTGTACTATCTCTATACTAGGATTTGCAGATGCCAGCGAAAAGGCTTACGGAGGCGTGGTTTACATACACGTATGGTTTCCGCTTGAACAGAGTTACCGAATGACTTTAGTCTGTGCAAAATCAAAGGTTGCCACCTTTGATTTTGCGCTCCGTAATGTTTCGCTCGCACGTCTCGAACTATGTGGAAACTTAGTCCTCGCAAAATTAATGCGTGTAGTGATTGACACTTACGCCGCCCGCTGCACTATTAACAATGTATTCGCTTTCACTGACAGTACAGTGGCGCTCGCCTGGATACATTCTGCCCCCTCGCGTTGGCAGACCTTTATCGCAAACCGTGTTACTAAAATTCAGGATAATATAGCCGCCAGTCATTTTTATCACATACCTGGTGTAGCCTTGCTAATTTAAAGGGTGTGATGCATTAGAAGAAATGAGTAAGTAGGAGTGGTTGCCACGGACAGACCGACAGACATATATAGGGTTTCAAGGGCCCAGGGATCTTCCGGTGGTTCGTTGTAATTTAATTAGGCTACAAGATATCCAGGTGGTTACGCCGGTGTATAAAGTGTGATGTGTAGAGGAGGGATCTCATGAATGTACTTGGTGGCAGCTCTGCAGCGTGTGGGGGAGGCTGTTCACAGGTTGGGAATGGGTGAATTTGTAGGGAATCGATGAATAGCGAATTAACAGACTACAGTAGGTACAAAAAAGATGTAATAAATTATAGACCATTTGAGGCACAAAACACAAACAGACAATCAAAAATACACCCTGGCATTGTCCTATTTAAGACACCTACAAATTAAGAAAATTGGGCTGTGGCGATCTAACCATCTACCTAAAATAGCCTATATTTAGAAGCACAAAGAAGACTATAAATAATTAACAATCAAGGCGGTGTTCTAACACGGCCTTAGCCTAACCTAATATCCAAATGGCCGGGGTTCCATGCCGGGAGCTCGGGGTGGGTCCGAGGTCGTGCGTAGTCGAATGGGCGGTGTTCTGCTTCAATGGGTGGTCCTGATAGACGCTCTTTGCGGTTTCATCGTAGATTTCTACGGGGGGGGGCTGGCGTTAGAGTATAGGTACCGTGCGGGGATCCAGCAGGCGTACGGCGACGCTGTGGTGGTGGGTCTACGTGTTGAAGATGTCGGACCGGCGACTGTGACAGGGCACGGCGGAAGCTGTGGCTGCTGGTCCACGGGCTGAAGACATCGGAAGGCGTGGGTGTGGCCTCGAAGTAGATCACGCCCGGCTGCTCACACGGATACGGAACACGGCGGCACGGCGGGCGCGCCGATATTCGCGAAGGGTGGTACGCGGACAGCTCAACCAACTTTTGGGAGCGAAAGTTTTCACATTTTGTTCATGTCGCCTGATTCCGCGGCCTCGGGACCCGCACTCGTCGGAGCACGTGGCGCGACCGTCCGTCTCAAGGTGCTGCCCGCTTCTGCCCGTGTCCCGCGGGCGGCGCGGCGGAGGATTGCCGCGTGTTTCGACATTCCCAATCGGCGTCGCTAAGGCCCCAGTGGCGAGATCCGGTGCAGCATCTCGCTTGCACCTTGCTGGGAGCGCTGCTGTTGCGTCCTTGTCTTGTGTCTAACGAATTTAACTCAAACGGCGCTGTTTGTGCACCAGTGCCGAGATCCGGTGCAGCATCTCGCTCGCACCTTGCTGGGAGCGATGCCGTTGCGTCCTTGTCTCGCACTCAATGCAAAAAGATAATCTCGCCCCTGGTATCGTTACGTCATAAGGCGGCGCGGCGGACGCTACAATACCCGGTTACTTAAAAAACAAAAAAAAACAAGCAAAAAAAAAAAAGAATTTAAGTACCCTAGACATTTAACAAAGTGACCAGAATGTCACAGTGACTATAACATTAATTGCTGAATTATAATTGACAGTGCAAAAGTAATAATTAATACTGAAGCTAACCAAAATGTTACTAATGATAATCTTTACATCAATGTGATATCGATTGGCAAAACTGTTTTAAATTTCTAGACATTCAACAGGTTTACAATACTATAAGCCAAGCCCAATGGAATGCTAAAACATCTAAATGACAACAGAAATAGAATTAATATCGAACACAGTGTTATGACATTAACATATAAGTAACATTTTTATCAATCAGTAAAATATTTACACACATGTACAAGCTAACACATATTTACAATCCTATGGAAGCCACAGCCCAATGACTTATATCCTTTAAGTTGACTTTCATTATTAATAAAAAGTATAAGACGAGTATGAGAAGAAACATTACTAGCCGAAATTATATTCATGAATGTCTTTTTTTTTTAAATAAAAACAAGAAAAGCAAGGCATAAAGAGAACAAGTTGTGTCCTTGAGTGTACTTTCAATAATAAGGAAAATTGAGATACGTATAAAAATAAACATCACTAAAGAAGTTGTATCTATGAGTGTACTTTAGATAATAAGAATTAAGACAAATAATTTAAGAAAAAAAAAACATCAATAAAGGAAGTTTTGTCCTTGAGTGTATTTTCAATAATAAAAATTAAGACAAGTATGAGAAAACATTATTAAGCGAAGTTGTGTCCACCAGCATTATTAAAGCGATAGTAGGAACCACAGTGTGTTCCGGACATTATATTTCTAACATTCCGTATACTTTCTAAATACTATAATGTGTCTAGCGACATCCTACTTAAGATGTGTCACTCTGAACGCGAACTAACTAACTAACTAACTAACTAACTAAGTACCTACGCTTAAGTATTTTAATTGTATTTATATAATTAGCATGTTTATATCTTAATACAATTTGAATTTTCTCAAAATCCGTGTTTAATTTTGTCTTTCCGAGAGTTTATATGTTCAGTGGCTCACTATGCCATATTTATTTAGAGTTCCTACTCTTATTGGTCGCTATTGTGCGCCTATAAATTAATTTTAAGTTTAAACTAAAATTAGCAATATTTACAATTGTACAATTAATACGAAAGTTTTACCAACACTCACGAACGCGTTTTGAGACACATGAAATGATTTGGCAAATAAGACTCAGCAGTCTTCAAAATGGTTTACATTAACCGAATAGAATCCTATGGGAAACGTCATTAACATTTAACCCGTAGATGCTCAAAATCCAAAATAATAAGTGCCTTTTTATAAGGGACGCTTTATAAATGTCATATCCTTGTTCTTACCTAGAGTAAATTTTATCTAAATACGACTTATAAGTATTTTTATATACAGGTATGTACAGAGAACATGTGTTGGGAGGGTATGGTTGTTTGGAACTTAAAACTAAATAATGCAACCCAACCAGTCTTATTATGCCGACTTAACATAAAAAACTGGTTGTAATTGGTGAGCCTCAGAGTGAGAACTCGTAAAACCCCTTCAGATCAAGACACGCGAACTGTCTCGTGTCTCATCTTGGCCCTAGGTAGGTGCCTAGTGCACCGCCTGTCGAGAAGCGTTAAATGGGGTATGGCCTGCACCTAGAGATTCTATAGAATTTTGCCCCCCTCATGGGAGGCGGCATCTATCACGAAATACACCATTATGTGTTTTCAGCTGAACGTGTCTGACGCGACGTGTTGCCCGTTACAGTACACTATAGCTGTTAAAAGAAAAAAAAAGAAAAGAGAAAAAAAAAATAGAGAATAACCAAAAGAACTAACATAAAATAAAGCGCGGTGAATGCGCTGTATGCCTTGTCTACGTAAGTGACTCGGTTGAGACCACTTGCTAGTGACAGAGGACAGATATGAGGAAAAGGGTAGGAACCACTTGCTTACATCATCATTCACTTATCCTGTCGTATCCTTTCTTTTAAATTATCTATCATACTAGGTGGGGTGAGATGGTTGGTGTTAGGGTGGGAGGGCGCAAGCTTGCTAGGGAATAGGGTGAGGGGTGAGGTTAAGTGAGGTGGAGGTAAAAGAAAGAGAGAGAAGAAAAAAAAACCCGACGAACGCGAGGCTGGTTTGCTTCGCGGACGTCTGTGAAAGACCCTAACCTAACTAAGAATTTGTCGAACTGATTTTAACGGATTCGAACAATGTGGAGTGTAGATAAGGCTTATATTTATATGGAGGTTCTACAACCGCCTCCAGCTGTGACGACACAAGAGTGACCGTACACATAAGTTTGAGAGATAAGGCTTTATTTTTGCTACGCAGGATTCTCAACCAACCGTCCTGCGGGATATTTTGAATAAGGCTTGGGCGTTTAACGTGCGTTTCAAAAATACCATAAAAAACCGCGCACCGGTGAGTCGATAAGGCTTTAATTTATAACAAAGAACGTTAACTCGACCGCGTTCCATATCGCCCAGGACACACGTGTACCCAATAGTACATTGTGACACAAGCACATTTTTTTTAAAAGACAAAATATATTTTTTTTTTCCAAAGACAAAATTTTCCAAGAACAAGACATATACTAAAACTTAAATAAACATACCAAAACGAATCTAACCTAGGTAGTGTGTCGGCATGATTTGTGACCGAACACCTAGATGCGGGATAAGGCTTAGATTTATAACACGGATTCCCACGTAACCGTCCGTGAGCAAGGATAGGGCTTTTTATTTATTAACGTGAATTCCCTTGCCAATACCGTTCACGGGATATTTTTTCAATAAGGCTTTAGATATTAACGTGCGTTCGAAAAATATTCCAAAAAAACAACCGCGCACGACCGACCCTAACCTAACTATTGGAGTATAGCTTGTTTTACTAAAAAAACTTCTCCAAGAATTACCGTCATCCATGTATCCCTTGACACCTGGCTCCTTTTTAGGGCGTGTGACACAAGATACAATTTAATAGAGAATTTAACCATTTAAAAATTTTGTAACTTATTGTTACTTAAAGTTATTGTTTAAATTTATGACCAAATATATCAAAGAAATGCAAACCAGTTCAACAAAAGTTTTAATTAATTTTTTTTTTTTAGTATTTAATAATATCACTCACATGTATTAGGCCTGCCTTGGAACCATCCATGTTGCCCAAAATGTATGTATTTTCAGATTTTTTCTCAAGGACCACAGATTTAATAAAACGAGGGGCTAATTTATTTGAAAAGAATTTAGCGGCGTCCGATTGAACATGGGATCGACGCCAGACTATGTCACCTACATTGAAATGTATCACTGAACGACGAAGGTTGTAGCGTTTGGCATTAGCTTGATATGCTTGAGTCAGGTTCGCTTGGATTTGATGAAAAACGCTTGCCAATGATTTTAAGCTAGTGGTCCATTCGTCGCGACCATCGATAATTAACTCCTCTAATTTAGTGAAATCTGCAAATTTATGGAATCGACCATCGAAGATGAGTTCTCTACCTGTCATTACAAAATTGGGTGAAAACCCATGGGCTAAGCTGACATGGCTATTTAAAGCTGCCTGAATCTTAGGTAAATTTTTAGTCCAGTTTCTATGGTATGTCTCAACATAAGAAGCAATGGCTAATTCAATGGTACGATTGTGTCTTTCCACTGGATTGTTTTGTGGGAAATAGACACAATTTTTGAAAAATTTAGGGATATTATACCTTTTTAAAAGTGCCTGAAACTCGTTAGAGACGAACTGCACGCCATTATCACTTATCATACAATATGGCACGCCATAGACTAGGAAAATCTCATTTTCAATGAATTTAATTATTGACTTACTATTGGCTTTTCTAAGTGGGCATAACCATACAAATTTGGAGAAAATGTCAACTACAGTAAGCAAGTATGCGTGTCCTGAATAAGACCTCGGCAGAGGACCAATGAGATCGCAACTTAATGTTTGCATTGGAGCGTAGACCTTCTTCTGAAATAACATTTTACCATGGGGTAGCTGATTATTAGCTTTAAATGCCAAACAAACTTCACACGAACTTAAGATTGATTTGATTGAAGGAAACATGTTGGGCCAGTAATAATTCAGTTGTAACTTTTTAAAACATTTAAATGGGCCAAGGTGTGCCGATAGAGGGCTCTCGTGAGTAGCAGTTACTAGCTGTTTAATATGGTCAGCGGGAATAACTTCTTTCCATGAAAATGAATTTAAAAGATTGAATTTAGGTTTGCAAAAACGAAAGAGCTTATCGTCTTCCAACCTAAAGTTCGGGTAACTAGCGGGTGATTTTTGTATACTATTTTTTATTTTCAAAAACCACTCATCAGTTATAGGAACGTTTGGGTTGGATGAGTTTACACTTTCGATCTTAATACGTGACAACGCGTCCGGGACAACATGGAGTTTGCCTTTCTTGTGGACGATATCAAAGGAGAATTGCGAGAGCCTAGTAGACCAACGGGCGAGCCTGCCCGTGGGGTTCTCGAGTTTATATAACCATTTCAAGCTTTCATGGTCAGTCACAATCGTGAAATGAGTTCCTTCTAGGTAATGTCTAAAATGTGTGGTAGCTTCCACAATACTAAGTAATTCCCTTTCGGTGGTAGAAAAACCTTGCTCTTGTTTTGTTAGCGTTCTCGAATAGTAAGCTACGGGGTGTTCCTGAAAATTTGCGTCCTTTTGTACAACTGCTGAACCAATTCCCACTAAACTTGCATCACAGTGGAGGAAAAAGGGGGCTTCAAAATTGGGAACACATAAAACTGGGGCTGAAGTGAGGGCGGATTTTAATTTTACGAAGGCTGCCTCTGCCTCAGGTGTCCAATTAAATTTTGAATATTTTTCAGAGATGGAACTTGTGAGATTGGACAGGGGCGCCGCAATAGTAGAGAAATTTTTGATGAAACGGCGGTAGTAGGAAGCTAGTCCTAAGAAACTGCGTACATCTTTGACACATTTGGGTGTTGGAAAGTTTTTCACTGCCTCCACTTTGGCTGGGTCAGTCTTTAAGCCGAACTCGTTTATAACGTAACCAAGATATTTCAGCTCAGATTTTAGAAATTCACACTTCTTTAGGTTAACTGTTAGGTTAGCGAAATGTAAACGTTCGTAAACTTTGTCAAGGTAAGAAATATGGTCTGCAAAATTGTTGGAAATTATAATTAGGTCGTCTAGATAACCAAACACATGGTCATCGAATTCTGCACCTGGTAGTAACGCATCGACCAGGCGCTGTAAATTCTGGGGTGCGTTAGATAGCCCAAAAGGGACCACCTTAAATTGTAATAAGCCTCGGCCCTGTGAGATAATCGCTGTCTTTTCCTTAGCCGATTCTGCCAGAGGGAGCTGAAGAAATGCCTTAGATAAGTCAATGGAAGAAATATATTTTGCGTCCTTTAAATTATCAAGAATGTTATCTATGCGAGGGAGAGGATAACTACATTTTTTTGTAACAGCGTTTAGTTTACGAGAGTCCATGCAAAGGCGGAAGGAGTTGTCCTTCTTGGGTACTACTAACACAGGACTGGCCCAGGGTGACGATGATGGTTCCAGAACATCCAAGTCTATCATTTCATCTATTAATTGGTCCACTAACTTTTGTTTGTAGGGTGACATGCGATAGAACCTTTGTTTGATTGGAGGACCTTCCGTATCAATTTCATATTCAAGAAGATGCGTTCGACCTAGGCCACATTTTTCAAAAGATATGGACTCAAACTTTTCTATCGTTTTATTTAATATTAATTGTTCATCTGGAGAAAGTTTACAATTACTCGAGTTAGAAATAGAATGCAGCTGTTGCGCGTTAGAAACAGAATGCGGGGGCTGTGCGCTCTGAGCGCGATGTGTGGCATTGAGCGCTCCGGAAGAAGGCTTGGTTTCACCGACCGACGCGAGCGGCACGTACGTAGGGAGGGTGGGCGGGGGAGAATTCGGCCGATACGCTTTGCGTTCTAAGACATCTATTGACTCTTGCACAGAAGCGACGGCTATTTTGCGGGCCGACTTAATGTCCGGGTTATTATTAGACGGAATGTCGTCCAAAGCTAACAATAACTTAGTAAGTGATTCATCCAACAACTTATAATGTTTGCTCGAACGGGGGCTGTTAAAGCTAGAAATTTTACTTTTAATGATATCTAAGCTGGAAATAATATCTTTAATTTTTTTAATGGCCCCATCAATGTTTAATGAAGAAATCTGAAATTCTGACGGAATGGAGAAAGTGATTTTTTTATTTATACAGCCGGAAATTTTTTTTGATAGACCGGACTTTTCCCAAAATTCTGTGCCTAAAATGCAATCAGATTTAATTTCTGGAATAACTTCAAAAGTAAGTGGAATTTCAATGCCGTCGACCACGATATTGCAATGGATTGAGCCTGGACTAAATTGTTTAGTCCCGTCTGCCGTAGAGGCGGAACAAATTTTGGACTTGTCTAAAGTATATCCCATATTCAGTATTTCAAGATGTGAATTATTACCAAACACATTTATCTCGGCTCCACTATCTAATAGAGCTGTAAAATCCTTATTATTTAACTTGAAATGAACGTAAGGCCTCCTATCGCCATGTTGGTTTGATAGCACCGGGCTAACTTTCGGAAAGTCATGAACAAATTTTAACCAGTCATGCCATTCTTCCGAGGAGGTATAAGTCGCCGGTGCGTTTACCCGTTTTTTGTATGAGAAGCGGAAGATTGAGGGGGCGATGGGGGGGCCTCGATCGCTCGAATATTGTTATGCGGCAGCTCGCGCGCGCTATCGGCGTAGTTCGATGAGTGAAAGTGAGTCGCCGGGGGGTGACTCGCGTTCGGAAAATAAGGTCGGTATTGCTGACCCCTAGGGCGGTAAGAGTTATTGTATTGGCCTGAATAGACTGGCCTAAAACGAGGATATTGACCGCCATTAAAATTGTTATTGTTGGCGTTGTTAATATAAGTTGGAGGATTCTGTTGCCTAACACTAAATTGGCCTGCATTATTGTTATACCACGGCGGGTATTGTTGTCCGCTGCGTTGGTGTGACGCTTCAGCACGAGATGTGAACCGAGAGTGGGGCTGAGGCGTAGACCTTGAATTTTGGTTACCTTTCGCGGCACATGTGGGACAATTTTTGGACGTGACATTTAGCTTGCCGCAGTCAAAGCAGATAGGTATTAAAATATTCGGGCAGTTTTTAAAAGAATGGCCCGTATTTTTACATTTGAGACAAGCGTTTGCGTTTGAAGTCGACACTGTCTCGGCTTTAGGAATATAACTGTTAACTTTGGACACCTCTGATTTGATATTACTGAAGGGGGCCTCATTATTAAAACGTTCAATTTTCTTACCATACGCCAGAAGGTCGCAAGTATTTTTAATCGTACCGTAAATCAGACATTGATTGTACTTAGGTAACATATTTCGTTTTATTATTTCGAAAAGCATGATATCGGAAATTTGACCCTTGATTTTATTTGCCAAATCATTCACATCTGTTACAAAATCTGACAACTTCTGGTTAGGTTTTTGTTTTAACGAGCGAATACGGGATTCCGTGTCGAAAACGTAGTCGATATTATCGTACTCCTCTAACAAGGCTTTCTTAAGCTGGTCCCAATTCGTAACTCCATCCCTCACGGTACGGAACCATTTCAAAGCAGTGCCCGACAACAAATCAATGAAACATCTCAGTACGATGTCATAGTTAGATTTCCGCGCATAAGTAAGCTCTTCGACACGGGCAATGAATTCACGTACATCTGTTTCACCACTATATTTTAGATTCCAGGACGATAAGTTGTAGTAATGTTTGTTGAACACACAATTTTCGTGGAGACCTTCTGGTTTTACCACGGTACTTGAAGATGACTGGTTGGAATCGTTATCCAAGGAAAAAAAACTGGGTCCATAATCACCACCACTACGTGTTACAACATTAACCTCCGACTGTGAGTTTATGGATTGATTGTCATACATCATTAATTGGTCCTCTGGCATGTCAATGCACACGGAATGGTCCTGGCTTTCCATTTTGTAGTATCTATAATAACTTACTTAAAATGAGTTAAAAAAAAATTACGTAAATTTCCGTTAACGCGACACGCGACTAGATCGAACGAGACGAAAGCCTGATAACTACAGATTAAGGTTTGTTTTAACGAGTGATTAACAATAAGCACGTAGTTAACCTGACTTCCAAATATAACCTACGTGTTCAACGCAAGAGAATAAAGCGAGAAGAAAAAAAAATTTCACACACGTTATTTACACACACAATACATAAGCATCAAGAACACATAAAATTATACACTTAAATGAAACAGCACATTTCAGTTTTTTATATTTCGTTGTTTCATACTAACCCAAGAAGTTCCGGATCGCGGGACTGGCCGGTCGCGTGCTCACGTGCTCGCGATTTGACCACGCGCAACGTGCTATAAGCTATATTTATAAGAAATGAGAGAAAGACAAAGAATATGCTCTGCTCTCGGCTTCCAATATATGATGACCTAAAAACCTAAGGAAACAGTGCACACCTATAAGAGCGAGAGTTACCGCCTTCGTGCGCTATTGCAAGACTCGATATTCTAAAATGAAATAACGTGCGTAAGTACCTATATACCTATTACGTTGGTGGACACAACTCGTTATTGACACATTTAATATTCAGTTTTGTTAATTCGCTATTTGCTTACCGTCAGGGCTGAAATGGAGAGTTAATTTGTAGTGTATAAAACAAGTGAGGCGTACCATAATAAAATAAATATAATTAATATATACAAATAGGAAATTAAAATAAACCAGTTCGGGTGCCAATTGTAGCCTTGCTAATTTAAAGGGTGTGATGCATTAGAAGAAATGAGTAAGTAGGAGTGGTTGCCACGGACAGACCGACAGACATATATAGGGTTTCAAGGGCCCAGGGATCTTCCGGTGGTTCGTTGTAATTTAATTAGGCTACAAGATATCCAGGTGGTTACGCCGGTGTATAAAGTGTGATGTGTAGAGGAGGGATCTCATGAATGTACTTGGTGGCAGCTCTGCAGCGTGTGGGGGAGGCTGTTCACAGGTTGGGAATGGGTGAATTTGTAGGGAATCGATGAATAGCGAATTAACAGACTACAGTAGGTACAAAAAAGATGTAATAAATTATAGACCATTTGAGGCACAAAACACAAACAGACAATCAAAAATACACCCTGGCATTGTCCTATTTAAGACACCTACAAATTAAGAAAATTGGGCTGTGGCGATCTAACCATCTACCTAAAATAGCCTATATTTAGAAGCACAAAGAAGACTATAAATAATTAACAATCAAGGCGGTGTTCTAACACGGCCTTAGCCTAACCTAATATCCAAATGGCCGGGGTTCCATGCCGGGAGCTCGGGGTGGGTCCGAGGTCGTGCGTAGTCGAATGGGCGGTGTTCTGCTTCAATGGGTGGTCCTGATAGACGCTCTTTGCGGTTTCATCGTAGATTTCTACGGGGGGGGGCTGGCGTTAGAGTATAGGTACCGTGCGGGGATCCAGCAGGCGTACGGCGACGCTGTGGTGGTGGGTCTACGTGTTGAAGATGTCGGACCGGCGACTGTGACAGGGCACGGCGGAAGCTGTGGCTGCTGGTCCACGGGCTGAAGACATCGGAAGGCGTGGGTGTGGCCTCGAAGTAGATCACGCCCGGCTGCTCACACGGATACGGAACACGGCGGCACGGCGGGCGCGCCGATATTCGCGAAGGGTGGTACGCGGACAGCTCAACCAACTTTTGGGAGCGAAAGTTTTCACATTTTGTTCATGTCGCCTGATTCCGCGGCCTCGGGACCCGCACTCGTCGGAGCACGTGGCGCGACCGTCCGTCTCAAGGTGCTGCCCGCTTCTGCCCGTGTCCCGCGGGCGGCGCGGCGGAGGATTGCCGCGTGTTTCGACATTCCCAATCGGCGTCGCTAAGGCCCCAGTGGCGAGATCCGGTGCAGCATCTCGCTTGCACCTTGCTGGGAGCGCTGCTGTTGCGTCCTTGTCTTGTGTCTAACGAATTTAACTCAAACGGCGCTGTTTGTGCACCAGTGCCGAGATCCGGTGCAGCATCTCGCTCGCACCTTGCTGGGAGCGATGCCGTTGCGTCCTTGTCTCGCACTCAATGCAAAAAGATAATCTCGCCCCTGGTATCGTTACGTCATAAGGCGGCGCGGCGGACGCTACACTGGCAAGGATAATCCCGCGGACTGTCTGTCGCGTGGCTTGATGCCAGCACAGCTGATGGCGCACCCTCTATGGTTTGATGGCCCGAGTTTCGCCCACTTACCTTTCGATGAGTGGCCGTTACATAAATGGGATCCGCGGACTGCAGACGAGCCGCCTGAAATAAAAATAAATGTAATGTCTACTACTACAAACTTACCTGATCCGCCCCTGCTTGTCAGGGTCGCGTCCCGCATCTCTTCGTGGCCGAAGCTGCTTAGAGTCATAATCTACGTATACAGATTCATTAAAATATTGTCAAACAAGTTCGAAATATCGCATCTGAAATACGCTGAACTGGCTTTAATAAAGGCAGTGCAGCACGTCCATTTTATGGAAGAATTTAAAAATGCACGATCGGGGAAAAATCTCTCGCCCGCATTTAGAAAACTGAACGCTTTCGTCGACGAAGGTGGCATTTTTCGTGTGGGTGGTAGACTCGCCAATTCTAGTCTGCCGTACGAGAGCCGGCATCCGATCCTGCTTCCGCGCCGCGACCATGTCGTCGAACTCATAATCGACTACCACCATCGCAAGTACCTACACACTGGGCCTCAGCTTCTCATGTCGTTACTGCGACAGAAATATTGGATTTTGGCCGCACGTAATATAGTGCGTACACGAGTGCAGAAATGCAACATCTGCTTTAAAACTAATCCAAAATCTCAATTCCCGCTGATGGCCGATCTGCCCGCGTGCAGAATAAACGAAGCAAAGAGTTTTTATCACTCTGGCGTCGATTACGCTGGACCTCTGAATATTTTGCCTGTTCGGCGCAGAGGAACACGAAGCGTAAAGGCTTACATATGTCTTTTCGTGTGTTTGGTTACTAAGGCCGTTCACGTCGAACTGGCTTCAGACTTGAGCACTGAATCATTTCTGAACGCCTTTAAACGTTTTATCGCACGAAGAGGTCCTGTAAGTTGTATTTATTCCGACAACGGAACGAATTTCGTTGGCGCAAAATCATATCTCGACGTCATCTATGACTCGATCTCCACTGAGGAGTATCGAGATAAGTTTGCGAATGAACTTCGGGAAAATAACATCGAATGGAAGTTCAACCCACCATCGGCGCCGCACTTTGGCTCGATGTGGGAAACGAACGTTCGTTCGGTCAAATTACATCTTTATAAAGTTGTGGGCACACAACTTCTTACCTTTGAAGAAATGCTCACAGTCCTCGTTCAAATCGAGGCTATTCTCAACTCGAGACCTCTTACCACGTTGAGTTCCGATCCTAGCGAGCCTCTAGCGCTCACGCCAGCTCACTTTCTCACGTTAACGCCGCTGAAATCCTTTCCGTCGGAGGACGTTTCGCGCGAATCTATTAATCTCCTTCACAGGAAACGCAACGTTGATCATATTATTCAATCGTTTTGGCGAAGGTGGAAAGTGGAGTACCTAAATAATTTACAATCGCGTCAAAAATGGAATACTTCCTCGCACCCTGTTGAGAAGGGCACTGTAGTAATCCTCAAATCTGGGGACAGCGCACCTTTGAACTGGCCCCTGGGTATAGTCGAGGACACCTTTCCTGGGAAAGATGGGATCGTTAGGGTCGTGGATGTCCGTACTAAGTCTGGAACATATAGGCGCCCAGTGGTAAAGATTTGCCCATTGCCTAACCAGTAAATTCATTTTTATATTTGTAACCGCTAAAATAAGTACTTTAATTAAATTCATAATCATTTATTTTACTTTGAGTTCGCTCTTGCATTTTTTCATACACCGCAATTTTCTTTATTAATTTATCCGCTCCGCAATATTAATTCGTTAACCGCTACAGTTAGAAATATTTTATTTATTTTTGATTGCTTTTCGCCGCAATATTATTGTTTTTCTTTCACTTAATTTTGAAAGGACTGGGTCCTCTCAAGCTGGGGGGCATGGTTACGCCATAATGTATTCGCGTAATGTATGGCTATGTGGTTCTATGTGATGTGCATGACCCTAGTCCTATCCTTGTTCCCCGCATACGCATGTCCCCCTCTCTCTTTCACCTGATGGAGCGAAGATTGACAGCGTCTGCTGAAAAGGCTGAAAGGCCCAGCTGTCAGTGCAATTATTGATACCGCGATGCACGGACACGCCATGTCATCGTAGCACCGGTTCCCGCCAAAACTATCTCGCCGCCGCCGGGTCCTTAGGTACCCAGGAGTACCTCGCCAGTACCGCGTGTGCTCGAAACTCGAACAATCCAAGGAACTTTCCGTGCTCTTCATCGTCGAGGACGCAGCGTTCCCGAACCGCATCCTGTGGGAGAAGGAGAAGCGTGGTGGCCACCCGCACACTTCTGGAAGTCTCCATCGTGGTGAGTCGTCCCACCTTCATTTATCCAACCCCCTAGAAGATTGTGCATTGCATGGGACCATATACCTTTTATTTTTTGCGAACCTATATAGGCCTCCCTTTTACAAACCCCATTTACAAAAACCCAGCGACCTACCCGCGCCACCATTATTAGTATACATAGATATACACAATAAATTACATCTATGCATTATGTGACTTTACTGTAAAGTGTGGTATTAATAAGTTTTAAATGTTACCACTTCTTACCTACCCCAGTTTTTAGGGTTCCGTACCCAAAGGGTGAAAACGGAACCCTATTACTAAGCCTCCGCTGACCGTCCGTCCGTCCGTCCGTCCGTCCGTCCGGCCGTCCGTCCGGCTGCCCGTCCGTCTGTCACAGGGCTGTATCTCATGAACCGTAATAGGTAGGCAGCTGAAATTTTCCCAGAGTGTGTATTTATTTTGCCGCTATAACAACAAATAGGTAATATAAAAAATAATAATAATAAAAGGGGGGCCCATACAAAAAACCTGATTTTTTGGTGTTGATGGTACGGAACCCTTCGTGTGCGAGCCCGACTCGCACTTGGCCGGTTTTTGTAGATACCCTATCTTGTAGATTCCATGGTTCGGTCAGAACAAACAGTCTCACAATAAATGATGTGTAGATCATACCTACATACTATCAAGGCGATTTCCTGGTGGGGTAGGCACAGATGATAGATATGTATGCCTAGAGACGCTTCCTCTGTAGGCATACATATTTTCATACATGCTCTTCGATTTAGAATGCTACGTACGATCTTTACGAAATACTTGATACGTTCTCGTAGGCCGCCGGGGAACAATTCCACTCACTTCTTCACTGTACATTTGTTTCGTCTATTTTTCGTCACCTATTCCATTGCCCATTCGCTCTGCATTCCCAAACCAGCCCAACATACTGCAAGTAAGCAAGTAGGTGGTTACCTAAGTACTTACAAATGCGTTTATAAATTTAATCCATTACAGATATTCTCGAACGAAGTCACTCCTAATACGGTGATGGCACGTTTTATATTTTGCGTAAATATAGTATTGGCTCGGGCGACCGCCTTTTACGTTTAGCGCTGCGAACCCTGGGGGTCCATAACGGTACAAAATTAAAGTGATTCATTAAAAAAACATAGAACTGAGCTATTATTTAACCGTCCAATGTATAAATTGAACAAACCGGTTTTTTTCCGAAAGTAGACTTGAAACGGGAACAAAAAAAAAAGTGAGTTATTTAAACCCCAACTAGAACTTAAAAGTGAGCGGAATAATGGCCCCTGTTTATGAATGAAATTGACTACCGCCTGTTTTCACCACCTCCAGTTACCTTAAATCTGATAGTTAACTTTCGGATACATTGCATATATGTATGGTGTAACTGAAAGATAACTTTGGGATTTTTGTAACTGGAGGTAGTGGAACCGGGCGTAAGCCTGGCACAGGGGCAGTTGTTATTCGTCAGTTTTTCTAACAATCATAGACAGCACAGTGCACTCGGATTTGTCAAATATTATCATTAGCCGCACCCCTTTGCAATTTGCATCACCGCCGAAAAGGACACAAAACTGAACGGAAATCAGTTAAGAGAGTCGTTACCCTATCCATTTCCCATTGTACGGGCGGAACTATTTACGTGCTCTTAATGTTTTACTAGGTTTTTGAAATTTGGGATTCTTAAATATATTGTCGAAATCTGCGCCTGTATTTATTTTATTATACCTAGTTGAACAATAAACTACGTAATAAAGTTGTATTTTTTCCGTTCCTTGTCGATTTTTTTTACTGAGATATTTACAAATAAATTAATAGATACGGTAATATTTATATTACCGTATCTATTAATTTATTTGTAATGAAGCTTTCTTAAGTGGTAAAAAAATATATCAAAATCTGACAACGTTTAGGGGCAGGTAAACTTTGGAAGAGTCGCCGTGCAAAATTATGCCTGAGCAATTCTGAGTATTTCTTAAAATTTTCAAATCTTAGATTTCCTGTGATTTTGCCCAATCACTGAGTTTTTAAGGTTTTCTCGCAACTTTTGTCGAAACTTACAAAATGAATTGACTATGTGTACCGGGATTATATGTAATCATGATAAATTCTGCAGTTCATTTATATGGTCCGTCAGCGTTGCTCCCTATTTAAACGTGTTTTGGAAATAATTTTAAAACTAGTGTGCTGATTTACTTAATTTCCACTCTCGCTTTCCCCGTAGTGCAAACACTCGTTGCTGCCAACCAAATTGTTGGCAAAATTCCGTGTTTGTGTTGACTTTGAAGGTGAGCATTCGAACATTTGTCGCCTTAGAAACGTAGTCATTTGGAAATAATCTTGATAACCACGTTTCTAATTTGAATAATTGATATTTTCATTGCATCCGGCGATCATTAAAATCTATAAGTCTCAGGTGTCTGCTTTGTTTTTTTTTTTTTCAAAAACGAATCTTGCTTTAGAGCAATAATGAATATTGTTATTAAATTTATTTTTTCTATCGTTGCACGTGGTTTCACTCAGCTTTTATTAAATAAAAAATAAAACCAAAAGATTCAGGTATTTATTGACTGATCTTAGACACAAAACATAATTAGTACATGAGACTTTCCTCTGAAATGTTCGTTAAAAAAAAGTAAACCGTATTATGCTACTAGCCGATGCTCGTACTGCACAGAATGTTTATTTTCTACTGAATGGTTACGTATTATCACGAGTACATATGAATTAGAGTTGTCGGACAGTCGTATGCAATTATTTTAGCGACAATGAAAAATTGTCCGTGTTTTCCATCCAGTTCAATGTAGCCGTGCTCATAATGGGAAGGTCCTGGCATGGCACCTTATTCCTTCGGGAACGTGGTATGTTGGGCTTATATAATAACGGTAGTTGTGTGGTATTGTATTAGCCATCCATGTCAGGTTGCATAAAAACAATTAAAATGTTTTATGACTAAATAGAAACTTCGCTCATTCACCTCACCAACAATAGCATCTTTATAATAAATATTGTCTTTTATTTTCTTTAAAAATTGCGGCCAAAGATATTCCAATTCCTACCTTCCGTAATTCCACTGTGGATCATGCATGCCAAACAAAATCCTTTGTTCATAAATTTCGTATGAGTATTGGTACAGCTGCTCCACTATTATCTCTCGTAAGTAAATGAAATTACTTAGTGACTACCTACCTACAGTATCTATTTTATCAGAGATTTACTAATCCGCAATGCATGTAGTTATATTAAGTTATAATGTAATAGGCAATGACGATATTTGAATGATATTTAATCTCCAAGTTGCCTTCGGCCGTTCTCAAGGGGTTATTCCATTTTCGTCATCGTGACGTCACAAGCCAAACAAATTTATTTCCACATTCGTCACCCTGAAAATAAGGTGACTTTTTAATTTCCTTTTTCGTCATCCAGTACTCACAGTATGGGAGGTACAGTTAAACTAAGAATTATTGGAGCATGATAAAAACGGCGCAAATAGGCGACGTAACCAATTGACAGAAACACAATTACGAGGGTTTTACTTGCTTTGCAACTTTAATTTTACTTGCTTGCCTCCTTGAAGAGTTCGTGACTGAAGGTTGGCTCTGTGTCATGCAGACATGTCCAGATACGGATGGAACTACTTTGTTCAATGATTATTTTACCAAACAGTCTTATACAGCTTGCATGGGCATTTTCTGCAGAACGCCACAGAGCCACAAACTCGGTGGAAGCATGGCACCACCACCTACTGCGGCTAATGGGCGCAATAACCCCATTTTTTGCAGAGAAATAAAACAACAACACAATCTGTAAAAATTTCAACTGTCTACCTATTAGGTACGGTTCATGAGATGCAGCCCTGTGACAGACTGACGGAGATAGGTAGGCAGCTGAAGTGTTCACAGAGTGTGTATTTATTTTGCCGCTATAACAACAAATAGGTAAAATAAAATAATAATTGAGATTAAAGGGGGGCCGTGTTTATTATTTTAATCCAATAGTAAATTTAATTTTACTATTATTACTTCAATACCTACGATGTCTCTGATTTAAACTAGTGATTACATTAACATAAATTTCTTAATGGTGTTATTAGAATAAGGCCATATTCATTACGAAACACGCATGTTGATTTTATCTGCCAAGTATACTTTCAACTACCCCGGTGACGAAAAAGGAAAATAATTTGTTACCTTAATATTCGGATGACGAATGTGGAAAATAAATACAAGAAAGCTAATTTTTCATACAAATTTGGCCGGTGACGAAAACGGAATAACCCGTTCTCAAGTTCTTCTCAAACTATAGGATCATCGATATAAACTAAAATAATTTATTTCTGTATGGTGAGGACTATTTTTTTATGTAACTGGACATTAGTAGCCATTACCAACTGTCATGATATTAGCCTTGCACACCACATGGGAACTAGCGTGGGAACTAGGGTCATGTCAAGACCTTCCTTATATTGCTCGGCTACATTGAACTGGATGAAGAAGACGGACAATTATTGGATGAGACCAAGTAGTAGGTAAGGAACCGGAAAAACCTGAAGCTTTTGCAGAATCCGAACAACGGCCAGCCTCAACGGTTGACAACGGCCATCCACCTCGAACCTAACCTAACCCAACCGCGCTCAGAGTTGCTTCACCAAGCATATCGAAATCTCAAGGCGTGTCGGCACCGGGCTACCGAGGAGGCTGACATGACGATGCTTAGTGATTCCATTAGTGCATACAGTAGATGATTGTTGTTTAGTTCTATCAATAGGCAGATGACTTACATGTATATACACCGTGTCCGGTATAAGGTTACGAATAATTAAAAGGCAGGTCATATATCCTATCCGTAAGCTCGTCATAACAAAGAAAGTTCGAAAGTAGTAAGTTGAAAAAAAAAATTAAAAATATTATTTATCAGTATACTTGCGCCCTAATAACTACTGCAAGCGCGCTGCGCCATCTTCACCGCGCATGGGTTTAATTTGTTGCATCGCGCATCACATTACCACAATACCTAAGATAGTAGGTAGATTATGTACCTTAGGTACTTACGTTTATATTAGGAGAGGGCGGCAGCGGCCCCTTCTAAGACCACGCGCCGCTCGATCTGCCACCACATTCCATTGTTCGTAAACATGCTCTCGTCCGTCCACAACACAGATTCCACAAACATTGGTTGGCGTTGCTGCTGGAGTTGAAGCCATTGGCAAAAGTTAACTCTCCGAACGTGATCAGCTGGCAGCAGTGCGTGTGTTCTGATTAAATAGGGATGCTGTTTATCACGTTTTAACACACTATGAATTGTTGATTTCGACATGTTTAACACTCGTGCGGCTTTTCTTGTACTCGTCCTAGGATGTAGGCGAAAATAATCTATCACTTCTTGTTGTTTCGTCGTTCGGAACCTTATTCCGGACACGGTGTATACACCGTGTCCGGAATAAGGTTCCGAATACTTAAACCTAAGAAAGGTCTAAACATTGTAAACAACTTTTCCGAAGAAACTATATTAATATACTTAATAGTTTCCGAGAAATAAAATAATTCAACTTTATTAAAAAGCGGAATTTCTCCAGTGTGAAAAAGCACCATAAATATAGCGGGGCGGCGGCGGGGAGCGGAAGGGCGGCGGGGTGCGTTCCCCAGCTGTCTTGCTCGCTTTGTAGGTAGTATTCCGAAGCGGCGGCGGCGCAGCTTCAAAGGCGGTGTCTCTTTGAGACAAAATGCCTACTCGCACCAATTTGCAACGCAGTCAGTGTTTGCGTGGCCTTGTAACTGTGCGGTCGAAAGTGTGTCAAGGTCGCGTATTCGCTATGAACGCGAACGTTTTTACTACTCGGGAATATGGAGACATGATATTGGCGTATGGGGAGTGTCACGGGAATGCCTTGGCTGCATTACGTTTGTACCGTAATCGGTTTCCGAACAGGCGTCAGCCTGCTGACTCAAGAACAATAACCGCTGCTTTTCAGCGCATTATTGATAACCGACCCGAGCACCAACTATGCGAGAAGGTGTGTTAAACCCCCGCGCTCAAGAAGTGATTATTTTCGCCTACATCCTAGGACGAGTACAAGAAAAGCCGCACGAGTGTTAAACATGTCGAAATCAACAATTCATAGTGTGTTAAAACGTGATAAACAGCATCCCTATTTAATCAGAAGAACACACGCACTGCTGCCAGCTGATCACGTTCGGAGAGTTAACTTTTGCCAATGGCTTCAACTCCAGCAGCAACGCCAACCAATGTTTGTGGAATCTGTGTTGTGGACGGACGAGAGCATGTTTACGAACAATGGAATGTGGTGGCAGATCGAGCGGCGCGTGGGCTTAGAAGGGGCCGCTGCCGCCCTCTCCTAATATAAACGTAAGTACCTAAGGTACATAATCTACCTACTATCTTAGGTATTGTGGTAATGTGATGCGCGATGCAACAAATTAAACCCATGCGCGGTGAAGATGGCGCAGCGCGCTTGCAGTAGTTATTAGGGCGCAAGTATACTGATAAATAATATTTTTAATTTTTTTTTTCAACTTACTACTTTCGAACTTTCTTTGTTATGACGAGCTTACGGATAGGATATATGACCTGCCTTTTAATTATTCGTAACCTTATACCGGACACGGTGTATATACTAGCAGCCCGTCCCGGCTTTGCACGGGCATAACGTCATTTAAAAAAAATTTATTTTGACACAATGATACACAAATAAACCATTTTTACGTAGAGTTCCTACATTGAGAAATTTGAAATAAAAAAAACTTAAATATTATTATTACATGATTATTAGATATTAGAGAAATAATAAATTCAAAGTGCTACAGGGAGAACCGCGGCCTCCGAGGCACGCTCCCGCCGCCCCGGCCGGCCGGTACCGCCGCAAGCACTACATCCCGCAATTTTTTAATCTATAATATCTTCGAAAATATTCATTTAAATCATATGCTGTAAAGGGCCGTATAGATCTATATTAAATCAACAATGTATTTAAGGTATTTAATTGGATAAGGATTAATGCTGTATTGGTTAAAATCGCTTCAAAAATTAGCCATTTTTTGTCGGAAAAAGTAAATGAGAAAAAAAAATTATTGTGGGATATCCATAAGAGATAGATAAATACCATCGCGGAGTTTTCTGTAGACCTTTTCAATGTATACAATACTTAGTACATTATTTTGATAAATCTCGTAGGGTTCAGCCTGCGTTTGCAATGTAAGCGGAAAAAAAATATTTTTTTACGACATCACATTGGAAACCTCAAAAATAACAGTATTTCTCAAATATTTAATGGATATTATTATACATATAAACCTTCCTCTTGAATCACTCTATCTATTAAAAAAAACCGCATCAAAATCCGTTGCGTAGTTTTAAAGATTTAAGCGTACATGGGGATATAGGGACAGAGAAAGCGACTTTGTTTTATACTATGTAGTGATGATACAATATACATGTTAGTATATTATATCATATATATTAGTTTATTTATTTCAAAGTATGTTTGTATTGTTATGTAAATTATAGTTTACTAGCTGCGGTACCCGGCTCCGCTCTGGTTAGTGTCGGCTAAATTATTTCATGGATAAAAAGTAGCTCACATGACTGATCCAAAATAGGGTCAAACTGGTCCAAGAAAATGTATCCGTCTACCAAATTTCATCAAGATCGTTCGAGCCGAAATAGCATGATTTAATGAGAAACATCCAATAGTTCCCATTTAGAGCTTCATTGACATTTGGTGGTTATTTAAAAAAAAAGCATTTGCCGCCAGAACCTTTCTGCACCTAGGAAGTAAGTAAAGTTTAAATCCTAGATAAGTTTTGCGTGGACTCCAACCCATCGCCAGCCTTTACATGAAAACAGTAACCCATCTCGAACCTGACTGCTCCCAGAGATGCTATACATTGATAAAATACGCACATAAATCGGTTAAGTGGTTCGCAAGTTATAAGAATTTAACACTCACTACTCACCCTTCTGGTAATGAAGCGTTATATTATGTAGCCTATAAGTTTTGAGTAGAATCAGGCTAGACGTAGATACAATCCGCATCTAAATCGAGTAACTGGTTCTCAAGGATTTTATTATATTGGTCGCACCTCTGGCGATTTAGCGTGATGCCAAGTAGGCCTAAAGTTGCGAGAAAAACCAAGTCGTACTTCGGTACAATTAGTAGAAGTAAGCGCCTCCGCCGCTCCCCTCCCCCTCCAGCCGCCGCCCTCCCACCGAGCCGTCCAAAGCATTGTAGTTTGTATGACAGCCACATCTTAGCGTAAGCGGAACTGAATTATATTTAGCCTATACTAATTCACAGGTAGTTAAATGTACGTGTACTAAGTTTCATCTTATTCGGATAATTGATTTAAGAGTTATGGAGGAACATACATAGATGATTTCTAAAAATTGTCAATTTAGTTTAAGTATCATAAATAAAGTCAACAAACGTAATATATTATAAAACAAAGCAACTTACTCCATGAACAACCATTTCAGATTTATGATTAGTATAGAGTTTACATTATTATTGCTGTTATGTTATTCACATTAATATAAATGAACCAAAACAACCCAAAAAGGATTAATTACTTACCTACCTAAGGCTTATAATAATTTAAATAAAAACGAAGTAATTCTTAATAATTAATAGGTAGCCTATCTATATAATTAAAATAAAAATGAAGTATCTTTTTGTACGTGTAACTCCTAACCAAAACAAAACCTGCCAATCACTAATCTTGGGCATAATAAAGTACAATGCGTTTTTAACAAATCGCTAGTGCCTTGAAAAGTCGCCAAACGGACACAACTGTCAATGACGTCTGCCCTCACGCGGCTGCCCGTGTTCGGGTGGCGCACTCAGCGATGAGCGACTTCTTTCGCCCCCCCCTCGCCCGCCGTGCGTCGCTCCGCCCGCCCCGCCCCCACCTCCGCTCCCGTCGCCGCCCCCGGCCCCGCTCCCCCGGTGTGAAGTAGCGCTACCGGCATCGTTTTCGCAGCCCCGTGAAAGTTCGAAAGCCCATGGGCACAATATCTTTATAAATTGTAGCCTATGTCTTATTCTGATGTATAAGCTATATTATTGTAAAGTTTCATTAAAATCCAGTCAGTAGTTTTTACGTGAAAGAGTAACAAACATCCATCCATCCATCCATCCATTATTACAAACTTTCCCCTTTATAATATTTACTAGCTGCGGTACCCGGCTCCGCTCGGGTTAGTGTCGGCTAAATTATTTCATGGATAAAGTAGCTCACATGGCTGATCCATAATAGGGTCATCCTACCAAATCATCTACCAAATTTAATCAAGATCGTTCGAGATGAAATATCATGATTTAATGAGAAACATCCAATAATTCCCATTTAGAGCTTCGTTGACATTTGGTGGCTATTTAAAAAAAAAAGCATTTGCCGCCAGAACCTTTCTGCACTTGCACTGCAACATTGTTTACCTAGTAAGTAAGTAACGTGTAATGTAGGTAAGTTTTGCGTGGACTCCAACCCACAGCTAGCCTCAACATCGATAACAGTAACCCATCTCGAACCTGACTGCTCCCAGAGATCCTATACATTGATAAAATACGCACATAAATCGGGTTATTGGTTCGCAAGTTATAAGAATTTAACACTCTCTACTCACCCTTCTGGTAATGGAGCGTTATATTATGTAGCCTATAAGTTTTGAGTAGAATCAGGCTAGACGTAGATACAATCCGCATCTAAATCGAGTAATTGGTTCTCAAGGATTTTACCAAGTAGTCCTAAAATTGCGGGAAATACCAAGCCGTACCCGCCCCCCCCCTCACCCGCCGCGCGTCGCTCCGCCCGCCCCGCCCCCGCCGCCGCTCCCGCCGCCGCCCCCGGCCCCGCTCCCCCTGGTGTGAAGTAGCGCTACCAGCATCGTTTTCGCAGCCCCGTGAAAGTTCTAAAGCCCATGGGCACAATATCTTTATAAATTGTAGCCTATGTGTTATTCTGATGTATAAGCTATATTATTGTAAAGTTTCATTAGAATCCATTCAGTAGTTTTTACGTGAAAGAGTAACAAACATCCATCCATCCATCCATCCATCCATCCATTATTACAAACTTTCCCCTTTATAATATTTATTAGATTAGATGTATGTTCATACTGTATGCATACTATATATTTATTTTTATTTATTTGTTTTATTCTTTTTCCTTTCAAATTGCTATTGTGTACCTACCTACAGATATTTTAGTTTGTCTCTCCTCACCACCCCAAAGATTGACTGGAGGAAATCACTTTTAGTGATAAGTCCGCCTTTGTGGAATTTTGTTGTGGTTTTGAATTGTTCTTGTAATTGTATTTGTTTTCTATGTTGCACACTCAATAATTTATTCATTCATTCATGACTAAAAATGACCGAGGTTCTCTCATAATTCAACCAACTATTCAACCGACGAACCAGCGTCTGCTCGTATTCCCGACCGGAATCTCCCTTATGCTCATCAACGAATCGGAATTTGCTTCCATACTCGTATGCTTCTTAATATAGCTATGCTATGAATGCGATGACCTTGCTCGATCGCTTGTCATTAACACCTGAGGGCGTACCTGCTAACTCGCACACAATTTGCGAGCAAGTTTTCTCGAAGATGATTTCTCGTAGCAGATGAGTTCACTAATGTTAAATAAATAAATAAATGTTTACCGGTGTTTACCGGTGTTTCTGAGACTTACAAGAGCACCGACCATCCTTTGAAAAAAAAAAACAGGATTTAAAATAATATGTTTGGAATTCGGCATCTCGGGCAAGTCCGATCGTGAATGGGCCGCCGCATCCTCGGAGAATATTGTGCGGATTCCATCGACGTCGGATTCGTAATCTCGTCTGTCAAAGTGACACAATAACTGTCTCAATCAAGTCAGTCGTGTCCCAGCTTCGTTTGTCCTCGTCTGTGGTTTTTGCCATGAAATTGTGCTAACAGAGCGCCTCGCCGCGCCGTGGAGGGAAAATTCACTGTTCTATTTACTCGCTCGCTTCGCTCGGGTAGATAGATCCCTACCCCTGTACTTATTTTTTTGTCCAGGCCATCCAGGCCATTATCTTTATGGCATTTTAGGTTAATAACTGTACTCTATTGACATATAGTCAATCAGCGTGTTTGCGTCCACTGCTGGACATACGCCTCTCCAATTTTTCTCCAGTCCTCCCGGCCCTCAGCGGAACGGAACCACTGCTTTCCGCCGACGCACTTGATGTCGTCGTCCCACCTGGCGGGTGCTCTTCCCACACTCCGTTTTCCTATCCACGGCCGCCAGTGTAGGACACGGTTACTCCAATAGATTACATGGAGAACATATAGGTTTAGTTAAAATATATTATTGAAATTAAAAAAAATATCATTCGTACATCTCCGTTTCAGCTTGGACAAAAATATTTTCGTTTCTCCGGCGGCGTCCGTCGTGCGGCTCTCCGAATTATTTTTTTGAGCAGGTTTTTTTTGGTCGATTCCAGTTTTGTGACAAGACCTAAAGCCGTAGATACTTAAATACCAAGTGAAAATAATAGGGGTTCGCGGTGAACACGCCAAAACAGATTCGCAAGGTCTACAGCTCAGGAAGCCACTAGTAAATAATTTGTTTGATTACTTTTAATTTAAAAAAAAAACGATCGCAAAGGTTCTTCAACATAGGTACAGGGCATGTACGGTCGCATTCAAAGGTCCAGGAGCACAGAGTTTCAGAGTTCAAGTGGTGGCATCCATGGTGGATACCAAAGACAGTAACTCTATTGTTTTTAAGCTTGAAAAAGAAATTTGGTTTGGTTCGTTTTACCCACATTCAAAAACGTGACATAACCGTATAACTCAAGCCCCTAGGGCTTCAATTCAATTGCAACGAGTTGCAAGTTTGAGTGAAGATACACCACTCAAAATCGTTGCGACGTTTTGGGCGCTCGGACCGCGCCCCTCCCACCAAGATATGTAACGAATCGTCCCAACGTCCTTGAGGGGCGCAGGGCGCCGGCGGCAGTGGGTCGCAGTCCCAACATTCTGGGTCAATGTCCCATGAAAGTGAAACGGTGCGCCGCAACGGTACCGCCAACCGCCGCCGCGCGCCGCGCCGCCGCCGTGCACCTGCGGCGCGGGGCAGAGGCGGAACACGCGCGTGCGCCACATTCCTGCAGAGCTTTACGTGGATGGGTCATTCCGGCTCCACAGAGGAATGCATTCCGATCCGTACTCCACAAGTCCGGAATGAAGAATGAGAAGCAAAGCTGGAGAACCCGCAAAGATCTGAAAGTGTTATAAATTCACTAAACGGAATCGTTTTGTGCCGCAAGAGGCGGCGCCGCGGCAGAACCGGTCTAAAACACCCTTCTTTCTCTGATCAGTGAAAAACATCATTGCCATAAGCCACCTCCGGCGATGATTTCTTGTTTGTTGGTGAGTAGTGGGAACGGTAGTGGAAGTAAGTAAGGTTGATGAGGAATGGAGTAATAAAAGCAGAGAAGGCGGGTCCTCGTAATGGGGTTGACTCGGAATGACCATCGCTGAAGTTTTACTCTACAGCTTTGCGGAAACTTAAAAAAATTCAACGCACCGTACAAAATGTGAAAACAAGCGGAATATTTTTGTTTAGGGTTCCGTACCCAAAGGGTGCCAACGGAACCCTATTACTAAGCATCCGCTGTTCGTCCGTCCGTCCGTCTGTCACTCGCTGTATCTCGTGAACCGTAATAGGTAGGCAGCCATTGACTTATATATTACTTCGTTAGGCAGCTGAAATTATCAGAGTGTGTATTTATTTTGCCGCTGTAACAACAAATACGTAAAATTAAATAACATTAAACTTTTACTGTTTTAAGAGTCAGATTTTTGCCGTAGTTAGTGGTTGGCATACCAAAAAAACGTTTTCCAGAACCTCATCTGTGTATATTTCACCTCTAAAGCCTGTTCTATCAATTAAAAAAAGAAGTATCAAAATCTATTCATAATCGGCGGAATAATCTCCTAACAACATACACAAAAAACCCTGCTCCTTTTTTTTGAAGTCGGTTGAAAATAATATTGTCACACGCGCTTTTTCAACATTCGACATCGGTATGCTTAAAATTGTCACAAACCATCGATATTGTTAAGCGATGTTATTGCGTTGAAATGTCATTAACCTTTGTTGTATCGCTCTTATCTGCTGTTGCTTGTGTGGCGATTGTGGAGTTTCATTATGTTGCAATTTGCAATCCAGCAGAAATGGCTGCGCCCCTTACATATTTTTGGGCTCTGATAGCCATCCAATTATGGTTTTTTTTGTGACTGGACATCATTGACATATACCTTTTACATATGGTGGACTAATACCACATCTTAGATCACTAAATTAGCCTAACACACCACATGGGAGCTAGGTGCCATGTCAGGACATTCCTTCCATTGCATGACTACATTAAAATCGTAACGTAATGTAAAATTGTAAACATGTAAACAGTTATCGCCTGCAGTACGGGGAATTGATAAATTAACCACTCTCCTAACCCCTGATTTCACCACCTCCAGCTACCTGAAATCCGATAGTTAACTTTCGGTTACATTGCATTTTTGTATGATGTAACCGAAAGATAACTTTGGGATTTTTGTAACTGGAGGTGGTGTAACCGGGCGTAAGACATGAAGGGCAGGAAATTCAGTGGGCCCTATACTATATCTCCTTTACGTGCTTGAACCAACACCACACATCTAAAATATTGGATTGTTTAACCCTAATACCCAAAGCTGCCATTAACTTAAACCAAAATTAATTCCGTCCTTACCTGTGAATCCACGCGAGGTCTTGTTTCACCAGAGACCTTAGACCGACTTGTTACTAAATTGGCGCTTACGCCAAACCGATCGAGTAGCCTTTTCAAATGTATGGAGATTTAAGGTCGGCCCGTAAGCATCAGAAAATTTCGCCACTCATACAAACGTAGTTTACTAATAATTTGAAAAGCACCATTCCAACTTACTTGATATTTGGTATCTGATATTAAGCTACAAATATCTGTGTCTGCATGTCTTTGTTTTTTCGGTAATTTTTTTCTGGGTCAAACCACAGAGAAAACAAAATTCGTATGAAGATTTTCTTTTTGCTTCAATTTCATTCGGTTTGGATTATTCAAAAAAACAAAAGCGTGCAGACACAGATATTTGTTACGTGATATTAGATATTAAATATGAATTTAATTAGAATAGCGGTTTCCAAATGATTAGTACACTACGTTTGTATGGGGAGCAAAGCTTACGGGCCGTTCTTACATGCGCGCAGTGAGCGTGGTTAAGGCTGTCGTGAAGTCATAGGAAATCTAAGATTTGAATTCGAAACGAATTCTTTGTCCATGGACAATGTTGCACGGCCACTGCCATTAAGGTGGCCCAACCCGCTCAACTCCCCATACAAACGGGGAAAGAAGATCACGCCTATATTTCTTACCAGAGATCCCAAATTTTGCTCAAAAGAGCTTTATTTGATCGAACTAGATGTCAGATGACCGTTGGCATTGTAAAATTGTGTTTGTTTTCTAAGTTATAAGGTCTGCAAGTTCGAATTTTTCGCGCGTTTTATACAATAACTTTGGTGGTTTATTACACAATGATAGAGTAAGAAAATCTTAAAAAGATTAGTCATCAGACATAGCTTATTTAATCAAGATTTATAATCTATTTGGTTGTTGTTAGATTTTTTACTACAGCGGTCATGGTTTACTTTTAGCTATAAGTAGTTTTGAACTCAAAATTTTCGTAAATCTTACCAAATCATACACTACGCACATTGTCTTTTTTGTGGACATGTTGCATCTTCCTCATCACGAAGCCTGTCTTTTTCTTTGAAACAGAGAAGGTCCCAGAGCGCAACAGTGAGTGAGTTAGTCCCGCCGGGTTGGGCCACCTTAAAATAGCGAAATCGTCTTCCAGGCCTAACGTTTCTCTACCCCTAAACTGTGTCAGAATTTAATCAATATTTTTTTATCACTTGAGAAAGCTTAATTCTATGTCCGTATGTTTAGATTTTTTTGTAAATATCTGTATTTTTCATTAAAAAAAATCGAAATGGAACGTAAAAAGACAACTTTTTTCCAATGTTTATTATTCAATATTTTCCAAACTAAAAGATATATTTAAAAAATTAAAACATACCGACATAGATTTCAATAATATATTTTAGAATCCAAAATTTCAAAAACATAGTATAACATTAAGAGCATGGAAATAGTTACTCTCTACTCTGTTAAGACTACGAATATTTGCGAGATTGAGTTTGAATTGATAGCTTACGCAGCTTCGTAACTGCTTCTTAAACTGCAACGTACGAGGGTGGATCATAAAGTTTTTGGAATGACCATGAAAACAATTAAAATTTGATTGAAACTAATTTTTTTTTTCTACATAATCTCCTTCTAATTCGATACACTTGGTATACCGCTTTCCTGGATTAATTATTTCATCCTTAAAAAAATATTGTTCGTGAGCATCGAAAAACTCCTCGACAGCAGCCATGACCCCGTCATTATTCTCGAATTTGGTTCCACGGAGATTTTCTTTCCATTTTCAAAATACACGAAAATAACTGGGGCCTAGCTCCAGTTAATATGGCATGTGCTCATAAAGGTCGAAGCCAGAATCACTGATTGCAGTGTGGGCGATTTCAGATCTGTGAGCGGGCGCTTTGTTTTGATGAAACAGCACGCTGGACGTCAACTTTCCTCGTCGTTTTTCTTTAATGGTATCTCGCAATTTCGCGATTAAAGCTGCATAATATGAACTGGGAATTGATTAACCTTTAGGCAAGTAGGCAATTAGGAGAATTCCTTCAACCTCCCAGAACACAGAGGCCATAACTTTGCATGCAGCCGCAGCAACACGAAATTTCTTCACGGGCGGAGAAGACGGTCGTTTCCGGTACATGCTTTGTCGTTTTGTCTCGGGATTGAAATGGTTCACCATCGTTTCATCCATAGTTACAAAAAAACCTAAGAAGAGTTCAAGATCTTCTTGAAAGATGTCGAGATTCCGCTTAGAGATGTCAAGACGTTGCTTATTGTTCTCGTCAGTGAGCATTCGTGGTACCCATCTTGCTGAGACCATTTTTAAGGTGGCCCAACCCGCTCATCTCCCCATACAAAAGGGGAAAGAAGATCACGCCCATATTTCTTGTCAGAGATCCAAAATTTTGCTCAAAATAGCTTTATTTGATCGAACTAGATGTCTGATGACCATTGGCATTGTAAAATTGTGTTTAGTTTCTAAGTTATAAGGTCCGAAAGTTCGATTTTTTCGCGCGTTTTATACAATAACTTTGGAGGTGGATTACGCAATGATAAAGTAAGAAGATCGTAAAAAGATTAGTCATCAGACATAGCTTATTTAATCAATATTTATGATCTATTTGGTTTTTCTTAGATTTTTGACTACAGCGGGCGTGGTTTACTTTTAGCTATAAGTCGTCTTGAAATTAAAATTTTCGTAAATCTTACCAAATCATACACTATGCACATTGTCTTTTTTGTGGACATGTTGCATCTTCCTCATCACGAAGCCTGTCTTATTCTTTGAAACAGAGAAGGTCCCAGAGCGCAACAGCACGGTTTTGTACCGTGCCCGCGAATGAGTTGGGGCCGCCGGGTTGGGCCGCCTTAAGTTCAAAACATCTGTCAATTTTTTTTTACCGCTGCCATTACTAATCTTTAGGGTCTCTAAGAGGAGGTTTATTGAAACTTGTCTGTCTTCCAAGACATTTTTTTCCACTTTTTGGACCTTTTGTTCTGTGAGGGAGGTGGTCGAGTGGCCAGAGCGGGCGTCATCTTCACAGCTCGATCTGCTAGGTTTGAAATCAGACATCCAGTAAGCAACGGCGGAATAGGGTGGTGCACTGTCCCCTAATGTTTGCTGCATATCCAGAAAAAAATCCATAGCAGAAATGTTTTTCAGAAACAGGTACTTTATGACCGCACAAGTCTCGTTTTTCTCCATCCTTGGTCATTTTTGGCGACCACTTAAATTAAAAAAAATATTTCTTAAGAACTTTAAGCCACAGCTGAATTATATTTTACGTCAAAACACTACAATAGTGACTGCTCACTTTCATTACAGATTACCCTTAAAATACCTGTTAGAAGTATGTGATTCCAAAAACTTTATGATCCACCCTCGTATTTAAAGTTGCCGACTGCGCGTTTTCATACAAATTGGTAGTCCGAGGAAGTAAAACTGTACACAGTAACGATTTTGTGTGAAAGTCCCGTTACCGCCAAGTTAGGTGAGAACTCGGACTACCCATACTGAAAGTATGTAACCTTGCATCTAACATCACTTGCGGATTGCGCGGCGCCTTCTCAAGGTCTCTCCATCCTTGACCTTCGCCGATAGCCGACGACGCGATGCCGACACCAGATAACGGGGAAGACGCCGTATGTTGAGCGGCTCGGAGTCTAGTGGCGCGGGGGCTTGCCTTTTATACCAGAGGTCTGGGTTCAAATCCTCGCCCCGTTCATGCTTTCGTTCTCTTTATGAGTTGGAGAAGCCATTTTCGTTACAAATAAGAGCTGCTCCATGTTTCGGAATCCATGTTAAACTGTAGATCCCGTTCCCTTTCTTGGTAGGGTTTAAGCCCCCCAGGGTTGGTACCATCGCATTTAATAAAAATATGGTAGAAGCGACAATGAAAAATTGCCCGTGTTTTCCATCCAATTCAATATAGGTAGCCGTGCTAATAAAGGTTAGCTCCTGGCAGTGCACCTAATTCCTTCGGGAATGTGGTGAATTGGGCTAATATCAGAACGGTAGTTGAGTGGTTTGAGCCATCCATGTCTGGTTGCATAAAAAAGACACGCACTGCTTATCAATACAATGACTCGCAATCTTTAGTCGAAGCCCGAATTGTCATCAAACCAAGTCAAACACGAATTGATGTAATGATCTGTTTGATAAGTGATTCGTTGTGTGCCCCTAACGTTATTCTACTCTATAAGGGCCCCGTGTCAATTACCTGTAACTCCGCATGTCAGACTCGTACTTAAAAATGTATGGTTGCGTAAGAAAACTTTTTTCTAATTACTTTAATTATAAAGTTATCAGACTCTGAAAATGTCTAATGTCAGGCTCACAACTTCTGAACAGACTCAATTTGAAAAACTTTTTCTCGTTTACTTATTTTGTAACGGATATTCTTTGAAAATCTGGGTATTTATGTTGTTGGTATATAATAATGGAGTGTGTTAGAAGTTCAGTTGTATAGGCGGCGCCATCCAATCCAACCAAAAAAATTCTTCCAAATTTGCAACTAAACGTCATATTTATTAATCACTCACTTGCCTGATTCCGATGTTACCCCCTGTTTACACCAAACATCCTTGAGACTGATTTGTTCGTCTGCAGACAGTGGATTTGGTTGGCTTGTCAATGGCGGGCAGGCTTCGACAGAAATTAGAGGCGCTCAAGTGAGTTTGCGAGACAATAGGAAAATGTGTTTTCGTGTTCTCGAATAGCAAAAGTTGCATAATCAGATCAGATCATTATAATGAAGATTTGTATGAAGATTTTTTTTTTTAGTAAAAAAGTTTCTATATGTTTTGCATGAAACGATTTTGGTCTCATCCGTGGGTTGATTCTGTATATCTTTACATTCTAAGCCTAAGGTTTGGACTATGTGGCACACGACGCGTGGCCGGCTTCCCATACGTTTATGTAATCCATGATTATATGCACAATTTGTCCATACGACGGAGACCCGGGTAACGCCGACGTCACACTTTCCCTTCCTTGCCTCTTCCTCGATTACCCGCCGAGTACAAACGATTGTTGCGTTTGTTCGGAACAGGAGAGCAGGATGCGCGAGCAGGAGGAGGCGCGGGGTCGGCGGGGCGAGGGCGAGGGCGCGGGGGAGGCGGAGGCGGAGGCGGAGGGTCCGGCGCACCACGCGCGCCGTCCGATGAACGCGTTCCTCATCTTCTGCAAGCGGCACCGCTCGGTCGTGCGCGACAAGTACCCCAACCTGGAGAACAGGTCGGTGGCTCCATCCTGTACGAAAATAAGAAATATTAACATCAAAACAAAAATGTTGCCCGTTAAAGTTTTATGCACATTCAATCCTTGATAATTATTATTTTTGTTTGCTATGGCTCAATTTCGTGCATCTATTTTACAGATCCATCACTAAAATTCTTGGAGAGTGGTGGGCCAACCTGGATGAAGAAGAAAAGGCATGCTACACGGGTCTTGCAAAGCAGGTGATTAAAATAAATAAATCAATATTCTAAATAAAAAGTTTTTTTTTGGTCTAATAATTTTTGTCTTGTGATGTGAATCTTTTATTTTTATAAAAGCTGTGCCGAGAGACTTAAGGTGCTCTTCTACCGAACCCAATGCTCAGTGAGCCACCATACCAGCGGATTTGCGCGCTATTGCAAAGCTATCATGTGATATCTCATCATGTGATATATTACATTAGAAAACTCCCAAGTTGTAGGTATGATGAAATGCACTCGCCGGAAGACAGTTCCATGCCCTGGCGGTGCGGCAGGGAAATTAGTTTAAGTGAACGATTCGTTCTAAAAGCGCCATGCAGCGCCCCGGGCCGTGTCGATCACGTATCAAGCTCGTACCTACCAAGCGTTCGTACCAAGCACGTTCCCAGCTATTGACAAGCGCCCTTGTCGAAGTCCACAAAAGGTGAAACTTCACCAGCAGCTCTCGATCCTATCAGAGCGTTAGAGTGAAGGATTGCTAGCAGAGGTTCATCTCACAAAACAGAGAGTGCAGAAGTTTTGTTGACACCAAGGTTGGGATAACGATACCGGCGGTATCCATCCACGAAGGTAAGATTAACATGAACCCATTTCATGTGTTGCCTTTAACATGGCTACGGAAACGTCATGCCGACCATAGAAACAGACACCACTTTTTGGCGCACCGTTTGTAGCGATCATAAAGAGTTGTTGTTCGTTTGGCACTACCTAGGAGACACGTGCGGCATTACGAATCGTACATTAGCGCCACGGACGAGAACAACTCCATCCACCACTTGTCTAAGTCCGATTTGGCTAAGGAAGTAATTAAAATTCTAATCTTTCTAAACTTTACTTGCAGTACAAAGACGCCTTCTTCAGCGCGAATCCAGACTTCAAATGGTACAAGCTTCCGGCGCCACCGCTGCGGACACTCTCGTCGCGTCCTCCCGCCGCCCTCCCCGTCCCCGTCCCCGCCCCCCCTCCGGACAAGCCGAGCGCTCCCCCCGCGCTGCACCCCCGCTACTACCTCCCCGAGCCTCTCCGCACCAACAACAACTCGACCAAGCACGACTACAACAAGAGGTTCGGCCATGCCTACGACGACTCCCCTCTCTCCATGTTCACCCCCGGGAAACTGGCCGACGAAGCTCAAATGGGAGGCCTCAGCAGCCTCATTTCCACCAACCCGAACGACAACTATGGCCTCAAACCGGAGACAGGCTTGTACACTTCCCCCTACACGCCGTACTCCGCGTCGACTCCCATCCCTGTTGAGAACCAGGGATATCGAGGCGACTCGGCGTATTCTGCTTATCGATCTCAATATTCGGACAAGCCGAAAGGCCTCTCGCGGGAAGACGCCATCCGAGAGTTGCAAAACGCTCTCTCCGAAACCACTCGCATTTTTGAAGATTTCGACGATAACCCCAAACTCTTGAGTTTTGACAATAACAATCAAACGTTGCGCGACAACAATTTCACGAATCAGGAAATAATCAACGAAATAGTAAATCGAAGAATCATGAAAGAAGAAATGTTCAAGGACGATTCAAACAAAACGGACTATTCAGATAACGATAAAATGAGCCGGTACGGTCGGTCGTGCAAGGGAAAGAGGTACCAGGAGTTCATGTCCGTCGGCGGTTTGCTGGCCAACAAGCGCATGAAGCGAGAAGACACCCCGGAAGAATACAACGCATCCTGCAGCTGGGAGTACTCCGGGCAGACCGACGAGTCCCTGTCGAACGGGGACAACCGGGGCGGCTCGCACAAGACCGAGTACGAGATGTCGTCGGAGAGCGACAAGCCCGAGTCCCACGACGAGCCGAAGCCCTTCAGGCCGGCCGACTTCGACCTCGACGCCAAGATAAAGGCGCTGCCCTCGCTGAGCCTCGAGAAGTTCCAGGAGAGGAAGCGCGAGAGCAAGAAGAAGAAGCGCAGCGGCTTCGCCGTCAAGTGCAAGCCGACCGGGGCGGAGCGGCGGCGCGAGGCGGAGGGCTGGCGGGAGGCGGTGATCGGCAGCCAGAAGCGGAAGCCGAGGAAGATCAGCATCACGCGGCTGGAGGTGCACAGCATGGTGAACCGGACGGGCGAGGCGTCGACGCCGGAGGTGAGGATCGCGGCGGAGGCGCCCGGGGCCCTGGAGGCGGGGCTGCTCGCGCTCGCGACCTTGGCCGAGGTCGCCGCCTGCACCTCCAAGCTCGACAGCTCCGCCACCGCCGTCGAGGCCGCGGCGCCTCTGCCGCACCAATATCAAGTGTAACGTAAGCCTTAAACATAAAGAGAATTCCAAAAAAAATACTATTTACCACTAAAATATTAAATTTATATATCTTACTAAATCGTAATACATGCATAGTTTATAAATTTATATACACACTAATTGTTAAAATAGTTTTTATATGTTATAGAGTAGATTATTTATGTTTGAAAAACATATTTTCTAGAGTGGTTTCTGAAGCTGGATTTTTCGGTCATCTTAACTTTTCTCATGAAGTGTATTTTTTTCATTAACAACTCATAAGCATTTAGTAAGTGTATGTAGGTACTGAATTACGATGAAAGTTCGGATAGTTCCAGAGAAACATACCTTCTGCATAGGTCCAGACAGAATGCCAAAACTACCTTAATTCTATTAAATTTATTAAACAACCCTTATAAAGAAGATAGCTTTAAGACACGAATTAATACAATTGTGAGTATAAGAGAAAAGTCGCCTTATGAGAACATATACAACTAGAATTTTGTACACATGTATGCAATGCTCTCTTGATAATTAGCAACGCTAAAAATCGTGGAATAGGTGGATTGTCAAGTTTGTTATAGTCTCACATAGCTTATTTTGCGCATGGCTTAGGAAACCACTGTCTTTTAAGAGATACCACATGAAAAAAATCCCCCATTGATCGGGAATATATTTACAGCCTGCTCTAATAAAAAAAATTAAGGAAATGATAATAACTATTTTAGGTAAATAATATGGTTCAAAATATAACTTAATAAAATTTTTCATCATTTTAATAAAAAAAATGGGGGTTGTAGAAGTCGGGTTACTTAAAATAAACTCCAACGTCAATCCCGGGGGTTATAACTCTGTCAAATTATATTTTTTGCCATTCAATTTAGATTAGACTTTATACAGTATTTTTTTTATTTCGTTATAATCTAACAAAGAGCTGGCAATGGCATCAAACCACTACTACTACTAGGTACCCTTCCGGGAAAACGGCGTGAAGGTATGTATGTATGGCTAACCTAAACCACAAACATATCTTTACGAACTAATAATTACTTAACAAAAAACTTACCTCAGCCAAAAATGATTTAGCAGTGGGTAACTTGCATTGTTATAATGGCAACACATCCTCGTAGCCGCAAAGATGAACGGTTAAGATGGCGACCGTTTAGTTCCGATTTTGGCCACGCGCAAAATAAGCTATGTGGCACTATAGACATGCTTTTCAGTCGCAGATTATGAAGCACAGTGTTCCGGATCCGACCTAAAGGCGGGCAATCAAGCATCGAATTAAGAGAGCAAAGTATGATAATACATAATATGTATGCATACATTAAGCTTAAGGTACTTGAACAACGCAAGTGAAATAAATACCTACCTAGTTACGTTAATATTTAACATTTCGAGCCAAAAAATATGCTTGTCTTGAAACATAAAAAAAATAATTTCCCTGTCCAAACTGCCAAAGAGTAAAAATATACACATTTATTTATCTCTTGTTAGCTTAGTATCAAATACTACGTAGTCTTTGAGCATGCTCAATCACTTTTATATTGTCACTATGGTTTTGCTGTGTCTTGTCAAGATACCTATACATATTTAATTTAATCAAAAAAATATTTACTAATAGTTTTGTCTACACATAATATAATCTTCCTCTTTTTACAAAGAGACAAAGATGAAATTGAATTTATTTGCTTCAGCCTAGTCTGGATAACCATTTTTACCTAACGGTGTATTTTAAAACGTAAACGGTTTTACGCTTTGAAATTCGTAGCCACATACAAAGTATTGGTCGCAATATTTTTGGGGCAACAAAAATTAAAAGTGGCCTTATTTTCAATCACAGAATTCAAGAAAATAAGCTTTTTTATGTTACATTCAACCCAAAGACCAATTTATATTAGTACCTATCTATGGTATAACTAGGGTACCTACTTATAAATAAACCTTATATCCAATTCATTTATTACATGAAAATAATATCTAGGATGAAACCAGGAAATAAGGTTCCATCCAATGTTAATGGATAAATCAAAATCAGAAACAATATGGCCAAATTAAGGAAAACCCATGGAGTTATTAAGTTAAACCCTGCTTTAATACGTTATGATCTGCCACAATATGACTTTGGAATTAGCAGACTTGTTGCCTTATTTTACAAGATCTCGATGTAATGTTAGATAGGCCATACCAGCAAGGATAGAAGGACGGGGTGGCAAACTGTAGGAAGTCCGTTTACGAATTCGGGGTGCGCAACATCGAGTGTTTGTTTATTACCGTTGGAACTCGAGAAAATCAATAGCAAGCGAATTCGTAAGCAAAGTCACTCGCCGGCGCTGCCGCCATTGTATGTAAATCCCTTATTTCGTCCATTGGTTGTTCACACACTTCAGGATTCTTCTCTTTTTCAAACGGTTCGTTTACCACTGGCGAAGACGAACTGACAAAGACACCTTGCCGGAAGTCAAAATGCAATTGCATTTTTATGCTTATTGTAAAAAAAAAATATAAAACGTTTTCCCTTTAAATGCCACCAACTACAGAAAAATTAAGAGTATAATGGTTTGAGAGCAACCCTAACAATAAAGTATGACTTAGATTACTTCTGTAAGCTGTACCACAGACGTCCGGATTACCGCAATCACCAGACTAGGTGGACTCTGGATTAGCGCAACTGCACTGTATGTAATGTGTAAATGTGTGCTCATTGTACCTTGTATGTGTGCGTAATTAGACAAACGTCACTAGCACATACTCAAGCTGTGTGCACATACTGCAGGTTCATTGAACATCATGAAATAAAGCCAGTAATTATTCAAAAATGTAAGAATATTTACTAACATTGAGATGACAAATAAAAATAGTCAAATCTTTGGGTACTAATGTATATTTGGGCACAAAATTAATGATGTTTCGTCACTTAGGATAATTTCCACACATAATGAAGTACAGGGTAAGTAATTTCACGAGTCGCAAAAAAATTTAAAGTGGTCCCGACGTAACCACCCTGTGGCATTGTATGTTTCCATAAAAAAGCTGGGGCCAGAGCTAGTTCGGGCAAAGGTTTGTCACGTAAAGAGATAATGGTGCTGGAAGATCTGTAGATATTAGGTGTAAGGTTGTGGTCCGTCGTTTTGTTTCCTCCCCTTTATCAGAGTATAAAAAAATATTTACAATTAGCGTTCGGACCAAAAGGTGATAGTCAATTTAATGATAGAAATGTTTTATTATAACCATAAAAAGTTGGAACAGTGTTGTCCCAGAGATTTTGCTTCAGTAGAAGTTGATGAACCCGAACCAATTATATATTTTTTTATTTCAAAGTAAGATTAAACTGTAATAATCGCTAAGGAATCCCAAATATCTTAATTTTTGCACATTGCCTCTTCAGATGGTTTGGATTTTTCACTCGGCTTCAACTCAAGTAATGTCTATTGGGCTGGACAGCCTTAGAGAAGGGACACTGTTATAAATAAAATGTATAAGTATAGACTATAAGGAATAACGATAGTTTTAAATATTTAATTGTCGCAAGCAGCCAAAGTGAGTGTTGCAGTGTTTTAGTTTATGGTTCCAAAGTTTATTGTTTCTTGTTATGTCCCACGTGGGAGGGAAGCGACCACGTGGGGTCCACTCTAGGTTTGAGTTCCTTCCAGGCTAGCACTTTCACTTCGTATGGAAAGCCTTCGCATAGCGGGGACGTTTCTTTTTTCTCTAAAAAAGATTTTGTGCTGAAAATGCCAGTGTGGAAGGAGCGAAAGTATATTGTATGTAATAGAACTGCGAAATAAATAATCAAATCAATAAGTGTTTCAATTGTGTTCCCATCGACAGCCCAACAGGATTTTTATGTTTCTTCGTTAGACTCATCATTAATTAGGAAGGGCCTAATCAATGAGACTGTGGGAACGCCCCTATACTATTAAGGTGGCCCAACCCGGCGGGCCTAACTCATTCGCGGCCTCAGTACAAAACCGTGCTGTAGCGCTCTGGGACCTTCTCTGTTTCAAAGAATAAGACAGGCTCCGTGATGAGGAAGTTGCAACATGTCCACAAAAAAGACAATGTGCATAGTGTATGATTTGGTAAGATTTACGCAAATTTTAATTTCAAGACGACTTATAGCATAAAGTAAACCACGACCGCTGTAGTCAAAAATCTAACAAAAACCAAATAGATCATAAATCTTGATTAAATAAGCTATGTCTGATGACTAATCTTTTTACGGTGTTCTTACTTTATCATTGTGTAATCCACCTCCAAAGTTATTGTATAAAACGCGCGAAAAATTCGAAATTTCGGACCTTATAACTTAGAAACCAAACACAATTTTACAATGCCAATGGTCATCAGACATCTAGTTTGATCAAATAAAGCTATTTTGAGCAAAATTTTGGATTTCTGACAAGAAATAAGGGCGTGATCTTCTTTCCCCTTTTGTATGGGGAGATGAGCGGGTTGGGCCACCTTAATATATGTAAACAGGTTGATTATTGAATTGTAGGCATTCAGTGTATACATTCAATAACGCAATCTCGGAAAATATAATTAACGAATCACTTGAAACCATATTTATATAAAGTCCATTTTTTTATTGAGACGTTTTTATAGTTTCATACTAAAAAAAGCAAAATATTAATAGTGAGAAAAACAAATAAAAAGAGGCCATTTGCGATCTAACGTGCCAGCAACGAGACCTTTAGAATGAGAGAAATTTTATACAAAATATGCGCCCCAAAAGTCTTGGTTTTCTTCAAAAAGTACCTGTGACGTTTTGAGCAAAAGTAATTACTTACTTAGTTGGTGCACACTAATAATAATAATATTAATTAAATTATTTTAATTTTATTTAAATTAGGAACGCGAGCGAGTCCAACTCAAGCTGGACCAATTTTCGTAATAAAATATGTTATTACCGTGTACCCTGTGGTTCACACCAGTTCTCACCTATTAACGGTTGTTTGATAATAAAAAAAAATACCAATAACAATTTTTAGATGATCAGAGGGGGCGATTACGTCTCAGGCTCGGTCGGTACACGGCACAGAAATCGGAATATTGTGGTACACGGGTTCCGTCGGCAAACACCGGCAAAATTCCAGCGCTGCTGCTTGATTTTGTTATCTATATTCAATTTATTTATTTAACTTTTGGTAGTCTAACTACAATAAGTTACGTCACACACTAATAGATCCGCGCATTCGATGAACTCAAGAAAGATGAACCCGGGAAAAACTTCACTGGTTTATAGAGTTTTCCCGTCCAAAATAATGATATGATACTGCAAATTTTCTTGGTAGGTAGAACAGTTTAAGGATGTTCCGACCCATACAATGTTTTTTTTACACAGAACGCAAAAAGTATTGCACTTTAAGGCACGAATTCGTCAAAAATATTAAATATAGCCATAGTAGTTACAGCGAAAACATATTCACAATTTCAGGTTTAATGGTTTCGTTGTAATTGCCGATAAGAAGTTTTACACCGTTAGATGGCGCTGTTAAATAAAAATCGTATTTTAGTAAATTGTAACAAAACCAATAATCCTGAAATTGTGAAATTGTTTTCGCTGCAAGTAATATGACTATATTAAAGTTTTATTATTAACTAATTCGTGGCTTAAAGTGCAATACTTTTTGCGTTATGTGTGCAAACAACTTTATATGGGTCGGAACAGCCTTAAGACACAGATCAAAGAACAAAATCAACAGCAACCCACCGTTGAAATGGATTAAAATTTATATTAGTTACTTGATTAACAAAGTTTCTTATACAATAATACCCATATAGTAGTTACAAGCAATATCTGGTGTAAATGACGGCTGTCATTAACTTAACAACCTATATTTAAGATAATATAGAAGGGCTATAATTAATATGTTAATAAATTATACCAAATCTCGGTGTAATAATAATATAAACTTCAGGATGACCATACAATTTAAGAAAAAAATTGATTTAAAATAGGATCTCCTCCTAAAGCAGGATCTAAGAATATTATAGTCATATATTACACGGAATGTCCTGAAAGTCAACGTCATAACGTGGAGGGCTGATAGGTCAGCTCGTACTGGCCAGAATATCAAAATCGTTAGTTTTCGCGATATTGGCACCTAAGGGATACAGCGTGTGGTAGACCGCCAGGTCGACTGGGTACGCATCATTATTTATCTCAATCTTAGGTCACTAATGCAGTCTCACCTTTAATAGCTTCACTGCGAGTCACATAGATTGAATATTGAAATAATTATACAATAACCCCTTTTGCACTAAATAGCGATATCTTTTTTTCCAAAGAAAAACATAGAAAATATTATACTATTTTACAAACTACAATGAGCACGCTATTTTTTTACAGTACGAAGAGTCGAAGTTGGCTATTTTAAAAATAAATTACTATTAATCAAACAAAAAAAAATATTTAAGTTTATAGCACTAATCTTTTTAAGTTTGTGATTAATTATTTGATTTTTTATTTTGAAATTCTGCCATAGAATCCTATAGAATGGTATTTACATGTTAATATCTTAGTTTTTTTTATCTAATTTTTTTTGAGCTTAGGTTCACTTAGTGACCATGTCAGCACCGTTCGGTCTTTTTTACTTCACTACCCCCTGTTTTCACCACCACCAGTTATCTGAAATGCGAAAAGTAACTTTCTGTTACATGACATAATTGTATTGTGTAAGCGAAAAGTAACTTTGGGATTTTTGTAGCTGGAGGTGGTGGCAACGGGCTTATGTCCTTCTACTTAATCAACGTTTACAAACCATTCAACTTCACTGTCTTTTCGGAGCCGGGCTGAATCAACATAGGCTGGATATTTCTGGTGTACAAGGTAACAATCCTCAGCTGTTGCCTTTCAAATGCGGCCCTTTAAATGATCTATATATATTTAAATAGTTGTTACCACGTCAAATACTACCATGCTGAACACATAGGAAATGGCTCGAAAATCGGAAACAAACGTTTTACAAACCGTTACACAACTACATAGTATTATATTGTAATCGCACCCCAAATAACCGTATGTCGTGCGATGCCTTTGTCTCTACAGCAGCGCGTGGGTACTTCAAGCTATGCTTTGGTCTTACCACTCATTCCATCGGTTGCCGTGAACCAACGTAGTATTCTTCACAGTCCTTTACCGGCAGTCGAGCTACACATCACAATGGATCGGGTCTCGTTCTTTGTGAACGGGCTTAAATGTTCGGGTGAGCTAACACCGACCTATGTAACACCTATGCTAGCATAGATCACTGAAATACTATCTTTACTTAATATAGATATAATATCATAATTTTGGCAGGATGACTCAGAGAGCGATAAGTTTAACATTTCCACGATGGTCAAAGCGGCAATGAAAATGGTCAGTGTTTTCATCCAGTTCAATGCAGCCGAGCAATAAAAGTAAGGTCCTGCGGCGGCTACTTTCCATGAGGTATTGGGCTAATTTCATGACAGTAGGTTTGTTATTACCCATCACATAAAAAACCGGCCAAGTGCGAGTCGGACTCGCAAACGAAGGGTTCCGTACCATCGTAAAAAAATGTATACAAAAAATCAGGTTTTTTTGTATGGGGACCCCCTTTAATTTTAATTATTTCTTAATGTTACCTATTTGTTGTTATAGCGGCAAAATAAATACACACTCTGTGAAAATTTCAGCTGTCTATCTGTTACGGTTACTGAGATACAGCCCTGTGACAGACTGACTGACTGACTGACTGACTGACGGACGGACGGACGGACGGACGGACGGACGGACGGATGGACGGACGGACGGACGGACAGCGGAGGCTTAGTAATAGGGTTCCGTTTTCACCCTTTGGGTACGGAACCCTAAAAAGGCACAGGTATTAAAAGTCGGGCTGGACCATGCAGGGAGGGAACCGACTACAGTTGATTGATTTTTGTGTTTTATAGCACATTAAATTATTCGAATATTAGGTAAAAATAAATTAGTAAAAATAATTAGATGTATAGAAAATTATCAATCACATTTCCAGAAGCTTATAGCTTCAAAAAATATATAATAAACTTAAAGATAAACAGCATTATTTATTGTTTCCTGCTTGGCCCGAATAGTAAACGTGAACCTACTTGTCGACTATCGCATGGACATAATGGCAAAATAATAGTTTACAGTAAATAGGTACTTAACTGAAATTGTAAATAAAAACTTGCGGGTAAATCTCTGTGGGTAAAAAGATATGCATCTGCTGCCATTAGAGGGCGATTCGTTGGCAACAATGTTGGTAAGTATTTCAGTGCAATTACTGTGGAATAGCAGATAAGATCTTTTCAGAGAAGTAGAAATATAATTTATGGGTTTGAGGTCCTTTCCTGCAGAATTACTAGCTTTCGTTGCTACAAAAAAAAAGGTAGGTGGACCAATGCATGAAATAATATTCTTTAAACAATTTCTCTTTTTATTTTTTTAATTTATTTGGGAAGACACCCATTCAATCTTTGTACAATACATACAATATATATATTTATGCTACCTGACATGGAAGGCTAATACCACACAACTACAGTCATGATATTATCCTAGCTCATACACCACAAAATCTTGGAGGAATTCCCTTTATGAGCACGGCTGCACTGAACTGGATGGAAAGCACGGAAAAAACCGGTCAAGTGCGAGTCGGACTCGCACACGAAGGGTTCCGTACCATCATACAAGATGTTTGATGATTATCAGCCTCAGTGGCCCAGTGCATCAGCCTCAGTGGCCCAGTGGCGCGACACTTCGGCGATCGCTCTCCGAAGTTAAGCAACGCTGGGTCCGGTCTGGTCTTGGATGGGTGACCATTAGACCGTTGAGAGAGGCTGGCCGTGGTTCGGAGTCCACGTTAAACTGTAGGTCTCCTTCCTTGCTTACTAGGTGGTAGGGTTAATCCCGCCCGGGTTAGTACCATCGCATTGAATGAACGATGGTCGAAGCGGCAATGAAAATTTTCCGTGTTTTCCATCCAGTTCAATGTAGCCGAGCAATATAAGGAAGGTCCTGGCATGGCACCTAGTTCCCATGTGGTGTGTTGGGCTAATACCATGACAGAAGGTGTGGTATTAGCCATCATGTCCAGTCACATAAAAAAAAAAACACGTTTTTGTATGGAGGCCCCCTTTAACATGTATTTTTAATTTTACCTATTTGTTGTCATAACACCAAAATAAATACACACCCTGTGAAAATTTGAGCTGCATACCTATTAAAGCTTATGAGATACAGCCCTGTGACAGACGAACGGACGGCCAGACGGACGGACAGCGGAAGCTTAGTAATACGGCCGCTTCAACCATAGTGTTATCCATTGCGGTAGTACCGACCCGGGCGGTCTTAACCCTACCACCTAGCAGGGGGAGGAGACCCAAAGTTTACATGGGTCCCGAAACATGGAACGGCTCGCATTCCGCAGCCCGCCCGGGTTGGTACTACGGCATTAGATGAAAAGGTGGTCGAAACAGTAATGAAAAATTGTCCGTGTTTTCCATCCAGTTCAGTTTCACGGAAGACCCTGGCATGGAAACTAATTCCTACGGGTATGCGGTATGTTGGGCTAATATCATGACGGTGGTTGTGGTATTAGCCATCCATGTCCAGTCACATAAAAAACGCAGACCTAGCATGAGCGCCCTTGCACCTCTAAGTAGAGCATTGTCTACTCGTCTTCAAGTTTCTCTTCATTCTAACGGTGTTAGACAGACACATCGATGTAAGCTAAAACATAGCTTTGGTACGTCGATGGACAGACAAAAACGACCACGGAATCTCCTCGAAAACGCCAGTCGGTGTTTGGTGCACACATCACATCGCTAAAAAGGATTACGGTGAATATTTACTAAACAAATGAATTTATGACGCAGTTGGCCCCGAAATCAATGCGGAGACGACCCTGAATGCGTTCCTCCGTTACCACCTGAATCTTCGTGGCACGAAGGCCATGTGCCACGAGGGAGGCTGCGGCGCGTGCGTGGTCAGTGCGCGCGTGAAGCATCCCGTTAACGGGGACTGGAAAACCATAGCAGTTAACTCCGTAAGTTTAGGTCCAGTTACATGAATGTGTTACCACGTGAAATTCTGTGGTGCCCAAACCAGTGTCACGAGGGAGGCTGGACAGTGCGCTGCCAGTGCGCGCTCGAAGCATCCCCTAAACTGGGAATGGCAGATCATTGCACTTAAGTCCGTAAGTTGAGATTTAGATACAGAAATGTGTGTATCCGTTACCACGTGAACCTTTGCGGCGCCCAAACCAGTGTCACGAGGGAGGCTCGACAGTGCGCTGTCAGTGCGCGCTCGAAGCATCCCCTAAGCTGGGAATGGCAGATCATTGCAGTTAACTCCGTAAGTTGAGATTTAGATACAGAAATGTGTGTATCCGTTACCACATGAACCTTTGCGGCGCCCAAACCAGTGTCACCAGCAGGGTCGGATTTAGAGTTGTAGAGGCCCCAGGGCAACAAAGGGGTGGATGCCCCTAATTATTATTCAAATAATCTGGAAACGGCGGTGCATACGTTTCACAGAGACATTGAAGAGGGGAAGGAAGACTGGTCGAACTGCTTTTTGCATATGTTCCAAATAATGCAAAAAATAATTTATTGTGCATAACTATAAATGTATGACTAATGTAACATCTGGTTTTGTTTATCAGAAGCCAGAAACTTTCAGTATTCCCTAAGTGTAATTGTAAATGTTAAAAAAACACACTGTTCTAACGGAAAAATATTAAAAACTGCTAAATCGATAAATTGAAAATATTTTCGTTATAAAATTAGTGCTCAACCTTTCCTTGAATAAGTAAAATTTATGTGGAGGCCCCTCTCTTGTGGAGGCCCCGGGCAGTTGCCCCGGTTGCCCTCCCTTAAATCCGGCAGTAACTCCCTTAAAACTGGACAGTGCGCTGCCAGTGCGCGCTCGAAGCATCCCCTAAACTGGGAATGGCAGATCATTGCACTTAAGTCCGTAAGTTGAGATTTAGATACAGAAATGTGTGTATCCGTTACCACGTGAACCTTTGCGGCGCCCAAACCAGTGTCACGAGGGAGGCTGGACAGTGCGCTGTCAGTGCGCGCTCGAAGCATCCCCTAAGCTGGGAATGGCAGATCATTGCAGTTAACTCCGTAAGTTGAGATTTAGATACAGAAATGCGTGTATCCGTTACCACATGAACCTTTGCGGCGCCCAAACCAGTGTCACGAGGGAGGCTGGACAGTGCGCTGTCAGTGCGCGCATGAAGCATCCCGTAAGCTGGGAATAGAAGGTCATTGCAGTTGACTCCGAAAGTTGAGGTCTGGATGCAAAAGTTAGCCTAAATGTGTATCTTCGTTACCACGTGAACCTGCACGGCGTCTAGTGCATCTATCATAAAGGATGCTGTAGGACGTGCTTGGTTAGTTTGCTCGTGAAATAACCTCTAAGCTGGGAATGGAAGGTAATTGAGGTACCTATAGATACATAAATGGCTCACTTATCACATTAACCTGCGCGTCGTAAAAAAATTCCAGTTTCGACATATTAACAACATAGTAGCCCATGCTCGCATGTACGTCTGTTTAAACAACTGAATACGTACCTGTTTACAGCTTCGAAACCAAGGTCATATTTCGTACAAAATGTTTTTAAAAGTGGAAAAGTTTTTAAAAGTATATGTTTAGTAACTTGCCAGTATATGTATTAACTATATATAGTCACGTTCACAACGTATAAAAGTATTTTTTCCAAAAAAATAAAACCATGCATATCGTATAATATTCACAACGTATAATTTTATACGTTGTGCATGAAGAGAGTTTAAAAATAGAATCAACTGCATCATGCAGAACGTAAACGTATAATATTCCTAACGTGAATTCACAAAAAAAGAAAACCATGCAGAACGTATAAATATGCCAAGAAGCACTGCATAAAGCGCCCTATAGTCGAGCCGTTCTAAGAAGCGTTTTTTGACACAGCAGTGTGGAAGGAAAGCTAATGACTAAATTATGGAACAGACCACTTTACCCCACGTTTTATTTTTTTGGGACCAAATAATAACAGCTTGCTGATGTGTTTTTTTTTATTATGACTTGTAGATTATATTTTATTCTATATTGTGTCAATTAATTACTAAACAATGTATGAAATAATATAATTATGAACAAAATAATGGTACAGTACCAGCACTGAGAGTACATTGAAATAGGGATGTGAACCTGCAAAATAATATCGAACATTTAAGTTTTTATATCTTTTATTTTCATAACTATTACTTAAATAATCTTACAAAGGAAAATCAAATAGATATCATCACGATTGCCAATGTTGGCTTGCGAGAAAGAATATTTGGTCTCGGGATTTCCAGCAATTAACTAATGCCTCCTTCATTTCTTAAATGATATGTTTAGGCACATATAATAAATGGAAAGTTCATTGCAGTATCATCTAGCTTTTTCTAGTCAGTTTACTTTACATCGCTGAAGAAGAAAGTCGAATCAGTCGACTAAAACTGACAGTCATCTTAGGTGAAACAGAATAATAACAATCGGCTTTAGATTCATTTGCACTTCACCCTTTTTTCCATTTTGGGTGGTTATGTTTTCCCTTTTTCGGTTCTCAGTACTGTTTTTCGACAAAAAAAGTGGTGCTCACGTCAAAAGTTGTCAATTTCTACTGACAAAAATGTATGTGGAGGACGATCCTTTTAAGGTGTAGAGCAAAATCTGAATCAAATGTTTTGCTCCAAATATGCAATGGTTAATGTTTGGAACATTATTCCGTTGAAAGCTGTATATGTGCAATAAATCTTGTATTTAGGTTTTGAATCACCTTCCGGAATCAGATAGTCAACTGTCCATCGGTATCAATGTGTTTTTTTTTAAGAAGATTGCCTATTATTAGGTTTTTGCTTTTCCGTTTTGAAATGTTATCGATATAAAAGTAAAACTCTGGTTTTTACCCTTCCCTATTCCTCACCTGTCAAAAAACGCTTCTTAGAACGGCTCGACTATAATACGATTTAAGGCTGAAATTTCTACGAATCGTTATTTGTTGAAGAGTAACAATTTGCTACAACGCTAATTGAGACGGTCGAAAAGTCGCATGCGAGTATACGCTTTAAAATTATTTGCATAAGGGCGCTTATCGTATGAAAAGTTTTTGGATTATATGATATGCATGGTTTTCTTTTTTTGTTAAATAAAGATCATAATTTTATACGTTGTGACTATTATACGTTATGCATGGAGAAATAAGTAATTTATTTTTTTAAACTTCTTCATGCACTAAGTATAAAATTATACGATCCGCCGATTATACGTTGTGCATGGTTTTAAAATTTTGTTAAAATATGATATTATACGATCTTCATTTTAGACGTTCTGCCGAAACGTTCTGCCGCAACGTGGTGGACGAAAGGGGGGAACCCCTTTCGTCCACCACGTTGCGGACAATCAAAAATCCATAGCCGATTGCCATGTTTATTTTGTATATTAAAACAGAATTAGCAATGCTTACAGTCCGTCATTCCGCTAGTTATTTTTTTGTGAAATGTCAGAATGCAATGTTCCCAATACGATTTAATTTGCGCTTTAAATGGTTTCTAAATATATTTATTTGTATGTAAAATATTGTACGTGTTACAGTGTCTTGTCCTTGTGTTGTCCTGCGATGGCTGGGAGGTAACAACGGTGGAAGGGATCGGCAATCGCAAGGATGGCTACCTCGATGGCTACCACCCCATTCAGACCCGCCTGAACGACTTCAGTGGTACACAGTGCGGCTACTGCAGTCCGGGTTGGGTTATGTCCATGTACAGGTATTCGTATCTCATTTGTTTATTAACAGTTCAGTCTTTGGGTAGCAGACACGTATGAACAATCGACACGGCGAAGCCTATCTATCTACAGCTGACACTAGTAGTATTTTTTGTATTTTACGTATCTACCAAAATGATAATACAAATTTAATGAAAGAAATGAAATGAAAAATTTTACCAAAAAAAATAACTGAGTTCAAAGAAAAAGCACTAAAAAGTAAAAAATAATTGCCATTTTTAACTGACTTCAAAAAAGGAGGAGGTTTTAAATTCGTCTGTATGTTTTTTTTATGTTTGTTACCTCAGAACTTTCGCCTGGGTGATCAAAATCGTGATGATATTTTTTTTTGAAAGCTGGTGCTTCCCGTGTGATCCCATTTTAATTTGGTTTAGTTCTGACAATGATATCCATGAGAAAAACATATAAGTCTTAAATTTGTTTTAAGTATGTGCGAGACAAATCGACGAATAACTAAATATAACGCCAACCACAGATTAATTAAATAAGAGACGCCAACCGATTTCTATGATTCTTTTTTTATTGGAAAGGACGTGTACAAATTAGTTAGTGTACTTCAGATTGACTAAAAATAAACAAATATATTAACAAAAAAAAACGACTTCATAGAAAAAGCACTAGAAAGTCAAAAAATAATTGCCATTTTTGTAGTTACGATTTTTTGTTTTGAGTCGGTGTCAGCCAAGGTCGCCAAGGTTCTCTTGACTGCCGCAGTGCGTGCCCGGCTGATCTCGACTGCCTCCTTTTTAGAAGTCGGTTAAAAAGTATCTGATATTGATATCACCTAGCGATAATTTGAACTACCATTTTTCCTATGGATAAACTATGAGATATGGCACAAAGTATTACCTTTGCAATTTTTCAATTTCTGTAATTGCAGCTTACTCGGCAAGTCTCTTACAATGGCACAGTTAGAGAAGTCATTCGGTAGCAACACTTGCCGCTGCACCGGCTACCGGCCCATCCTCGATACCATGAAGTCCTTCGCAACGGACGTCAGTCCTGACCTCTACCAGCGAGTCAAGGACATCGAGGATCTAGAAAACATTTCCTGCAAGAAGTTCGCAAACAACTTTTCGAGTGTGTGCAAGAAAACACGGCAAGAATGTAGAAAGATCTGCGACGACTACGATGTCGACAACGATTGGTGCATCATTGGCATGGAGGAGAGGTTGAACATTGAACCAAAGCACATCATTCAGATCGATACCAAGGATCATAAGACATTTGTAGTATCCACGGTGAATGATGTGTTTACCATATGGAATAATTACGGGGATTCCTATATGCTGGTTGCCGGTAACACTGCAAAAGGTATTTTTTTTTTAAATGCAGCATACATATTACTTCAGAACTTTTATTATAGAAGAAATCGATGTAAATAATATTTCGTTTGAGAAAAGGTAAACCAGGGCCAACATTATGTACACTCAAACATGTTCAGTAGGATACTGTACGAGACGTGTTTGTATGATTATATACTTTTATTTATTTTATTTAAACTTTTTGTAGACAAACTACACTAAGTTACGTCACAAACGAATAGATCCGGGTATTCGGTTAACTCAGTTAAGGTCGTCATCCCGCTCAACTCCTCATACAAACGGGGAAAGAAGATCACGCCCATATTTCTTGTCAGAGATCCCAAATTTTGCTCAAAATAGCTTTATTTGATCGAACTAGATGTCTGATGACCGTTGGCATTGTACAATTGTGTTTGGTTTCTAAGTTATAAGGTCAGAAAGTTCGAATTATTCGCGCGTTTTATACAATAACTTTGGAGGTGGATTACGCAATGATAAAGTATGAACATCTTAAAATGATTAGTCATCAGACATAGCTAATTAAATCAATATTTATAATCTATTTGGTTTTTGTTAGATTTTTGACTACAGCGGTCGTGGTTTACTTTTAGCTATAAGTCGTATTGTAATTAAACATTTTCGTAAATCTTACCAAATCATATACTATGCACATTATCTTTTTTGTGGACATGTTCTCATCACGGAGCCTGTCTTTTTCTTTAAAACAGAGAAGGTCCCAGAGCGCATCAGCATGGTTTTGTACCGTGCCCGCGAATGAGTTAGTCCCGCCGGGTTGGGCCACCTTAAGGAGCCGCCAAGAAACTTTACTTGTTTTCTTTCCACAATAATGAAATGGATAAACATTTTTTTGGTAAAATAGTTTAAGGCAAAGACCAACGAAACAACGAAGCAGCAGCCCTCAGACCAAATGGATTACAAATAGAAACTACTTAACAACAGATTGCAGCTATCGGTTTTTACTCCGAAATTGATCCGTAATTCTTTTATTCAGGGGTATTTGAGAATACGGACATCCCGAAGTATCTAATTAATATTCAGAACGTTCCCGAGCTAAAAGGTCATGAGATAGACCAAAATCTTATAGTTGGGGCCAACACGACCCTAGAAGATGCAAGGGCTCTCTTTGAAGTAACTCAGTCTGAGATGGGGTTTTCGTACCTAGCTGAGTTCGTCAAACACTTGGATCTCGTTGCGCATTTACCGGTCAAGAATGTAAGTACCTAGTATTTTATGTTTTCTTTACAATTCCATGGTGCCACAGTTGTCCATTTATAATAGTCTCTTGTTTGCTGCAGGTGTGATTTTAGTAAATGGTACACATACGTATTTTATAGGAACATGAACATTTTGAAACGACTGTGCTAGAGAGCAGTGTCAATTGAAAAATGATGCTGTGACGCTAGAATCGAGAAAGGAGTTCTGAGATGGTTTAGATATATGGAACGAATGGATGACGAAAAATAGACGAAACAAATTTAAAGAGCAGAAATGAGCGGTAGTGTCGTGCCCGCGGGGGCTAGGAGAACGTTCAGTGATCAAATCAATGTAATTCTTCGTAAAGGTCTGGTACGTAGCACCTCTAATCGGATGCACCTGTAGATCATGTATGAAAAGATGTATGACTGTAGATGAAGCTAAAGAGGTGTGCTGTGATAGTACGGTATGCTTAGATGAAAAAAGACCGTATGGCGCTCAATCATCTCTATCTAATCCTCCTGGAAAGCGGCGGCGTTAAGATATATATGTATGTATGAATTTAAAGACACTATATCAAATGTCTAAAAGGTTTATTTCTTAGCAAGTATACAATGCAAAGGGTTATTGAGTAAAATACAAATATATGAAAAATTGCCATTGCATAAATGGGTTCTTTCTAAACTAATTTGAAAAAAAAGTTCAAAAGCCCACAGGCTTCAGGCACCTCTTAGTTAAGAGAATCAGCACGCGATATCACATTAAAATTGGCCTTGAAGTTCATACAAATTACTTTAATGGCATTCATCAATTCAGACCATCTCTCAGATCTTTCTCAGATTCAGATCATCTCCTTTTATTTCCTATTGTAAATCTGTTTGGAAAGAATCCATCGGTAGCATTTTTTTAAAGCCTTTTTTGGGACTAGAATTTAGTTTATATACTGTAAAGATATATCAATGATAACTTGGTGAATCCACTGTAAAGTTGATATTTTAGAGATAAAGATGTAAATTAATGATGCCGAATTAATATGTTTATTTTCTTCAGATAGGCACCCTGGCTGGAAACCTGATGATCAAGCACGTAATGCCATCTTTTCAATCCGATATATTTTTGCTGCTCGAAACAGTTGGATCTGTACTAACAATAAGTAAGTTCAAAGACACATCCACAATGCACAGAAAATATGTGATGTGAGGATACATACAATCATCCGTACTACAATTTATAATTTCAGCCAAAATATTGAATGACCTAGCTTAAATATTTTGAATTAATTTTCATTTCAGAGGGTCCCGGTAATTATAATAAAGAAGTCAGTCTGCCTTCCTTTCTTCAGATGGACATGACCAAAAAGATTATTTATGATATTCGTCTCCCTCCTCTTGCGAGTTCCTACAAAATTAAAACTTATAAGGCAAGTCAAACAAATATTATTACTATCCATTGCATCATGCATAGTGAAAATTTGGTTAATTATATCAGTGCCTTGGATTTTACACACTTTTCTCTCTTTTTCAGATTTCTTAATGGTAAGATAACCCAATAGTTCCTAAGAATTATCTTTTTATTTTCTTGCAAACGTTTCTCGTTTAACTTACAGATAATGCCAAGACATCAAAATTCTCATGCTATTGTCAATGCTGGTTTCCTGGTAAAGCTTGATTCCGAAAACAAGGTTTTATCAGCCACCATTGTCTATGGTGCAATTACGTCCCAGTTTATCCATGCAACTCAAACTGAAAAATACCTGACAGGAAAGTACCTTTTTAACAATGCAACTTTACAAGCCGCACTAAAATGTTTGAGCCAAGAATTGGTTCCAGAAAGCAATCCGCCAGAACCGTCGTCAGAATGCAGAAAAAAACTGGCGTTGGGCCTCTTCTACAAGGTAACTAGTGTATATAGTCGTATAATTTTTTTGTCGATTGTGTCCGTGAACATATATGCAGATAAGGAATGAAACATTAAAACAATATGAAATAGTTTGAGTTTCGGCGACATCTACATTTGAAGCATTGTAATCAAATTTTGAAAATAATCTGAAAAGTATTGTCCTGCTTCCGAAGAATATCACCAATAATTTTCAGATTATTTTTTAAAATCTGATTGCAATGCTTCAAATGTAGATGTCGCTGAAACTCAAATTAATGCGATAACGGTAATGGTGTATCCATTAAAATACATAAAATTATCAATATATTGATGACAGAAGGATGCCTGTATTTCAAATCTTACTGTTGTGACTATATTTCTACGCATGAAAAAAAAAAACAAATTGACCATCGCTATTAACTCCGAACACCTAATATGAAGTTACGAACTAAAACTGTAGAGCATATATAGGTAGCAGTTCAAATTCATTTATTAAGGGAAAGACAATATATTTACAAAACAATAAGGAATTAAGTTATATTATTAAGATAAAATGTCATTGAAATTATCCGAGGCTAAATTGTCCCTAATACACTCTCATAAACAATTACAAACATTTGCTGGAATTTGTTACATCATTGTGACGATGTTTTCAAAAAGTTACCGTTTGCAACTGTTTAAATGCTATCCCTCATAATTATCTTTAATGCCATCTACAAGGAGGCACAAACGTCAGGGTTCCACGGCTCACGTTCCATTAAAATACAGTACTAAATTAAATTCTAAAAAAAGTGAATTACTAACATTACTTTGGACCCAGGAAATATTAGTTACAACCACCAAAATACTACTAAATTACTAAAAAGAGAAACTACCATCTTGTATCATATTTACAGTTTAAACGCATTTTCCAATGCAGAAGTATTTTCTTTTCAGTTTATCCTAAACATCTGCCCACCCAGTATCATCAACGCGAGGTTCCGATCAGGAGGAAATCTTCTAGAGAGACCCTTATCCCGTGGTTTCCAGGACTACCAGACGGACAGTGATAAGTTTCCTCTCAACAAACCGATTCCCAAACTTGAGGGCCTCATCCAGTGCTCTGGAGAAGCTCAGTACGTCAACGATATGCCTTCCATTCCACACGAGGTGTTCGGAGCATTTGTACTATCCACTATACACTCTGGCAGTGTTGACGCTATCGACTCTAGTGAAGTTTTGGTATGATTATCTCTTTAAATTTAAATTTATTTGTTAATAACAGGATCGGCTCCCGATTCCCGATCCTGCACTCCCTGCACCCCATTGCAGCTCCAGGGGCGCGGCTCGCGCCATCCGATCCGCATAGAGACGGCGGCGCGGGACACAAGAGGGATTAGCTGTTTTTCTTATTTATTTTATTATTTATTTATTCATTTACTTATTTAGTTGTTTTTACCGTATTGGTTCTGTAGGCGGACATAATATTTGTTAATAACATACAGTGCAAAGCTAACTTCTTTCCGATGTTTCGTCCACCACGTTGCGGACATCATCAGAATCGTGGAAGTATGCTTTACACTGTGTATCCGTACAATGTAAGTATAAAGTACGTCTTAAAAAAACAGTGAAAATTTAAATAAACATTTGCTGGTGACATCTTGTACCGATAACAATTACGATTTCTTCAATTTCGGACTGCATATTTTTTCAGAAAATTGATGGCGTATTAGCCGTATACACGGCCAAAGATATTCCGGGCAAAAATTCTTTCAGTCGTGTTGGCTTACAACTTCAAACCGAGGAAGAAGAAATACTTGCGAGTGGCAACATTAAATATTACGGTCAACCAATAGCTATATGTGTGGCTATTTCTGAAGACTTAGCTGCAAAAGCTGCTAAAAGGATTAAAGTCACTTATAAGAACATTAGCAGCAAACCACCTGTGCTTACAATTATTGAAGCAAAAAAAGATCCAAAGAGAGTCAAACCCAATGACCCCATAGAACCAACTAGCAAAGGGACTGATGTTAAGAAAGTTTTGAAAGGATCATTTTCCATACACGGTCAATATCACTACACCATGGAGACTCAGACGTGCCTCGTAGTACCTGTCGATAAAGGACTGGATGTTTACAGCTCTAATCAGTGGATGAACCTAACTCAGATAGTTATAGCTGATGCTCTTCAAACATCCGAAAGCAAGTAAGTATCAACCTCATTGAAATCAATATTAATGTATCTTTAATTTTACTTAAACCATTTTTTTTAAAGCACATTTTTTTCACATAATCTGTTTTAATATTTTATTTGTTCTCTCACAGTGTCCAGATGATGGTGCGCAGAATTGGAGGAGGGTTTGGCGTAAAGATCAGTCGGTCAGCTCAAACCGCCACCGCTTGTGCTTTGGTGGCTAAGCTAATGAATGTACCTTGCCGTTTTATTCTTCCTATGCAGACAAACATGGCCTCGATAGGTTGCAGGCTACCAGTCCACACAGATTACGAAGTAAGTTTTATAAGTACCTCATCATCATCATCATGATGAGTCATCATCTTACTTATTCAATGAATTAATTATTTTATTAATTGTTTTTTTTTTTAGAAGCGAATAAGTCGGAGATAGAGGAGGCATAATCCTCGGTTGGTTAGATAGAGCCTTAGACATGTAATTCGCTGCTTTAGTTGAATACAAGATCAAAAATGTATGCTAATTTTCAAAATAAAGTTGCAATGCACAGTCGTTGTATACGTTACAAAACATTTACTTATTCACATGTACCTACATTTTACATTTTCAAATACTTTGTATGCTTTTATAAACATTTTATCTGATAGGTTGGCGTGAATGACGAAGGGAAAGTTCAATACCTTGAGTTGTCATTTTACGAAGACAATGGCTGCTCATTTAATGAGAGTATCATCAGTTACACACTGGGATCTATTAAGAACTGTTATAACGGTGACTACTGGCATGTAAAATCGAACGACGTTATCACTGACCTTCCTTCTAACACTTTCTTCCGTGCACCAGGTAAGCAAAACTTTTCACGCGTTTTTTGTGATTAGATATTCTGAGAGAAATCCCTAATTTAATCTTTGGACTAATGGAATCTTTAAAGGGATTCATGCTTTATGTAACTTGTACTCTTGTGTTTTTGTTATTTTTTCAAATGAAACTGTATTTAATTTCAATATGTGTAAATAAATCGTATATTCATAAATTGTTTGAATTTTGTCATGACTTAGGGTCATGTGAAGGCATCGCTATCGCGGAACAATTGATGGAACACATCGCTTTCGCAGTTCAAAAAGACTCCACAGCAGTAAGAGTAACCAACATGCGAACGGACGACAACGATTTGCCACAGTTGTTACAGGAATTTAAAAAAGAGTGCGATTACGAAAATCGATTAAAAGCTGCCAAGCAATTTAATCTAGCTAATCGTTGGATGAAAAAATATCTTAAAATATCAACAATGAGTTTTCCCGCCGAATATTATGGGAATTATTCTGCTATGGTAACAATTTATCAGGGCGATGGTACAGTTACGATTAGTACTGGTGGAGTTGAAATGGGACAAGGTATCAACACGAAAGCTGCTCAAGTATGTGCTTACACTTTGGGAATACCTTTGGAATATGTGTCAATAGTCCCCAATTATTCGTTCATTGCTGCCAACAATGTATTCTCCGGATCTAGTATAACGAGTGAAAGCGTTTGTTATTCAATTATTAAGGCCTGTGAGGTTCTTAAATCTAGACTTGAACCTATAAAAAAAACGATGTCCCATCCGACCTGGAAAGAGCTGATATCGAAAGCTGGTGATGAAGAAATCGATCTAATGGCAAGTTATATGATGACGGACAAGGAATCGGATCTTAAAAGCTACAGCGTTTTTGGAATCTCTATTCTAGAGGTACAGTTAGACTGTATCACCGGACAATTTGAGATTTTGAGGCTTGACCTTTTGGAGGATACGGGCTTGAGTATGAATCCTAAAGTGGACATAGGTCAGGTGAGTTCACTTCGTTACAACATTTTTGGATGTTTTATGCAACGTCAGACATCCGATTGGGTTAGAATATCGGATCAAAAATATTTCAATAACTAGGGAGCTCTTCATGCTTACTCATATCTTAGATTATGTTCTTATAAATTTATTTTAAATTTAAATTGTAGGTGGAAGGAGCATTCGTGCAAGGTTTGGGATACTGGACATCAGAGAAACCGAAATATGATCTTGAAACTGGAAAACTTTTGACTAATCGATCATGGAACTATAAAGTTCCGCTGGCTCTTGACATACCAGCCGACATGAGAGTTAAGTTTAGATACAACTCTCGAAATAAAACCGGAGTCTTGGGATCAAAAGGTTGGTGGTTGCGATTTCAGGGACACGTTACGTTTCCGTTGAATCAAACAGTGCTGAAATCTTCGCAAAAATACTGCCATTACAGTACTATGTACAGTTTTCTGTCTGTTGTTTTAAAGTTTCAGTGCCATTCGATCCACTGAAAAAACACTATTATTGATGCCTAGATCTTTCTTCTTTAAAAAGCTATACTTCTCACACCACCGCTTTATACGCAAGTAGAAATTAAGTATGAAATTCATTAAACCTTGCAGCGGTAGGCGAGTGCCCCTTGTGCATGTCCGTGGTCATCATATACGCTCTAAGAGAATGCATCATGGATTCTAGAAAGGAGTCAGGCTACGATGTCACCCAATGGCTGAATATAAGTGAGTTTTTCAATAAATACAGATCTACACAAATGTTTACTTTTTCTCGACCGTTTTCGTTTTACAATTTGGCGAAGAGTAATAGACTCAAGATACCAATTGGCTTGTTTTTTTAGAAACGCATTCCAATATACGAAAGAATAAGTATTCTATTTTTTGTATTTATTTCCAATTATTCCAATGTTTTAAAATTTCTTATCAATTTTCAGATATTCCACTCGATTTAGAAAGCATTCTGCTGGCTATCGACGCTAAAATTGAAGATTTTGTGCTATCTGCATAAAAAAATCGTCCCATTACGATAGATCGTAGAGGTAAAATAATGTTTATAATTATGTATACCACCACAGGGATTAATCAACCCACATTTGAAACCCGAAGTTTTGCAAACATTAGCATGGACATTCATCCATATTTAGTTTGTAAATAGGTATTTGGTCCAAGTCCAAGGGTTACATGTTTTTGTATTGTTGTTGTTGCTTATTGTTATACTCTTAGCGCATATTAAGGGCCTGGTACTAGCCAAATCGCAAAGTTAGACGAGGCACCCCAAGTTAACTAACTAAGTCTGACGATTATAAGTGTCATTCTTACAATATATGATTCCTTGTCTAGGAATTGAATTATTTTCGTTAATGTATGTTTCCTTTTTCTATACAAAATACATTGCGGAAACGGTGTCCATTTCCGAACTTTTTTGACTAAATGTAGAAATCTAAAAGCAAATGGAATTTTTTGTTTATGCATATATGCTGTTTTTGCTTATATCTAGAAATCGAATTACTTTCAGATTTCTAATGAGAAAAATCAACTTTTTTATTTTTATTATTATTTAAATAAATGATGGAATAAAAAAATATTAACAATCCATTATCAGTCTGGAGTTCTATTTGGATTTGCTGAAGCGTTTCACTACATATTATTACATTTGTTATAAAGTGCATTTGTATGGCGCGAGTAGTTGGCTAGTCCTAGCGCCTTAAGGATTTTGTGCTTTATGCAAATATATTTTTTCATTTTAGATCATACATAGTTGTAAAATAATATTATATGCATATGACACAGAGATAATCCAACCTGTACACTTCAACCCAACGTGTGCAAATATTAGCATTGTGTGTTGTATTTGGTCAAACGAAAGTCTAAAAGCTTGTTTTTGTGTACTTACCTATATTTTTCTGTTGTTTTCCACTGATAACGTTAATGAATTTGATTTTAATGCATTATTATCTTTAAATTAAAAGAAAATATTTTTCTGCAATTGTTTCCAAAAACATATTTTTTTCTCTTTCAACTCGAAGTTATTATAATCTATGACTTAAAAAAAATCTGTATAAGCCTACCTTAACTTACAAAAATAATTAAAGTTACAGTTTCACACTATGGAGTTAATAAGTTATTCACCACTTGCGTGGCCTCATTGTTTTTTTTTTTCAGAAAATACACACGTTTTCTCCAGTTCATATAACTTGTTTATTTTATAATAAACATTTTAATGCGAAAAATATAAAATAAAAATTAATCAAAATAATTCAATGCGAACTATAGAATCAAGTTTATAATTCCTTCACCAAAAATATTTTCCTAAATAAGTTTACGTATGATCCACAAATGAATGTATGTTTGAGTCAAAAGTACTTGAAGTACTGGAAGGTAATAATATACAGAGTGAAAGGAAAACTTTAAAGAAAGTAGAAATAAGTACATATACAAAAGCACGATATGTTGTAGAAATAATCGAGCTGTTTGTTCTTTTACCATCCGATATTTTCATTGGATGGACAAACAATCTTTCTACTTCTTCAATCATCGTACTAAGTAATATGATTTTGAAATAGCTGAAAGCATTAGCTTGAACTTCCGTTGTACCATAAAGGAGATGTCCAACAGGACATACAGGAGCAGTTCTTTGGTGTAATAGTAGAGTAAGATAGTGTTTGAAACCATCGATAACTTTCATGATAACTCTGGTTTAGTGCCATTTGGGCGGTGGTTAAGCACTGCCTTTGAGATTTATGACTTGTACTTACATCTCAGTATTAGTTGTCCACGAGAATTGCCTATAAGAATCAGGTTTGAAACAATTTATCCATGTGGTCGCCGATTATTTTCCTATTTTTTATCGAATATAAACTCATCTAATTTTGCTTCAGCAGCCAAAATCATGTTCTCCACTGTATAAGGTCCATCTGTAAATATATTAAAATTACTTTAGAGATCCTCCTAACTCCTAGCTCTAACTAATGGCCCACTTCTTTTCTATTAAATATTATTTTGAAATAGCAATATCCAAGGCACATCTTTTTTTAAGTGAACATTCTCATTACAATCCTGATTAAGAACGTTTTTGACATTCTTAGCTGCAAGTTATTGTATTATATTATATTATATTATATAATATCGTTACTCGCTAATATACGAATTGCAACGCCCAGTAAATACAATTTGGGAAATGATTATTGGGATTGATTATGCATGTCCTCTAAACAAAGTTATTATTTCCAAACAAAGGAATTCATTAATGTGGTGTCAAAAGAATCTAATGTTCCGTAATAACGTGGGAACGTTGCATGTAACTGGACATGGATGGCTAATATCACACCTTATGTCATGACATTAGCCTGGCACGTCACGTGGGATCTAGGTTTCGTGCCAAGACCTTCCTTATGCACGGTTACAACATTGCATCAAATTACACTAGATGAAAAAATAAATTTCGAAAATGAATATCTCTGTAACTAGATATTTTAGAGAAAAAACATTTGTATGGTCTTGGAAAATCATGAGGATTACGCTGCTGAGATATATGTAGTGGCCGTTGCAACAGCCTGTTGATGGGAACATTAAAATACAAATTCTTCAAGTAAACCAAATATTTAAACAAAACAAAGAAACATTTCATTAAACATATAATTTGGTTCGGGAGTATGCTCGTATTACATGTAAGCTTACCGATCCGGAACCACTCGGTTTCTGGATGTCCTGACTCCGAGCGCGACGATGCGATGGCTTCTCTGAGCGCGAACGCTACCGATAGAGCCATGCAGCTTGCGGGCTCACCAGTAGCTGAAAAACATAAGATTGTTTATTACATCGGTTCCTGAATTCCAGTCTTCCTCCATAAAAACGGCAGAAAAGTGTGTTCCTTCTTGTCATCTATAGTTAAAGATGTCCATGTGTGTAGCCCTCCATCTCATATTTACATCAGGTTTCTATTCTATTAATTGTCCCATAGCAAGCGAGTGAAAAGTATTCGTCGTCGCATCTCGCTTCGAATGACTTGGCTAAAAAAATTTTTTAAAGGAAATGGTAATGCATTTCCATAAGTTGGATGCGATTCAATGTAAAATTGACCTTATTTGTAGCAGTGAAATACATTAATATAAATTATTTTGTAGCACTGATATGTAGGTCAGTCATTACTGCTTTTACCTTTCGAGCCCAGCACACCGACAGGATTAAAAGAATTTCGTCGGAACTGAATTCTGAAGTCAATGGGTATATCCTTGGCGGTAGGGATGTGGTAGTCCCAAGTCCTATTTGTGAGCAGCTCCCCTGTCATTTTCTCCCACAGGAGATACTCAGATGTCCAATAACCTAGTCCCATTATGAACGCACCTTCCACCTGTCCAAATTATTTAAATTCATTAATAAGGTGCATTTCATAGTTTTTTTGAAAGAACATTCACAACAACTTGAGGTTAAACAGCGACATCTACATCAAAGCAATGCAATCAATTTTCAAAATAAACTGCAACAATATTTTCCTCATTTCAGACATTTGTCTGAATCAGTCCAAAAATGATTTTAGTCCAGACCAAAAGGTTTTTTTTATTATTTTCAAAATATGATTAACCTTAGACCTTAGATTAATAAGAATTTCTGGCTTTCGGTCTCGGAACTATAAAACCGCTGGGTCAGGAGATTTCCCTCAATTATGTTCTTAGGCACCCATTATCATTAGAATAGAAATGATACGTCTTTCATTACCTGTCCAACATCAATCTCGGGATTGAGACTCTGACCAATGTCTTCTATAATATCTGCTCTCAAAACAAGGTGCTCTCCGGTCAACATATCTAACTCGGTTTCCACGATAGCAGCCCCGGCGACGCGATATGTGTTCTGGTCATTTTGTGTGTAGTTGTAGGCCGCTAGTAGCAAAATTCCTTGTTTGTATGCTGTCTGAATCAGTAGCTCCCAGCTGTAGCTTAGCGGCGGAATATTAGCTCTGATAGGAACCAGACGATCCAAAATCAATTGACAAGCTTTTATTACTGCGAAGCAGACTGCTTCACTGGCTACGCTACCTCCAGCAGCAAACGCATTAGAAGAGAGTGCTACATCACTCTTTTTTACTTTGATCTTGCTAAGAGGTATGTCAAGTGTGTACGCGCACACTTGAGCGGCCTTCGTGTTGAGACCCTGTCCCATTTCCACAGCTCCGTGGGTAATAACCACCGTGCCGTCACCGTGGTATATGGAGACCAAAGCGTCGTAATACGCTGATATTGGTATAGGCCAACTCATGGGCACTATGCGAATGCCACGCTTCTTCCAGCGATTCTGGCCATTAAACTTTTTGACGAGCTGTTTACGCTTATCGTATTCGGAGTCTCTGCGTAACGTTTCTATAACCTCTAGTGTAGCAGTTTCAGTTGGATTAATGTTGATAATTCTGACATCTATAGGATCTAGCCCCAATTCGTAGGATATTTGCTCCATGACATATTCAGTCATTGCAATGGCTTCTAATGTTCCTGAAACATTCGTTTAATTTAACTATAGGGTAAATTGAAACACCATAACATGGTGAATCAATATTTTTATAAAACGATTTCTGATCTTAGTCTATAGGCGTTTATGTAGCCCCAACATTAAAGGTGAGTTTTGTTCCAGATTTGCTGATATCAGCAGCCCATTAACCAAGCCAATTCAATAGAAGTTTGGATTATTAGGGATTGGATTTGGAGTAGGATAAGGAGTTTAACGTCTAACTACTTAACAATAATGATTGCGAACCAGCTGGATTACACCGATACTGTAAGCGAAAATAACATATTTCAAAACAATGTTTAATCCAACATGATAAAATTAAAAAAATGTACCTGGGGCGCGACACCAACTGTTAGAATGAGTATCGGTGATGACATTGTAGGCACGGAAATGCCATCTGTTGCGATCATAGCAGTTCTTGATAGCAGGAATCCCCAGTGGGAGCAAAGGTTCATTAATAATATAACCGTTGTCATCAAATATATTGTAAGTTAGTCGCTGGATTTCACCTCTTTCATCGACTGCCACCTTGTATTTGTAAAATAAATGTAATTATTTTATAAAAAATATAACCCTGTTAATGAAAATAATAAATATAATTCAATAATATATTTTATCATGCAAAACTCAAAAGTAGTGTGCAGTAGGCATCCGAATAAACGCGACACTCAGTAGCACCGCACCGCTATGTAAAAAAAATGCGTCCCTAACTCCTTCCGTGTCTTCAAAGAGTTCATTGCTTTTCAGAGTTGCACTTAAGGTGGCCCATCCCGCTCATCTCCCCATACAAAAGGGAAAAGAAGATCACGCCCATATTTCTTGTCAGAGATCCAAAATTTTGCTCAAAATAGCTTTATTTGATCGAACTAGATGTCTGATGACCATTGGCATTGTGAAATTATGTTTGGTTTCTAAGTTATAAGGTCCGAAAGTTCGAATCTTTCGCGCGTTTTATACAATAACTTTGGAGGTAGATTACGCAATGATAAAGTAAGAACATCTTAAAAAGATTAGTCATCAGACATAGCTTATTTAATCAAGATTTATAATCTATTTGGTTTTTGTTAGATTTTTGACTACAACGGTCGTGGTTTACTTTTAGCTATAAGTCGTTTTGAAATAAAAATTTTCGTAAATCTTACCAAATCATACGCTATGCCCTTGTCTTTTTATGGACATGTTGCATCTTCCTCATCAAGGAGCCTGTCTTATTCTTTGAAACAGAGAAGATCCCAGAGCGCAACAGCACGGTTTTGTACCGTGCCCGCGAATGAGTTAGGCCCGCCGGGTTGGGCCACCTTTACTTACTTATTTAAAAATCGGCTTACCTCAAAGTCTAAGGAGCTGGGCAGGCGTTTTCCCATTATCCTCATATTGGGTTCAATTGTCATAACAAATCGACAGGGACGATTGAGCAAGAACGAAACCAGACTGCAACCTACTGCTATCTGAATGCTTCTGGATATCTTAGATCCGTACCCGCCGCCTATGCGAGCTACAGTCATATCAATCCTAGAAATTTAAATTTGTTTTTTAAACATGTACTGCTAGCCTCAAATATCGATTATTCGGATTAAAAATAATGAATTTTGGGCGTTACTTACTTATTCTTATCGATTTTTAGAGCTTCATGTATAGACTGTTGTGTTCCATCTAACCACTGTGTTGCGCTATGAACATTTAGGCCATCCTCGCTGGGAATTGCAACGCAAGACTGAGTCTCCATTGTGAAGTGATATTGGCCAAATATATCATTGGCACCTTTAATCACCTTACTTATATTAACGCCTGTTGACATAGCGGGTAAGTCGAAAATAAGCATTACACGGCTTATATCATCTTTTGCTTGTCTTATGGTTATTATTGGTGATTTTTTAACGTTTTTATAGGTGACTTTTACCAACTTTGCAGCTTTTTCTGCCAGCACATCCGTCTTTGCGACAATTATGCCAAGTGGTTGATCATAAAATCTCACTTTTCCATTGCATAATACCTCTTCTTCACTGTAGACGTTGCCACATTGCAACGATTGAAATGAGTTTATTCCGGGAATATCTTTCACGGAATAAAAAGCTATGACTCCATCCAATTTCTGAAATAGTTAAAAAAATACAATAATCATATTTGGAAAGTAGGTCTTATTGGTTTCCATGAAAATGCATTTTAACCTTACTTTGTATTCCAATCGATTAAATCATAAGATTCTTATCTGAGCTACAAGAATACCTACCAAAGCTGGAGTCGGATCGATATGTTCAATATCTCCTGTAGCAACTTTAGTTGTAACGAAGGCCGCAAAGACCTCATTCGTCAGAGTCGGAACATCATTAGCATATGGGGCTTCCCCGGCGCACTGAATCAGCGCTTCTAGCTTGGGCATCGGCTCACTAATTGGCCAAACAGCCTTGTTGGTATCGTACACTTGCTTTCCCCGTGACTCGGGGCGAGTTTGTCGGAAGTTCTCCGCCCCGGACAAGTAGCGTGGGTTCATTAGATGGGACGGGCACAGGTGCAACAAACCCTAAAAAAAATTATAATTTATGACCTTATATTAAATTGAGAAACAATGCTTTAACACAAAATTAAAATAAATTCGCAAAAACATGTTTCTCGCTAAGTGATGCGATGTCTCCTGATTCCACACCACCGGACTAGGAAACAAATCTCATTACTTTTGAAAAGAAGACATTAGACGAACTTTTTTATGTTTTAAATATATATTTTCAGTAGCATAGTCCATTAAAAAATCATGTTCTCAAGCTGCATTCATATTTTAAGATGGTGTGACTAGAATGTACGTTATCAGTCACTGTGTTCTGAATATAAACGAAAATGTGTTACTTTGTAAAACAATCCAAGTGCAAGTTTCTTCCTGAAACGAGGAGTTGGTTCTGGTTTTATCTCTTTTACGATCAACTCTTTCTCCAATATCTTTAAGGCTCCTTGCAGTGTTTCGTCTTTGAATAGATTGCGACCTTTGAGATATGCTTCCGTATTGACGGCTCGAATAAACTCTTTGGAGAGCCCGCCGTAAACAATTCGGGCACTGAGTACGGTCTCTCGGTCGGAGTCGACTTGGTACAAGAACCCAGCATTCACATGGGCGTGCGCGTTTTGAGCACAAGGCATAATCTGAAAAGACATTATAATGGTTACTCATAACCAATGATTACGAAGTAATATATAAGTCAATGCTGACAATAACTGAATACCCTCTGGATGCTTACCCAGCGAGCGCCATGATAAAATCACATATGAGTAAGAGGTAGGTAGCAGTGCTTATAAACTTAAAACTGGGCTTATTGCTAAATCGTTTGTTTTCTTGTCCCGCAAACATAATCTTTCTCTATAAATATTGACATACAAATAAATGTCAACATTTGACATCCGTTGATTGAAATAATAATACAAAATATATTTTTAGGGTTCCGTACCAAAAGGGTGCCAACGGAACCCTATTACTAAGCCTCCGCTGTCCGTCCGTCCGTCCGTCTGTCACAGGGCTGTATCTCATGAACTGTAATAGGTAGGCAGCTGAAATTTTAACAGAATATGTATTTATTTTGCCGCTATAACAACGAATAGGTAACATTAAAAATAATAAAAATAAACGGGGGCCCCCATACGAATAACGTGATTTTTTGGTGTTCAATCTTGTACGATGGTACGGAACCCTTCGTGTGCGAGTCCGACTCGCACTTGGCCGGTTTTTTTTTTAGATTACATTGGATTATTCCGATTAATTCAAAGATTAAGGTGTATTCATTAACTTAATATAGTTCCTTGAGTATGGGAGGCGATGGGGCTATGCTACGACACATAAAAGGTCTGTTACAATAAATCATAAGATTTCAAAATAACTGCAATCTATCAAAGCCCCATCGCGCCTTTGATGCTTATCCATACACCAAACAGCCCATCACCACTGTGTTACTGTCCTAAAATTGCTGCACTTTTGTTGACTATTTCTATTTACTTAATCTGTGATTTCTATTCATTTCTTAAGGACATGAAATAAAACATGTCGTTGCGAATTTATGCGCTAGTAAAACAAAATTAGAAATGTTTTCAATGCATTCACATACATACCTTATACGTTACTAACAAAAAATTGTCTGAGAGTGGAGGCAGCTTTACGTTAACCATTACTTTTCCCGACATATCGGTCTTCAAAAATTCTGGAAGGCTGACTTCATAAGACTTTCCAGTTCTGTCGACTGTGAACATTAATAGGTACGCTGCGTTATTTTGTGTTCTGATCCAATGTTTGTATTAATATTCATTAGCACAGATTCTCCATTCTGGTTTAATAAACACATTCATCGAAAAATACCTTACCAATAGTCAGAATGCACCCTACAGTTGTAAAAAGGAGAAATGGATCCGATGAAAACTCATTATGTTCATGCTTGACCATCAGATTTCCGGCAACCGTGCCAATCTGAAATCCCAAAATACATAAAATCCCTATAGTCAACTTAAGCTTTATCAGGACCAGGGGATATGTTAATCTTTTGCATTTTTATAGCAACACACAATATTTACTACTCACGTTTCTGACTGGTATATGAGCAACCAATTCCAAGTGTTGCACAAACTTGGAAAGGTACGAGAAGTACATTTCCTCCATAGATATCTGCCTGAACATATCCATTGCATCGGTGAGCGTATTCCCGGCTCCGAGGACCAGGTTCTGGTCGACGTAGTACCCCTTCAACTCTTTTAAGGCGCTCACGTCTATGAGAACTCTTGGGTACGAGAATATTGGATAGGCTCCTGAAATGTGATCTACATGAAAAATCGATATAAAGTGGATCAAATTGAATGACCTCGTATTTTTTTAAGTTATTATTGATTCAACAAACTTGGACCATGGCTAACACAGAAGACGTTATCAAAATTGAGCGTGTCATTGTAGTCTAAGTCCGTATGGCTGTCTGGACTCGGAGAAAAGACTGTGGAATTCAGACAGGGCCAGGTACACCCAAAACCGAATTTGGTGACTACAATACTTTAGTTGAATGTAAAACAAGTGCCAGTCGGACTCGCACACTAAGGGTTCCGTACCATCGTACAAGATTTAACACCACAAAATCACGTTTTTTGTATGAAGTCACCTTATTTTTTTTATTTTTTTTTATTTTACCTATTTGCAAAATAAATACACACTCTGTGTAAATTTCAGCTGCTATTACGGTTCAAGAGATAGAGCCCTGTGACAGACGGACAGAGGGACGGACGAACAGCGGAGGCTTGGTAATAGGGTTCCGTTGGCACCCTTTGGGTACGGGACCCTAAAAATGCATTTGCGAAATCAGCATTACGCGGAATCAACGCCTTGTAGAAAACAGCGCAATGGTATTAGTAATTTGCGGGGTAAAATTGGCCAGTCCTCTTCAAGTGCAATCGGCTGAGCAGAACTAAAACTAGGTCCGATTTGGTTTCTGACAGCCGCTTGTGTTTGGACGGGATAAGCGGGGAATCCAAACCGTCAATAATATTGTCGTTTGGTTTAATTTGGGGCAGGCTGACTAGATTTTTTCTGTTCACTTTCCAAGATAATACGTCTGCTCTAGGTGTCGCTGTAAGGCCTCAAAGTGAACATGAAATTATATTTTGAACTACCTTTTCCAGTATTCCCAGCGACCAGCATGTACGAATCATATCCCTCCCTATTCAAAACATTGAAGACGTCTTTGACAGCGTACACCCGAAAAAACTTCCTTTGATCCTTTAAGTTGATCTCAATAAGTGGTTCAGGTTCGATATCTCTTCGATCCACGAAGCACCAACCATCGCGAGCTGCCTCGCATGTCTTAGTGCATTTGCCATTTGAAGTGCAGTTCCCCAATTCTTCGATATCGACTACTCGGTCTTCATGAGGGTTATCTGTACCGAAGGACTTGAATGCATCTAGTATGGGCCGGTATCCGGTGCATCGACAGAGATTGCTACCAAACGAATTCTCTATCTCAGCTCTGGTTAGATTAAAATGGTTACTCTCCAGCAAGCTGAAATGTTTAGAAATCACATAATCGATGGTTTTGCACAAATATTTAATAGTTTCTGATGCGAAATGTTAAATAGATTAAGCCCCGGTTGCACGAAGAGAAGACTGAGTTAATCAATGTTCAAACACGTCACTTTTAGTGATCCGCATAGAGTTCCTTCCATACTGTCCACACAAAGTAACGTGTTTGATCATACTATGACGTTGAATTTGATTTGTTGTCCTTTCGTGCACTCGGCCCTAAGTTTGTCCAATCTTCGTCAGATTAATATTTAGATTAAAGATCATAGATTAGATAGATTTAAAGATTAGTCAGGTTAATCAATGCTACCTTACCAACCAGGACGGGTTACATCCTGCCAGTCGTTAACTAGATGATTGTTATCGACTAGCTGAATGTCTCCAAATTTTCAGTCAGCTGAAAGTAAAAACTGTCCATTGTGCAGCCCTTTTCGGTAAACGATTATGAATACACAGAAATGTATAAATTGATCAAATTAAAAAAAAAATAACAAAAAAAATAACCGACTTCAAAGAAAAAGCACTAAAAAGTAAAAAATAATTTCCATTTTTGTAGTTACGATTTCTGTTACTTTTTGAGTCGGCGTCAGCCCGGCACGCGCCAATCAAGAGAACCTAACCTAACCTAACCTAACCTAACCTAACCTTGGCTGACACCGACTCAAAAAATAACAGAAATCGTAACTACAAAAATGGAAATTATTTTTTACTTTTTAGTGCTTTTTCTTTGAAGTCGGTTATTTTTTTTGTTAAATTTTTTTTATTTGTTTTTTTTTAGTGAATCTGAAGTACACTTACTAATTTGTACACGTCCTTTCCAATAAAAAAAGAATCACCGAAATCGGTTGGCGTTATATTGAGTTATTCGTCCATTTGTCGCGCCTTAATACAAATTTAAGACTTTTATGATTTTCTCATGGATATCATTGTCAGAACTTAACCAAATTAAAATGGGACCACTTGGGAAGCACTAGCTATCATTTAAAAAAATAATCATTAAAATCGGTTCACTCAGGCAAAAGTTATGAGGTAACAAACATAAAAAAAAAACTAAAAAAAAAACATACAGACGAATTGATAACCTTCTCCTTTTTTTGAAGTCGGTTAATGAATTGTGCCTACATATTATGATGATAAATCGTACAAAAGATACCAAATAGTAGCTCACCAGTACATGCTCATAACCCAGCCTGGACTGCAGAAGCCGCACTGGGTGCCGTTGAACTCCGCTAACGCTTTCTGCACGGGATGGTACCCCTTCTTTCTGTTCCCGATCTCCTCGACCGTGGTGATCTCCCAGTCTTGGCATGATGTTATCGCAACCAGGCACTGCCAAAGTGTATAGACACGAAGTATAGATGCCAGCTATCAACTAGAACAATAGTCAGGCGTGGCTCAATCCGCACCCCTGGGTGATCCAAAAATCGACTTTTCGAAAAACCTCCGTAGTCGTATGGTCACACTCAGATGCGAGGACCTCTTTGTGAATCAGTTATTTGTGGCTCCCGAGCACCGATATTCGGTAGGGTACCCAGGGGTTTTCGCCCTTTCATGTTTTTAGGCAAATATAATTAGTGACGATTCCAGAAACCTGAGTCCACTTTCGAGCGTTAGCGTTATGAGATAACCCCGGATCACATCAACTTGTACCAATTGTTGTGTTATCTCGTAACACTAACGCTCGAAACTGGAGTTATATATTAGCAGACTGGGGCTTTACTGCTAGAAGGCCTAAACAGCAATGACGTGGTGGGTTTCCTCACGATATTTTCCTTTACCGCTCAGAAATATTTGGGAATGAATATGTTAATGACAGAAACAGAAACACGAAACTATTACCATTCCCCGCAGGCTTTTCGCTCGGTAAACTTGTTCAATGGAGCAGAACAGTAACTTCAATATTGCAACATTGCTTCACAAATCGCTGTGACCTCGTACAGTTGCCAATTAACTAAATGAAACTTCATAATTGTTAACTTGCATAAATTAAACAGTTAAAAAACTCGCAGGTTGGGTATAATTCTGTGAGTAGCAATACAAGGAGAAAATCAATAAATGTAGTATCTTAGCGTAGAGTGCACAACCGCTGGTTAGTTATATTTTAAAAATTAAAATGTATTCGTCCTTATTTTTTGCCTGAAGACGAAAGAAGAGAGATCTATAATAACCATAATTATAATACTGACCAGAGATTGTGGATTCAGCAGCGTCAACAGCACGTTCCGTCAGCCGTCAGAATACAACTTCGATACATTATGGACGTAAGCATGCTTTGGACTACGACGACCGTCAGATTTACTTAATCTGTGGTCCACATTCCACACCCGTAAGTCATAACCGGGAGGACGCACTGGTCATATATTCGGGTCTTTAAATTTGGCCCAGCAAAGAATGGAGCGAGCCATGCTGGGAATATCGCTAAGGGATATGGTGCGTAACGAGGCAATCAGCCTACGTACCAAAGTAGTCGATATTGGCCACCGGGTATAGCTAAGCTCAAATGGCAGTGGGCTGGTCACGTCAGCCGAAGAGACGACGACGGTTGGAGTAACCGGCGGAGTAGGCCGTGGACAGGAAAACGGAGAGTGGGAAGTCTACCCGCCAGGTGGGACGACGACATCGAGTGCGTCGGCGGAAAGCAGTGGTTCCGTACCGCTGTGGGACAAAAATTGGAGAAGCGTATGTCCAGCAGTGGACGTAAACACGCTGACTGAATGAAGCATACTTAAAAGGCGGGCAGACAAATTTGATTCTGAACGCGTGTTTATTACTAGGATGGCACATGCGAATTCGTTCCATCTACATTCTAAGCAAAGCACTCACCGAGTTGACTGAGAATGTCCTGCCGCTGTGGGTGACGGCCACCACGCATGCGCCGCAGCCGCCTTCCTTGCACATAAACTTGGTGCCGCGCAGGTTCAGACGCACGCGAAGGTAGTCGTTCAGTGTGGTTTCTGACTCCTCCTCGCTCCCCACTGACAAGTCACAATGACATTCCAATTTCAAATATCCACTGACTTTATTTGCATAGCAATCGCTATGTCGCTGCCGATACTAATTTCTAGTTATATCGTCTTCCATAATTATCTGATTCAAGTTAATAATTGGAATGTTTGGATGTGTGGACGTTTGAATGTCGGGATGTTTGTTACTAGGGCTGGAATACTTGTCATTCAACCGAGCTCCAGCCCCACCTATTTATATCTCTCGCATCAACTGGGGGCGTATAGGCATTGCACCCTTGCACTGACTAGGCACCCCGTCGCCGCTGACAAATTCAGCAACCTACTGCTAGAGACTCGATGGTAAAATGTGTGTCCGGGTGAGAGGTTAGCTATTATCTCGGAATATTGTCTTTTTCCCTAAGTCGAATTTCCCACTTACATGGGAAACTGCATTAGCGTAATATCATTTCCGAATATAAAAAAAATCGTATCACAAATATGCGAAAACATGTTTTGCATGTATTTTTTTTGTTACGAGATCACCATTTTCCTATTTGAGTCTAAACAGCGATTCTTATCTGGAGAGCTTAGCTAAAGCACCAGAGCTGTAATCTGCACGTCGCAGCTTCTATTCCTTCTCCAGACGATTGTCCAAACAAAAAATGTCCAAACAACAATGACAGTGTGTCCAGCGGGAAAGTTCAAATTCCAAATTTGAATTGCGCGGCAACGGTTGACACGGGAAAAGGGAGTTATAGCAGCTTATTTTAAGAATGATGAATCCTACGCTACAGCGCTTCGGAAATTTCGTTCGCACTAGTTACAATATTAGCCGACTATCCCCGGTTTTCACAACCTCCAGTTACCTGCAATCCGATAAGTAACTTTCGTTTACATGGCATATTTAGGTACATGGTGTAACCGAAATGTTACTTTGGGATTGTTGTAGCTGGAGCTGGTGGTGGAGGTAGTACGGGCGTAAGAGATTCCCCGAGTTAATTTGTTAAAAAGTGGATAAAGCAGTTCCGTGAAACGAGTTCTGCCGCCAACGAACCCATTCCGGGCCCCAATCCTGCTGCCACTACCGTCGAAATTGTGCGCCTGGTGAAAGATGCAGTCCTCGCCAATTCACGGCATGCTTTACGAAATCATGCATTTTCATCCATATAACATCAAATTAATTTGAAGGAATATGATAACATTTCAAGCTTGGTTTCAAGAAAAACTTGCGCCCAAAGGATATTGGATTTTTTTTCCATTTAAGGAATACGTATTAGAGTTTGTTTAGTGATGAGGCCTATTTTCACCACAGAAATTTACTATATTCCGATTTCTGTGATTTTCACTGATGATATGAAAACAAGCAAGATTGCAGATATTGGGCCCCGACAAACCCGAAAGAGAAACATCAAAGACAATTTAGTATGCTTGTGTGTGTGCCATACCTGCCACTCGCATATTGGTCCGTTTTTTTATAAATCAAAATGGTCAAGCACTGACAAGTCAATTCTGAACACAGAAAATGTATGACTTTTTTGCTCCTCTTGTGGAGAGAGATCCAGGTTTTGACAGAAACACATGGTTCTAGCAGGATGGATACGGACACGGTGAGAGCACTTTTTCCCCAGAAACTGAAATTGAGGTTCGGAAGCATACCCTGGCCTCTTAGGTAACTCGGTCCCATTCCGTGTATTGTTTCCTGTGAGGTTATTTAAAATCAAAGTTCTACTTCACAAACTATGGACATTAGGAGCATTGAAAGAAAGTATTCGCCATTGTTCTTAAATAGAGAACACGAGAACACTTCTCCGCAAATCTGCATGAGAGATTCGTGAATTTGCGCCAGTGAGCATGGAAGGACGATAGCGGCGACCGAAACTCGTTTGCCTAAGGGCGGCGCGGCAAATTTTACATACAAAAACGGGAGGCGAGTGAGTTCGCTTAGGAATTCGTTCACTATTGATGTTCTTGAGTTCCAACGACACGTAGGAATACGTAAGAACGTCACATGGTACTGCAGGTCTATTCCTGGCATTCAGAAATCCTGAGTCTAGAAAACCGCTTTTATAGCGATTTTTTCGACGGAAAACCTCGATTGATTAAAAAACAATACTCCGGAATATTTTCGTCAAGAAAGTCGCTTTGAAAACCGCTATAAAAGCGGTTTTCTCCGGATTCCTGATTACTGATTACTGAATGCCAGGAATAGACCTGCTTAGTGCAAGGAACATTCGAAGTTGCGCATCCCGAATTCGTACGTGGGAACTAACTACATTTAGTGGTTTTCCACTACCTGGTACACACTGCCGCCATACGATTGTGCTTAGATCGCTACCCCGTCCTCCCGTGCTCGCTGGTTTGCGCGCACGATTAGAAGAGTGCGTACCACGGAGGATCCATCCTCCGTGGTGCGTACGAAAGGACGGAAAACATTTTAGAATCATAATTCTAAAAGTAAAACCCGCTGAATAAATGAATGTTCTGATTGAAATCATAAATACTTATTAATACATTAAGCTGATTAAGATAGTGCTGATATCGTTAATCCTGCTAAGGAAGGCCCTTATTATGTGGCGATTAAGCTAATCTGCAGTAGGTGAAAAAGGCCCTAAGTTGTTATTTTTTGACAATTTAAAATTTTAACATTTTTACTGGATTCACTGTATTACATACATGTTTGATGTAATGTTTTAATCATCCACAGAGTGTCCACACATCCTTGACTGTATTCGGTCCAACCATTTCTTTTACTATTTTTTTATCGAACCTGACATAGGTAGCAATTACCACATAACTACCGCTAGCTATACTATTACTAGCCCAATACATCACATTCCCAAAGGAATTAGGTGCCATGCCAGGACCTTCCCTTCATGAGCACGGCTGCATGATGGATGGGCTTTATGCACGGATGGAAAACACGGACAATTTTTCATTGCCTCTTCAACCATAAATTCATCCAATGCGGTGGTACCAACCCGGGCTGGCTTAAAACTATTACCGAGTAGGGAAAGGGAACCTACAGTTTTACATGGGTTCTGAACCATGGAACAGCTCGCATTCGTAAGGGGGCGTCCATAAATTACGTGCGATGATTAAGGGGGGAGGGGGTCGAGTCAAATTTCATCTAATCTCACGTTGGGGAGAGGGGGGGTCTCGACAAATATCACGCAATTTTTTCTCTGATTGAAACAAAAAAAATATACTATTTTGGTACATTTAATCCAAATTGTATGTACATGCTTAAGATTTAATCTTAAGGTCGGCCCGTAAGCACCTGAAAATGTCGCCTCCCATACAAACGTAGTTTACTAATAATTTAAAAACCACTGTTCCAACTTACTTGATATTTGGTATCTAAAATTAGGCTACAAATATCTGTGTCTGCATGCCTTTGTTTTTTCGGTAAATGTATTCTGGGTCAAACCACAGAGAAAACAAAATTCGTATGAAGATTTTCTTTTTGCATTCATTTCATTCGGTTTGGATTTTTCAAAAAAACAAAAGCATGCAGACACAGATATTTGTTACATGATATTAGATATTAAATATAAATTGAATTGGAATAGCGGTTTCCAAATGATTAGTAAACTACGTTTGTATGGGGAGCATAGCTTACGGGCCGTTCTTAAGCGTCATCGTAATACGATTAAGATTATTCACGAATTCGTTCGAAATAAAATAATTTCATTCATACTTCGACGTTATACATCTACTGAATGTCAAACCACCATATTTATTTTATACCAAATAGCTCAATTTAGTCTGAATTTGCGGTACAGTGTAGCCCGTCCTTTGTTTTCGCGCCACTGTCAGCCGAACTTGCGGCTCGATTAACGAGAGCGTACGAGCTGAGTGGCAGCGACTCACGGACAGGTTCTAACCTGCTTTGTTTATTCTTGTAATTGTTTTACTGAACTCAGTGCATGCTCTTACTATTTTAAAATGAGTTATCATGATTTTTATAACGCGTACGTCAAAAGATACGTCTATAAGACAAAGAAGACCTGCCATGACAATGTGATAAAATTATGGAATACAGCGAAGCAAAAATTCCCGAAGAGTTGACACATCACATTCAACATGAGATTGAACTGCTTCTCAGAGAAGCTACTGAGAGAAAATTGACTGATTAAGTACTAGTCTTAACTAGTCGTAAATAAAAGCACGAAGCAAATTGTTTTTTCTTTTTACAATAACAATCCAACGCGTTTACGTAAGAAACCCACATTCTGAAAAATCTCACGTGAGATTGGGGGATGGGGGAGGGGATTGAATAAAATCTCACGACATCTCACCAAGGGGGGAGGGAGGGACAGAAAATTTAAAAAACACCTCACGTAATTTATGGACGCCCCCTAACGAAATGCACTTATCTAACACAGAAAGGGAAAGAAAGTTGTACATCACGGAGGCGAGGAATTGAACCCAGACCTCTCGCATGAAAAGCAAGTCCTCTAGCCCCTAGACAAGAGCTATTCACACCTATGAAGTTCCACAATTATTGGCAGGCAACCATTTAATTATTTTTTGAAGTAATTAGCAGGATAATAAGTGAAAAATATTTAAAAGATATAATACTAGTAGGTGATTTCAACATAAATATACAAGATAAAAAGTCAAAGGGTTATGTTACTTGTCTCAATAATTTCATGAAAAGTCATAAATTAAAATACATGCTTACGAATCCGTCCCGTATAACCGACAAATCAGCAACAACAATAGACAATGTTTTAACAAATTTAAATAAGGATGAACTCGAAGTGTGTATGGTGTGTATGGTGTGTCGAATGTGACATATATGACCATGAAGCAATTTTAGTTAAGATAAAAAATGTAAAACCTTTAAACTCAAATCCAGTTAAACACATTTTCATAAATAATTTTAGTAGCAAAAATAAAGAGTGGTTTAAATTAAAATTGCATGCAAAAAACTGGTCTGAACTTTATTCAATTAATGATTTTAGTTATAAACTTGAATATTTTTTTAATTACATCGTTCACCTAGTACGAATTTCATTCCCAGTAGTTAAAAAATGTGGACGTAAAAATAAAAAAAAACACATGGGTTACAAAGGGTTTTAGAAACTCCTTCAAAAAAGTGTGAATTATTAAAGGAATTAAAAGATAATGATGGAGAACAGGAAAAACGACGCTTTAAACAATACAAAATGTTATTAAAAAATGTATTACACTTGCAAAAAAATAACGGATAGAAAGGAAATATCAAATTCTAAAAACAAAGCAAAAACTACTTGGAATATAATCAAAAGAAGAACTAATGAAACAAAATTGGAAAAAAATTAAAATATAATACTAACAAAAGATAATATAGAAATCACAAATCCTAAATTAATTGCACAAGTATTTAATATGTTTTATGTTAATGTAGGCAAACCTGAAGTAGAGCATTTAAATACAGAATATATTGAATTATTAAATAAGGTCAAATCTGACAGAACTAAATCTTTCTTTCTTGATTGTTTTACTGAATGACTTTTGAATACCTCTCAAGACCATTAAATCTCTGAAAAATAGTAAAAGTGTGGGGTATGATGGACTTAGAACTGATATTTTAAAAGAAAAAGCCAATAAATTCAGTGAACCGCTCTCCAATATATTTAACATGTGTATAAATGAGGGTATTTATCCCGATGAATTGAAAATAGCAAAGGTAATACCTGTTTTTAAAAAATAAAATAAAAAGGACGTATCCAACTATAGGCCGCTATCAATACTATCGCCAATTACCAAGGTATTTGAAAAGATCTTAGCGAAAAAACTAATGATATTTTTTGAAAAAAATTAAACACAAGTAGACAAAATGCCTATAGAAAAAATAAATCTACTACTGATACAATAAAAGAATTAATTGGAAGTATAATAGATAAATTGGATAACAAAAAGAAATGTGCTGGCATATTCTGTGATCTGAGTAAGGCCTTTGATAGCGTGAATCACTCTATTCTATTAAAAAAACTAGAATACTATGTGATTCGAGGATCGCCATTGGCCTTGCTCAGATCATACTTGACCAATAGATAGCAATATGTAGAAATGAGTTCGTTTACCGATAATGGAACAAAGATGCAAGTACAGTCTGATATTGAAATTATAAAACACGGCATTACACAGGGTTCAGTGCTGGGTCCATTATTATTCTTAGTATTTATAAATGATCTTCCCATACATCTCACTAAAAGTGACGTATATTTATTTGCGGACGATACAAGCTGCACAGTACGTGGAGAAACAACCCTGGAACTTCATGGGAATATGCACACAACATTCAATGAACTATCCTATTGGTTCAACCACAATAACCTGAAATTAAATAAAAACAAGGGTCTATATATGATACACAAATTTAAAACAAAACATCTGAAGACAAAAACATAGAAAACTTTCCTTTAATTAGAGTCAATAAAGTAATATTTTTAGGTGTAATAGTTGATAGTAATCTAAATTGGAAGCCCCAAATAGAAAAAGTGTCCAAGAAACTGGCAAACGCATGCTATGCCTTAAAATCGATCAGAAACTATACTGACTTAGAAACACTAAAAAGTGTTTACTTTGCGTACTTCGAATCAATAATGAGATGCGGTCTGGAAGTTTGGGGAGGAAGTACAGATATAAATAATATACGTGGCAGGAGCATATCAATAATGTTAGCAAAAAGGTATACTACAGCTTACATTCTTTACGTAAAATGAAAAGGTACCTACCCAAACAAATCAAAATTCAACTTGCTCAAGCTTATATTCTACCACTTCTTGATTATGCAGACATTTGTTATCTGGATCTAAAGAGCGAATTGGTGGACAAATTGGAACGAATGCAGAATGCCTGCATTCGCTATATCTTTAATCTGAGGAAATATGATCATGTCTCAGTTTACCGGAAAGAGCTAAAGTGGCTCAAAATACGGGATCGACGCAATCTACACATTTTGACTTTTCTGATAAAACTCTTACTACTCTTACGCCCATATACATAAGAACTATGTTCAGTCTTCTTGCTGGCCATGGTGTCCCTCTGAGGTCAACATCAACCAACCTGTTATTGATCCCGGAACACAGGTCCGACTTTATGTCAAGGTCTTTCTCTGTGCACGCTCCGCGGCTCTGGAATGCATTGCCTGAGCCCATACGCCGTTCACAGAGTGTTTCTATCTTTAAAACACGCTTGAAGGAACATTACCTGTCGCAAGAGTGATCTGTTCTCTTTCGACCCCCGTCTGCGGTTGCCATTGTTTTATGTTTTATGTTTTATTTTATTTTATTGTTTTATTTTATTTTAGTTTTTATTCGCTGCAAACCACCACTATGCCCTTATATCTAATGGGTGAGGTGGAAGAGATTGCCATAAGGCAATAACATCACCCATTGGATGAAGGAAAGCATGCAGTAGGTAGCTAACATTTATAATATGTTTTTATGTTCTCCTTTTTATCTTTTCAGAAATGTACTCTGCATTGTATGTTTTACTGTTCTTTTGTTTTCTGTGTACTTATGTCTTCTCCATCAAATAAATGGTTATTATTATTATTATTATAAAATTTCAAAAAAAGGCTTTATGAATTATCACTTTTTCTAAATGGGATGCCACATGTAGAGAACTATTTGGTAAACATTTAAAAAATATTAATTTTGTACTCATTTTGATTCAATACTGTATTTTGTTTTATGTGATATTTCATTTTGTTATCATTTGATATTGGATAATGTGTTAATATTAAATTGTTATGTGTTAAAAATGTTCTAATGCCTAACGGTGAAAGGAATGAATAAATAAATAAATAAATAAATAGACCTCATGGTTTAAAAAAAATACTCGCAAGACGCTGTTTTTTGATAATTTGTTGATAGATGAAATAGAAGAAAGGATTTTAATTAATCAATAAATTCGATTGTTTTAAGAAACGCATTAGGACACAAAAAATCTGTTAGCTGTCAAAATTAAAAGAAATGATTGGAATAACCTTTTTTTGTACCTCGAGGTGGTGGAAACAGGCGTAAGTGTAAATCGTCCGCTCATAAAGAAAATGTTTTATTACTCAGCGTCATCCGCCCAAGAGCTGACTGGAAGAAATCACTTTTATTGGTAAATTCGCCTTTGTGCCGTTCTACTTTGTTCAAATTTCATCGTTTTGTTATATTTTAATATAAGTGCACAACAAAAAATTTCTTTCTAATTCATTTCCAACCAGACAAAAACGAAATATATAAATAATTCTGGTGTTATAATTGTTGGCTCACCTGAATAATGTATTCCGTTTACGGCAAAATGCACGCGATCCATGACTGCAACGCACGATGCTTCCTGCGCGTGTGAAAACTATCGCATGCGTATATAATTGCATATTTACAACCCAGAGAAGCGCAACTCTGATTTACATACATTGCACATGTGTACAGAAAATAATTAGGACGATTTAATGTATCCAGTAGCCATATATAGGAGTATAGGATATAATCAGTATCCAACTTGTAGCAGGAATTTATTTCTGTAAGGATTTTTCAAACTGTAGTAGCTCTTATTTAAAGTATATCACTAATATAATTAAAGTTATATAAGCTAACGTAAACCTACTGCACATAAAGAATAAGGCTGTAAAAATGTGCACCTTTACGTCGACCATCGCGCAGCGCGGAACATGCATCGAAAACCCCAAAATAAGAACCAACCGATCCTCTAGATCCATGATCTTTAGGATCGTTTAGGGTCTCTATCGAGTTGTTTACCCCAAAAGTACAAGGAGTCCTTCAAACATGGTGCACACCTCGTTTTAGTTCGAAAGCCCCTGGGCATCGCCGGAAACTTCTTATTTGAGGGCATGCCCACACATAAGAGGTCACAAGAGAATGATTTGTGTGACATGTCGTATACCGTTCGAAAGGGCGTAAACCATGGAGGGTTATTTCCTCCTTCTTCAACTCCATTTCTTGGGACTTGGAACTTCATTAAATATATTATTATTTTTCTAGAACATGGATGCATTGTAAAATCTAATAAATTTCATTTCTTGCTGATAAATCATAAAAAATGTTAGATTTGTTTAAAGCTGGGATTTTGGTAATTAAAAAAGAAATCGTGTCACGATACCAGACGTGACATCAGACAAAAGGTTTCATGGGTCAAAACAAAAGACTTAAAATAAATCACCACACCAATGCACCACACTTACCTAACCAAAACATTTGTCGGTAAATGTGACAAAGGGCCTGTACAATCTAATCTAATATAAATATTATAAAGGGGAAAGTTTGTAATAATGGATGGACGGATGGATGGATGGATGGATGGATGGATGGATGGATGTTTGTTACCATTTCACGTAAAAACTACTGAATGGATTTTAATGAAACTTTACAATAATATAGCTTATACATCAGAATAACACATAGGCTACAATTTATAAAGATATTGTGCCCATGGGCTTTAGAACTTTCACGGGGCTGCGAAAACGATGCCACTTCACACCTGGGGGAGCGGGGCCGGGGGCGGTGGCGGGAGCTGGGCCGGGGGCGGGGCGGGCGGTCCGACGGGGGCGGGTGCGGGGAGGGGGCGGGTACAGCTTGGTATTTCCCGCAACTTTAGGACTACTTGGCAAAATCCTTGAGAACCAGTTACTCGAATTTAGATGCGGATTTTATCTACGTCTAGCCTGATTCTACTCAAAACTTATAGGCTACATAATATAACGCTTCATTACCAGAAGGGTGAGTGTTAAATTCTTATAACTTGCGAACCACTAACCCGATTTATGTGCGTATTTTATCAATGTATAGGATCTCTGGGAGCAGTCAGGTTCGAGATGGGTTACTGTTTTCGATGTTGAGGCTAGCTGTGGATTGGAGTCCACGCAAAACTTACCTACATTACACGTTACTTACTTACTAGGTAAGCAATGTTGCATTGCAAGTGCAGAAAGGTTCTGGCGGCAAATGCTTTTTTTTAAATAGCCACCAAATGTCAACGGAGCTCTAAATGGGAATTATTGGATGTTTCTCATTAAATCATGCTATTTCATCTCTAACGATCTTGATAAAATTTGGTAGATGGATACATTGTCCTGGACCAGTTTGACCCTATTTTGGATCAGCCACGTGGGCTACTTTTTATCCATGAAATAATTTAGCCGACACTAACCCGAGCGGAGCCGGGTACCGCAGCTAGTATTATATAATATTGGCTTTATGATGAAATTAAATATTGTGATGGGGACGAGACAAAGACCTACATTTTTGCTCATAGCTAACGAACGTTTACAAGGAAGATTATAGTAGTAATTAAATATAATAAAGGCCGCATAAAACCAAACGATTACAAATAATTCAATTAATATTTTGGTACGTAACAGGTGCTAAACCAGCACAATAAAATTAATTTTGTACCTAATGATCGTACGCACAAAAATAATAAAAGAATGGGATGCTTATCGGTGCTCTATCTCCTTCTTAGAAGCTTGCTGGATGGATAGGATGAAAGATCAAAAGGAATGTAGACTACATATTTTGGTTTTGGGTTTTTCGCATCAAAGATGATCTTTGATGTAACCAATAAGTATATGCATTAAAAAAAACATGACATTACATGACATCCAACTAAGAAATAGTAGCACAGGAACTTCGCAACAAAATCCGACCTAATTATTTTCACGCAAACATACCCTAAAGAGAGATGATGGCTGTAAGTTTACCGAACGCCTTTGCCTCTCCGTGTAGAAAAAGATCAATAAAACGAACTAATTTCAAACTTCAAATTCAACCTTGAAACCACTTGAAACCGATTTCGATCGCCCACGACCCGATAAAAACTAATTAAAAAAAGTGTTGGGTTGGGTTTGGTACCTATTTATTTCATCACTTTTATTAAACAGAAGTTTTCTTTTTATTGAACGTTCTGTTGCCTGCACCGACTGCAAGGTCCGATACATTCAAGATACCTGTGATGTGAACGACCAGCAGTGTTCCAAAAGTTGTTTTTCTGCATTGAGCAAATAAAACACCTATGTAAGTACATATACAACAACATGTTATTTTAGATATGTAAATTGGGGGCAAGAAATTAAGGAAACAAACTTAAGGTGGCCCAACCTGGCGGGACTAACTCATTCGCGGGCACGGTACAAAACCGTGCTGTTGCGCTCTGGGACTCTGTTTCAAAGAAAAAGACAGGCTCCGTGATGAAGAAGATGCAACATGTCCACAAAAAAGACAAAGTGCAAAGTTCAAAATTTTAATTTCAAAACGACTTATAGCTAAAAGTAAACCACGACCGCTGTAGTAAAAAATCTAACAAAAACCAAGTAGATTATAAATCTTGATTAAATAAGCTATGTCTGATGACTAATCTTTTTAAGATGTTCTTACTTTATCATTGCGTAATCCACCTCCAAAATTATTGTATAAAACGCGCGAAACATTCAAACTTTCGGACCTTATAACTTAGAAACCCCACACAATTTTACAATGCCAACGGTCATCAGACATCTAGTTCGATCAAATAAATCCATTTTGAACAAATTTAGGATCTCTGACAAGAAATATGAGTGATCTTCTTTCCCCGTTTCCCTGCGGGATGGCCCACCTTAAGAAACAATATTGAACTTTTTATATAATCGTAATTTCCTTTTTTTCTATGAATTATTTACCAACATTTTAGTTCCAGGAATGGATTAATCGTGAAACATGGATAAAGTAACATTTACAATTAATGGAGAGTCCATCTCCTTGGGTAAGTTAAAAATGCAAGAAACTTTTTTCCATTACACATCAAAATCAACCATATAAAAATCTACATATATGGATATCCTTAGCTTGGCTTAACAATACCTTGGAACTTGCAGCGGGCTGGGAAGTTAGCCCAGCCACCTCACTCAATGATTTCCTGCGCTACCGTCTCAACCTGCGCGGCACCAAGGCGATGTGTCACGAAGGAGGCTGTGGTGCGTGCATTGTTACAGCACGTGCGCTCCACCCTATCGCTAAGGAAAAGCGCATTTTCGCTGTCAACTCGGTCAGTTGTAATAAAACCCCATAAACATGTTTTATGCATTACCCACTATAGGAGAGTTTCCAAAACAAAATCTGAGGCAAGCCAGTAACTCGGGCATTGAAGGCTGTTATTGAAAGTGCATAGGATGTCGGAATTTTAGGTCCGCTCATGGTGTTTTGAACATTCATGTATCTAATGTGCTTTGCTATTTTAATAACTATAACATTTGCATTGTAAATAAAGTATCTAATTAAAATCTATTTATGATTCACTATTTTAGCCAAATGGCTTCCTATAATAAGTAGATACATGCTTTTGCGACTTTTTTTTAGAACTGTTAAAGAGAAATAATCCCGCCATACATTTTCTTCGTGTAACTCTTAATGGTTTATGCAGCGCACGACGTGAGCGCTTTCAAGTGGCAAGAATGTTTCCAACTTCCTTGGCACGCGTCGTTATATTTTGGACAATTTTCCGAAGATCTTTGTAAATTATAGCATATTTGCTAACTTTTTTTTATGTAACTGGACATGGATGGCTAATACCAAACCGAATGTCAGATACTAGCCTAACACACCACATGTGAACTAGGTGCCGTACCAGGACCTTCCTTATATTGCTCCGCTATATTGAGCTGGACAAATACCCTTTTTTTTCTGGCAAATAAGAGGTGACGCTCTGATTATTTGTCGATCATATTTCTTAATTTTTCTTTATGATTTCAAAGTTTTAACATAACTTCAGATCATTATTTTGAAGCTAAACGGCAATTTAGAAATTTTTTAGAGCAAACAAAAGAAATTTCAGTACGTTTCAGTCGAAATCATTTTGGTCCCATCCGTCCGTTGACTCTGTGTGTCTTTACATTCTAAGTGGTGGTGAAATAGATTTTTATTATAATTAAAATTACAATGTAGGTATAGTTGTCTTGGTGTGAAACAAGCCATAAGTACGTGCCATTAGAACTGAATTATGGTTCCTGCCATACACCAGTAGAGACCTGATGGAGCCAGAAAAGTACTGCCTACCCTGCTGCTTAATACATCATCGTATTTCTATTAATTGCTACCTTTTTTTTTAAAAAAAAGGATAAAGTTATAGTTCTAAGGGCCTTTTTCACCTACTGTTGATTAGCTTAAACGCCACATATTAAGAACGGCCCGTAAGATATGCTCCCCATACAAACGTAGTTTACTAATCATTTGAAAACCACTGTTCTAATTGAATTGATATTTAATAGAGGCACGAAATATATGTGTCTGCATGTTTTTGTTTTTTTGAAAAATGCGAACAGAATCAAATGAAAGCAAAAAGAAATATTTCAAACAAATTTTCTTTTCTCTGTGGTTCGACCCAGGGTACATTTACCGAAAAAACAAAGACATGCAGACATAGGTATTTGTTGCCTGATATGAGATACCAAATATTAAGTAAATTGGAACAGTAATTTTCAAATTATTAGTAAACTACGTTTTTATGGGAGGTGAAATTTCCTGATACTTCCGGGCCCACCTTAAGGGCTTTTCTTAGCAGCTTGCAATCAATACCAGTAAAAGTTAATCAGCACTTTAGTAATAGAGGCCCTTTAAGTGTCGATTAAAAGAAATCAGCACTTGGTGACAACCAGGCTAATTCCTTTAAACGAATTACACACTTTGCATGCACCTAAACAGACACTGTACTACTACTAAGAATATTAGACGCCTGGTTGGTTGCCCTAACTTCGTCGCAGAGTGCAATTATAAGATTGCTTTAACAAATTAATAATTGCATTGCCGAACAAAAATAATATATGGAACGAGTCAGGATATTCAATCATTTACTGGTTGACAAAATTTCTTTTTTTTTACTAATGTAAATATATATTTTTTTGACACATTGTCTTTATTTTTTGCAAACATCTGAGACATTTTTGCTCCTGCTTATCAATTGGCCACCTTACCCAGAAAGTTTATACCTAGCACTGCCGCCGTATATACCCAATTTTACAACGTTTTCTTATTATTTCAATTTAAACTTGAAAAATCACTTCAAATCGTTATTTTGAAGCTACATCGCTATTTAGAGATGTTTTTGAGTAAAACAATAAATTGTATTGAAATTTTGGTCCCATCCGTCATTTGACTCTGTGTGTCTTTACATTCTGTCTATTGTCAGCACGATCTGATGGAATTCTTAGGCATGAGCATGCTTATAGCTAACTAGATTACTACATTTAAACGTGTTAAAGAATAGGCATGCTCAATTTTAAGAATGTCCAAGTGTGGATTTAGGGTAGGCAGGTTGTTTTTAAAGAAAAAAAAACCTTTCTCAGACCCCCATTTACATCATGCCCTCTCGCTGCTTCATATGTTGTTTGTGTCCAGTGCCTGGTCTCAGTCCTGTCCTGCCACGGCTGGGAGGTGACCACTGTAGAAGGCATCGGCAACCGACACGATGGTTACCATCCTATTCAGGCTCGACTGGCCATGTTCAACGGAACTCAGTGTGGCTTCTGCACACCCGGCTGGGTCATGAATATGTACAGGTACTTAATCTGTCTGAATGCCCAAGCAATATTTTACTCGAGTAATCATCTCTAATTTTTTCCAATGCTATCAAACAAAATTTGCTATTTTAATGTGACAGTGTCCTTTAGTTATTATTTTTTTTTATTTTCAGCCTATATGAGCATAAGAGTCACAAGCTAACAATGAAGGAGGTAGAAAATTCATTTGCAGGCAATATGTGCCGATGCACTGGCTATCGTCCTATCCTAGATGCCTTCAAATCATTGGCCACAGACATGGACAAACCACTCGCCCGCAAGGTCACAGACCTTGAAGATTTGGCACTCAACCTATGTCCTAGAGCCAAAGGACGACTGTGCAAGGAGACCAGCAAAGATTTAGGCGAAGAATGGTGTGTTATAACTGAGGACCACGCTCATGAGAAACTGGACATCACCATAACCGATAAACACCGGTGGTATAAGGTATACACAGTGAAGGATATTTTCAGGATTTTAGATTTGGAAGGATACGATTCATACAGATTGGTTGCTGGAAATACTGGACAAGGTAATAATTTTTTCCTCGAGTCATTTCCAGCTCAACATTTTGAAGTCTGAGTACACTTTCGAGATAATTCCCAAAAATGTTCTCGATCGACCGACGCCATGCAAGGATACCCAGACAGTTCGTGTACAGAAGCAAAACTGCTCGCAGTGATACCAGTGATAGGGAATTAATTCTTTGAATATTTACGAGCGATGGTGAATGATTTTAGTTTTGGACAAATCGATACAAGTTTATTGTGTTTGTTTGTATTTTCTTCCTCTAACTACATCCCACCCAGATAATGTAGATGTTTCAAATATTCCCATCCCCTCTATTTCAGAAACTATTAAACATGTTTATGAAAAATCGACATTTTACTATGCTTTGACCGATTATATTATCCTAGTTCAAATTTTGGTTCCCAAAAGTTAAAATACTATTTATTTTACACAGAAATTATTTCTCAAACTTAAGGTTTTGTAACACGAGTTTCATACGAATGTCGCATAATTATGTGTCTATCAACCCTTTTTGTCGCACGTTGCAGGTGTGTACCACATCGAGAGCTACCCCCGTATCGCTGTCGACATTTCGTCGGTGGAAAAGTTGCTTGGCTCACTGATCGACGAGAACCTCGTGCTGGGAGCAGGCATGACCCTCACCGATGTCATGGACACCTTCCTAAAATGCTCGGAAACGGAACCCCAGTTCAAGTACCTGGATATATTCCGACGTCACCTCGATCTTGTGGCCCATATTCCTGTCAGAAATGTAAACACATTCATACTTTGCAGATGTATTTTTGCTCTTTAAAGTGACATTGATTGAACCCAAAGTTTTTAACAGAATTAGGTGCCCCTGTTGCAGGAACTTCAACATTCTAAGATAAATTTTACTGCAGCACCACAGATACTTCCAGTACTTCAATGTTACCAGTTGTTAAGAGTAGCTTACCCTGTCTCTTAGCTGTCCATATCTGGCTGCTGAAGCCGCAGGTCTGGCTTGGCTCGCGGCGCCTGCGGTGGCTGTGTGCTACCTAACCAAGGGTTCGTGGCGCTACCTCACCGCTGGGACTCATGTGAGAGACGTTAAGGACCACTGTATTGTAGACCAGTTATTAGGTGTCGTGGCAACCTGCAGGTAGCGCCTTCAACGCACAAATGCTCTTAATGCCCATCTCTTTGTTCGAGAGGAGGCTGTGAAGGGCGATAGTGGGGTGCCTCCGCGACTTGGAGCTTCGCTCTTGGCGAACTCACTTGCCTAGAAAGGACTACAAAAAGCCCATGCGTAGATATTCAAAAGGAGGACTTTCAGAGCAACTCTTTGTTCAACTCTTCAAAACAAAAAAACGGCTCGATGTCATCTCATCCAAACGGGATCAATATCATCCCTTGATTTAGAAATATGTCGAAATAAAATACTGCAGTGGTCAAATCCGTTCTAAATTGTTAAACAAGGTTCATTTTTATTTTAGATTGGAACGCTCGGAGGAAACTTGGCATTGAAGAATCAGCATAATGAGTTCCCTTCCGATTTGTTTCTTATATTAGAAACTGTTGGATCTACCGTCACACTGGGTAATTTTCACACTATCTAATTATGCATAGAGAAACTCAATTTTCAACCAGTTGTTTGTCATCAAAATCATGAAAGCATTATTAGGATTCGCAAGACGATAGCGCGATTTAGGATGGAGCAGCTCTATCTAGTTTTTTCGACTCCCTCACTACCCGATATCTCTGCAATCCCTTGACCGATTTGGCTCACGCTCTAACTCAACTCAAAATTCTATTATTCTAATTTACTGGCCTACCAAATTTGACGACATTTATACATACATACAAACGCCGGGTTGTTCAAGTAGACTCTAAGAGCCTTGCTCGCTCGTTCAAAAAATGGGTCACATAGTATGGTACGAGACCTAATGTGCTTAAATAAATTACCAAAATGATTAAATAAATATTTCAGTGGACAAAAAGTTGGTGAACCCCGTCTTATCCATGAAGGAATTTCTGATAGAAGATCTGAAGGGAAAAGTCATTCTGAATGTTAAACTGCCTCCGCTCTCTGCCAGCAACCTCATTCGGACTTACAAGGTATGTATGTGTCGCAAGACAACTGTTTCTCAGAGTTGATATATTTAGTGAAACAGTTCAACAAGCGTAATATTGGAGGTTTCAAAGTGACGAGTGGACGTGTTACCAAATTGTGTGCTTGTGAGTTTATTTATAACTAGCAGCCCGTCCCGGCTTTGCACGGGCATAATATAATTTTAAAAAATATTATTGTGACACAATGATACACAAATAAACCCTTTTACGTAGAGTTCCTAAAAAAAGGGCACATACCTACTTTGAAATATTTGAAATAAAAAAATAATTAGATATCAATTGTGGCCTTGACTCCCCGTACTCCTGAGTGACGCCTACAAACTCTAAAACGCATAGCTAGCCGAGCGGAGTTTTTTCTAATTTTTAAACTCATGATATCTTTCGAATAGAATGTCCAAATCGAAAAATTCAAAAAGTAATATATAGGCATTGAAGCAGTCTTAAATAATAATTTATTTATTTTGATAAGGATACCTAGGTACAAATAAAGAGCCTTTTCTAGCGGCGGTATTTAAATTTGTATTTTAAAATAAATGCACACTTATTGTGACATAACTATAATACTTAGATGTATGTTGTCGCGACATGTTTTGTAGATAATGATGTGTTCTATAAAATTGTAGTACATCATTTTGTTCTATCGTGAATAGTTTTCGCAGCGCACGCGATGTAAGGCACATTCTTTTTAATTTTTTTTCAACTTGGGTTACGTTATCGGAGTTTTGGCAAGGATCCCTAATTTTTTTAAATAAAATATAGACTATTTTACTCGGATATACTTAAGCTTTCCAACGGTGAAAGTTTTTTTCAAATCCGTCCAGTAGTTTCGGACCCTATTCAATTCAAATAAACAAACAAAAAATCAAACCTTTCCTCTTTATATATTGGTATAGATTGGTTTGAATAAAACAATATTGTTCACTTTTGGTGTTATCGCCTCTGCTTACTGCTCCCAACTCAGCTTTGCCCTAACTACTTCTTGGTTCACGGTAATCGAACCACCTTTAAAAATGTACCTTTGAATATTGTTTTTTTTTACTTCTCAGATCATGCCGAGAGCGCAGAATGCACACGCTATTGTTAACGCAGGATTTGCGTTCAAAGTGAATTCAGAAAACATAGTAGAAAAAGCTACTATTATCTACGGGGGCATAGACCCTAAGTTCGTCCATGCTACCAACACTGAACAAGCTGTGACAGGGAAGAATCTGTTCTGCAACAAAACTCTCCAAATAGCTCTCACCTCTTTAAATAGCGAACTGATCCCTGATGAAAATCCACCGGAACCTGGAGGAGAATTTAGGAAAACCTTAGCCTTGGGATTGTTCTATAAAGTATTTAATTTATTTGTTACCCCATTTTGCATTAGCTATACTGCTGCAAAATTCACAAATAACATGAAGATGATTTCTAATACTTAGGAACTCCTTATTATGCGTGCGATTAGTTGGCTCTTAAATTTCCTTTATTAAATAAATTCATCACTCCTCTTAGCCAGCTATCAGTTCATTTATTGCTGAATTTGTAGCAGTTCCAATAATTCAATGATTTTCCAGTGCATCCTCAGCCTGTGCCCGGCCGACAAAGTGGACACCAACCTCAAGTCGGGCGGAGATATGTTCGAAAGACCAGTATCTAAAGGCACACAAACCTTCGACACGGACAAGTCCCTGTGGCCTCTGAACAAGCCGGTCCCTAAGCTGGAAGCAATAATGCAGTGCGCGGGAGAGGCCCGCTATGCAAACGACCTACCGACGCAGCCACGGGAGGTGTATGCTACCTTCGTGTTGTCTACCATCGCGGTCGGTGATATCAACTATTTCGATCCTTCTGAAGCACTGGTCAGTATCATTATTATTTAAAACTCCTTAGATTTACGGCCTAAGGGATCTCACCCCTACAGAAAAGACAAAGCTGTGGATCAGTCGAAGCTCTTATGAATGGCGGAATTAAAAAATAATCTACCCCAGGAGGGTACCACATCTTGTGGGGAATCCCTCCCTGAACACAGTTCTCATGAACTGAGCTCAGGCAGCCCCTCGTATTCTGGGGGGGGCAAATTTCGCTCTAGTAAGATAACTTCAGAAGCAAACGACCCTAAACCTAACCTCACTCAAAAAATCTTCCACAAAGGAATCTTCCTATCTAGGCCCAGATCTAGCTCCTACAGCGGGCCCTCTGCACCGGCTGAAACCATAACAAAGGAATCTACTAAAGCACTATGCTGCACGGAAAATACTGATAAAGATGGCCAAACTGAAATGACAAATGACTGGCAAGAAGTCAATAATCGTAAAAGAATGAGAAACAGTCCTGAAGCAACATCACGTAACCAGAAACAGGCAAAACTCAATTACTGGCTCGCAGCCCCATTACCAACATCAAATAGTTTTACTATACTTGGAGATGATAACCACCAAAAAACTACCGACGTGGAAACCAAACAGTTAGTGAGACCTCCTCCACTATTCATTGATAAGGTTAGCAATATACAACCACTTACGAAAATGCTAGAAAGTGTAGCGAACGGAGACTATGAAATAAAAATCCTACAAGGTGAGCGTGTAAAAATCCAGGCTAAATCCTCTGAGTCATACTCAACTATATACAAAGAACTCAAAAAGAGAAATACTGAATTTTTCACATATCAGCCCAAACAAGACAGGAGCTTCAGAGTCGTATTAAAACACATGCACCCGTCCACTGAAACTGAAGAATTGAAGCAAGCCCTAGAAGAACTTCAGCATAAACCCACTAACATATGGAATATAAAAGACAGAAAAACGAATTAACCTCTACCAATGTTCTACATAGATTTGCAACCTAATTCCAATAACAAGGATGTTTACAGCATCACAACATTACTCCACTGCCGTATAAACATTTAACCACCCAGACCTAAGCGAGTAATCCCTCAATGTTCAAACTGCCAACAGTACGGGCATACGCAAAAGTTTTGTCATAGGCAACCAAAATGTGTTAAATGTGCAGAACCCCATCACACCAGGCACTGCCCCAGAAAAGAACGTTCGGACAAAGTGAAATGCATACTTTGCGAAGGGAACCACCCAGCCAATTATAAGGGATGTACTGTCTATAAAGAACTCTAAAAGGTTAAATACCCAATTCCATACCAAAAGAAACAGCACACTGTCAGATCAGATCATGCAATCAGAGAAAACCAAAATGTCGAGCGCACTAACCCGGAGATCTCGTATGCGTCAGCCGTGAAAAGAGGGTCCTAAACAAGTTATAGATACAAACAACCCAACAAACATCGAAGAACACCCGCCAGGTACTATTCTGGCACTCAATGTATCAATGCAGGCTCTCATGCATCAAATGATAAAGGTGACACAAATGCTAGCAGAACTCATGTCAAGACTGTCTTTGCATTCACTGCCTTAAAATTATGTGTCTGAAATGCAAATGGCTTATCCAACCACTCGATCGAGTTAAAAATGTTTTTAACCATCAACAAAATTGATATTATGTTAATTTCTGAGACCCACTTTACACCTAAGAGCTTTATTAAATTTCCCGGCTACACATTGTATCACACCATGCACCCAGATGGTAAAGCACATGGAGGATCAGCTATCTTAATCAAAGCAAATATCAGACACCACCAATCTCAATCATATTGTAAGGACTATATTCAAGCGACCAGTGTAGTTGTATGCGACTGGACTAGCAACATCACAGTGTCAGCCCTTTACTGCCCACCGAAGCACACCATCAAAGAAGAGCCGTTTGATGACTACTTCAAAACATTAGGGAGTCGTTTCATTGCCGCAGGAGACTATAACGCTAAACACACATTTTGGGGTTCCAGACTCATCCTGCCCAGGGGTCGTGAACTTCTCAAATGTATCCAAGCAAGAGTTATGAATATCAGTTCAACAGGTCAACCCACATATTGGCCTACTGACAAGGGAAAAGTACCAGATCTTATCGACTTCTGTATTACCAAAGGCATATCAAAAAACAACATATCTTGCCATAGTTGCTGGGACCTATCATCAGACCACTCTCCTATATTGGTGGAGATTAATACTGAAATAAAGGAAGCCACCAAAAAATGTACCTTGCATAACAAACGGACGAACTGGCCACTCTTCCGAGATCTCATCAATGAAGCATTCAGATCACCGGTTTGTCTTCAAACAGAAAGTGACATTATAAATGCTGTTGAATTTTTTAACACTAACATTCAAGACGCCGCCTGGAATTCGACACCTATATACCAACATAAGTCCACTGATCCGCTTGTAAGCTCCATTATACTGGATAAAATAATTGAGAAACGAGAAATACGAAAGCAGTGGCAACAAAATAGATGCCCAGACACAAAAAGACACCTAAACAAAAAAATAAGAGAACTTAAGCTCATATTGGAACAAGATCGTAATGCAGGACTACAGGCATATCTCGGTAGCCTTGATGCATGTGTCTCTACAGACTATTCACTGTGGAAGGCGACTAGAAAATTAAAACGACCTACAGTAACATCCCCTCCACTCAGGAAAACTGACAGCAGCTGGGCGCGTACTGATAGAGAAAAAGCTAATACCTTCACAGAACATCTCTCGAACGTTTTTAAGCCCCATCCCTACGATGGTCCACCAGAACACGAAAACGATGTTCTGGAATTTCTAAATGCCCCATGCCTAGAAGAGACGACACCTAAACGATTCACAAAAGCAGAGGTCAGAAGAGTAATAAAAAATGCTAACACTAAGAAATCCCCAGGATATGACCTCATTACTAATAAAATTCTACAGGAGCTACCTGACTCTGGGATAACCCTACTCACAGCAATTTATAATGCAATAACAAGGCTAAAATTCATCCCACCACAATGGAAGGTTGCACAAATCATAATGCTACTGAAAACAAACAAACAACCTGAGGACCCAAAATCATACAGACCGATCAGTTTACTGCCCATTCCTTCGAAAATATACGAATCCTTATTATTGCTCCGAATTCTACCTATAATAGAACAGAAAAAGCTTATTCCTGACCACCAATTTGGATTTCGTTGTAAGCACGCTACTATCGACCAGGTGCACAGGCTCATAACTGAGATAAACAAAACCTTTGAGACCAAAAAATACTGTGCGAGTGCATTTCTGGACATCTCACAAGCATTCGACCGAGTATGGCATGAGGGACTATTATTTAAAATAAAATCCTCTCTACCCAACTACATGTATGAAATCCTAAAGTCCTTTATAAAGAACAGACACTTTCTTGTCCAAAGTGGTGAGCCACTTTCAGGCCTCAGCTGTATCAATGCAGGTGTCCCTCAAGGCAGTGTGCTTGGGCCGGTTCTTTACCTTATCTATACCTCTGACCTACCAACTTCAGACTGCATCACTACCGGAACCTTTGCTGATGATACTGCAATCTTAGGTTCCCACCAAGACCCAGTAGAGGCCGCGAACATCCTGCAAAGTGGACTGGATAATATCTCACTGTGGTTGAAGAAATGGAGGATTAAGGCTAACGGAACCAAGTCTGTCAATGTGACCTTTACCCTAAGAAGAGGTACGTGCCCACCAGTGAAGCTCAACAACCTTGAAATTCCACAAGCAGATCACGTGAGATACCTAGGATTACACCTGGACAAGCGGCTTACTTGGCAAACACATATTAGGTTGGGGAAAAAGTTTCTTCGCATTTTTTAAGAAAATTCAAAACATTTTTTTATATGGTTTATTTACATTTAACTAAAGTATGTAGGTACCATTTTGTTCGATAACTTTTTGCCATCTTGTAGGTAGGGACATGATCCCATTGCTATAGAAATATTGGGACTTCTGATCAATATACCGCGACAAGTGGTTTTGGCAGTCCTCTCGTGATGTTAACCTGACACTGCCTAAAGAATTCTGAAGAGACCTAAACAGGTGGAAATCTGAAGGTGCAAGGTCAGGACTATACGGCGGATGCATTAACACCTCCCAGCCAAACTCTCTTAGTTTTTGCTGAGTGGCTAAAGATGTGTGAGGTCTAGCGTTATCATGATGAAAAACCACACCCCTTCTGTTGATTAATTCCGGCCGCTTTCTCTCAACTTCTTGCTTTAATCTCATCAGTTGTTCGCAGTAGAGTTCAGAATCGATGGTCCTGCCTGGTGGTAACAGCTCATAATGAATAATGCCCTTCCAATCCCACCACACACACAGCATCACCTTGTTGCGAGTTAACCCGGGTTTCGCCACAGTCTGTGAAGCTTGACCGGCCTTTGACCACGACCTTTTTCGCACGTTCTTGTCGTACGTGATCCACTTTTCATCACCAGTTATCAGCTTCTTCAAAAATGGTTCGGTTTCATTACGTCGTAATAAAGAATCACAAATGAGTACACGGTTCATTAGGTTTCTTTCAGTGAGCTCGTGAGGTACCCAAATATCGAGCTTTTTTGTGTATCCAGTTTTTTTCAAATGCACCAAAACTGTTTTGTGGTCAATTCCTAGTTCTTCAGCTACGTCGTAACTACTGATATGCCGATCTTGCTCCACTTTTTCAAAAATGGCATCCATTTTATCCGTAATTATCCGACCAGAGCGACGTGCATCTTTGACATCAAAATTTCCGGATTGAAAACGCTTAAACCAAATTTGTGCTACTCTCACAGACACTGCACTAGGTCCATAAACATCGCAAATTTTTTTCGCGGCTTGCGTTGCATTTTTACCTTTTTTGTAGTAAAATTTTAAAATGTATCGAATTTCTTTATTAGATTCACTCATTTTAACAGTACGAAAAACAAATGAGAATCACACATTTTTCTAATTTGAATTTGGAATTATGTTCTTTAAAATTTAAACTTTCAATGATACCAAAACCAGCCAGATACAAATAGTATAGCCAAAGAGATTTTATTACAAGTTCATACATACTATAATGCGAAAAGACTTTTTCCCCGACCTATTATATTTACAAAGCGCAAACAACTAGGTCTACACATACGGAAGCTCTACTGGCTCATTGGTCGCAATTCTCAACTATCACTCAACAGCAAACTTCTGGTGTACAAGGCGATACTTATACCTATCTGGAGCTATGGAATCCAACTCTGGGGTACAGCGGCCCACTCCAACATCGAGATTATTCAAAGATTCCAAAATAAAATGTTAAGAATAATAACCAATGCTCCTTGGTTCGTCACGAATGAACAACTACATCATGACTTACAGATTGCTACAGTCAGGCAAGAAATTATCCGACACACTAAGACCTATGAAAAAAGAATAAAATGTCACCCAAACAACCTGGCGAAGGATCTGATGGAAGTAAACCCAATAAATCGTAGGCTAAAACGGAAAATACCTCAAGACATACTCAAAGAGCTATTATAATAAAGTAGGATGTGATAAAGGTCACATACCGAGCATGCCAATTAAACAAAACCAACAAACCTACTATTAAATGTCCCAGAAAGGAGACAGATCGTAGTAAATGAAAGAACAAAAAAAAAAAAAAAGATTTACGAAGGCACAGTGGGAATTTGGAAAACGGCGGACCAAATATTCAATCATATATTTACTTCAATAACCTAGTTACACTGGAAAGAGAAAATTTCCTTGAAGCATGTCTTTTTATGTGCCCAAGAAGGAAAGATTACAAGTTTGATTAAGGTTTTCATCTGAAAATTTAACAGTGTCATCAATGAAATGTTCCTTTCCTTCCTGGTTAATCTTTTTGTCTAAGAATTGGCATTATTTTTTAATTTTCTCTTTAGCGTGCGGATGATTAAAGATGATATTTTGTTTTTTCATATAACCTTTTACTTATATTGCAAATGCAAATATTCTGTAATAGGAGTCTATTCTCTTATTAATTTGAGTTTCAGCGACATCTACATTTTAAGCATTGTAATCAGATTTTGAAAATAATCTGAAAAAGTATTGGTCGTGACTTTCGTCGGAAGCAGGCTGCTCAAATTAATGAGATAACGGTAATGTCGTATCCATTAAATACATAAAATTATCAAGTTAAATCCGGGCTGACTCTTAGTGTCCGATACCAAAAACGTCTTTGGTGACGACAGCAATAAGATTGATAGCTCAATCATTGCAGTCAAAATGCCTTAGCGTAGGATCAATACGCAAAAACATCATCAGCGCCATCTAACAGAAGATAGGGGAAGCATTGTGTCGATTCGAATATAATCGAGAAATTCGTTGGCTGACGTAATTGTCGGGATAGCTCAGTTGGTTTAGAGCAGTGGACATGTAATCCAAAGGTCGCAGGTTCATGTCGTGCTTCCGACGAATGTCACGACCAATACTTTTTCAGATTATTTTCAAAATCTGATTACAATGCTTAAAATGTAGATGTCGCTGAAACTCAAATTAATGAGATAACGGTAATGTCGTATCCATTAAATACATAAAATTATCAAGTTAAATCCGGGCTGACTCTTAGTGTCCGATACCAAAAACGTCTTTGGTGACGACAGCAATAAGATTGATAGCTCAATCATTGCAGTCAAAATGCCTTAGCGTAGGATCAATACGCAAAAACATCATCAGCGCCATCTAACAGAAGATAGGGGAAGCATTGTGTCGATTCGAATATAATCGAGAAATTCGTTGGCTGACGTAATTGTCGGGATAGCTCAGTTGGTTTAGAGCAGTGGACATGTAATCCAAAGGTCGCAGGTTCATGTCCTGCTTCCGACGAATGTCACGACCAATACTTTTTCAGATTATTTTCAAAATCTGATTACAATGCTTAAAATGTAGATGTCGCTGAAACTCAAATTAATGAGATAACGGTAATGTCGTATCCATTAAATACATAAAATTATCTATTCTCTTATATATTAGAGGTGTATCATTATACCACAGTGCTGTGGGGATTCCGGCACGGAATATAACAACAATGTATTCGGATATGTTGATTTATTTCTCTGAAGACGAATGTTGAATTTTTGGACTCTGCCTAGTGAGTTTAAGTCTTTAAGCCAGGCATGCCCGCATACAGAACTGCAATGAGTCAAAATGTTCTTCTCAGTACTATTTTAATGATTGTTAACATATTATTATGATCATTACAGAAAGACCCAGGCGTTGTAGCATTCTATACAGCCAAAGACATCCCAGGCAAGAACACATTCACTCCATCGTCGGTGCCGTGGCAAGAATTCGATGAAGAAATCCTCAGTAGCGGCAAAATACTTTTCTATGGTCAACCTATCGGGATTATCGTTGCGACCACCGAAAGTCTGGCAAACAGAGCTGCAAGATTAGTGAAGGTCTATTACAAAAACGTCAAGGATAGTAAACCAGTCTTAAACATCCGCCAAGCCATTGCAGCTCCCGATTCCGCTAACAGAATAAAGCAGGACCAAGTCATTGAGCCGACTGAGAAGGGAGAAGACGTTACTAAGGTGGTGAAGGGCAGTTTTGAGATGAAGGGGCAGTATCACTACACTATGGAGCCCCACACATGCGTTGTGGTGCCTAATGAAGACCATTTGGACGTGTATCCATCCACACAATGGATGGACCATGTTCATGTCACTGTGGCAAACTGTTTGAACATTCCGGAGAATTCGTAAGTTCTCACTTGTTACTCATAAAAAGAATTGCAACATGATAGTTAGTAATTAAAAACTAACTATGTAATACTTAACAGGTTTATTTCTTGATGGATTCCTATTTCGGGTGGTTATTTGTTCAATCCCGCTTTGTGCATGCATATTTTTTTTCTTACCACTTTCTTTCTCTTACTGAAAAGTTAAGTATTCGAGAATTTCGTCACAAATGCAAACTTGCTCCTTGGTTCTTTACTATCCCAAGAACCTATCCGAGCATGGATACCATAAACTGGATGGAAAACATTTTAATTTATTTAAAATAAAAAGTTGAATTGCAATTAGAACATGCCCGCATTGGCCACCTACATAGAAGGTGTTTGTGAAGTTAAACAATGAAAAAGGTTTTTTTTTTTATGTGACTGGCCGTGGATGGCTAATACCACAAGTTCTGTCATGGTATTAGCCCAACACACCACATGGGAACTAGGTGCCATGCCAGGACCTTCCTTATATTGCACGGCTACATTGAACTGGATGGAAAACACGGACAATTTTCATTGCCGCTTCGACCATCGTTCATCCAATGCGATGGTACCAACCCGGGCGGGATAAACCCTACCACCTAGTAAGTAAGGAAGGGGACCTACAGCTTAACGTGGAATCCGAACTACGGCCAGCCTCTCTCAACGGTCGAATGGTCACCCATCCAAGACCAGACCGGACCCAGCGTTGCTTAACTTCGGAGAGCGATCGCCGAAGTGTCGCGCCACTGGGCCACCGAGGCTGACTGAGGTAATCTATGTTATTTCCTTGAGGAAACGCAAGATCTTCCAGAGTAATACCTACAGCACAATACGCTGCTTATCGTTGTTCCGCCCCCAGTGTCAACGTAATCGTGCGTCGTGTCGGCGGCGCGTACGGCGGCAAGGCGAGCCGCGCGTCGCAGACGGCGGCCGCGTGCGCGATCGCCGCCCACGCGCTGCACCGTCCGACGCGCTTCGTGCTGTCAGTGCAGACCAACATGGCTGCCATCGGCAAGCGGCAGGATTGTCTTTGTGATTATGAGGTCGCCGTTTTTTTTTTTTTCAAATCACGCTTGTATTCTGGCAACATTATCGAAGTTGGTTCAATGGGGAACAAAACACCAAGCTCACCTTATTTAGTCCTTACTCAGTAAATTTTTATTTACAAGTTTGTTGATGAAAGATATACTCCATGATGCGGTTAGAATAAGGTGTAGAGGAAAAGAAGAGTGTTTGTTTGTCTTCAAACAAATTGTAACATATATTACCAGCACAAAGTTTGAAATTATATATTGTAGGTTATGTTGTTGTGATATTTTCAGTTGATTAGCATAATTTGGAACAATTTATTTCCAGAATAATATTGAGTTATTTCAATTACATAGATTGAATAAGTAATATTTTCACATTTATTCTGTTTTATTTTGTAGGATCTCTGACGCCTTTGACAGACTTTGGGGTAAATCGCCTTAACGCCACCTGTCTCTATTAATAAGTAGTTAACATTTCATCGTTTTTCAATATAGATCTATTCGCAATTATTTTCCCAAGAACTATTTACTAGGGAAGTATATTTGAAAACATGTGATAATAGATCTAATTTAAAAAACATTTACATGTTTATTGACGTTAACGATCTAGGGTCAAGATATGGACTTACTAGCTCATTCATTCTATTAGCCCAAAAGCATGTTGGGTATGAAGCCACAATAGTCATGGACGTCTTACAATTGCACGCTATTGCTGAATGTGATGGTAGTCAATCATTGCTTATTATGTGGTAGGGTTAGCAAAAATGCATGTTACTTGCATCTAAATTTCCCTACGTTGGAAGTATTCAGATTAATCGAAATCTAACCGAGTGCTATTTTTACAGGTAGGCGTGAATGATGAAGGCGTAATTCAGTACCTGAAGAATACTTTCTACAATGACTGTGGTGTGTCCTTCAACGATTCTTCCACGGGTGACACAGCTAATACTATGTCCAACCTTTATGACACTAAGCGATGGCGCATTGAAGCCAACAGTGTTGTTACGGACAAGGCATCCAATACGTGGTGTCGTGCTCCAGGTAATTTTAAATAGTATAATCAACTAGCTGCGGTACCCGGCTCCGCTCAGGTTATGTCGGCTAAATTATTTCATGGATAAAAAGTAGCCCACATGACTGATCCAAAATAGGGTCAAACTGGTCTAGGACAATCTATCCATCTACCAAATTTAATCAAGATCGTTCAAGCCGAAATAGCAAGATTTAATGAGAAACATCCAATATTCCCATTTAGAGCTTCGTTGACATTTGGTGGCTATTTAAAAAAAATAGCATTTGCCGCCAGAACCTTTCTGCACTTGCACTGCTACATTGCTTACCTAGTAAGTAAGTAACGTGTAACGTAGGTAAGTTTTGCGTGGACACCAACCCACAGCCAGCCTCAACATCGAAAACAGTAACCCATCTCGAACCTGACTGCTCCCAGAGATGCTATACATTGATAAAATACGCACATAAATCGGTTAAGTGGTTCGCAAGTTATAAGAATTTAACACTCACTACTCACCCCTCTGGTAATGAAGCGTTATATTATGTAGCCTATAAGTTTTGAGTAGAATCAGGCTAGACATAGATACAATCCGCATCTATATCGAGTAATTGGTGCGTCGGACCGCCCGCCCCGACCCCGCCGGCGCTCCCTCCGCTGGCTGGTGTGAAGTAGCACCTGACTACCGGCATCGTTTTCGTGAAAGATCGGAAGCCCATGGGCACAATATCTTTATGAAATGTAGCCTATATGTTATTCTGAGGTATGAGCTATATTATTGTCGTGTTTCATTAAAATCCATTCAGTAGTTTTTACGTGAAAGAGTAACAAACATCCATCCATCCATCCATCCATCCATTATTACAAACTTTCCCCTTTATAATATTAGTAGGATATCCTGTGGTCCAACCACCGTGATTTTTATATTAATCAAAAAATATTAAAAAACACCGGACAAATGCGAATCTGAATTTATTTTATGTGATCTAATTATATTAAGGATTTTCGGATATTTTTCTTTACCGCAGTGAGTCCTTGTTTTTTGCCAAATTTCAGGTAAGAAGCAATCCTTGATTCTAGGTTAATGTATCCTATAGGTTTTGCTTTATTTGCCATACACTTATTGATTGATAAATCAAGTTTTTAGATACACCCCTAGGAATGTATGTTTTAATGTTTTTCTTTTAGAATTACACATCAGATTACCAAGTCAAAACTTCTCATACAGGAACGACGGAAGGCACTGCTTTTACAGAACATATCATGGAAAGAATCGCCCAAGCAATAAGCAGAGACCCCATTGATGTCCGAATGGCCAATATCGCTGAGAAGAACAGCTCTGTCAAGGAAATGATACTCTCTTTTAAAACACAATGCGACTTCGGTGCACGACAGCAAGCAGTAAACAAATTCAACATTGACAACTGCTGGAAGAAACGCGCCATCAAACTCGTCACAATGTCTTACCCCATCGCTTACTCGGGGAACTTTGCAGTAACGGTTTCCGTGTTCCACGCTGACGCAACAGTTGCGATATCGCACGGAGGAATCGAGATGGGGCAGGGGATCAACACGAAAGCGGCCCAAGTTTGCGCGCATATTCTCGGGATCCCTCTCGAGAAAATCACAGTAAAGCCGAGCGATAATTTCGTAACTCCAAATGCAATGGCCAGCAACGGTAGCATCACGAGCGAAAGTGTGTGCTATGCCGTCGTCAAAGCCTGCACGGCTCTTTTGGACAGGCTCCAACCGGTGAGGGATGAAATGGACAGTCCAAAGTGGGAGAAAGTCGTTAGTACGGCATACAGCAAGGGTTACAACTTGCAGAGCAGCTACATGATGTCCCAACTAGACAAATTAGAAGGGTATAGTGTGTATGGAGTGACGATCGCGGAGGTGGAACTGGATGTGCTGACTGCCACGCATCAGGTGCTTCGAGTGGATATTTTGGAGGACACGGGACAGAGTATAAGTCCCGATATTGACGTGGGGCAGGTAATTACGCATTTACATAATTTTAAATGCAATCTGTTTTCAGTAGTAGCACAGAACACCTGTTCTTCTGAAAAAATATCAATATAGTTTTGTAAGGTATCATGTTTAAGGGTTGCTGCCATGCCATGCTGCACTGGTCAGGGTGGAAGGTGGCAGCGTATCTTTTTATTCATGTCTTGAATGCGTCTAATAAAAAAAGGGTGTATGTAGGTCGCAATTCCCTCCAAAAAATTCAACCAGAAGAGGCCATTTACTCATACTTCGGTATTTTTTTTAAGGTCTTACCTCTCCACCTTAAGTTTGGCCATTCGGTTGGCAGAGGGGCAAGGGGTGCCTGTAATCAGTCAGGTGTTGCCGCATTCCAATGACGTCAGAAGTTCCGTGTGTGTATTATCTAGCAATGAACGACCAGTCCCCTCACCCTTCTGGTGACAGAGTTGTCAAGTTTACGATGCGAAACCTACAGGACCATGCCATCTTTAATGCAAATACTGCCAATAAAAATCTAAATCGTTGAGATTCTCCATCAGTTGACCTGTGAAGTACATTGCTTCTACTACTAACACACATCATTTGCAGATAGAAGGTGCGTTTGTGATGGGGCTCGGCCTGTGGACATCGGAGCAGCTTGTGTACGACGCGAACACGGGTCGGCTCCTAACGGATCGGACGTGGACATATAAGCCGCCAGGCGCCATGGACATCCCTCAGGACATGCGTGTGCACTTCCGACACAACTCGCCCAATCCGGTCGGAGTGCTACGCTCTAAAGGTAAACTTCCTTAAGAGCCGAATTGATGAAAAGCTTGAAAAGCAGGCCTATTCCTGGAATTCCGTAATGCTGAGCCTGGAAAAACGCTTCTATAGCGGCTTTCTTGACGAAAAGATTCCGGAGCATAGTATTTTAATTTAATCAAGGTTTTTCGTCGAAAAAAACACTTTTAAAACTGCTATAAAAGCGGTTTGCTAGACTCAGGATTCCTGATTACAGAACTCCAGTAATAGGCCTCCTTAGATCCCTAAAGTTTTTACTGTACTTGGCCATAATAGTTGTCAGGTGTGGTTGATTTTGATGGGATGTGGTACTGTAATTCAAATGCTCTGCCTACCCCGATGGTTAAAGGAACGAAGGTATGGTGTGTATGTATTGTACATATTTATTATTGAAGTAGCAAAAATCTGAGAATTATAATATAAGTAAGAAATCTTGGTATTTCTTTAATAAAAGCTGAAGTAGAACAATGTATTTCGCAAAATGAGAGTGATAACATATATTTTATCAATTTTCCATTGGTTACTTTACCATTGTTTCTCATACTTTACTCAGTGCATTGGTTGCATACCTTGATATCGGTTGAAAGACTATTTCGAGTCATATCTGCATCGGTTCCATGGTGTAACGGTTAGCACTCTGGACTCTGAATCCAGCGATCCGAGTTCAAATCTCGGTGGAACCTGATTTTTTATTGTATTTTTTTGTTTTCGAATTTAAAACAATTGACATAAAAATGCATAAAATGTTTGCATTACACATATTTTAATATAGTTGTCGCCTACCTTATTGGCTAATACCAATATTACCGTAAGGCATTCTACTTGTAGTCACAGGTCGGCCCGTAAGCATCAGTAAATTTCACCTCCCATACAAACGTAGTACTAATAATTTGAAAACCACTGTTCCAACTTACTAGATATTTGGTATCTAATATTAGGCTACAAATATCTGTGTCTGCATGTCTTTGTTTTTTCGGTAAATATATCCTGGGTCAAACCACAGAGAAAACAAAATTCGTATGAAGATTTTCTTTTTGCTTTAATTTCATTTAGTTTTTTTTTTTTTAAAAAAAACAAAAGCGTGCAGACACAGATATTTGTTACCTGATATTAGATATTAAATATCAATTGAATTAGAATAGCGGTTTCCAAATGATTAGTAAACTACGTTTGCATGGGGAGCATAGCTTACGGGCCGTTCTTAATCTGTAAAAATAATCCTTTCTATTTCCTTCTTAGGTTCCTTTCACTTTAGGAAACTCGAATTCTTTTCGAACGTCATTTGTCCTCAAAAAGCAATATTGTAAAAGCAAATTCCAAATTGTCAGTTGTGCAGCTCGCCTTTACTCACGCAGATAAGTGATAAGTGCGGATTTTGTTGTACTATGGAGGTACCATTCTTGGTGTAAAAACAATTGAAATGTATTATTTTTTTCATGACTTCCATGGACTTGTCAAATATGTAAGTAATCAAATAAGTAAGTACGTGTGGGTTGTCCCATTTGTCAAATTGTCGTTTATAGTTTAACTAATGACAATATTAGATGGCGGCATACCAGGCTTTAAAAATCCAAGGTTTTGATTGTAATTCTATGCTCGGCCTAAGTCAGTGTGCGGGTTAAGACTAAACTATAAAATAAAATCGTCTTAATTTCTTCCTTAGTTGCAATGATACGCTCTCAGCTTGTTAATGAATAAGTTGAACTGCGAGGCAGAGAATATCGATTATGTGGATGGTTGAACAGTACAATATTCACTGTTTTAACAGTGCTCATATTAAACCACTCTTGATTCCAGCCACGGGTGAACCGGCGCTGGTGATGGCGGTGGTGGTGCCCCACGCCATACACGAGGCGGTGCTGTCGGCACGCTCAGAGTTCGGCTACCCGCGCAACGAATGGCTTCATATAGGTAATATTTCAGCGAATATGCATCCATGCAACATCCACCATGATTTTATTTTCACTTGTTTAATTTTGGATAGGACGATTCCTATGATGGCCCTCCATTTATGACTTTGAATAGTTGTGTTTCTAAGGTTGTAATTCCTCTACATGTTTTCCTTTATCGGAAAAATCATAAAAAAGTTTAGACAACTATACTCTGAACAAGTACCTCATGATCTTGTCATCCGGATCTTGAATTTTTCATCAATAAGTTTTTCTAACTCTAAGGACTCCTCTCTCGTTCCTTCTTGAACTGTAAACGATCAAAGTGCTTAAAGCGTATAAAAGCGTCCCAAATCTGATTTCACGCCAAAGCTGCAAGCATCGCAAACGATTCGAACCATTTTTTGTACGCACTTACGGAACCAAAACAAATATGGAACAAATGACATTAATTCACTTCAAATTTGAATCTAATCAATTGCTCTAAGCTGAACTTGAATTTTCAACTGAGGGTCATTCAACGGGTTGTTAACAAACACGGTGGAAAAACGATAGGACGTGGAACTATAGAAACGTCAAAATCGGACACTGACAGTTGCACACACAGTGCCCTACCTCCAGCTGTGTACGGTATTGAGTGACGTAACGATGACGTCATACCGTTCCCGGGACGCCATTTTGAGGGCCGTAAACGCGAATCGGAACAGTTGTGAACGCGCTTTTGGCAACGATGATGGTTCAAATCGGACCGCAACCTGAGAGAGTCCAGCACTTAGCTCAATTGCATTTCTATTAATTTTTGTTCCAGTTACATACAAACTTAAGGCTTTCTCGGTGGGAATTGTGCGGTTGTATTGGGTCATTTGTAACTGATTTATTTTCTTGTTTCAGAAACACCATACACGCTGGAGAACATAATGCAGGCAATCTCTCCCAAGCTTGATCAATTTAAGTTAAAGCGCAGTAAATAATTTAAAATAATATATTATCAGCACTTCGAACAAAGTTCTTTGTTGCTCTCAGCATCGTGATAAGTAATCTTCAGTGATGTTTTTATAGTTTATTATATACACAGCATATTCATTGGTTTAATAAAATTATCTCAAAGACATTAAAGAACATATGAATTCATGTAGTTTATTAAATTATGTATAATTGAGACTTAAAATAATTTTATTTCCAATCCTACAATAAATACATATCTTAGAATATGATTAAATTGATCCATTCCATCTCACAACATCTCAATACTTTCTAATAAAAATCTCTTTTGAGGAGATTTAAGTAGCTGGCTAATACATTTTCTTGTTGCCTTTATTATTTGTCATGACGGGCAATAGCAAAGAAATCCCTGTGTCCACCACAATTTTTAACATCAAACGCGTCACTAGTGTGCGACCCTGCGGACAAACTAGTCCTCTAGTCGCTAAAAGTGCCTCTAGGATGGTGGTCATACAAAAGTAACTGTGCTATATGTAACTTATATTTTATTTGTATAACATAGTTATAATTAGAAACTTATTTAGTGCATTTCACAGTTTAGATGAAGGATCTACAGGATCAGTTTGTTCTTATAGGAGGAATGTAGACAGTGGTACATTAAATAGGAGATATTACTTTGGCAAACCAAGCCCTTGATTTGATGTGTTGGATTTACATAGAAAAAAATTAAGTGTTGGGAAGGTGTCTATAAATTAGCAAGCGAAGTTCTACGAGTCTACTGGAACAGTCCGGTGTTTGTTTGTATGCATGTATCGTTTACCATGTTAACCCCCTAGAATTTCATACAATTTGGTATGTGAGTAAATAAGACAAACATAATTTTGAGGTTCGAACAGGAGCCAAATCGCTCAAAGGGTTTGAGACTTGTAAACGGGGGTTGATAAAACTAGATGACGCTGACTCCATCCTACATCGCTCTGAAATAAAATTATACCATTCCAGAGTCGATATTACAACCATTCCAGAGTGAAATAACTTTTCTGGATTTTCTAGGATTCTTCTCAAAGTACTATTAATCTTGTATCTGAGACTTGTCCGGATTGACCTCCAGAACAATGTAAAAATAGAGGTTATGGTTGATGAATGTAAAATAGAGGTGTATGTGACCTCGAATTAAATCAATCGAGCTATACCAAATACTGAGTGTGGATTGACATCTTTCCTACAACACCACTATTATGTATCAGGCACTCTCAAAATTGGAGAAATTAGTATTTATAAAACTGACACAGTATATTTTATTTTGTGAATAATTTTCGAACTAGCTTCGAAACGCTATAGTTAATTTCAGCTTATTGGCATCCTGAAATCATCTCGCAACCGCCGGCCCGTTCCAACGGCTGTGCTGAATTACTCCGTGGAGTAGGTAGTTTCGAGTCTAATGACTCTACACCCTCGGTCATTCCATCCCGGGGGGCAGCGGCTCGGGCTTGGCGCTGAGAACGTACTCCGGAGTGTAGCCGGGCTCCTGAAAACAATCAAACCAAGCTGTTGCAGAAACAAAAAATGGTAACAGCATAGAGAGCAAAAACACAGGCATAGAGACAACTTGGTCTCATGAGGTGTGCTGTGATAATATCATAACAGTAGGTGTGGCATAAGCTATCCATTTCCAGTGAGATGACCACATTTCTGTTAAAGGGTCCAAGGTTATATCTTGGAGGAAATATGATGACAGGAAGTGCATTCCAATATTTTGCAGCATTATGAAAGGCCAATTAACACGTTAAGCCTGCATTCCTGTCTTGTCTGCATGATCAGGTGCCTGTGCTATTGGATGTCCGCGTATATTTGAGCGAATTCACAAACGCAACACACTTAGGTAGCCACAATGTCGTCACCGCGTCACTGTCAGCAACACAACTTAGGGCCTTGTTCACCTGCTGCTGATTAGCTTAATCGCCACATATTAAGGGCCTTTCTTCGCAATAAATACCAGTGCAAGATAATCAGTACTTTAGTAATAAAGGCCCTTTAAGTGTCAATTAAAATAAATCCGCACTTGGTGAAAGCAGGCTAAGGGCCGAGTGCACGAAAGAACAAAAAATCAAAATCAACGTCAACTTACGATTAAACACGTCACTTTGTACGGACAGTATGGAAGGAACTTCATGCGGTTCACTAAAAGTGACGTGTTTGAACATTGATTAACTTGGCCGTCTCTTTGTGCAATCAGGGCTAAGTGCCTTTTTCACCTACTGCTGATTAGCTTAATCGCCACCTATTAAGGGCATTTGTTAGCAGCTTGCAATCAATACCAGTACAAGATAATGAGAACTTTAGTAATAAAGGCCCTTCAAGTGTCGATTAAAATAAATCATAACACTACAAGAGTAAACCAAGCAATTTGGTAACAAGGTAACAAGAGTAAAACAAGTGGAAGCTAGATTTTTAGTGTAAAATTTGCTATACCTTTTCTTACACAATGAAAAAGTAACTAACCACTTTTGAATAAAGTTAGTATCCATTTATGTCGAAAGATGATGCCACGATATCATCTAATTGTCGCAGTCTGGTGTGCATTGGCGTCAGTATTCTAGTTCTACTATCGCTCGCTGCCGTTCGGTACCTGATAGTCGTCGGGCGGCGGCACGCCGAGCGGCGCGGGAACGTCGTGCGGCGCGGGCACGAGCTGCGGCGGCGCGGCGAGCGCGCGCGCGTGCGGCGACAGATGCGCCCTCTGCGAACACGACACGTTCACGTACTATTGAACCACCGGCCTGACAATGGCGAGTCATTGGATGCGGTTCCTCTTTAGGTCGTGGTCCTATTTGAACCATCGTTACCAAAAGCACGCTCAAAACTAGTCCGATTCGCGCTTACAGCCCTCAAAATGGCGTCCCGTGAGTTGGATTAGTGCATTTCGTCACGAATGCGAGCTGCCCTATGGTTTGCAATCCATGTAAAACTGTAGATCCCCTACACCTACTAGGTGGTAGGGTTTACGCCTGCTCGGGTTCGATACCATCACATTGGATAAAATATGGTCAAACGGCCGTGTATTCCATCCCGTTCAATGTAGCTGTGCTCATAAAGGGAAGTTTCTGGCATGACTCCTAGGTGTATTGAGTTATTATCATCACGGTACTTGTGTGATAGCCATCCGTGTCAGGTTGCATAAAATTTATCTTCTACGATATCAGTGTACTTGAAATGCAAAAGCTAAATAGTGTCTCTTTGGGGTCCAGCCAGTGGGGAAGTAATGCCACTCTGTTTGTATCGGGACTATAATTAAATGTGAAATGACAGGTCAAAATGTATTACAAAAAAGTTGTTTGATAATAAACCATCTCTTCTTCACTCAGTTAATCTAATCTGCATATCTATCAGTCTGAAATTTATATGAAATGAAATTGGGCCTTAAATCCGTCAGCACATACCTGTGCGGGTGTGAGCAGCGCCACGTGGGAGGCCAGCTTGGTGGCGAGCGTGGGCGAGGAGGACAGGCAGGCGGCGAGCGGCGCGGCGGGCAGCGAGAGCAGCGCGGTGTACGAGGCGGGCGTCGTGCGCTCGCAGCACTTGATCCAACCTTCCCACGCCACTTTATTGTTCCACACCTGCGCAAAGGTTACGGTGCAATTTAACGTCTCCTAAATTATGAGGAAATAATTAAAAAAAGTTTGCATCAATTATTAAAAAATTTGAAAAATTATGGTACCTAGTAAAAGAATTGAATTATTAATATATTGTAATGCACCAGCAGCATCATGCTGATGCGTGCACTTCTTTTTATGCAATTGCACTTTTATTTTTAAGCACTTGCGCTTATTTATTTATTTTCTTGTCTATGATTTTTTTATTTTAAGTAAAGATCCAGTTTGTTTTTGAAAATATTTACTGACGATGCACTTATTATTTTCTCAGGTCGTCTGTTCCAATTGTCCACAACTAATCACAACACCCTCATAACACCATAGTCCCATTTGAGCTTGCACTACTGATCATTACGCTATGTTCACAACTGGTCCGATTCACGCTGACAGCTCTCAAAATACATACAGTGAAAGATTTGACGTCACCGTTACATCACTAGGGTTTAATGCTCAAGCTTTATAGGTAAGGCTGTGTTTGTACAACTACATATCAGTGTCTCTTTTGGACGTTCCTATAGCGTCATCTGTCGTCTCTAGACCGTGTTGTTTCACAAACCGTTGTTTCTTCAGTGAAAGTTTATGTTCACCTTTAAGCAACTTTGAGCTGAACTGACTGATCATCATTTGTTTCATGTTTGCCTATTGGTTTCCGTAAACTCGCACACGCATGGTCCGAATCGTTTGTGGCGCTGACAGGTTTGAGTGTGCAACTTAATTGTTCGCCGTGTATTCATGATTTTATTTATTTATGTTTATTTATGTATTTATTGCTTCACATACAGGGTTATACATTATAGACATTGAAATAAAAAAAAAACGTATAGTAATACAGCAATGTACACCCTACTACGTTGTGAACACTGCATGCTTAATTTATGACTATCTATTTAACAAACAAAAAAGAAACTGAAATTAAAGCTTATTCACTACATAGTATAAAACAAAGTCGCTTTCTCTGTCCCTATATCCCCATGTACGCTTAAATCTTTAAAACTACGCAACGGATTTAGATGCGGTTTTTTTTAATAGATAGAGTGATTCAAGAGGAAGGTTTATATGTATAATAACATCCATTAAATATTGGAGAAATACTGTTATTTTTGAGGTTTCCAATGTGATGTCGTAAAAAAATATTTTTTTTCCGCTTACATTGCAAACGCAGGCTGAACCCTACGAGATTTATCAAAATAATGTACTAAGTATTGTATACATTGAAAAGGTCTACAGAAAACTCCGCGATGGTAAATATCTATCTCTTATGGATATCCCACAATAACATTTTTTGCTCATTTACTTTTTACGACAAATAATGGCTAATTTTCGAAGCGATTTTAACCAATACAGCATTAATCCTTATCCAATTAAATACCTTAAATACATTGTTGATTTAATATAGATCTATACGGCCCTTTACGGCATATGATTTAAATGAATATTTTCGAAGATATTATAGATTTAAAAATTGCTGGATGTAGTGTTTGCGGCGGTACCGGCCGGCCGGGGCGGCGGGAGCGTGCCTCGGAGGCCGCAGCTCTCCTTATAGCACTTTGAATTTATTATTTCTCTAATATCTAATAATCATGTAATAATATTATCTAAGTTTTTTTTATTTCAAATATCGCAATGTAGGAACTCTACGTAAAAATGATTTATTTGTTTATCATTGTGTCAAAATAATATTTTTATAAATAACATTATGCCCGTGCAAAGCCGGGACGGGCTGCTAGTATATAATAAAACAGAACAATTTGTAAAAAAAAAAAAAACTATAAGAAACAAAAATATTATGAATAAAAAACAAAAAAATTTCAGTCAAAGCAAATAATTTGGAAAAACACTGATAGCGCCACCGACCTTCGACTAGTTGCAGGGCGCTTCGATCTGATAGTCCTCGCACTTTTCTTTCTTTGCAGCCTCAGCAGCAGCAGCCTTCAGGCGACCACAGGCGGAGACCTTTCTCGAGCTAGGGTCTTCAGGATAGCGCAGCACTTAAGCACTGATGACCTTGAGAGTTTCGGCGGAACAGAATATCGCGAGAGCGCGGTTCGACTTTGCGTATGCGTCGTTCGTTGAGATTCAACTGTCAGTTTTGGCGCGGATTTTTGGTAGGAAGAGTGTGGTGGGGGGATAGGTATAGGTTGGTTTGTTTTAGAGCATGTAATTGTTAAGTGCGGAGTAACCAAACACTACTAAACTTGTATATTATAATCTATTTTAACATATGGAGTTTTCCCTTTTTTATTTTGGTGAAAGGGTCCGCGAAAATGTCGAATTCATCCTTGCATGCATTGCATCGCGTACACATTCTGGATATTGGTGAATGTGACCCAGCATTTGTTCGACAACGCTCAATAAAGAAAGGGTGTTGACCTATTTGCCTACAATTCAACCTGGGAACGAATATTTTTATTCGTTGCAGTAGGTCTGGACAATCTATAACATCATTCATAATTTTGTTTATAAAAACAATATCAAACTTTGATCGGCGTAAGGCTAAAGATTCCAGGTTGAAATGATACAGACGATCTTCATATGTAACTAGCTCATGGCAGAGGTTTTGTTTGAACGTCAAATTATACAGGAATCTTTTCTGAACACGCTCTATTCGGTTAATGTGAACTTGATACATTGGACACCAAGCTGAACTACAATATTTTGCTAATATGGGAGCTCTGGTTCAATGGAATATATACGAAACAAAAAGAATACTTTTATATATTTATTTAAAGAAGTTTACGTTATACATGTGTGTCTTCAACAAGCAAAAAAGGAAGTGATTATAATTATAAAATGGCGCCTTCCGCTTCACCACACGCATAGACTATCGTAAAGTCTTGTTTATTCACGCTTTACATTGAGCAACATTATTATGTTTATCGTCATGAACACCATGTACACTGTAAACGTTGAAAGTACAAATCTGACTGCACAGTGAGAAAGTCGGGACACAATAAAACCATTTGTTCCATTACCATCCAGTAGTACCATTTACTCCGCTGTATACCGCAGCCTCAATGGCCCAGTGGCGCGACACTTCTGGCGATCGCTCTCCGAAGTTAAGCAACGCTGGGTCCGGTCTGGTCTTGGATGGGTGACCATTCGACCGTTGAGAGAGGCTGGCCGTGGTTCGGATTACCCGTTAAACTGTAGGTCCCCTTCCTTACTTACTAGGTGGTAGGGTTTATCCCGCACGGGTTGGTACCATCGCATTGGATGAACGATGGTCGAAGCGGCAATGAAAATTGTCCCTGTTTTCCATCCAGTTCAATGTAGCCGTGCAATATAAGGAAGGTCCTGGCATGGCACCTAGTTCCCATGTGGTAGCCACCCATGTCCAGTCACATAAAAAAAAAACTGGAAAATTAAGTGAAAGTTATATTCAGCCCACCTCCTTCTCGATGAGTCGCTGCATTATGTTGAGTACAAGCCCAACGAGCCCCGGGTACAGCGTAAGCGCCTGCAGCACCGTCCTCATCATCAGCACCGGGATCTCATCCACCTCCATCAGCCGAGAGAGCACCGACGCCACCACCTGCAACCCCACAGGTTACATACGAGACTCACCAGCCTTGGGTACAGCGTAGGCACCTGCACTGTACGCAACATCGGCAACGGGACTTTCTCCACCTCCACTAATTGAGAAGCACTTTTATTGGCCGAGCCCAAACGGCATTCTATTATAAAAACAGCCAGTCGTTTTAATAAAAAGCTAACATTGCTTTTTTTCCAAATACCCCAAATCCTTAATTTTTTTGTCATGACCTGTAAACTAAATAATATTCCAGTAAATTTGTTTGAAATAAAATATATTATATATATTTGGAACGCTTTTAAGTGAAGGAACTTAGAAGCGCTAGGATACTTAAATGCATTTCTAATCCATTTATTCTACACGGGTGGCAATTAATATTCAGTGCAACATTATTCAGTATGGCCATAGGTTTACGAAAACATCTTACATACACAGGAATGGGTGTATGGGCTATAGGAACACATACAAATGGTTATTACTGCCATTTTTCCCCATACACGACAAGCATCACTGCGAAATAATTATACAATTCAATATAAGTGTTGACATTTCGAATGCAATTAAACAGCCATCGCAGCATAACGGAAATTATGGTGAGTCCCGAAAACAATTTAAAATATAAATGTAACCAAGAAGGTCTTAAAAGATGCAGCGCAAAGTATGTCAATGATACTCACATCTTGGGTGTAGGTTTGGTTCTCAGCGAAACAGAGAGCAGTTGCCTTGATGACGTACTTCAAGTCAGCCTTCTCGGGGTCGATGAGGTGCAGTGACACCAACAACTCAGCGGGGGCCACTGGAAAAGACCGTGAGCTTTGTTGTGATACCATAATATGTTTAGTTTCCAACGGGTTTATGAAAAGGTCATTTGCCTAACCTCTGACCAAAACATTAGAGTTGTCAGGAGTCATTGACAGCAGTCATTAGTGAATGGGAGCTGTCAGGACAAAGAGGGTTGGAAGTTTTCTTAGCAGATGGCAAGGCTGTGACAGCATCTTTGAGAGTCAATCTTGTAAGCCTCCACGAGAAGGTCGTGTGTTGTATGGTGGTCGACATAAGGACCATGTGTTTTTTGCATTCTCAAATTGGTGTGAGGCCGTGTAGACTTGAGTGTGTTGTGTGCGACCGTGAAGTGTCAAATGCGAGCACAAAGAGAGCACCTCCAACAATCACTAGAACCAACAAGTGTCGAGTTTATTACGTTAGATCTGTATGGTCAGTCAGAGTTCTCACCTGATTCGGTGTTTACGGAACTTCGGAGTTACGTAAAAACGTCGAACACCATACAAGTTTTTACTGGTTATTCTGTGGTTTTACTTCTTAGAGCTATCAAAATCAAACTCGGACTTCCGATTTTGATTAAACGGCGTAAACGGTAACGTCAACGTATTCACTGCAACGGTGAGTAAGCTGTCAAATAGAGTAGAAAAGAGCTGAAAAGGGTAGAGCTCTTTCCGACGCCTCGGCGCCTTGGGGCGGCTCCATCGGTCGCGTAAGCGAACGACTGCTTGAACACTGTATATCTATAGACCGACTATACTACTAGTATATAGACTATACTACTAGTACAGCATATATATTAGGTTGGGGAAAAAGTTTCTTCGCATTTTTTAAGAAAATTCAAAACATTTTTTAATATGGTTTATTTACATTTAACTAAAGTATGTAGGTACCATTTTGTTCGATAACTTTTTGCCATCTTGTAGGTAGGGACATGATCCCATTGCTATAGAAATATTGGGACTTCTGATCAATATACCGCGACAAGTAATTTTGGCAGTCCTCTCGTGATGTTAACCTGACACTGCCTAAAGAATTCTGAAGAGACCTAAACAGGTGGAAATCTGAAGGTGCAAGGTCAGGACTATACGGCGGATGCATTAACACCTCCCAGCCAAACTCTCTTAGTTTTTGCTGAGTGGCTAAAGATGTGTGAGGTCTAGCGTTATCATGATGAAAAACCACACCCCTTCTGTTGATTAATTCCGGCCGCTTTCTCTCAACTTCTTGCTTTAATCTCATCAGTTGTTCGCAGTAGAGTTCAGAATCGATGGTCCTGCCTAGTGGTAACAGCTCATAATGAATAATGCCCTTCCAATCCCACCACACACACAGCATCACCTTGTTGCGAGTTAACCCGGGTTTCGCCACAGTCTGTGAAGCTTAACCGGCCTTTGACCACGACCTTTTTCGCACGTTCTTGTCGTACGTGATCCACTTTTCATCACCAGTTATCAGCTTCTTCAAAAATGGTTCGGTTTCATTACGTCGTAATAAAGAATCACAAATGAGTACACGGTTCATTAGGTTTCTTTCAGTGAGCTCGTGAGGTACCCAAATATCGAGCTTTTTTGTGTACCCAGTTTTTTTCAAATGCGCCAAAACTGTTTTGTGGTCAATTCCTAGTTCTTCAGCTACGTCGTAACTACTGATATGCCGATCTTGCTCCACTTTTTCAAAAATGGCATCCATTTTATCCGTAATAGGGCGACCAGAGCGACGTGCATCTTTGACATCAAAATTTCCGGATTGAAAACGCTTAAACCAAATTTGTGCTACTCTCACAGACACTGCACTAGGTCCATAAACATCGCAAATTTTTTTCGCGGCTTGCGTTGCATTTTTACCTTTTTTGTAGTAAAATTTTAAAATGTATCGAATTTCTTCATTAGATTCACTCATTTTGACAGTACGAAAAACAAATGAGAATCACACATTTTCCTAATTTGAATTTTTTTTTTTTTTTTTTTTTTTTTTTGAATTTGGAATTATGTTCTTTAAAATTTAATCTTTCAATGATACCAAAACCAGCCAGATACAAATAGTATAGCCAAAGAGATTTTATTACAAGTTCATACATACTATAATGCGAAAAGACTTTTTCCCCGACCTATTATATAGACCGACTGATAATTTATAAAATCACATGCAAACCTAGACACAAGCACACCAATTAATGTGTCCTTGCTTCAAGGTCGATTCTACATACATATCCCATTCGTTGAAAAAAGGGATTACTTAGTACGAAAGAGTATATTTTACTTAGGATACAACTGAGTTTGCAATCTTTTACAAGAATCGAAAACCAAATAGTGAATTCAGTGTTTTGCGCTAACTATAGTTTTCGTAACAAGGTGATGGTATGGAAGTTGACACAAGATTGTTGCATTAATACTAACCTGGCAATTCTTCCTCATTGTTGTTTTGCAGGCCAAGTAGTTTATTGAAGACCTCTTTCACTACGACTGGATTCAGTTTTATTAACTTGGGTAAGGCCGCAAGGATCTGAAAAAAGGCAATTCCAATATATGTCAACATGTAAATTATAAGTGATTATGCAAAATTTTCAAAATCTAATCATGATACTTATATTGCACTATTTGTCAGCCTTGGTAGCCCAGTGGGGCGACGATTACCATTCGATAATCGAGGCACAGTAATTCTGGGTGCGGTTGCATTTGGATGGGTGACCGTTTTACGACCTTTGAGGCCGGCCGTGACTCCAATTTTACGTAAAACTGTAGATGCCCTTCCTTAATACTGGATGGTATTGCATGATAGTTTATGAAAAGTGGTTTGTATGGCTTTAAAGCAGCGCTGCAAACTGTGATGGAATTTTCCGTTATTATTAAAGTCATCTCGTCTTTGACGACCAAACCTGAAAAAATCTTATCTGTAAAATTATAATCATAACTCATATCCTATCTTCATTTATAAATATACTAGCTGAGGTACCCCGTCCCGCTCGGTTCAATGTCATTTGGGACTGATTTCGGGCTGAACCTAACATTTTATGTATGAGTTCCCCATACAAACTTTCATCCCCTATTTTTTAGTCGGGTTTAATTTTTGTCACAAAAAGTAGTCCTTTCTCAAGGTCCAGACCCTATACCAAATTTAATTAAAATTGGTTCAGCGGTTTGGGTGTGAAAACGCAACAGAGACATATTTACTTTCACATTTATAAAATTAGTATGGATAATTAAAACTAAAACTGCACAAATCATGCGCCCTCCGCACCGTTCAAATCTTAGTCGTCAAATAAAACATGTACCTCCTTCTTGGTGAGCCCGTTGAGTACGGGGATCAGGAAGCGCACGTCAGACACGCGCGTCGCGTACAGCTCCCGCACCCGCGACACCAGCTCCGGCGTTGGCGGCGCTGCAAATGCACACATTGCGTCAGCGAGCTCACGACTCTCGCTGATGGCGCTCACTAATGGGGAAGACAACCGCTTATTTATCACGACAGGTGGCGTCTAAGCAAGGACACCTAAAACATGTCAAAGCTGTCAGATGCCATACAAAATTTTTTTTGTAAATCTAACCAAATCAAACACCACGTGCATTGTTTGCTTTGTGGACGTGTTGAATCCTGCACATCACAAAGACTGTCTTTTTCTTTAAGGTGGCCCAACCCGCTCATTTCCCCATACAAAAGGGGAAAGAAGATCACGCCTATATTTCTTGTCAGAGATCCAAAATTTTGCTCAATATAGCTTTATTTGATTGAACTAGATGTCTGATGACCATTGGCATTGTAAAATTGTGTTTGGTTTCCAAGTTATAACGTCCGAAAGTTCGGATTTTTCGCGCGTTTTATACAATTACTTTGGAGGTGGATTACGCAATGATAAAGTAAGAACATCTTCAAAAGATTAGTCATCAGACATAGCTTGTTTAATCAAGATTAATAATCTATTTGGTTTTTGTTAGATTTTTGACTACAGCGGTCGTGGTTTACTTTTAGCTATAAGTCGTTTTGATATTAAAATTTTCGTAAATCTTACCAAATCATACAATATGCACATTGTCTTTTTTGTGGACAGGTTGCATCTTCCTCATCACGGAGCCTGTCTTATTCTTAGAAACAGAGAAGGTCCCAGAGCGCAACAGCACGGTTTTGTACCGTGCCCGCAAATGAGTTGAGGCCGCCGGGTTGGGCCACCTTAAAACTGAGACAGTGCCAGAGCGCAATAGAACGATTTTGTGCCGTGCCTGCGAATAAGTTAGTCCGTCGGGAAGGGCCTCCTTAATAGGTGGTACACACGGCGTCCTGCCAATATGTCGGCACTTTTATACTTGCAAGGCACGTCTCGTAGTCCCGCAGAAATTTCAGGGGTTAAATTAATCAGCCTCCATCAAAAAGAGGTTAATGATCTGGGGAAACACTCGTTCAGCTTACATCTCTCGGTGAGTATGTGCAGGATGCGAGCGAGCAGAGTCTCGGCGCCGCGCGGGCACTCGGCCAGCAGGCGCAGCACCGCCTCGCTGCCGTCGCGCAGGCCCTGCACGCCCGGCTCCGCGCAGCGCAGCACGCAGCGCTTGCCCTCCGCCGAGCAGCCGCCGTACACGCGCGCTATCTCCAGCAGCATATCTGCACACAACCTCACTCTGTCAGCATGTACAATGCGCGAGCGCCTCGCACCGCCTCACTGCTCTTATTACTTCATATCATGTTCCGTAAATTTTCAAGTTCATTATTTAAGATAAAATTAATCAATTGACATTTTCATTGAAAATTTACAATGACTTTTTGTAATAAGCACCCACTAGTATAAACTACTAGCCAACAAGCCCATGGATTTATCATTGCATGTGCATTTATCAGTGCACTAACAAATGGATGGCGGCTGAAATTCAAGATTTCTCACTAGCAAACATCGTCCAAGCACACGTGAGGGGCTAACGGTGACTGTGTCGCGTCGGTGGTATGCGACATTATACCAGATTTACAGCCAGTCTAAAGCTTACAATGCCTCGATCTCTCTAAGACCAAAATGTTTGCCACATTATAATCCTAGTCACGCCAAAAAATATGTACATTGGCACGATAACACTTTTGTATCTAAGGCTCATTAAGGTTCAACAAAATTACGATTGTCTTGAAACATACTCTTCAATTATAAATTGTTTTTTTAGTGAGCCCAGTGCAAACAATGCAGCACACTAAGTGTGTGACGGAAGACTAACTTGATTGGTACGAGAAGGCAACACTCAAGAGGAAAGGGAAGAGTACATTATAATGACTGTGTTCATATTCTTACACATACCTTCATTGACAGCAAAGATGGCCATCATTAAATTGATACAGATCTTGTAAAGACCCTCGGACCAGACTTGCTTTTCGCCGATTCGCCCCGAGTCAGCATTAAAGAGATCCATCGGAGGCGAGTTCAATGCTATGAAGCCGAGATACAACTTCGCATATTTCTCTATTACTTTTCTAACTGATTCGGAACACTTGGAGTAAATCCTGACTATTGCCTCAGTCGCAGGCTCTCTCACCTCTGGCGTCTCGTTTACTGGAAAGAAAATGTATACAGGATATAATTTTGCACGTAGAATTTTTGTTATTTAGGAAAAGTATTGTTTTATTCCAACTATTTATGTTGTAAAGTACTGCAACATCAAAAGCAAAATTGTCGTATTAATTTTTGGAGACATTTGAAGGTGTCACAGAGGTCTGGTTATTGCTGGTTGGGATAGTAACAAGAAAGGGTGACAATAAAACAGCCAGTGTCATCTAGAAGAACTAAATCATGTAATGCAATACTTACTGGTATGTGTCAACAATGCCGTGACATACTTGTGTGCCTTAGGCGGTCGCCTCACAACAATCTCTTCTAACAACTCGAGAGCCACACGTGACGTGTTCTCATCACAGGCCAAATGCTTCAGGTAGTCTATGGCGTCCTCGGTAACGACCGGAATCTCCAAATAGATCTTTCGAAGCAACAAATCCCTTGCACCCTCCAAAGTCGGGTCCCCTCGCTCACAGATCTGGATAATTAAAGCGCAGAGCAAGCTGTTATAATGCTGATCGTGCTTTTCGTTCATCTTCGGAGGAAGAGTGACGGGATGTCGGTTGAACCCCTGCATGAACGAATACTCTTCATAGAGCCAACTTAAAGCTAAATCTATACGATTAACAGCATCATCGAGAATGTAACTCAGAATCAGATCTCTTGTCTCGGAAGTATAGCTGGAAGCGAAGGTGGTGATTATTTTAGCGCGAATGTTTGATATTCCTGCATACGAAGCCTCCTTATCCACGCTTAGTATTCTCTCAATAGCTTGCAACATAAGTTTTTCTTTGATTTCCTTCGGTATTGGCCGCGTCACTTCCTGTAGTTTTAGCATTTTAACTTTGTGCTTCAGTTTGGGGATGGTGGGTGTCTGGGGTGGAACCAGCTTTTCTTTCTCAGCTTGCTGATGCTGCTGTTGTTGTTGCTGTTCCTTTATATGATCCTGCCGATTCTCTTCCATCAGCCGAGAGACGGCCCCCTCAATTTGTCTCTCCAACTTTTCAGTTTCGTTTAACTTTGCCACGGCATTCTTGAGTGAAATTTTCTCTTCTGCATCTCTAAGTCCAGGTATCCTCGCGGTAAGCTCAGAGAGCGTCGAGGGTGGAACCACTGGTTCACCTTTTATTAAAACTAATAACATTTTAGACAAATTTCGCTTTTGTATGTTGGTACCTGAATTAGGTATCGGTTTGTACTTCGAAATGAATTCATTTGGGACTTCTTCAGGTAAGCAATTAGAAAGTGTTGCCATTACTAAGTTAATGACACTATCAACATTCTGCAAACCTTCGAATATTGAATCTTCAGTAATGTTTGTCATTTCCACTGCAGGTCTGGTATCTGAAACTGTATTAGCTTCCAGAAACATTTGCTTAGGTTCATTAGAATCATCTGCGGACATAAAATCACTTTTGTCACTTCCTTGACTATTACTCTGCGGTGAATCAACTCTCAGTCTTTTGTTGGGTCCTTCGCCATTTCTCAACTCATTAACTCTTTTATTTCTCCTTTCCTTCGGAACAGCTTTGGCTATCTCTTGAGGTGTCATACCAATGTCCGAAAGCAACTGTGTGAGATGGGACAGCAAGTCATTGGACGACGGGTGTTTGATTAGATTCATGAGAAGCATTTTAAGGTGTTTCCGCACGGAGTTCACTTGTGACTGCGATAAGGTCGGCGGCAGAGTTGTGTGGAGATCTCCAAGGGCCTGAATAACCCGAGGCATGTATTTGGGCCGAAATTTTGCCAAGGAGCATAGTGCCGTCATGCACGCCATAAGGTTGACGCTCGAGATGTGTTGCGAGTTATGGAATTTTAACAAAAGTTGGAAAATATGCCTGAAATAGAAAACATGATTTGTATCGGTCAGTAATATTTTTCCCGGAAGAAAACACGACTGGCCTTCAAAAAGTAGCATCAGCTAATACAAACTGTCAATGATTTCATGATTGAAACAAATAAGTGGCTTTGATTAGAACTTAGTAAATTAAAGAGTGTTCATAAATGATTCAGTGATTTAATAGTGTTCATTACACCACGACATTGCTGCATCTGAACAACCAATATAAAACTAAGAATATAGATAATATATCACTCACTCAGACTCTTCCTCTAGGGCTCTCCTTCGTATGAACGTGAAGGTGTGAGGAATATCTTCCAGGGAGAAGTCTTCACCGTCGCTCCCCTCGGCGCCGCTTTGCAGGATGACAACACTCTCCAGGAACTTGATGGAGTTGGTCCGGATACCTTCGTTGTCGCTGTCGATCATGTTGAGTATCTGGAGCTGGAATCCGAAATTAAGTGTTCAGTGGTTACACAAATAGTTTGTACAATGTGCACAGGGGAGCTATTTTTTATGTGACTGGCCATGGATGGCTAATACCAAACTGAATGCCAGATATTCAACCGTTCAACCGAACGTACATTTCGTTTAATCATGGAATATAAGGAAAACTCCTGGCATGGGACCTAATCCCCATGTGATTTTTTGGGAAAATATCATGGCATTGTGTGTGGTATTAGTCAGTAGTAAGAAAAATCAAATCGGCAAAATGGAACATCGCACAATACAAATGCAAACCTTGAGCTGAGTGAGCTGCTCCCAGACGTGCCTCAGATCGGCGGGTTCGCCGCCGCCCGTGCATATCCACACGAGCGCACGCCTGTACACGAGGCTGGCAGCCTGCACCACGCGCTTCTGCACCGCCACCACCTCGTCCGAGAGGAGCATGCGCAACTGCGACACCGTGCTCGGCATGTGCTCCGGGTGTTTCTCGCTGAAGTTATAACAAGGCGCATATGAAGGCCGCCATTTTGGAATCACACAAGCTGGCAATCCATCCAACGGAGCAACAGTACGACTTAAGAAAGTGTTCCATACAATGACCAAAAAAAAACATGCTTTTGTATGGGGGAAATGAAGTAGTTATAGCGGCAATGGAAATACACACTCTGTAAAAATTTCAACTGTCTACCTATGAAAAACATGAAGGAGATAAAAGTAGTACCTGACTTGAAGGGATGATTGGTAAAATCATTATTAACTGCTAAGAACACCTTCAATACCAATTTTTTAAAATATTTTAAAATGTGACACCATAAGAATTCTCATCGACAGTCTCGGTTTCTATTAAGGGCATGATAAGAGCCGATTGCAATCAGGTTGATAATTACGTAAGTAAAACAACATTTAATTAAATTTAAAAATAACCACGACGAATCTCGATAATCCTAAAACTAAATATGTAGACTGATGTTCTAAAGCAGAACTCGCAAAACAGAAGAAATATAAGAATGTGCAAGCAACTTAAGAGTTCGTAGCTTTTACTGTTGAAACTCTTGCGTACAGCCAAACAGTTCATTAAACTGGGCACTCTCTTAATTGAGGCGTCTGGAGACCATCGTGCCCAGAGCTACCTCAGGCAAAGGATAAGCCTGGCCATTCAACGAGGAAACACTGCATCGATCATTGGGACAGTGGCCATTGTTCCGATGGAAGACTATTTTTATTTATAACATCTTTCATAATTATAATTGTGTGGTTATATTTATATTATTACGTTTTATATAATTATATTTATTAATCATAATAAATATTTTTACTTACGCCTAGCTTTAATTTAAAGATAAAACTGTGTTATCAGTACACAGTGTGTTATCAATGCACTATCGCAGGTATATTGTGTTCTCCAATTGAAAAAAATACATACGTTTTCCTAAAAAAGTTCGAACACAGAATATTATTAGCGTCCGATATTTCCCAATTTAGGTTTCAAATATAGCAACACCATCAATGAATTTTTCATCTTTATAAAATTCGAAAATAAGTAGAACTTATTGTTAAAAATTATAAAAAATTGTTTCCCTTAGGGTGTAAGAGAAAACATATTGGAACTGAAGCCCGATTCTGCTATTTGTCCAATTTCAAACCATTCCGTATTAATATATGTTTCCGTCAAACATAACACGCTAAGTTTCGAGCGCGGTTTCCAAAAATTGGTATTCAGCTAATTCACACATGCGTTTTGTTATTGTCTATGGAGTGGTTTGATTACGCGCCGCCTACAGGGTAAAATAACCTGTCACGATTTAGACAGTTATTTTCTCACTCAAATATGACATACGAAAGGAAAGAGACAGCGATATGCCAACGTAATGTAGAAAAGTGATATTCGAAGATATGCGATGCTCCGAATTTGACAAATAGAATTCTCAAAACTGCAAGTTTTCGGCAAAACACACGGCCCACGAGAACATGGAGCGTGCGTTACGATTTTGCGAACAAAACATAAACACAACGCATGCGTTTTGCAAACTGCGCTAGTAGAATTTCGCGCGAAACATGCGGTTTAGAGAAAACACAAATATAACGCGCGCAGTTATCAATTAGCGGAATAAGGCTTCTTAATGCAATCCAGGTGTTATTATGCCCTTAAGGTATAATTTATGTAATAAATGTGGTCTAAAAAAAATGTATCTATAAACCAGGGAAGTGGGTTATTCTTTATCAGATTGTGACGTAACTTATTTAGTTTCACTACCAAAAGTTTAAATAAATTAAATCCACAGGATTACAACAACATTATCATAAAAAAATGCACTTTCAATTTGTTTTTTGGAACGTTCAGCAGTTTCGGAATGCTCAAGAGGTGGTTCCATAAAAAAGGCTTACCTGAGTTGCTCAATGAAGGTTATGATTTGTTTCTTGACATCGGCGCTGCGGTCCCCGACGTAGCTGAGAACATTGTCGATGTGAGTCGGCAACAGGTGGGGCACCTGATGCAACAGAAGCTCCGACACCTTGCGGAGAAGTTCCGCACGCTTCTGTCCGTCCGATGTGCCTGCCTCGTTCAGCCATCTTATCAGCTGCAGCAAAAACGTTATGAATACATTTTATGTCATTGTTGTCGTAGTATTGTTGTTTATTCATAGTAAAATGTGACAAATCCAAGTGTTGTGGCACAGTTAGCCAGTCAAACAAGCACAGTGCGGTGGTACCAACCTACCACCTAGCAGAGGAAGGAGACCTACAGTTTTACAAGGAACAGCTCGCATTTGTAACGAAATGCAGTTATCCAACTTAGAAAGAGAAAGAAAGTGGTAATGACCGGGATGAGGTTTTAAACCAGACCTCTCTCATGAAAGGCAAGTACTTTAGCCCCTAGACCACAAACTGTACAAAATGCTAAATTGATAAGTTCTGCCCCTTTTCAATTCGTGGAACACACACAATTCACAATTCGTAGAGATAATATCTTCTAGCTTTATTTGCAAAATATAATTTATTGTGTATGCATGCACAAATCACTTGTCACGTAGTGGATTTTTGGTAAGCCACTACAGTGTTCATAGCTCCTTGGCCAAGGCTAATCCAATCGCCTTGCTCCTTCCGTGGTTTTACCTAACTAAAATCTTCCTTACCCTCAGAAAAAAAGAGAAACGAAAATGATAATTTCGTAGTGCGGCGACCATTTTGGGTCGCCCACTTTACCAGCAGCCTTCGCAAAGAGCGCACCTCTACAAACCGCGGTCCACCTACCGGTAACCCAACTTCAATTTAATACCTTTTTAGCGATTGCTCACAGCCCTGTTCATTTAATTAAACTCCTTTCCTCCTTGGTCGCTATTGACCTGGCTTTATTTTAGCTCCTCAAGCACCCTGTAACCATTTGACGGCGCCCACGCCTCATTTATTGTGAGCGCCCGTCTAAGTGTTTCGAAATTGACTTCAGCGGTTCCTGCGGGGCTCTTCTTGCGAGCCCCTAAATGTAACGACTGACCGCGCGAGGCACGGCTCGCGAGGGGTCGCCGTCGCCGACAGCGACGCGGCGAGGTAGCCGAGCACGCTGGCCGGCCATCCGCGCAGCCGCGCCGATGCGCCCCGCGCCGAGCAGCGCTGAGCCACGCCGCCACGCCGTCGGCCGGCGTTGACGACGCGGCCGACACGCCGGCGCCGCTGCTCTAGCCGACGCCCCGCGCGCCGCACCGCACGCGCGTGCACCCACCATGCTGCGCACCGACGTGGTCCACCACTGAGTGAACCAACCACCAAGTTTTTCTACCCTTAACGGAGGCCTCAACGACAGACTTTCTAACTGCAAACCATTTACGTACCGCTTGAGCATTTTGTTGTTTAGTTTTCTTTGTAATAAACGTCCACCTTTATTCTCACTAAAATTGGTCGTATTCTTTTTCCCCGTCCCTGGTAGTACTTGGCTCGGCTACCCCCTAAGGGTACGCCTATTCTACATTTAATTTGGAGTGGTGGCGCGTGATGACGCGGACGGAGCCGCCGCAAAAGCGAGGGTTCCGGTCGAACGTCACACTGGCATCCCTGGTGGGGATGAGCAGGACTAGGAATCCTGTTTCTATTTTGCGCCCCACTCCAAACCGAGCTATGTACTGCCTGGGAGGGAAAAAGAATATTTAATTTGTAAAAAGCCAGGTTTCTGTTGAGCCCTCCATTTTTTTTTCTCATTAATTGTTTGCTGTAACAGTTTTACGTGTGATTGTTGTGTGCTAGTGAGCTATCGCATTGGTTGAGACGATAACGCGTTCGATTCGGCGATCAACCTAACCTTGAAACCATGTTTCGAAGTTGATTCGACCACCGAACGAGTAGATCCTGTTACGCCCCACTCACTTCACACAGTACTTACGTTTCGCCTTCAGCTGAAAAACATAAATTCATTCCATGTTTAGCTGCCCTTGATAACTTCACATTGAACTTAGATTTCACTACACAACATGGCCGCGCGACACAGCGCGAGCGATGTCTTTACTGCGCTCACTTTGAGACGACAGATTCATAATTTCGCATCGATAATCTAAAACTTTCGATTCCCCGTTGGTATTTCGCGTTCACTTCAACTTGCCTAACACGCTCCCTCCTACTGAACTAGATACGGTCTCACGTTTTTTTTTCGTTCTGTTTTGGTTAGCGCTCGGTAGATCCCGCCTGTTACCCAGTATGATTCCGTTTTGTTTTAATTTAGTTCAGACGGCGCGTGTGCCGTAGGAATTTTTACGAGTGGTTTTTTCTTTGCTCGCGAAACTACCCACGTTTTTTTTTTTCTTTCCCTCGCTCCATCTAATTGTCGCGACGCGGAGCGGTCGCGCGGGCGCGTAGTTTCACGGCCCTGATCACCCAACCTTCATTCGTTGGGGACCATTTTTTTTTCTTGAACTTTTGATGTCCATACTGTTTCCTCTCACTTACCTTGCGCATGCACCTCGTGCGTTCCAAGACTTTCACAGCCCGATCACTCAACCTTCATTCGTTGGGGATCACCTTTTTTAATTTTTTTTTATTTTATAGTTTATTATGCGTGCATCTATGCGAAGTTAAGAACGTATTTCCGACCCGAGCCCCCAACGCGCTCTGCATTTCAATTTATTTTTTTGGAATAAAGTGTTTTCATTTTATTATATGGTTGACCGTTTTGGCGAGTGCCAAACGCCCTTGTTGCCCCGCGAACCTTAAGCGGAGGGGACACCAGTTTTTTTTAAACCCTTTTCTTGTGTAATGTTTTCCTTCACCACAAGTCAAAACGTAGTTTGTATTCTGGCCTTGAGTTTAGAAGGCCCCGCGGATGTTTCATTTTTTTTTCCTTCAGTTTCTCTTCCTGCCGCCGGGACTAATACGTTCCACTTGGGAATGTCCCCGGCCGCATTTGTTTTTTGACGGGCCCCACACCTTTATTGGCTCCCGCCCTTGCCCTCTGTTCGCGGACCTAATCGGACACTCGGCAAACATTCGCGGCGCGCTTCTAACTCGTTTTCTATCCTATGGTAAATTTACAAATGTATTGAATGCGAATCCGAGCAAGTCGGCGCGTAATAAGTATTGATATTACTCGGCCGTTCGGACACGCGACGCGATCACGGCGGCGCGCACGCTGGCGAACGCCACCGAAATCGATTCGTCTCGTTCCGTTCGCGTCACAGCGGAACTGCAACAGTTCATTTCAGTTTTAATTCATTCACGAACGAGACTTTTCATCGGCTCTCGTATTGTAAAATATTTCAGTTGAGTAATTTTACTCGGCGCATTATGCCCACTTTTAGTTCCGTTTTTCTTGTTTTGTGATTGTATTAGTGTAGGCGGCTAGGTTTCGGTTGAAGCGACGGCGCGCGCGCCGTGGCCGCGTGGGTGCCCGTGCGCTGAGCGCTTTTTAGGATCTAGGCACCTAGGTCATCTAGGTATTAAGGCGTGTTCACACTATGCCAAAATAATTTTTTTTTTTTTTTCAAAATAATGTTTTGTTGTTTTGCCTCCAAGGCTACGATCATGCCCCTCCATTTATGTTAGCTCATCGCTGCGCTGGGCCTGACCCTCCTTCATCCACTTCATGGATTGTGGATTCCTTTAATGTTTTTTTACTTTATTTTTTTTATTTTTTTTTCGCAATAAGGCTTCCGCTGCACTGGGCCTCACCCTCCTTCATCCACTTCATGGGCTGTGAATCCTTTCAAAGTATTTTTTATTTTTTTAAATTTTTTTTTTCTCGCAACATAGGCAGTTTGAACGCGCGTCCTGTTTTTCTAACGGTATCATGCCAGACCGGCAGACCTAGACTGTGCCTCCAATACCACTACCTAGGCCCAAGTAGTAGTAAGTAGGTCGTTAAGTCCTTAAAGTTAAGCTTTTGATTTTTTTTTTAATTTTTCTTTATGGAGAGTTACCTATGTCCCTCTCTCACCTCGTTATTGGGCTATTTAATCCCTATACCGGTTCCCTTCGTAAAGCGGACCGTGTTTGGTTTTGTTGATTTATTTAGTTTGTTGTTTTGATAATGTTAGTACTTAGTTGCCGGGTACCTACTGGACTGTAGTGTTGTTTTGTTTTTTTTACTTGTAGGTTCCCCGACGTCACCTCGCCAGCCATGCTGCTGGGTGCCGTCAGTGGTTAATTTATTTGATTGTGTTAGTTTTAGTGACGTCGTCTGGAGCGGCCCGCTCCCGCACCGGTCGTCCGGCCCGCGCCTTCGAGGGTCTGGACGGCCCCTGCAAGGTGATGTCTGATCTTCCGCTGTAGGATGACCAGACTTGGAATGTTAGAGGCGAGCGAAAGATAATGCATGTTAGGGCGCGAGAGCAGGTCTTGTAAATAATGTGTTGTCCCGTAGTTTAGGCATGTGCGTAGCACCAAGCGGTTAGTCCTAGGTTAAGGGTGTCCTGAACTCCTCAAGCTCAGGGCATGATCGCTAGCCGCTCATTGAGTGCCTTAAAGGAGCGGTAACGACACTGTATGGTCCAACTCCTACTGCTAACTAAAGAAGCCAACTTACTTGTTGTATGAGCCATGTTTAAGTGCTATACTTCGTCGTTTTACCTCACAGGAGCGGTAAGGACGATTTAGTCTAACTCCTAATGAAAAAAATCTAAGCCTGTACGAGCCATTTTTTTTTGTGCTGTACTTTTCTTTTGTACCTCACAGGAGCGGTAAGGACGATTTAGTCTAACTCCTAATGAAAAAAATCTAAGCCTGTACGAGCCATTTTTTTTTTGTGCTGTACTTTTCTTTTGTACCTCACAGGAGCGGTAAGGACGATTTAGTCTAACTCCTAATGAAAAAAATCTAAGCCTGTACGAGCCATTTTTTTTGTGCTGTACTTTTCTTTTGTACCTCACAGGAGCGGTAAGGACGATTTAGTCTAACTCCTAATGAAAAAAATCTAAGCCTGTACGAGCCATTTTTTTTGTGCTGTACTTTTCTTTTGTACCTTACAGGAGCGGCACCGTATTCTGTTAGAAGAATACGGGAACTCCTACAATAAATAAACAAGCCAACACGCCTTTTTAATTTAAGTTCTAGAGCCTAATTTGTGTTCCTTTTGCGTGGAGGAGTATCTGTTTTGTTTTTTTTTGGCCTGTCCTTTTTTTTTACTGCATTTATTCCAGTAGGTAGCCCGTAGTTTAAGATTGTTGTTTTTTTATTTGTGTCCCACCCGACCTTGTTCACTTACCCATTTCATTCAGGCTTCACCTGTGCCTGATTAGCCTTGGCTTACTCTCGAGGACTCGGTCTGTCGAGGGCGACAGGTCGGACGGCTCGTCGTCCTCTTTCCTCGAGAGGGGGGGTTGTGTCACGTAGTGGATTTTTGGTAAGCCACTACAGTGTTCATAGCTCCTTGGCCAAGGCTAATCCAATCGCCTTGCTCCTTCCGTGGTTTTACCTAACTAAAATCTTCCTTACCCTCAGAAAAAAAGAGAAACGAAAATGATAATTTCGTAGTGCGGCGACCATTTTGGGTCGCCCACTTTACCAGCAGCCTTCGCAAAGAGCGCACCTCTACAAACCGCGGTCCACCTACCGGTAACCCAACTTCAATTTAATACCTTTTTAGCGATTGCTCACAGCCCTGTTCATTTAATTAAACTCCTTTCCTCCTTGGTCGCTATTGACCTGGCTTTATTTTAGCTCCTCAAGCACCCTGTAACCATTTTACGGCGCCCACGCCTCATTTATTGTGAGCGCCCGTCTAAGTGTTTCGAAATTGACTTCAGCGGTTCCTGCGGGGCTCTTCTTGCGAGCCCCTAAATGTAACGACTGACCGCGCGAGGCACGGCTCGCGAGGGGTCGCCGTCGCCGACAGCGACGCGGCGAGGTAGCCGAGCACGCTGGCCGGCCATCCGCGCAGCCGCGCCGATGCGCCCCGCGCCGAGCAGCGCTGAGCCACGCCGCCACGCCGTCGGCCGGCGTTGACGACGCGGCCGACACGCCGGCGCCGCTGCTCTGAGCCGACGCCCCGCGCGCCGCACCGCACGCGCGTGCACCCACCATGCTGCGCACCGACGTGGTCCACCACTGAGTGAACCAACCACCAAGTTTTTCTACCCTTAACGGAGGCCTCAACGACAGACTTTCTAACTGCAAACCATTTACGTACCGCTTGAGCATTTTGTTGTTTAGTTTTCTTTGTAATAAACGTCCACCTTTATTCTCACTAAAATTGGTCGTATTCTTTTTCCCCGTCCCTGGTAGTACTTGGCTCGGCTACCCCCTAAGGGTACGCCTATTCTACATTTAATTTGGAGTGGTGGCGCGTGATGACGCGGACGGAGCCGCCGCAAAAGCGAGGGTTCCGGTCGAACGTCACACACTGCATAAGTAACCTGCACAGGACACTTACGCTGTGACCTGCAAATGCAGGGTGCGACACAGTTGAAACGGAATTGAAAAGTAGCCGCTATGTAACTGGCTCATGGATCAGCTTAAACCACGTGACTGCAGGTTGCAACCCAAGCTCCCTACGTTCTGATTTGGGGTTACGGTCTTTACACTGAATAGAGCCCTATTTCACATTAAGCCTTGAGAACGGCTGCTCCAGGCCTAGAATTCTCAACTGGAGTGCCAAACGCTGACACTCCATCATTGTTTTAGAATATAAATCCACAAAACCAGAGAACTAAAGAAAAACACCCTTCATGACAGTTTGATTACATCGTACATGGCGCCCAAGCTCTTAGCAGTGCGCACTTTGCACATTCTGTGTGCGGTTTCAAATGATGTCAGTCATGTTAACTAATTGTTCACGGCAATAAATATGAGCAATTCGGAATAATCGTAAATCGTAATAGGCGTACATACTGTTCCCCGTGGCTCGTCGATGTCTTTTCCGTTTACGAAATGGGACTGTTTTTCATAAAGCGTTAAATGCATGCAGTTGTTTATTGATCGTTGCGCTCCATTGTAATTAAATATGAAACTAGGCGACAAATATAGTAATTTTTTTAAATAGTTAAATTAACAAGGCAAAACTAGTTGAATACCTGACGTAGAAAAAACTGTTGAATGAACAAGTTAGTTGATTTAAAACTAAAGAGTAGTTCCCGTGTCAGCGATATATGCACTTCGGAACATAGTGTGCGTAAATGAGGTACGATATTTTTTGTCCGCCTCTCCGTAATCAACACAGGAAAGCCCACACAGGAATTAAATCATGTTAAGGGTGTGAAGTGCCCCAATAAATAAGGTTTTAATGGTTTAATGGTAAGTTTAATGGTAAGTATTGGAGATGCACACATCAACAATAGACTATGCCACTGGATAGCCTATGTGTTTTTAGTTAGGTACGTACCTGAGCTTCCGAGCTAGCGCTGCTGATAGTGAAACGTGCCGACATCGCTAGGCTATCACAAATTCACCTAGGTTTTGCATCTGCATCAGAGACGTTATTTATTAATTTTCTGTTTGACTGTCACGACTGTCACTTTGATTTTAGGGTTAGAACGGCGGCCCGCCATGGAACTGTCACTCTCGGCCCATAGATAATATAATATTACTGCGATTTCGTCGGTAAATCTCAACTCACATTTTTAAATAGTTCTTTAACATCATTTTAGTTTGCTAAAAATCTAGTTTGTCCCATAAATACGTTGAAAGTATAAATAACAGTTCCGTTATTTAAATAATAATATAATTCGCGCCTATTTTTTAGGTTAACTCACTCCCGAACTCGAACTCACTCTTACCTTCTCTCACTCTACCCCAGTTCGTAATCGCTCGGAATCACTTCTTTTCTCCGACGTGCAACGCGGAACCGCAGTAAGATCTTAGCTATCAAATCGCCTAATACTTTTTCGAGTTGAATTTCGTATCGATTGGCTATTTGGTGAGTTTTCAATATTTTTTTTGAGAAATTACTTGGTTTTACGCGGATGGCATTGATAAAAAGGATTTTAATTGTTGTAAAGTCAAAGTGACGTTTTCTCTGCATATCTACTCAGGAAAGCAAAAACGAGTAAGTCACAGATGAAAGTGAAACGCTTTCGCCTGACGTCTTCAAACATTAAATGTTGTCTGTGTCATCGCACTCTAAAAAGATTAATTAAAAAGGGACAACACTAGGGTAAATCGTGGCTGTCATTTCATCAGTACGAAAGCGTTGTGACTCACTGGTGAGTCACCGTCGACTAACAGATGGGCACCTCATTGACTAAAGATAAATGTACTCCAGTAAAGTAGGCATGATTTTTTCTAAATAGAGTTTGACAGAGGCGAACACGAGAACTTCTGAAATGTGCGCAGTGAGAGTGTAGGCAGTGCCTATACTCTCACTGCGCACATTTATCACTATAATCGATTCCGCTGCTAAAAGCGTACAGTCGAACAAAGAGTTTAGGATACACATCCGGTTGAATGAAAAGATGAACAGTTGAAATACACATACATAGTGTTGAGTATAGATTCAAACATAGTTGAGGATATCTACAAGCTACTGAGTAAACAAAACCCTAACAAAATTGAATCAGAGGTTGTATTTAAACACCATTCATGTTTAAGTTTAACCGGAAGTGTATCCTTTAACCTTTGGTTGACTGTACACAAGCATCCCGAATCAGATTGCACGCTCAAAGCCGTAAGGCTTCATACGCACTATGCGGTTACCCGCAATGCGGCTAGCCGTCCGGCTGACCGCAAGTACAATTATGTACGTAATATTCATTTCTATGCGCACTGCGATGCGGCTGCCCGCAGACCGCTCCGGTCGCTCGGAGTGCTGCGGCCCGAGTGACGGCCACCCGCACGGTTGCTATACGCACTGTGCGGCTCAGTTTGCGGCTGCCCGCCTTTGAGTGTGCACGTGGTACGTCTGCTAAAATGGAATTCGATACCGAAAAATTTATCATCGAAATCCAGAGTCGGCCAGCAATTTGGAACACCAAATTACCAGAGTATTCTGATAGAATATTAAAACAAAGAGCATGGGAAGAGTTAGTGCATATTTATCACGGTACGGAATTGACAAAGGAAGAAAAACAAAAACTAGGTAATTATCAAAATCATTTTATTTAAATGTAATTATCCTGCCATTCTACCCTCCCTTCATGCATAAAATATTCTGCAAATAATTCTCGATATCCGAAAGCAGTTCTATTGTTTCTTCGCACGTTATCTCGAGCAATAGTTTCAGTTAGTGGATTACTTAATGAGTCTCTAAAAGAATATCCGTCTCTGTCTCTTACAAAGTTGTGTAAAATGCAAGCAGACTTAATAATATCACTAACTAAATCGATGTGAACATTAATTGGTCTGTGAAAAATGCGCCACTTATTCGCAAGTATGCCAAAAGTACATTCAATGTAACGTCTAGCCACACAAAGTCTATAATTGAATATTCTTTTTGTAATATTTAAATTATTTCTCGGATAAGGGCGCATCATACTCGTACTTAAAGCAAATGCCTCGTCTCCTACAAAAACGAAGGGAAAACAAGTTGCATTGTTTCCTGAAATAGGTGCTGGTTCAGGAATGTTCAAGCGGTTCTCTTGAATTTTTTTATAAAAGTTTGAGTTTTGAAAGATTGCTGAGTCACCGAATCTTCCATATGCTCCAACATCAATCATCACAAATTTGTAGTTGCTGTCACAAATTGCTAGCAATACCAAAGAAAAATATCCTTTATAATTGAAGCACATTGATCCACTATTGTTAGGTGCTATAATTCTAATATGTTTTCCGTCACAAGCACCTATACAGTTTGGAAAATGTGCTCTAGTAGAGAAACCATTTGCAATTTGAAGCCACATATCTTTGGTTGGTTGTGGTAGGCATATATTTTTTAAGCAAAACCATATAGCTGCACATACTTCTCGAACTATTTCGGCGATAGTACTAATTCCAATCTTAAACATATAATGCAATTCTGCGAATGAACACCCTGTCGCCAAATATCTGAAACAATGTTTTTTTCTAGGTTTGAGTATTCAAAAATAATGGAGAAATATTCGCGACTGTTTTGTGAAGGCCCATAAAGCGAAAGAGACTAAGAGCGGATCAGCGGCAAAAAAAAAGACTTCATATGTTTTCTACGATAGTTTGTTATTTTTAAAAGATACTGTAACTGTCAATAGCACAACGGGGAATGTAACTACAGAAAATGAAGATGGTAACACAGCTATGCAAAATGAAGAAACACTTCCATCAAATATTTCATGGGCACCAAAGAGAAGCAAGAAAAATAATAATGATGATCTTATCGGTAGAGAGTTAGTCGGGGCAGCATTACAAACGATGCGGACCGTTTGTGTACGCGCTTACGAAAATAAAACAACAAACATGAAACAAATGACATTAGTGCTCGTAGTTCACCTCAAATTTGAATCCAATCAATTGCTCTAAGCTGAACTTTAATTAGGAACTGAGGGACATTCAACGGTTTGCGAAAAATACGGTGGAAGGAAAGACGATGAGTACTCTTTAGAAACGTCAAAAAGTGGCATTGACAGTTCCACACACGGTGCTCTAGAAGCGTGAGCACTGTGTACGGCATTGCGTTACGCAGCACTAACTTCATACCGTTCACGGGACGCCATTTTGAGGGCTGTAAGCGCGAATCGAACCACTTTTGAGACTTAGATGAAAAAGGAAAAAGTAAAAAGTATTTTTCATCTAAGTTTTGAGCGTGCTTTTCGTAACGATGGTTTTAATCGCACCGCGACCTCACTATTCCCTTATCGCTCACATGCCGCGCCCCTTAATTTCTAGGTTCGTGCTTAGATGAAAAAGGAAGCGTTCGTGCAGAACATTAGACCCTTTTGGGCCTTCCATTCATTACGTGAGGTTTTTTGGCGATTTTTCTACCCCCCTCCCCCTTTGGTGAGATATCGTGAGATTTGCCTCGACCCCCTCCCTCCAGTCCTAATCTGACGTGAGATGTTTTAAAATTCTTATTTTTCTTACAAATACGCGAATGTGTGCTTGGATTGATTCAAACAGGTAATTAATTACATACGGATTTACGAGGTTAGGTTATCGTGGAAAACCTGTTTTACTTCATTTAACCCAGTTTTGTCGAATTTTGCACTGTTCCTTGTGGAAAAATAAATTACGTAAAATTCGCCGAAACCCCCTCTCCCCACGTGAGAATGGATAAGATTCGGCTCCTCAATGCCCACAATTAATACCTCACGTAATTAATGGGCGCCCCATTTTTTACCCTATTTTTGTATTGTACATTGTGTATGAAAACTGTAACTATTTATTTAAAGGGAACTCATGAAAAGTTATTAGACTCTTGATCCCAATGACTATTTCCTAAATTTTGTGTAGTATCGACGTTTCAACATTCTGTGTGATTACCACAGAAATCTGAATTATTATATATTCCGATTTCTGTGATTACCCATAAAAAATATAAATACTTTTAACAATTTTTAAAAAATATATTTAAATAGCTGGCGCTAATGCCCTACATACATACTGGTACTTTGTATTTTTATCACAAAGAGGCGACTAATCTGATGTAATCAGCCATCTCACCGGCTACTGGACTGGAGGAATATGGCGAGGCACTGGCGACTGATTTGGCAGCTCCCATTGTTGATCAGCTTGACGGCAATTATGTCGATATCTACGTTCTCTTTTTGTTATCTTCTTTATCTAGTTCTTCAGAACTGTTTTAGTAGAGTCAACTATACAATTAAGTAAGTAAGAACCATTAGGTTGTGAAGATCTAGTAAAAGCGTGAATGCACTTATTCCCGCTCAACTCCCCATACAAACGGGGAAAGAAGATCACGCCCATATTTCTTGCCAGAGATCCCAAATTTTGCTCAAAATCGCTTTATTTGATCGAACTAGATGTCTGATGACCATTGGCATTGTAAAATTGTGTTTGGTTCCTAAGTTATAAGGTCCAAAAGTTCGAAATTTTCGCGCGTTTTATAGAATAACTTTGGAGGTGGATTACGCAATGATAAAGTAAGAACATCTTTTTTTTATGCGACTTGACATGGATGGCTAATACCACACAACTACCGTTATGATATTAGCCCAATACACCTCATTCCCGAAGGAATTTGGTGCCATGCCAGGACCTTATGAGCACAGCTACATTGAACTGGATGGAAAACACGGACAATTTTTCATTGCCGCTTCGACCATCTTTTCATCCAATGCGATGGTACCAACCCGGCCGGGCATAAACCCTACCACCTAGTAGGGGAAGGGGACCTACAGTTTTACATGGATTCCGAACCATGGAGCAGCTCGCATTCCTAACGAAATGCACTTATCGAACTCGGAAAGAGAAAGACAGTGGTGCATGTAGGTATTGAACCCAGGTCTCTGGTACGCTAGGCCAGTCCCCGCGCCACTAGGCTACGAGCCGCTCTAAAAAGATTAATCATCAGACATAGCTTATTTAATCAAGATTTATAATCTATTTGGTTTTTGTTAGATTTTTGACTACAGCGGTCGTGGTTTACTTTTAGCTATAAGTCGTTTTGTAATTAAAATTTTCGTAAATCTTACCAAATCATACAGTATGCACATTGTCTTTTTTGTGGACATGTTGCATCTTCCTCATCAAGGAGCCTGTCTTTTTCTTTGAAACAGAGGAGGTCCCAGAGCGCAACAGCACGGTTTTGTACCGTGCCCGCGAATGAGTTACACCCGCCGGGTTGGGCCACCTTAAGTTCAATTTCAGACATGTATAAATAAAAGGCACTTCAGCTACAAAAACCCTTGTCTGGTAATTTGAATCATGTTTAGCATTTGGCAACCTACCCCTAATATAGTTGAATTTGCCAGATAATTTTAACTCCGTGCTCATCAAGGGAAGGAAACTACATAGTTATCGTTTTCTATATCGTTTTCCATCAAAAACTAGAAACATTTTAATAACCGGTGTCAGACTCTTGGGCTGCCCCTTTTACCCGATTTTTTTGTTCGGTGCTAATAAGCGCACTTTAACCTAGAATGACATTTCTATCAGGACATGATTTATGTCTCCATAAAAACTGAATTCGTTTTAGTATCGATGGTACCGAGCATGTGCAACGCTCAATTCGATATCTTTTTTTTCTTATTTATCATAATTTTTTTGAGAGCTTGCACAGCCATTGTTCATTCTTTGCCATTGATGATGGTAGTTACGAACACGAGCACGGAAAGGGTCCCAAAGCCCCCGATCCCCTCCAAAAGTGGTCACTGAGACCCCTGGCGAGTCACCTCATGCCGGTCACGGTAGACCGAGCGGTAGACGGGCCACCCGTACCGTGACCGGCCTAGATTATGCGCTGGAACGGCACCCTCGACATCAGTCCTTTGAAAATCACCGTTGATAAATGTTACCTACCTACCTGCTTGCATTGGTGATTAAAAAAGTAAACAATTTTTATTTTTAAAACATATTATATTTTCACATTTGACTCTAAATAATTTTATGACAACGACATCAAATGGCAAACTTATTCTAAAGTAGTAGCAGATGATTCACCACCTCATCACTCCAGCACCAATCCATCTTAACTATTTTAACTACTTACTTAAATGTTTTCAAACAAAACCGAAATGTCATTTTTAATTTGGGGTTGCAAAATTAACTCATTGGATATAATTTTCGTAAGTGAAAATGCCATGGAGTTTAATGGAATCAAAAGCTATTTGTAGAAGTTTCACACCCTGTTTATAGTATAGACGGCTTCTTTTGCATGCTTGCGAAAAGTACCTAACCAGAAAGTAAAGGCTACCTACTCATCTAGATCTCACTCTAGGAACGTAGATTATGTTAGTTTCCCTACCGATTAATAGATTCACACTGCATTCCTGAAGGAATAAGTACTATTAGAAAGCTCTTTTGATACATACGCCTACGGAGAACACTAACAGCAATCCTTGAAAGAATACTTTTAACCTAGCACTGATCAGGAAAAAAGTGCAACTCGGATGAAAAAGAAAGGGGCTTGCTTCGTGATATCTTTGCACCACCAGGGGAGACAGCGGTTCCCAAATGGTGGTCCGCGGAACCCTGGGGTTCACAGGGGTTCCAAGTGTAAGTTATTATCGTAGAAAACAGGCGGTAGACATCGCCCCGTATAGGTTGTATAGGACATTGTATAGGCTCATTTGAATGCTAATATTTTTAGTATTTACTATTTGCCGATGTTTGCTAATACACGATTTGCCAATTTTTTTTTTTTGTTTTCATAAAATTGTTACGTACAGGAAAGATTTTTCATTCATAATGTTACTCTTATTAACTAAGTTAAACAACTGTTTGCAATACAACATGCAAACAATAATGTGTCAAGGGTTTTGAAAATCATATTATCAATTCACTTTTGTTGTTGTCGAGAAATTTAGGTTGATAATTTAGGTTTCCTTAGCAAAAAAAAATTTAAAACCGTTGCTCTCTTACAGATTTCTTTGACTCTTACAGATTGGCTGCGAGCCACTTCGAACACATTTATTTAAACATACAAAAGTGTTTCTATCTCTACAATCTAAAAGATGTTCCTACAAGTACTGGTAAAACTTATATTGTTTACTTAATAACATTCACTGGTATTCTTCTACTTTTCTTCTTTCTCTTATTTCAGCTTGAAATCTTCTATTTTGTGATTTACTGCCATGAAGATGTTCTCTGCGGTGCAGGGGTTTGCTAAAACAATAATAAAACTGGTAAGTTTCCGAATAACCTCGAATTATAGATAGCGTTAATTCAGTGGCTGTACGAAAATGTAGGTAGGTAATATTAAGTTTTAAGATATAACTATATGTAGTAGGTAATAGTGAGGTTTAAACTCTAATTTTAGCAACTTGCCATGGGATTGATTTTTACCAAGTGTTAAGGGGCAGTGTTCGAAAATATTAATATTACTCAATACAATGCAATAAAATACATAGTGACGATATCAAACCAAAACGTACGTATTTCTAGCCATCTGTCCGGAAAGTCTCCCGCTTCTACTCTGGCTGCCTGGACGGCATGCCTCAGGGCGTGTACCACCGAAACGGCCATGCAGAATGCGGGCTCCCCAGTTGCTGAAACACCGATAGAAACTGGTAGAACACCGGTACAAAACATTACTCTAGTTATACACAAATGACGTAGACCACAGAGTCAGAAATGCAGAATGAGGACTCCCAAATTGCTTATAAGCCGTAAGCAATCCGACAGTTCCTGGCGATCTAAATTAAAAATACGTGGTAATGTGGTCCAACTCTGATCAATTCGTCTAGTAATCAAAGCAGTAGTAAACGAACACTAATTGGTAGGTATATCAAATTCTGTTCAAATTGCACAATTTATACCTTTTGATCCCAAAACTCCTGCTGGATTGACCGATCGCCGACGGAAGTATGTGCGCATGTCGAGAGGAATATCCTTAACTCCTGGCGACTTGTACGTCCATGTGCGGTCTGTGAGAAGTTGTCCAGTTCTTGGGTCGTACATTAGGTGTTCTGATGTCCAGTAGCCGATGCCCATTATGAACGCTCCTTCAATCTACATCAACCAAAATAATTTTCTTCACACAACATTCAAAATGTTCTCAACATTCCTTCAAATTACGCTAAACAAAGAAAATTAATATTTTGTTTATGGTATACATTTCAGCACTTGCAGAAGTATTCGATGGAGTTTTATGGAAGAATTTACAACAATTCCTAAAACCTCTGATTTAAAAAAAAGCTAGACTATCCGTTTTACCGGGTGCTAAGACGTAAGCCGGTTGGTCTAGCCGATTGTACAGGTTACGCATGGGGCGTATGCATTTATGACCCTTCAAAGTCCATACTTTTCAAAGGTTCACAGAAGTTTCCAGATAACATCAAGGCCATTATATGATTGCTGAATCCGAAGAGTGAGACTAACATTCTTGGGGGATTGTATATATTTAATCACTAGTTAATTATTTTACCTAAGCCCACTTGCCCTCGGGTTTGACCATTTATAATATAATTAAAAATAATTATTAAATGGAGATACTTATAATGGATTTAATATTGAGGAAATAACCGGGTAGGACCCCAATTTTAAGGACTGTGGGTTACCTTACCTGACCAATGTCCACTTGGGGGCTTAAACTTTGGCCAGTATCTTCAAGAATATCCACCCGCCGGACTTGATGGTTGCCCGTTAAAATATCAACTTCAACTTCCAAAATGGTAACACCGTAGATATTGTATCCCTTTACATCATCCTTCGGGCCATACATGTATGAAGCCTGCAAATCTATTCCACCAGCAAATGCCTTTTTGACGACCTCCTCCCATGATGGATTAGTAAGCTTTTGTTTGAATGGCGCAAGTCTTGCATTTAATTCTTTACAAGCGGTCATTGCGGCATACGATACAACTTCGCTTCCTATGCTTCCTCCAGTGACCATACCATTCGGTGATGTGAAGCTGGTCGTAGGCTTGACACTAACTTTGTGCAATCCTACTCCAAGTATATGGGCGCATACTTGTGCTACCTTGGTATTTAGGCCCTGTCCCATTTCTATTCCTCCATGCGTAACTATAACACTTCCATCTGCGTGATATATGGAGACGATTGCATTATAATTGCCAAAGTAAAATAATCCATATTCCATTGGTAATATGTGAATAGCTCTTTTTCTCCAGCGATTATCACCATTAAACTTATTGATTTCATTCAGGCGATTATCATAATCGGCATCTTTTTTCAGGACGTCGATCATATCAGGCACAGGGTTATCCTTTTTCTTCATGTTAAGAATCCTAACTGAAGTAGGATCCTTCTTTGTCACATGAGCTATACGCTCCATGATATACTCAATCATAGCTATCCCTTCTGTAGAAGCTGAAACCAAATATAAAACGTTAAACATATCACCAAGCAAGTCATCAAGTATGTGTATTTCTCAAGCTTTTGACCGTGTATGGCATGATGGCCTACTTTTTAAAATACTAAAGACCCTTCCTCCAAGTTATTTTTTACTCATGAAATCATACCTAAATCAGCGACACTTTTACGTAAAGCATGGAGAGGACAGAACAGAATTACAGACAATCAAAGCAGGAGTTCCCCAGGGAAGTGTACTGGGCCCAATCTTATACCTCATATACACCTTCGACTTACCGGCGACCAAAGAAGTACTTGTAGGTACATTTGCAGACGACACAGCTCTCATAGCTACCCATAAAAATCCTGGTAACGCATCAGTTCTGCTTCAAAGAAATCTCAACTTGGTCTCCGAATGGTTGAAAGACTGGCGCATTAGGGCAAATGAGACAAAGTCAGTGCACGTTACCTTTTCCCTCAGACACGGCCAATGCCCACCCGTTGAGTTAAACGGAATACAAATACCCGACTGTGAGGAAGTGCGCTATCTGGGAATATACCTAGACCGACGCCTTACTTGGAGGAAGCATATTTTTACCAAGAGGAAAGCACTAAGTATGCAACTAAGAAAACTATATTGGCTAATGGCTCGCAATTCAAAACTATCTATGGACAACAAACTTCTCATCTACAAGTGTGTACTTAAACCTGTGTGGTCCTACGGCATAGAGTTGTTTGGAACTGCAGCTAATTCAAATCTGGAAATACTCCAACGGTTCCAATCCAAGATGCTGCGTATGATCACAAACGCGCCGTGGTATATGAACAACTCTCAACTTCATCGCGACCTAAAGATACCAACGGTTAAGGAGGAAATAACGAATAAACTTAAATCCTATGCAAAACGCATACAGAAGCATCCCAACCAACTGGCCTGCAAATTGATGGATAATTCCACCCCCACCTTCTGCAGAATTAAAAGAATAGCTCCCCAAGACCTTATATAGATCTGAACATTCATATAAGACCACAGAAACATATGGATTAGCCACTGGGCTAATACCATGCAAGACCGAAGGACAATTTATAAACTCTAGCTAAATGCCTGCATAGGCAGATCGCCAGATTAAAGGGAGATAAAAAAAAAAAAAAGTATGTGTATGTATGAGGCCTTAACATCATCATGCTAGTGGTCCTAAAGGTCATTTCACAATGTTCGTAGTGTGTGTCAGCCTCAGTAGCCAATGGTGCAACACCTGACCGATCGATAATCGAAGTGAAGCCAGTTTGGGCGCGGGTGACCGTTTAAACTGAAGGAAAATATATTCCATAGATTCCTAAGAGATTGTTGATATTTTAGTCGCATTTTAGCCTTTTTTTTATCGATTGACTTGCCAAAAAATGATCCGATGTGTTCGCACACATATCGTACACATATTACGCGGTTGTAACTATGCCCTTGCGGTCCGTTTCCACTCATATAGTATGTGCAAGTAATACCTGGCGCTCGACACCATGTGTTGGAAGCAGTGTCAGTGAGTACTGAGTTAGCCTCGATGGACCACCGGTCGTGCTCGTAGCAATTGTGAAAATGCTCTATGGTGATGGGTGTTATGGTCTCGTTGTGAGAACATCCATTATCTTGATAGAACTTATTTTTGAGGTATTGGATTTCTCCTTCCGGGCTAAGTCCCACCTATAATGCAGTAAAACAGAATTAATTTATATTTCGAGCAAGAGCATTTTCTTCCATCCATCTATTGTTTATCCAATTGTGTTGGGTTTTCCTTACATCCAGTCCATGCTTGGTGTAACATTGTCTAAAAGAACATTGTGAGAAATGGCAGCGAATTGAATGTCTATGGTTAACTGTACCCACCTGCACAAACTTATGGGTCCAATCCTTATCGTTTTTGTGGTGCCTGTGTTCATTGTATTTGGTTCCTTTTAACTGCGTAATCTAGTAGGTACTTAATGGATTTGAATGGAATGACCTTTACAGGGCTCCAAGGGATCCCAAAAATCGAGCGGCTCGTAACCTAGTGGCGTGGGGACTTGCCTCGCATACTAGAGGTATGGATTCAAATCCTCGCCTCGTTCATGCACCACTTTATTTTTCTTTCTGAGTTTTCGTCACGAATGCGAGCTGCTCCATGTTTCGGAATCGATGTAAAACTTTAGATCCCCTTCCCCTACTAGGTGGAACGATTTATGCCCGCCCGGGTTAGTACCATTGTATCGGAGGTAAATATGGTCAAAGCGGCAATGAAAAATTGTCTGTGTTTTCCATTCAGTTCAATGTAGCCCTGCTCATAAAAGGAAGGCCTGGCATGGCACAGGATGGCACATTCCTTCGGGAATATGGTTTATTGAGATAACATCATAACGGTAGTTGTGTGGTATTAGCCATCCATGTCAGGTTGCATAAAAACTTGGGTTTGTGGGGGACGAAAAGTGTGTGGGGGCAATATAAAAAACCGCTCAAGTTCAAGTCAGACTCGCGCATAAAACAAAGGTGAGAAAATATGTGTAGGTACGTTTTTTATGAAAACTATAGGTACATCAAATGCCAGTTAACTATAGTTTTCCTCAAAAGAATAACACCAAGCGTATCTCTGTTAATTTTAATATATTTAAATGTGTTCTAAAATAAGTTCTTTTTTACATTTATTTGAGGGTTGGCAAATGAGAACCTTCCAACGTCAATGATGAATGTCATCAACATTGGAAGAATGTGTTGGAGCGACAACATCTCCGTCAAGCATATTTAGTTTGGAAATGTACGGATTGAAATGCAGTGGGCTCAATTAAATTTTTTCACATAATAAAGACGCATAACTAATTGCTTTTTATTCTTCTTCCAGATCTGCTTTTGATTTTACACCCCTCGCATGTAAAACATTTTAGCCATTTCTCCAGGGACAAACCTCAAAATCACATTGCGTCGGTAACCGTTTCCCTAGCGCGGCCATGCTGCTCTGGAGCGGCATCACGACCCGGCACGTGGTCTGCCGCAGGTGCGCCACCAGCGCCGCCGCGCAGGCCGCCTGCGTCGCTCTGGTTATCTTGCCACCGTAGGCACCGCCCACACGACGTACTATCACGTTCACCCTGGTATAAACATGTCTACTGCTAAAATCGGAGGGTTACGATATTCTATACGCCAAAACGTGGAGATAATCAGTAAGTGAAACCTCAATTAATTTGTCAATGCTCAAAACTGTGTTTATTGTATTTTGTATGATTTTGTTTGGATAGGTATTGTGAGTGGAATATAGATGGTATGATGTAGATAGACTTCTCCGATTCGTAGCAACCTTTAATATGGGGATGCAAGCCGGTAGAGGATGCGAGAGAAATTTACCATTCCGGCAAAACAACTTGTTATTTTGTAACATTTTTGTTTGGATTTTATTGGTTCATAGGTTTCTGAATGCACAATCTCTGGTCAGTATTACAGTTATGGTTATTATGGATCTATTTTCTTTCTTTTTCGGGCGAAAAATAGCAGGGAGGGTGCACTCCACGATATCTTTTTTTAGACCCGGATAATACTTACTGATTGACTGGTACTTTCAAACTTTCCGCAATTGCAACATTCGTGAGGTCTATCCATTGCGTGGCCGCATACACTTTTAAGCCATCTTCGGTAGGACAAGCAACGGAGGTTTGCGTCTCCATGAAATAATGAAATTGTCCCTGCATTTTAAGTTGTCCATTGATAACTGTCTTTACATTATGTCCTTTGTCTTTAGGCGCTACTTTTGCATTTATTACAACTCTAGAAGATCTTTCTGGTGACTTCATAACATCATCGATTGTCAATAACGGCTTGTAATTAGATTTTGGCGTATATTTTACTTTGACTAGCCTTGCAGCCTTGTTCGCATTTTTTTCATTTGTAGCTACTATTAATCCAACAGGTTGCCCGTTATACTTCACATCGCCGCTGCAGAATATTTCCTCATCGAATACTTGAAGAGGTACTGACTTTGGAGTAAATGAGTTGGTTCCTGGAATATCTTTGGCTGAATAAAATGCTACTACTCCATCTATTTTCTGTGAAAACAATATTACGTATTAGGGTAAATACTTATCTTAAAGAATACAAGCTGTATCAACCAAAATTGCTTAGTTTACATAGTATCAGACAGTAGTAGACAGTTATCAATGATAGCTGGACTAATGTTATAAGTTTATTTTACAGATCTATCAATAATGATCTCGATCAAAGCTACGCCTAAAAAAACATTAATTGATAACAGGCTTACCATGGCTTCTGAGGTGTCGAAGCCTTGAATAGTTCCAGCAGGAACATTTGCCAGTACAAACGACCCAAACAACTCATTAGGTTGCGTGGGCAGGTCGTTAGCGTATGTAGCCTCTCCAGAGCATTGGACCAAGGCCTCCAACTTAGGTATCGGCTGATTCAGGGGCCATAAGGACTTGTCTGTGTCGAAAACCTGCGAACCTTTGGACACAGGTCGCGACAGAACGGATCCTCCCGACCTCATGCGAGGATTTATTTTGCCCTCAGGACAAAGACTGAGTACAGCCTGAAAACATGTTAATCAGGAAGCACGCATTATTAATATGTAGTAGGTATCTCTTTTTATGTAAATTGACGGTTAAGTGAGCAATGCTCACATACCAATGGTAATTATTACCTCCATCCAAATCAGTTCTCATTTTATAATAAAAAAAAACGTTTTTCTGCTGAGTATACTTAGTTTGTTTGTTAATATTTAATTATTTTTAATTTCGTCGTAAGTATTTCATTGGTCGGTACCTACTTGGGTGGGTATATAATAAGCTCTAAAGCTAGCTGTTGCATACAAAAAATAATATGAAATAAATACCTACATTTCTTTCTTAAAATCATTGTCCTAAATTATAAAAGGCATACATTTTTTTGTTCTTCATATTACATCATTGTTGATCATATTACATTATTGATCATTGCACGGCTATTTTTCTATGTATATTGATGTAAGTTTATTCTCAATCGGATCATTGATTCCCGAGATATCTGCGTAAGACCGACAGACAGACAGCTATAGACAGACATCAGAGCGATTAATATATGTAGCGAAATGTGACTTGCCCTAATGACCAAGACAAAATAATAATCACTCTAATAAGTGTACATACCTACTTCATGCGCTTGAATGATAGTTCAAACTGACCTTATAGAAAAGAGATATCGCCAACATTTTTCTGTAGGCAGGTGAAGGTTCCGCTGGAGCCGGTTCAGGAAAAATCTCTTCCGATAAGGTTTTCAAAGCGAGCTGCAAGGTTTCGTCGGTGAAGATATCCTTGCCCACGAGGGCGTTTTCAGTATTGGTGGCGTGTACGAAGCTGGAGGAGATACTGCCGAATACGATGGAAGCCTTTTCGATTCGTGTCAAGTCAGGGTTGTATTGGAACCTGAATCCAGCATTAACGATCGCGTGGGCATTCTGCGATCGAGGCATTATCTGAAAATTCAGTTTTAACATTACCATAAAATACTTCAAAATCATTTAATCACTGTATTCGATGATTTTGGTATTCATTCTAATAATAATACGAAGGTAAATAACTAATAATACAAACTAACATCTAACATTAATATTAATTAGAAAGAAACACACTAAAATCTAATTTCTAAAATCTAAAAACTATATTATATTCTCCTATAGAAAAGACGATGCGGCCATAGTACCGAGAACACTAGAAACGTTTCCGTACTCTAACGATCTGATTTCGCCTGAAGCTGCGCGCATGGCCATTCCAAGATCTTTGGCCAGATCATTTGCTTCCTCGGACCATGCCCCCCCCCCCATCTTCTCTATTGCAAATGCCACAGATTGTATTTAAATGTATTCCTAGCGGTTATAACCTCTTTATTCTGGATTTAATCTTTTGTGTTGGTTGCATAAAATGCAAAATATTATAAAGGTTATTAAAATTAAACATCATTTTATTACCTTGTAAGTCTTTATCAAGCAGGTATTAGGCGACAATGGAGGCAGCTTAATATTCAGAATAATTTTTCCTTTCATATCGGTGTTTAGGTATTGAGTCATGGAAACACTCAATACCTTCGACTCAGATCCATCTAAAAAAAGTTTAAATTATTTATTGAAAACAAAATTATTTCCACTAAACAGTTGATTTAAAAATAAAAAAGGTATATTTACCAAGTAATGTCATAGCTGCTCCAACTGTTTCGAATATCAAAAAGACATCGGATTGAAAATCGTTGTGTTGATGCTTCAATGAAAGATTACCTCCTATTGTTCCAATCTGAAATATCCAAACATTGTTAGAAAATAAACCGCATGAAATAAAGCAAAATAAGGTATTATTTAAAAAATTCAATTCCGGAATACTTACGTTTCGCACGGGAATATGGGCAACTAAGTCCATATGATCATAAAATTCTTTTAGATATCTAAAATTTGGTTCATTAGAAGATATTTCGGTGAAGTATTCCATCATTTCATTTAAACTCATTCCAGCACCTAATATCAAGTTGTCATCAATTCCATGGTTCTTCAGCTCAATAACACTTGATACGTCGATTAGGGTTTCTGGGAAGTCTGTTATATGGTAAACACCTGAAAATTGTAACCAAAGATGTTGTATCCAGAATAGATCGATAATCTTAGGTACGAAAATATATGAAAATACGCTCATCATAAAAACTTAGTTTGGACATCATTTGAAAACCATCTTTTTGATTTACTTGTTTGATTTTGACTTATATTTTGTATGTGCTTTTTTGCTTCTTTCGAAAAGATAATCCTGGGTCCTAAAAATGTGACATATCGATTTTAATTTTGCGCTCATTGAACTCAGTTTAGATTTTTCAAAAAACAAATGTGCTTGCACCACGAGGTTTTTAGGGTTCCGTACCCAAAAGGGTGAAAACGGAACCCTATTACTAAGCCTCCGCTGTCCGTCCGTCCGTCCGTCCGTCTGTCACAGGGCTGTATCTCAGTAACCGTAACAGGTAAACAGCTGAAATTTTCACAGAGTGTGTATTTATTTTGCTGCTACAACAAAAAATAGGTAAGATTAAAAAATAATTGAAATTAAAGGGGGCTGTTTGTTTTTTTTTACGATGGTACGGAACCCTTCGTGTGCGAGTCCGACTCGCACTTGGCCGGTTTTTACTCGTGGCAGGCACAGACATCGATTGACTGATGTTTTGTATCTAGAAGCTTAATTATTGCGCATAACGAGTCAGAATCACTTTTCCATAAATGTTCAAAGCAATCAGCAAGATGAATAATTTATATGACAATAAAATATGCATTACCTTGTCCAGTATTTCCTGCCACAAGCATGTAATCCTTCGCCTTACTCATCGCCTGAAAAATGTCCTTAATTGTAAATACTTTGAACCACTTGTGATCTCCGCTATCGATTTCAATAATCGATTCCTCTACGTCACCAATTTCACACCATGGAGAGCATTCACTTCCACTGCTATTGCTGTCTTGTCTGGCGTACTGATTGTAGTCGAATTTACCCAGAATATTACAAGAGTCTGAGTTTGTTTTGTGACCACATTTCTTTCCATTTTGGTTGCATTTGAATCCGCACGATCGGAAGCCCAGATCTTCCAAGTCGCCGACCCTGTCCAGGAGTTCCTTGTCTGCGTCGGTAGCTAAGCTCTTGAAGGCATCTAAGATGGGCCGATAGCCGGTGCAGCGACATAAATTACCGGCGAAAGAATTTTCAATTTCTTTAGAGGATAGTTTTTTGTTCTTTTGCTCGTATAGGCTGAAATAGATATTTTACAAAACATTAAAATACTTTAGAATGTAAAGTACCGAGTCTCGTAAAATTGCGTGCTAGCTCCGCTATTCACAGCAGTGGCAGATTCAATTCTTCGCCAGTCCCACGCTATTTACCAGATACTCATGCGATAAAACTAATTGACCAAATTCTGCCAAATAACAAGACCATCGAGGCTAACGACCTAATTATCAAAATGAGTTCTTTGCTCCAACGACCCGATAATATGACCAACCTGTACATGTTCATGACCCAGCCGGGGGTGCAGTAGCCACACTGTGTTCCGTTGAAGTTGGCAAGGCGAGTCTGCACATCGTGGTAGCCGTCGCGTCGGTTGCCGATACCTTCCACCGTGGTCACCTCCCAGCCGTGGCAGGACAGTGCTGACACGAGACACTGCAACAGCGACATAGTCAAGACAGCTCACATCTAGTCATCGTTGGTTCCCTATAAGCAAATTAGCGGCTCGTGGTTCAGGGGCGGGTCCATCCCAGAGGCCTGGGTTCAAATCCCCGCCCCATACATGCACCATTCTCTTTCTCATTCTGAGTTGGATAAGTGCATTTCGATACGAATAAGAGCTTTTCCATGGTTCGGAATCCATTTAAAACTGTAGGTACCCCTTCCATTGCTAGGCGATAGGGCTAAGCTCACCCGGGTTGGTATCATCGCATTGGATGAAAAGATGGTCGAAATGGTCTTTAAAAATTGTCCCTATTTACCATCAAGTTCAATATAATCGGGTCCATAAAAGGAAGGTCCTGGAATGGCACCTAATTTAAAAGTAAAATATTAATCAGAAACCATTTTCGTTTTTTTACATCCCATATATACTCAACATTCAATGTTAATATAATGTTTAAAATTGATTTAGAATAACCCTTAGCGTTAAATCAAAAATGCGCGTGGCGGAATCTCGCCAGTGCCATCATGTCAGGAGGTGGGTACGCACGATTCGCGTGGGTACTCAGTTGCTCGCCTCCACTTTCGGTGACGGCCTTTAGAAAATGTTCGACCCGGATACCCGTCAATTTGACACGAAAGGTTTGTACAGCTCACCGAGTTGACGGCGAAGGTGCGCAGCTCCCCGGTGGTGGGGTGCGGCGCGCGCACCGACACCACGCACGCGCCGCAGCCGCCCTCGTGGCACATGGACTTGGTGCCGCGCAGGTTGACATGGCTGCGCAGGTAGTCGTTCAGTGACACCGCCGGACCCACCTCACCGCCGACTGCAATCAGAGCGGGACGAGGGGTCAGTCCACGGAGGAGAGAGGTAGAGAGGAGATGTTGTTAACTCATATAACTAGACAACGCAGTGTCGCATGTGCGGGGGGAAGCGGGGGGAAAAACACTTCATGGTGGGGTCATTCACCGCCTATTTTTTCTAAATCGATCTAGCGGAAGAACCGGTATTCTGGTGGCAGCTATTTCAAGAGCTATTTATATGTTTTTTTTAATTATATATTTTTTTATGCACTGAAAAAACCTGCGATCACATACAGAAAACATAAGACTGCGATGTATGTGTATATGTAACCACTAAATATTTAAGTATTCATATAAAGATTACACATATATTGTTAATATATTATTATTTATATATTTAAACCAAAAAAAAAGACAATATAAAGATAATAATATGATAATATGTACGCCTTTGTAAATAAACAAACAATAAAGAGGACTGTCATTCCAAAATGTTTTTAATATATTTTTTAAACGAACCATGGTTGCAATTTAAATTATCAACGTTACTAAAAGTCTGGTTGTACCTATGTCTGGTACATTCTGTAGAACGGTTTCCTTTTGCCTGCATTGGTACGCGTTCGTTGCAAGACCAACCTCTGTAAAACTTTTTTTTGCTCATTTGAAATCCCCGCTCAAACGAAAATCATTTTTTTTTATTTTTATTAAACAGCCAGCTTGTAGTCCTTAGTGATCCCACGAAATCGCAGTGTATTTGGTATTCCTAGGAATCTTTGGTAGTATTTTTTTATGAAAAACTTAACCTAACGTAACGCTACCTAGCTTCTACGGACTGTAATAAATAAAAATATTTTTAAATAAAAAAAGGACCGCCTTCAAAAAAACCGGAACTAAAAAGCAAAAAATAATTGGTTACTTTTAATTAATGTACGAAAAGCTATTTTAATTCTAAATAATTATGTACAATTTCTTAATTTTTAATCATCTTTTGAAGTCGGTGCCTTGGGTAGAGTTCGCTTCGCACGCTGCTGACCGAACAGACACTATTTCAACCGAACACACCCGAAGTCTACGAGAGCGTAAACAACCTGAGTCAGCAATGATTGGTCCACAGACATCGTCATTCCACAGAGCATTTTAAGCAACCGTTCGTCTAACTGGAGATGCCCTTAGCGTTGGTTTACGTGCAAGCTGATATCGATACAGCGCAGCGTACTGAAATTGGGTTTCAACGATTATTAGTACTTTCGGCTTTATAAAGGCGCGCACTGGTGAAGGAGTACGTTAATTCGCACCTCTGTGTTGATTGGTACTTCCCTGCAACATCGTTGTCTGAACGAGACGAATTCTGACGAAATTGGTGAGATATGTACTAACCGCACACTCGTTTTGTCACGTAGTTGAGAGCAGACACCTCAAAGTCGCTACCTATTGTTTTCTGTTCTTTTCTATATTTGTTTTTTTTTGTTTTGTGTTATGTAGGTATTTAGGTAGAATAAAAAGTACAAGCTACACCTACCTAAATATTTATCATATAAGTGGTCGTTGTTTTTATATTGGTTTGTTCGTAGGGTTTTCTTGTAAATATTTTGTTTTTACTGTGTTAGGTATTTAGTTTAAGTATAAGGCATATTTAAATTACAAAGTACTTGCCTAAATACCTACTTACATACGTTTTTCCGACCTGTTTGTTTATTTAATTTTTGTTTTTGTGTTTTGTTCAAGTAGGTAAATGTAAGTAACTACCTACTTATATTTCTTTCTTAGCCATAGGTGATATTAATCAAACTACTTGCAGCCCTTAAAGAACGTCTACCCAAGGCACCGACTTCAAAAGATGATTAAAAATTAAGAAATTGTACATAATTATTTAGAATTAAAATAGCTTTTCGTACATTAATTAAAAGTAACCAATTATTTTTTGCTTTTTAGTTCCGGTTTTTTTGAAGGCGGTCCTTTTTTTATTTAAAAATATTTTATTTTTTGCTTTTTAGTGGTGGCGTAACTTTTGACTCAAGGTGGGCGAGCCCTCCTGCTCAACTTCACATACAAAGTGGAAAGAAGATATACATACATATACAATACAATGCAATACAATGAACGAGCATTAGCAGAAATGAAACCATTAAGAAATCTCATTTCTGACGAAAGGTAGACCGGTAACTATCTGGATTCATGAGTTTACGGTTCATACGTACGATAATTGATACGATGAGATCACGTGAGATAGAGTGCTGTGACAGACGGACGGACGGACGGATAGCGGAAGCTTAGTAATAAGGTTCCGTTGGTGTCCTTTGGGAACGGAACCCTAAAAAGACAAAACAACGAATGACCGGAACCGCTGAGCTTCTGAATTTCTCATCCTTACATCGTTCCGGATAGTCTGTTTCTTGCGTAAGTTTAAGTTGTATGAAAATGTGTATATATCGGCCTCGTTTATCCCCCCTTAACAGTTGAATTTTGTAAAATCCGTTGTGAGCGAGCCTTTTCGTCTTAACAAGAAGTCACTGAAAATTTTAAGTTTCGAGGATAATTGGTTTCAGAGATCTCAACATGAGTGGTTTTCGCCTAAATGTGTTCATTTTGACCTGTTTTACCCCCCTAATAGTATAATTTCCAAAAATATTTTCTTCTAAAGCATTCCCATCTAAAACAAACATACTCTGCAATTTCTGGGTTCAGCGGCTCTAGAGATAGAAATGTGTACAATTTGCCCTCTTTTACCACCTTGAATACCCCCAACAGTTGAAGTAAAAAAAAACCTCTCATACTGAGCAATCTCACCCGAAAAGAAAGCTACTGTAACTAAAAAATCACATTTCTGGGTTCGCGGGGTTAAGAAATTCGATGTTGGTATAGTTAAGTACCAAACTACTGAACCGATTTTGATAAAAAAAAAATGGGACCAACTAGAAAGTATACCCTTTCGAACAAAAAAAGAATTTTTCAAATCGGTCCAGGGGTCTTCGAGTAATCGGTGAACATACATAAAAAAAAAAAAAAAAAAAAAAAGATTCCGACGAATTGATAACCTCCTCCTTTTTTGAAGTCGGTTAAAAAGTAAAGGTTATAAATTTCTGTGCCAAATAAAAGGAGTTATTTCAAAATAAATAATAGAATACTGTCTAAGTTCCCCTAAAATTACAGTGGTACCAGAAATCTTTGGTAGTCGAATCGATTTCGTCTTTAGGAGGATGTGCTTCGGCACATAGCGGCTCGTAACTCTCGTACCATCGCATTGGATTAAAAGATGGTTGAAACTGCAATTAAAAATTGTCCATGTTTTCCATCCAGTAGTAGCTCGGCTCATAAAGGGAAAGTCCTGGCATGGGTGCAAGAAACTTTACATGGATTTTAACACAAAACCTTGTAGCGCACATTTGGTTGCTTGATTTCGAACTACAGGATGTCAACGGACTTACATATGATCCAAACCTCGGAGTTAAAAGGTAAAGTAAAACTTTTGTACAGCTAAAAAAATCGTCATGCACGTTATTTCCAGGTATCCACAAAATGTTTCTACCTTTTTTGCTCCAAATATGTCAAGGTTCGAACCTTACGTCCTGGACGGTGATTTAATGATTCTTCAATAATTATCCTAAACGTTACTGTTGGAAGTGGCCCTGGGTTGTGTAGTATACAGATTTGAAGGTAAGTATTGTAGTATTGGATGTATACACGGCTATGTGTAGTGTTGGATGTATGCAGGTGTTTTGCTCCAAATATGCCTAGGTAGCAACAGTAGCTAGATTGATTTTCAGCTAACAATTTTTAAACGTTTTCGTTGCGCAAGACAATTTAGGTAGATCATTTTGCCAGCCACTTTTTGGTGTGGTTTTCCATAGTAGCCGTTGTCATATCAATATAATTTCATAGCTGCCGTTTTTCTTTCCCAACAAAGTCTAGACTAAAACAGTGCCTACTATATTAAATATATTTATTTCGCTTACTTGATTGCTGTTTCCCATTGATGGAGAAGACCACTTTATTTGTCATTCTTCCAATATTTGATAAACTGCTCTAAAAACCTCATCCCAGAGGTAGTTGGTGATTCCTCAGTAGCCCTTCTGAAAAAGTAGAAACAATCCATAAATTTACTCGATTTACAATTGCTTCAGAAATATTTTATTTTAATCAAATAAATATTCTTTACATTTTAAAACCGTTGTTCGCCTTGTGCCAAGGTGTATAAGTGTATTACCGAGTAGGTTATAGGTAGTAAGTAACTAATTAAATAATTAAGTAGGAATTTCATTAATAACTTAATTAATATAATCAGCACTGTCAATTTCTTTATTAGAAGTTACAGTCACATCTCAATTGCAAAAGCTTCAGATTAAGTCCAAACAAAAAAAACTCTGCTTATTCTCAAAATATGTGTGCAATGGTAATTTCCTAACCGTATAAAATGTAAATATTAAAAATCTATGGCGTTGAACAATATTTGAAAGTAAGAGAATAAGTGATGAAACACATTTTTGAAGCGTTAATTTATCGTAGGTAATTAAATCTACGCATGTAAATTCAATCATTCATTAATAACTGTTTTGAAACTTAAAACAGAAATTAAATGAATATATTTTTATCACGATTGCTATGAGATTAATCGTAAATCGTTCAACAAGGTCGGCAGTAAATGGGCTTGATGCTGGCATGCTCGAAGTAACGACCAGTTGGAAATTATCGGCGACGCATGGAACTAACAAGTCATTCTGATTACATCACCCTCATTAAAGTAACCAAATGTATGTACACCATCGTACCAATCTAATTTACTCACTGTCGAGCTAACAAATTAAATCGCCGAGTGAACAAGCAAGTGAGGTGATTGAAACGCATCTTTCGTTGCATTTCGTACCATGGTAACAATCAATCGACGTGTGAACTGTTGTTAACCAATTGGAATGGTACGAAATGTTACTAAACGTCAGATTTAAAAACTCCATTGCTTATTCACCCGGCGAGTTCATTTACCATGGAAACCCCAGCAAAATGTCCCCAGCATGGAAAGTTCGCGCAAAACAACGGGGGAAAAATTAAACTTGTTTGGTTTTTATTTTTCCAATAGAAATTACTAAGAATGAGCCTAAACAAAAACACATCACCGATAGTGACTACATTGATGCAAACATCATATCATCTGATAGATACATGCATAGCGACATTCAAAACCCTTTGGATAGATATTATAAAATTATTGCTCTTTTGAAGCAAAAAAATATCCCTACGTATATGTTATCGGCTGAATAAAATTTCATGCATTTTACCGAATTCCCGGGCATTATATCCCTGCAAGACTTTAAGAAATTTATATTTTTTTAATGTTTAGTAATCATACATATTGCCAATACATCAACGAATTAATAAATAACAAAAAACATCTCAGGGGTCATTTCTGGCTTCCAAGAACCAATATCGTCTCCGGGTATTGACCCGGGTGGTTTGCACCTAAGTGGTTAGTTTCCTCGCGATATTTTTCCTTTGCCGTAAAGCATGTACAGCAATATAACATGGGGCGGAGGGGTCAGTCACTAGAGCAAGAAGTGTACACCAAGATCACCCTGTGATTTCCAGATTCCCAAGGACCACCAAACATTCCTAAAGATTTCCATGATTCTACCAAAGACGCCTAAGGGATTACCAAAACATTCTAGGATTATCATAGATTCTGGAATTTCGTAAGATTACTAAGGACTACATGATTCCTCAAACATTTTAAAATCATTTACATTGATTACGAATGAGTAAAAAAACCTCATGCAGACGATGGTCTTCGAAAAAATCGACCTCCCAATCTAAGCGAAACACTGAAATATTTTTAATGACCAAAAAAAGTTCATGCAGGCGGGGGTCTTCGGAAAACTCACTCGGACGGACTCCCTACCTAAGATTACCTGAGATTACCAGACTTTTGTACACCAAATTCCCTGAGTGACTGACTCCTAGATAGAACCCAATGTATAGTGACAATTTTAAAGTTTCTACTCTCAAATTTCGAAAGAACCTACCGTTAACCAACCTAACCTTATCTGGTTTCATTGTATATTCTCGCGGCTCAGTCCAAGTTATTATCCGTCGGAAAACTGACGGTTTTACCAGACTTTTCTTGTTTTTATCCTTACTGCCAACCCCTTAGGTAATAAGCCCTGATGGTAATGGTGGAACTATGACCGAGGGGAATAATCAAGTTTTGCAACCGCATATCGGGTAAGCTGTTCGCGAACAGACATAAATACAAAAGGGCAGACAGACGCCGCACATTGAATTTTATAAAGAGTTAGTATTTAAAATTCCGAGGTATTGGTTTCCTCAATTCCTTGACATTTTGCGCAGTGCCCTCTTTTATGCTTTGCCTATAACACATACCTAATAAAAATACAAAAGAACACGAAAATAATTCGCATCCTGTAGTTAAGCATCAAAAAATTATGATTGTCACATTGACTGTGATTCCGCCGGAAACTCTCCGGAATTAGATGCGTACAAGGACTACCTATGGCACATTAGGTCATGTGCGATACATTCCTGATAATATGCACGTGCTGAGGACTAAAGGTGCTAAGAAAAGCCAAATACACGTCCCCTCGAGAAACCACGCTCAGTGATGCACCATCAGCGTATTTGCGGACTATTGCTAACTTGTTCAGACTCCCAGGTTATAGGTATCAGGAATGGCACCTACTCATATTGGAAGAAAAAAAAAGTATTACAGAAATCTAAATTCAGTAGACCTATTCTTAGAATTCCTGGCTTAGGTGACGTGAACATTTCTATCGATAAAACCGCTTGTCAACCGCCAATATGTCAAAGCGGTTTTCTCGACGGAAAGATTCGAGAGGACGGCTTTAAGGTTTTCAGGCGAGAGTTTTTGACAACATCTATAAAGCGTTTTTCTCGACTTAAATGTTCCTGAAACCTAAGCACGGAATTCCAAGAAAAGGTCTACAGAGCGTTTGGCCGTACCCTTACAAGTCTGTCACGTGACTTGAAAGAAATTTGCGGGGATCATGAGACCCAGAACATCTTCAGAATGTGCTCAGAATAGTCATACCATGTTTTGTCCCTTTCTATATATAGAATTTTAAATTGCATTAAACATAGTATGATTATTTCTAAGTTGATTTGGTTGGTTAGTAAAGCCATATGAGTTTTCGATTTGTTTTTGAGGATTTTGTTCGTGAGCATTTTTTTCAATTCATGAAATGTCTGTAGCCCATACTGAAACATCTTGTCTTGCCATCACGGTTGTAATCTATTTTAATATAACAAAGCTGGATAGTTTGTTTAATTGTTTGAACGCGCTAATCTCTGGAACTACCACTTTTCTTTGAAAAAACATGATATAGTGACATCACTATGTAACATCACGCTAAGTCGTAGCCGAGCAAAAAGAAATAAAACCGGCCAAGTACGAGTCGGACTCGCACACGAACGGTTCCGTACCATTGGACAAGATTTAACACGAATAAATCACGTTTTTTGTATACGGGGGGCCTCTTTAATTTTCATTATTTAAACAATTTACCTATTTGTTGTTATAGCGGCAAAATTAATACACACTCTGTGAAACTAGATGCCTACCTATTACGGTCATGAGATACCCCCTTTGACAGACGGATGGACAGCGGAGGCTTAGTAATAGGGTTCCGTTGGCACTCTTTGGGTACGGAACCCTAAAAAGTCAGAAATAACGCTAAGCAAAAAAGAAGAACAAGCGCGGGCTAGCGATGCGGTCGGTGGTTCGTAGGCCGGCTCCGCAAGGATGATTGTCCATAATAAAATTGACCCGAGCGGAGCCGGGAACCTCATCTAGTTGCTAATATCGAGGTAAACAGAGATTGTAGCTGATATGGTGCACGTTTTTTTTTTCATAGCAAAAACATAAATACACAAAACATTGTAAAATATTATATGAAACTCGTTTTGTAACTCGGATATGTCCATATAAATCCACAGTTTTGTTTGCAAATTATTGTGATTGTTCTTAGCAAATATGCCCGGATTAAATAGGTAGGAAGTATCTAACTAATTTAATGAAATCCGAAAGATTGTTTATTTCGGTTAACATTTTGTCAAAAGTTCATCAAAAGAGCGCGTTTAGACATATTATAATAATTATGTTGTTGTCTCTGAAAATATTCTAGGTGTTAAACAAATAAAAAGAAATTACATGTTAAGCGATTTGATTTTAAACGAAGCTAAAGATGTCCTAATGCACAAGAATTAGGTGCCTTTATTAACAATATTATAAATATGTTGGCAAGAGCTGACAGCGTTATGACTTTTAAGTAAAGTACCATGGAGGTGAAGAATGTAAAGGACTCGAGAAAAACGAAAATGTCACGTTAAAAACATATTCGTAATTTCCCTGCATCTCAAAAGTTTCAATTTCTGTTTCTGTGTAAAGCTCTGTTTCTGTGGAAAGCTAATCATAAACTAGTAATAAGAACACTTGCTAATCGCTAAGCTGCAATTATTATTGTAGAGCTTCAAAAACACATTTTAGCCCGTGCAGTTAAATCGCCGCTAAATACGATAAACAATGTCAAAATTATTATGATATTTAGAGAAAAAAACCCCATGTGATTGTTAGGTTGTAGCATTTTCATGTTTTCAAGCATTTCTCATTTCATGCATTGTAGCATTTTCATATTTTTCCGTGGCTTGTGTGCATGTATAGATATTCTTAGCTTATTTTAAATTAAAAAAAAAACCAAAAAGGTTACGTTAAGAAAGGCATATGATGATTTTTACTTTTGCCTGCTTTGAAATATATATTTTTACTTTACTATAAGTTCTAGTACACCACGATCACAAATGAATAAATCTTATAGTTTATTCTTGTTATAATAGTGTATTTCTGCTGTTATATATGTATGTATATATTATGACTAAAGGCGATCCTGAAGTCGAAACCAGTGTTTCCGCTCTTTTCAGAACGTAAACAACCCTCTCAACGAAAATTAGCTTATTTTCGGTTACGCAACCCTTCACTGCGCGTGGTTCGACACGCATTGGGCCGCTTTTAAATTTTGTTAAAGTTTCTTATGTGACTTTAGCTTTGAAACATTGAAAATTAAGTTCCTTTCGTCTTAGCTCTCTAGAAAAACGAGCGTAAACGAACTAAGTAAAAAATATATCCAATTAATTTATTTGCAGTGCTGGTAGGAGAATTTATTATTTATTTTTTATTAATTTGCGAACAACATGAAAGAAAAACTCACTGCGAAAAATCGCGTCTGCAGATGTTGCCGTGCCGGCACAGTATGTGAACGCACATGCTCCTACAGAAAACTGGTTGCCTCTGTGTCAGTAGTGAGCAGTGTGGGAGATTACTACAACCTGCTGCAGCCGTAGCGTCATCATAATAAAAAATGCTAAAATATTCTAAACGGAAGTATTTCTACCCGTCTTCGCCCATGCTATTGGGGGGAAAATGGATGATTCTGGATTTATTCACCATTGTTCTTAAGACTGTCGAGAAGGTAGCGAGGCACTGGGATTTTAAAATTTGAAGAAATTATTTCTTTATCCTTTGGCCAAGGCATAAGTTCCACGCTGACTGTGAATCAAACTAGCGTCTTACAAACCTTAACGGTTCTCTACCCCTAAACGTTATCAGATTTTTTTACGATAGATTTTAATTACTTGAGAAAGCTTGATGTCCGTATGTTTTAATTTTTATGTAAATTTATTGTATTTTAGTACATTAAAAAAAGAGAACATGAACATGTAGGTCTCGACAAAATATTTTAGAATCCGAAATCCCAAAAACCTAGCATGAAAAACCTTTAGAGCATGTAAACAGTTATCGCCGTTATATGGGGATACATTATTCTGGTGACGTTACTTCTTTGACCAATAATACAAAAAGTGTAAAACATGGAAGCGTTTGACAAAGGACTTACATAAATTAACTCGCTGGAGAAATTTGCTGAAGTTGAATAGTGACGACCTCGTTTAGTCACGATGTTTTCAACGCACACAACGATGGGCGAGTCCATAGATGGGTCATTTAGCCATTGCTAGAGATTGACATCGAATTTATTCAAGAGAGATATTATAGATAGAGAAAGAAAGAGATGCATGCGGACTGGTTGGACTTTCCGGGGTCGAAGAAAGTACAATCGATCTCCAATCCCGCTAGGTCAGCAGTTATTCGTCTTTATTTTAGGATATAAAATTTTCATAGCCACTGTTGATAGCCATAACCATTCTGTGCCATAACATTAATATTTTGAATATGACGAATAAATGGTTTTAACTTAACTTTTTCGCTCGATATTTCGTCCACTCCTTCGCGGACAGGATTCGCAACGTGACGACACGTGATTCAGTCATAAGTCAATTGCAGAGGAAAAAGTAAGCCGACCACTGTTAGGTGCCATGCCAGGACTTTCCATTTATGAGCACGGCTACACTGAACTGGATGAAAAAATAAAAAAATCTTAAATTTCTACATTCCACTAGTGCTAATGTTGCTTCCAAACATCGTGACAAGTAGCAATCCAACAAAGTTGCAGTGCGGTACCAGCAGGAGAAGAATATCAAATACTCCGCTTAGAAACATTACCAAGGTCGAAGACGAAAAAATTAAAGTATAGGTGGGCCGGGCATGTGATGAGATGTCGGACGGGCGCCGGACTGGGCTGGTGAAGGAGTGGACGCTGGAGAGAATGAGCTGGATATCAACAACCCTTATGGTGGTGGGTTTCCTTCAGTCCTCCCGGCCTTCAGCGGTACGGAACCACTGCTTTCCGCCGACGCACTTGATGTCGTCGTCCCACCTGGCGGGTGCTCTTCCCACACTCCGTTTTCCTGTTCACGGCCGCCAGTGTAGGACACGGTTACTCCAACGGTCGTCGTCTTTTCGGCTGACGTGACCAGCCCACAGCCACATGAGTTTAGCCACCCGGTGTCCAATATCGACTAATTTGCTACGTCGGCGGATTGCCTCGTTGCGCACCATATCCCGTAGCGATATTAGGGATGTAGAGTCAATAATTAGAGTGTAAATGAAATAGGAGATATAAAATACCATATTGCTGGTATGTAATGTTTTAAAACAAAGGTTATTTTGTATATATCTATTAAATTAAAATTGTTAAACGTCCCGCCTGGAACAGATGCTGTTAGGCCGCTGATCAATAAAGAACAAAACTTCCGCACGTTGCTGGTATTCGACTGCTTTCTGTATTTGAGAACTAAGCCCAATATCGCTATTCAAGTTTGATATGTTTAGCTATGTTTTTGGGACAGCACCGTTAGTAGACAACAATTGGCACGATGGTGGTTTTCCACGCACGCCACATGGCGGTAACCTCGTGGGCAAGGTCTAAATAATTCGTTGCTTGTCGTTATCGGCCTTGTCGAGGTTTACATAATGTGGTATTGTTATGTCTACTAGGAAGATCCCATTGGACTTGGGAGCGACCAACACAAAATCAGGGATATTGCACTAAATTGCTTGTATTAGACGATCTCACAGAGAACCGACCATGCTATTCCTAGCCTCTCGTCACCTCGACGCGCTCGTTAGTGCTTACATACAAGCGGTAGCGTAAAGCGTGGACTTCGTCGGAATATCTGTTGCATTCCCCCTTCAGAAAATATTCAGGAAGCTTACCCACCTGGTAATTTTTGAGGTTAGTGAGGTTAGGGATTCCTTCTATGTACCTGTCAACTTCCGAAGTATATTTATTCTGGTGTTATATTTTCTGGGTTTCTGTTATAAGTTCTACTTCTAATTCAAATTATTTATTTCCTCCAGTGGCTCAGACTATTTGTTGTGAAGTTAGTCTAATTTTAATTACAATATCCTGTTAATTTACTTATTACAGATTTTAATTTAAGATTATAATTGTATGCATTTCGAACCCATTAAAATGAACAATAAACATGTAACGTCATCAAAATAAATCAAGATCAAAGAGATTATATTTCTACTAGGTTTTTTACACAACTCCGCGGGTGCTCTGACTTCTGAGCACCGAAAATTCTGCCTCTGGGTTTCAAGCAGTGACTAATGTCTATGTATTTATGTATGCGTAATTTGGTCTCTATATAATCAAGAGCGAAGATATGCAGTTATTACATGAAATCCGTGCATTCAAAAAGGTTTTTTGTAATATAAAAAAAAATAACATTACAAATATTATTTTTATGGAATGGAAATATTCACATGGTGGCATGCATTGACCTAGCTTCCTTATATTGCACGGATACTATATGCATTGATGGAAAACATTGACAATTTTTAGGGTCGCTGCGACCACCTTTCATTCAATTCCATTGTACCAAACCGGGCGGGATTAACCATACTACCTAGTAAACAGGTCGTTGCAAAAAATAAAATCCATGGAAAAATAGATGACCCATCAAACACGTCCCTTTTTGTAAAAAGTATTGAATTAAAAGTTGACAAAGAAGAGACACGTTTAATGGTTATGCACTCCGCACTGGCCGTTATACGTGGAATCCGAACCACGGCCAGCCTCAACGGTAATCGACCGCGCCCACTGTTTCTTTGCCTCGAGTACATGTAGCGAAAATTAACATCTATCTTTAACCCAGGTTCAAGGGCTTCAGTTTTGGGGCACGTGTGCGAATTCAAATCCAAACTAATATTATAAATGCGAAAATAACTCTGTCTGTCTGTCTGTCTGTTACGTTAAGCCGCTGGAACGTCTTTGATGAAATTTGTTATAGTATCTGGAGCTTAGGAAAGGACATAGGCTTCCTTTTGTGGCGAACATTTAACTCAAAGGGGGTGAAACAATGAAAGTTTAATAGAGAACTCAAATAACATGAAATTTGAGGTTCAAACCGACATGAAACGGAAACAATATTGACCCAAGCGGAGCCGGACACCTCAGCTATTATAGAAAGATTTCAAAGATTTAAATCAAAAACACTGGTAAATGACAAATGATGGACACACTACGACCAACCGTTAGAGAGGAAATGAAGATTGAATCAGTCAATTAGACGGAGGTTCGTGGTTCCGCTCGGGTCAATTTCGTTTTGGACAATCACCCAAGCGAAAATGCGCCCTCGAAACCAAAGCCGCCCGTTATGTACTTTTTTTGTTTACCCTGGACTTGTTAGCGAGATGTTTACTAACCTTGCTCAAGAATTTGGCTATTAAATGCAAAAAGACAGAAGGATTCCAATTAGGATCCAAACATTAACATAAAAACCACCCATTCAGCTTTGTTGTAAAAGTATAGATGTATGCAGACAAACATAGATATAAAGATAGACGGTAAAATTACTTTCAGAAGATTAAAAAATACTGCGCCAGATCTCCAAAATGAGAAGATATTTTTAAATAAAAATTGCTCAAAATATTCAAAAAGATAGATTGCAATAACATAGAAGCGATAAAAAAATCTTCCGAAACCCTAAGTAGCATGACACCGGTCTTATTCACGGAATGATAGAGCCCTATGCAGCGTTGCGGAAAATCTCTTCGTGCCTAGACTGGCCCAGTGCCTCGCCGCGGCCGCCACCCGCACTGTGTGCTGGTTATTCATTTTCAATATTGTAATGTTTTTTATAAAACTGGCACGACTATGCATTATTTTGTCTAGTAATAATCTTCTAAAACAGATTTAGATGCATACATAATTATCATCATACAGGTGCGCGGTTTTATAATTATCATATGTGATGGTTCTCCTAATTCATTGAATATTTTTGAAATTAATTTGTGCCTGTTGGCTTTTGAAATATACATATTACAACATCGTATTCATTTTAGAATGCATATTGCAAAATCCACAGGCAGCTGATAAATTCCTCGACGAAAATAAAACACAGCACACAAAATACGTTTTATTTCGGAAATTGCGTTGGTTATTATTATACCATTGAAACTTACTAAATTGCTATGAAGGATAAAACAATTTCTAATGCAAGAGGCTTCATTTGTAATGTTATCCTTATACCTAATAAATTACTGGGCCAGATGAATTGACCAAAATTACCCTAGAAGCAGTTACCGTTTTTGTCAAACTTATGAATCACAGTCTGAAATGTTGGGTCTGTTCAGCTGAAGTGTTAAGGTGGCCCATCCCGCTCAACTCCCCATACAAACGGGGAAAGGAGATCACGCCCATTTTTCTTGTCAGAGATCCCAAATTTTGCTCAAAATAGCTGTATTTGATCGAATTAGTTGTCTGATGACCGTTGGCATTTGAAAATTGTGTTTGGTTACTAAGTTATAAGGTCCGAAAGTTTGAGTTTTTGGCGCGTTTTATACAATAACTTTGGAGGTGGATTACGCAATGATAAAGTAAGAACATCTTAAAAAGATTAGTCATCAGACATAGCTTATTTAATCAAGATATATAATCTATTCGGTTTTTGTTAGACTACAGCGGTCGTGGCTTACTTTGAGCTTTAAGTCGTTTTGTAATGAAAATTATCGTAAATCTTACCAAATCATACACTATGCACATTGTCTTTTTTGTGGACATATTGCATCCTCCTCATCATGGAGCCTGTCTTTTTCTTTGAAACAGAGAAGGTCCAGAGCGCAACAGCACGGTTTTGGATCGTGCCCGCGAATGAGTTAGTCCCGCCGGGTTGGGCCACCTTAAATAACAGACTTGGAATGTATGCTAGGCATGAAAATGAGAAAATTCTTGAAAGAGTTCGGGGACGTAGCAATCTTGACCTACAAAGCGCCTAGGTTTTCTAAAATATATAATATAATGCGAGGAAGTATATACATAGTATTATATGTATATCTTTCCTCGCATTATGTTATATATTAATTTAAAATAGATTTAGTGCATTGTAAAATTTAATGTATGTTATCAGAGTTCAATTGTGGCATTAACTTACCTATAAAGCTACAAGAACCAAATAAAATAATTAATTACAAATTAGAAAAAATATCTAATAGCTTATATGTAACGTTATATGTTTAAGTTTAAGGTTCTATAAATAAAGGCCCGGAGAATTCAGGAACGTATTTAAAAAATCCTTCCCTCCTCCCTACCCTATCAATTCCCCATACTAACGGCGATAAACTGTTTACATACTCTAAATGTTGTACTTGATTTTTCTTAAATTTTGTATTCTAAACTATATTGTAAAAACGTAGTATGTATGTTTCAAATATTTTTCCGTACCTTTTAGATTGAAAAATAAAGGCTCTTATCTCTCTTTTTTAATGTCATTTAAGATTTTTTTGATGGGAAATACATTTATAAATACACATAAAATAAGAAAAGGAAAAAGAATAAGCTTTCTTTAGGATGTTCCGACCCATACAATGTTTTTTTACACAGAACGTAAAAAGTATTGCACTTTAAGGCACGAATTCGTCAAAAATATTAAATGTAGCCATAGTAGTTGCAGCGAAAACATATTCACAATTTCAGGTTTAAGTGGTTTCGTTGTAATTGCCGATTAGAAATTTTACACCGTTAGATGGCGCTGTTAAATAAAAATCGTATTTAAATAAATTGTAACAAAACCAATAATCCTGACATTGTGAAATTGTTTTCGCTGCAAGTAATATGACTATATTAAACTTTTATTATTCATTCGTGGCTCAAAGTGCAATACTTTTTGCGTTATGTGTGCAAACAACTTTATATGGGTCGGAACAGCCTTAAGTGATTATTCAATATCCACTTATCATTAATTAATTATTCATTCATTCATTCATTAATCCCTTATTATTAATATTATTAGTATACACATCTGGACACATGGTACATTGTGTATCATAGTTTTTTATGAGTGCAATGTGTAGCATGAAATAACTGGAAACAAATTTTTATTTGTTATCAAAAATGATCGAGGGCGGAAGTACTCCAAAATATTCATATAAATAACAGAACCTTGCGGAGGATAAATCGCGCAACTAAAGGATATGAGATTTCGTGATTGTTTAATATCTCGCCGTATTTGTTTTAGTTATATGAATGAAATATAACTTGTAAATACATTTTCTTGTAAATAACTTGACACTGTGAAAAAAGTCATTTAATGCCTATGAAACAGAATATCAGCCCACAGTGCACGGTGACGTCCCGCCCCGCCCCAACCTAGCGGAACTAATGTTTACATTTCAAGTAATCACCGTTTAATTCATCTGCACTCAACAAACGTGTGGATAATGACAATGTATTGACATTCGCCTGCTAGTTGATGACATGGGAGGTAATTGGTTTATTATACGTTAGTTCACGTATTTTCATGTCGTTACACAGGAAATAGGGACATATTACAGTTTCCATTCCACCATATACGTCGACCTTCGAGTGAAAGTCAGAGGTCTGAATTGGCTCACTACATACCCGTATCTGTATCTTTGTAGGTATACCTGCCATTCGTTTGTTTGTAGAGTTTATAGATATTTAGAGAGAGAGATAGATAGATAAGACTAGATTTTATAAGCGAAAACCCCAATCACTAAACGTTTTTGTCCATTAAAGTTTAAGTATTAGGCATTTCAGAAAAAATATTTAATTTTATTTTTTTAAGCACCCCTAGTTTCTTTAAACAAGCATTATTTCTTAATGCAGCTCCACTGAACTAACCCCCAAATGAACCGGAGAAAGGTTTCCAGATTGATTCGTTGTGAAGACCCATAGGACGAACAAAGTCAATACTAGTCACATGACGTGGAAGTTCCGATTTTAAATAGTCTCGAGAGCTTCGATGAACTGTCTTGCTGAGATATTTTCCCCAAAGTACCTACAACCTAGTGTCCTGTACCATTGCATTTTATGAACTATGAACGACGCTGCAAAAACAATTGTCCGTGTAGCCGTGCACTAAAGGGGGTTTAAATATAAAATTGCCGTTTTGACGTACAGGCCCTTTTGAATTAAAATTAAACCTGCATGGTGTCAGATATCCGAGTTATACTCCGTTGAATGGAGCATTTGAGACATGCATGAATTCGCCCGTCCATGAAATCTTTAGAATGTGTACAAATACAGGTTTTAAAAATGAATGACTCAGAATCTAACATTTTTTTTTCCCGGAACTTAGGTATTTCGGCCAAAAACACAAAATATGCGGTATCATTTGCTGCAAAAATGGCCCGCCAAATTTCTTTTCAATGTCTAATAAAATGGGTTAATAGGTATATATGTGTTCAGGAATCCAACAATTTTTTTACACAAAAGCGAGTTTTTTTTAAAAAATACACAGTTTTCGCTCTCATAAAATCGGCAAAATTGGCCAGCCCAATCTGTCGTCACACATTGTTTTTTAATTCTAATCAGATCGATAATTTCAAAGAATCCAACAAAATTGTGACTGGCAACACATATATTTTGCAAATGCCCAAATAAAGTGAACAGCATAATTGGCCCGCGCACTTTTTGAAATATAATGACAATAAAAGATATAATCGATGATACTTTTAACAGAATCCAACAAAAAAGTTACACGACCGTCAGTTTTGCAGCGTTTAACGCAACTTTGAATTTCGCGCTGAAACGGCAAGATGAGCGCGGGTGGTAGGCTGAGGCAGGCCGAAGCGGGACGGCAGCGGCGGCTGAGGCACGTGTTTCAATATGTGTGATTGCGTAAGTGTGCGTGTGCGCCGACCTTTGCTCGAGGCAACGAAACGCTCGAGGCGCGGGGCTTTGGAGTGTGGTGGCAAAGATAATACTAATAATTACTTCGGTGGTGCATAATCGAATGTACCTAAAGCGAACGCGTAGTTGGGAGCTGGCGAGCATTTCGGATGATTTTGGTAAATAAATTGGTCATGTACGTGCATAACTCGTGTATGTTTTCTATGGCAAGTGAAACATCTTTATAACCGGCTCGACTCGTAGATTCTAGCAGTTGTATTCAGAGTGAACTGTAATCATTTTATACGGATTATCACTGGACTAACCATGCAAAATAATACATAGGACGGACATAATCCGGGTCGTCAAGTTAGACCGCCCACTCCGAATACTACTTTTTTAGGGTTCCGTACCCAAAGGATGCCAACGGAACCCTATTACTAAACCTCCGCTCTCCGTCCGTCCATCCGTCCGTCTGTCACAGGGCTCTATCTTATGAACCGTAATAAGTAGGAAGGTGAAATTTTCACAGAGTATGTATGTATTTTATTTATTTATTACTTTTTAGGGTTCCGTACCCAAAGGGTGAAAACGGAACCCTATTACTAAGCCTCCGCTGTCCGTCCGTCCGTCCGTCTGTCCGTCCGTCCGTCCGTCCGTCCGTCCGTCAGTCCGTCCGTCCGTCTGTCCGTCTGTCACAGGGCTGTATCTCAGTAACCGTAACAGGTAGACAGCTGAAATTTTCACAGAGTGTGTATTTATTTTGCCGCTATAACAACAAATAGGTAAGATTAAAAAATAATTAAAATGAAAGGGGGCTCCCATACAAAAAACGTGATTTTTTTGTTTTTTTTTTCTACGATGGTACGCAACCCTTCGTGTGCGAGTCCGACTCGCACTTGGCCGGTTTTTAATATGTTGTTATATGATTAAAAAAGTAAATAAAATGTTATACCCACCGGATTTTTCTTTGAATTAAAAAAAATAAGTGCATTTTATGTTTCCTACATATTGACTTTTATGTGGCTAGAGAAAATTGATAATGTATTCAACTTATCAGTATATTCACTCCATTAGCATGAAAAAGATCGTCGGTGTATAAAGTATCGGTGAAAATGCGTCTTAACAATTTTTTAAATTTTAAATGTATGGAAATAAAAATACCGTCCATCTTTTTTCGCTTATGGAGTCTTTGACTTGCTATCTTTAATGGTGAAAACCTCATTTCAATCTGACCATTAATTTCCGATATATTCGCATGTCAATACTGTCAAAATTGTACAGTAAAATTTCAAAAATATAATTTAAAGGATTTTTACCGATTTAAAAAAAAACATGAAAAATATGTTCAATATCGAAAATATTAATGGTCAGATTTAAATAAAGTTTTCACCATTCAAAGTAATAGGTTGAAGACTCCATGAGCAAACAAAGATCAACGGTATTTATATTTTCACACATTTAAAATTTTCAAAGGTTTTTAAACGAATTTTAAAGAAAGAGGCATTTATACCGATGCAAATGTATGTACCGTATTTACAGATTTAAATGACGTTTTCACCATTAGAGATAGCACGTCAAAGACTCCATAAGAAAAACATATGGAATTAAAAAAAAGTTAAGATTACATGCAAAACTTGTTTGCGTTATGTCTTGTTCGACGGTACGGAACCCTTCGTGTGCGAGTCAGACTCGCACATGGCCGGTTTTTCATGCTCATGGAGTCGTTCACGTGTTATTTTAAATGATCAAAACTGTATTAAAATCTGACGACTAATTTACGAGATATTCGCCTTCGAATGCGCTCAAAACAGTAAATTTTCAATACCTTTACATTTAAAACATTGTTAAAGCCATTTGTACCGATCCAACGTTTTCTATTTTCGTAATAGAACACATTTCCTTTAGACCGGTGAAAACGCCTTTTAAAAATTGTTTTAAGTTTTAAATGTATTGAAAATGTACTGTTTCGACAGTATTCACATGCGAATATCTCAGAAATTAATGGTCAGATTTAAATAAAGTTTTCACCATTCAAAATAACAGGTTGAAGACGACTTGAGCAAACAAAAAACACATTTAAAATTTTCAAAATTTTTTGAAGGAATTTTAAAGAAAGAGGCATTTATACCGATGCTAATGTATGTACCGTATATACAGATTAAAATGAGGTTTTCCCCATTAGAGATAGCACGTCAAATACTCCATAAGCAAAAAATATGGAATAAAAAAATAGTCAAAATTACACACAAAACTTTTTTGTGTTATGTCTTGTACGAGGGTACGGAACCCTTCGTGTGCGAGTCAGACTCGCACATGGCCGGTTTTTCATGCTCATGGAGTCGTTGACGTGTTATTTAAAATGATGAAAACTTCATTAAAATCTGACGACTAATTTACGAGATATTCGCATTTGAATGCACTCAAAACAGAAAATTTTCAATACCTTTACATTTAAAACATTGTTAAAGGCATTTGTAACAATCTAACGTTTTCTATTTTCAATATAGACCACATTTTTCATGTTTTCTTTTTAGACCTGTGAAAACGCCTTTCAAAAATTGTTTTAAGTTTTTAATGTATGGAAAATTTACTGTTTCGACAGTATTCACATGCGAATATCTCGGAAATTAATGGTCAGATTTAAATGAGATTTTCACCATTAAAGATAGCACGCCAGAGACTCCATAAACAAAAAAGATGGACGGTATATATATTTTCATACATTTAAAATTTAAAAAAATGTTTTGAGACATTTTCACCGGTACTTTATACACCGACGATCTTTTTTTATGCTTATGGAGTCTTCAACGTGTTATTTGAATTGATGAAACTTCACTAAAATCTGATGAGTAATTAACTAGATATTCGCATTTGAATACGCTCGAAACAGTAAATTTTCCATACTTTTAAATGTATGGTCAGTATTATATGACCGGTGCAAGCGAATTGCGGGGTATTTCACAGGCGTGCTCGGGTCTAGCGCTTTCGGCTCCTATTTGCCCTGACGCCCAAGGCACAACATAATTCAATAAGTAAATATACTTTTTCGTACTAAGCTAGTGCGGCACTGAATCCAAGAACGTGATATATCACGTTCTTCATTCATGAATGTATGTATAATCCACCGTGAATCAATTTGTGAATTATAAATATTTAGTTTATCTAATTTTAGTGATTTATCTTCGCGGAATCATCTTGCATAAAAATAAAATAACTCAAATTGTATTCAACCTTTACCAAAGTATTTGACTCATTTACATGTGTATATTCGACGATCACTAGCAATTACAAAAGAATAATACCTTTATCAAATTGGCGAATTAATTAATTTAAATTTCACATCACACTTATAAACTCTTGTCCATTATGCAGGTACTACGCATGAAAACGAACTATACATAAGTATCACCAAAGATAATACCAATAATTACTTCGTAATCGGTATCACTAACACAGGCTAAACCCTTTCTTACCGCCGCCACCGTTCCCACGCCACCGCGCCGCACTGCCTCCGCACCGCACCGCCTACCACCCGCTTTCGCCTAGCTATTTTAGCGCGAAATTTAATGTTACGTTATACGCTGCAAAACTGACTGGCATGTTAATTTTTTGTTGGATTCTGTTAAAAGTATGTTCGTCTATATCATTTATTATCATTATAATTTAAAAGATGGGCGGGCAAATTATGCCGTTTACTTTATTTGGCCATTAGCAAAATATATGTGTTGCCAGTAACAAATTTGTTGGATTCGTTGAAATTATCGATCTGATAAGAATTAAAAACAAATGTGTGACGACAGATTGGGCTGCCCAATTCTGCCGAGTTTATGAGAGCGAAAACTGTGTATTTTTTAAAAAAAACCCCCTTTTGTGTAAAAAAATTGTTGGATTCCTGAACACATATATACCTATTAACCCATTTTATTAGACATTGAAAAGAAATTTGGCGGGCCATTTTTGCAGCAAATGATACCGCATATTTTGTGTTTTTGGCCAAAATACCTAAGTTCCGGGAAAAAAAAATGTTAGATTCTGAGTCATTCATTTTTAAAACCTGTATTTGTACACATTCTGAAGATTTCATGGACGGACGATTTAGTGCTTTGGTAAGCCCCAAATTTTAGCTTCATTCATTGGCCTTATTAAACTTACAACAAGGACTGATTTATTTTAATAGACACTTTCATTTATTTATTATTTTCTCTTTAGTTAGCAACATAAATGACTAAACTGTCAATTTAAAAAAAATCTATAAGATGAAAGTTTAACTTAGTTTATGTTCAGCTCTTCCCTACGTCTTCGTTCGTCAAACATTTGCATTTTGCCTAACAAACGTACTTTTAGGTCTATTCATGGCCCCTTCTACATGAACAAACATGACCCCTGTTTGAAAAATGTTACGGCTTTTCACGCGGCGGGAAGAAACATTCTCCAACGTTTCGAGCTAGCCATTCAGCCCGTTGTCAAAGAGGCATCCGCCACGTTCGTACGCAGCAGACGACTGCGTTTCCCGCCGCGTGAAAAGCCGTAACATTTTTCAAACATGTCTAACGACCGCGGTAATCTTAAAAGTATCATAAACATGACCCCTTTCTAGTATTGATTATTTTTTTGGTGGAATATCAACACTTTATGTAAGGTCGCATTTTCAATGCATGATTTACTGGCTGCTGTACTACTCTTTCCCACTCCCGAAAATACCTATAAAGTTACACGCAAATTGGCCTAGGTTTTGGATAAGTGTAATTATATCTGCAGTATCCATAAAGCCAACAAGTGCTCTATAGCACAAGGTCCGAGAAGTGGCCTTGTGCTATAGAGCGCGCATGTGCGCACATCACACAATTATTTCCTAGCTATAGAAGGGAACGCTCCAGGTAAAAGAACCCAAAAAGAACGCCTCCCATACAAGATAAATATCCAATCGTGCATTCAGTTCTCCGCGTGCTCCTCCCAGCAACGCACGCGCACGTGTAGTAAAACAATCGAGTCTAATTTAGATATCTACTCTACTTTGTCCGCTAATTACTACAGCAGGCCGCTAGTAGCACGGCTGGCGTGAGCCACAGCAGCGTGAGTAATGGCGGATTTATCTGGAGGACTTATCGTTTGTTTGCTGTGTGCAATCGTCGCCGTCGCGAAATGTACCCTACGGACCGGTAAGTGAAAAAGTGGTCTTTAGCTCTTTAGTGTTGACATCTCTACATATATACGTTTCAATGTTACTCAATCCCACAGAAATCGGAATTTCTGTGCTCCGATTCCGATTTCTGTGCTCAATCCACTCCTACAATGTAAATGCTGTATTATTAGCGCTGTATCGTATTCGAGTTTCTCGAAACACATACATACACCTGTGTGCACAACACCTACCGACCTACCTATTTTGTTTACAAGGAGACACGTGCCATGTGCGGGTATTGGTGTTTTAATCAAGATTTCTGGCTCCCCACTTTTTTGCCGTTGCGTGCGCGGATGAATCCAACTTTTTATTAATGACTACAATTTTTTATTTCACAATAAATTTAAGTGGGTACATAGGTACCTCGCGACCTACAGAAAACTAGTTTTGTTAGTTTGTTTGTGGAAGGCATCAATCAATATTACTTGCTGTCACGGACACTGCGTGCTGGTACTTAGTTGTGATCATGAGGGCCGTTAGTTAGAGTTACGTTTTACATAATTTGCACATACATATTTTACACGAATATACATATTTTATATTCATCAAATATGTAGACGTACCATTTCGCAAAACACTTGTGAGGCAAATACCTGCATAAAGGTAAAGTTTTTGAAATGACGTAAGGATGTGCAAAACAATTTTCGACCTTTCTCCCCTGATAATCAAAATAAATCTTTTGTCTATGTAGGAGTGTAATATTTATTCCGATAATGCAAGCACGTTTACTTATACTTTGGAAAATGTGTTATTTGCCCAAAATGAACGTGCCAAAAAAGATTATAACACATTATGAGCAACAAATATATCATGTATTTTACATTTTAAGCGTAGAGCACAACGTTTCGTGGTAGTAAAGATAGAGAAAGTATTCATTTCAACTATCACGAAAGTCAAACTGCAAAAAGAATACCTATTTAAGAAGAATTTCATATTAGAATGTTTTCATATCATGACTATACCGTATTTTCCATACACGCTTAGAGTGCAAACAACTTTTTTATTTTAATTTTTTTTTAATTTGTTTATAAAGGGTAAGGGGCTTGAACTTATAGAACTAGGTGGTATTTAAAGAAATTAACATTTCTTCAAATACCGACAAAATCGAAACGTAACACTGAAAAGAGAAACAATTAGTAGGTACGTCCCTTTTACTCTTACATCAATTGACAGAAGAAAACCTAGAATTTGTCTCTATTTCCGGTTTACAGGTTTCGAAGTTAACGTCCGTATCTACCATGAATTAAGTCGTATATTTGTCAAATATCATTCGTAGCATACCTATCTTCACGAAATAATTATTATGGACCCAAGCGCAAATATAATGGCTGAGGTAGCTGTTAGCTATCCAATGTTAATTTATGAATGCCTACATATGTACGTACGTACTTACTTACTAACCATCAGGCTTTCCCGGAAAGGTGGCAAATATGGTAATGCTCTCGCGCTTCATCGCAAAACTATGTCTCAAAATCACCGTTTACCTCTATGTAGCGTTAGCAGAATTACCTTCTTTGAAAAAATACTACCAAAATTATAATAAAAAATCCCTACAATCATTTCTGCCTCTTGGCAACAGGGACTATTACCAGCGGATGACTAATTAAGTATTCTAAGGCGAAGCTAATTTCGATCTTGTTTCGCCAATGATGTTTTTCGGTAATGCCAGGGGATGATGGGATCAGGAAACTAGTGCTGACATTAATTAACCTTAGGTTTTTTTATAGTAAACGCGGCATATTGCTTACGCCAAGACCTATTGAGGTGCAGGACCACGCCCATAGGTTTTTGAACTTCCAAAGGGGCTGCGAAAACTATATCGACCGGCCAGGTGCTTCTTCACACCATGTTTGAAGGTAGTGTTTGGAGGAAATACCTCGGAAGGGAGTTCATTCCATTGCTTACCGACCCAAAAGATAAAGGATCTAGAGAATCGGTGGGTTTTTATTTTTGGAATGTCGATTGTGAATTTGGGTATCTTCTCCCCGTTCCGCGTTGAGCTAAGGTAGAAATGGGACGGAGGGACAGCGTTAGACAGCTCTGACGAATTCTCCATGGTGATGACGATAGAAGATAGAGAGACCCTACATCCCTTCGGAGTTGGAAGGTCTCCAAATTCAGGGATCCCTCGGGGTAGTCGACGAGACGCACGGCACGACGCTGTATCGAGTCCAGGGAGCTAAGCAGGTGCTTAGCTGAGCTGTCGCAAAAAAGCGAACAATACTCCACGCTCCTGCGCCTTGTAAAAGAGCAGTTTTTGATGAGGAGTGAAAGACTGACGCACCTTGATGCGGACTCCCAGCTTTTCGAGGCGAGCTTGGCTTTATCCTTGATATGGCGACTGAAATTAAGATCATGCGTCAAGGTCGACACCAAGAATCAATATGTCGTCCTCAATACGCAGAGATGTTCCCTGGAAGGTCGTAGCCGAGCTGAACGGAGTTCGCTTCACACTGGATATGCACGCATGTGTCTTGCTGGAGATCCCACCCGGAATTTTTTTCCAGTCTCTTCGAGTCTAACAACGAGGCGCCGCCTATCCTCTTCCAATTCAGCCCGGCTTACGGTCTGGTGACTGGTATACCGTGCTGTCTCCTGCGTAGCCATCCATGTCGCCCAAATTGATCAGATTAATTTGCAGCAGAAAAACGGTTGGGGACTGCGGTAGGGTGGCATTCACAGGCATTGTTCTGGAGCAGCAACCGTCAACCAAGACTTTTAGGCTGCGGCCATGCAGGAAGACGGCGATCCAGTCACACAGTGGAAGGTCATAGCTTGAAAAGTAGTACCTTGTGCCAGACCTAGTCAAAATCTTTTGCGATATTCAGACCGATAGTCATACCTTCGCGATGACTTTCGAGCACATCGCCCATCTCATGTCAGACTTATACTAGGAGATCCCGAGCATGTATGCATGATTCGGACGACTTTTTTTGAAGTTTAAAAATAGGTACAGATATAAAAAATAAAAAATAATACGGACAGAGAAAGAAGCTTTTTCAAGTAATAGAAAAAAAATATTAAAATCTGACAACTTTTAAGGGTAGGGAAATCTTTATCGCTAGTTTGATGGCAGTCGTCGTGCAAAATTGTGCCTTTGGTTAATGGATAGAAAAGGCACTTCTTAAAATTTTCAAATATTGATTTCCTGTGACTTAACAGCCCTAACAGCCGAATTCCTAAAAATCCTTTTTAGCGAAAATTGCTATGCTGAAATTTGGCCATCTCTACGCTAAACTGTTCCACAGATTCCGTATTTAATGTGTCCGTGTTATATGAAAATTAGTTAATTTTGGTCTGTTTAACTTAACTGCATGTTGAAAAATCCTTTCTTTTCTCCAATAGTTTTTGGTCGTAAAAGTATGCCACTCTGAAAATTTACGTTTCCATATCCAATGGTTGTGGAAATCTCATAATGTATGGAGAATGAGATTGTGTATCTGTATATTGTAGAAACGAGCTTTATGTATTTATGTAAACTATCCAGATTATTAACCCCTCTTTATCGAGTCTACCACGTGCGTCACATTTTCAGATCCGCAATACTGGAGGGAGATGGCACAAAGCGAGCTGGAAGCTGCCCTCCGGGTGCAGTGGAACCTCGGCGTGGCCCGAAACGTGATCCTGTTCATAGGCGACGGCATGGGACCCAACACGGTCGTCGCCACCAGGATCTACAAGGGCGGCGAGACCTCCAGCCTGTCCTTCGAGGAGTTCCCTCACGTCGGACTGCTAAAGGTGGGGTCTCGACCTTCACGCACTTCCTCACCCTATTATGAAAATTTGTTCGGATAAAGAGTGTTCAAATTATGGCTTACTTGTGTAACGCCCGTTATCATTACCTCCAGCTATAAAAACCCAAAGTAACCTTTCGGTTACACAATGTAACAGAAAGTTACTTTTAGGATTTCAGGTAGCTGGAGATGGTGAAAACAGGGGTAAGTCTTCTTCCTCAGGACTCGCTTTATCGCTTTAATTTTAATTAAAGGGATAGTATGAAATCTTAAGGCGTATATTTTCAGCAATCATTACTGGGTTTCTCGGCACATATGTGTTTATAACATTATATCAATGTAAATTGTTGCGGTCGCTCAAGATTAACAACTTATCACATTTTATATAAGAAGCATCTTTCTGATCAGCGTAATTACAACAAACATATTTTGTTTCGTAAGGAAGCAACTATTATTCTACGCTTTGTAGATTAGCTTCTAATTTTAACAAAGATATAAGAATTAATTAAACCGTTTGATTACCAATGCCGTATGCAACGAGTTCACTAAACGGGTGATGAAATACAGGTTTCCGATCAGAACTAAGCCGGATCTTAGCTCAGGGGCGCGGGGACTTACCTTCTGGTTCAGATGAATGGGATCGGTAACCGCCCCGTTCGTGCACCACCGTTTTTCTTTTTCTGATTTGGATAAGTGCATTTCGTCACGAAGGCGAGCTGTTCCATGGTCCGGGATCCATGTAAAACCGAAGGTCCCTTTCCCCTACTAGGTGGTAGGGTTTAGTGCGCTCGAGTTGGTAAAATCTCATTGAATGAAAAGAGGGTCGAAGCACTAATTAATAATGCATGCAATGGAATGCATTTATTTAGGCTCAAGTTCGCCAAACGAAAAGTGCAAGATTTTCAGGAATTATGTACTGGGTTTCTTGAGATAATTCAAATTGATACAATTCATAAAAAAAATTAAACACATTGGACATTGTCGCGGTCGCTCAAGATTAACAGCTTATCAAAAATATCACAATCACATAGATAGGAAGCAACTTTATGATCAGCGTCACAACAACAAATAAATTCGTGTTAAGTAAGGTTGCATTGATCTTCCATTGAGATATGCTTCTAATTTTACCAAATCCATACTAATATTATAAATGCGAAAATAACTCTGTCTGTCTGTTACGTTATCACGCCTAAACCGCTGAAGCAATCTTAATAAAATTTAGTAGAGTATGGACCTTAGGAAACGATATAGGCTACCTTTTGGGGCAAAAATTACATTCCACGTGGGTGAAAAGGGGGATGAAACTTTGTAGGGAAAATTCATATAGCATAAAATCCAGCCCATTCAGTCCGAAACGAAGACATTGACCCAAACAAAGCCGGGTACCTCAGCTAGTATTTATAATTTTATTAACACATCGCATTGATTTAGCCCTTGTTTAATAAACTATGCCGTATGTAACGAGTTCACTAAACGAGTGCTGAAAAAAAACCCCCTAAGCTTTTCTTCACGTTCTATACATTGATTTGTTTTACCCCATTTGGTGTTCTAAAGGGCAGCAACCACCGATACTTGGCAGCAACGGCATAACGTTAAATATACGTACGTGTAAGCTACACTTTTCATCGACAATCAGCAGCGTTCAGTCAGCATCCTTCGGTTTCAGACGTATTCCTCGAACATGATGGTGCCTGACTCGGCGAGCACGGCAACGGCGCTGTTCAGCGGCGTGAAGGTGAACCACCACACCGTAGGCGTCGACAGCAGCGTGCAGTTGAACGACTGCGAAGGGTCGCTTCGGGAGCAGGTGCGCCTCAAGTCACTGCTCACGTTGGCCAAGGAAGCCGGCAAGAGCACTGGTGAGTCAAAGCCGCTCCAAGGCAATATTTGTAGCCTAATTATTACATACCAAATATCAAGAAAGAAAGAAAGAAAGAAAGAAATTCTTTATTGTGCAAATTACATTAAAAACTATTTACAGAACAATTAAATCTAACAGAGCGAAACTGCACAAAGGCGGACTTATCACTAAAAGTGATTTCTTCCAGTCAACCTTTGGGGGTGATGAGGATAAGAATTGAAAAAGAAAAGAAAAGAAAATGTAGGTAATACGTAATGCGTAAAGGGTGACAGAAACCAATATATATATTAATACACATACATAAACAATAATTTACACCTTAATACATATAATAGGTCGGGGAAAAAGTCTTTTCGCATTATAGTATGTATGAACTTGTAATAAAATCTCTTTGGCTATACTATTTGTATCTGGCTGGTTTTGGTATCATTGAAAGTTTAAATTTTAAAGAACATAATTCCAAATTCAAATTAGGAAAATGTGTTATTCTCATTTGTTTTTCGTACTGTCAAAATGAGTGAATCTAATGAAGAAATTCGATACATTTTAAAATTTTACTACAAAAAAGGTAAAAATGCAACGCAAGCCGCGAAAAAAATTTGCGACGTTTATGGACCTAGTGCAGTGTCTGTGAGAGTAGCACAAATTTGGTTTAAGCGTTTTCAATCCGGAAATTTTGATGTCAAAGATGCACGTCGCTCTGGTCGCCCTATTACGGATAAAATGGATGCCATTTTTGAAAAAGTGGAGCAAGATCGGCATATCAGTAGTTACGACGTAGCTGAAGAACTAGGAATTGGCCAGAAAACAGTTTTGGCGCATTTGAAAAGAACTGGGTACACAAAAAAGCTCGATATTTGGGTACCTCACGAGCTCACTGAAAGAAACCTAATGAACCGGCTAGACCTCACACATCTTTAGCCACTCAGCAAAAACTAAGAGAGTTTGGCTGGGAGGTGTTAATGCATCCGCCGTATAGTCCTGACCTTGCACCTTCAGATTTCCACCTGTTTAGGTCTCTTCAGAATTCTTTAGGCAGTGTCAGGTTAACATCACGAGAGGACTGCCAAAACCACTTGTCGCGGTATATTGATCAGAAGTCCCAATATTTCTATAGCAATGGGATCATGTCCCTACCTACAAGATGGCAAAAAGTTATCGAACAAAATGGTACCTACATACTTTAGTTAAATGTAAATAAACCATATTAAAAAATGTTTTGAATTTTCTTAAAAAATGCGAAGAAACTTTTTCCCCAACCTAATATTAATATCTTTAAAGTAATAAACTAATACATATACATATATAAGTATACATAAAATTCTACATAGATAATATGCATTTAATGAAATTTTAGCTAGGTCCAAAATAAATGTAAAGAAATGATAGATCTCACGGATGAACTAACCGATCAGCCATTTCCAAATAATATTCCTTGATGTCATTTTTAAATGCATTTAAATTTGGAGAGTTTCGGACCGAGCAAGGCAACGAATTCCAAAGACGGACAGCATGGACGGTAAAAGAATTAGAGTACAAACTTGAAGAGTGACGAGGAACTGCTAGGATGTTGTCACCACTTGAGCGAAGAGGAAGGCCGTGGGATGAAAGGTGGACAAATCTAGACGGAGGTATTCAGGGGCATTGGGATTATTCAAGACTCCAAAAAGTAAATTTAAGATGTGGCAGTTTCTACGTAGACGGATAGGGAGCCATTCCAATTTAGACCGAAATTTCGAGACATGATCATATTTGCGCAAACCGAAAATAAAGCGAATACAAAGATTTTGTAACCGCTCCAGTTTGTCTAGGAGAGCTTCAGTCAAGTCCAAGTAGCACACATCAGCATAGTCCAGGATCGAAAGAAGGAGAGATTGAGCAAGTGATATTTTAGTTTGGGTAGGTAAAAAGTTCTGTAAACGTCTTAGGGAGTGAGCGGCAGCAAATATCTTCCTGCTAACCTCATTGGCCTGTGGCGCCCATGACATAGCATCATCAAATAAAACGCCTAGGTTTTTTACTGATTTTGAGTAAGCTATTACAACTCCATTGTAAGTCACTGCTGGCAGAGTGTGATAGTCGACTTTTGACAAAAGCCTAGGGTTGCCGACTATCATAACCTGTGACTTAGTTGGGTTTACAGAAAGACCGAAAGATTTTGTCCATTCAAGTATTCGTGACAAATTTGCATTAGTTTCCGAAATTGTGTCAGCTAGGATTGCCTAGCGTGCAGTGCAAGTAAAGTTGAAGGTCATCAGCATAAAGGTGGTAGGAAGAAGTTAACAAATTGGAGATTAAATTTATAAAAATTGAAAATAGCAGAGGAGACAGCACGCCACCCTGTGGCACGCCAGCAGTCAATTCGACCCAGTCCGAAAAGGTACAGTCGATTCTGACACATTGCTGTCGGCCACGAAGATAAGACTCAAACCAGTGGAGCACTGCCGGAGATAAGTTAAGTGATCGCAAAATACTTAGCATAATGTCAAAGTCAACTGTATTAAAAGCGTTACTGAAGTCCAGGAGAGTCAGAACTCTCAGATTCTTTATTTCCATGTTGAAACGAATATCTTCAGTGACTTTGACAAGAGCTGTAACGGTGCTGTGACCAGGACGGAAACCAGACTGCATTGGGTTCATCAAACTATTATCAGAAAGGAAGCCAGTAAGTTGATGATGAACAATGCGTTCTAAAATTTTGGATAAGAGAGGAAGAATTGAGATAGGACGAAATTGATTAAATACAGAAGGACTCGAAACTTTGGGGAGAGGAATAACATAAGCTCTTTTCCAGGCACTTGGGAAGGAGCCACTGGACAGGGAATGGTTGAGAGTAAAAAAGTAATTTAGAACAGTGGTTTTCAAATTATTAGTAAACTACGTTTGTATGGGAGGCGAAATTTTCTGATGCTTACGGGCGTAGAATATGAGAGACTGACGCTGGAAAACAAATTAAAAGATGTGATTTCTTATATTCAGAATATATAAGAATATAAGAACAACCCATTAATATAACCATATCCTCTGGCAGGTTATATAAATGGGCTGTTATATAAAGTAATTAAATGGTGCGGAACAAAAAGTAATAGAACAGAAATATGTAAAATAGTATAATAGAAATTAGAATACCGGTCATGAAGAAGAGAAGTTTACGAATCGCATGTCAATAAAACTACATAGAGCAATATTTTCCTAAATATAAGAAACTACTTTTCAATAGCATGCATAGTTTAAATTGACGGTGTCTCGGTGTCTCGTGTAGTTTAGGCACCTATATAATAAAACTTATTTTTTACTTTTTTGTCACGACTTCTTTTTTCCTTTGCCTTCTGCTTATCCTACAAATTTTAGAGACATTGCACTAATTTATTGTAGTTATTTAATTCGAACGATACCTACGGTTGTTTATACCACGGAAGTCAATGATCAACAATCAACATTACATCGTCGATCTCCCGTGTGGTTTACATTACCACATGTGGCATGTGGCCCAATGATTGTCTGCACTTCTTTGTTTTATTCTGAGAGTTTGAAACGAGCACATTATTTTGGATGCAACCTCATAATTCGGAATATAGGTCATACTGGAAAATGGGTATAACTGCATTGAATACTTCGGCCTCGTAATTTCGAACAGTTACTTTTAACCGTGCTGGAATATAGGGATTGTCCTGTCATAGCACAGTTGGGAATATGGAATGGTTACACTATGTTAGCCACCCATGTCCAGATACTTGAGTTTACAGTTTGTCTGCAGGCTTTGTCACGACCATGCGAGTGACCCACGCGACGCCGGCCCCGCTGTACGCACATTCAGCAAACAGGAACTGGGAGTGCGAGTCCAATTTACCGGCAGGATCCCGCTGCAAGGACATAGCCCACCAACTCATAGAGGACGAGCCAGGAAGAAACATCAACGTATGTATGTCGGCGGAAAATTTTAAATTAACTATTTACGCCTGAATTAATTTAAACGCCTAGGTCGCTCGTCAAAAAAATAAGATGAATAAATGTTGAAAACTCTTAAGGCCCTGGTACTAGCCAAATCGCAAAGTTAGACGAGGCACCCCAAGTTGACTAACTAAGTCTGACGATTATAAGTGTCATTCTTACAATATATGATTCCTTGTCTAGGAATCAACCTATTTTCGTTAATGTATGTTTCCTTTTTATATACAAAATACAATGCGGAAACGGTGTCCATTTCCGAACTTTTTTGACCAAATGTAGAAATCTAAAAGCAAATGGATTTTTTTCTTTATGCATAAATGCTGTTTTTGCTTATACCTAGAAATCGAATTACTTTCAGATTTCTAATGAGAAAAATCAACTTTTTAATTGTTATTATTATTTAAATAAATGATGGAATCAAAAAATATTAACAATCCATTATCAGTCTGGAGTTCTATTTGGATTTGCTGAAGCGTTTCACTACATATTATTACATTTGTTAAAAAGTGCATTTGTATGGCGCGAGTAGTTGGCTAGTCCTAGCGCCAAAAGACTGAACTTCCGGTCATTTCAATTTCATTTTAAACAATACAATAAAAACTTTAAAGAACCATAAGTGGATTTCTAGTTTCATTAACCACATATTGCTTTATATGGTTAAGGTTTTTACTTAAATGTCATAACCTCGCCTCTTGTCGGCGTCTAGTAGTCCCCCCGATTTACGGTCCCATGGTTACCCTAACGATATATTTAACCCGTTTCGTTAAATGGAGTGTTGAACGCAGGGGCGGCTTTAGTCATTGCGAGAACCGAATAAAATCGAGGTCTTCTCAATGCTCCCAAGCTTCCTGGCTTCTTTCCATCTTCTAACTTTACCTCCAATACTTTCATCGGTTGCCCAGGTGATAATGGGCGGTGGTGCTCAAGTACTCCTCTCCAACGTCTCCGGGTCCGATGCAGACCCAATCGACACGTGGTCGTGTTACAGCAGGGACGGCCGCGACCTTATCGAGGCATACAGGGCAGACAAGGTCATCCGCGGACTGAGGCACGCCGTAGTCAGAAACAATGCTGAACTGAGTAGAATGGACGTCAACACGACGGATTATCTCCTTGGTGAGTGGGAGGAACGAAATAAAAACGACGAAGTACCTACATAAATATCACCGAAATCGTGGATTTTATAATAGTTCTCTTGCGTTCACATTGCCATTACCCATTGTTTCCACCACGTTGATGGTGGGAAATATTTTGGGCAATACAGCAGATTTTCACGGACATCGTCGATCTCCATGGAGATTCTATAGGAGTTATCGAGCAGATTTTGAAATTAATAGACGCACTGTCTGTGATTGTTTTTTTCTTTCTCGCTATATCAGTGCTAGGCTAGCACTTTCATCTTCGTTGAATTATTGAATCTTAATATTTATTTTACACAGGACCCTTATCTGAGATGGCACTTCCTACTCAATGGGAATTGATACTGCTCGCTACTTACAGTGTTTATTTTTATTTGTTAAAATTGATTTCAGGAATATTTGCTAACGGTCACCTAATGTTGGAGCATGAAAGAGACACAGGACCGAACGGGATGCCTTCAATAGTAGAAATGACATCAGCAGCCATAAGGGTCCTAGAGAAAAACGAAAATGGTTTCTTTTTGATGGTTCGTATATTTAATTCCTTATTAGCTTGGCTGGTACCCTAATTCTATGAATGTTACACGACAATTTTGTGTGCATACGTTTGCAGGTCGAAGGCGGTAACATTGATATGGCCCACCACAGAGGGAAAGCAAAAAGGGCCATCAATGAAGCGGCAACCATGGACGAGGCTGTCAAAATGGCAATGCACTTGACAGATGATGAGGACACGTTGTTAGTAGTCACCAGTGATCACACACATACTTTATCCCTCAATGGGTATCCCGAAAGAGGGTCCGACGTATTTGGTAAATGTAACTTCTCAATGTACAAATTCGGCTCGTAGCTTAGTGGCGCAGGGACTTGCATTGTATTCCAGAGGTCCGGGTTCCTACCCTAGCCTTTTTCGTGTACCACTCATTTTATTTCTCTGAGTTGGATTAGTGCATTTCTTCGCGTATGTGAGCAGTTCCACGGTTCTGTAAAACGGAAGGTTTACCTTCCCCTACTAAGTGGTAGGGTTACACCCGCCCGGGTTTACCATCGCATTGGATGAAAATATGGTCGAAGCGGCAATGAAAAATTGCCCGTGTTTTCCATCCAGTGCAATGTAGCCGTGCTTATCAAGGGAAGGTCCTGGCATGGCACCTAATTCCTTCGGGAATGTGGTGTATTGGGCTAATGTGGTATTAGCCATCCATACCTGACATGGAAAAAAAACCCATGTCCACTTACACAAAAAAACCTATATTCTGCTCGTCTTGGTGTCTAAAAGCTTCTTTTCAATAGACTACTATACTGATAGTGATGTCAAATGTTTTTTCGACCTTCGCTATTCACAATGCACCTGACCCTGCATTTTACAAAAAAAAATTACTTTGCAAATGAAATATTTTACAACAGTTTTCATACATGGGAAGTTTATAAAGATTTATTTAAAATTATGACAAAATGTACGACGTTATTTTCGAATCTGCATCATCCAGACGGGCTGCATCATGACCTTTGGTTAAATACTACTTTGCTATGAAAAGTTTATTTTGTTTCATCTTTTGATCGTTAGTACCGCTTTGTACCAGATACCTCCACTAAGGAAAAACCGCTAGTGTTCACAGGCTCACTGACATTACAGGCATCGCATCTGCCTCGAGGTCTGACGGCATGAACTACACAACCCTGACGTACGGGACCGGCGGACCCGGATCCTTCAAGTACTACGCGGTCCTTGCAGAGGAGGGTCAGCTCAAGGTCCGGCGCGAGGACCCCAGCACTGTCGACACCACCGACTTCGAGTACGAGCAGCTAGCGGCCATCGAGACTGACGAGAACACTCACGGCGGCGGTGATGTCATCGTTTACGCCAGAGGTAAGCCCATCATTGCTTATTAAGCCTACACACTGTAACTCCCAAAGTGAACCTGTTTAGATTACATGATACGGCCCAATGGAAAGGTCTTTTGCCTACTAACTGTTACCTACTAATGCCTGTTATAATAACTGTTGCCTACTAATTGTTAGTACCTATTTGTGTGATATATGTATATACTGGTTTGTCTCTTTTTATCTGGAGTTTTATACCTAATATAACCACAATTATTACAACACGTCACTTATAAGAAACAGGCCAAACTTAAAATCAGCGACTAGCATTAGTAATATGTCAGCCTAGTCATGGCTGTGTTTGGTCCTTTTGTTGATAATGCTGTTTATTTTATTTAACTTATCTTATTTTACTTGCAATTTTTTTTGTTATTCATTACTTTCACTATTCTTTCTTTACATTCATTAAATTAATTAACATTACTTATATTTACTAATTAGTATAGCATAGTATTAAGAAATTAAATAAGTATAAGCTATCCGATTGTATATAGACTAAGCATTTATCAATAATAAACATTTTCATTTTCATTTTTTACCCCCTCACAAAAACATTAGAGTTGTCATTGGCCTTGGTCTGTTAGTGCTGCGACAGATCGAGTTGTATTTCCGGTAGGAAGTTTTCTGTGCCTGTGGCACAGCAACTTTGAACACATATACTTTTGAAGGCCTTCACAAAAAGAGGTCGTGTTTTAGTGTGCTTTCTTAAATTGACGATATAAGTGCCACGTTTCGCTAGATATCCTCAGGCCATAATCTGTCAGTAGCTATCCACAATTCCGGCCGTGTAGGCTTAAGTATATGTGTATGAGAGGGTGTAAGTGTGTGTGTGAAGGCGCACGGAGTGTACAAGAAGCCAGCCAACAACCAGAAGACGCCGACCAACGAGAGCCAGGATTTATAAGAAACCCTCATTCTAGCAGAATCCAGTAGGATAAGGTTTCCTTCCGACGCATTGGCGTAATCGGGCACCTTTAATATTCGGCGAGTACCTCCCGCCTTCTCTTCCTCACTTCATATGACAGGATTGGTGAGAGATAAGTATTCTGCATGTATAGTGTCTTACGCTGCGCCAAGCCATGGCCATGTAACAATTCTAAAGCGCACTTCAGAGCATCGATATCAAAATATCAAGTAGTGTGCAGCGCTAAGACTGTCGTCCGCTATGGGGATGAGCCTCTGGTTGGTGCGTTATCTGTCAGTACACAACAAAGAGATGCGGATCCGTAGGTCTGACTCCGGTCCGCTTGTTACAGGTCCGTACAGCCACCTGTTCCACTCGTCGCACGAGCAGCACTACGTGTTCAACGCGCTCTGCTACGCCGCCAGCATCGGCGAGTACGCTGAGCGGAGCAGCAGCAACGCCGCCGCCCTCGCTGCACCCTTCAGCTCACTCATGAGGATGCTTTGGTCCTTGCTTTTTCTGGTACAGCTTAATAGGGTTTCATATTAGCTGAACAAGCGTACAACACTTCTAGACAAGGAACTAACACTGGGATTGGTGGTGCATTTGATCCAAAGCCATGATGGACTCTCTTAAGGCGCCAAGAAACTCCATAAAATCTTCCATAGTTCCTTTACTTTAAATATAAGACAAAATACCAACGGTTTTAAAGATGGTTCCAATTGTAGATTTTGTTTACAATAGTGGATGAAAGTTTTTAAGTTACAATTAGGCGCGATTGTGCTCATGCGTTTTGGAATTGGTCGATGTAGTCGGGCATGGTCATGCATTCCAAGGCTACTATATGTCTGAGACATAATGATAAAAAAAAATATGCTTTCTGTTGTTTATTGTTTATTCATCATCTATATGCAGTACACTGCACTCGGATTTGTCATATTTTATCATAAGCCAGTTCGGGGCAATCCCAGCGAAGAACTGGAAAGAAACTCCGCTGGTTTTTTTTTCAACGTCCACTTAGTCTAAATTTACAAAAGTAACGTGTTACAAAAGTTACAAACGTACCTGAAGATGTGTATCATATTGTGATGTACTGTGAAAGGGGCGCAGTTGAAAGGCAACAGCTAGGGATTGTTACCATGGACACAGGAATCATCCAGACCATGTTGAGCCAGCCATGCTCCGAGAAGTCCATACAATTGTATATTTTTGTAAACAGTTTACTAAGTAGAAGGACATAGTCAATTAAGATAGACCCAACGGAGCTGACATGGTCACTATGTGTACGCAAGCTCCAAAAAAAATTAGATTAAAAAAAAAAAAAAAGTTACAAAGTAAAAGTTACGTGAGTTCGACAACCCCACAGAACCGTAATTCAGGGGACAACCCTAACTTTAATAACCTCCTTTTTTATCGTCCATGGCTTTAAATAAATCTTTATTGTTTTTGTTCGCGTTGAACAGATAATGAAAGCGCGTATTTTTTTTAAATCAACGTTATTTAAAAATATCTATATGTTCAGTTTATAGCGATATTGTGTTTCTCTAATAGTTTTGATCAGTATATAAAGGTAATTCCGGTTATGTAATAGCTACCAGCAAGCTGGACCACATCTTTTTCTTTTTTCTGGTCTTATCATGGATCTCTGATGCGCCATTGGCCCTGTGTTGCGCATACGTAGGTAGGTAGGTATATGCACCCCAAACTTTATTATCCACTTATTTAAAGCCCTAATTACAAAACCCTACACCTTAAAGTAGTGCCTGCCCACAATGTGATCGATAGAAAGCAGTCAGGATGTTTCCAGAATTTCGACAAATGGCGTAATCACGGATGTTACCAGTGTGTGCTTGGCGGTTTGTTGTGCATAGGTGTACATATTTTACATCATTTCTGCCAGCCGCCCGGGCCCCACCAGTTTTAAATTTAGTCGTTTTTATTTATCGGTTATTAGATAACTGTAATTCTATCTAATATTTATTTTTTGATAGGAAACAACTTGCACCATTTAGAATTACTTTAGTTTTTTGCAATATATACTTAATCAATTCATTTATCTACTTTTTTCACTGATATACATAAGAATACATGAAGGTTACAACAATTTGTGCAAAATTAAAAATAAAATTATATATATTTGGTGTGAAATCGCTATGTAATTATTGTTATTACCACGATATTTTTACGATGACTACAAAAATACAAATTTATCTGGTTAGAGACATTAATCACAAAATGTAAAACTTGCAATAACACAAAGTTTAGTCATAAAACTAATATTTAAACCACTATTTGGTTGTATGATAAAGTTAATGAAAATTCAGTCAGTTTTGGGTGAGGGGTGATCACGATGGTGTGATTGTCCATAATCGGCAAAAAACCGGCCAAATGCGAGTCGGACTCGCACACGAAGGATTTCGGACCATCGTACAAGATTTAACACAAAAAAATTACGTTTTCTTGTATGGGACACCCTTTAATTTTTATTATTTTTTTATTTTACCTTTTTTTTATTTTTTTGTTGTTATAGCGGCAAAATAAATAAACACTCTGTGAAAAAATCAGCTGCCTATCTATTACGGTTCATGAGATACAGCCCTGTGACAGACGGCCGGACGGACGGACGGACAGCAAGGGACAGTAATAGTGTTCCGTTTTCACCCTTTGGGTACGGAACCCTAAAAACGATGACGTAATATATGGATAGGCCCATACGAAAATCACACTAAAGATTACCTAACGCTTTGGCTTCTTGATCTTTTTGCGAAAGCCTAGTGCTATGCGCTGATAGTAACATTTCTAAATTTTATAGTGCATCACATGGTGGGGCCCATCCCGAATGCACAGACATAGACAAATCGAAGATAATTATTTAGCCGTAATAAATAAAAAAATTAAAGTCACAAAATAAAATAAAAAATATTGAATAGTTTATTATCCTAACATTACACATACATTGGAAAGTAATAAGACAAAACATCTTATCATGAACAAATACATGTCATTGTTGCATGTCATTGTTGTCAGGGTTTCTTCCACCAAGGACTGATTAGCTTAATCCTCATATTAAAGAGCCTTTCTTACCATCTCGCAATCAATACCAGTACACGATGGTCAGCACTTTAGTAATTAAGGCCCTGTAAGTGTCAATTAAAATAAATCAGGACTTGGTGAAAAACAGGCTAAGGGCCTTTTTCACCTACTGCTGATTTGACGCTACAAGCTTAATGGCCACATATTAAGGGCATTTCTTAGCAGCGTGCAATCACTACCAGTACAAGTTAATCAGCACTTTAGAAATAAATGCCCTTTAAGTGTCGATTACAATACATCAGCTCTTGGTGGAAACCAGGCTTAATGTACTATGTTAAATTTTAAAAAGGTTATCACAGACTACATGGTACATTACATTTAAGCAAAACGAATGCTTAAACAGAGCTTAAAATACTTATTCATGAGTATAGCAACACAACACGCATTTATTCCGATGTGGCAATTCAAATAGATTGATTGTATTAAGTTCATAAAAACTTGAAATTGATGTAGTAAATTTCGCAGCAAAAAAGCCAAAAAAATCATTCATAATTTGGTTAAATAAATTGCAAGTACTTAGGCCAATCTGAAAATTTTGCACTCACTGGCCACCTGCAAAACTCAAATGCTTAAAATAAACAAAATTTTGAGAATAGAATGCCGTTACATCGACGGGTACTGACTTAAAAAAAGAGGAGGTTCTCAATTTGTTTGCATGTTATTTTTTTGTATGTATGGTATGTCACTTGATATCGCCGCAAATTGTCAACCGTTTTTTTTATTTTCTTATTTTCTTATCAGTAGGGTATGTCTCAGGGGTGGTTGTTTTTTCTCCAATTTTATGAAATACTCTTCTTAGTGATAGAAGTTAGGTAAATGTTTTTTAAAATGGTTTTTTAATCTCAATGACTGCAACAGAGCCTTTTTTATAATAAGCAGGCACCTGGCTGAATACCTTTTTTTTAAATTATTTTGACAATCACTTCAACAGTTACACATAAATATGAGGTATATTTATGTGAGAGTTACAAAAATTCAAACTATTATTTTGTATTTCGACCCAAAAAATCACCTGAACAATCAATACATTTAACTGCAAAATATTCACGCCAGTTATACAAAAAGGGCTCATATCCTGCTTTGTAGTTCACGTAACACCCAATCCCACTTTAGGTATACTGGAAAACCTTTGATTATTTTAAACACAACTTTGAGCACATTGTACCCTATAACATTTATGCATATGTAGCTATTAAACTAAATAGACCTTTTTTATTGTGGAAGTACACAGTTTTTTAAGTTTAACTTTCAATAGATCCTAGACTACATCACATATTTCTTGACCACAAACCCGACGATCAATCCAGACACTATGAAAAGTAACCCCCACTTCAGAAGATCTGGTCTGTAAAAGATAATAATACGCAAATGAGACAATTTCACACTTTTTAAAATTATAATGTTCACACGAAAATCAAAACAGAATAAGAATAAGATGTATATAAAGTATGCATGACCTTGGGTGGAGCCAATTGCGTTGAGTTCAATAAGGGCACAAATATGTAATAACATTTAAAACTAACTACATAGAATTTGGAAATTTAAAAAAAGTAAAATCAAATCAAAATCAATCTCTTATAGAACTGAATGTATTCAGGTGTTATTACTATGTTAAAACTTACGCGGACATAACTATAATATTTAATTTCGAGGCTCACCGCACGCATGAGTCAAGCAGTATGTACTGCTCCTCATACACGTGATAAGCCGTCAAACGAAATATTATAGGTGTTATCACGCTCCTAAGAGCACTTTAGTGAGAAGAACCTCGTACAATAATAATAATACTTACATTTTAGCACCATTTTTTTTTATCGCAAGCTCAAAATTTTATTTTTCATCGACAATCCCCGAAAATCTATGCTTTGAACATAAAATATTTCATCTAATAAATGTCTTTAATTCAAAAGTTATATTTAAGCCACTAGCTGCGGTACCCGGCTCCGCTCGGGTTAGTGTCGGCTAAATTTTTCAAGGATAAAAAGTTGCCAAATGGCTGGTCCAAAATAGGGTCAAACTGGTCCAGGTCAATTTATCCATCTACCTTTAATCAAGATCAGTTGAACCGAAATAGCATGATTAATTGAGAAACATCCAATAATTCCCATATAGAGCTTCGTTGACATTTGGTGGCTATTTAAAAAAAAAAACATTTGCCGCCAGAACCTTTCTGCACTTGCACTGCTACATTGCATACTTAGTAAGTAAGTAACGTGTAACGTAGGTAAGTTTTGCGTGGATTCCAACCCACAGCCAGCCTCAACATCGGAAACGGTAACCCATCCCGAACTTGACTGCTCCCAGAGATGCTATACGTTGATAAAATTCGCATATAAATAGAGTAAGTGGTTCGCAAGTTATAAGAATTTAACACTCATTACTCACCCCTCTGATAATGAAGCTTTATATTATGTAGCTTATAAGTTTTTAGTAGACCGTTTTGAGTTTCCATTTTAGGTTTTAAGCGCTCTTGCAAAGCGTGGCTTCTTAAAAGTCAGCAAAGCACCCTCAAAGTTAGTGCTTGTGCTATGTAGATTTTTTAGCTATGTAGTTTGCAAATTTTGCTTCCTTTTCTTCAAATGTGATTTATGTTTTAAACAGATGTGTGTGTAAATACTCTTTGATATATGGTTTTCTCTTTTTTTTGTATTGTGTTGCTTATTTACTTATTGATTTTTCTCTCTTTTTTGAATATGTTTCGACAGATATGATATTTATAAGGATTTGTTTTTTATTTTATCTTTTAGGGACCAGACGTAAAACAGCTTTGCTGCTCACATAGTGAAATGCAACTTATGCTGAGATGGCCCCTTTTCTTCATTCAGTCAGTCAGCGTGTTTGCGTCCACTGCTGGACATACGCCTCTCCAATTTTTCTCCAGTCCTCCCGGCCCTCAGCGGTACGGAACCACTGCTTTCCGCCGACGCACTTGATGTCGTCGTCCCACCTGGCGGGTGGTCTTCCCACACTCCGTTTTCCTGTCCACGGCCGCCAGTGCAGGACACGGTTACTCCAACGGTCGTCGTCTCTTCGGCTGACGTGACCAGCCCACTGCCATTTGAGCTTAGCCACCCAGTGTCCAATATCGACTACTTTGGTACGTCGGCGGATTGCCTCCCGTAGCGATATTCCCAGTATGGCTCGCTCCATTGCTCGCTGGGCAACTTTTAACCTTTGGACAACGGCGACCGTCAGAGTCCACGTTTCACATCCGTACGTCATAACCGGGAGGACGCACTGGTCATATATTCGGGTCTTTAGATTTTGCGGGAGGTCAGACCTCAGAGCGAATTTTATCTTTCCGAAGGCAGCCCAACCCAGTTGAATCCGTCGCTCAACCTCCTTAGTCAGTCCTTGTCTACCAAGCCGCAGAATATGACCGAGATATACGTACTCTTCATTACTACTTGCTAACTCATTGTGCTAATTTTATGTTGTAAATCTTACTGTGTATATGAAGAATAAATTATTTTTGATTTGATTTGATTCAGAATCAGGCTCGTCGTATATACAATCCGCATCTAAATCGAGTAATTGATTAGTAAAAGTAAGCGCCACCGCCGCCCCCCCCCCCCTCTAGCCGCCGCCCTCCGGCCGAGCCGCGCGGAGTATTCAGGTTTGTATAAGAGCCACATCTTAACGTAGGCGGAACTTAATTCTATTTGCCTATCCTCATTCCCGGGTAGTTAAACGTGTACGTGTACCAAGTTTCATCTAATTTGGATAATCGGTTTAAGAGTTATGGAGGAACATACATACTTACATACAGAAATTATTTCTAAAAATCGTCAGTTTAGTTTTAGTATCATAAATAAAGTCTACAAACGAAATATCTTATTAAACAAAGCAAATTACTCCATGAACAACCCTTAAAGATTTATTATTAGTATTTTTTTTGTCTCCTTTCTACTGCAATCTGTCTCCCTTTTGGACATTCAACAGTATGTTGGTTTCTCTTTCTCACATATCTTGCCTGTGACCATTGTCACATCCAAATAATTTTTTTCATTAGTTCTGCTAGGGCTTGATTAGATCCTGGGGAATCTTTCTCTTCAGTCGGCGAGCCTCCGATGTAATGTCCATAAGTTTTTTGCCAAAATGTTGGGGTGTTTTGGAATTCTAGCTTTATATGATTTTATCTGTCTCTCTATCTCTTGTTTGACAGTTGGCATATCCAGGTCACGGTGTATTAAGTCGTTTGGTACAAACCAAGAAGCATTTGTTATCATGCAGAGCATTTTATTTTGGAAACGTTGGATGATTTCTATGTTGGAGTGTGAGACTGTTCCCCACAGCAGAATGCCATCCGTCCAGACTGGTTTTAATATGGCTTTGTATATTAGAACCTTGCTTTCGAGGTGTAGTTGAGACTTTCGACTTTGTATCCCAAGTTGTTTTCTATTTGTAAATATGTGTTTTTTCCAAGTGAGTCGTCTGTCAATATGGAGGCCAAGATATTTGACATGATCTGACTGAGGGATTGTGCCATTGTTTAGCTTGACAGGAGGACAAGTGGCTCGTCTCGTGGTGAATGTAACGTTGTTTCATTTGCTTTTATACAGTTTTAGCCAATTTGAAACTCTATCCAGACTATTCTGAAGGATGATCGAGGCAGTATTTGGGTCGCTGTGGGAGGCTAATATAGCTGTGTCGTCTGCAAACGTACCAGTCGTGGTATCATCAGACAATGGCAGGTCAGCGGTACACAACAGGAAGATCATCGGCAGAGAATCGGCCCTAGTACACTGCCTTGGGGGACTCCAGCACCAATGAGACAGAGGTTTGTAGCGGTTTTCCATGAAACACTCCATGAACAACCCTTAAATATTTATTATTAGTATATTTTACATTATTATTGCTGTTATGTTATTCACATTATTATAAATGAACCAAAACTACCAAAAAAGGGCCAATTACTTACCTACCTACAACCTATAATAATTTAAATAAAAACGAAGTAATTTGTTATAATTAACAGGTAAGTAACATACCTATATAATTAAAATAAAAATGAAGTATCTTTTTGTACGTGTAACTCCTAACCAAAAATAAACCTGCCAATAACTAACCTTGGGCCTATATTACTTTGAGTACAATGCGTTTTTAACAAATCGCTAGTGCCTTGAAAAATTCGCCAAACGGACACAACCGTCAATGACGTCTGCCCTCACACGACTGTCCGTGTTCGGGTAGCGCAATCAGCGATGAGCGACTACTTCCCCCACCTCACCCGCGCGTCAGACCGCCCGCCCCGCCACCGCTCCCAACAGTTGTGAAGTAGCAACTGGCTACCGGCATCGTTTTCGCAGCCCCGTAAAAGTTCGAAAGCCCATGGGCACAATATCTTTATAAATTGTAGCCTATGTGTTATTCTGATGTATAAGCTATATTATTGTAAAGTTTCATTAAAATCCATTTGTAGTTTTTACGTGAAACTTTTACAAACTTTCCCCTTTATAATATTAGTAGGATTACATAATTCATAGTCTCATATCATTTAAGGTGGGCCTTTCCGCTCAACTCCCCTTACGAACGTGGAAAGAAGATCAAGTGCACATTTCTTGTCGGAAATCCAAAATTAATCTCAAAACATATTGTTAATGGAACGGGACATGGATGACTGTCCACCTGTCCCTGCACATCTGTCATGACCAACCAACGCCCCACTAGGTTCCATGCCAAAACAAACATTAAGGCTGTGGATAAAATCAAAAGGGCATACATTTGATATTTCCCATGCAAATATTCAATTCATCTACCCTTCCGCAATGACCATTGAATGTCTACTTCCTCGTGACTACATACGTATACGAAATATGCAAGAATGAGTTATGAGGAAAATGTCGATTATTTGCTTACATTTCCTTTGTTGCGTTAATAATACCCATTCAGTACCAAAATTTCGCTAAAAAAGTTCAAGGATTTACAAGACAGTGACATATGGACATACAGATTTTTTGAGGAATTTACGCTTTAAATTTCTAACAGTCAGTATTTTAAACAAATTTTGCCAAGAAACTATGCATATGTTTGTAATAGTTTCCATGAAAATAATTAAATATTCAAATTAATAAATGCACGCAAACGGCGCGGGGAGAGGTTCCGCGTAGCCTACAATACTTATAAGCCATTCTTGTCCAGTTCCATACAAAAAGTCATGAATTTTGCTAGAATAGAATACATTTAGGTGCATAATTAAAACAGTTCAGTGTGAATGCGTAAATGACCTGATTTGAGATCCGGTTGCAGGCCTGTTAGGACAATCTGTAGGGTGACAGGAGCTCCTGGGTGGAGACAGAGGAAAGGATTAGATTAAGGGTATCTTTGGATTCTGGATTATAAAGATAACAAAAAAATTTTACACGTGAGGGTCAAACCAAAATAAATTAGATACTCTTCACAATATTTGTTTGAAACGCTGGCAAGTTATAAAATTATGTAAATTAGTATTGTTGAGACTTACTTTGCACTGCCACCTTTTTTAGCTCTGTCTTCAGGATGTAGATCACCGATTTTGTATTTCTTCATGTCGATCCTGAATTCATTAAATGCATTTATTGGGAGAACAACTTCAGCCGCCCTATACATGGAGCATTTTTTACATCAGAAAATCTATCAAGCTGGATTGAGTGCATTAATAATTTTTGTTAATGGTTTTCTCATTTCACTTGCTATTTAGCAAACATATCTGCACTACACTTTTCTTATTAAGGTGGCCCATCCCGCTCATATCCCCATACAAAAGGGGAAAGAAGATCACGCCCATATTTCTTGTCAGAGATCCAAAATTTTGCTCAAAATAGCTTTATTTGATCGAACTAGATGTCTGATGACCATTGGCATTGTAAAATTGTGTTTGGTTTCTAAGTTAAAGGGTCCGAAAGTTCGCACTTTTCGCGCGTTTTATACAATAACTTTGGAGATGGATTACGCAATGACAAAGTAAGAACATCTTAAGGTGGCCCATCCCGCTCATCTCTCCATACAAAAGGGCAAAGAAGATCACGCCCATATTTCTTGTCAGAGATCCAAAGTTTTGCTCAAAATTGCTTTATTTGATCGAACTAGATGTCTGATGACCATTGGCATTGTAAAATTGTGTTTGGTTTCTAAGTTATAAGGTCCGAAAGTTCGAATTTTTCGCGCGTTTTATACGATAACTTTGGAGGTAGATTACGCAATGATAAAGTAAGAACATCGTAAAAAGATTAGTCATCAGACATAGCTTATTTAATCAAGATTTATGATCTATTTGTTTTTTGTTAGATTTTTGACTACAGCGGTCGTGGTTTACTTTTAGCTATAAGTCGTTTTGAAATAAAAATTTTCGTAAATCTTACCAAATCATACACTATGCACATTGTCTTTTTTGTGGACATGTTGCATCTTCCTCATCACGGAGCCTGTCTTATTCTTTGAAACAGAGAAGGTACCAGAGCGCAACAGCACGGTTTTGTACTGTGCCCGCGAATGAGTTAGGCCCGCCGGGTTGGGCCGCCTTAAAAAGATTAGTCATCAGACATAGCTTATTTAATCAAGATTTATGATCTATTTGTTTTTTGTTAGATTTTTGACTACAGCGGTCGTGGTTTACTTTTAGCTATAAGTCGTTTTGAAATAAAAATTTTCGTAAATCTTACCAAATCATACACTATGCACATTGTCTTTTTTTTGGACATGTTGCATCTTCCTCATCACGGAGCCTGTCTTATTCTTTGAAACAGAGAAGGTCCCAGAGCGCAACAGCACGGTTTTGTACCGTGCCCGCGAATGAGTTTGGGCCGCCGGGTTGGGCCACCTTAATAAATAACGCCGCCTTTATAATGTATACTATGGAGGTATAGTTTGAAGACAGAACTTTATACCTATTACCATTTAACTCCTTGCATACACAAGCTGTGAAAAATTAAGCTGCCTACCTATTACGGTTCATGAGATACAGCCCTGAGACAGACGGACGGATGGATGGACGGACAGCGGAGGCTTAGTAATAAGGGTTCCGTTGGTACCCTTTAGGTACGAAACCCTAAAAACTATGAAGTATAAGAAAAGTATATTTTCACCTAGCTCCTTCACTGTGACCGACATCCTCGAATGCCTGCGTTGCTTCGTTTCCGGCATGTTCTAGTAAAGGCTCGGCACCACCCGGATGCTGAAACATTCACTTATATATAAATATATTATTATTTTTTCACTTATATATAAGTATATCACACTGAATGATATTAAATTATATTCATGGTGTTACATGTAGTGCTGAAATGACAACTAGTTTGCCTTCTTCTTTATTGTAGGTTTTGTACAAGATCATGGCCAAGTTTGGCCTTTTTGGCAATAACACATGCATGTGTCTTGGTCTAAGATGCAGAAGTTATAAAATTAATTAAGAAATCTAGAGATCATAGAGAAACATTTATTCAAGAGTGAAATCAAAATTATTAAAAGATACAGCAGGTTCAAATAGAAGCAGATTTTACAAATTGATAGTAAATTGTATTTGGTTATTGATATTTACAAAGCTTTAAATCTGTTAAAACATTTCAAAATATAATAATGTATAATATCATCAAAATTCTCCTGGAATTTAAAATTGGCTGGCAAAAAGCATTATTTCGGTATGACATTCAAAGAACAACCTTTGGTAAGTCTTCCCTATGAGGATAAGCTTTCTTTTGAAATCCGTACATCAAAACTGGCAAACATAGGCACCTATTACCTAATAGGATACTTGGTTGGGAGGTCGGGCATTCATTTCATTGACATCATCGAAGCTGATGCGTGAATTTCATCTTTCCCAGAGTGAACTTGTATATTAAATTGGTATTACTAATATTACTTATCATTAGGGTTGCCATCTGTTCGGGTTTCCTCGGATTTGTCCTAGTTTAGAGGGCATCCGAGGAGCATCCGGGCGGGGCTTCATTTGTAGTCCGGGTTTACAAATTTAAAGTCTTTACTATTAGTATCTAACTGATTTGTAAAACAATTTGTAAAAACCTGTAATAATATTCTGTTTTATTAGGTAAGTATATTTAAAATTATGATAATAGATCACTAAACTTAATTTTAAGGTCTGAAAATAAAAAGATATTTAAAGGTGCAGCAGTTAACCTTGACCCCATTGGATATGTTACAGATCTTATGTCTGAAGTATGGGCGTGAAAAACACTGCCGTATTGAGGGGGGAAGGGGAAAATTACATGACAGAATTAGGTTTTACCAAAGATTAAGGTATTATAAGTTGGAACAATATTATTTTAAATAAGGGTATATTTTTACAGCGTAGATTTTATACGGCACGCTACCGCCATCTTTTTTGAAATCCCTTTGTTACGAAATAGACCACTTTCATTATCATAGAGGCGAAAAATCGAATGAAGTGGTTAGATGGCGCTGTGCATGAAATGTTGTGAATAAAATATAAAAAGTAAGCATTGTCAACAAGTAATAAAATCGGACTTCGCCCAATACCAAATGCAGAGGTGCACCCTTTGAAAGATTGCTTGCATTCATTACTGTTAAGGTGGCCCAACCCGGCGGGCCTAACTCATTCGCGGGCACGGTACAAAACCGTGCTGTTGCGCTCTGGGACATTCTCTGTTTCAAAGACTAAGACAGGCTTCGTGATGAGGAAGATGCAACATGTCCACAATAAAGACAATGTGCATAGTGTATGATTTGGTGAGATTTACGAAACATTTTATTTGAAAATGACTTATACCTTAAAATAAACCACGACCGCTGTAGTCAAAAATCTAACAAAAACCAAATAGATTATAAATCTTGATTAAATAAGCTATGTCTGATGACTAATCTTTTTAAGATGTTCTTAATTATCATTGCGTAATCCACCTCCAAAGATATTGTATAAAATGCGCAAAAAATTCGAACTTTCAGACCTTATAACTTAGAAACCAAACACAATTTTACAATGCCAACGGTCATCAGACATCTAGTTCGATCAAATAAAGCTATTTTGAGCAAAATTTTGGATCTCTGAAAAGAAATATGGGTGTGATCTTCTTTCCCCTTTTGTATGGGGAGATGAGCGGGATGGGCCACCTTAAGTCTTTATTTGGCTCAGGATCCATAGAAGTGAAAAGAGTATCTGAGAGGGCTGCGCTAATATTTACTGAATTTAATTATTTAGAAAAACGATGAAACTGAATTTGATAGTTTGCAACTGGATGAAAAACGTACCTATGGGTGGGATATCTAGATATGTAATATATGTAATCCGTGGTAATACATTTTCTTTGCAGCTGCCGTGAAACATAACCTAAAAAATAATATTTTGGCGCAATCAAGCTCCTGGCCGAAAAGGAATCATTACTTACCTCTTCGAAAAACGAGCTAACGTCGTAGACCCCGTCGTGTATAACCAACCAGGGACTGGCTTCGTTCCTATGCCGGCGCACTTCCTCCATTCGAATCAAATTAGAAGTCATCGTGTCAACCAATCGTGGGGACACAAAGCACCGTACACTGATGTATGGTTGCGTGCGATGGCTTAGGTTTTAATTTGTGAATATTTTCTGGACCGATGGATCCATAGGATGGATCAGCGATTAAGTCAAAGAGTTTGGAGAAGTCACCTCTTTCTACGGATTAAGCGGTAAAAAATCTGGCCACAGAATATATTTAATACTGCTGTTATTTCTGTGTTTTGTTGTCTTAAGGCCGCGGTCCGAATTACGCTCAGACGCTGACAATCCCGGAAAACAACCTCGTAATAGAGGGTCTTAGAACTGTCAGCTCGATTCAGACCAACTTTATTCACGCTGTCAGCCTTTGAGCACAATCACAGGATAAGTAATAGTTCTTCGCACAGAAGTTTCACTCCCTTAAATTATGTAATTAATTTTGATCTTAATTACGCCTTTCCTAGCGTATTTATTACTTCGCTAAACTGCCAGCGCGGCCGCGGCGGCGAGATGAAACGCATTCTCGCTCATCCGCCCCACTACACACTTTTGTCACTCGAATGTGGCTTGCGCTTGGGTTGTGACGCGCTGATGCCCCACGCCGCCCATCGTTTTGAAATTCGAATAAAACACAACTTTTAAAAATATTTTTAATTATGATGAAAGCGTTGTGATTTGGCCAATATCTCATATCACATATATGAATGTCAGTTGCTTGTACATATAACAACGTTTGATGTGTTCAACCATATTTCAACGAATATGGTATGACTAGCTGCGGTACCCGGCTCCGCTCGAGTTAGTGTCGGCTAAATTATCTCATGGATAAATAGTAGCCCCCATGACTGGTCCAAAATAGGGTCAAACTGGTCCAGGACAATGTATCCATGTACCAAATTTAATCAAGATCGTTCGAGCCGAAATAGCATGATGTAATGAGAAACATCCAATAATTCCCATTAAGAGCTTCGTTGACGTTTGGTGGCTATTTAAAAAAAAACATTTGCCGCCAGAACCTTTCTGCACTTTTACTTCTACATTGCCTATCTAGTAAGTAACGTGTAACGTAGGTAAGTTCACCACAGCCAGCCTCAACATCGAAAACAGTAACCCATCTCGAACCTGACTGCTCCCAGAGATGCTATACATTGACAAAATACGCACATAAATCAGGTAAGTGGTTCGCAAGTTATAAGACTTTAACACTCACTACTTACCCTTCTGGTAATGAAGCGTTATATTATGTAGCCTATAAGTTTTTAGTAGAATCAGGCTAGACGTAGATACAATCCACGTCTAAATCGAGTAATTGGTTCTCAAGGATTTTATTCTATTGGTCGCACCTCCGGCGATTTAGCGTGATGCCAAGTAGTGCTAAAGTTGCGGGAAATACCAAGCCGTACTTCGGTACAGTTAATAAAAGTAAGCGCTGCCGCCGCGCCGCATGCACCCATTCCCAGCCGACACTTAAAAATTAATACCATCCGATCCTTTTGATCCTTTATTTATAGGGTCGCTAAACTATGGAATCGACTCCATACCGATTTATTTCCCCCAAAGTCCCCCGGGGTCGTTGAAACATGGGGTGAAAGAGCACCTGGCCGGCCGGCATGGTTTTCGTATCCCCCGTGAAAGTTCGAAATGCCGCGCTTGGCTTAGTACCTACTAATCTACCAAACAAAAATCAAGAAACCATTCAACTGAAACCGTAATGTCCTAACAATACGCGTTTAAACAATCAACCTAAAAAGCCCAAACAAATGCGTGTAGCTAGGAACGGCTGTCGCTAAGTTAGCATACCGCGCGGGTTGGTAGAAAGAATATAAAGAATTTACGTAAAACATCTCATACTAATCCGTGCACCACACGACCACGGAGCGCCACTGCGCGTCTTGACTGAGGCGGCGCGGGAACCGCGGCCGGCGAGACGTTCGTCGCCAGCGTCGCCGATCGCTCGGCGTATTGCGGGGAAAATGGTTGGGAATGCAAGCGTTGGGAAATTTGCGGGGAATTGGCCAATCCGTGGGGAATTTAGTTTTTTGGCCTTTTTATTTACCTTTTTTTCTTTGCTCATTCTAAAAATATATCGAACATTAAAGCAATCGGAGCAACTTTGGATTTCATCTTCTCCCGAAAGTTGTTCGGACGGCCGTCGACCGCACGACCTTTTTTTTGGTCATTCGAAATTTTCGATGAAAATTTGGTTCCTATTCCGGATTCTTACGGAATTCCGGGAATCCTAAGAACGTTTTTGGGAAATTTGAGGAGTGGTTATCGGCAACGCTGTTTGCCGTTTCGCGCGCTCGCGCGTAGGTACCTTCGGCTCGACTCGGCAATACTCGGTCCTCGTCGGGTGGCCACCGCCGTCACGGTCCTCGCCGCGCTATTATTTCGTTTTCGCTCCGCGCCCTCTGACTATTTTTCTTTTTGTTCGGCTCCTAAGGGTCGTTACGTCATGTTCAATAGCTTAAAGCCTTCCTTAAGAATTAGGCTATCGAATTTAATAATATTTTTTCAAACCTGACTGGTAGTTCCAGAGATTAGGGCGTTCAAACAACAAAACCAACTCTTCAGCTTTATTATATTAGTAAGATAATATAAGTATATAATTTTTTTCGTCCTGTTTGATTGGAGTCGTCGGCTCTGATGTTAGGCCGGTATCTTTCTGCTCCCGCCCAGGATCCTCCTAGGAAAAAGAGCAGAAGAGTCTATTTCTTCCTCATCCTTCCTCTTCATTAATCTCTCCTAAATATCCGCACAAAAATTTTGTTGCAATCATTGTACTTTCGATTGCCGCTTGCCTCTGAAGTATTTCAATTTTTATGTTGGCTTCGAGACTGTCAATGTATATTTGTGCTGTCTTGCAAATAATTCCGGTACTTCCAATGACCACTGGTATAATTTTGCTGTTGGTATTCCAAAGTCTTTGTGTTTCGATTTTAAGGGCATTATATTTGGAGAGCTTTTCTATTTCTTTTTTTAGTACATTATAATCAGATGGAACCGTTACGTCTATAAGGTACGTCATGTTTTTTATTTTGTCGGTATAAATGAGATCCGGTCTATTATTCGGAAGGGCATAATCTGTAATAACTGGCAATTCCCACATTATTTTTGCAGTCTCGTTTTCAATTACATGCGGTTGTTGTAACGGACACTTCCACCAGAATTGGGTACATTCGAAATTGTGCTTTTTGCGTAGGCACCAATAGACATATTTCACAAGTTTGTTATGCCTTTTGAGATACAATGGTTGCACTAGAATTTTGCACCCTGAAATTATATGCATAATGGTTTCATCATGTTCTTGACACAGTCGGCATTTCCCATCTACATTCCTTTTTAAAATGTCTCTTTCATGTTGTTTAGTTTATATATATATATATATATATATATATATATATATATATATAGTATAGATGTAGAACCGACCGACCGCACAATCGCATGCGACCTACATAGGTACTTGTCAGTACGTGTCTTTTCCGGTAATCTGCCCATTATTCTTGCACTAGATAAAACCAATAGATGTCGTTTTTTCTTTATAATACATGGATAAATAATACCTAATTTAGAAAAAAACTGCTGTACTGATGCCAGTTAAATAAATGTCAACATGTCCCTCATAGCACACGTACCTACAGATAAGGCAAAACGTCAAAACAAAAAGTCCATTACCCTAAACTAAAAAAACAAACTTCTCTCTTGTTTGAAAAATATTACGGCTTTTCACGCGGCAGGAAGAGACGATTTCCAACGTTTCGAGCTAATCATTCAGCCCGTTGTCAAGGAGGCATCTGCCACGTTTGTACGCAGCAGACGACTGAAGCTGAGCTCGAAACGTCGGAAAATGTCTCTTCCTGCCGCGTGAAAGGCCGTAATATTTTTCAAACATGTCTAACGACCGCGCTAATCTCAAAAGTATCATAAACTTCTCTCTTCTTCAATCTTTCGATAGCTCAAAGAAAGATAACTTCTAATTATTCTGTATACTTTAACATCCGTTCACGCAAAAGTTATTATATTTAATTATCTGATGATTAGACATTATTACGAATAAAGACGTCAAAAATGCAATGACGTGCAAAATGCGATTTCCGTAACGACTGATTGACTGGACGTGCGAGCGTGTGCGCGCGGCCCTGACTGAATTTGGAACTACGAGTTCCCAAGCGCAGTGGGGGAAGATCTCAGTAGGTATTTAGGAGTGACAGATGCCTTTTTTTTATGTGACTGAACATGGATGGCTAATACCTTCTGTCATGGTATTAGCCCAACACACCACATGGGAACTAGGTGCCATGCCAGGACCTTCCTTATATTGCACGGCTACATTGAACTGGATGGAAAACACGGACAATTTTCATTGCCGCTTCGACCATCGTTCATCCAATGCGATGGTACCAACCCGGGCGGGATTAACCCTACCACCTAGTAAGTAAGGAAGGGGACCTACAGTTTAACGTGGAATCCAAACCACGGCCAGCCTCTCTCAACGGTCGAATGGTCACCCATCCAAGACCAGACCGGACCCAGCGTTGCTTAACTTCGGAGAGCGATCGCCGAAGTGTCGCGCCACTGGGCCACTGAGGCTGATAACCTGGCACAATTCGGAGCGCAGCCTAGTCCAGTCCAGGGCTACGGTCCTAATTGCGCTCTAACGCCGACAGCGCGCATACAGTTGGACCGAATTGCGCTGACAGTGCTCATAAAAGCCAGATTGTCAGTAATGACATCACGATGACGTCATCGTGCAAGTGCTTATGGTGCTCAGGGCGAAACCGTGAGAACTGTCAGCGGAAGCAATAGATCGCATTGAAATTAAATCAAATTAATCACCACTCTCATTGTCATACTATGTTACTAAGCAATTATCCGCCTGCACATTGTTCATTGTTGAACAATAAAAACACATTTTTGTTGAAGAAATTTCAGAAGTTCAGATTTCGAGGTTATTTTGTTAGCACCGTTGACACGCTTACAATCGGTCCGATGTTTTAGCAAATATTTGAGTATTTGCGAATACTGATTCGGACCGGGTGTTTGCACAAATATATTCGTAATCGCTGTCAACCCTTAGATGAAAAAAGAATGGATACGGTACCTCCATACTGACGATAGTTCAAAAGCGTTCCTATTTTTAAAAAAACTCACACACCTATACCTTTACATGCACACCAAACTCTAATACGTAAAGGGTAATAGAGCAGGACCAAGGTATAAGAAAATGCATCATGCGAAAAAGTGACAAATAGATTTATCTAATCGCGAAAGAATGAAATGAGACAACAATTTCCTTAAATTGAATTAGTTATAGCGTGAGAAAAAGGGATGGTGACATTTGTGACGTCTGGTCGTAGATATAGTGCAAAATTCATCCTAATCCATCATGACACATCAACGATGCGCGCATGCTAAGCCCTTTGACCAGAATGGCGCGTCAAAACTAAATGAATAATGAAAGTGAAAACGGCAGGGTTGCCAAAAATGATCACAAAAATAAATAACAATACATTCTATTGTAAATTAAAATATTAAGGTTCCTATTTAGTGATAGTGGTCAGAACAAGTAGTACCATGATTGTATAGTTAACAAGGCATCAAATAATCTTTTCGCGAATTTGCAAGCGGGAAAATGAAAAAAAATATAAATGGAATCATTCTTTAAACCATCGTTTTTCTGAGTAAAAATCATCTATATTAAGGATAAATTAATAAAGTCGAATATACACAATTTGTAAATATTTAAATCATAAAATAAAATAAACACAAAGAGGGAATCATTAATGTATAGCAAGTATGGGTCAAACATTGCAAAACGAATAATATTGATTATTCTTGAATTGTCCATGTTTGCATTTTATGCATTTAAAAATTTCGTTCAATGCGTTTTAGATGCTAAAAAATAGTCCAAATAATAGTCAGTACAGTGTTATGTAAAACCTGTTGATGATTATTGCCGTTTGCCGTAAATGTGTGATGGTATTTTGATAAACCACTAAGTTCTTTCTTTTTACAATTTGTTTAATTTCCTTCAAATAGGTTCACTTTATTACGCTTTCGTCCTTTTGTCGCGGCTTTAATCCCCGGATTGGTTTTATGTATATGATAAAGTTTTACATTTACATATTTTTCGATAATAGCCCTAAGAAGATGGAGTCTATGATTAAATGTAGCAGGTTGAAGAAATGAATACTCATTCAATGACAAAAGGACATTTGAGCCAAGAAACGACTTGAGAATTTTAATCTTTATGGAAACGAGCTGTCTGTCACATGTAACATTTTGACCATTTTCAAGGATGTACCTTTTTATCACAGCCTCAGAACTAAGACATATTTTACAAACATCCTAAACATTATAAAAAATAATAAACAGTACGTAGACTATTGTTTTGTGGCAGCCCTACTTGTTTTTTAATAAAATTTATTTCAATATATAATACTGAAATGAAAACAAAAATAAAAAATAGAACTGATAATTTAAGTTTGCTTGTGCCAACCCTGTTTGCGCCTTTACAACACATAAAAGGTTTCAGGTCAACTAAACTAAAAATATACTGAATATGCTTGTACTTACACATGGAATGTGATTCCATTGCTCTTGTTGTGCTTATTAGTGTTATTTCGACATTTGTCAACCACACAAGACATTTTGAAGGCATTTTGTTGATATTTTGAAATCTTGCTCAACTGACGCGCATGGATTGACGTTTGACACCGACTGAGAGCATATGAGCTGACTGAGCTTATATTTGACGGACCGTAAAATTATTTTAGTCCCCTATCCATTCCTTTTTCATCTAAGTGTCAACCCAATTCGGCCCAAGGGGCAGAATTCGGGGAACTAGTTTGACAGATAGACTGTGGCCAGTTATCACTGCGTTCCTACATGCGTATATTGCAGAGATTGCATCAATGTAGGCGCAAACGACCTTTCCGAATAAAGTGCCACATAGCTCTTTTTGCGCGTGGCCAAAATCGGAACTAAACGGTCGCCATCTTGTACTGTCATCTTCGCGGTACGGGAACGTGTTGCCATTATAACAATGAAAGTTACCCACTAAAATTTTTTTGTTAAGTAATTAATAGTTTGTGGTTTAGGTTAGCCATACATACAAACATACATACCTTTACGCCGTTTTCCCGGAAGGGTAGTAGTAGTAGTGTTTTGATACCATCGCGAGTTGTACTCGAAAACGCCTTGTTCGATTATAAGGAAAAAAAAAAGAATGTATAAAGTCTAATCTAAATTGTGATTGTGTGGCAAAAAATATCGTTTGACAGAGTTATAACCTCCGAGATTGACATTGGGATTTTATTTCTTCATATAATTCAAGAAAACAAAACCAGCGGTAGTAAGTAACCTGGCTTCTACAACACCCATTTTGGAAAAAATTTACAAGAGTGCGCCTTTCTTAGCTTCTAGCTGGATATCAGGGATGGTAGAGTGGACTTTTAGAAGCATTTTTGGTCAAGGAACATGGGCGCGGAAACGAAGTTTTCTATCTAAAATATTTTTTTGAAAATATGAAATCCGCTTAATAATTTCCACCCAATTGCGCCACTCACTAATCACCTGCCAACATTGCAACCGAAAAGTGTTGCCAGACGCCAAATGATATATTCCGTGAGGTTCTAACTCTAATATAAGCTAAATAAGCTTAAAAAAAGCCTTTTTTAAATGCACCTCGAAGCCAAGGCAGGTAAGTTGATGGCTACGCCGAAAGACTCGCTTGGTCGGCCCTTTCGCTACGCGAGCGCATGAGTCCTCGCTGGTTGGGCAGGTCGCCGGCTCGCTACGCTCGCCACCTCCCCCCCCCACAACCAGCTTCGGTCTCATACCTCTCGCTCCGCTCAGGACCTCCTGCGCGAGCTTTCGTCTCCGCACTTCTAAAAAACACTCTAGGGATGACGCACACCAACATGTAATGTCGGGGCGGCTAAGTCGGTTTTGGAGCAATACGAGTACAGCAATTGTTAATTTTACCCTAAATTATGGGAAATTACATATTGGCAACATTTTACCTGCAATATGAATTTGACACTTGACCACAGACTATAGAGAAATACTACGCAGTTGACCTGTTCGCGTCGGAATACAGAACGAACGTTAATATTGCATCGCGCGCCGCCATCGTCGTCGCATCGACGCATATAGTATCGCGTCGGAATACAGAACGAACGTTAATATTGCTGACGGGATTTCATATTTTAAAAAAAATATTTTAGATAGAAAACTTCGTTTCCGCGCCCATGTTCCTTGACCAAAAATGCTTCTAAAAATCTACTCTACCATCCCTGATATCCAGCTAGAAGCTAAGAAAGGCGCACTCTTGTAAATTTCACCCCCCATTTTTTTTATTAAAATTATGAAAGATTAAATTTCGTTACCTATATTTTGAACTTTCGTTATATTTATATTCACTCCCGTGAACGTCATGTTGACATAATGGACGTGACTCCACCTGCGCGTTCCGATTTGAACATGAATCGATTAAACTACTAAAAGCGTATACAAGCGTCCCGAATCCGATTGCACGCTTAAAGCAGCAAGCATTACAACCGATTCGAACCGTTTGTGTACACGCGCTTACGGCAACAAAACAACAAACATGGAACAAATGACGTTAAGATGGTTATACTAGCCAATGCAAATAGTTTAATTGCGTTAAGTTCCTGATCTCTATGGAATAAAAACATGAAAAAAAAACATGTATAATTCCAGCTAACGTTCTACCAAAAGAGAAAGAAGAATTTAACAGAAATTGATATTTTATGCATGGAGAAAAGTTTTAAAGTCAGGTCTCAAATAGATTATTTTTCAAGTTTGCGGCTTATATTGATATTAACTAATATTTATTTCAATACCATTACAAAGATCTTAACATTATCTACCCATTCAGTGAAGAACATGTTTAATATTTCCCAATATCTTTAACGAAACAATAAAAAAGCCAGTTTCACGCGTTATGCGGGTTGGTCACATTTAGAAAGAATTATTTCGAGCGACGTCGGGCTCTGGCTATCTCGTTTTAAGGTGGCCCAACCCGGGGGGCCTAACTCATTCGCGGGCACGGTACAAAACCGTGCTGTTGCGCTCTGGGACCTTCTCTGTTTTAAAGAATAAGACAGGCTCCGTGACGAGGAAGATGCAGCATGTCCACAAAAAAGACAATGTGCATAGTGTATGATTTGGTAAGATTTACGAAAATTTTAATTTAAAAACGACTTATAGCTAAAAGTAAACCACGACCGCTGTAGTAAAAAATCGAACAAAAACCAAATAGATCATAAATCTTGATTAAATAAGCTATGTCTGATGACTAATCTTTATAAGATGTTCTTACTTTATCATTGCGTAATCCACCTCCAAAGTTATTGTATAAAACGCGCGAAAAATTCGAATTTTCGGACCTTATAACTTAGAAACCAAACACAATTTTACAATGCCAATGGTCATCAGACATCTAGTTCGATCAAATAAAGCTATTTTAAGCAAATTTTTGGATCTCTGACAAGTAATATGGGCGTGATCTTCTTTCCCCTTTTGTATGGGGAGATGAGCGGGATGGGCCACCTTAATCGCAAAAATTGGTCCAAAATGTTTAGGTATGTGGATGCTCTTAATTGTAGTAGTTTACCTCAATTTCTTATGTCATCAATTGCTCTAAGTTGAACTTGAATTTTCAACTGAGGTACATTCAAAGGTTTGTGAAAAAACACGGTAACCAATGTTTTCAAAGGTAAGGAAGGATACGCCCTTATATAGAATTGAAACAAATGTTCTCCATACAAGCAAAAAGTAGCGCCATCTATCCAAACTCGGAAGAACTACGTGAGCGCCGTGTCAAAGTCTTGTTGACAACTCGCCGCCATGTTGCATTAGGTCTAACGATGTAACCTTGTACCTGCGTCCTTAAATGTTTTCTTTTTAATTTAAACTTTTAAGTTCTTTTAACTTTTATGAATGAAAAATGTTTTTTGTAATTTCAAGGTATTCAAGTTAAATACAATTTGAATTTCCTCTTGTACCTGCTTGGTCTGGATCTAACTGCCTGTCATGTCAAAATTTGTTTTCGTTATATCTAGGGAAACACTGGTCGTAGACCCATCATGCGACTACTCGAAGTAAAGGTCCCGACCTGATCTACCTGCCTGTCATGTCAAAATTTGTTTTCGTTATATCTTGGGAAACACTGGTAGTAGACCCATCATGCGACCACTCAAAGTAAACGTCCCGACCTGATCTACCTGCCTGTCATGTCAAAATTTGTTTTCGTTATATCTTGGGAAACACCGGTCGTAGACCCATCATGCGACCACTCGAAGTAAAGGTCCCGACCTGATCTATCTGCCTGTCATGTCAAAATTTGTTTTCGTTATATCTTGGGAAACACTGGTCGTAGACCCATCGTGCGACCACTCAAAGTAAACGCCCCGACCTGATCGAACTATCTGGAATGTCAAAATTTGTTTTCGTTATATCTTGGGAAACACTGGTCGTAGACCCATCATGCGACCACTCAAAGTAAACGTCCCGACCTGATCTACCTGCCTGTCATGGCAAAATTTGTTCTCGTTGTATCTTGGGAAACACTGATCATAGACCCATCATGCGACAACTCAAAGTAAACGTCCCGACCTGATTTACCTGCCTGTCATGTCAAAATTTGTTCTCGTTGTATCTTGGGAAACACTGGTCGTAGACCCATCATGGGACCACTCAAAGTAAACGTCCCGACCTGATCTACCTGCCTGTTATGTCAAAATTTGTTTTCGTTATATCTTGGGAAACACTGGTCGTAGACCCATCGTGCGACCACTCAAAGTAAACGCCCCGACCTGACCTAACTATCTGGAATGTCAAAATTTTGTTTTCGTTATATCTTGGGAAACACATGACAGGCAGGTGGATCAGGTCGGGGCGTTTACTTTGAGTGGTCGCATGATGGGTCTACGTTTACTTTGAGTGGTCGCATGATGGGTCTACGACCAGTGTTTCCCAAGATATAACGAAAACAAATTTTGACATGACAGGCAGGTAGATCAGGTCGGGACGTTTACTTTGAGTGGTCGCATGATGGGTCTACGACCAGTGTTTCCCAAGATATAACGAAAACAAATTTTGACATGACAGGCAGGTAGATCAGGTCGGGACGTTTACTTTGAGTGGTCGCATGATGGGTCTACGACCAGTGTTTCCCAAGATATAACGAAAACAAATTTTGACATGACAGGCAGGTAGATCAGGTCGGGACGTTTACTTTGAGTGGTCGCATGATGGGTCTACGACCAGTGTTTCCCAAGATATAACGAAAACAAATTTTGACATGACAGGCAGGTAGATCAGGTCGGGACGTTTACTTTGAGTGGTCGCATGATGGGTCTACGACCAGTGTTTCCCAAGATATAACGAAAACAAATTTTGACATGACAGGCAGGTAGATCAGGTCGGGACGTTTACTTTGAGTGGTCGCATGATGGGTCTACTACCAGTGTTACCCAAGATATAACGAAAACAAATTTTGACATGACAGGCAGGTAGATCAGGTCGGGACCTTTACTTCGAGTAGTCGCATGATAGATCACATTAAAAAAAATCTTTGAATACCCACTCATACTCATATCCACTCCAAAATAAACCAGATAGAAAAAGGACGCCCGTACAAGGTTAATTCACCTACACGTGCGACGCGCGGCATGGCGTCACTTGCCCGCTTATGAAGTTTGGTAGTTAATTAAATTATCGATTGAAAATGAAATTATTCAATTGTTAAACAGAAAAAAATATTATCTGAGTTTACTTATCGATGATACGTTATTACATGTGTCCTTGTAACTTTCGTATCGTATTTTTATGCATCCTTTTACTACGCAACAAGGGCATTTTCACGACTCAACATCACTCTGCAGTGGTCCGCAGACGACTGAGACGCGTTGGCCCTAAAACGAATATTTTAGGGCCAACGTACTGGTGCCATTAGTCGTGCGCGTTGACCGGGTCCTTACGAAGTAATATATAAGTCAATGACGGTAACAGAGCTTTGATTAAAAAGAATGGATACGGTACCTCCAAACTGAACACAGTTCAAAAGCCGAACCACAATAAAAAAACTGACACATCTATAATTTTACATGCACACCAAACTCTACTACGTAAAGGGTAACAGAGCAGGACACACTGGACACACAAATAAAAAAATATATATTGTATTGTAAGTACAATAAAAAACAAGGTTCTCATTCGGTCAAAATTTTTAGAGTCAGTAGAATCATTATTGTTAAGTTAAAAATAATTTAATAATCTTTTTAAATTTGATTACATTGCAAATATTTTTTTGTAGAGTTTTTGTATCTTTTCTATGAAGGTAATCATAGTATGTATGTTGGTAGTATGAAGGTATTTCAACGGATATATTCGGGCAGGCATGATGAAAAACGCATCGAATAATCTTATTTGGAGTTTTCTAGCGGGAAAATGGAAAAAATAATATGAAATATATTTATTCTAACCAAGTTCATCCCAAATTAATCATTTTCCAATACAAGTTTTTTCTTCCACCCAATTTAGGATAAATGTTGACTCCAAGTCGAATATACCCAATTCGTTTTAATTTCGTTATTAACCGGAGTTTTGGTGCACTATCACACATGACTTTTTACACTTGTCAGCTTCAGTGGCCCAGTGGCGCGACACTTCGGCGATCGCTCTCCGAAGTTAAGCAACGCTGGGTCCGGTCTTGTCTTGGATGGGTGACCATTCGACTGTTGAGAGAGGCTGGCCGTGGTTCGGATTCCACGTTAAACTGTAGGTCCCCTTCCTTACTTACTAGATGGTAGGGTTAATCCCGCCCGGGTTGGTACCATCGCATTGGATGAACGATGGTCGAAGCGGAAATGAAAATTGTCCGTGTTTTCCATCCAGTTAAATGTAGCCGTGCGATATAAGGAAGGTCCTGGCATGGCACCTAGTTCCCATGTGGTGTGTTGGGCTAAGACCATGACAGAAGGTGTGGTATTAGCCATCCATGCCCAGTCACATAAAAAAAAAACTTAACTAACATTTTATGTTTGACTAGCGGCGGTAGTCAAACATACAGCTCCGCTCGGGTAAGTGTCGGTTAAATTATTTCATTGATAAAAAATAAGCCCTAATGGCTGGTCCAAAATAGGGTCTAACTGGTCCAGGACAATGTATCCATCTACCAAATTTAATCAAGATCGTTTGAGCCAAAATAGCATGATTTAATGAGAAACATCCAAGAATTCCCATATAGAGCTTCGTTGACATTTAGTGGCTATTAAAAAAAATCATTTGCCGCCAGAACCTTTCTGCACTTGCACTGCTAGATTGCTTACCTAGTAAGTAACATGTAACGTAGGTAAGTTTTGCGTGGACTCCAACCCACAGCCAGCCTCAACATCGAAAACGGTAACCCATCCCAAATCTGACTGCTCCAAGAGATGCCACACGTTGATAAAATACGCATATAAATCGGGTAAGTGGTTCGCAAGTTATAAGAATTTAACACTCACTACTCACCCCTCTGGTAATGAAGCGTTATATTATGTAGCCTATAAGTTTTGAGTAGAATCAGTCTAGACGTAAATACAATCTGCATCTAGATCGAGTAATTGGTTCTCAAGGAGTAAGTATTTTATTCCATCGGTCGCACCTCAGGCTTGATGCCAAGTAGTCCTAACGTTGCGGGAATTATTAAGCCGTACTTCGGTACAGTTAGTAAAAGCGCCGCCGCCGCCCTCCCGCCCAGCCGCGCAGAGGATTGCAGTTTGTATGACAGCCACATCTTAGCGTAAGCGGAACTGAATTCTATTTAGCCTATCCTAATTCCCGGGTAGTTAAATGTAAGTGTACTAAGTTTCATCTAATTCGGATGATCGGTTTAAGAGTTATGGAGGAACATACATGCATACAGAAATGATTTCTAAAAATCTTCAATTTACATGTAATATTCATAAAGTCTACAAAGGAAGTATCTTAGAAAACAAAGCAACTAACTAGATGAACACCCCTTACAGATTTATTATTAGTATAGATATAGATAGATAGAAGATGATGTCGATTTCACTTTCATCTGTGACTAACTCGTTTTCGCTTTCCTGAGTAGTTATGTTGAGCAGGGGGTCTACTCATGAATAATACTTGCATACTGTGCTACGGATTGGGACCGTTAGGAATTTCTCATCTGACAAGAAGCTTTTCTTGTCATCATGTATGGATAAAGACAGAAGAATAGTAAGAAACTGTAAACCTAGCCTACAGCAATGTTTCCATTTAGTGCCTAGCACTAGCGAGATAGTAGGGTAAGCCGTCCAGTGAATGAACATCCCCCAGTAAATGAACAAAAAGCATACTTTCTTCTAAAATAAGAAAACGGTATATTTCTACTGAACCGTGTTTTTTTGCCAGGTTAATAACATTATTTTCTTTATAATGGTAAAACTCTCTGTATCTGTCATCTATGAGTGGCCGCATTGCAGTGTTCTAAAAAGCATGTGTTATGGTATGTGACAGTTTGTATGGAAAAATTAGATCTCAGTTAAGAATCATGTGTTTTTGTTGATAGCTTGGTGACAATGTTTGAAGTAAAAATAATGAAATTTATCATTCTTTTAGTAGAACAAGGCCAAAATTATCGATTAAAACTAGTTTTGCTTAGATTTATAGCTATCTGGAGTAAATTACTGAGTGTTCTATAACTGGTCCACGAAAATATCTAAATCCAATGAATGAAATGGGTGTTCATTCACTGGTACCTCCTTAATTTTGAAAATTTGAGATTATTGCGCCTTCTTATAATTGCAAGAAGGGCGGTTTTTAAGGATAGGTATACAAAATGATTTCCGATTTTGGAGCCAGTGTTGGAACAATCATGTTCTTTTATTAGTGCAAAAAATCTAGTGAATGAACTAGTGAATTTGCGTTTTAAAATGTGTTCATTAACTGGTATTTCTATTCCACTGAATGAACTAATATTTTTCACATAGGTACGTTCATTATCATATTTTACTAAATCAGTGAATATACAAAGACGATTTCTAACATTTATTCAGAATCTATAAAATGTCAACAGAAAGGGTGTCAGTCAGTCAGTCAGTCAGTTAGTCAGCTTGTTTGCGTCCACTGCTGGACATACGCCTCTCCAATTTTTCTCCAGGCCTCCCGGCCCTCAGCGGTACTGAACCACTGCTTTCCGCCGACGTACTTGATGTCGTCGTCCCACCTGGCGGGTGGTCTTCCCACACTCCGTTTTTCTGTCCACAGCCACCAGTGTAGGACACGGTTACTCCAACGGTCGTCGTCTCTTCGGCTGACGTGGCCAGCTCACTGCTACTTGAGCTTAGCCACCCGGCTATTCATTTTCGCTTCGCCGATGACATTGGTCTTCTGTCGAATTCCCGAGTTCAGCTTCAGACCATGCTGCAAGACCTTTATAAAGCATCGATAAAGGTAGATTTGAAGATGAACCGGGACAAAACCAAGGTCATGGCGACCGAGGTTATGACGGGAGGACAAATCGCTATCGACGGAGCAGTGATCGTACAGGTTGGAAAGTACGTTTATCTCGGCCAAATTCTGCGGCTTGGTAGGACAAGGGCTGACTAAGGAGGTCGAGAGACAAATTCAACTGGGTTGGGCTGCCTTCGGAAAGCTTAAATTTGCTCTGAAGTCTGACCTTCCGCAAAATTTAAAGAAAGAATATATGACCAGTGCGTCCTCCCGGTGATGACAGAAAGGGTGAAAGCACATTAAATAAAACAAAGAAATGTTATACCAAAATGCACACACAATAAACTTGCAATAAGAAGAAGCAGAACTTTCAAAATTGATTGTTAATGAAGCAAAACTAGGCTTTCTTATACACCCAGATGATATGTTCATATGATACTGATGAAAACTTTTTGAATAGCAATTATCGAGAAACAAAATTAGAAACCACCGACCTGGAGAAAAGTGGCTTTGACTGTTCTTCAAATTATGAACAAAACCCCCGAAGAAATGCTGAAATTATATCAAAAGCTAGAGCTGCCTTCACTAAGGAAGGAATGAGGAAATTGTTTGTTGAATTAGATTAATTCTTGATGGAAGAAAGTGCTTTGCATATTTTTTATTGTTTATTCATAATCATCATTTAATACGGATGAGACCGTTGTTATTTGTCTTATTACAGGAATAATTTAAGGACCTAAAAACTACAAAAACACTTGGAGTCGATAACTATCCTCTGAACATTTTCCGCAATCGGTAACAGTGAACCACCCTTTGTGGTTTATCCTGATAAAAGTATGCCTCCAGGCAAAGGAAATAAATTTCCCGCTTCTTGCTTCATAGGTAGATCGGATATCGGGCGGCGGTGTCAACAAGGTTTTTTGTCTACATACAAACTGTATTACAGCGTTAATCTTTTTAGATGGCCACAATCTCATATAAAACGATAAAATTGTAAAAAACAAGACCTAGAGAAAAACGAAAAAGAAGGGAAGACTATAAACTAGAAATGGAAAAGAAAGATCAATCACAAAAACGAAAAAATTAAGGGAAAACTAAGATATGGGAAAAAAAACTATATTAAGAATATAAAGAAAAATAAAGATGCAGAAATACAACCGCAAAACAAGATAAGAACGAGATAAAAATAGAAGATTAGAAAAAAAAACTCGAGGAAATACAATGAGATTAGAAACCAATAAAGTTGAAGGAATATCATCGCAATGAAAAATTTTAGAAAAAGGAAGAGAATAATGTGAGATCACGAATGGAGAGAATAGGGCGATTTTTTTTAAATTTAATTAACAATTATGTAAATTAATATCTTTAGACCTTTTTATTTAAAAGTTAAATTTATAAATTACAAACAAAAATGAAAGAAAATAATATTAGAACCAACCATTGTTTTCGTTCATTGGATAAACTATTGCTGACTTTATTAACCCTTTTTTATGTCTCCAATTCAATAAATAATTTATAATATTGTATGTCCTAATAATATAGATTTTTGTCAAGAGTAAGAGCATGATTCTGAATTTATCCAAGACAATTCAATAACATAAATAAATGTTCATTGACTGGGTATTGTCGTGTTCATTGACTAGAAATAGTGTTCATTAACTGGTTATTTGGATCATATCTCATATATTAATCAATTAATTAACATCTAGACCGGATATATCAACATACTTAATTTTACTTTATTTTCCAATAACCAAGGATTACAAAAACGAATCTTAGATTATACCAGAGACATTACATCATACCAAAAACTATTTTTAAAGTGGGAAAAATCCTTAACCGTTCATTCACTGGACGGTTTACCCTAGTAGGCACTTATCATTGTCAAAAAGTGCATTAACCTGTAATTTAAAATAATGATAAAACGTTTTGTTGGTGGTTATCATTTAATTTTGCGAAATATGAAATAGAACTGAGTTGGCGTTTTCAGTACTAGATACAGCCACTCGACACTCAATTTTTACATTTCTGTGTTCCAGATTGCAGAAAATCATAATCTATAAACAAGCAAAGTTACGTTTCTTCGTGAGTTCTTCTCTACAGAGTTAATCAAACCTACAGATCAATCAAATATTGACATGACTTAGTGCAGTTTGACTACCAGAAGTTTAAACATATGGAAATAGAAATGTGGGTTGCACGGTAGGGTGCGCTGTAGTACGGTAAAAATGGCGGCTGCCTCTCCGATATTGATATCCGTTCTCCTGGGTGATTCCTGACGCATCACCACCACATCGCGCATAGGGGTTTCGACACTGTTTCGCCGTGGTGTTCGAAGGCAAGGCAGAGCATTTCTAAAATTATGATGTAACGCAAACATTGACCCATGTACAAAAACATAACATCTGATCGATCCCCTCCCCCTCCCGCTTACGGCAAGGCAGGCTTACGTAATTTGGATATGCCCCTCAGGTTCAAGGAAAATCGAAGTTAGAAAGTTAGAAAACTACTGGAGATGATTTTTTCCTATGAAGGCTTACTAGGCAACAGCAAAAAATGTAAAGGTTTACATTACAATGTAGATCTTTTTCTTTATTTTTCGCGGTCACAGAAACTATCAGCTTATTATACTTGAAATTTTACTAATTGCATTAACATCCAAATTAGAGCTATCAAGCTCTATCAAACACTGCAAAAGATTGCAATTGCTATTCTCTATGTTGTGTAATATGCCCTTTGGCAAGTCATAAAAAACTATGAATGCAGCAAGAATGTTCTGCAAGACTTCATTGGGTGCTGCAATATTCGAATAATCGGGCAACCCTAAATATTTTTTTATGTACGGCAACAGTTTCAGCTCCCAGGAGTCTGTGATGTTGGTAACTCTCTGTTTGATAGACAGAGCAAACTCATTGGATAACAGTGGTTCACAGTTGGTGGGATAATTCTCTGTATTTTCTTTCTTTTGGCTTCTATACTTTTGGTTATAGTTTTCTATTTGCGCTATTAAAAGTTTGATTTGCCAAATGTGATACACCGATGGGTGCACCTTTAAACTGCCCAGGATCTGAAACAACAATAACAAATTTATTCAAGATACATGAGGAGACAAAAAATTTAATAAATCAAAGATTTTCTAACGCAGGACAAGTTTTCAAAACACAAACCTTTAAAAATGTCGTCCATACGGGCAAAACACAGATCATGTCTTTAACAACACATTCATAGGCAACAATACTGAGAGCTTGTACAAATTCTCTCTCATCCTGCGTATATTTCCGGCATTGGCAACCATCGCCTCCCATCACTTCCATGGTCCTACCCTTTTTATTCTTTTTAAACCGCAGAAAGTGACAGTCTGAGCACATTTGCTCTTCCATAGACTGCTTGTTAGCCACATTGGTTTCCAGGCTCTTCAGATAATGTTTCGTAAAATTTCTGATGTTTTCATCGCTTGAGAATGCATCTATGTTGTCAGCGGTGGCAGACCATATGTTGTTTTTGTCAAGGGTGAGGGTTTGGGCGAGTAGCGTTAGGAATCCCTGAGGATCTTCCAGGTACGATAGGCATCCGGCTCTTTGCTTTATGTCGACGCACCACGAGTATTCGAGGAACGTTCTGAAACAGTACATCACACTCATTAACAAAACCCAAGACTAACCAATATTGTCAGCTACACTCTATCATTTACACATTTCGGAATGCTACTATCTGCAGGGTTGTGGGTGCTATCTGCAAGTTTGCGAATGCTATCTGCAGGATTGCGGTTGGTATGTGCACGATGGTGGTTGCTATCTGCATGGTTGCAGGTGCTATCTATAAGATTGCAGTTAGTATCTGCCTGATGGTGGTTACTATCTGCAGAGTAGCGGGTGTTATCTGCAAGATTACAGTATCTGCACAATGACGGTTGCTATCTGCAGAGTTGTGCATGCTATCTACAGGAACGCGAGGGCTATTGGTCGGATTGTAATTCACATTTGCAGGATTACAGTTGCTATCTGCACGGTTGCGGGCACTATCCATAGGATCGCGAGTTTTTTTTATGCAACCTGACCTGGATGGCTAATACCACACAACTACCGTTATGCTATTAGCCCAATACACCACATTTCCGAAGGAATTAGGTGCCATGCCAGGAACTTCCCTTTATAAGCACGGCTACATTGAATTGGATCGAAAATACAGAAAAAAAATTGGGTCCATCTTTTCATCCAATGCGATGGTACCAACCCTGGCGGGCTTAAACCCTACCACCTAGTAGGGGAAGGGGGTCCTACAGTTTTACATGGATTCCGAACCATGGAGCAGCCCGCATTGGTGACGAAATACACTTATCAAACTCAGAAAGATAAAGAAAGCGGTGCATGAACGGAACGGGGATTTGAACCCAAGAACCCTGGTATCCTAGGCAAGTCCCCACGGCACTAGGCTACCAGCTCTCTGGACAATGCCTCTTGCTATCACGGTTGCGGGTGTTATCTGAAGGATGTAGGGAGACTCACTCGAGCTGCTCCCAGTTGCGCTCCCTCTGGAACACGATGGGCCAGTAGCGCGGGTCGCAGATCCGCACCTGCGCGAGCGTGTGCAGCTCGGGCAGCACGCAGGGCGCGCGCATGCTCAGCACGCGGCCCTGCTGCGTCACAGCCTCTATGTGCGCGTAGCAGAGCTTGCCAGTGGCGATGTCTCGCGGCAGCAGGAGACGCGGCTCCATCGCCAACACGTATAGATGCCGGAACGCTTGCAGGTGGTACCTGCGTATGAGGTATACAATCACATTACTTTCTCCTTAGCCACATTTGCCCAACTTACCCACATCATTTAATGTATTGGCACGGCGCACAGCGTAGTTTGAGTTGTTTTACTGATTGACAATCGCAAATAGCAATCGCATTGGAGTAAGCTACTGGACTTTTGAATGCGACCATATATACACCAAATTTGAGGTTTGACAGACTATGATGGTGGTTTGTAGTTTTTTTTAAAACTTAATTTCTTGCATTCAGTGTACATAATGTTATGCATGAAAAATGTAACCAGAACTTACGTTTGCTACAAAAACTTGATATCAGTTCCAATCGGATGCATGTATAATGTCAAAAGACAAGTTTCGAAAGTGTGTATGTATGTTTGGTTTAAATGTCGCCGATTTCCAAGAGGGTTCCATACCGGTTGTCGTTGCTGTGAGTGGGAAACTTCGGGAAGAAGGCTGCCAGCAGCGCCGCGACGGCCGTGGGTGACGTGCTGAGGGTGCAGCGTCCGCCGCCAGCAAACAGGAGCCCTATCGTCAAGTGCACCGCTACCTGCACAACCAAACCACCTCATATGTACATTGTCTGGGCACACAATTGTTTAACAATTATAACTTATATAGATAAAACTGTGACAACCACTTAGCATAAACCGATTGATGTATTAGAAGGGGTAGGTACCTAAGCGCTAAGAGTGCTTTGTTACACAATGACATATCATGTAGCTGTATTTCACATATTGTGCGTCACATATTTACATTATTATATTTACCAGGAGATATAGAGAAAACCGGCCAAGTGCGAGTTGGACTCGCACACGATGGGTTCTGCCCCATCGTACAAGATTTAACACTAGGGTTCCGTTGACACCCTTTGGGTATGAAACCCTAAAAATTAGAGTTCCTTTTCTCTCACATTGACGTGACTTTACTGGAATGGACTTTCTCATTCCAGTTTCCAAACCTATAAATAAAATTTTAATAGAAGACTCTGTAATTATGTGTAATATAATCACTGTATAAAGTCCTCTGTGAAGCATCTGAACCTAATTCTGCTAATTGATAACTCCACTTTCAATGGTTAGCGTTATGAGATAACCCCGGAATGACAAAACATTTTAGTTTAGTACAATTTTGTGTGAATTGGGGTTATTTCGTTAATAAACACAGAAAAATTGCCCCAGGCTGGAACCATGGCATTGAATGAAAGGCGATTGAAGCACCAAAAAAAATTGTATGTGTTTTCCATCCAGTTCAATGGTTTTTTGGCGTACGCCAGGACCTCTCAAGATGCCTGACGACGCTCATGAGCTTTCGAACTGTCAGGGTGGCTGCGAAAACCATGCCGTCCGCCCAGGTGCTTGTTCACACCATGTTTGAGGGACCCCAGGTTTTACTTTAGGGGAAATACCTCGGTGAGAACCCCTAAAAATTCGCGGCCGCACCATTTTGCTTCGTAATTTAATTTTTTCTTTAATTTTTATTTTGTCTGGGACTCCTAGGGATCCGTGGTTGGGAAACGCTGACCTAGAGGATCGAATTTGACGGTTGGACTTGTCCAAGTGCATGTTACCTACCTAAGGACCAATATACAATGAGTACTAGCAAGCTGCCGACCTGTCCGCCGTGCGTGAGCGGCGGGTGCGCGGGCGAGGCGGCGGCGGCGACGCGCGCCCGCAGTCGCCGGCACGCGCGCAGCACTGCGATGTCGCCGCGCCCGCACATCACCTGCCAACACAATACTGTTACATAACTCGAGCTGCTGTTGCCTTTGCGCTTGCAGCCCGACATTAAATTTGCGCCTGGCTGAGGGCCTATCGTCTATGGAATAACATTCAAAATGACATCCGTTTATTTTAACGAGAACCAGACCGGCGCTACCGTCAATGTAGGTATTTTCACTAAAAAGTGGTTACGCTGTCGCTATATGAATCAGTTTCGATCGCCATTCCCGTCCATCCTTATTCGCTGGCGTGTGGAAGCAGTATATTCACCATGCCGGCGCTTAGCAGGATGACGTTGAGGCAGCTCTCGATGGTGCTCTTGCCGGCGAGTTCGCCGAAGCTCTTGGCGCCGAGGCTCACGAACAGGTTCACGTACTCCATGAGGCAGTCGCGCGCATCCTCGTCGCCGGAGCCCGCGAATCGCAGGCCGATGCAGAAGCAAGCGCCCGCCACGATGTTGCAGTACGCCTGGCTATGACCGGAGCGAACTTGAATGGTGAGTTAGTTAAACAAGAGGCAAAGCCCCATTTGACTGCAAAATAACGGCTCATGAAAGTTTTGACTGGTAAAATAATTCCTAACGAGATTACAGACCCAGTTAAGTGCCTCTTAGGGTCACGATATAGTGAGTTTTTTAGACAAGACGTGCTAAACCACACCTACTGCCATAGTAGCCCAAAACACCAAATGGAAACCACGGGAAGAAAGGCAGTAGGACCACTCATATTCTTTTTAAGTGCCTGTAGTAGTGCCTTATAGGTATCTACACAGAACAGAAGATCTCAGCGTTGATTTTTTTATTAATTTTGCATCATTAAAATAAATTAAAGATTCTAACTTCATGGCTTCATAGTCGATGTTGTCCTCGGTGGGCTTGACGAAGCAATATGGCCTGATGGTGTCCGGAACCTGGCTCTCCACCCACTCCTCGTATGGCTCAATCGAGTCCCAGAGAATCAGTCCTGTAAGCAACAAAATTTAAGTATATAAAATACAAGTTTAAATTCAATCCACTCCAATTTGAACGGTGGTGTTTGTTGGGTGGTGTTTGTAGGGGGTGGGGAAAATTGTTTCGCTCCATGTCACACACCTGTTGCCACAAAAGTGGAAATGGTTTCAGGTTCGGTTGCATCAGCTCCCTACCATACTGTCTATATAAAGTGATGTGGTTAATGATAGGTTGACATTAATTTTACGACCATGTCCTTTAGCGCACACGCTTCATAATCGAGGGATTAGTGGGTGCACAGCGCGGCGAACCACTTGGCGACGGCGGTGATGCCCGGGTGCAGCAGGCCCGGCAACGTCACGGCCACGTCGCCGGTGCCACCTTCGCACCTTTGATTCTCCTAGTACTCTTTTTTATTATGCGACCTGACATGGATGGCTAATACCACACAACTACCGTTATGATATTAGCCCAATACACCACATTTCCGAAGGAATTAGTTGCCATGTCAGGTCCTTCCCTTTATGAGCACGGCTACATTGAACTGAATGGAAAACACGGACAATTTTTCATTGCCGCTTCGATCATCTTTTCATCCAATGTAATGGTACCAACCTGGGCGGCCTTAAACCCTACCACCTAGTAGCTGAAGGGGACCTACAGTTTTACATGGATTCCGAACCATGGACCAGCTCTCATCCGTGACGAAATGCACTTATCGAACTCGGGCAAGGAAAGAAAGTGGTGAAATTGAACCCAGACCTCTGGTACGCTAGGCCCCGCGCCACTATCCTACGAGCCGTCTGCAAAGGCGAAAGCGGAGAGCGCAGTACCTCTGGCGATGACCCGCAGCATGAGCAGGTCAGGGCGCACGTAGTCGAGGAGGTAATGCGTGCGCGGCGCCGCAAGCCATTCGGCGACGGCGGTGCTCCCCGACCGCAGGTATAGCAGGCCCAGCGCGAGCGTGGCGCCCGGCGACGTCACGTCCAGGTTGACAGTGCTGCCCTCCCGCACAGCAAATGAACCCTGCTTGTATTTTTCTTTCTGGACACCTGCAAATGTTGAAACCAATTACAAATGACATTACCAATTATACACTTATGCATCTATGAATAGTAATGGTATTGCTGCGGCCTTCTGATCTCAGCAAGCCCACTGTGGGATGGAATAAAAAAATAAGGCATGCATCAAAATCATGGCAGCCGAACTCATAGCAATTACTCCAAGCACTCTCGTACAGGTCTAGTGTAATATCAAAATAAATAATAATTATAACAGACTCTATGGGCATCGATTAATAATTACTTACTGGCGTAAGTAGATGGCCCACAGCCATAGTGACGGAATTTTCATACAATATGTGTTATATTATAACTAAGATGGTAACTTCTATTCAATCAATCATAACAAAAAGAGTGTGTGCGCCAAGAGAGGGCGCAGCTATCAGGCTCACTGCTTTCAATCTATTAAAAAGTGATTTTATTTTATGGGTTGTCAAAAATTTGTATTTGTGTATATTCTCCAACATTGAAATAAAATTGTATTATTAATCTATGAATAAGTCAAACATAGATTAATAGTACAGCGCTGTCTATTGGCTATTTCGGAAATTTTAGGTTCGAAACTGGCCCTATCCTATTTCCAAAGTCGTAAACATTTGCCATGCAGCTGGGTCTTCTATTGTTCGTCCTTTCGGCATTGACCTATTTGTGAAACATCACGATCTTCATTCATCTATCTATGCTATGGGCAAAGAAGTGATCTTCGGTTGGATTCCACATCACACTGACTCGCACGTACCGGCCAGTGGCTGCTTAGTGCCGCCGAGCATGTAGTGGCGCAAGTGCGGCGCGAGGTGCGCCGGCGCAGCGGCGTGCGCGCCCACGCACACCAGTCCCAGCGCGAGCCCCGCCGCCAGCGCGTAGCCCTCGCGCTCCACACAGTTCTCCATCTCCGGCCCGGGCGGGCGACCTGCCAGTGGTGGCTCGCTTTAACACACCGTCCATTGGAGTAGTCATTTCTTATTCTCATATTAGGAGGTAACCGGGCTAAAGGTGGAGCAGCCTACATGTCACAGGTTTTAACATTTTATGGCACGTGTTTGGCTTTAAGCTATAATGGTTTCAGCAACTAAATATCACCACAATACTGGCGATCCTATTTTTCTCTGACAGTTCGAAGTGCTTTTGTTAAAATTAAAGCGTAAAAATAAATTTTACTCAGCGACCCTACCCTGTATGCACCTCTGTGAGTAGAGCCCCATGTTGAATAGGAACTCAACTTTCGCCCTCCACACCCGTTTGATCGAGGATTGCAGCCACTCTCAGCAAAAGTAGTATCATCATTGCATTAAGCTCAGATAAATAAATCAGTTAATGCCGCCACTATGATAACCAGGTGGATTTCCAGGTCGATACATGCCTTAGCAGCGAGCATAGAAGGACGGGAGACTCATTTGTATGGCGGATGCATCGCTTATGAATTATAAACGCGCAACATCGCATTTTTGTTGCACTAAATATTTCATTTATTTAAACTTTTTGGTAGTCAAACTACACCAAGTTACGTCACAAAGATCCGCGGATTCGATCAACCCAGTAAAGAAGAACCCGCAAAGAAACTTCACGGGTTTACATAACATATTAGCATTCTGTGACATTCTTACGCATTCTTAAATTTTCTTACGCGTCGTTGGAGTTCGAGAAAATTAGTAGTAAGCAAATTCGTATTCAAACTCACCCACCGGCGCTTCCGTTTTAGTATGTGAAAGTGGCTAGGCCACCGCCATGCCAACGAGTTTCGGTTGCTACAACTGCCAGGAGGCGACAAACGGTAAGACTATTACCAATCTCGTTGAGCAACACCTCAGCGTAGTGCGTGTGCATGGTGCCCTGGTAGATGAGGCCGACGCCCATCAGTGCCGCCACCAGGATGTTCTGGTGGATGTCCAGCTCGATGGAAGTCGGGGGCAGCAAGGGCTCCAGGTGGATGCTCATCATCTTAGTCGCCTGCACGTCCATCGTGCCTGGGTGGTATTTAAGTATTGAATCGTAGCGCAATATTTGAAGGAAAACAACAGAAACTCACAGAATTAAGCAAACTTTTAGGATAGTGATTTTTGGGTAGAACTCGTGACTAATGGCTCCATCGGTGCCAAAATCTGTGAAAATGTGTAAGTACCTCTGTATGTTGCCGCCAAGCCAAGCAACAGTCCCACGCTGGTCATCTCTTGACATTTCACCAAGTATTCGTAAATGTTCATAAATGCCATATCTTTCAAATGACCATTCAAGCCAAGAGCCATAAGAAAACCGGCATGTTCAATTGACATATCGGTTGTACCCTGAAAGCAAAAAAACAAATAATGTATGACACAAAACCACCACCTTTTATCAATCACATAAATATGTATAAAGTTAAAGATGGGTGAGCGTTTGTGTCAGTGACAGAATTGCGCGCGCGACGGGTGATGCAGCAGCACAAATCGCTTGATTAGGGCTGAGAAGTTAGTTTCGAACTGGTTTGACCTTCTAAACTACACAAAACAACCGGGTAGAAAGACATAGTGATGAAAATATAATATATTCTTTGCGCATTTGATTATACTGACACAGTGTACGCACCTTCGGCTTGTTGTACACCACCCAGCTGGAGTGAATATTGGCGCCGGTCATCGACACGAGCGACAGTCCAGTGGCGACGCCGTTGTGAAAGGTCGGCCACAGGGTGCAGTGCGGCGGCGTCTCGCCGCCTCCGCCCAGCTCAATGGTGTTGCAGCGGGGCGGCGGGCCGCGGCCGCACACGCACAGCTTGGGCCACGCCACCGGCTCCGTGGGGATGCAGGGGAGCGTGCGCAGCGTGAGCATACCCCTGGTCGACGCGCGAATGTGGTGGAGTTAGGCAGAATAGAATAAAATCGAGACTTGGGGGGGTATGCAAGAAGAACGAGTTTTGTAGAAAAATGCTTTACTGAAGAAAACTATGCAAAAGCGAAACAGTGTGATAAAGGATAATAGATGAATGTAATCTAAAATAAAATATGGTGACAGAGGTAGAAAAGGGTATGTTATAATGGTTTTGCACATGTTGAACGAATGAGTGTAACAAACAAATTACAAATCAAATATACAGAGTGGATTTGGGGGGCATTCTTGGACGACTGAGAAGAAATCCAACTAATTCATAGGGTGATTATTCATTAATCGAGTGTGGAAGGGTATGAAAGAGTGCAACTTAGTTTATAATGTCCTGCAGATGAAGACCCCATACCTAGCGATGGGTAGGGCCATGGTCCGGGTGCTGATGGCGTAGAGATGTTTCTCCTGCTCTTCGATGAAGTCGTGGTCGGACACCTCAGGTCGTTGCGTCAGGTTGATGACAACGGGAATGGATGACTGAAGCAAATTGCACACTTCCACCATTCTGAGAAAAAAAAGTTTTTTTAACTTTCATGATCATCCGCAGTATTAAGAACGACCCGTAAGCAAGTGAAAATCCCGCATCGAATCTGCCTGCCGAGAGCGGTATCTATTGCTATTTCATTATGTGTGAGACAGGGCGTGAATACGAGAGCGAGAGCGCGTCATCTACCACGCGCCGGGTACCTACTACCGTCTACTATCGGGCCGCGCGCCTCCGCTTCGCAGCGAAATTATTACTACCTATTATCTTTGCCCGCATGATGCCACCGCACCTGCACTGCCTATGTATACATATGTAGGTAGGTGGATGGATGTATTTCATGTTTTGTGCAATGGTTGGGTAATTTTGAGGCGCGAGTGCTCTACTCTCCGTGTTGTCAGTGCCCGGGCCAGTACCTACAAAATGTTCTCGCAGGAATTGCGCACGTAGATCAATGGGTTGCTAAAAATGTACCTACATCTAACTTATTATTGTCAAAATAATTTATATGGTTAAGTTCTATACAACATAACTAAGTCTCCAATTTTATTGGTAATCGTCTATCGGGATATAGTATAGTATATAAGGTGAGTTTAAAATAATCTACAAGCTTTATAGGGTTGATTCAGTATCTGATATAGAACAACTTTTGCTAAGAATGTAGGCATGTCATTTTTTTTTGTTTCATTTTAATTTTTGAGAAATTTAAACAGTATGCTCTTCCCAGTATTGTATACAACTTTTGCGAAGAAACTATGCACCTATGGGTAATGGTGTCCAAGAAAATAATTTATTAAAGTGCACTAACTCTTCAACTGCCTAATTAAAAATATAGGTCAACCACGGGCCATTGACCTTAGGGCGCAGGGTAGGTAAGTAGGGGAAGCATCTGCCGCGGCGGCAAATGCTACTTACCTACCCGAACCGTTTTGTTTCGTTCCCACTTCTAATTGCTTTCAAACAAAAACAAAAGTCCTTCAGCGTGAGGCGGCGGCGGCGGCGGAGCGGGTCGGTTGTGTCTTGCGTCCTTGGGTCACAGTAAGGTCAATATCCCGTGGTTGGCCTATTGTTCAAATAGGCAGTTGAAGAATTAGTGCACTTTAATAAATTATTTTCATGGAAACCGTTACCGATAGATGCATTTATGCATTTAGCCAAATTACCACAGGGGAATTAGGTGCCATGCCAGAAGCTTTCCCTCGGAAATATTTATTAGACGCCGCTCCGCGCCCGCCCCGCCCGCACAATAACCGCCGCCCACGCGCTGGGGCGCCGCGGCAAGGGATACCGTCAATATTACCATCAACAATAACGGCGTATTAGAAGAAAATTTAAATATTAATATAAAGTTTAAATATACCTTTATAGGTAGTATTAAAACCATAATCTCTGTTTGAAAACATACGGCTTTTCACGCCGCGGCAGGTGTAGACATTCTCCGACGTTTCGAGCTGATCGTTCAGCCCGTTGTCAAGGAGAAAGCCGCCACGTTCCGTCGGAGAATGTCTCTTCCCGCTGCGGCAAAAGCCGTAAGTTTTCAAACATGTTCAAAGACCGCGGTTATCTCAAAAGTATCAAAAACTATAATTATTTTGGAAATTAGCTTTATTTGGAAATTATCATTTTAACTAATACCCGAATTATTTGGCCTAGGGTTGTTATCTGACCTGATTTTTTTTTTTTAATTTTTCTTAGGCACAAATAATACCAAAACAAAAAAGTGGATGCTATATGGGGCCAGTTTTGTGCATAAGGCAATCAATATAAAAAAACATATGGGTTATATATTTGTCAGCCTCGGTAGCCCAGTGGCGCGACGCCTTGCGGTTCGATAAGCTGGGTGAAGTAACTCTGAGAGCTGTGGGTTTCTAGAGGGGTGACCGTTTTCCACCTTTGAGGCTGGACGTGGTTCGGATTATACGTTTTTGGGTTCCGTAACCAATGGGTGCCAACGGAAGTCTATTACTAAGCCTCCGCTGTCCGTCCGTCTGTCCGTCCGTCTGTTACAGGGCTGTATCTCATGAACCATAATAGGTAGGTAGCTGAAATTCTCACAGTGTGTTTTGCCGCTATAACAACAGACAGGTTAAATTTAAAATATAAAACACCGTATTATATAAAATATAAAATTTTAGTGCGAATCGGACTCGCACACAAAGGGTTCCGTACCAACGTACAAAATTTAACAAATAAAAAACACGATCATTGTATGGGGACCCCCTTGAATTATTATTATTTTAAAATTTTACTTGTTTGTTATTATAGCGGCAAAATAAATACACACTCTGTGAAAATTTCAGCTGCACCTATTACGGTTCATGAGATACAGCCCTGTGATAGATGGACGGACGGACGTACGGAACCCTAAAAATGAAAGAGGGGGCCCCATACAAAAACGCAATTGTTTTCTGTTAAATCGTGTACGATGGTACGGAACCCTTCGTGTGCGAGTCCGACTTGCACTTGGCGGATTTTTTTTATTTAATTGGACATGGATGGCTAATACCAAACTGAACGTCAATTAGCCTAACACACCACATGAGAACTAGGTGCCATGCCAGGACCTTCCTTATGTTGCTCGTCTTAATTGAACTGACCGGAAAACTAGGACAATTTTCATTGCAGCTTCAACCGTCGTTCATTCAATGCGATCGTACCAACCCGGCGATTAACCCTCCCATCTAGTAAGTAAGGAAAGGGACCTACTCTTTTACGTGGAATCCGAACCACGCCCAGCCTCAACGGTTGCAAATGGTCAGCCAGCCAGAACCCAACTGCGCTCAGAGGTGCTTACCCAGCAAAGCGTCGCACCACCGGGCTACCGAGGCTGACAAACTAGGTTCCCTTCCTTACTTACTAGGCGGTAGGGATAATCTTGCCTGCGGGTTGGTACCATCGTATTGAATGATCGATGGTATATGCGACAATGAAAGTTATCCGTGTTTTAAATCCAGTTTAAGGCTCCATATGGCGCTAAATCGCACTTAGCTTTGTCTTAATTTCTCAGAGAATATTGAACTAATCATGCTAAAATTGCGTTATATGAAACTTCACTTATATCCGCTTAATCTGAATGATTATTGTTCCAATAGCATAACATTGGCCCGATAGAAAAAAATCGCGAAAATAGGTCGATTTTTTCACATTATGCTTTATTTCTCAGAATTGGTATTAATTACAGTGCTAGTAATCTCACATTATATTTGAAGCATGATTTTCAAATTTTTGAATGATTATCGTTGCATTTGGACACAATTTTTCATTCAAAGCATCAAAAAAATGAATTTTGGACTTACGACAAAATTTCTGAGCACCGTAAAGTATCCCTTTCCCTTTCGTTCTCTTGGCGACTATCTATCGCCATTTCGGTAGCCTCAGTCCGCTGCGATGTTTCGAAGCGGGCGCACGCCTCTCCGCACGACTCTCCGCACGCGGAGATCGCTTTCGGGATCGCGACAGTAACAAAGTTCCGAACCAAATTCCTACGAGCATCGGCTGAACTTCATAGATGGCGCTGTAAAATTTTAATCAAATGTTATTGAGGTCTAAAGCCGAAATAATTGACACTGGTTAGTAACGTTCGGTTAGCAAGATTTAAATAAATAAAAATATCATAAATAAATAAAATATTTGTTATAATATAAAAAAAGTGATGTTTCCAGGAACCGAACTTCGATATGTGTGGTTCTCAACTTCGCAGCAAAAATACGACACTAAAACCATTGTGCCACGAATGTCGTTACGCAATTATGCTAAATTCTCCTTCTCAAGCCTAGCGGGCGGCCGCAAATATCCGCCTCCCCGTGGAACGTGCGTCTGCAGTACGTCCATTGCGGACGGGTCGCAACAGGACAAGTCACATGACCTTGGCAGATAGCTCGGCGGGCGGATTTTTGTAGTTTTTGTCGGCGGCACAGAATAATTAATAACATGAACAGAAGGAAAACTCCGTGAAAAGAATAAATGACATAAATAATATGTTTTGTTTTGTTGGTTCGTTTTTAGGGTACGACAACGAAAACGAAACCCTATTACTAAGCCTCCGCTGTCCGTCCGTCCGTCCGTCTGTCACAGGGCCTTAGGTAAGCAGCTGAAATGTTCACGGAGTGTGTATTTATTTTACCGTTATAACAACAAATAGCTAAAATAAAATAATAATAAAAATTAAAAATATAATAAAATAAAATAAAATAAATTCTATGACGAAAAGAAACTCCAATATTAATCTCGGAGGAACGGTTCAGTTCAATTTCATGTGTTGTACATGTCATGTCATGACCAAATATATTTTCGCTATATCTGGGGAAACATTTGTCGTAGACCCATCATGCGACCACTCAAAATAAACGCCCGGACCTGATCTACCTGTTTGTCATGTCAAAATTTGTTTTCGTTATAGCTTGGGAAACACTGGTAGTAGACCCATCATGCGACCACTCAAAATAAACGCCCCGACCTGATCTACCTTCCTGTCATGTCAAAATTGGTTTTCGTTTTATCACGGGAAGCACTGGTCGTAGACCCATCATGCGACCACTCAAAATAAACGCCCCGACCTGATTTAACTTCCTGTCATGTCAAAATTTGTTTTCGTTATATCATGGGAAACACTGGTCCTAGACCCATCATGCGACCACTTACAGTAAACGCCCCGACCTGATTTGCGTTCCTGTCATGTCTAAATTTGTTTTCGTTATATCTTGGGAAACACTGGTCGTAGACCCATCATGCGACCACTTAAAGTAAACGTCCCGACCTGATCTACCTGTCTTTCATTTCAAAATTTGTTTTCGTTATAGCTTGGGAAAAACTGGTCGTAGACCATCTTGCTACCACTCAAAATAAACGCCCCGACCTGGTCTAACTTTCTGTCATGTCAAAATTTGTTTTCATAATGGGAAACACTGGTCGTAGACCCATCATGCGACCACTCAAAATAAACGCCCGGACCTGATCTACCTGTCTGTCATGTCTAAATTTGTTTTCGTTATATCTTGGGAAACACTGGTCGTAGACCCATCATGCGACCACTCAAAATAAACGCCCCGACCTGATCTAACTTCCTGTCATGTAAAATTTTTTTTTCGTTATATAATGGGAAATACTGGTAGTAGACCCATCATGCGACCACTCAAAATAAACGCCCCGACCTGATCTACCTGTCTGTCATGTCAAAATTAGTTTCGTTATATCATGGGAAACACTGGTCGCAGACCCATCATGCGACCACTCAAAATAAACGCCCCGACCTGATCGAACTTCCTGTCATGTCAAAATTAGTTTTCGTTATATCTTGGGAAACACTGGTCGTAGACCCATGATGCGACCACTCAAAGTAAACGTCCCGACCTGATCTACCTGTCTGTCATGTCTAAATTAGTTTTCGTTATATCATGGGAAACACTGGTCGCAGACCCATCATGCGACCACTCAAAATAAACGCCCCAACCTGATCTAACTTCCTGTCATGTCAAAATTTGTTTTCATTATATCATGGGAACCACTGGTCGTAGACCCATCATGCGACCACTCAAATTAAACGTCCCGACCTCTACCCGTCTGTCATGTCAAAATTTGTTTTCTTTATATTATGAAAAACACTGGTCGTAGACCCATCAAGCGACCACTCAATATAAACGCCCCGATCTGATCTACCTGTCTGTCATGTCAAAATTTGTTTTCGTTATATCATGGGAAACACTGGTCGTAGACCCATCATGCGACCACTCAAAATAAACGCCCCGACCTAATCTACCTGTCTGTCATGTCAAAATTGTGTTTTTTTTTATATAATGGGAAACACTGGTCTTAGACCCATCATGCGACCACTCCAAATAAACGCCCCGACCAGATCTACCTGTTTGTCATGTCAAAATTTGTTTTCGTTATATCATGGGAAACACTGATCGTAAACCCATCAAGCGACCACTCAATATAAACGCCCCGATCTGATCTACCTGTCTGTCATGTCAAAATTTGTTTTCGTTATATCATGGGAAACACTGGTCGTAGACCCATCATGCGACCACTCAAAATAAACGCTCCGACCTGATCTACCTGTCTGGCATGTCAAAATTGGTTTTCGTTATATCATGGGAAACACTGATCGTAGACCCATCAAGCGACCACTCAATATAAACGCCCCGATCTGATCTAACTTCCTGTCATGTCAACATTTTTTTTCGTTATATAATGGGAAATACTGGTAGTAGACCCATCATGCGACCACTCAAAATAAACGCCCCGACCTGATCTACCTGTCTGTCATGTCAAAATTAGTTTCGTTATATCATGGGAAACACTGGTCGCAGACCCATCATGCGACCACTCAAAATAAACGCCCCGACCTGATCGAACTTCCTGTCATGTCAAAATTAGTTTTCGTTATATCTTGGGAAACAGTGGTCGTAGACCCATGATGCGACCACTCAAAATAAACGCCCCGACCTGATCTACCTGTCTGTCATGTCAAAATTAGTTTTCGTTATATCTTGGGAAACACTGGTCGTAGACCCATGATGCGACCACTCAAAGTAAACGTCCCGACCTGATCTACCCGTCTGTCATGTCAAAATTTGTTTTCGTAATATCATGGGAAACACTGGTCGTAGACCCATCATGCGACCACTCAAAATAAACGCCCGAACCTGATCTACCTGTCTGTCATGTCAAAATTTGTTTTCGTTATATCTTGGGAAACACTGGTCGTAGACCCATGATGCGACCACTCAAAGTAAACGTCCCGACCTGATCTACCCGTCTGTCATGTCAAAATTTGTTTTCGTAATATCATGGGAAACACTGGTCGTAGACCCATCATGCGACCACTCAAAATAAACGCCCCGACCTGATCTACCTGTCTGTCATGTCAAAATTTGTTTTCGTTATATCATGGGAAACACTGGTTGTAGACCCATGATGCGACCACTCAAATTAAACGTCCCGACCTGATTACCCGTCTGTCATGTCAAAATTTGTTTTCGTTATATCATGAAAAACACTGGTCGTAGACCCATCAAGCGACCACTCAATATAAACGCCCCGATCTGATCTACCTGTCTGTCATGTCAAAATTTGTTTTCGTTATATCATGGGAAACACTGGTCGTAGACCCATCATGCGACCACTCAAAATAAACGCCCCGACCTAATCTACCTGTCTGTCATGTCAAAATTGTTTTTGTTATATCATGGGAAACACTGGTCTTAGACCCATCATGCGACCACTCCAAATAATCGCCCCGACCAGATCTACTTGTTTGTCATGTCAAAATTTGTTTTCGTTATATCACGGAAAACACTGATCGTAAGCCCATCAAGCGACCACTCAATATAAACGCCCCGATCTGATCTACCTGTCTGTCATGTCAAAATTTGTTTTCGTTATATCATGGGAAACACTGGTCGTAGACCCATCATGCGACCACTCAAAATAATCGCCCCGACCTAATCTACCTGTCTATCATGTCAAAATTGTTTTTTGTTATATCATGGGAAACACTGGTCTTAGACCCATCATGCGACCACTCAAAATAAACGCCCCGACCTGATCTACCTGTCTGGCATGTCAAAATTGGTTTTCGTTATATCATGGGAAACACTGATCGTAGACCCATCAAGCGACCACTCAATATAAACGCCCCGATCTGATCTACCTGTCTGTCATGTCAAAATTTGTTTTCGTTATATCATGGGAAACACTGGTCGTAGACCTATCATGCGACCACTCAAAATAAACGCCCCGACCTAATCTACCTGTTTGTCATGTCAAAATTGTTTTTTGTTATATCATGGGAAACACTGGTCTTAGACCCATCATGCGACCACTCAAAATAAACGCCCCGACCTGATCTACCTGTCTGTCATGTCAAAATTGGTTTTCGTTATATCATGGGAAACACTGATCGTAGACCCATCAAGCGACCACTCAATATAAACGCCCCGACCTGATCTACCTGTCTGTCATGTCAAAATTTGTTTTCGTTATATTATTGGAAACACTGGTCGTAGACTAGCGATAGGCGATTGCGAATAAAAACAATCGAATTATTCGATTGTTCCCGTTATTCGATTCATTCGAATACAAATCTACATTATTCGATTGTTGCACAGCGCTGCTCTGTGGCGCTACAGCGGAGCGGACGAGCGTCCAAATATTATAAGACACTTCGGCGCGGCGCGACCGCGCGACTGACGCGAGTGAACGAGATACAATCGACGAGCGCGCATAGGGTTCCGTTTTCGACATCAACAACGACGAACAACGACGACAACGTCGCCAACGTCGAACAAAAGATGTTCAAACGACAAAAGACGCGGCACTCCCGGACTCGCACACGAAGGGTTCCGTACCAACAACACCAAAAATCACGTTTTTTTTGTATGGGCCCCCCTTTAACTTTTATGTATTTTTTTTTACCTATTTGTTTTATAGCGGCAAAATAAATACACACTCTGTGAAAATTTCAGCTGCCTACCTATTACGGTTCATGAGATAGAGCCCTGTGACAGACGGACGGACGGACGGACGGACGGACGGACGGACGGACGGAGAGCAGAGGCTTAGTAATAGGGTTCCGTTTTCACCCTTTGGGTACGGAACCCAAAAAAGTGTCGACACTACTTGTCACATTCCTTGGAATAAGCGACGTAGGTACCTGCTTAGTACAAAAAAGTAAATTTACTTCACTTGTGCCGCGGGAGGAATTTGGCCTTTGTTTCGGCTCTCACTACTAATGAAGAATGACGTAACGACCATCAGGTTTATTGAAAAATAATTCTTTTTTTTATCAGTTTACCTATCAATTTGGGAGACAAAAAATTAGATTTTTCTCCGTTTTCATCACTGCGCTACGGGGCGCTATGAACGGCGATATAATGTTGTAAGTCGCGTGGCGTAATTTTTTGCGCGCTCGTTGTATGGAAATTATTTCTCCATCGTCTCACGTTTATCCTTTTTAAAAGTGTTATTTTACTTTTTATTGTTTTGTTTTATTTTACGTTTATACTTTTTAAAATTGTTTCTCAGGTAAAAACTTTTACCAAAACCTATTATTATGTAATATTTTTTTATATTTGTAAATCAATTAAGTATAACCTACGCTATAATTATATACTATACACCATTAACAATAAAAAGTAAAAAAACAGAAAAAAAAGTTTTGTAACCTACAGGATTCGAACCGACACCCCCATCGAACAATAACGAGTCTCACGCGCTACACCAACGAGCTACTGACGATCGATGTGAAAATAGTAAATCCTTTCATGAAGTAGAGATCTCACGAAATGGTGGCTGTTTTCTAGCAGCAATGTGAATAATATGGCGGGTGATCTCGAGCCTTGTGATTGGTTGTATGATCATTGACGACTTGCCGCGGGATCGATACAACTTTCACGAAGTTCCCGCGACGGCGTATAGGTGTCGCTCTAACAATATCTCATTTCAGTTTTGTCCTAAGATTCACGGCGCCACTGCCGCTTCGGCGTCTAGCGGAGCGGTGGGGGGGAAATCGGGAATTTGTCTAGCTTCATACGCAGCCTTAATGTAGCCGAGCAATACAAGGAAGGATTTTTATATGCGACCTGACATGGATAGCTACTAACTACCGTTATGATATTAGCCCAATACACCAAATTCCCGAAGAAATTAGGTGCCATGCTAGGACCTTCCCTTTATGAGCACGGCTACAATAAACTGGATGGAAAACACTGGCATTTTATTATTCCCGCTTTAAACATCTTTTTATCGAATGCGATGGTACCAATCTGGACGTGCTGAGCCTACCACCTAGTAGGGCAAGGTGTCCTACAGCATTACTGAACTATAGAACATTTAGATCTAAGTATGTATTTCATAATTATGGACGAAAAATATGTTACATAAACCCGTGAAGTTTCTTTGCGGGTTCTTCTTTACTGGGTTGATCGAATCCGCGGATCTTTGTGACGTAACTTAGTGTAGAAAGAACTACTTTACGAATATACTGCAAGGCTGGACCCGAACCAGCAAAACATACCATTCGCGGGTATTGCGTCTACCAATTTCGCCACCGGCTGTATACCCATAATTTGGAATTCTCCTACAGTCCCTCCTCCCGTAATGAATGCCTCCTACTAACACAGTATTTAAGATTATACCTACATACATTTATTTAACGCTTCATCTGCGTTGCGGACATTGCGGGCTCTTTCTTTAATTAATGTGTCCTTGCTTCACGGTCGATTATACATACATACATACATATCACATTCCTTGGAATAACCGACGTACCTGCTTAGCACGAAAAAGTATATTTACGTAACTTAGTGTAGTTTGACTACCAAAAAGTTTAAATAAATGAAATGAAAGAACAGCACGCATTCGCTTGCAACTCAGAAAGGAAAATAAATTCGTGCCTGAACCGGGTGATAATGGAACTCATGACCTTTGCCATGAGAAGCAAGTCCCTGCGCCCCTGCCCTAAAAAAGTGGTGCATAAACGGAGTGTGGATTAAACTCATGGTCTGCCATGAGAAGCAAGGCCCCGCGCCCCTGAGCTAAAAAAACCGGCCAAGTGCGAGTCGGACTCGCGCACGAAGGGTTCCGTGCCTTCGTACATCATTTAACACCGATTAATTACGTTTTTTGTATGGGGGCCCCTTAATTTTTTTATATTTTTGTATTTTTACCTATTTGTTGTTATAGCGGCAAAATAAATACACACTCTGTGAAAATTTCAGCCGTCCACCTATTACGGTTCATGAGATACAGCCCTTTGACAGACGGACGAACGGACGGACAGAAGAGGCTTAGTAATAGGGTTCCGTTTTTACCCTTTGAGTACGGAACCCTAAAAAGTAGTACATGAACGGAGTGTGGATTGAGCTCACGACCTTTGCCATTAGAAGCAAGGCCCTGCGCCCCTGAGCTAAAAAAGTAGTGCATGAACGGAGTGTGGATTGAACTCATGGTCTTGGTCATGAGAAGCAAGCCCCACGCCCCTGAGCTAAAAAAGTGATGCATGAACGGAGTGTGGATTGAACTCACGACCTTTGCCATGAGAAGCAAGGCCCTGCGCCCCTGAGCTAAAAAAGTTGTACATGAACGAGGTGAGGATTGAACCCATGACCTTTGCCATGAGAAGCAAGTCCCTGCGCCCCTGAGCTAAAAAAGCGGTGCATAAACGAGATGATGAATGAACTAATGGTCTTTGCCATGAGAAGCAAGGCCCCGCGCCCCTGAGCTAAAAAAAGTGGTGCATGAACAGGGTGAAGATTAAACTCGTCATCTTTGCTATGAGAAGCAAGGCCCTGCGCCCCTGAGCTTAAAAAAGTGGTGCATGCACGGAGTGTGGATTGAACTCATGGTCTTTGCCATGCGAATCAAGGCCCCGCGCCCCTGAGCTAAAAAAGTTGTACATGAACAAGTGAGGATTGAACCCATGACCTTTGCCATGAGAAGCAAGTCCCTGCGCCCCTGAGCTAAAAAAGCGGTGCATAAACGAGATGATGAATGAACTAATGGTCTTTGCCATGAGAAGCAAGGCCCCGCGCCCCTGAGCTAAAAAAAGTGGTCCATGAACGGAGTGTGGATTGAACTCATGGCCTTTGCCATGAGAAGCAAGTCCCTGCGCCCCTGAGCTAATAAGCGGTGCATAAACGAGATGAGGATCGAACTCATGGTCTTTGCCATGAGAAGCAGGGCCTTGCGCCCCTGAGCTACATGACTACACGACATTTGGTATAATCGATCGCATCCCCACACGGAATGAGTGACACGAAATGAAACATTTTCAAGTGTTTCCGAATCAGCTCTAACAAATTAAAAATATGCTCCGTAAATGCGCCAGAATAGGTCGGAAGCTGCTGTGAAAATTCAGGAGTGTGTATTCCGTATGTCAACTAATTAGCGCAAGAATCGGAAGGCTTACACTCTGACTAGGTACTTCGCGTGAGGCAAAAGTGCATCAAATGCAGGCTATACGAATAGAGGTACCTACATATAGGCTATCTTGTAAGTACGATGTTTTAGGTAACCTCTCTTGGAACCTCTCCCGCCCGAGTCAAAACTAGGTACCTACCTACCTAGTCAAGTACTTCTAGTCAAAACGATCACTCAATGTCAAAATTTTCCAATTTTGTATTTGCCAATATAAAATATTCCATACAGTACGACGCAACACCAAAACGCAAAGTAAATCGATTTCGTTATTCAGCCCAAATGATTAGATTCCCTAAATACACAGAAGGTAGGTCGCGAGGGGTTAGTCACTCGAGCAAAAAGTGTACACCAGATTCCCAGTAGTCAAGATTTCCTTGGGATTTCTAGATTCCTAAAGATTTCCAAAGACTACCAAAGATTCTTAGAGATTCCTAAAGATTTCCAAAGATTCCTGGAGATTCCTAAAGATTTCCAAAGACTACCAAAGATTCTTAGAGATTCCTAAAGATTTCCAAAGATTCCTGGAGATTCCTAAAGATTTCCAAGGACTACCAAAGATTCTTGGAGATTTCAAATATACTGGGATTTCGTAAGATTTCTGAGGACTACCAAAGATTCCTAGAGACTACCAAAGATTACCTGGATTTTTAAGGACTACCAACACATTTTTGGTACATTCCAATGATTTCGGGATTTCTAAAGATTCTTAGTGACCACCAACGATTCATAGAGACTTATAATTGCGCGTTGCGCGCAGCACGTGTCCGTGACGTCATCGCAGACAGGCGGGCGGCGCGGCCGGCGGCGGGGGTCGGCACGGGCGCGGCGTCCGCGCGAGGCGGCAACAGCGCGGGCACGGGCGGCGGGGGCGAGCGGCGCCCGCAGGAGACGGCAACGGCGCGGCGGGCGGGGAGCCCCCGCGCCGTGGCCGTGCGATATTCGTTTTGGACATATTTACCCAGGCGGAATCCGGTTAAATTAGATCCCATATTATCTCAGCGATCTTTAGATCAGCGCTGATTTTTTCTTTCCCTGAGGCATTATACGATACCATTTTTGAATCCACAGTACATATTTCACATACTAAATTTCAAGATGAGGTACTCCGCTCTTTCGAAATCTCTTAGAATCTCAGCCATCATTAGGTCAGGGTTGATTTTTTTTTTGCCTGGGTCATTATAAAAGGCTATATTTGAAACCTTAGCAAATATTTCACGTAGAAAACTTCGCGATTAGGTAGGTACTCTTCTTTTTCGAAATCCCTTGCAGTCGTAATCACTGTGAACCTGTAAAAACTTGGTACGAGATTAGCACCGGACTAACCATACAAAAACCGGTTTACTTCGACCTTAATACGCGTAGTAAAGTTAGTCCGCCCCGAGCTCGGTTCACAACATACCTACAATCATCTAATTATTTAATCAAAATACATACAATAAACACAGTAAACAAACCGGCCAAGTGCGAGTCGGACTCGCACACAAAGGGTTCCGTACCATCGTAAATGATTTAACACCAAAAAATCATATTATTTGTATTTTTTTATTATCTTTAAATTTTACTTATTTGTTGTTATAGCGGCAAATTAAATACTCACTCTGTGAAAATTTCAGCTACGTACTTATTACGGTTCATGAGTAACAGCTTTGTGACAGACGGACGGACGGACGGACAGCTGAGGCTTAGTAATAGGGTTCCGTTTTCACCCTTTCGGTACGGAACCCTAAAAAGTAGTATACGCATGATAACCTTCTATTCGCTTAGTACGCGTATTAAGGTCGGACTAAACCGGTTTTTGTTTGGTTAATCCGGTGCTTATCCCGTACTAAATTTTGACAGGTTTACTCTGAATACGGCTGAATATGTTTTGGAATTGTGTCGTCGGGCACACGCGGGGTGCACGCTGCGCACACTCGTGCGCACACGTGTGCGTGATTTCTTCGCAAACTGGCGGCCGCGCCCACGGCCGCGCTATCATTGTTAGATTAGATCCCGTATTATCTCAGCGATCATTAGGTCAGCCCTGTTTTTTTTTTGCCTGATGCATTATGCAATACCATTTTTGAAGCCATAATACATATTTGACATACTCAACTTCACGATGAGGTACTCCGATCTTTCGAAATCCCTTAGTATCTCAGCCATCATTAGGTCAAAGTTGATTATTTCTTTGCCTGGGCCGTTATAAAAGTCTATATTTAAAAACCTAGTAAATATTTCACGTACTCGAGATAAGGTACTCTTATTTTAAAAACCTTTACAGTCTTATTCAGAACTAACCTGTCAAAACTTACGTACTGTACTAGAATTGCACCGGACTAAGCATACAACCGGTTTAGTCCGACCCCGACAAGATTATCTGAGATTACAAAGACTTTGATCGGATTGCCAATGATTCGCTTAGGATTCCTACACTCCCTGGGAGTACTCGAGACTACCCAAGATTTTCCTATTCCTCGGACTCCCGCCCAGGATTACTCGAGATTTCCATTAATTTGAAAGGATTCCCAATGATTTCCTTGGTATTCTCAGATTCCTTAGGATTACTTGGGATTACATAAGATTTCCAGATTCCTCGGACTCCCATCGGATTCCTCGGACTCCGCCTAAGATTACCCGAGATTTCCATGAATTTGATAGGATTCCCAATGATTTCCTTGGGATTTCCAGATTCTTTAGGATTACTCGGGATTACATAAGATTTCCGAGATTCTCCGGACTCCCACCAGATTCCTCGGACTCCCACCTAAGATTCTTGAGATTCCCAAACGATTGTACACCAGATTCCTTGAGTGAGTGACCCCTCGGTAGGTCGTACTTCGGACCGCTAAATCAGAAACGCAACTCGTATGCTAATCACCTCAGCTGACACCAGCCGAAAAACCGACCTACACGCTTCCCGTTCGCACCTGCACTGATGACTAAAAAGCAAGCAGTAGCAGTGTAGGTAATGTAGGTAACGTGCTTCCCTGCCGCCCGGCCCTTCCGCTCCAAGCCCCACACACCCGCGTGCGAAGCGAACGACGCCGAAAGCGGCCTAGATTTTAGTCGATTTTCGGTCAATTTTCGTAGTCGACAAATGCTGTAAAAACTATAATACCTAAGGGACATTTCACGTGAAGCGGACAGGGAAAAAAAAGTGAGGTTCTGAAAATCGACCACATTCGGCCCATTTGTACTTCTAGTAGGTATGAATGTGTACGCAAAATATTTTTTTTGTATAGTGTATATTTACCAAGTTATAGGTTTCAAAAGAATTGTCGTTGATTGGTACTACAATTTTTAGAAAGTAATTTTTCGAATATAACAAATCTACTATAAAATATTTTACATAGCGATACATATTGAAAATATACTGTTCTTTTTGACAGTAAAAAAAAATTAAAAAATTTAAAAAAAATTAAAGGCCAAAACTGGAAGTAAACTTTTCAAACCAGAATTACAGTCACTTCGACCAATTTTTTTAAATTTTTTTTTCTTTCAAAATATAGCTTAAATGATAATGAAAGTACACTAGAAAATTTAAAATGGGATCTCTATTAGTTTAGGAGATACGTTGAATAATATACACCCGCGTCGCAAGGGGCGTCATATGTAGCGCTTGCAAGGTTGAGCAGTTTGCGAGATATTGCAACTTTATTAATATTTTATATCGTTTTAGCGTATATTTAACCTCATTTAATGATATGAAATATTTTTTATTAATATAATATAATATAAATATAACTACATAATACAAATATAAGTTAATAATATATTATAAAGAAAAAACGTTTTTGGAGCAGTAGAAAAGTTTTATTATTTGCGAAACGTGACTAATAGCGCCATCTGTTAGTAACGTGTAGTACTTTTTTGTCTTAGATAGAGTCAAACCTATCTACAAGAAAGAGATAGAAATATGACGCCTAGCGGTTTCGTAACTTAAACTTTAGTGTTGCTTTAACCGCTCAGCGACTTGTGCACGTTTTAATCTGTGACAGTTGTTATTATTAATGGCGCCGTACGGTGATCGATGTTTTAACCCATTTCACGGAGGAGATTCAGTCAAAAGTCGTTTCCTGCAGGAGGCACATACGTAAAGATCTTGTGAAAAACTCCACTTTTGAGCTAAACATTTAGATATTTTCCTTAAATTTTTAAATTTTCGATGAAGTACCAAGTGAAATGGGTTAAAACATCGATCACCGTACGGCGCCATTAATAATAACAACTGTCACAGATTAAAACGTGCACAAGTCGCTGAGCGGTTAAAGCAACACTAAAGTTTAAGTTACGAAACCGCTAGGCGTCATATTTCTATCTCTTTCTTGTAGATAGGTTTGACTCTATCTGAGACAAAAAAGTACTACACCTTACTAACAGATGGCGCTATTAGTCACGTTTCGCAAACAATAAAACTTTTCTACTGCTCCAAAAACGTTTTTTCTTTATAATATATTATTAACTTATATTTGTGTTATGTAGTTATATTTATATTATATTATATTAATAAAAAATATTTCATATCATTAAATGAGGTTAAATATACGCTAAAACGATATAAAATATTAATAAAGTTGCAATATCTCGCAAACTGCTCAACCTTGCAAGCGCTACATATGACGCCCCTTGCGACGCGGGTGTATATTATTCAACGTATCTCCTAAACTAATAGAGATCCCATTTTAAATTTTCTAGTGTACTTTCATTATCATTTAAGCTATATTTTGAAAGAAAAAAAAATTTAAAAAAATTGGTCGAAGTGACTGTAATTCTGGTTTGAAAAGTTTACTTCCAGTTTTGGCCTTTAATTTTTTTTAAATTTTTTAATTTTTTTTTACTGTCAAAAAGAACAGTATATTTTCAATATGTATCGCTATGTAAAATATTTTATAGTAGATTTGTTATATTCGAAAAATTACTTTCTAAAAATTGTAGTACCAATCAACTACAATTCTTTTGAAACCTATAACTTGGTAAATATACACTATACAAAAAAAATATTTTGCAAACACATTCATACCTACTAGAAGTACAAATGGGCCGAATGTGGTCGATTTTCAGAACCTCACTTTTTTTTCCCTGTCCGCTTCACGTGAAATGTCCCCTAATTCAAATTTTCTTGTTTATTTTTAAATATGACTATATTACGGATGTTTGCATGCTATTTATATCTAACACGAACGTGTATAATGAAGCTAATAACCCTTCTGAATATTGGTCGATTTACCCCCAAAAACGGCAAATTTTGTTCTTGCTGTCATTTGTAAGAGGGTTGATTTTTTGAAAAAACAATAGCATGCAGACACAGATATTGATCCATAGATACAGGGGAAAAAAACACAGGTAAATCGCAACAGCGGTTTTCAAATGATTAGTCAACTACGGATGTATGGGCAAAGTCGCCTCCGGGGGCACCTTAAGCGATAAGACTATACCAATACCAATAATTTACAAATAAGTAACAAGCCCACGGAAAAATACCTGTTGACAAAAATGTGTGATCACTGCTTAGTGGCCTGAGAACACGTTCGGATGATTCATAGCCTAAAATCGCCCTTAGTTAAGACATATACCATATTGTATCGTGTCCATTTTAGTGTACGGAATGCGGCCTCCGGAGTTTTAGCACACAAATGTTTTTGACTATATTCGAAGGGTATTTGCAGAAATGTTCTTGTTTCCGTTTGTGTCGAATTTCGACCACCTAAACAGATTGAGGGGCCTTTGGTTAAGTATAATAGTCAGCACCCTCTTGCGAGAAAGAAAATAGTATTTCACGTTCTATATCAGCAAGCAAGGAAAGACGTGAGTAGCGATCGAAACTCATTCTAACTCGTAAAAATTTGTAGTAAGCGAAATTTTAAGCGCACTCTAATTGTATGTAAAAGTGGCCACGCTGCCCCTATACTGACGAGTTTCGTTTTCTACTCTCGTCCTTCTATGCTTGCTGTTCTAGGTAAACATGCTAGGGCATAAAAGAATAAACCAGTCTCAGTTACTACAGCTAATGATGGAATGACAAAAGGAACCTATGATCTCGCGGGTAGAGCAGCCTCAGTATCTTGGTGTCAAGGTGTTCCATTCCTGTTTTGATGTCACTCTCTTCACTCTTTGCCTTCCCCTTCTCCGGCTCCGATGATTTACACTGAGAGTAGGCTGTCTCCTTCTCCAGAACGCTGAATGCCAGAGCTGTGGGGGACCATTTTTTTTTTAGAAACTTGGTATACATATTTTTACGACAACTTTTAAAACCACTTCTTCAATAAAAATGAGTAATAGTGAATACAAGGGGAAATGAAATAAAAAATTTGCAGGAAATTATAAAAATTCAACCTTACCTAACGTAACCACAAATACAGCAAACGCACCAAAAAGTCACTCACCAAATCATAGAAATCGGTGAAACAAAACAACAAAACTACCAAACAATATAAGACAAAATGCCCTATAAGCCATCCAACACACCTAACCTATGTCGTAAAAATGGAACCTAAATTATAAAGCACCCCAAAATATTTGCACAATCGTCTCCGGAATCGCTGCCAAAATGTACAACAGTCAAGTTTTGTATTATGAGAAAGTTTAAGAACCACTTAAAGGCCACTTTTTGAAAATTTTAAGGATTATAGCTCTTGTTGGTTATTTCCATTCGCTAGGTTTGTAACTTTTTCGAGTAAGATCATCATCCAAAGGAACAGCCGCAAAGAAAAAATTTTTTAAAAAAATACTCACTTTCCATATACTCAGAATTGGACAGAATCTTCTCAGAGACATCCGACTGCTGCGCCAGGTCCTCCCTCATGACAAGTCGATAGGCCTCCTGCGGCCAGTCCACGGGCGGATCATTCTTGCAGCGAGACAGCTCGTTTAGGAGCAATAGGCTGACTGACGGCGGCAGGTGCTCGATGTCGTCCGGTGTTATCCCTTTACCACAGAAAAATATGTCTTCTTAAATGCCGTCCATTCATTTTGTTCATCTTGCTTGCCCGTAGACAACCTGGGATCCTAGTTTCGCCGCTAGCAGCTGTGTAAGTTGTATTTTAATGACAATTTCTAACTTCCACAAGATTTTTTATACAAATACAAACGTGTTACTTACAAAAAAATTACGTCATTGAATTGACTAATGTAAAAAAACCGGCCAAGTGCGAGTCGGACTCGCACACGAAGGGTTAAGGGTTCCGTACCATCGTACAAGATTTAACACAAAAAAGATTTTTTTTATTTTACCTATTTGTTATTATAACGGCAAAATAAATACACACTCTGTGAAAATTTCAGCTGCCTACCTATTACGGTTCATTAGATACAGCCCTGTGACAGACGGACGGACTGACGGACGGACGGACGGACAGCGGAGGCTTAGTAATAGGGTTCCGTTTTCACCCTTTGGGTACGGAACCCTAAAAACGGACTACCGGCCGATTGCATAGACCTTTGTGAGCCACACAGACAATCGCTGAGCCAGGACGATAATTTCTTATATGCATGCATAAAACACGAAAACTGCATTTTCAAGTATTTATATTGTGTGTGTGACCAGTTACGACAGTATACGAACCCTTTTCGCACATCATGGTGACGGTGTTGCGGTGCCTGGTGTGCATGTCGGTGGCGGGGGCAGGGTCACGCGCGCGCGGCGTGCTGCTCGCCGCCACGCCGTCCGCGCGCGCGCTCACCACCGCCGACACGCCGCCAGCGCGACCACGGCAGATGTAGCCCACGATCTACAACCGACTGTTTTATGAGAAAAAAAAAATTTACCATCCAACACACACTCATTGAAACTTTTATATCTGAAGCCAGAGGAGAGAGAAAAATAATTAAAACATACCTCAACCAGATCGCGTGACATAGTATTTACATCCGTCAAGTACGGATAATTCCCCAAATTATCTTCATTCTTCAGCAACGCATACAAATGCTGGAAAACATTTGGAGGCTCAAAACTAAAATAGCTCGGTTGGGAAATTTTTTTCAGGTGTAATTCTGTAATTTGCGAGTCGCTATGATCATAATACAGGCTGTGTTTCATGGGAAAATCTTTCCAGTAATGCGTCGTATACGAATCCAGTTTCAAGTCTCTCGCCAATTGATATAAGAACTCTGCCATGGGTTTCAGATCCTCAATTTGAAGTGTGTTCAGCTTAGTTTCTTCGTACACAAGATGCAATGAATACAGCACAGGAATTACGTAAGGAAATAGTAACTGTGTTGGGTTGAACTGTACAGAACTCAATTCCAACTCTGATGTGTCCATAACATTCTTGTTGTCTATGTACGAAGAGCAGTCTTTCCATTGTTTGCTCCTAACTTCTTGTAGTTTGAGAACATTTGCCAGAGAGTCGCCAATAGTTTTATGCAGTTTGGTGTTGAGCAAATATTCCCAATCGTCAGTGCTTCCATCGCTGGAGGTTCTTTTTTTCTTCGAGACTACTTCTGTAGGTTCGTTGGGACTTTCGTTTTGATCGTAATAGGAAAGTTTATCAATGTCGTATCCTATCAAACTGAAAAGAAGCGTAGAGAACATGGCCCACTCTTGTTCTGGGGCTAGATCTTGGGTGCCAGGAGCATTTCTAACTCCATACCAGTTTACCATAACCTGCAATAAAAGAGCAGAAACTATGAAATTTTGTGTTCTTGGATCATACATCGTTGCTAGGAATAGTTGTATTAGGTTGCAGGTAACCACCTGACTGATTTTTGGTTTGCAAGTCAGCACAGACAAACAAACACATGAAAATAAAAGCTAAATAACGAGTGCAAATGTTTGGACAAGTAAAATGTATGAATAACGACAGATTCAGAGCAAGTATTCAATACCAAACGTTCAGTAACAAAATACACTACTTTCAAGATTTTTGCTCCTTTTGATTTTTTCCAGGTAATTAATACTTTGGAGAATTCAATATATGTACAAAAATATTACGAGTACTTGCAAAATAAACTAACCTTCATGGCAATGTCTTTCCGGAGTATAGATCTCAAAGCGTTAAGACATCGCTCAACCAAGGAGGAACTGGTCACATCTGGCAAAGTTATTCTGTACAGGGACCCTTTATCAAACTCCAGGGTTACTCTGTTTCCCACTGGGTCGCAAAGTCCTTGTAAGCCTTAAAAAAAAAGTAGCTGGCAGTAGTAAGTAATAAAGTAAATATATTTGAGTTTCAACTATATCTACATTTGTAGCATTGTAATCGGATTTTGAATATAATCTGAAAAAGTTTTTGGTTGTGACATTCGTCGGAAGCAGGATTCGAACCTGCGACCTTTGGATTGCAGTCAATGTCTCTATGCCTCAGCATAGGATCAATATTCATAAAATCATCAGCGCCGTCTAGTAGAAGATCAGGGAAGCATTGTGTCGATTAGAATATAATCGAGAAATTTGTTGGCTGACGTAATGGGGTGCATGACGCAAAGCTTTGCGCAGATGGCACCACATAAAACTGTGCCAAGACTATCACGTAGATATTATGTTTACCCTATGTCCCTGGATATTTTCGAGTCATTGATTAAGCATTTTTTAAGTATTTATGAGTAATTTTGAGTTGGTTAGGAGCGTCTCCCGACGGTCTTACTGGAAGTGTAAAATATCGACCCCTAGAATCAGAGAAACTGTACAATATTCCTCACAACGACGGTTTTCTTTCTACACAGGGGCGATTCCTCGGGCGACTCGTGTTCATATGAAATTCAAATGTGAATCTTTGTTAGAAAAATAGATTGGTGGATCCAGCTTGTCAAGCCACTATCTCTCGCTTGCAAAGGCGGTGCCAAGCGAGCCTCCAAGGCTACGGCAAAATATTAACTTTTTCTCAAGATTGTACCTACATATCTACCTATATTTGAAGTAGTCGCTTGAATATGTTGAAGTTATTTACTTAAAATATTCAAAACTTGACACAAATACACATAACATTAAGTGTATGTATATGATATCTAATGTGTGCCGCTACTAGTGTGACATCTAGGGTATGACATTTTTTTGCAACCTGACATGGAGAGGTAATACTATAAAACTACAGTCATGATATTAATCCAATACACCGCATACCCAAAGAAATTAGGTGTCATGCCAGGACCTTCCCTTTATTAGCACGACTACTCTGAACTGGATGGAAAACAACTCAGTTAAATTGGTAATTTATGACCTTGAAATAAAACTGTGGCACACTTTTTTATGGCGCCATCTGTGGCAAAGTTTGGCAGCCGTCCTCCCCAATGTCGGGATAGTTCAGTTGGTTAGAGCAGCGTGCATGTAATCCAAAGGTCCCAGGTTCGAAACCTGGTTCCGACGAATGTCAGGACCAAAAACTTTTCAAATTATTTTTAAAAATGATTACAATGCTCCAAATGTAGATGTTATTGAAACTCAAATTAATGAGATAACGGTAAAGTCATATCCATTAAATATATAAATTATTAAGTAAAAATAATTATAATGAAAAGTGACCAGGAAATATGTAAACGTAAGTACCTTTACTTTAAGTTGTAATTCAAAGTAATTTTGTTTAACATTTTTCATTAACACTTTGCTAAGCACTTTAAAAAAATTCTTTACTCTCACCTATGGTCTTCTTCCGTTCCATGTGTGCTGATGAGCTATGTGGGACAGGAGACAGCAAATGCAATGCAGAATCATCGAATACGGGTGCATCATTAGAACGGCTCGGCAGTAAGCTGCTTCTTCTTGGAAAAGGGGAACTGAAAACTGTCCGTTTACTGTACGGGGAGTCAATGAGCCGTGGCAATACACCCCCAACATGCACTTTCCCCACCATATTCGTGCCAGAGTAAAGAATAATGTTGCCAGTCTCATCTATGATAGCAATCATCTTCAAACGGTCTAGAACAACTGCATCTTTAGCTTGCAACGACGATATGGCACCAACGATCAGTTGAGTTTTATTTGGCTGGTCTCGGACATATGACTTTTGCAGTCTCATTAGTTGGAGCTTCCGAAGCCCAGATGATTCATGCATGTAGCACAGGTATTCATGTCCTACGAGATCCGTGTGAAGGAAACTCTTAGTAGATTTTGGAGGAGCCGATAAGTCGCGGCGATTTGATTGTGCCTCCGTCCAAATGTGATCGAGGCAAATTTCTGGATATAGTGGTAAAGCCGGAGGTATCTGTTGCATTGTATTCGCCAGCATTGAGGTAGAAGATGCTTGGCCAATCGATGTGTGGGGTGACATTCCCTGCTGATAGAAAGCATTCGCCATTGGGCTGTTGACTCTAGATCTAGACATAATAGGGGTTGTAGGCTTCGAAGCATAAGGACTACCCATCCCCGCTATCCAACTGCTGGTTGTAGTCTTCGGTACAAACTGCATCTTCTGCCCAAAGGTACTGACATTAGAAATGCTACCACCAAAATTGCACGTTTGGCTGAAGACTGATGTTGATCCATTAAAATTTGGACACATTGTAAGACACTCATCGCGACTAGCTTTTCGAATTTTCCAAAGGGAGTGAATGCACAACTTTGAGTCATACACTAGAATAATGCTTGGAGTGGAGCTGACAAATATAATGTGGAGGTCCCCATCATTGTAATATTTTAAGCCATGGGATGGAGATTTCATGAGGACGGGAGTGACCTCATCCAGTGGATGTGAGAGTGAGAAGCAGGTTGGCAGCTGTAGATCTGGGTCTACTGCGCTGGTTTCGGAGCGAAACCTAGAACTTGCATTAAAATTACCACGTAACTTAAACGAATTGTTACTTTCGTTCGGCTTGAAAAATGATGTCGGCAGTAAAGAATTGTGGACGAGGGGTGTGGCATCTTTTTCTAGAAGTGCTCCATATTTCATTGCCCACACTTTTTTGACTTGAAATGGTATATTGGTAAGATATTCTCTACCATCGGCGGCGAAAACTCTCATGCACTTGCTGTCTATTATAAAAATTGAGGGCATGAGTTCTGATGGGAAATGTTCGGCATTGTCATCGATCTTGATGTTCTTCTTTAGGTCTCCGATCTGGGAGTTGAGTGCATCGATGAGCATGTCATTGTTGACGTTCACATGAAAATTACAAAAGATGGCGTGCTTTATGGGTGTCTCGCACGTGTAGCACGCTATAGTCTCTCGACACTCAGGATTTGAGAGTTTGCCTGCGGGTGTAGACATTAAGCCTGTAAAATAAAACTCAAAATTGACACAAATTCAACCATTGCCATGCATACAATACTGATTATACAATTCAAATTTTGGTAATACCTTTGGACCATACTGCAGTTCTTCCTTTCACATAGAGTTCCTCTTCGTAACAGCAGTCCGTCTTGTAATTGATTGGTTTGGCTTTCTTCACGAAATTCCATTTATTAGTTGGAACTGTTGTAAGATTAAACTTCTTGGACAAGTTACTCGAGTTGTTACAACTGCCGGCTCGTGAAGGGCCAGGTTGACCATCAGTATCAATTTTTTTGATATTGCAGGATAATATCTCAGATTTTATGGAGATATTAAATTCATTTTTAAGACGACTAGTAGGCCTGGCCAAATCAGGTGTCGAATCTTCTTTCGCATCTTTGGAGATTCGGTTCGAGTCTTCACTATCAGAAAAATCTGCAAAAGAAAACCTTAGTTTCATAAAAAATGCATGAAAAAATATGCGAAAGGGTGGTGCATTTTTGTGATTATTATTTGATGGACACATGTTTGAAATAAATACAATAGGTCGGGGGAAAAAGTATTTTTGCATATAGTATGTATAAACTTGTAATAAAGTTTCTTTGGCTGTACTATTTGTATCTGGCTAGTTTTGATGACATTAAAAGGTAACATTTAAAAAAATAAACCAATTTTAGTAAAATGTTGTTTCCCGCTATTTTTCTTTTTGTCAATTTGCGAATTTTGATGCATCTCACTCTGGTCGCCCTGTTACAGACAAAATGGACGCTATTTTTGAAAATATGGAGCAAGATCGGCATATCAGTAGTTACGACGTAGCTGAAGAACTGGAAATTGACAAAAAACAATTTTTACCCATTTGAAAAAATCTGGGTACACAAAAAGCTCGATATTTGGCTGCCACACAAGCTCATTGAAAGAAACTTAATGAACCATGTACTTATTTGCGATTATTCAGTGGTGTAGCATGGGGGGGGCGGAGGAGGTTTGGAATTTCAAAAAGATGTAAGCTGCATTGATGGTCTAGCAATATTTGAAACCTATAACAGTATTCTGTGCTCAAACTTTTTTTATAACAGTTCATGAGCAAGACGAAACATTTGAGAATACTAAGCACCAGAGACTCAGGCTGAGATAAAGAGTCGTAACAGAAACTAAGACTAACGAAAAGTACTACTTTGTGACGTCACTTTGCATTACTTTGAAGACTTCCTTCATACAAAATGTGTCAAAGTGACGTCACAAAGTAATACTTTCCGTTAGTCTTAGTTTCTGATACGACTATTTATCTCAGCCTCAGTCTGAGATAGTCGTAACCTAAATTAAGACTAACGAAAAGTAGTACTTTGTGACGTTACTTTGACACCTTTTTTTCTGTTACGACTATTTATCTCAGCCTCACAGTTGCATCTTTAAATTATAGATAGACCATGAATCTAATATTTATTTTTGGTTATCGAAATTCGTTGTGGTTATTTTAAATAGAATTAAATGTTGTTTTACTTACGTCCTTATCAAACCGAACGCAATCGGCTCTCATCACGTACAGTTGAGAGACATCAGCCATCAGCAAATTATGAGATAGAAGTAAGCATCAAACCTTGAGTTGTGCGATGCGCCGCCTGCCTCACGCACCACCACTCGGCGAGCTCCTCGCGCGGGTCAAGCAGGCTCTCGTCGTGTATCGCGAAGTTGGTCAGCTTGTAGAGCAGCGAGGTGTCGCTGCGCGGCGCGCCGCCGCCGCTGGAGATGCTGCCGGGGTGCCGCGACAGAGCGACGCGCCCGTGAGGCACCGACTCCTGCAACCGACGACGCACCGTCCCAGACCATAGACCTAGCATAGCGCACTGTGCAACGCAAGTGTGGGAGTGAGACGTCAACTCAACTATCACTACCGCCTGTTAGAGAGAGATGGAACACATCTGCCCCGTGAGACAACTTCTCAAATCGTTATCAGTACATAGGAGTCGCGCTCATGGAATGTTATTTTTTTTTGTAAAATCTTTATGATTTCTCTAGTTTTCCTTAAAGAAAGAATGGTTACCTATGCATTTATAGATTGTTAAGTGAACGGAAATAACAAACCCGGACAAAACCCCTTTTTTATGGTAAATAAGGGCACTGATCCTTTGTTGATCAAATTTCTTAACTTTTCCTCAATATTTCAAAACTAAACATAAAACATAACTTCATAACATTATTATGAAGCTATTAGCGATTAAGAAAAAAAATTAAGTACAAAAAGAAATTACATTATGAATAATAATAATAATAATAATAAAATTCTTTATTGTACACCATTATAAAACAGTTTACAAAAGGCGGGCATAATGCCAAAAGTCATTCTCTTCCTACCTACCCTTGGGATGTAGGAAAGGTGCAAGGCGGCAGACAAAAAAGGATAAAAGAAGTAAGATTTTTTATCAATAAAGATATATATATATATATACTTAACAAGAATAAATATACTTACATTCTAATACTAATACATACAGATACATATAATACATAGCTTATAATATATATTTAATTTAAATATATACCAACATTTGTGTATATACATTTATTCTTATATGAACCTATTTTTGTAACAGAGAGCGAGCAAGAACTTATATAAATGATAAAGTTTGAATATAATTTAAATAATAGGACTTCAGACGTTTTTTTAAAATATATACATTGGAAGAGGACCGAATTTCTAGGGGAAGCTGATTCCAAAGACGAAATATATGAAAACATATAAAATTATACATTGTGGATTTTATATGATATGCATAATATTGATGTTTTGCTCAAAACTACTTTTATACCCTGTGAATTTTATACGTTGTGAATATGGCTAGTCATTGTGGTTTTTACCCATCCAAGTCCAGAGCCCTTAGTCCCAGTTGTCAGCCTCGGTAGCTCAGTGTGTGACGTCTTGCGATTCGATAAGCTGGGGAAGCACCTCTGAGCGCGGTTAGGTTCTGGATGGGTGACCATCTTCAACCGTTGAGGCTGGCCGTGGTTCGGATTCCACGTAAAACTGTAGATCCCCTCCTTACTTACTAGGTGGTAGGGTTAATCCCGCCCGGGTTGGTACTATCGCATTGAATGAACGATGGTCAAAGCGGCAATTAAAATTGTCTGTGTTTTTCATCCAATTCAATATAGCATTGCAATATAAGGAAGTTCCTGACATGGCACTTAATTCCCATATGGTGTGTTAGACTAATATCGGAAGGTCAGTTCGGTAGTAGCCATCCATGTCCAGTTACATAAAAAAAAGCTAAATTAGTGTTTACGCCAAACAAATTAACTGGCGTTTTCAAATGTATGAAAACTAACATCGTCCGAGTTTGATTTGACAGCTTACTCACCGTCGCTGCAAATGAGTTGACGTTGCCGTTTTGGCCGACATTGCATTTTCATATGAATCGAATGTCCAAGTTTGACTTTGATAGCTTGAAGAAGTAAAGCCACAGAAGATCTAGTCATAACTTATATGGAGTTGGACGTTTTTACATAACTTCAAAGTTCCGTAAATGCCAATTTAGGTGAGAACTCGACCACTCAGTTCTAAAAAAAAATGCTGTAATATTAGGTTGGGGAAAAAGTTTCTTCGCATTTTTTAAGAAAATTCAAAACATTTTTTAATATGGTTTATTTACATTTAACTAAAGTATGTAGGTACCATTTTGTTCGATAACTTTTTGCCATCTTGTAGGTAGGGACATGATCCCATTGCTATAGAAATATTGGGACTTCTGATCAATATACCGCGACAAGTGGTTTTGGCAGTCCTCTCGTGATGTTAACCTGACACTGCCTAAAGAATTCTGAAGAGACCTAAACAGGTGGAAATCTGAAGGTGCAAGGTCAGGACTATACGGCGGATGCATTAACACCTCCCAGCCAAACTCTCTTAGTTTTTGCTGAGTGGCTAAAGATGTGTGAGGTCTAGCGTTATCATGATGAAAAACCACACCCCTTCTGTTGATTAATTCCGGCCGCTTTCTCTCAACTTCTTGCTTTAATCTCATCAGTTGTTCGCAGTAGAGTTCAGAATCGATGGTCCTGCCTGGTGGTAACAGCTCATAATGAATAATGCCCTTCCAATCCCACCACACACACAGCATCACCTTGTTGCGAGTTAACCCGGGTTTCGCCACAGTCTGTGAAGCTTGACCGGCCTTTGACCACGACCTTTTTCGCACGTTCTTGTCGTACGTGATCCACTTTTCATCACCAGTTATCAGCTTCTTCAAAAATGGTTCGGTTTCATTACGTTGTAATAAAGAATCACAAATGAGTACACGGTTCATTAGGTTTCTTTCAGTGAGCTCGTGAGGTACCCAAATATCGAGCTTTTTTGTGTACCCAGTTTTTTTCAAATGCGTCAAAACTGTTTTGTGGTCAATTCCTAGTTCTTCAGCTACGTCGTAACTACTGATATGCCGATCTTGCTCCCCTTTTTCAAAAATGGCATCCATTTTATCCGTAATAGGGCGACCAGAGCGACGTGCATCTTTGACATCAAAATTTCCGGATTGAAAACGCTTAATCCAAATTTGTGCTACTCTCACAGACACTGCACTAGGTCCATAAACATCGCAAATTTTTTTCGCGGCTTGCGTTGCATTTTTACCTTTTTGTACCCCTCCATTCATGGCCAAATCGGAGGCAAAGCATAAATCAATTTTACCCACTTAACAATTCCGATGAAGAATTGCATTTTAATGTGTTATCGAATTACTTTTGTATTCATTACATACTGTTGTTTTTGTACCTAGTATTTAATTTAAAATTGTATTGGTTTTCTTCAACTTGTACAACTAAAACTCTGGCTTGCAAGAGGAGAGAGGAGAGGAGTCGGTAAGTCATGTAACACAATTGACACATTGAAAATCATGTGGAGCAATATGAAAAATTGCTAATGTTACTAAACGTTTTTTTTTTCTAGTACCGGACCTAGGACACTCACCGACGGCTCAGAGGCAGCGATCATTGTTTCCTCATCCAGATTTAACGGCAGGTTAGCACCCCGATGACCAATGCCTCGCCCGGCAGTCGCTCCTTACAAACCAAGCAGGCTCCTACAACAGAGATAAGCAGATACGACGTGGATCGTAAATCTTGCAAGAATTTTCTTTACACCCAATCATTGACTTTAGAGCCTTACCAAATAGATGGTTGTTGGTTGGTAGGTTTATTGTGGAGAAACCCTCTTAATGGCAACTACGCACATAGACAATGTATAGTGCCAGCCAGTGTCAAAGCATCAGGACTTACATTTAAGCATTTAAATATAAAGTAAGACAATTAATTTATTTGCAGGCTAAATTTTTAAAATCTGAATTGAATTTAAAAAAGGTTTTATTTAACACAATAAAATAACAAAACATCTACTTTAGTAACTTACCATGAGTATTTCTAAATTTGATTTACTTTCTTAAATGGATTAATCGTGGGCGTTGAATAAACAAAATATTTAATTATTTTTGTCTTGCCAATTCAACTAGTTAAAAAAGTCAACTACATTGTCGCTGTCAATCGTTACTCTCCATTGTGATAAATGGAGCGCAACAATCGACGAACATCTATATGTGTTACAATTTAAAAGGGAAAATAAGAAATTAAATGAACGAAACTTTGCACTAATTGAATCAACTCCGACGTTTACGTTCAGCTACTTCTAACTTTCAACTAGGTAGTTAAATTTTATAACAAGTTTCTTTACTCAACAAAAAAGACATCATTTCACCGCCAAGGTTTTTTGGCATAATCCTTCTCAATACGCCACACTACAATTATTTCGATAATATGCAGTCTTGAATTGTTGTTTGTTTTGTTGCAAATAGTGTGTTTCTACTGTTGAAACAGTAGAAATCTAATTAATGCTAGTATGTACTGTGCAATTATGTAAATAAAACACATTATTTCATAATCAGTAAAGTTTTATTAATGTTTGAAATCGAGTAGTTTTCTGTCGGATATATCCGACGATGGCGCCTGCAGAATGCTTTGCTCTGACGGGTATATACGTTCCTGGCGGGGAAAGGGTTAACCAGAGGCGGACTTGCAGTCTTAGCCGCTCTAGGCAGTTTAGTTCTAGCCGCCCTTTTCACCTCATCATTTACTGCAGACAAATGTGATATGAATTTATTTTCTTGACAACTTTTATGAAAATCGGTTCACAAGTTAGGTTGTGAAGAAGAAACATTAAACAAAAAAAAAAATTGCTAACATCTCTCTCTTTGTTAATACAGTCATACCTACTTACTAACTTCTGCATTTACAACACTAATAATTTTTGGATGTACAGGATGCAATTACCAGAAATTTCACCATCCAGCAATAGCAAATAAATTATATTAAATTATAATAGCAAAAAATTTATACAGTATCTGAACAAAACTGGCATGGAGAAGTAATACTGTATACTTTAGTGTACTATAATTACGTGAAGTTTCATGTTTGCAGCAGAATATTTTTTTTCAAGGTTAGCTAACTTTAAAATCGGCCTCATGGTAAACCCGCCACTGTCACGACAAAAATGAATATGCCTAAAACGCGAAAGATAGAAAGATTCTTTGGCTAAATGTCGTGAGATAGAAGAGATGAAAAGAATGGATTAATCAAGGGATTAATTTATCTGTTAGCAGACATGAGAAGATATTTTTATGTGATTTACCTCGCCCTCGTCAAACTAAACCCAGACTTACGTATATACGATACTAACGTTTTCTAAACCACATTCACAAAAAAATATGTATAATTAGCAGCTTGTCTTAACAAAATCTCGTATCACCGACGCCGGCAGTAGCGTTTACATTATCTTTGGCGGGCAACAGCGCAACAGCGGTTATATTATTTTGTTGTCAAAACTCATTTTTTTTTTTTTGTTTCTTTATCCAATGGACAGGCAAAAGCTTTCGCTATACAGCCTTCTCTTTATTGTATCTTATGGATTGTAGTCAATTCTGGAGTGTCATGTAGTTAAATACTTTCTATTGTCTCATGTATATATAGAAATATGGGTTCAAAGTTGGTCGGTTGACTTAATATCTTTTTCAGGTCGAGCGGGATTTTTTCTCTTTCTTTGTATGTAATTTCTAAGCATTTATATAGTTTTTCTCTTTGCTCATCAAAAGCACAGCAATGAAAGAAGAGGTGGTCCAGGGATTGATCAGCTAAGTTGCAGTGTGGGCATACGGCGGTGTCGATAAGGTTTAATCTGTAAAGATGGGATTGAAAAAGACAATGTCCGAAACGTAGACGACAAATTGTTGTATAATATTTTCTTCTTTTTGGTAAGGTTTTATTGAACCAAGGTGTTTTCCCAACTAAATCGTTTATTTCGGCGTACCAACGACCCGTATTGGACATTTTCCATTGTTCGGTCCATTCGTGGATAATTTCCTGTTTTATTTTCGCTACAAATTCCGATTGCGGTAGGGCAACATTCTTAATATGGCAAATATTCAGGTTGCTGTCAGCTATCGTTCTAGCTAGATAATCTGCTGAGTCGTGTGGCTTCAAATTTATGTGGCCGCGAATCCAGAAAAAACATATTTCGTAGCCTTGCTGTATCAAGGAAAAGTGTTTATCCCGTATTTGGTGTATGACATAGTGAGTATTGGCATCTAGTTTCGTATTCTGTAGGGCTCTATGAACGCTCATGCAGTCGCTTATTATTATCCACGTATAGTGTTGTTGAACTTCGATGAACTCGAGTGCGATTTGAATTGCCAAAGCTTCAGAAGTGTATATTGATGCAGAACTAGGAATCTTAATGCCATAACCTCTCTTGGTTGTCTCGTCATAGATCGCGCAGCCGACCCCACGAACTGTTTTCGAACCATCGGTATATATTCTTCTGTAACCTCTGTAACTTGAAATTTGTTCTAAAAATTCTTCTTTGCACTCCAAGTTTTCGTCTATTTGAATTGGAATTCCGTAGAATTTGCTGTCATATTTTCCCAAATAGCAAGGAAAGTTGAAATTGGCTTGTATTTCATATTCATTTTTGTAATGTAATATATTTGAAAAGTCTCTCAGGATGTAAGGATGATGACTAGGATCGGATGGGATGGAAAGGAGATGTTGAATTTTGGTAAACAGAGGATGATTTGATATGGATAGAAGCTTTAACAAAAATTTTAATTTCAGACATTTGAAGCGGATTCTCAGTGGAGGAATGTTACATTCTACTTGCATGGATACTATGGGAGTTGACATCATCGCTCCAGTTATTAAACGTAAGCTTTTATTTTGTATTTTTTCCAGTTTCTCTATAAGTTTCCAATGATGAGAAAAACATAGAAAACCATATTCAAAATGGCTACGTATCAAAGATTTAAAAAGCATTATTAGGATTTTCGGATCCGCGCCCCAATAGGTGCCCGCTAAGGACCTCAAAATGTTGTATGATCTTAACGCTTTGTCTGCTATGCCATCGACATAAGAGTTCCAAGATAAGTTACTGTTAAATATTATTCCTAAAAACTTAACGGTTTCAACTACCGGAAGAAGAGTGTTATTGTAGAAGACTTCGGCTTTTAATTTGTATTTATTTTTACTAAATATAACAACTTTGCTTTTCTCTGGGCTTATATCTAAATTTAACTCAGTAAAATATTTATACAAATTCTCCATGGCTTTATTTATACAAGTCAATGTAGTCACTCTATCACCAATGGAACAATAAATAACCAAATCATCTGCAAATTGGAGGTTATTTACATCAAATCCTAGTTTTGAGTTTAATTTGTGAATATAAATTATAAATAAGAGGGGACTTAATATCCCACCTTGAGACGTTCCCCTATAGGAAAATCTGGGACCAAAAAGAGAGTTGCTGTATTTCACATATACTTCCCTGCCATTTAAAAAATTATATATCCAATTTATTAATTTTGCTGGAATGCCCAAAGAGTTCAAGATCGATGCAAGTGTAAAGTGATCGATGTTGTTAAATGCGCCGACGACATCTAAAAAAACACACACGGTATCGTGATTTAATGAGAAAGCTTTTGAAATATCCAGATGTAGATGGCTGAAACTTTCTCTAGCGGATCGACCCCTCCTAAAACCAAATTGATTGCTAGGTAAAATGTTGTTTCTTTCTATAAAAAATTCTAAACGTTGTTTAATTAACTGTTCAAAAATTTTTCCAATGCACGAAGTCAATGCCACAGGTCGATAAGAATTTGCATCGTCTTTACTTTTGTTTGGTTTAAGTATTGGGATGAGACAATCTATTTTCCATTCCCATGGAATTATGGAAGTACACCACAGCTTATTAAGCGTGTTTAAAAATATTACCAGACTGTTGTGGTTTAAGTGACGTAGCATTTTATATGGAATCATATCTAATCCACATGCAGTATCTCGTCTAGAATTTAAGGCAGATTTCAGTTCTTGTAAAGTAAAATATTTTGTAAGGTACTCATTTTCATTATTGTTAGGAACAGAACTATTGATTGAATGTAGTTGATTTTCAACATAATCGGGTGTATACTTTTGCAAAAAATCATTAATCCAGTCATGATTTGTGTTGTGACTGTTACTTTGGTAGGTATTATTAATTTTTTTAATAGTGTTCCAAATTTTAGAAACGGGTGTATATCTGTTAAATGATTCACATAACCTTTGCCAGCTTTCGCTTCTTTCTCTTTTTAAAATGAGTTTTTTAAGTGCTTGCAACCGTTTGAATTCTATGTAATTTTCGTCATTACAATTTAGTTTAAATGTTGCATATGCTTTCCTGGAATTTTCTACAGGTGAGCTGCATTTTTCATTCCACCAGGGAACAGAAAGTTTGGGTTTTGAATGCCGAAAAGTGGAGTTAGGTGTGGATGAATGCTTCCGTTTGGGTATAGACTTCTCAATAGCTGCATTTAAAATATTACAAAAAGAATCATAAGATTCTATTGGGTTAAGATTATCAAAGTTAAAATGTTCGAGCTCTCTCGAAACTAAATCTGAGTATATTTTCCAATTTACGAGTCTAAAGTTTGGATGCTTTGGAAAATTGTTTGCAGTCTCTTGATTGTTGTATGTGTTGTTGGCTAATAATATTTTTGTTATTGTTGGCAGGTGATAACTTCCGAGAGGGTCATCATGGACCGTCCAGTTACAAGACAATGCTAAAGAAGAAGATACCATTGTGAGATCGAGTGCATTTGGCCGCCATCTACTGGAACCAACTGTTGTCACTTCACCGTTATTCAAAAGAACAAGATTGTTGTCATCAATTATTTCCAAAATGTCCCTTCCACGTGAATCAGTGTTATTGCATCCCCAAAAAGTGTGATGAGCATTAAAATCGCCCGCAATAATCGTTGGCTCAGAGATATTTTTTACTAATCTATCGAACTTACTTTTTGTGAAAGGTGGAGTACAATTCGGGGGACTGTATAAACTAACTATAGTTACAAATTTGTTGTTGTAAGATAATTTGATAGCTATATTTTGTATCGAGTTGTCACTTGTGGTGATAATTTTTGTGTAGCTTAGACTATTATGAATTAATATTGCTACTCCATTGTGGGAATTTCCAGAATCAGATCTTTCCAATTGATATCCTCTAAATTTACAACGTTGTTGTGGTTTTAACCAAGTTTCAGAAATTATTGCAATATGTATATCATTTTCATATAAAAATTGAGTGAGAATATGTCGATGACATAGCAAACTTTGCGCGTTCCATTGTACAACATTCAAAGTAGACATTATATAACAGGTTTATTTTTTCTAATAGAGTCGTGAATAACGCTTTTTATGTTTTGCGCAGAGATAGGAGCCTCGCCAGTTTTGCTCATTGTTATAACTTTTACAATCATTTCGAGAAGTATGTTCATTGCCTTTTCAGAGTTTAACAAATTATTCAGGATAGAGTCGACTGAATTTTCTTTATTCGTGTGTAATATTTGGTTATATTTTAGTTGCGTATTATAATTTTTTTCTGTTTGATCTGTGTTAGTGGTAGGTAAGGAAGGGAATGACTTTTCATTAAATAATTCATTGTATTGAACTTTTCTGGTTTTATTTTTGTTTTCTTCAATTTTCTTCTTTTTTATAGGGCATAACCCTGATATAGCGACATGATTACCTTGACAATTATAACAGGTAGCATTGGCATGCTCCGTAGAGCAATTTCTATAATTGTGCCCTTCGCAACTGCATATTGAGCACCTCTCTCCGTTTTTACAATATTTTGATATGTGCCCAAAGCGCAAGCATCGGAAGCACTGTTTTAAACGGGGTATGTATTGAGCCACTCTAAATCTCCATAAGTTCATGTCAATATAGTCCGGTAGAGTATTTGATGCAAATGTAATGGAAATAGTAGGAGTGGGTTCTAGTTGGAAACCATTTTCATTCTTAACTTTACGCATGAATCTTCTTACTGATATAATTTTTTTTGTGCTTGTTATGTTGGTAAAAATTTTATGATTGGATAAGTTGGTAGGGACCGAGGTGATGACACCAGTGGTTTCAGTTGCAGATGCAGGTATGGAAGCCTTAAGCTTGAATTGATCCAAAAAAGTTTTGTTACCGAGAGCTGCATTGGCTAGCTCTGGTTTTTCAAATATTGCGCCTATTTTGTATCGATTTATCCTCTTGAACTGTTTGATGCCCTTAATGTATCTTTTGAAAGAGTTTGATAAGCTCATAATATCTCTGTCTCCAATCGGCTTGTTAGGTTCTGTGCTTTCTATGAATACGATAAAATCCAGTGCTCCCGAATCCTCAGGGTATGCACGGGTGTAGTCTTTAATGAAGAATGGTTGGTACTTATCGAGTGAATTCAATTTTGATGTAGTAGCTGTGGTGTTGATGTTGAGCTCAGTAGTTCCCGCCTGTTCCACAAGATCATCTTTTCCCGCCAAATTTTCACAGTCCGATAAATCGGACGAAAGTGACTCCTCTGGAGACCTCTTGTCTTCCTTTTTCCGTTTCCTCTTCGCCTTCATCTTCTCGACCGGTTTTCCGCGAAGAAAGACCACAAACAAACGAATTGGCAAATAAAAACTCGATAGCAAAAAAATCTCGACTTGTTCGGATTCCCGCCAAAACCGAACTCCTGTCAAAACTCAAAATAACATTGTACTTTTCTTTGACGTTAAATATATTCTTTGGCACCTAATCTACGAGCTACTCAGGGCTCGTATACGAGAAATTCTCACAACGAACACCCGCGAGTGGTTGTAAAAGTTACAAAGCCGGGATCTACCCATGAAAGCGAAAGCGAGAAGTTCTCGCTTTCGGTTCCCTGAGTAGATAGGCTGATTTTGTTTTGTAGGGTGTTAATAGCATAGACCTAGCATGCGCGCGCTAATAGTCAATTGCTTTTGTTATTATAAGTTAGAGCCCTAAGACCTAAGGACATTTTAAGTATCATTTTGTGTTAGTCCATTATAGGTAAAAGTTTCAGTATATTTTTATTTCCAATATATGTAGTAGTATAATAAAAAAGTCCATATTGAAAAAAAATTATATGACAGCTTCTCGCGGGTATTCGTTGTGAGAACTTATCGTGTTCTCTTCCAGAGTCTCTGCTGTCGTGTGTGATGAGTGATTTCATCGGTGGTTTCCATCGGAATCCATGGCAGTGTACTACTAATTGCTTTTGCGATAGCTTCGCAGCACTATTACTCATTCTGGAGCTTCACCATTATTCGACCTACACCATATGATAAAAGATTTAAAAGTATGCTTATAAAGGCGCTTTATGCAGTTCTCTGTGTCTTTTTATACGTTTAAATTTTTTTGTTCACGTTGTGACTTATACGTTTTGCAAAAGAGTTGATATAATTTTTAAACTTCTTATGCATGAAGCACAACTTATTAAAATTATACATTGTGGATTTTATACGATATGCATGGTTTTGATGTAAAATTACTTTTATACGTTGTGAATTTTATATGTAGTGAATACGACTCCGCGGGAGTAGGCGCTAAATTAAATGTCGCGCGGGCGACGCTCGCCATGGCATTAAAACACCTTTTTAGATTACAATAAAAAAAAAAACTGTATAAAGTCTAATCTAAATTGTATGGCAAAAAATATCGTTTTCAGGCTGTACATATTTTCCGTATCAATGGAGGTTTTTTTTTTCATGTGGTAACTCTTAAAAGTCAGTGGTGCCCTCAGCCATTCGCCAAATAAGCTATATGTGGGACTATACCTGAATGGGCGCCCTGTAGTTGTGTAGATCGAGTTCGTCAGTACAGGGTGTCTACTCATGAGATTCCCAACTGTGTGTTACCCGTGACTCACCGGTGAGCCGCAACGCTTTCGTACTCATGAAATGACAGCCACGAGTCATGCTAGTGTTGACCCTTTCTAATTATTCTAATAAGAGTGCGACGCCACTAACATAACATTTGATGATTGATGACGTCAGGCGAGAGCGTCTCACTTTCAACAACTCGCTTTCGCTTTCCTGAGTTGATAGGCAGGGAACATTATCAAATGGGCCTTTCTTTGATTTCGAATGAACCATTTTCTCTTCGCATTCACAATGTCTCACTATCTTTTCCACCTAACTGACAAATGTTCTAGTAAAGTATCTCAGTACTACAATTTAAAGTATACTTAATTTACTATGTAATGATAAAAGAATCAGTTCGATAGCACAAGTATAACACGAATTATGCGTCCGAGCGTCTGACACTGAGCGCTAGCCCCTCGCTCCCGGCCCTCTCACCCCGACTGCGCATGCGCGGGAAACAAATGTTATATACCGATTCGCGTAAGACGTTCATCGAATTCACGTCAAAAAGAAATCGGCGATGCTTCAACAAAGATACTATCTTGTGTTTGAAACTTCTTTAGCACCTTTTTAATTTATAAACCGATGAATAAAAAAGCGACAATAAAAAGAGACATGATATGCCGTCGTCTCAATCTCGAAATTGTGTTATCTGAAGGTTTCACTTCTAGCACGTGTGAACTGCACCACGCGTATTCTGTGATTCCGTTTTCTCGTTTTGTGAACCACCAACGTCGCGGCGTCGTCGCGTCATTCACAAACATTAGATGAGTCGTTCGAATAGTCCAGTAGATGGCGCAAAACAAACTTTTCTCTATTTTGTAACATTTGAATATAGATGGCGCAGTCAGTATTGTTATGATAATGAAACCTAAACTGCAGCTGTTCGCTATCGAGAGAGAAGGAGTGGTGATTACTCGAGTTTGTCGTGGAAATAATACGATTTCTCAATGATTAGTGGGGTTTCGACTAATTACACACAAATAGATCGAAGCTAACAGTGTTTTACGCGTTCAGTGTTGTGTTCGGTTGTCGAGGTGGTCCACAAAAGGCGATATTTGCGTTTGAACGTTCGTTATGACGTTTACGGCAATGTTTACGTGTCGGTGTGTGCGTGTCGTGTTGTGCCGGTATGTAACGGGACCGAGCAAGGCAGGCATGCGACTCGCTGTTCTGTGAAATATAAAGGTGGGTGAATGTTTTCTATGTCGAACTCCTAGGTTGAAATCATGTTTTTTATTGTATCTATTACGGAAACTAACTAGAATGAAAAGGTGGATTTTTGTGTGGAAATCCTGGGTTGAAATTATGTTTTCTAGGTACCTATCCATTACGGAAAGTTATATGCGTGAATATTTACAAATTAACATCGATATGTATCCTGTACCCCCTACGAATAAAAATACTGAACAGATCTTTCCGAGGGTTCAGTTTAATCTAAAAGTTTTCGTCAAAATGTAGAATGAAGAGTGTAGGTAATGTAGGTAAAACCTGAAAACTAGGTTGATTAGGTAGGTACTTGAAAACATAATCTTCCTACCCGATAAACGTTTAATTTTATAAGTCTCCATACAATTTTGCCATTCTCTTTCATTTGCCTAACTAATCTGCTCGAAATATTTTGACCTTAAATTTATAGCGACATGGGACGTAGAAATGTCGTTTTGATTGAAAGCAACGGTGCTTGTATCTTCGGAACCCTAATGGGTATCTGTATCAAATTGTTTTATGGAAGAGATGCTTTTCTCTAATAATATTTCTTCAAATCGACCTGTAAACTAATTATGTAGGTACGCTCCCTATACAAACGGCAAACTACTGTTCCAATTTACTTGATATTTGGTATCTAATATCAGGCAACGATTAGCTGTGTCTGCATGTTTTTGTTTTTTCTTAAAAAGTATCCTAGGTAAAACCATAACAAAAAGAAATTTGCTACCCATTTAGATAGGTACCTTGGTATTAGGTATATTATTTAAAATAAAAAATCTTCAGCCTGTCTTTGATTATTCCTTGCATAGTGTTGCTTATTATGAGCATGACACTCAAGCTAAACTTTGCAAAAAAGTTATATAGGTAAGATACCTACCTTCCTACCATAGGTTTTGATTTATTTGCGAGTTTCTTAGAAGACTTAGAAGCTTGATTTTTTCTAAGGTACCTAATATAATTTTGAACTTATACATTTTACCATATACAGAGGACAACGAAGCGATCCTTTAAGGGTTGCCTTCTTGCTTTTGAGTAACGGAATCCTAAAAAAGGCAATAAGATGAATGTTTTCATTTACAGAGTAGAACCTCCTCCCGTTACCTGCTCAGTAGGTATGTACTGAAATGTCTTAAACGTATTTGTAGAAGCTGTAACAGCACGATAAGGCAATGGCACTGAATAAGGGCCAAGTGCACGAAAGGACAAAAAATCAAAATCAATGTCAAAGTATGATCAAACACGTCACTTTGTGTGGACAGTATGGAAGGAACTCTTTGCGGATCACTAAAAGTGACGTGTTTGAACATTGATTAACTCAGCCGTCTCTTCGTGCAAACGGGGCTAAGTGGCAAAGCCAAGAAATGGTCCACAAATATTCCATTCGATAATTGTGCCCTGCCGTAACACATCTAGGTAGGTAGTAGGGAATGCAATCCCGATCCCGCGGGATCCCGATCTCGCGAGATCTCGTGTAATTTTTCGGGATCAATCCCGACGCATAATATGACGAGATCCCGTTCGAGATTGACGGGATTGGGCGGCAGTGGTCAGCGGCACTACACAGGTCCACTCGGGGCGCAAGCGGCGCGCTGCCTGACGGCCGCGAGCGGCAGGAACGCCAAACAGCGTCAGAAAACGATTCCGAATATTAGCGACAGGTGACGTGTGGGACAGATAATATAGAACTGTGTCGAGTAAGTGAGAAAGAAGTATATGCGCGCGGAGAGGCAGTCATTTGTTTGTTTACGTTCGTCATTGTTTTAGTTGTGCAGTTGTAGTGATTACTTTTTCATTTTCAAAATCACTCGTAGGTAACTACTTCCTAATTCCCTTGAAATATGCTTATTGTTTTGATTACCTAATTTACCTATGTTAATTTCCTTAAAACCTGAGGAATTATTTAGTTGGTAAGATTAAAGAATAAAGGTTTTTATTTTCTTTCGAGTAATATGTTATTTTAGTTAGCTCACTATCACAAACAAGCAGTTAGTAGCTTTTTCAGTCATCCGAATAAAACAAAAAATTTAAACTAGACGGGATCCCGAAAATTCCGGGATCCCGCGGGATTGATATTTCTAATCCCGCGGGATCTCGAATTTGCAATCTCGAGTCGGGATTGCATTCCCTAGTAGGTAGGTACCTAGCTCGAGTATAGAAACATCAGAAAAAATAATTAATCCAAATGAATTTAAAATTAGTCACCAAATGGACCAATGTAGGAAGGAAGTGAGAAACATATTAATTGAAAATATATTTTATTCTCTTGACGTTTTTAGGGTTCCGTACCCAAATGGTGCCAACGGAACCCCGTTACTAAACCTCCGCTGTCCGTCCGTCGGTCATCTCATGAACCGTAAGAAGTAGGGAGCTGAAGTTTTCACAGAGTACCTATGTATTTATTTTTCCGCTATAGCAACAAATAGGTACGTAAAATGTTTTTTTTTGCTAAATCTTGTACAATGGTACGGAACCCTTCGTGTGCGAGTCCGACTCGCACTTGGCCGGTTTTTTATTCCACCGATTGAAATGACTCAATGCTGATTGTTGTCGTATTAATTGTTGTATGCTTTAATTTTATGTGTTTTGCGTTGTAAGCGCAGCACTTGCCAGATTTCTTAGGTACCTACAATACAGCCTCTGCATTCTTACTTAGCACATATAAATGTATACTGTTAAATCACCTCAGCATACTAACAGCTTACTTATTCTGTGCTGAAAGCATCAAGCATTTAATAAAAAAATAATCAACGAGCATCGACATACCAGTTTTAGATTATATCGATGTCAATGAGGTAATAAAAACAAGACACTCAGGGGTCGAGTAACTGGTTATGTTTAAAAACGTGACGATTAGGGATAAGAATAATAATAAAACAGTCGGGTACTCGTCCTGACAAGGAATAATATTTTATAGACAAATTGCCATTCCAGTGGTGTGGCGTCGTGAGCCTGTTGGAAAGCTTATATGTAGGTACATATTAGTACATGTACGTATGAGTATTTTAACATCACTTCAACTGCAGCTATATGCCAACAACCTATTTACACAGGTAGGTAGGTATAACAGAAATCGGAATAACTAGAACGGTGGACGCGCGCAATTCACGTGGCGGCCTTATACCCAAAATTGGTTATAAGCAAACGTGACGTCACGCCGGCCGCTCAGTTCGTACCCGGTCGCGGCGCGTGCGCGTTTCTCCAGATTATTGTCGAAATGCCTAATTGTTCAGTGCGCATCTGCAAAAACAGAAACGAGAACATGTCCTACAAAAACAATGGCATCACATTTCATAAGTAAGCCAATTCTAAAACAGTTATTTGTATATTTAAATCATTTTTCGAAATAATTTCTCCGCTAACGCAGTCGCGTTGGGTAGTGATGTGACATATAATGAGTGCTATCGATTTTATTTCCTAGTGTTATGGTATGAAATTTGCGTTGCGTTTGAACGTTTATTTTGCTTATTTGGGTAGTAGGAAGTGAAGGGACCAAAAATTAGCGTTATCGATGTTTCTATTCTTACAGTTATATTTAAGTTCAAAAAATTTTTCATTACTTGCATATTGTCCAGTAAAAGAGGCGGTCGCTCTTATCGCTAGGCTACAAAGTACATTTTGATAACGAAATTCATAATATCGATCTCTAATGTGTTGCTTAACTTTTTAGTTATTCACTTATCACGAACTATCAGTCATCATAGAAACAGAGGCCGCGATATTTTTTTTTAATACTGAACCGTTTGCTTTAAAATCGATATCAAACGATCCGTTTGGCCCCCTTCACGAATCTAACATGTGTCATATCATACATGTTACTCGGTCGATGTCTCGCTTGCTACTGATTATGCTCCGAATGGAGCTGTGTCCATCAGTGATGTAGTGGCGTATTATCGGCGTTACTAGTAGTATCTAATACTATGTTATATCAATGATTTAGACAAACATATTTATTTATCTCTACTACGTCTGCTTACAACCTACTTGATGGATGTGCTCGGTTCACGTGATGGTTTGTTGTAAAAGAGAGATTCCAAAATATTATTTTGGGCAGGTCTAGCTTAGATTAATTGAAAGCGGATTAGTAGAGTCGGTACTAACTTGACTTTATTTCAGGTTTCCCAAAGATATTAAACATAAGGAGAAATGGATAGAGCCCACACGGATGCCCGAATATATGTTCTCAACACTTTGAGAAAACATGTTTTCGTCCCTCAGATCTAACAAAAAAATTCGCTCCAAGGCTTTCGAAACGACAGGTTCTTAGTAAATATCTTCATAATATTCATCAATAGATATCACCCGTCAATAAAATAACTGTCCATTCACACATTCACTTTTAAAACAAGATCGATGGGCCCGTACTGATAAAAGCTTGGCCATGTCTTAAATAACTGATTTCGTCGTTATATATGCAAACTTTTATTTCAATGCTCTAGAAATATTAAAAGCTTGTGCAATAAAATTGATTTTTTTTTTTGCAAGACATTTTGTGGATATTTAATTACCAAAAAATTATACGATGGATGATTTTTTTAAGTCATACAACAAAATGCTACCTACCTTTTTTGCTGTAATTATTCCTAGAGAAACCTGGTTAACGTTTGGGCCATACCTCCGTTAACATCCTGTTTGTATATTTAGTTCTTTAGTTGAAGAAAAGCCCAGCGAATGTCAAGTGTTCTTAATGCTAATTCAATACAGCTGCATGGCAAGTTAATACAATTCAATTTTACTTTTAGTTAAAATCGTTAAAAAAAAGTTTTTTTCCGCTAACTTCCCTGGCATATGGTAAGAATTAAATCAGTTCAATGCACCGTAAAATAGTTATAAATATTGCGCTTGTTATTTTACTTCCAAACAATGCAGAATATTAAATAAAAGATGTAACTATCTATTTCTATGAGAACTCAATTGTATCGATAGTCAAAATAACAATATCGATACTCCGTACCCCCAGCTCAACGCGTTCGCCGACGGGTGACCTGAGAAGGTGGTAGTGCGCTTCCCGCGCACCGACATGTGTAGACGCAGGTGGATGCGCTCCACGTGATTGGTTGCGCCGCGCGTCGGGCGACATCTGTGTATTAGATGTGGTTGTGTGGGTGCCAAGCTTGACACGCTCCATAATCTGTGTTGTCTAAACTTATAGGACATCATATTAGTAGATAATAGGAAATATTACATAAATATTTTTGTCAGGCAAACTTACCTAAAGGAGTCCGCGACCAAATCGATGTAATACTTCGTAAAGGTCAGGTAGGTAGCACCCGTAATTGTAGATTATACTCTGTGAAAATTTTTGCTGCCTATATATATGTATACAGAGCACTGTGACGAACGGACGGACGAAAGGATGGACGGACGGACAGCGGAGACTCAGCGGTTTAGGCGTGAAAATGCAACAGACAGACACACTTTCGCATATTAGTATGGATACAATTTAATAAATTGTGAAAAGATTTCTGCAAAATTATTGTTTTAATTTCAATGTAGCCTTCTCCATAAGTTAAGTAGCCGTGGGTGAGGGAGGATTATGTTTCGTAATGGAAATGATATACAGAGAGTACAAGATTTTCTTGAGCTTAGGTACCTACTACCTTACTAATAGTTTTAAAAAAAAGGAGACATTCACTGCACTAACTCAATGTTTCTATTATAAATGACCTATTCATTACTGGCTTATGTCTATCTGCCTGCTTAAACCAGTTAAACCATGAGGATCAGGGTAAAACCGTCGGAGCCGTGGGCATTTACTAGTTTTCTCGGAACTTAAATTCAAAAATAAATCATTAAAAATCATTCGAGTCTAGGGTTGCACGACTCTGCCACGTCAGCTGTTTTCATTTAGGTGGGCCTACCCACCGTGGAACGTGGAAAGAAGATCATGCTAATATTTATTGTAGGGGACCCAAAATTCTATTCAAAACAGCTTTGTTTGATAACACCTGACTGCGTTCAGTTCCATAAATATCTTTGTATGCTTTAATTTTATGTGTTTTGCGTTGTAAGCGCAGCACTTGCCAGATTTCTTAGGTACCTACAATACAGCCTCTGCATTCTTACTTAGCACATATAAATGTATACTGTTAAATCACCTCAGCATACTAACAGCTTACTTATTCTGTGCTGAAAGCATCAAGCATTTAATAAAAAAATAATCAACGAGCATCGACATACCAGTTTTAGATTATATCGATGTCAATGAGGTAATAAAAACAAGACACTCAGGGGTCGAGTAACTGGTTATGTTTAAAAACGTGACGATTAGGGATAAGAATAATAATAAAACAGTCGGGTACTCGTCCTGACAAGGAATAATATTTTATAGACAAATTGCCATTCCAGTGGTGTGGCGTCGTGAGCCTGTTGGAAAGCTTATATGTAGGTACATATTAGTACATGTACGTATGAGTATTTTAACATCACTTCAACTGCAGCTATATGCCAACAACCTATTTACACAGGTAGGTAGGTATAACAGAAATCGGAATAACTAGAACGGTGGACGCGCGCAATTCACGTGGCGGCCTTATACCCAAAATTGGTTATAAGCAAACGTGACGTCACGCCGGCCGCTCAGTTCGTACTACTACCTTACTAATAGTTTTAAAAAAAAGGAGACATTCACTGCACTAACTCAATGTTTCTATTATAAATGACCTATTCATTACTGGCTTATGTCTATCTGCCTGCTTAAACCAGTTAAACCACGAGGATCAGGGTAAAACCGTCGGAGCCGTGGGCATTTACTAGTTTTCTCGGAACTTAAATTCAAAAATAAATCATTAAAAATCATTCGAGTCTAGGGTTGCACGACTCTGCCACGTCAGCTGTTTTCATTTAGGTGGGCCTACCCACCGTGGAACGTGGAAAGAAGATCATGCTAATATTTATTGTAGGGGACCCAAAATTCTATTCAAAACAGCTTTGTTTGATAACACCTGACTGCGTTCAGTTCCATAAATATCCTTTTTTGATCGAACTAGATACTTGATGTATATTTTCATTGTAAAATTCTGTTTGATTTATAAGTTATAAGGTCCGAAAGTTTGAATTTTTCGCCCGTTTTATAGAATACGTTTGGACGTAGTAGTAAGTTATTGATGAAACAAAAAGAAAATCTTATTTATTGACCTAGCTTGTTCGTAAATTAATTTAGTTTTTGTTTGATTTTAGACTACAGCTTTCGTGATTTACTTTTAGCTATAAATAGTTTTTTTTTTAATCTAACCAAATCATAAACTATGCGCATTGCGCTCTGGCACTGTCTCTGTTTTAAAGAAAAGTACAGTCTTCGTTATGAGGAGGATGCAAAACGTCCACAAAGCAAACAATGCGCATAGTGTTTGATTTTGGTTAGATTTACAAAAAAAAGATTTACAAAAATACTTATTGCTAAAAGTAAAACACGGACGTTGTAGTAAAAAACCAAATAAAAAATTTAAATTGATTTTGAATCTTCATGGAACAATCTATGTTTGATAACTAAGATTTTTAGTTTTATCGTTGAGTATCCACAAGCAAACTTGGAAAAACGCGCAAAAATGTCGAAGTTTCGGACCATATAACTTAGAAACCATACAATTTTAAAATACCAATGGTCATCAAACATCTCATTCGATCAAATAGAGCTTGTTTTGAGTATATTTTTTTATTTATAGTTTTGTTTCCACGTTTATGTGGAGCGGGAAGGCCCACCTTAAGGGGACATATGACCCTAGAACGTCCGTATCCGATAAGCTATGGTTTTATATGTTTAGTTTACAGAATAGGCACTTATTTGCAAACACGAGCATCGGAAAAACTTGATAAATACAACATTTTTTATTTTGGCTTTATATTAATTACAATGAATGAAAATATGAGCTATTCTAGGGGAATTCCTCTTTGATTTGCTCATGTTTTAAATGATAGATGTTTTAAAGCGGTACACTTGATAATCGATTACTAAATTATATGACATAAAATAATAACACACTCACTGCTTATGCTGTAGAAGTTATCGCATTTAAAAAAAAAATCAAATCGTTGAGTAATCCACCTCCAAAGTTATTGTAAAACGCGCGAAAAATTCGAACTTTCGAACCTTATAACTTAGAAACCAAACACAATTTTAAATAATGCCAACGGTCATCAGACATCTAGTTCGATCAAGTAAAGCTATTTTGAGCAAAATTTCGGATCTCTTACAAGAAATATGGGCATGTTCTTCTTTCCACGTTTGTATGGGGGGTTGAGCGGGAAGGCCCACCTAAGGCAAACTAAGAAAACATAGCGAACGCTTTTCGGATGTGGTGGTTTTAAGGTCTTATGTCACCTTAAGGCTCCAACTGAGTTCAGCGTTTAGCAAACAAACGATAATGGCGAGCTCCAGAAGCATAGAGTTTGCGTTAATTGATGGGGGTCAACATCGTTTTCAGGCAAGCGAAATTTAGATTTTTTATCTGTAATGTCTACTTTTACAAGTAAAAACTTTGTGATCCTGCACCACAAAAAAGAAAAAAATCTAAATCCTTTACAGTATCAAAGCGCGGCGCCGCCGCCGGCTAGAAAACCCAGTAATAGCTTAGTATATAAATAGGCATTTACAAACATATTTTTGTTAATGAACGCATTATAACCGTTTTACGATCATACAATAGATAATGGTGTAAATTTAGATATTTTTATTTTTCTACGGGTGTTTATTCTTAACTAACGCTGAGATAAAATAAAAATAACACCAACATATAGGTGATTAGCGTCATATGGAGCATCATAAGCAGCGCAGGCACACCAGAAATTCAACTCGTCAGTCGGCGACGACGCGGCCACAGAATATAATACTGGTACTCCGTGCCAGAAGGGCCACTCGTGGCAGCTGCGAGGACGTTAGCGGGAATGACAGTTAAGGTACAACCATCTTGCAGTAATGGCCGATCCACTGACTGGAGTAAAGACGACATTTTATCATTTTTTCTCTGCAGGATAGTTATGGGAAACGCAAGGGATAGATCGCCTGTCAACCTGTCAAAACTTAGTACGAGGTTAGCACAGGACTAACCATACAAAACCGGTTTAGTCCGGTGTATCAAAGTTAGTCCGTCCACTCTGAATACGACTGATACAGTTTATCTATGAAAAATCAACCTTGTATACAGAATGCCAAAAATTTCATGCTACTTATGAACATTTGTACCATCCCAAAATAATTAGCTCTCACAATGATTTATTAAATTCGTGATTGAAGTACCTATTCCGTGTATTTTTATCAGCCCAGAATGAAGAGAGTTAGACGAATCCAACCAAACTTTACAGAGATCTAGCTGTTAGTTTAACAATACTTATTATTGTAACAATTACTTTCGACAGGAAGTGTTTAGGGTCATTCATCTAAATTGATTACTCAACCTTGATTAAAAAAAACAATGTATGTTGATGAAATTACCCATGGTTACGTACGACTAGCATTGAAGTTGGAGAGAACCTCAGCATGCTGTAAATCCATTTCATGTGACATTTTTTAACTTTTTGATTTGACATACTGGCATAACTTTCCGAAAAAAATCGTACTATGTCATTTGATTATAACTTCAAAATAAATCAAGTCTCAACACATCAACACATCAAACTTTGCTAATCTAAAAACCATTAACTTCTAATATTTCAAACTTTGTCCGACCCGACTCGCAGCCTCCAGCGAATAAAATTTCAGCGGCCCAGAGGAGCGTGCGAGCAGCGACTGCGCAAAAAGAGACGGGAGGAGAAAAAAAGTGGCGCGTCGAGGAACGATAAATCAAGGTTGATAGAAAACATGTCATGGCCGATAAAGGGGTGTGCGCGGGCAATGGGGGCTGATTTGCCCCAGTTCGGGCCCTAGCCGGGGCGTGCGGCAGGCGGCTGCATGTCGATAATCGAGTGAACCACGCGAGGAGATTCTACGGTTGCCTCTTGGAGGTAAATCTTGTTTTCAATGTTTTCCCCGATATTGACATGCCTATTCGTAGATTCAGCATTGATAATCGAGAGATCCATGGGGCAAAACTTTACGGATGGCTCTTGGAGGCATATAACCTGGTTTCCTTATTATTATATACAATGTTGGGTTTCTATTACCATTGAATCATTAGCAGTTTGTATCTGATCATTAGAAATGGTTTTAAGAATACCTCGAAAGTCTTTGTTATCTGATCGGGTCTTCAAGCGCCAAACGGTAACTTGATAGTCGTCTCATCGCGTTCCCTCATCTAGAGGCAGGAAGTATCTCGTGGTTTGTTATACTTATATATGTTATAATGGTCACTGAAACGTGAAACAAATACACATATGTTGCTAGAACAAGGATCATGAAAATTATACGAACGAAGCTGAAGGCATTCATAATAGAAAGAAATGTTCCTTGGATTTTCTTGACAAGAACGGCCACCCCGAACCACGTGTCGATTTTATTAATACTCCCTTCGTTATAAGCAGCTGCGATATCCTGGTTTACCGCCGCGAAGTGTCTTTGGGCAACATCGAAGATAGGTCTTGCGCCAGCTATGTCAAACGGTTTAAAGTTGGCTTGATTACGCAGGTACTGCAGGTACAGTCTCCGCATTTACTTCTATCTCATAAGAATGCACTTCTGCATATCAACTTTGGCTAAACTCAGGGCAGCCAATTTGTCAGGCGTGAATAATACCAGTGCTGGTATACGCGTCGGTCGTACGTGTGCCTGCTCATTGCAAGAACACCTCGGGTCCCGAGAAAGTGGCGTATATGTCCCCGCGTCAGACACTGGTCATACGTTTCAGCAGCCAGAATGACTTTGGTCGTGTTAGAAAAGTCTCGTCGCTTGGGATCATGGTTAAAACAACATGACATGCGTTTTGTTTGACGTATAACGCCTCCCCATGGGTCATTTTCTGAAACAGAAATTATCAAAAGCTCCGGTCAACAAGATCGCTTGAAGATCGAACGGAAATCAAAGCCCATCCAAAAACTTTTTATAAAAAAAGAACTATGTAAAAAATACTATGTGAAAGATGCGAAAGGTTAAGATGTACAAAAACAAATGAGCACCATGATATCTATGAACGTTAACAATTAAACATGAACACTCAAAAGAAAAATAATTCCTAAGTCCCTCTTACTCTATGGTGGACGTCGATATGACAGAATGAGATCTCTAATTTGTCTCTATTTCCGGTCTACCGGTTTCGGAGTAAACGTCCGTACCCTATAATTTTTTTATTAAAATAAAGAGCAAGACGTTTTAAAAAAATCCTTTCGTTAATTTCCAGCGTTGAAAATATCCATTTGTCTTGTCTCCACGGCGGTGTTTCGGTAGGTGGGTACCATTTCGGTGCACCCTTCCAGACTGGTTTTCGAAGACATCGAATGCGTCACTTCACATTGACGAAAATATGGCCATGGGCCGCGTCCGGAGCTTCTCCGCTGCATGGGCGGTTTCAGGACTACCTGCCGCCCTAATGATGTTACGGGGAGCGGTTGGTCGGAGGGTGAGGGGGTGAGTGGGAGCGTATGAGATATTACCGGGCTGTGAGGCGCCCTGTTGGCAGCGTGTACACGACCCTTAGATGTGTAGGCAGCTAACGCATTCGACGTTCGATGAAAGATTCAAAGCTTCGTCGTCTGGCGGAATAAAGAAAATTGTTAGGATTTTCTTCTTATAATATCTTTTAAAATAAGTGAAAAAAACTTTTTCGTACTAAGCAAGTGTGTCGCTCTTAGCGATCTAGTGTTTAATTTTGAATTTGGTAATTATCTAAATTGTGTGTTGGGAAAAAATTAACGTATTTTCTTTCTTTCTTTCTTTAACGGCAAGTACGATTTTGGTGACGACGGCAATATGTTTGTATGTTAAATATTTGCAGTCAATGTCCACAACGCAGGTGAAGCGTTCAATCAATGTATTGTGGAATCACAAACACTGTGTTAGTAGAAGGAATTGATTACGCGAGGAAGAATTGTAAGAGAATTCAAAATTATAAATACAGAGGGGCTGGCGGAATTGTTAGACGCACTGCCCGCGAAAGGTCTACCCGCTGGTTCAAGTCGTGCCTTGCAATATATTCATAAAGTAGTTTTTTGTATATTATTTTTTTATTATATTATTATATATATTAGATTGTGATTTCAATTTATTTTTGTTGGTAAGAGTTTAAAAGTTAAACCCAGAAGGGTAGTTCACTAAACGATTATTTTTTTATAGGAGATTAACATGAGCAATTCGCCAACTCCCTCTATACTAACAAAATCATTGTTAGATGTTCAACTGTTATCTACATAAAGTAAAACATAGGCCTTATGCTAGTATTATCCTTTACACCCTTCCCCTCAACAGCTGGGTAGCCGTCAAACTTGTATGGCTAAAAATAAATCTCTCCAAAGAGGACACATTTGCGACCCTCCTCTCGAATTTGCCATTCTAGATCGCATCGGCGGCCGTCCCCGAGCATTCGATCAGGCGGCTCGTTTATCAGCGGAAGATGGCTTCCGGGTATGAGGAGCCCTTTAGAAGGAAAATCCGCAAGATGCATGGCCCTGTAACAGCTTGACACGAGACAGGTGCACGGGGGCCTGACAGGGAAACGCGAGTACGCTTGCCGTCTGCAGTCTAAGGGGGACTTTGGAAAAACTCATACTAGATACATACAATCGATTCCCCGATTAGCTCGGAGGTGCGTGTGATTGGTTCGACCACAGAATACATACATTTATGTGATGCATGTATTCTGTGGTTCGACGCTCAGCGACGACGCATGCGTTTGCAGTAATGTCTCGTAAAGAAGAACACCGCAAGGAAACCTCCATAATTACGTTTTTCAAATTTAAGTACTATGGCGAAGGTAAAATTATTTCAAAACTTTAAAAGGCTAGTTAACCAAACATTAATTTGGAGTCCCATTGACTATTTTAATCGTACGTCATGTTCTGAGATATTTATTCGGCATTTTCACTAGTCCATAATAATGACTTCGGTGAACATATTTATTTCTAAGCTTTTGGATAAGTTATCAGTTGCAATCCGGGAGAATTCAGATTCAGACTGATCAGCTCTCCGCCGGTCACTAAGGAAGTGAACATGACTGGGCTGCCAGAAAACAATGCCCCATGACTACATACCTATCGGCGATATTTTCCGAGCCGTCGTGCGGTCATAAAACCGATAAAACACTATCCAAATGGCAGCGCAGTAGGTATTTGAAGAAATATTTTTGGTGATAGTATATATATTATGTGTATTCGAACCAGTGTTCCACAATTCTTACGTAGGAAGAGGTTTCGGATAGGGTTTCCCTCAGATAGTTTATTATTCCCGCGCTCGAAGAACCCCAGGCACCCCCAGCATTTTTGGAAAACACGCGCATAAAAATACTGGGTTTTTCCATCCCGGTCGTAATACGGCACCTAATTTCTTTGACAATTCGATTGCCTTTACCTAAAACTCATGTAAAATGTCTACCACTTTATATTATTCAAATCATCAGATTTAATTTCGTTGCTCCTTAATTTTGAACCTTGCAATAAGTGAATTATTAAAATTGTTTTTAAAAGCACCTGCGCTTGTAGACTCAAACAAAGAGAACGGCACAACTTCCGGTCCACAGACCAAAAGGTCCTATGACGTACACGACTCGCTCCGCAGGCCGACGGGCTTTATAACGCAGAAAATTGCTCCAGCCCTACTACCCACATATGACAGAAATCCTCGTCACTGCCCGAATTTATTCCTCACATACGAATAAAGCGGTGGTTGCGTCCGCATTTTATTTCGGGTGCGTATTGTTCCATAATGAGGGTACGAAGTATCTCTCATTGTTGTTTTTTCCTACTGAAATACGGAGCTCGAAATGCGGCTAACCATCCTAACGAAATTTAATACCTACGCGTTGAAAACAAATAAATCAATTATGGCCCTTCGAGCCGGATTCGCGGAGGTTAGCGGTTCAGTCGACGCAGCCCTTGCCCGCTTCAAATTGATTTACGAGCGGCGATAAGCAGATCTGAAACTTGCAGTTCCCCTATGGCCGGCCGGAATTTCGAGTTTGACCCTTAGTGGCCTGGAGCAATAACTTTGACCTTCGCTTGGCTTCTCCTGCGGTCATAAGTAGCTGCCTTATTCGAGTGGCCTGATTCGAGATCATATTGATTTTCTTCGCTCGGTGAACTCTTGTAAGGTTTTCCTTTTCGTCATTGTGATAAAAGCTTATACATTGTGACACGTAGTCGAGTGGATAAGGATTCTGCGCCGGAATTCAAGGCTCATTCCCTTAAGCATCCACCTGTTTCTTTCATTCTACATTTAAAGAGAATCCTTTCCCTATAAAAAGTAGTCGAAACAATTAAAAAAAAAATTTAAAATAATGTATAATAACTTTAAAATATTTTCCGTTTGGTTCAAAGAAGCTGTTCTGCGTGTAAATTTAATGTGCAACAGATGAACTGGAATAAGTACATACAATGTCATCCATCTTTGCAGGATGGGTGTGTGAAATAGAAAAGAATGTTTATGTGCACCGATATTGTAAGATGTCGTCATATTTGCGGAAGTCTCAATTGTTTGTGGACTAGTAGGCGCTATTATCACCCTTTGACAAATACGTATTTTTTATGAAAACGCGACAGTAAAAATTGGCTTTGTTTTCCATCTAGTTCAATGTAGTCAATGGACAACGAACAATGTGCACTATAACGAAGGTCCTGGCATGCAGTGTGTTGGTAGTATCATGATATTACGCGTGGTATTAGCTATCCATGTTCTGTTTCACAAGAAAAATAGATCGCCAAATGTACAAATAAATGAATAACCTGTACAAAGCATACAAATAATAAAACCCGATGTCGCAAGCCTTGGTGAAGCAGGTCAAAAAGAAAAACGGCCTTGATATATTTATTTAACTCTTCACATTTGTTCTGTTTCCCAATCGCACAACTAAAAACAGTAAACAACAAGATGGCTACCGGAACCAGAAGCAAATCCGAAAACGTCTCGATATGTGTTGCCAGTAGCAGCATAAGGCTCTCAGGTATAATCGAATGTGTTGCTAGTGATGTCTCACAAGTTGCCAAACCTAATACAAGACATGGAGTCTAGCTCGTACTTAACGCACGCTATGCTTGCCGTAATGCAAGACACAATTTAGCTAAATCCTCCAGATTATTCAGAAAATTCCATCCCATAGTTCTGGAAGCTCGGTCGCGAGCAAATTAAATTCCACTACCCGCATAAAAACTCACAAGATTCCTCTCAGATTTAATTTAAATCAGCAAAAACCGTTCTAGCATTGTTCGCATCGCTTGAAGAATTTCCACAGCCCGTGAATTATTTGCGGTTGCATTTTTGCGGGTAGTGGGCGATTTTAAAATATGCGGGGTCACGGCGCAACACAATTTAGTGCCGCCTGCTGTGCCCGCTGACCGATGCGATGCTCTTTGTGCTGCTCTGCTGCATGAGTGGTCCACTTTATATAATATATACCACGGCGGAGAAAATTGTGCTCAAAGGAAAATATGTCGTGACAAAAGTATTCTTAGATGTTTTCATTCTTCGACTTTGGCAATATGTTAACTGATCTATGTCGCAACTTAAACGTTTACTATTAATGTCTTCAGCGGTTAAGATTACCGGTGGTCGTCATACACCTTTCCTTTTTAAGCGAACCTTCTTTACAAACGCCCCTTCGGATGGAGCTTGTGGGTTGGGAACATTAAGAAAAAAATTAATTTCATGAAGTTGAACTTCCTGAACGCTCCAAATTGAAAAGAAAAACGGGGCTCTGTTGTCATGGCGGCTGGGGCAGCATTTTTTTGTCACGACCAATTGTCCGAAATATAATTACTGGTAGTTGACTGATGCAAACTGCTGTGAAATGAAGGTTATCTCGATTATTATTTTTTGTTTTTTTTTCATGTAACTGGTCATGGATGGCTAAATACCGAACTAACCGTCAGATATTCACATGGGAACTAGGTGCCATGCCAGGACCTTGCTTATATTGCTCGGCTACATTGAACTGGATGGAAAACACGGACAATTTTCATTGCCGCTTCGACTATCGCTCATTCAATGCGATCGTACCAACTTGGGGGGATTAACCCTACCACCTAGTAAGTAAGGAAGGGGACCTAACGTTTAACCATGGTTTAAATCCGAACCACGGCCAGCCTCAACGGTTGAAAATGCTCACTCATCCAGAACCTAACCGCGCTCAGAGGTGCTTCCCCAGTTTATCGAATCGTAAGGCACGCACACTGAGCTACCGACGCTGACAACACATTTCGTCTGTTAGTGCAAAGTGGCGGCGAAGTTTGGCGGTTCGAATTCTTTGGTCAAACTTTTTTTATTTGATATTTATGTATATTTACCTAATTGGAGACATTAAACCATCAAAGATTTACAGTCGTATCTTTAAATTTCCACAAATTTACTCGTTTAATTATCGAAATTCGTTGAAGTTATTTTTAAATATAAGTAGGTAATTAAATATTGTTTTATTCACGCACTGAACCCAATCGGCTCTTATCACGCTCTTCGTTTATAATGGGTTTATATACGAAGCGGTAGAACCTTCGATTCTGTCAGTGATCTTACGGCACCTCTTCGTGCCGTGGGGTGTAGACTCCACTATAGACACTTTTATAATTACATTTTATTCGTTTCTCACTGTATCTTTGGTATATAAACAGTGAACTTCCTACATTACTGTTATAATCTGATCGGTTCCCGTTTCATATAGAATCATATAAGCGGTCTAGTTTTTCTTGCAACAGTCGCTGCCTTTATACATTATTCACGGAATACATTTCTTGTTTGTTCAAAATTCTCAGAATACGTTTCCTGTTCTCTTCTCGGCGAATATATCGCAGAAATTAAACAAAGACACAGCACGTTTCGCTCACTTTATTCAATAACGCTCTTCGGGATCCCGGCTAAATCCCGATGTGATGTATTGCACTTAAAAATATAACTTTTGAAAGATCTAAATACTGGGCACTTGGAAGTTCCTTATTGCGTATGGACTAATTTGTCCTAAATAAAGTAGGCCAACCTGAAATCAACGAGCCGGGTGCGCGTTGCCCTAATCTAAGAGACTAAACATATAGTGGGTATTGTTTCCTGAATCGACATGCCTTCAATTCCGGCTTTCATCATCGATGTCATACCAGACAAAAACTTAATATCGCACCCAGGACAGTATGTGCGAATCTTTCGTACCCCTGTTCTGTGTGAGCTGCTATTATGTCTTGCAATGGACTCGTAAATGTCAAATTTATAGCAATTTATGTTATAGCCGCTAATGATTGCTGTCATTTATTATAAAAATATTATTGGCTGCTTGCTATTTATAGACTATCTATCATCGTGCTTGTTTTATTATTGGTCGTTTGGTTTTGCCCGCGCCTCTTAACCCGGGTAACGTTGTTTTTATCCATACCCGTTAGAAGTAGAACTAGAAGAATTGTACTCGCTTAACTAATACACGTCAATCATTGAAGACAACATTTTACCATATTACAAATATGATAGACAATTGTGTATGTAATGACCGTAGGGAAACGGTAATCACTTCAACATGATTGCCGAAGTAAACTTGTGTCGCTTGTTTTCAGGCCCCAGGATATTAAAAATAACTTAAAAGCAGCAATAGGGACAATATAATAGAAATACGAAAACAACGGCCTGTAATTATTATACAAATAGGTTTATCAAAATGTTTATTGGAATTTATGCTTGCTGTATATTCAAAATATTTGAACTTAAGGTGGCCCAACCCGCTCATCTGCCCATACAAACGGGGAAAGAAGATCACGCCCATATTTCTTATCAGAGATCCCAAATTTTGCTCAAAAGAGCTTTATTTGATCGAACTAGATGTCTGATAACCGTTGGCATTGTAAAATTGTGTTTGGTTTCTAAGTTATAGGGTCCGAAAGTTCAAATTTTTCGCGCGTTTTATACAATAAGTTTGGTGGTTTATTACGCAATGATAAAGTAAGAAAATCTTAAAAAGATTATCATCAGACATAGCTTATTAAATCAAGATTTATAATCTATTTGGTTTTTGTTAGATTTTTGACTACAGCGGTCGTAGTTTACTTTTAGCTATAAGTCGTTTTGAAATCAAAATTTTCGTAAATCTTACCAAATCATACACTATGAACATTATCTTTTTTGTGGACATGTTGCATCTTCCTCATCACGGAGCCTGTCTTTTTCTTTGAAACAGAGAAGGTCCCAGAGCGCAACAGCACGGTTTTGTACAGTGCCCGCGAATTAGTTAGTCCCGCCAGGTTAGGCCACCTTAAGAAGTTATCTTGGGATTTGGAAGTGTGAAAGGGTATGTGTATTTATTTGTGAGAATGCATGTCGTAAGTTATGTTCCCTACACAAACGTCCTTTATAATTATTTGAAATCCACTTTTCCAACTTACTTTATGTTTGGTATCTAATATTAACACATACTGTGTCTGCACGTTTTGCGTCTGCAACAGCAAAAAGACAATCCTCATACAAATTGTATTCATACAAAATATGATTCCCTGTTACTCCACTTCCAATTCTTGTCATTATCAGTGGAAACTTTAGGGGCATGGTTAAACGAAGCTTTGAAATTTGCAGACTGTCTAAGCAAACTGTTGACGGAGGCTTCAGGTGATTTACGCTCAAAAGAGTTCTTTATGCGCCGCATTAGCCTAGATATCCAAAGGGGTAACACAATAAGTGTCTTAGGGACCATCGCAGTAAAATTTGCGAATGGTGTACTCTAAATGACATGTCCACTTAATGTAAGCAAATGATTTCATATAAAGTTTACGCGCAATCGCTACTATATTAACTCATGGTACAAGATTGGGAACGAGGTCATAAAATAAATCAATGAAATTCCTGACTTAGGTATCATAGTAGATAGTCAACTCAAGTTTCTCAACTTCTCATATCGAACATATTATAAAAAAAAGCATATTGATTGGATTCATCCAACGAAACAGCAAGGATTTTAGAGATTCTCAAACAAAAGTAAGGCTGTATCAAGTGTATGCCCGAAGTGGGTTGGAGTATGCTTGTGTTGTCTGGAACCCGATCTATAAGAAGTACGAGAAGAGAATAGAAAAACTCCAACGCGCCTTCACAAGACACCTAGCTTTTCACGCTACGGGCATCAGTCACACAGCAAGCTATAATAATCGCTTGGATAAATCTGATCTTGACACTCTGTCTAGCCGCAGATTTATGCTAGATATGACTTTCCTATACAAGCTCGCTAGTAACCTTATTGACTGTCCCAATCTTGGGACTGAGCTGAACTTTACAGTACCACGCAACAACTCAAGAAGACATAGTAGAATCTACCAAATTCCCAGAACGTACACCAATTTAGGGCGGCATGCAACTCTTCCTAGAATAATGAAAGATTAATGAACTCACAAATAACACAGATGTGGACATATTTCAAGTCCAACTAAGTAGTTTAAAGCGCTATGTATTGACCTACAAGGCATTCCTGTGAAACATTAAATCTCAACCGTTGTTCAACTGCTGTCCAACTGTCATTATTTTATTTTTTGTTTTACTAACGGTCTTTTTTATATTCTAATCTTTCTTATTTATGTTGTCTTTAACTTGATATATTATGTTTTTATTAAATATGTTTAAATTGTGCACTCTGTGTTAGACACTGTTCCGAAATGTTGTGTTGGCCTATAATAGGTATACACTATAATATAACAGGAATGTGACCCCGACTATGTTTGCTATTATATAAAGTACACGAAATGTGTACATTGTTGGCGTACCTTTTAAAAATAAATAAAAAATTAATAAATAAATAAATAGTTGCACTTGTCTTGTATTTCTATTTGTATTTATTGAGCATAAATAACCATTGCGGGCCGTGCACATGTTTTAATTTATTTAAAATGAAACGATTACATTTTACTAGCCTACATAAAGTAATGGGTGCTTGTCATGCGAAGGCGCAAAGTTCGACCAATCCATCGCCACTGTTGGGTCTCAAACAGCAGGACGCGCTATCACGTACGATATGAAAACATCCACATCGAACGTATCCATGTTGAGATTTTCAATACGAAAACACGTGCACCTTCCTCAGCGCTGAGAGCAAGACTGGCGCCGCCGCTGATCTGTCGCTGCGTGCGCCATGCGTCTAGTCGCTGTGTCAAGTAACGAAAGCGCGCGTCTCCCCTAGCCTGGCGCTGCATCTCTGTCGCCAAGTGTGCGGGGCTTTGAACAAAATATATGACAATTGTCGGCCGCGGTTTTACTAGGTTTTTCAATTTTGAATTCTAAAATATATTGTCAACGTTCGTCTATATGATTTAATTTTTTTATACCTTTTAGATTTTAAAATATTGGCTAATTAATGTTGGAAAAAGTTTACTTTTGCTGTCATTTTAGGGTTTTTACTTGAAAATACAGATATTTACACACGAATAAAACATAAGGGCTTAGATTCAACTATAAGGTGTAGGAAAACGTTAGGGCCCGGAAGACGATTTCGCTAGTTTTATTGGCAGTTGGCGTGCAAAATGGTGCCTTGGCCAATAGACAAAAATATTTTCTTCAAATTTTAAAATCTCAGAGCCCCGTTGACTTCACGACAGTCTTAGGGGATCAGCAATCCGAAATTTACCTCGTATATAGAGTACAAATAACAATCCGCAATATATATCCGGAGGATTTAGTGCGAATTCGAGAGTTATGACAAATGGAGATGTCTTCTGGGTTTCCAACGCGTCGTGACTCTGCAGCGCCGCAGCGCCGCGCTGCCGCCGCTGTCTCGTCGCGTCCCGCCGGCGCTGGCGGCGAGAGCTAAACGTCGCGTTATTTTTATTGCGCGACCCCTGGAGGAAATTTTATTTTGAATGCAGACAGCTTGTTGAATGTATCCTTTGTTATGGAATGACTGATTCCTCACGAAGACGCGACGTTTTTAGGAATCGGAGTGCCCAAATTACATTTTCTCGTGGAGTTTTAAATTCATTTGCCTGAGTAAACCATTATTAGTGGCGGTTGTTGTTCTTTACAAACTCAATAATGACAGTAAATTGTGTCGTAATGCAACTCCAAGTTATGACATTGTAGGTACATAAATCATAACCATTTTATGTACTTGGCTATTTTTTTATCTGTCATGTGAAATAAATGTCGGAGATTATTAAATCGTTTCTGAAATGTAAATGCGGGGCAACTGGTTCCTTCGGAATTGCGATGCGATTAGTCAACCCTTTTCAGTCTCAGATCCTTCAGTTCTCTGTCAGTACTATAACAAAACATAGGAGTGAGGAACCGTCTGTAAACTGTGAAATGCACTCCTTGCCGAGATATTTCCCTCGAAGTATCAAACATTGTGTGAAGAAGTACCTGGCCTGGCGACATAGCTTTCGCAACCCCTTTGAAAGTTCGAAAACCCATGGACTTCGTCGGACACCTCTTATCTGAGGGCCTGGCACACGTCACATATGCCTTGCCATGAAAATAAGCGCAGAGCCAGCGAACTGTGGAAATGATCGAAACGTAAAGCTAAGTAATGTGAAAGAAGTGTTTCAGCAATTTATGAAGTCACTCCGACCTGCATTTTTGGTGCAAAAACCTTTCCTTTCTCTTCCTCATTAGGCTTCTTGTTTTACGCACCTGTATAACTTGACATGTCGGCGTCGTTACGGATATCACGAGAATATAAACACAATTCGATCCTCTCACATCTCCCCGCTTGTCGACTCCATACATTACCTTCTCCCTCCACGGCACTGGAATTCATTTACTTAGTCGTGGGTTTTCTCGTCCTTGCACGAGTATGACGGTCGAACTGGTAGCGCCACTCGAATAGTTTTAAAGAATACAAAATATTAGCTATCGTCTTTATTTTAATTTAAATACTTCAATTTGTTTTGTAATGTTATATATCCATAATCATGCGTCCAAATTCGTGGAAGACAAAATAGTGCGAAGTTAGTAAAAGCAGATGACTAAATATCTGCAAAAAATAAATAAAAACACAAGATTTCAATGCTCTAACATATCTTTTCTCTCGGCTCTTCTACCTTTCAAATATTTTCCTCAGGCTGGAGGAGCGGCCGGTCGATTATATTCACTTCTGACCTATCCTTGGGAGCAACTATTTCTTGAACGTTAATTGATGAGGATAATGATGGATACATTGACATTAGTGCTAGACCAGTGAGGCGCTCTTGTCCGGTTCGTGTCGGATATTAGGTAATAGGGTCAACCTGCGAGGTCACTTGGTTTTTTTTGCCATCGAGCCCTAAGGGGGGGGGGGGGGTTGGACCCCTAAACCCCCCCCCCCCCCTCCTAGACGTCTTCAAAAGAAATGAAATGAACAAAGTTTGTATACTTACTTGTAAATATAGCTATGAATACTATTAAAGAAACTGAATGGGGATGCTGAAGGGGCGTCCCGGGTGCGCGTTCCACTTGAATTTTTAATCAAAATAGGAGGGCTCTTTGCGGTGACTGAACACATCCGATCCTTCGACGGGGCTGAAGCAACGGAGATGAGTTTGTGGCAGGGTCGTCAGGTTGTCCGGGTCAAAACTTATGTTAGTTCACAATGTGTGAGACGGATGTGTATAGTGGTCCTTTGCCTACCCCCCGACAAAAATAATTACAGCCATCTTTGATTTTGGCCTGTCAGTGCTGTGCGCGAGCATAGTCTGTGGCTATGATCCAGCAGGTTTTGAAGAAAGAGATACAGTTTTGTCAGCCTCCGCGAGAAGTTGTGGGTTAGCGTGCTGGTCGAAAAGCCACGTGTTTTCTGAAATCGGCTTGGGCCGTGTAGATTTGGGTGTCTTTGTGTGCAAACGTGAAGTGTGAAGAGAGCGCCTAAATCCACCATCAGCACCAAGAAGCGGAGAGAAGTAAGAGCCCTAGTTCGAGTAGGGCTCCTTACAACGCGTCGATGCCTTGGGGCGCCTCCATATATCGGTGAGCAATTACCATGTAGGTATTTTTTGAATACCTACTGGTCAAATTTCTGGTTCAAACATTTGATTTTTTTTTATGTGACTGGACATGGATGGCTAATACCACAAGTTCTGTCATGGTATTAGCCCAACACACCACATGGGAACTAGGTGCCATGCCAGGACCTTCCTTATATTGCACGGCTACATTGAACTGGATGGAAAACACGGACAATTTTCATTGCCGCTTCGACCATCGTTCATCCAATGCGATGGTACCAACCCGGGCGGGATAAACCCTACCACCTAGTAAGTAAAAAAGGGGACCTACAGCTTATTGGACAAGAACAGTGTAAAATAGTACCCCGGGGTAAAATAGGTGCATGGCAACCCTGATTGGCAACGAGTGCCGAGCGCGTCGTGCAATTTTTCAACGACGCTCAGCGTAACAACAAAATATGCTACCCAATAAACTGACATTGGAGGAAAAACTATATCTAATAGAATTTTCTCGATGACAAACCATGAATAATATTGAAGGATTAATCCCTTCGTCGATCCGCACCATTTTAAGTCAATGATTATAATGACGATTGGTTCCACGGCAATGATGTAGAAGATAATGAGCACGAAAACAATTATTTGCTTTAGGACTGTATATGTTATAACTTCGTTTCAATGATTATAAAAAACATGACGAGGGAGTTGTAATGTTCCCCGCACGTCGTAAAAGAATGTTATGCTTAGATTTAACGCCCGCGGTCGTGTTGTGCATATAAGCTTACTTTATTGTTCTTCAAGGCCCCTTGTTCTTTTGTCCTTGGGGCCCATTTTAATTATTTAAGAAATCATAATTAAAATGAGCCGTTACTGAAAACCGCTAGAACAAATATATAATATTATGTAATAACAAATACATTTTTGGGAATCTCATTTATTTATTTATTTATTTATATATTTATTTATTTATTAATATGGTTCACATACAGGATAAATACGTATTACACAATCATAAACACATTTACAGTATAAAAAACGAACGAATCATCCTACAGGTAGTGGGCACAGCGTGTACAGTTATAGGTAGTCAGCTAAGAAAGTTTATGTCTACGATTCAACAATATGTTTAAAATAAAATAGTGAAGCCAAAAACCAAGCTTTAAAAATACCGTAGATAATAAAAAAACAAAACGATCTCGGAAATTAAACAATTTAAGTAATGTAATACACTAAAAATACGGACAGCGGAGGCTTAGTAATAGGGTTCTGTTTTCACCCTTTTTGTACGGAACCCTAAAAAAAGACTAAAGCTAGAAACAGTTTCACCCAGTTAGGGACACGGTAAGAGAAAACCGCTACGGCACACAGTTAAAAAACAATTAAAAGATGGATTAACATTTAATGTTTAAGGCTAACTGTTTTCACTCAGTTGGACGGTTGTTATTATCGGAATTACAGTTATATTCACCGATTTTTTTTCAGTGTGTTTTCAGTGTTTTTTCAATGAATAAAGAATAATTTGAGATTGTCCAACGACATCTATTTGCATTGTACACTGAAGCATTTTAATCAGATTTTGAAAATATACTCAAAAACGATTTTTGGTGTGGACATTGCCTGAAAGCAGGATTCGAACCTGCGAGCTTTAGATTACGTGTCCACTGCTCTACCGCTGAGGTATTCCGACAAATACGTGAGCCAACGAATTTCCCGATTATATTCGAATCGTCACAACGCTTTCCCTATATACTACTATATTTTCGAAATAAGATCGCTCAACTTATATTGTAAAATACCTTGTTTACTCTAATTAAACCATATATTGAAGTTATTAAGAATATTGAAATATAACTGAAATATCTCAGCAGGTATGAAAATTCAGCTGTTATTTTGTTTCTGACTAATTAACACATAATATACCAATTATTGTTTTCTGCGAAAAAGTATATTTATTCTTTAGAAGTACCGTACAAATATTATCTATCCCCTTTGAACATTTCCAGGAAAGCTCGGTTTTGCCCCAACAAACCCTCAACCGCGCCCGAGGCCGATCGCAGGTTATTAAAAGCTCATTATAATTTTCAACATCCCAACTCTTAGCAGACTTGTTTAACATTAGCGCGTACATAATTTCGTTCTTTATTATTTGAGTTACCCTGCGGTGCCTTCGCTACTTTGTAGGAGGCATTTAATATTTATCCAACTGAGCCTGCAGTGAACAAAGCCAACCAAAAATATAATTTCGAGAACGAAATTATTGTTGACGTTGAAAGGTTTGTATCCGAGTTCATTAAAGTCATGATTCAGGATGATAATGAGGTGATCGAGTTCCATGCAATGGCTCGTACCGGTTTCATCTGTAAAATTAAGAAATATTTTTCTGAAATTTTGCACATTAAATAAACCAACTGACAACTACCTCTATTACCTTTGGATTTTTTTGATAACTTAACTTATATCCATGTTACACTTGATATATGACAAGGTATCAAACAAATGAAAACGTACAGATGTAACTTTATGTAGGTTTATTTAGTGTGCAAAATTTCAGAAAAATATTTCTTAATTTGAATGAGGAAACAGGCACGAGCCGTTGCATAGAACTAAATAATCTTATCATTCTCTTAATTAGAAAAAAAATTAAATTGAAGTCGTGATTCTGCAGCATATTATCCAAGTCCTAAAGGTACCTTACTTGCTTTTACAAGCAGTCCAAAGGTCCAGGGCTCGAAGCCATGCCACCGACATTCCCACCCACGAAATCTACTCATGGTAAACTAATATGCGTATCTCTTCAGGCTTCCGGTTTGGGAATTCTTCACTTACATTCTTCTAGAAAGGTGTAGGGATAATAGGTCGTAAGCAAGGGTCGCGTCCCAAATCTCAAACGTCTCATCGAGACAATTTCCCTCGGATATTTCGTTACCCCGACATCTCACTTCTACACATGAAGGATAACTGGATTAAAGTTTATTTGGATAATTTGGAGCATTAACGTGCAGATTAATTTACCATGGGCAGTTGTAACAAGCAGCAGGTCAAAGGATAAGTATATTTCGACTGTAGTATTGATAGACTCGTAACGTAAAAAGTAATTCAAAGTTAATACATACCTTGCGAAGTTTAACTCAGGCTTCTTCGTAGTGTCATGTAAGCTAAAAAAATAATTTAATATGAGATTATTAGATGTATAGACCAGCAACAGATAAAAAAAAACGCAACGAGAATGCCTTTTTTAGAAGGTTAATTGGACCGGTAAAACCCCAAATTTCGTCAAGCTTACATTATGTACATTAAATGAGCCACCCAATAACCAATCAATTAAAATACAATCACGACCAGTGGTCCAATTCGTTTTTCAAAGTTTCTCGAGTCATCGCTAATGAACCGTGATATAAATCAAATGAGAAAATAAAAAAATATAAGCCATCCTACAGATGAATTTGTTGCTATCAAAGCCATATTAGACGCCGGCGACACTGTTGTCGAGATCAAGAATATTTTTTTTAAACTGACTGAATAAAGGCAAAGGTTTCTGATCACATTTAACCGGAATGTGACCTGGGGTAAATGTCCAAAACGAAATTGACCCCAGTGGAGCCGGGCACCTCAGCTAGTCTCATATAGACTAAAAGATATCGGACTTGAATTAGGAGCTTATAAATGATTTATCACTACATAGTATAAAACAAAGTCGCTTTCTCTGACCCTATATCCCCATGTTCGCTTAAATCTTTAAAACTACGCAACGGATTTTGATGCGGTTTTTTTTAATAGATAGAGTGATTCAAGAGGAAGGTTTATATGTATAATAACATCCATTAAATATTGGAGAAATACTGTTATTTTTGAGGTTTCCAATGTGATGTCGTACAAAAATAATTTTTTTCCGCTTACATTGCAAACGCAGGCTGAACCCTACGAGATTTATCAAAATAATGTGCTAAGTATTGTAAACATTAAAAAGGTCTACAGAAAACTCCGCGATGGTATATATCTATCTCTTATGGATATCCCACAATAGCATTTTTTTCTCATTTACTTTTTACGACAAATAATGGCTAATTTTCGAAGCGATTTTAACCAATACAGCATTAATCCTTATCCAATTAAATACCTTAAATACATTGTTGATTTAATATAGATCTATACGGCCCATTACAGCATATGATTTAAATGAATATTTTCGAAGATATTATAGATTTAAAAATTGCGGGATGTAGTGTTTGCGGCGGTACCGGCCGGCCGGGGCGGCGGGAGCGTGCCTCGGAGGCCGCGGTTCTCCCTATAGCACTTTGAATTTATTATTTCTCTAATATCTAATAATCATGTAATAATAATATCTAAGTTTTTTTTTATTTCAAATATCTCAATGTAGAAACTCTACGTAAAAAAACAAATTTAACAAAAAAAATAACCGACTTCAAAGGAAAAGCGCTAAAAAGTAAAAAATAATGTTCATTTTTGTAGTTACGATTTCTGTTATTTTTTGAGTCGGTGTCAGCCAAGGTTAGGTTAGGTTAGGTTAGATTAGGTTAGGTTCTCTTGATTGGTTATTATTTTTTGTTAAATTTGTTTTTTTATTTGTTAATTTTTAGTGAATCTGAAGGAAACTTACTAATTTGTACACGTCCTTTCCAATAAAAAAAGAATCACCGAAATCGGTTGGCGTTATATTGAGTTATTCGTCCATTTGTCGCGCACATCTTAATACAAATTTAAGACTTTTATGATTTTCTCATGGATATCATTGTCAGAACTTAACCAAATTAAAATGGGACCACTTGGGAAGCACTAGCTATCATTTAAAAAAATAATCATCAAAATCGGTTCACCCAGGAAAAAGTTATGAGGTAACAAACATAAAAAAAAAAACAAAAAAAAAAAAAAAACATACAGACGAATTGATAACCTCCTCCTTTTTTTGAAGTCGGTTAAAAATGGTTTATTTGTGTATCATTGTGTCAAAATTTTTTTTTAAATGACATTATGCCCGTGCAAAGCCGGGACGGGCTACTAGTAAAAGTATTAATTAATGTAATTTAAAAACTTCGTATATTTTATTTCATTTGTTTAAACTTCTGGTAGGAAAATATCACTAAGTTTTCACACGAATTCGAATTAGTTAGTGAAGAAAAAATTCGCTAAGAAACTGCGCTGGTATTTAGATTTTTTTCCCTCGACATTGATAAATGCTACCGCCCAACTGTTTTGTTTTTGGTAGAACAGCACCCATTAAAATATATTTTTGTATACATAATGTATAATTTAGTGTATTTGATGCACGTTAGTGTTTATTTTAGAGGTCATAAGCTGAAATACACATGTGGAATGTCAGCGGATATCGTGTACTTTAACAGTTTTCCAACCGCCTGCGGCCCTTCGTCGTATGCTCCTTTATTAGAGTTTTCCATTACTGTAATGGCGTCGTTGTTGGACATTTGTCCCGTCCCGTTGCCCTCGTGACAGATAGAGGGAACTCTTCAACTGCCCCCGACGGACTTTTTCATGCCACCTGCGTCCTGGCGAGCCGTACGACAGCTTTGTGAATTTTGAAAGCCCTTCAGCGTGTGTTAAGGGTTAATGATTTTCTTTGTGTACCTGGAAAATGGCTAACTGAAATTGAATTTACGCTCAGAAGATTTTTTTAAATCTACATAAATACCATTGATCTAGTTTTTTAGGATTATTTTATCACGTTCTCTGAAAAACGATTAGTTAGTTTCTCATAGGGGAACAATTTGCACCATTGATTCGCACTGATAATCCAGCGCTGAATAAACCATACAGCGCGCTGTTCTAGGTATATGGAACAACCACACAGTCATACATAACGATTTTCTTCATTGTTTTTCACTTTACAAGAAAACCTTGAAAATTAGTTGTTCGAAAGAAGTGCTTTTAACTTATTTGAAAAAAAAAAAACTAATATTGTGTTTGTGAAAGTAGGTAGGTAACTAATTGCCCAAGCATTATTTTTTAAATGAAATGTAAGGATAATGTAACTTTTGCAAACTTAAACTGAACTGAAATGTGACAGTGCTCCAGGCTGGGATAACATAACTTGCAAACTCATTAAAATTATTAAACCCTTCATACTAACGCCTCTTGCACGTATTGCAAACCTTAGTATGTCTACAGGAGAATTTCCCGAATCGTGTAAAAGAGCAATAGGTCTATAAATCAGGCGACAATGGAGAAGTAGCGAACTACAGGCCAATTTCACTACTGCCGGCTATATCAAAAGTGCTTGAGAAACTGATCAAAGTTAGATTGATTTTGTTCCTAAAAACAAATAGTGTATTGGCTAAAAATCAATATGGGTTCCGAAGGAAAAAATCTACAACGGATGCAGTGGAAGAGGTGGTTAAACACATATCTAATAGTTTAGATCTTGGCAAGCGTTGTATTGGTGTCTTTCTGAATCTGGCAAAGCCCTTTGACTCCGTATCATTTACAATACTTTTAAAGAAACTAGAGGTGATGGGAGTAAGAGGCATTGCATTAAAATGGATTACTAGTTACGTGAATGATAGAACACAGCGCGTAAGAATAAGTGGATTATTAAGCGAACAGACTGATATCACATATGATGTTCCACAGGGAAGCGTCCTAGGGCCCCTACTTTTCATAATCTATATCAACGATCTATGTAAGTTTAAAGTCAAAGGGTGTCAAATGTATACTTATGCTGATGACACAGCTCTAGTGTTTACTGGATCGACATGGAATGAATCTTTCGAGCTTGCGGAAGCAGGACTGACAACTATAAAGAAGTAGTTAGACCTTCATTTATTGACTTTAAATGCCACCAAAACAAAATATATTTGTTTTGGCATCACAAAAGCATCACTTCCTCTAATAAATCCTGGCATAAAAATACATACCTGCAAAATCGCAAATAGAGGAAGTTGCTCATGTCGGGTCCTCGAACGAGTAACTAGCATTAAATACCTGGGGGTAGATATGGATGAGAGGCTATCTTAGGAAGATCATATATCCAATGTATCTGGCCGCATGCGAAAATTAATATATGTGTTTAAAAGCTTACGTAATGTAACCAAGCCCAAACTTCTAAAAGTGGTGTATTTTGCATTAACACAGTCCATAATAACCTACTGTATCCGATCATGGGGAGGTCCAGCTAAATCTCATCTAATTCACTTGGAAAGGGCACAACGTATATTACTCAGGGTCATGTATAAAAAGCCACATATGTGTCCCACACATTATTTACATGCAGAGGTGCAAGTTTGGACGGTTCGACAACTATTTGTAGCCTCCCTTCTGTCAAACGAAACAAGTATGGACCCTGGACTTAGTGTCAAACGCACGCGAGGGAAAGGCACCGTACCAGTTCCTAAAACGCGTACAGCATTTGCCCAAAAGTTCCATCCATTCCTAGGAACATACGTGTATAACAAAGTTAACAGAAGTATTAATGTGAGCGCCACCATGAATAATCATGCTAAAAAAAAAAAGCATGGTTGTTAAGTTTAAACTATTCTGACACAGAAAAAATGCTTGATATTCTTAGTTAATTATAATTATAAATGGCTCGTTGTACGCATATTAACTATATTTTGTATTCTTCTCTTTCTTTTTAAGTTTTTCTCTTTGTTTATTTGTTGATTGTGTCTTTAGCTTATTTTGTTGACTAACTTTAAATATTCTGTAACATTTTTAGCTTATCATAAATGCCATTACACACTTTTATATAAGTACTGTCCCTTATGATACAGCACGTAAGGCTAGTTTAAGGGGCAAGGTCTGACACTGCAATAATGGCTTTTGATACTTTTAAGTTTTAGTTAAAAGTATATATTTTTTAGTTTTAAGTACCTTTACTGTTATTGCACTCAAATTGTTATATAAATAAATATATTTCATAATATATATAAAATAAATATATTTCATTTCATTTCAATTCAGTCTATTGTGTAGAACTTAAATATAGATAAACACTAGCAGCCTGTCCCGGCTTTGCACGGACCATAGAAAGCGCGCATGCTAGGTCTAATTAATTAAATAATATAATTTAAAAAAATATCATTTTGACACAATGATACACAAATAAACCCTTTTTACGTAGAGTTCCTACATTGAAATATTTGAAAAAAAAAACTTAGATATTATTATTAGATGATTATTAGACATTAGAGAAATAATAAATTCAAAGTGCTATAGGGAGAACCGCGGCCTCCGACGCACTATTTATAGGCACGCTCCCGCCGCACCGGCCGGCCGGTACCGCCGCAAACGCTACGTCCCACAATTTTTAAATCTGTAATATCTCCGAAAATATTCATTTAAATCATTTGCTGTGTATAATAGGGCCATATAGATCTATATTAAATCAACAATGTATTTAAGGTATTTAATTGGATAAGGATTAATGCTGTATTGGTTAAAATCGCTTCGAAAATTAGCCATTATTTGTCGTAAAAAGTAAATGACAAAAATGTTTTTATTTTGGGATATCCATAAGAGATAGACATATACCATCGCGAAGTTTTCTGTAGACCTTTTCAATGTGTACAATACTTAGTACATTATTTTAATAAATCTCGTAGGGTTCAGCCTGCGTTTGCGATGTAAGCGAAAAAAATGTAATCACATTGGGAACCTAAAAAATAACAGTATTTCTCCACTATTTAATGGATGTTATTATACAAATAAACCTTTCTCTCCAATCACTCTATCTATTAAAAAAAACCGCATCAAAATCCGTTGCGTAGTTTTAAAGATTTAAGCATACATAGGGATATAGGGATATAGGGACAAAGAAAGCGACTTCGTTTTATACTATGTAGTGATAAATATAAATAAATAAATTAGTGATTTCTAAAATTGCATTCTGAAAGCTTTTTTTAGCTATCCAGTTAATTGTGGAACTTATGATAAATATTATAAAATAAAACAAAATCCTGTCTCATTGAATTTAACATGATTTACGTAATCTGTATTGTCAACTTTTCCTCTGTTCGTTGTGATAAACAAGATATTCGCTAAAAAAGCCTAATACGCGCTGTTGTTCGCGTAAGTTTTATTCACTTTTCTATGGAGGTTTCCCGCGTTTCTTGGCGGTTTTTATTTTGCTTGATATTTCCTGTATGTTTTATTCCTGTATATTTTGTTCATTCGCATAATATTGGTCAATTTAAATCGATATAGTGAATTTGAGAGCAGTCTGTGATATTAAATTAAAATAGATCAATGATATTTATGTTAACTAGGGGCCCATATAATCTCCTAAAATGAATGCATAAACGAATGTATAGATGATTCTGGTGGCAAAGAGTATCTCTTCAACTTGGTCGTGTTACCTAAATGTACAGAGAAAAGTAGCTAATTTTTTTCGAGATTCACTTCGGAAGTAGGGACCATCCGGTAAAAGTTGATTACCTTTACAGGTTTCTTCGCAGTGACCTTTTTATTATGTGATATTAGTATTTTTCTGCAGGTCAATTGCTACCGGGACGTTGCTATCCTAACATATCCCAGCCCAATCCCTTTGAATTATTCCTAAAAAGACATAAATAAAAAGGAAAACGAATATAAAATATCATAAATATGAATTTTGCCGTGAATCAGAAGGGTGCCGAAAAGAGTCCCCTAGCATTGCAGGATTCATAAATAATCTGCGAATTCTGGAACGTTTCAAAATCATTTAGTTTATGATACTACGTAATACTTGCACTGAAAAAAAAATCAGTGAATTCAACTGAATTCCGATAATAACAACCGTCTTTCAACGTTAAAATAGAGCTAACTAAGTAAATCGGTTACTCTGAGTGAACATTTTCAATTTGGTATATTTCATGCTTTTTATAATATACATGATAATGCATAATTTTGGATGTTCTGGGTTTTATGAAGGCAACCCGCGCTAAATAAATTTTATAATCCAAACAGTTTCTCTTAAAAAACATTCGAGTCTTATATCCGATTTGTTCCGATGGTAGAAAAAAAAATGGGTTTCTTGCTGAAGAAACCCGTATAGGCGCGGTTTCTTTGACATTGCCCAATAACATGAGGAATGTGACCAAAAATTTGCAGCCGCCACCGAATCTGGGAACGTTTCAGCGTTTCGGGCTGCCCGCGAACTCTTGTCACCCCGCGTTATATCTCGTTCGGGGGGCTGTTTTTATCAAAGATAAATGCGAAATCGAAATGTCCTTTTTGCAACTGGAAATCCTTGAGTGCCGCGAACGGCTCGAGATTTATCTACGCATCACCTCCGTCACTAAATTCGCGGCTTTCGTTTTATTGCTTCACGTTTGCGCAACGACCCGCCACCCGCATCTGAGCGTGCTCGAGGATATCGGTTATTTCTGAATGAATAAATCAATGAGCAGATGTGCACATGATCTATGTGTTATGTTATTGTATTTTTTTTTGTAATTATTTAAAGCACTTTCGGTACAACCGAGACTCGGGAGGTTGACACTTGACTTGTGTTCTTAGATAGGTTGACTACCTACCGTTGCTTGAAAAGAACATTTCAATAGCTTGAAGGGTTAACCGCCGCCACAGTAACCCAACTCCAATAGGAAATTCGAAACTTTCACCTCTCTCTTACATACTTGGACATAATATTGCGCTACACGCTGCAGTGGCAATACATATGCACTTAAAAATTAGCAATTCCAGTATTTTTTCTCAATGCACAATTGTATGAATTGCATGTTGAGTTTAGGTGACAACTGGGACTACAGGCTCAGAGCGCTGTTCTAGGTCTATGGAATAACCACACAGTCATGCATAACGATTTTCTTCATTGTTTTTCACTTTACAAGAAAACCTTAAAAAAAAAACTTGGGAGGCGATTTTACAGTGGCATGAAATTTTTCAATTGTACAAAATACCTAATCCACACAAAGTCAACCCTGATTTTTGAATTGAAAACCCGAAATGTTTAATTAAAATCTTGTTAAAGTTTATTTTTCATGCCGGACCAACTGGATTCGTTTTTTCTAATATTAAATTTTTACATTACCTCTTGCAGAGTATTAATGCAATCTCATAGATCACCAATACGGCATTCGTCCGAATCAATCTGCTGTTGGCCTCCTATAAGTTTAAGTCTCACATGAGATGTGCGATACGCTCGAAAATCATGGCGAAGGTATTGTTATAGACCTGGATATCGCGAAAGTATTTGACCGGGTCTTCCACCCAAGTTGTGTGACTGGATCGCCGACTTTCTGCATGGCCGCAACATAAACGTCGTGTTTCGATGTTTGTTGCTTCAGAGTCATGTCAGTGAATGCCGGAATACCGCAGGGTTCTGTGCTGAACCCAACTCTTTTTCTAGGATCCCTAAAACTAGGATATTTTGATGTTTATCATTTTATCACATCATAACAGCGTATTTCGATTGACTATCGCCCGGTTCCACCACCTCCAGCTACAAAAATCCCTTAAAGTTATCTTTCGGTTACATCATACAAATATGCAATGTAGCTGAAAGATAACTATCGGATTTCAGGTAACTGGAGGTGGTGAAAATAGGGGTATGTGGATACATAGACTACGTCGTGAATTAATCGACCTAATTATTATCCGGAAAAAACCAGCCCAAAGTAGTTCCAAACATGAACTTGCAGAATAATAAAGAATACCTTCCGTCCTTGCCCCACGGTCTTGTAAGTAACACAATTTCAGGCGGCAGAGCCTAATTGAGTTAGTCAACTTCAGCAGCGTAATAAATGTAAGTTTTTCTTTGCGCTACGTTGACACTGCTGCGACAGATTTTACTCGCTACGCTTGCCCGTAATTTAGAGTAACTTACAGTCAACGAAGGCTAAGTAAAAAACATCAACAGTGGCGCAATAATTCACGGATTTAAGCTGTTTTAACTGAACTCGAATGTATTATTAATACTTGCATAACTAACTACGTACGCTAACCACAAGATAAAAGGATGGAGAAGTGGACGTTTACCGGTGCTGAGCTGAGAGGTTACCATGGCACATTAATTCGCCAAGTGAACAATCAAGTTATTGATTAAATCTGACGTTTGGATGAATTTCGTGCCATGATAAATGCTAAATTTAAATTCACTTGGCCGAATAAAACGTCTTTTAAAAGTTCAATCAGATTTAATCACGTCCTAGTGACACGGGGACCTGCCTACCATACCAGAGTTCTGGGTTCAAATCCTCGCCCCGTTCATGCACGACTTTCTCTTTCTGAGTTGGATAAGTGCATTTTGTCATGACTGCGAGTTGCTCCGTGGTTCGGAATCCATGTACAACTGTAGGTCCCCGTGCCCTACTATGTGGTAGGGGGTAAGCCCGCCCTTTTATATGGGGAACTCTCACAAAATCCGGGGAATAATTCAGTCTGATATCAGTCCAAACAGTACCTGACCTGATCGGAGCCGGGTACCTCAGCTACTGAAATAATAAACCACAGTTTAGTCTTGTATTATTTTTGTATGTGTACCGGCATATGCAGATCTTAGCTAACGAGGTGCTATGCCGGATTCTAAGCGGGAGTGTGCATTAACCTAACCCTACGTTTAAAACCCAGGTTACAAACGCCGGCAAAACGTTCCACAATGTTTGTGTTTTCGACACATTTCTGTCGACCACAAAAGGAAGCTCGGTCAATTTCCATGAATTAAAAAAAAAAAACAAAAAATATTAACTATAATAAATGCTAGGTTACAAAATTTCTTTAAAGTCCAAAAACAATATTTGGTTCTTTCTTTAGTTTGAAAGTACAGTGTGGGCAGTCTGTGGATAGTAGGACATGAAAGTTTGTTCTTGCTAGAAAACTAGCAAAGTTGCGTCCGTCGCCGGCGCGGCCTGTGTCCTAGCAACGCTAACACCTAATACGAATCTCTAACCGCAGCTTAGCTCCCGAGGCAAGCGTTCCTTTGAAAAGTTTATGAGTTGAATCTTCGCAGATTCCCCCTCGACCGCTAGCGGCTCTATTCGGTAACGTTTTGCGTTTCAACATCTTAAAACATGTTCTTGTGTTCGCAACAGAATACAATTTATTGTTTTTTTTTACGTAACTGGACATGGATAGCTAATACCAGAACGACCGTCATGATATTAAAGTAACACCCCACATGGGAACTAGGTGCCATGCCAGGAACTTCAAGGCAATGTAGGCAAGCTGATATGTTATCAATATATTTTATTTTGGCATTTTTTTAATTGCATTGCAGTTTGCTACACCATTGCTGTTTCAGTAACCTGAAACAGCATAGCATGCATGCAGCATGTTCTTTTTGGTGTTTTGCAAATTTAATAAATATCTGTTTTTACACTTGTAATATTCATAAACTTCCAAAATGTAATTGAAATCTGTTAATCTGGCATTATAGTGCCAGAAGACTGTGAATGAATGACGGAATGACTAACGAACATGGCCAAATCGCAGAGCTTCCCTGCTATTTCAGATCCGTAGAAAACCAAAGAAATTATTGTATGTGGAAGGTTAGAGAATACAGGTCCGGGGAGCGTTGACTGCCGGTTAGGGTAATGTTCTTTGTGGCACAGTTAACTTTCTGCGAAAAAATAATGCCCCATGAAGGTGGATGCCAGTGAAACGGGAAATATTGCTACAGGATAACGTGAGTCTTTTTTTATGTAACTGGGTATGGATGGCCAATACCACACCCACAGTCACTATATTAGCCCAGCACACCGCATTCCCCGAAGGAATTATGTGCCATGCCAACCTTCCCTTTATGAGCACGGCTACATTAAACTGGATGGATAACACGTAAAATTATTCATTGGCGCTTCGTTCATATTTTCATTCAATGCGAGGGGCCCTACAGTTTTACATGGATTCAGAACCGTGGAGCAGCTCGAATTCGTGAAGAAATGCACTTATCCAACTGAAAAAGAGAAAGACAGTGGTGCATGAACGGGTGGGATCAAAGGCAAGTGCCTGCGCCACTAAGCTACGAGCCGACGATATGAATAAGCATTTTTTTTAAAAGTATTGAGGCGACAGAAATAGGTCAAAATATTTATTTATCACAAGACTACCTTGTTCATATAAATTCACACATATGTATGTTTGTGTGTATGTGTGTGAATTTATTTATTCCACCTAAGTTCCAAACTCCTCAACAAGACGCAGATGTAGACGTTTGTAATATAGCTATAAATTTGCAAACAACCTTAACAAACTCGACTGCCGTAAAAAAGTGATTGACTTACCCCCGTTTTCACCACCTCCAGCTACCTGAAATCCGATAGTTAACACTCGGTTACATGGCACATTTGTATGGTGTAACCGAAAGGTAACTTTGGGATTTTTGTAGCCGGAGGTGGTGAAACCGGGCGTTAGTACACGGAGACAAACGTGCTAGTTTGGGATGGCAGCAAGGATATCTTTCACTATAAACTTGAACTGGGGGCCTATAAAACGTGTTCCACACAAAAACTTTTTCCCACCGGCAAAAATGAGCTATGTGAAGGTTTTATCCAGTATTTTGTTACTGCTCTTCAATAAAAAAATTTTTTTTTTTATTTTTGGTCACGGCAGCTTTGCTGTGCTTTATTATTCTTACTATGGACTTCTTGTATTGTTTTTAAGGGTGTTGGTAGGGTGTTGGGGCCATTCTAGCACAAGCTATAACTCGTTTGGAAGGTACGGGAAAAAATGCAGCATCTTCTGAAATATGTGCTACTAGCTCAGGTACCCGGCTCCGCTCGGGTCAATGTCGTTTTGGACAGATGTCGGGCTGATTTGTTTCCTGAATATTCCCAAGGTCCAAACTGTCTCTATACCGAAATGCATCAAAATATTTGCAGTGCGTGAAAGCGCACAGACAGACAGAGTTAATTTCGCATTTATAATATTAATATGGATGTAACTTCCAAGATAGAAAGTGCACAAGTTGCAGTTGTATTCAAAACCATGCCTTCGTCACTGTTTTGTAGAAAGTACATTGTTGCCCGACAAATTTTATTAAAAACCGTGCATTCTGCAATGTTTTGTAGCAAGTACACGTTTTCCCGACAGTTTTTATTCAAAATCGTGCCGTCTTCACTGTTTTGTTGGCTTGGTACCTAGGTAGTAGGGGGTACCGCTGCTATTAAAGTTCGCTCGGATATGAAGTACATAAGCAATGCCGCTGACACAGCCCATCTCATTTCAATCAATATCCCGCGCGAGCTTAAAAAGTCGCGTACTCCTGAAACCGGAACTTCGCAGACGCATTGTGCGAAGTTGTCGAGGGGCGGGGCGGGGGCCGGCAACTTGTGCTTGGGAACGGGGTGGCGATTCTTGGAAATCCGCGCTCAGGAATCAAGAACCTTTCAGTCGAGAAAAACGATTTAAGGTGGCCCAACCCGCTCAACTCCCCATACAAACGGGGAAAGAAGATCACGCCCATATTTCTTATCAGAGATCCCACATTTTGCTCAGAAGAGCTTTATTTGATCGAACTAGATGTCTGATGACCGTTGGCATTGTAAAATTGTGTTTGGTTTCTAAGTTATAAGGTCCGAAAGTTCCAATTTTTCGCGCGTTTTATACAATAACTTTGGTGGTTTATTATCAATGATAAAGTAAGAAAATCTTAAAAAGATTAGTCATCAGACATAGCTTATTTAATCAAGATTTATAATCTATTTGGTTTTTGTTAGATTTGTGACTACAGCGGACGTGGTTTACTTTTAGCTATAAGTCGTTTTAAAATCGAAATTTTCGTAACTGTAAGTAATCATACACTATGCACATTGTCTTTTTTGTGGACACGTTGCATCTTCCTCATAACGGAGCCTGTCTTTTTCTTTGAAACAGAGAAGGTCCCAGAGCGCAACAGAACTGTTTTGTACAGTGCCCGCGAATGAGTTAGTCCCGCCGGGTTGGGCCACCTTAATAGCGGTAGTCTAAGCGATTTTCGCGACGGAAATACTCCAGAGCACGGTATTTCAATAAATCAAGATTTTTCGACGAGAAAATCGCTTTACACGGTTGCTGCACATAGTATTTGTTGAACTTACCGTTTTTGCGCCATGCCGTACTAGACTGACGTGGAGGCGAAACATGTCGGCACAGTATGGCATCACACATCAGAAAACCTTAAGTTCTACTGGACTTCCGGGCCAAGCTGGGATGGCTCACATAGTCCATATTTACGCACGATGACCTCTCTGTAGCAGTGGGTTTAGTGCGGACAACAACCGCCTAACTAACTAACTTTAGTTAGTTAGTTGTAACGCAAGTAACCTCAAGTTCGATGAATAATATGTGTAAACTAGGTAACGACAACTCAAACATCAATAACCGCATCCCAAGCGCTACCCACCTTGGCGGAGACGGGAGTCGAGGTGTGGTGGTGTTCGGGCGGCGTGGGCTGCGTGGTTAAAAAAGCGGTTTTCGAAAATGAAGATTCCTGATTTCTGAGTTCCTTAATTAGTAATTCCATGAATAGACCCCCAGGGCGGCCCTCCGGGGCGGGGACGGCGCACTGCTCCGACATTAGCCTTGGTCGATTCATGATATGCTACTTCTATACATACTGGTACTTGCACTAGCTATAAAAGTTTTAATTTTACTTTTGGATAAAGGCGTTTAGGCAATCTATGAAAAACCGGTCAAGTGCGAGTCGGACTTGGACACAATGGGTTCCGTACCATCGTACAAGATTTAACATAAAAATCACATTTTTCGCATGGGGCGACCACCTTTGATTTTTGCTATTATTTTACCGATTTTTTGTTATAGCAGCAAAATAAATACATATCAGCTGCCTACCTATTACGGTTCACAAGATACGGCGCTGTGACGGACGGACGGACGGACGGACGGACAGCTGAGGCTTAGTAATAGGGTTCCGTTGGCACCCTTTTGGTACGGAATCTTAAAAATCAACTAGAGTCCTTTGTTATAAATATTTTTCATTATTTAAAAGATTCAGGTAACGTAACAGAAGACTCTGACGCCAGCCATATGAAAAATATGGTATGGAAGCAAGGGTTTGGAAACAATATTTCGACTAGTTTAAATAGGTCAATTTGGAACAAATGAAAATGAAACTTACAATATACGTTTACTTGTTACGCTTTCAATGTTTCGCTGGAAACTTTAACCATTAAGATTCAACTGTTTGTTTTCATTTAAAAAGTTCATGTTTATTTAAACTTTACAACTTTTTTATATCTCTAGTATTATGAAAGTTGCAGTAGTATGAAATGAGCATAATTATTTTTCCCTTTGGATATTGATTGTATGAGGATAGGCTGATAAAAATTCAGTACACAATTTATAAGCAAAACATATTTTCGAAATAACAATCTTTTCCCTCAATATGTAAAAAAAAAATGCGCACCTAAAATAGAATGCTACGTTCTCCTTATTATTTACAGTACCCGCGAGGCCTGTCAAAAATAAATAGGCGCTCAGCCTGCTCGGAAATTACGGTAGTAAATAAATTGCCGTATCTGCTACTTTTTCGTGACCATTACGTCACCATTATCATCACAACTTGTGTCACGATGCCAAGCCTCAGTAACGATCACGTTTACGTTCGAAATTCACATCTTTTACAGTGTTGAGCTGCAGATAACGCTCGCCGAGTACTGACTCCGTCCTGGTCTTTTACTTCTATTGAACTGAAACGCTTCAGGCTATTCGAAAGACATTTCATTTGACGCCTCGCTCGCACTGTCCGGCGGAAGAACGTAAACACACGAACGCTGTTTGCTGAAACTACTCACACGTATCCCAAAATGGCAATGCAAAAGTGCACTTTTCCCAAAACTCTGAAGATATCGTTTCAAATGGCACGATCGAGAGGGGTGGTCACGTTTGACAACATTCGAATGAAGTGTTACGAACGCCTCTGCGAGGATCGGTCGGAACCGTTCAACCGCAGCCGAGGTTTTTATGGGAAATAAATCCTTAAAGCTAGTATTATTGGTGTCGAATTGGAGTGCACGGGCGAGTTAGAGGGGGTAGTTTTCTCTGAAAGGGGTTGGATTAAAAGTTGGTCGCCGCAGGCGCGCGGTCGCATACGTTCTTTGTACAGATACGGTTTTTATAGGAGCAATGGCTGAAGAGAAAATGTGTCTTATTGGATTTCTGGGTCTGGCAACTAGTGGTTTATTGATAATTAAGTTCCTATCGAACTTGTGCCATTCAGGCGTGGTCAACATTTCCTTTGCGTTTGTTCCTTTTAATGTTTACAGCGCGCAGCTTTTGCGGTTTTTCTTCGATTTTAGCAGCTTTTCGTTTCAGATTTAGAACATTCGCTTTTTTCTAAAAGTGACAATGAACTTTCATAATTGCTAGTTCTAGCAATAAATGAGCTTGCATACTTTATTGCTTAATTTACAATCCTATACTATAGTAAACTATCATAGGACTTGTTCTCACCATATTCTCCCTGAGAACCGACGCGAAGACTTCCACTAAGCCAATTACAAGTTTCTAGGCCGCCCCGCGCATCTCCATCCGCCTACATAATGCAAAATTACATCCATTGTCTCCTTTCATGTACCTAATTGGTCTAGAACTCTAGAGCAAGATCCTATTAAGATCCAATCAGAGTTTGTAAAGTTACTTCCTCTCTTACCTACCTTTATTTGAACAGCCATGATCGTTTAATTGAAATGTTATAAACTCTGTTTAACAAACTCATGATTAATTAATTGTTCTCAGCAGTCTTATGAAATTAACTGATCACAAAAACATTTTCGCGTTCTGTAAAGCAGCGAATTGGGTACACATTACCCCGATGCTGAAAACGAGCAAATTTGAAAAAAATCGGTGTGACCAAATCGTTCATTAATAATTTGCGAATACGACCCTACTGGCAGTTAAACAGATCCACGCACCAACAGCAAAACAACTCAGATCAAAGAACCTAACCTATCAAGTTGGTGATACATACAACTGAAGAAGTTACATTCCCGTATTTATTTATTTATGTTATACTTATACATTGTACTTTACGGCTATACACCAATTCGAAAAAATATGTTTTATTACCGCGGCGATCATTGTCGTGGCAATACTGTTTTATTTTTTAAACCATGGAAGGTTCCATTTTTAAAAAAACTTGCAAATAATAAATTTAGGCTTGGCTTATTTCAACCGCTGGGTACTCGAAGAACCATTCCTGGAACTTGGGAGTCAGAAATTGCACTCGTGAGGTTTATTAGTCCTGTAATATAGAATACGAATTGATTGACAATCTGTGACAATCCAAGTCACTACAAAAATACATGTTTGTCTTTTGTTGCTTCCCATACTTGCCAGGTGGGAGTGGATCTAGAAAGTGTCGTATTTAAAAGTTATATCGTCACGTAGTCCGGCTCGAAGGACCAAGTTTTCAGTGCGGTAATCTGCGCGTCGACTGCGGGTACTTCGCATTCACCCGAATTTTACATCAACGCTGCGACAACCTTCGGCGAAATCCCGACTAAGTGTCGAGAAAATGACCTTATTCAATGTTTGAAATATTTTAGGTATAACTTTTTTGTTCCAAATGTTACTTACGGTCATGAATTTTAATGAATATTGTACAAATAATAATAAACAAATATCGTTATGGGTGCCATCTATGACTTTCAACCACCGATATGCGGTTTCAAGGGTACTCAGCTGCGGTTGATTGTGTGAACAAACTTGTAATGCCCAATTATTGGTTAAGGCATACATAACGAGTGGCGAACTGTGTCACCAAAATATATAAATAAAGTCATTATTATGATGAATGAATATATGAAAGCTCCTGGTATGGCCCCTAGTGACCATGTGGCGTTTTATGTTATGTTTTTAAATTAATTTTGCACACCATATTTAATATTAATATATATTTTTGAGATATCCGCCCTGTTAAAGTGGATATGGCCCCAGCTCCCCCAACTTTCGCTGGCCGTTTGCATAAATAAATGGTCCACCGCCTCTGCGGACATTGAATCTTATGCCGCCCTACTCCCAACTTTTGTTCCATATGGATGAAGGGGCTCGGGTCATTTGTAAATTAGCGATCTCAGCTCACTCCTTAGAAATACTCCTGTATATTTGTATGCCTAGGAACCATTTGCTGTGAAGAGCAATAATATACTAACTCAAAATTAATAGTAACCTAAAATGATTACTATTTATGCCCCAAATTATATTTACTGAAAATCTCTTGTATTTTGGGCAACCGTTTTTAGAGTTCTGTGTGTCATTCTGTTCCGGTAGTAGTATAGTTAGAACGTATTCTATCTGTTTTGAACCTGTCTATTGTGATTATATACACGGCTATCGTTAACATAAGATGCAACATGCATTACCCTTTTATATGCTGCGAGCCGATCTGTTTTGATATTTTTGTATCATATTTATTCAGATTGATTGATTTTCAGTTGAGCCTAGTGGTTGACGACTATGTTAAGTGTGTTGGAGACCGCGGGTTCGACGCCCTACCCGGGTTTCGACGCACATGCCCTCTATATTGTTTTACGGTTAAACGTGCATTTGTATTGAGAATGCTGTTCTCTCCATGCTTCGGAAGCCATATAAAACTGTAGGTCCCCTTCTATATGAAGGTCATGGAGTACACGGAGATAGTCAGTCTTCATGTATGTATTAGGTTGTTGGGTTAAACCCGTCCGTATTGGTACCATCTCATCGGATGAATGTTGTCAAGGGTCAAGTGTTTCAGCTTAGCACTATAACAAGACACGGACCGATCATGAAAATCATATTTTGCCGCATAGTTCCAAGCATACATCATCCGCTAAATGCGTTCTGTGAGTAGCGAGTTCGCCTCAATTTATGAATTTTGACCTTGCACATATCTTAGCCCTTCTGTCGTACATAATGTATGTATAATAAAACCATTATTACAAACTGATTAACCTCCTATAATTCAGTAATAACGGCCTCTATAATCCAGTAGTATTTCGTCGGAAGTTTCGTCAGCAATCAGTGCGGAATTGATGACCGAGACGTTGCCTCGCCACAACCATAGTAATAAGTAAATTAAGTAATAACGAAATATTTGCTAAATATACCGTGTGTCAATCGTATTATGTACTTTCGTAGATTTAATGTTACTTACTGTTTACAGCCACGCATGCTTCGTGAGGACCCTGCGGAAAGAAACTGGAAACATATGAAATGTGATAATTATTTAGAATCGGGACATCAATAAAAAAAAAGACCTGAAAAAGAACGTATTTATTAATATACTGCAAGGCTGGAAATAATATTGTTTTCGCTTCTTTGCTTCCATGGAGGTGACGAATGTAATTTCTTCACCTCCATGGACGAGTCCATTATGAAATGGACTTGTTCAAAAATGCTTAGAACCTTCATATCTCTCGGCGATCTCCGACGCCACCCTTTTATCTAATGACGGACCCCTCTTGCAGTGCCGTCTACCTCCTAACCCTCGTGCCTTCGCAAAAGAGTAACGAGTCGTTGCCACAAAGCGCAACTTTTTCCAATAATGAAAAGCAAATAGAAAATTAAATAAAACCACTGAAAAATCGTGGCTCGCGGGGAAAGTTTCAATCGCTCAACATTTAATTACGGAAGGTCCTGCGAGACGTGCCATCGAGTCTCGCCAAGGAATTGGAAAACCTTTTTACTTCATTTTTCTCTATTTAACTCCGCTCTGCGATTTTTAAAATATATGGTACGCTTTCTTATTAAGGGCCTGGTACTAGCCAAATCGCAAAGTTAGACGAGGCACCCCAAGTAAACTAACTAAGTCTGACGATTATAAGTGTCATCCTTACAATATATGATTCCTTGTCTAGGAATCGAATGATTTTCGTTAATGTATGTTTCCTTTTTCTATACAAAATACATTGCGGAAACGGTGTCCATTTCCGAACTTTTTTGACTAAATGTAGAAATCTAAAAGCAAATGGAATTTTTTGTTTATGCATATATGCTGTTTTTGCTTATATCTAGAAATCGAATGACTTTCAGATTTCTAATGAGAAAAATCAACTTTTTTTATTTTTATTATTATTTAAATAAATGATGGAATAAAAAAATATTAACAATCCATTATCAGTCTGGAGTTCTATTTGGATTTGCTGAAGCGTTTCACTACATATTATTACATTTGTTAAAAAGTGCATTTGTATGGCGCGAGTAGTTGGCTAGTCCTAGCGCCTTAATTTGTAATTTTTTAGGTATTAAAAATTGTATTTAAGTAATTGTAAAGCAAACTCTTTAACTTGATGCCGGTTTTTAAAATCTCATTGCGCCCCAAACAGAAATCAGTTTAATTGAAATCTCAATGTGTTGCATGTTTTCTTCAACAGACATTGAGCGTGGCTTAATTTGAATACTCTTACGATAGCTTTTAGGCGCGAACAAATGTACTCCTTATTTCTGGATAATTAAGATACAATTTGAATGAATGTGCATTCTTTGAATGAATGATGGAAGGGGTCACCGGTGTGAGTTCACTAGCGCGTCGATACGGTCGCCGGGCGCTGTCATCGATCGCGTAGATAGATCCGCGGTCATTCACCTCGCCGACCCGCCACAGTACGCGCGCGCACAGTGCGGAACGTCAACGCGGAAGCAGAAACAAGTGGTTCGTAGCAAAGCGGCGCGGCGCGCTGCGCGGGGACTTGCCTAGCGTACCAGAGGTCTGGGTTCAAATCCTCGCCCCGATCAGGAACCACTTCCTTTCTCTTTCTGAGTTGGATTTGTTATTAAGAATCTTGTGCAAGTATTTCATGTCAGGGAGCGTGCGCCTGTTCACTAATGAGATTAAATTCCTCTAAGCCAAAAAAAATCTTTATAAATTTGTTTTGAATGTTTTCAATAATGTCTATATAAGTTTTATAGTGAGGGTTTCAAGCTGTGGATGCGAACTTCAGGTGACTTCTGACGTATGACACGTAAAGTAATCGATGCTATATAAAGAAATTCTTGACATCGCACCTAGTTCCCACGTGGTGTGCTTGCCTAATATAATGACACTGGATGTTCTATTACATAAATGAACAATCTTTTAATGCATACAATCTGCGTAAGCCTTGTTGACTGAAATCAACGTCTTTGACTATTATTTTTTTAGTGCCCGTATTATTATCGTACTAAACCGGTTTTTGTATGATTAGTCCGGTGATAATCCCGTACTAAGTTTTGACAGGTTCACTCTGAATACAGCTGCTTGAACGGCAATGACCGGGCGAGGATTTGAACCAATATCTCGTACCCATCTTATCTTAAGATTTTTTTGTGTAACAACATTGTAAACGTTCTCCATATCCCCTGGACTACAATCATATATTTTCGATAAACCAGTTCGCAGTCACAGTTATTTTATTTATGAGAACAAAAATACAATTTAACATTTAAGCATGCTGCAATAAAGGTTATCAATCTTCATTCTCAAACATACAAAATGATTTTCCCGTTAGCCCAATAAGTCTTTTGCTCTTTGGTTTTCTACCACATCGCTGAATATTCTACCCTTTCAAATTATAACAATAATTCACCCGCAAGTCAAAAGGAATAAAATATAGCCAAATACTGTGTTCCATACCCAATGCGCCTCTCAATTTTGCCGCGAGGGACGCTGATCATACAGAGATTTATAGTGACGTTTTGTGAACGAGGAACAAAACTATCGGAGAAGCGGGTGGCCTTTCCATTGTAATGTTATGTTTCCTTACTGTCGGATGAATAGTAAACATGCTGTGTCTGAAGAAATAAACAACCTTGTTTATTAAGAATCTGGTATTGTAATGAAGTATTTCGCATTTGTAACTGTGTCGGTAGTTTCGAATGAGATTAGCTTTAAAAAAGCCACTTTACTGCTTAGTTTAATGTACTAAGGGTGAAATAAATAGTCGGTACAGAAACTAAGACTAACGAAAAGTAGTACTTTGTGACGTCACTTTGACACATTTTGTATGGACGCATTCTCAAAGTAATGCAAAGTGACGTCACAAAGTACTACTTTTCATTAGTCTTAGTTTCTGTTACGACTATTTATCTCAGCCCTAGTGTTGGTATATCTTTTGTTTTATTGGCCTGACTAACTATAATGTCTAGACTGTTAATGTTATTGTCTACAATATTTAATGTATTTTATGTTCTTGAAAACTGCATTAAATGGTAACATTAAGGGAGAAAATAATTTGACATTTTAGGGTTCCGTACCCAAAGAGTGCCAACAGAACCGTATTTCTAAGCTTAAGTCCGTCCACCCATCCCTCCGTCTGTCACAGGGCTGTATCTGCACCTGAAATTTTCAGAGTTTGTATTTATTTTGCCGCTATAACAACAAATAGGTATAATAAAAAAATAATGAAAATTAAAGGCCCCCCTTTAATTTTAACAAACAACGTAATTTTATTGTGTTTAATTTTGTAAGATGGTACGGGACGGATAGCCAGTTTTTTAAAAGTATACGCTTACTATTAGATAATTTGTATGTTTCAATAATTAAGGCTTTAACCCTAATTATATATTTCAGTTGGTAGAAATGTATCTTTTGTAAACTAAACATAAATATTATTGCTTTTTCAATAAAAATACTGAAGTTGAATGTTAACTATAATTAGGTTAGGTATGGTATATTTTCCATACATGACCTTAATATAATTAACATTCAACTTAAGTCATTTTTTATTATTGTTTCTATCTTCTTCATATATGTTGATAGTAAAAATATGTATACTCACATAAATACATCGTTACTTTGATGTTGCCGATGCCTTTGCCTTTTGTATTTAATGAAATGAAATAATAATAATAAGCAACCAGTGCACAGTTTCCATCGCCGAATGTAAAATCGAACGGGTATTTGTATTCACACAGATGCGTTCCGGCGGCTTCAGGCCCAACAGCGCGGCCGCAGGACCTCTTTAGTTAATCCAAGTCCCGTACATAAGGATAGAAGGAAGGATATGACAGCGGAAATGTTCTCGCCGAAGCGTTTGAAAGGCTTCGTAAATAAATATACATTCGCGCGAATGCGATATCGCTCAGAATACTCGCCACAGCGAAGAGAACGGGGCTAAACTATTACCTATACCTTTCTCTTTTAAATAAATTGTGAATAGAGCTCAGACTGGACCCCAACAATAATCTTATGCTGATCTATACGTAAAGCCTGGCTGAATACATACAATTCTCTAGTTCGTGAGGAGATAATACAAGCTTGAATCTGCGTCTTTTTAACCGACTTCAAACAAAAGAAGGAGATTCTCAATTCGACGGAATCTTTTTTATTTATTTTATTTCTTTAATCGATGTATCCTGGCTTCTTGATTGATTCTATGTATGAACACATTATATTCTAAGTCAAAAGTCTAAAGTAACACTTTCGGTTCAAAGTAAAAATATGCGGTGTTAACGACATACCTAACTTTCCAAATTCACGTTAAGAAATCTAGTAGAGTGGGTTTAAAATAGTTAAATATTAAAATTTATTTTACTTAGTTAACATAACCATTGCTGATGAAACTCATCTTTACTATGTAATATGATGATTGATATTTTTCTTCAGCCGAAGGCGCATACTTCGGACTGTTTTGGACTGCACCCCGTCAGACCCAAGCCGCCAGGTCACGATAAATGCTATCAAACAGCGAAAATGCTAACACCAAATGTTTAAATTCCGGACTACGATACAATTGTAATTGATACAAATCAGTAAATTCATTCTATACATTTTACGTTATTGTCATTTGGATTGTTTGTTTACCAGTAGACTGTGAGTTCAACAAATCTGGTATAACTTAATTAATGATTTATACTTATTTTTCATAAGGTTTCACTACTGTTGGGACGTAGTTCCTAATGATAAATATTATCAGAATCGTTAATATAAAAACTTATTGTATTTATTTTCTGTATGCACCTTCAGAATCTCATAATCAGGTAATAATAACATTTTTCGTGATAACTCTATTGCAATTGCTGAACAATTAAAAATACATTGCATGCAAGTAGAGATGCATTTCGGTTTGTTACGGCCATTTACGGCTATCGGAATAAGATTACATCTGCTGATATTGTATCGGGCTCTGCATCCGAACGTTCGATTCAATTTCAGTTCGCTTTTATTCCGTTTAACCGTCGATTGCATGAATATATACTATAGATTATGTTTATTTCTGGATGTACGTAATAGTTGACCTTATCAGTATGTATTGCATATGTACAACTAATATAAGTTTTTATCTTTTGTATATCCAATTATTTTGGACACGTCCTGTATTCGCATAATAAAGACCAAGAGAAAGAATGTAACAGTTTAACCATAGCAATAGCGGGCCGGGTGTTGTCACCAGTAATTAATTCACAATTATCTCGAGCTACCTTTTTATCTTCGCGTCGGGGTATCTTTGTGGGGCTCCGTTGCTGCGTCGCTGACTTGAAAATCTCTCTTTCGGATGATATTTTATTTATGTTATATTTTTGACATACAGATATTTTGTTTTGTTTCACCCCTTGTATTATTCTGACGATTTCTATGAATGCTCAGTGAATTTGTAATGATTTTATTGGATTGTTTACCATGTCTTACGCCTATAATTTACGAATGCTCATAGGTGCCTTAACCTTTCAACCGGAACCCTATTTTTTTTCTTGTGTATCGCGAGAAAATTAAATGGAATAATTTTAGGGAGGGGACAAGGGTCCGCTTGGAAGTAGGTCGGAAGGCTTCATTAGCACAGATTTAATTACAGATTGGTATGTGGGTGCACCTAAAGTAGGTGTGTAGGGTACAAACTGTAGAATGTGCCCTAGATAACATAATTCCAAACGCGAGGGACCTATTTAAAAAAAACAGAATTAATTAATTTAAGCAAATAATAATACGCTGTTGACGATGATTGCAGCGACCATCTTCCTCAACAGTGGATTACTTGAAGGTTTGGGGACTACGTATTCCTGTCTATGTAGTAGTCTGAGAAGACTCTCAGCATCATTCATTAAGAAGAGCATCATTCTGAAGGCCAGATGATGTGCAGTACGAACTGACACGGTGTCTTCAGTAGTACAAGCAGTACCACTCTTCTCTCTCAGTCTCTCCTCTTATTCGAAGCGGAGCCCACACCGATATTCCACACAGATGACAACTTGAAAGAGTCCTCTCTTATTAAAGCTTTCGTATTGGAAGATTACGACCGACTTACGGATTTTCAGGGGAATGCCCGATATTCTATTGCTTGTATTTCCACTTGGTTAAACCTAATCCAGTGTTCGCTGCCCTTATGATGTGTTCATAAATTGATGTTTGTGTGTTTCGCACGTAAGTAATTCCTAGAGTTATGTTTGCACAATGTTTCTCCTAAAAAAGGCAATGACGTCTTTTAATTTTAGTTCATCAGCATTCAAAACTCAAGCTACGAAATTTCGTACCAGTACATCGGAGGCGAAACTGGAAATGAATAGCGAGCTCTTAGCTTTATGCCGCGCTTGGGAATAGTTGGTTGTGTGAGAACAGCGGGGCGCTGGAGAAGTGGCAACACTAGGCTGCCGAAGCTGACTGTTTTTTCATTTCAGTATATTGGTCGGCTTTGCGTAGCGGCAAATTGATGTAGATATCTTCTTTTTAGCATCGCGAAAACTGGAGACAGGCCTACTAGTAAAAACATTTCATCTTCGATCATCATCAGATCATCTGATTCGTTATCCAGTGTGTAGCTTAGAATTGTGACTAACAACGGAATTGTGACTCACACTGCACATCTATCACTGAGGATTAGGCAAATTTACAACGATCTCGCAAAATGGATATATGATCAGAAACGAATGTTCTGTCTAAAACACACAAATTAATAACATAATCTCTCAAATCAGTGTCAAACAAACTGTCAATAATCACACTGCCAACAATTTTTCAAAATAGCTGATAGGACGCCATCTTGCACAAATTTGCTAAACATGGGTCGCCGGGTGCATAGTTTCGCACTTTTTACACTGTAGTTGGGGTGATTTTGAAGGAATGTGTTGTACATCGTGTACAATAATGATGTTAATATTTTACCTGCGCACATATCTATTTCTACTGATTCATATGAACAGAACTTAAGTTCCATCGACGTAGGTTCCATCTCTCGCTCCTGTAAACAAGACTTCAACAGTAGTGGAGTGGAGGCAGCTTCCGGTGGTGGTTAGCTAATTGCTACAGCAGCGCGCCGAATTAGTTTGTAATATGTTAATCTTGTTATACCGGTTATAGCTGTTTACTCAAGTAAACTGCGGCTCGGTGGGTTTACTCAGCCACCACTACTGATACGAGTACACTACCGCCAGCACCGAGCAAGGAGACGGGATCCCGGCGCTAAAAAACAAAAAAATACTTCTAACCCTTATATTCGCCTGGTGTACGCCTCTAGTAATAATAGCAATACTTTTCGTGGTCAGTCTAAAAAAGCCTTTTTAATTTTGAGCTCTAGGCACTCAAAAATATATGACCTTTTTCAGAATCGCCCTGCACATATAATAATTTGTTTAACACTTATTGATACATGATTGATTATGAAGTGCCCTTTGGTTTAACCGAATGCGCATGATACGCTTGACCTTGAACACAAGCCCTGTTACTAATAAACCCAGATCATCATTTGAATAGTTATACAATGTTTTGTTCTTTGCATTGACATGCAGTTGCGAATTAGAGAGAAAGGGACAAAGCGTTGTTTAAGTATTCAGCGGATTATCTAGGTTTATTAGTAACGGGGAAGGTCTGTACTTTGAGTTATCTTAATCATCCCAATTTGTTATCTTGTTCTAGTCTCAGCAATTCGATATCTCGGAAATGTCACCACACCCCTCCCAGTGGAGGAAGGATAACTCCAGCCCTCAAGCCCTAACATATTCGCTGAATTACTACTAAAAATTGATAAGCGACATCTTCAATCCGTACCTTATCCTAATGGAGGAACCTGTTTACTCAGGCACTCTCATTAGGATCGTACTTTGCAACAGGGCGAGGTTTTAGTAATACGTTTTCGAGCCATCCGAAACAAATATGCTCGGGAGGAACAGTGGATATGTTTTTAAACATACTGTCAATTGTCATTAATTTATAGATGCCTGTAAATTACTAGAAACCTGGCAACTCGATATATTTGTTCGGCGCCCTCGTTGCAACCCAAAAATCTACTTTATGCAAGACTACCGCCACTTATACACCTATTAACCATCTCTAATCTCCCAAAAATCGGCTTGAAGAAATCTCTGCGAGGGATAAGCCCGCCTTTGCGCTCCACGTATTGTGTTGTTATTGCACTGTACTTTCTTTTGAAAGAATTTTCAATCAATCAATTTCTACCAAAGATTATGGATCTCACTTCGAACCTGGGTTTAATTGACCCCAACACCTAGTAAGTAGGCAAGGGAACCTACAATTATACATGGGTTCCGAACCATGGAATATTCTCAATGAAAATGCATATTTAATTCCGTACTCTCGGATTTCAACCCGCGGTCTTCAAACGTCGGTTTGTGGTTCTAGTTACTACCTGTAACTGGAACCTCAAACTAAACAATATACATACGTAGGTTCATTAGCCGTCAAGAGCTAGCAAACGGATAGACTTACTCCGATAGATAGAGAGCATGAAATGTTTGCTCAACATCAGACAATTTGGACCCATTAGATTAGCTCTCTAAATCAGTTTAAACCCAGTTGAGCATTTGGAATGGAACAGTGAAGTCGTAAAGGGATTAGCGATAGAATTTCCTCAGTCTGTCGGCGCCGCGGGGAGCGGCGGGGCGGTCCGGGCGAGGCGCCGCGCTGGACGGACTGGCGATTGATCGCTGAAGCCTCAAAAACCGGCCAAGTGCGAGTCGGACTCGCACACGAAGGGTCCGTACCAACGCACAAGATTGAAAACAAAAAAAATCACGTTTTTTTTGGTATGGGAGCCCTTTTAATGTTTGTATTTTTTTAATTTTACCTATTTGTTATTATAGCGGCACACTCTGTGAAAATTTCAGCTGCCTACCTATTACGGTTCATGAGATACAGCCCTGTCACAGACGGACGGACGGACAGACGGACAGCGGAGGCTTACTAATAGGGTTCCGTTTTCACTCTTTGGGTACGGAACCCTAAAAAAAGGAAGGAGATATGCCCTCTAGCTCGCTTACTATGAGACCCGCTGTCTACAATATCTAAAACTCTAACCCAACTTAAATGCATGTACCACACGCAAACATAGTCGCAGATCTGTTGGAGGGTTTGTGCGGGTGGTAACTGACTTGGCGAAAGCATATTTTCGCGCGCTGTGGCGATGTTCGAACTGTGTGGCATTTAACGCGTGGCCAGATTCCCATATTATACGCACAATTTGTCCAAACAAAAACGCCTGAGTCGCGAAAACGTTCACATGCCATTTCTTAATTATTTTCTCTTCTGTCGTTGTAGCTGTAAGCGAATTCAAAATCAAATCAAATTAAATTTTATTTTATAAAGGTACAGTAGAAAAACAGTTATGTTCCCTCTTTCCCAAACTAGTGCTTGACTGTATCATGGGAAAGAGGTTGCGCATTAAAAAAATAATAAACAAATACATGAACATCGATCCGAAGTTGTGATTTGGATGTTATGAAACGCTTTGATTTTGTGTTAGTGTATGTGTATAGGTATTGTGTGTGATGTTGGTATATGTGTGTAAGGTGATAGGATGTGTGGTGTGGTGTAATGTGAGGGAAGGGAGGGGACTCGTAGATAATAGTTGGCTTTATAAAGTCGTTACTAGCTAACTATACAGAGTAGATTTTCTCTCTGTTCATAGTTTTTTGCTAGTAGCCACCCATTTACCTGCTGTTTAAAATCGTGCTTGTTAGTCCTAGTAAATTTGTTGTAAAGTAATATTCTGTTATATATGTACGGGTCAAGAAAGTAAGCGAAACGCTGAGCGAAACGAGTTTCAGTTTTGGGAACTGACATTTGATTTGATTTGAGATTTTCGGTTTGTTCCGAACTTTCCTCTCCTTTTGAGCAACTCGTAGCTTACTGGCGCAGGGACTTGCCTTACATTCCAGAGGTCTGGGTTCAAATCCTCGCCCCGTTCATGCACCACTTTATCTCTCTTTCGGAGTTGGATAAGTGCATTTCGTCACCAATGCGAGCTGTAACATTGGTACGAATCCGTGTATCATTGTAGGTCCCCTTCCCGTTTCTGGCATGGCACCTAACTCCTTCGTGGATGCGGTGTGGTAGGCTAATATCATGACTGGGTGTGGTAAAAGAAGGCTGAGCAAAAGATTCAGAGAAATGTCCTTTTTAACAGTGTCTTGAGTGAGATAATTGAGGAATTAAACTATCTCCACCATTAGAACTCGCCCTTTATATAACTCACCGCTGACAGACATTTTCGTCCTGGCTGGGTCCAGACCATATAGGTTTATCATTAAATTAATTTTCTATAATTGATATCAATCTTTATCTGTAGTGCGATCTGCATTCTTACATATATTTACAATATTCCAAGACGTTATTCTCAACGCTTTCGTCTCAAATATATAGATGTAAATGTTATTAGCACCAACGTCTTTACGGAGATCGGCAATGCCTTATTCGCTTTTAAACTATGGTCGGTTATCGGTAAAAATGTTTTCCCCTCGACTTTCTCTTATTTATTTGTCCCAGTTTGCAATGTTTCCGCTGGCGTCGGGTGTCGTTCCGAATAGAGAAATATGTGTTGATCATGTGTGCTTTCCACATCAATATTGTACGCTGTCAAACTTCACCACGCGACCGTTTCTTTTATTTATGATTATTTCTTATCGGAAAACTTTGCGAATCGGCGGAAGTGCCTCTACTGGTACGTTGTTTTGTGTTTTGATGGTTGCGTTTGAAGTTGATTGTGTTTACGTGTTCTTTTTCCCAGAGGTTTGGAGATAAAAGCGTTTGTGTATGTTTTCTGACTCTGCTCGAAAAAATATTTTGTTTTATTTATGTGTTAATAAAACAGTTATAAAATAAAATATCAACTAAACCAACAAATTGTCCACATTTAGTAATGACAAATCAATGCTTAGAGTCAACTGGATACAGTAATCCTGGAAATGAAAAAACAAATCAACTCCTTTTGTTTCTGATCGTTGTGAATGTAGTTTTGTTCATTACCAAAAACGGCCAAAAACAAATATACCTTAATAACTAAGTACATTTAAGTTAAATTAAATGTATGCACATAGTATTAAAGTCATAGAGGATAATGAACCTCGCCAGGACTTTACAAAATCCTGAAATAAACATTTTCACGAAAAATTCGCCCTTATCAGGCTTTCAGAGTTTTCATTAATTAAAAGCGGGGCTAAGTCAAGATTTCGCTGCATTTTTAAATCTACCCTCGCCATAGTAAATCGGCACAAAAAAGGAAAAGGGTTTCCGGTACTTTATTTATTTAGCGAAGGGTCCGAGCCGTAAGGGTTGACATGTTTAGGAGAAGAAAAAATATCGGTATTTCAAGCGGTTTACGGGGGAGATACATTTAATCGTCTCAAATCCTTTCAGAGTTTGGCGAATTTATTTCGGTAAACATTTTAGAAAAAAACAGTGTGTGGCGGCTGAAATTTATTTTTAGTTGTATTGGACCGGCTATGCCGCTTTGGACACATTTGTTTTTAGGGTTTTTTTTATCTAACTGGACTTGAATGGCATACACAGTTTCAGTTTCAGTTTCTTTATTTCCTCCATTAGATGTATATTACACACTCGGATTCATTTTTTTTTCCTGTCGGTAATAATAATAATACATTTAAAAAAAAACACGATACAGAATTGTATCGATTGTCAAGTTGTTAGCTTAAAAAAAAATTGATAAATTGGTAGTACCGTGTTAGGTACCCGGTCAAATATGTAGTCATGAGCTTTAATTTAAACAAGTTTTCTATCTAATAAGGCTTCCTGGATAGTGTAGTAGCTTTTTTTATTATTACTGATTTCAATTTGCTCTTAAAACATTTATCTCCTAATTTCTTAATCTCCTCTGGAATTTTGTTGTATAACCTAATACTATTGCATATAAAACTTTTTGAAAATTTTTATGACCTATGCTTAACATTTTGTAAATCAGTTTTATGTCTAGTATCGTAGTCATGTACATCAGCATTTAAGGTATTATGGTGCTTATATTTCCTAGCATGGCAGAGATTTTGATACACATATGCGAACATATGGAAAAAATCAGTATGACTTTTTGGAGGAAGAATTGTTTCTTAATTAATTAATTTTATTTCCTACTTGAAGTGAATGTATTGGTCTGATTTTAGTCTGAAGCAAACCTTCTGGAAATAAAGAGATCAACCAACTGAATGGAACATAGGCTTAGAATGCAAAGGCATAGAGTCAACTGATGGATGAAACCAAAATAGTCTAATAAATCGTTAAGTAGCTTCATAATAATTATCTGAAGTTATGTTTTAAGGTTTACTTTGAAATATTGAGAAAAGTTGAGTAATTTGATCGAGTGAGTCCGGGTTTTTTTTACTCCCGTTCACTTCACAATCTATAAATGCAAATATCACCATGCTTTCTTTAAGGAATACTAGAGAAATCATAAAGATGTCACAAAAAAAAATTTCACATTCCATGAGCGCGACTCCTATGTACTGATAACGATTTGAGAAGTGGTCTCATCGAGCAGATGTTTTCCATCTCTGTCTAACTCGCGGTAATAGTACTTGAGTTGATGTCTCACTCCCACATGTCCGTGTTGTAAGCACAGCGCGCTATGGCAGGTCTATGGAATGGAACCATTGATTAATGATGTTTGATCTCCATTAACTACCTATGTGTTTTAAACATAAACAATAGTTGATCCTGTTGCATTTATCCAAACATTTCTTCCTTCCTTTCTCATACCAACAATGTTAACAGACACGTAAGCATTCATAACTCCGTCTGGCATATTTCTCTGCGGAAATAAATCAAAGGGAAGGCATCGAAAGCTCGCTAAATTTATTCGGAATCCCTCGGGACGGGACGTTCTTCATACGTGCACACCTTCACGGCTCTAACGCGTCACAAATGAACATGGTTCTGCGATGAGACATTCTACATATTTCCGATATTAGAGTTTTCAAAAAAGGAACCCTTGCGGTCTGCCTCTGCTGTCTGTCGGTCACACAAATGTTGTCCCAAATAGTTTTCCTATTAACGGTTGTTTCAAAAATCTGAAAAAAAATGCGAACTTTCGTACTAAGCACGTACGTCGCTTATTCCGAGGAATGTGACATGTATGTACCCGATGGTATGTTTTGCTGGTTCGGGTCCAGCCTTGCAGTATATTCGTAATGTAGTTTTTTTTTCCTGGGCTCTTTTTTCAATTAATGTGTCATTGCTTCACGTTCGATTATACATACACACATGTCACATTCCAAAGTACACTTATTTAGTTGTGTGCCAACTAATTACTTTTGCTTAAAACGTCATACTTTTTGAGAAAAAGTAAAATTTCTGAAGCGCACATTATGTATGAAATTGTTCATCAGGCGAGGGCGAATTTTTCGTTTCGCACTGGCTCTTAGTGCTATTTCTAACATGGCCCATGTCCATGTCCAGCAGTCACGGAACCCTCAGCATGTGAACACGTTCACGCTTGACCGGTTTTTGAGTAACAGAACATGGATGGCTAATCCGGCACAGACGCCGTCATGATAGCCCAACACTCCGCATTACCGTAGTCCCTTTGACAAGCCGTGTTCATGGCTAAATTGAACTAGATGGAAAACTCGGATTGTTTTTGCCCATTCGACCATCTTGTTAATCCGATGCGATGGTACCTATCCGAACGGGCTTTACCTTACCATCTAGTAAAATTTACCTACAGTTTTATATGGATTTCGAACCAGCTCGCAATTGTACCGAAATGCATTTATTTAACTCAGTAAATTAAAGAAAGTGTTGCATGAATGGGGCGGGAATTGACATCTGGCATGGAAAGCAATTCCCTGCGCTACGAGCCGCTGTGCAGTAAATGAATGAATGCCTCTGGTTAAGGCTTTAAAACAAATCTTTATAATACTCTATTCACAGTTGATCCACTGACCTCATTCTGTGTTTGGATTGTCCAAAAACGTCCAACTCGGGAATTTGAATCCGGATGTTCGTACAATTGCGCTGTTCACCAAGCCCACAAGTGGAGTCTTTCGCGCGAGAGATATGCAACATCGCAGCGGTGTTCCATCTAACGGGCGCACCTCGCTACTGTTTCAGTGTACTGAGGTGGAACCGTCCGGGCTCTTCCATACACTGCTCTCTCTTTAAGTGCGAGCTTTCATGTTAGCAGGGACATTATTTACTTATTTATTTCCTAGCTGATGTTTCCGGCTCCGCTCGGGTCAATTTCGGCTTGGACAATCGATCACCTGAGCGGAGCGTGTTAAAATATGATCAGAAACCTCGCGGGCCTGACACGACCGTTGGAAGGGAGTCGAACAGCCGTCCGAATCTGCGGGAAAGTACCTCGTTGACTTAAATAAGCTAGACATCCACAGTTCGCCTCTTCTCGGTAACGTTCGGTTCTGGTCGCCTCGAACCACCGTGCGCATCGCCCTACCGCCCACGATAATACTTTGTTTTCACTTCGTTCACACACAGCACACGCACAGCGTTCTATCTGACGTTTCTCTTTTCGCTTGGTTCCTAGGGATCGTATCATGATGTTAAATAGCCTATAACTTTCCGTAAGAAACGGGCTATCAAATGCAAAAAAAATTACGGTTTCTGGATACAGAGGGTCCAGATTAGCACGTTCAACTAAACGTAAATTGTAAAGCGCACATTTCAATATCATTCATAGTTTTCGAGTAAGTCGTGATCAAAGTTAGTTACATAGAATATAATTTTGCAGCATACAGAGTTAAATGTGTGTTGTTTAATAAAATAAATAAGACATTGGATAAAATAACTTCACCGTGATGATGTTAAGGTAAGCACTGTCATGAAATTGATGTACTAATCGTAATGTATATTGGAAATCCATGTTAGGTGATTGGATCTTCGACATGCTAACTTTTTTTTTCCTTAGACGCTTTCGTGCATATACAATAATCACAGAGACTAAAAACATATTTGTGAAATTTTTATGTGGCACTTTGCCAGACATCTGCCTTTTTGAAATTAATATTAATAAAATAACTCAGAACTTAATAATTGTCCATTATTAGTGCGAAATCGTGGGAAACCATTATTAGGCTCGTAGCCTAGTGGTGCGGGGACTGGCCTAGCGTACCAGAGGCCCGGGTTCAATACCAACTTGCACCACTGTCTTTCTCTTTCAGAGTTCGATAAGCGCATTTCGTCACGAATGCGAGCTGCTCCATGGTTCGGAATCCATGTAAAACCGTAGGTCCCCTTCCCCTACTAGGTGGTAGGGTTTAAGCCCGCCCGGGTTGGTACCATCGCATTGGATGAAAAGATGGTCGAAGCGGCAATGAAAAATTGTCCGTGTTTTCCATCCAGTTCAATGTAGCCGTGCTCATAAAGGGAAGGTCCTGGCATGGCACCTAATTCCATCGGGAATGTGGTGTATTGGGCTAATATCATAACGGTAGTTGTGTGGTATTAGCCATCCATGTCAGGTCGCATAAAAAAAAAAAGTGCGAATCGTCAAATGTTCAAATAAAAGCATATAAAATACAGACTCGCGTGGTAGAGCCACTAGTAAGTAGTAGTAGTATTGTTGATCAAACACAAGACATTCAAGTACAACCAACCTAGAGTAGGTTTTCTTGGGAATTCCAAATTATGTTTATTTTATAGATTTTATTTTGGAAATCAGCATTGACGAAACCGCTTGGCCATTATCTAACACGGAAATACATGTTCATAAATTAACTTCAAAGTCATGTGCAAACGTTTAAAGCATTTAATATGGTTTTCTGTGAGCGCAATATTCGCCTGGATGCATTTAATATTCAGGCACACCATTTGGCTGTAAACTGTTTCGAATGCAAAGCGTTTCAAGTAATAACCTTTCCCTTACCAGCCAGAGCAACTGTGTTGCAAATAAAGCATGCTGCCATCATATTTTCCGTCTTTCCTTTCAAATTATTCTGTACCCAACAAAGTTTATGGTTCGATACATTTCATAGACTCGCAATTCTCATGTTCTGTATTTTCACCATAGACTACAACTATTTTCTTTCTTTTTATAAATTTCGTGTATTGGTTCATGATTTGTGCGAGTTAACATAATATAGATTTTTTCTGCAATCTCGAAAGCTTCTAATACGTAACAAGATTTCCTGTTTGTACCTATCTCTTTTAATATATTACTACAAATCGTAAGAATGCTTGTTAATAAACGTCACTATTACCACATGTAGATTGAATAGGAATATATAGACATAGAATACTTAGGGCCGAGTGCACGAAAGTACAAAAAATCAAAATCAACGTCAAAGAATGATCAAACACGTCACTTTGTGTGGACAGTATGGAAGGAACTCTATGCGGTCCACTAAAAGTGACGTGTTTGAACATTGATTAACTTAGCCGTTTCTTCGTGCAACCGGGGCTTAATCTATGATATAGATTGCTAACGTCATCAACGTACAAATGCTTATTTTTGCTGGTACTATACATTTGTAACCAGCGCAATCTCCCGCCACTGCCATTACTATGTATTTACACTGTCATTAAATAAGCTTAATTACAAATTTTGCCTGGGTAGGCGTGATGAAAACGTTATACTTTAACTATAAATTAAGTGATGTCATTGTAAATATAAAATATCATTGATATCCATTCACTGTTTTCTATATAATGGATTATTTACATATTATACCTATACATTATTTACCTATAGATATTTACCCATTTACCTATAGATTTACACTGTCATTAAATAAGCTTAATTACAAATTTTGCCTGGGTAGGCGTGATGAAAACGTTATACTTTAACTATAAATTAAGTGATGTCATTGTAAATATAAAATATCATTGATATCCATTCACTGTTTTCTATATAATGGATTATTTACATATTATACCTATACATTATTTACCTATAGATATTTACCCATTTACCTATAGATTATATCTATGGGTACGACGTTAGCAGTCTATCCCTTCCTCTTTGATCTATCCTAATACTTGAAGTTACCATTTATTATAGAAATCTCAATAAGTAAAATTAATTCATTCTATGAATCACAAAAGTTGGATTCAAATTTCAAACGAATCTGCATACTCGTTCACTCATTCGCAAAAGACAGAATCAACGCACAGAAGCTAAGTAAATATTAATTTTGGAAACTACCCGCAACGCGACTGTTATTAGCAACGAGTGACTCGCTAACCGTATTTACCGAACTTGTAACTTGTACGTGTATCTGCTACTGGGGTAGAGTTGCCCGCTTCTAGAGATATTGGCTTTTAGTTTCAGGCTTTGTGGCAAATTCGTAATTTAGAGGTGATTACAGTAGGAGACACTCACGCACAAGTAAACAAGTGCGAGTCGGACTCGCACCATCGTACAAGATTTAACTAAAAATAATCACGTTTTTTTGTATGGGTCCACCCTTTGTTTTTATTATTTTTTAATCTAACCTGTTTGTTGTTATAGCAGCAAAATAAATACACACTCTGTGAAAATTTCAGCCCCCTGCCTATTACGGTTCATGAGATACAGGGACGGACGGACGGGCGGACGGAAGGACGGACGGACAGCGGAGGCTTAGTAATAGGGTTCCGTTTACACCTTTTGGGTATGGAACCCCAGTTTAAAAAAACTCTGATTAAAGCTCTGACCGACTTGACAGAAACATTAACTAGTTCTGCGCCCTTAGTCCGGCTTCTCACCTACATTGGCCTTTACGCCAAACCGAAGGACTGGCGCTAGCGCGCGCAGCGGGTGTGAAACGAACTAACATTTTCGAGTCCGATATTGATTTTGAAGCTGCCGCTTACGCCGGATCCGCGTTTTCATACAAATCCGTAGTTCTAGTTTGCTTTTGACAGGTCGAAGAAGTAATACTCGTACGGGTTTGACGTTTTTAAGTAACTTCAAAGTTCCGTAAACGACAATTTAGGAGATAATTCGGACTACTCACACTGAAAAGAATCAGTTAGATGGTTTCTCAGTTTATAGAGACGCGTCACATATGTAATACGTGTTGACAGTGTATTCGTGTGGGGTGTGCGCGGGTGGAGGTGGGGTGGGGACTGGGGACCGACATCATTATTAATAATGAATTAATTAATGGCTAGGTTCCGAAGAACTTCTCCTTACGGTTGCGTCAGCAAGTCGGAGGAGGCCACAGAAACGGCACTACGGTTGATTTTCCATTAAATCGGGAATACGTATGTATTTTAGCAGTATTTTGGACGAAGTAGTACTTTTTTAATAAGGGTATTATTACAAACATATGTATAATCGCGCCGTTTCCCCACAGGAGATCATAAAGCGCCATGCACGAACACCGGTTTCTTATCTCGCTGCCTAAACAGGCAAGAATCTTTTCATACATGCCCTTCGATTACGAGTGTTTAAGCCTTTTTCGAAATGATAATTTCGAATATCCATGATATATTTTTGTATTTTTCATGCTATATTTTAGTATGACTGGAAATGTATAGATATAATATACGAATTCCTGTTTTTATATTAGCTCATAACCCTACATCCACCCGTCATAACTAGGCGCCTTTGACAGGAGTCCCTTCCCCTGAACTGGATAGAGACGACTGAGAATTTCTCTTTGCCGCTTCAACCACCTTTCATTCAATGCGAGTGTCAACCTGAGTAGGCTTAGCCGTATCATTAGTATTACGACCCTGAACCTACAGTTTTATACAACAGTAGTAGTTTATGACAAAACTCATAGTATTAAAACCTAATGTGCAAGTGTTTCACAGTGTTGTGTTGCCACTGGAGCAGTGCAACGCTTAAAGGTCCTTGCTTACGGTGACGCTTGGCTCAGGTTATCTCTTTCCCTAAAATATGGTTGAAAGAGGTAATGGCTGTGCCCGGCGTGATGCTCGTGAACGGGTGCTGTTTGTGGGGACTGGCCTGCTCCAATTGGCAACATATTAGTTGGAGGGGATTGTCTTTGCAAATAAAATGATATTTGTCATGAACTGTTGCATACGGCATGGATTGTAAATGTTTGTGTATTCATGTGAATTTAGTGTTTTACCTATGTTTTTGTTAAAATAATTGACAAACACTTTTGTAAACTTAGACTAAGTGGACGTTAAAAAAAAACACCGGAGTTTTTTTCCAGTTCTTCTTCGTTGTGTTTTGTTTTGCTGAACTGGCCAATGCTAAAATATGACAAATCCGAGTGCAGTATACTGTCTATGGATGATGAATAAACAATACAATACAAAATATGGGTTCCGAACCATGAACCCTCATTTCGAATGAAAATACTCAAATTTGAAAAAAAAGGTGTGGACACCCTAGTGAATGTTTTTTTTTGAGCCGCGATCGAATTGCCTTCCATCCCAGGGGTCTGTGTTCAAATCCCCGCACCGTTCATACACAACTTTCTTTCTCTTTCTGAGTTGGATAAATCATTTCGTTACGAATGCGATCTGTTGCACGGTTCAGAATCCATGTAAAACTGTAGGCTGTTAAGCCCGTCCGGGTTGGCATCATCGCATTGGATGAAAGCGAAAATGAAAAAGTTTTCGTGTTAACCACTCAGTTCAATGTAGCCGTGCTCATAAAGGAAAGGTTGCTAATTTATAACCTTATTCCTTCGGTAATGCGGTGTGTTGGGCTAATATCATGACGGGTGTGGTATTAAGCCATCCCCAGTTACAATAAAAAACCTATACCTAGTATCTACCTAACTTTTCTCAGTAGGTACCTTTGCATGATCAATTCAAACGCAATCACAAGTACAATGCGATTCAAATAAGAATAGGTCGGGGCTCGTGAATAACTTCACTCGAATTTGCGCGGAAAAGTACACGTCGGCACTGGTTTACGCTGGAAACAGTCGCTTCAATATCAAATGAGGCCTGACGCTTTTTTTAATCCTTCAGAATCGAGGTTCGATTCGAGTATGTGCGGTCTACATGTTTTTGCGTTTCCTTGTTTTGTAGCGGCTCTGCCTTGCCGTAACAGCGACACTGGACAACAACACACGAATCTACACAGGGTCTACTCATGAGATTATCACCTATGAGTCACCGGTGACTCACCAGTGAGTCATAACGTTTTCGTACTCATGAATTTTTTGCACTCCATACTTAAGATTATCATACTAGCCAATGCGAATGGTTTGATTGCGTTAAATTCCTGATCTTTATGAAATGAGAACCTGAAAAAAAAAACATGTATAATTCCAGCTAACGTTCTACCAAAACAGAAAAAAAAGGTAACAGAAATTTACATTTTATGCATAGATTTTTTTTTAAAATCAGGTCTCAAATATATATTTTTTCTAGTTTGCGGCTTAGATTGATATTAACTAATATTTATTTTCATCTTAACTTTATCTACCAATTCAGAGAAGAACATGTTTAACTTTTTCCAATTTCTTTAACGAAACAATAAAAAAACCGGTTTCACTCGTTATGCGGGTTGGTCACATTTAGAAACAATTATTCCGAGCTGCTCTAACTAATCGACACGGCGGGCTCTGGCTATCTCGTTTTAATCGCAAAAATTGGTCCAAAATGTTTAGGTATGAGGATGCTCTTAAATTTGTGATGTGAAGTGAGGGGTTTTTGCAGTTTGACATTCAAAATTCCGGTGGTCCCATCCTATTCGTATTTGAATCGCATAGTAAGCATCGTCGTGGCCTACCTTTACGGTTGGGAGTGCTCTCTGACATAACTTGGAGGTAATTACGCCGGGAAACTGCGTCGGCCTGGGAGACGGGAGACGGCACACTTCAACTTGCACATTGAAATGGCTCCCGCGTGCATGCTTGTGCGCGGATGAAATCTTTGTATGTACATAAGTACTTCTCGGTGTTGCTGGTGAGTTTACTTAATACATACGTATAATACAAATTGTGTTAGGTAGGTAAGGTAAGTAAATATTGTCAGCCTCGGTAACCCAGTGGTGCGACGCCTTGCTATTTGTTAAGCTCTGTTGGGTCCTGGATGGGTGACCATTTTGAACCGTTGAGGCTGGCCGTGGTTCGGATTCCACGTAAAACTGTAGATCCCCTTCCTTACTTACTAGGTGGTAGGGTTAATCCCGCATGAACGATGGTTTAAGCGGCAATGAAAATTGTCCGCGTTTTCCATCCAGTTCAATGTAGCCGAGCAATATAATGGAGGTCCTGGCATGGCACCTAGTTCCCGTGTGGTGTGTTAGGCTAATATCTGACGTTCAGTTTGGTATTAGTCATCCATGTCCAGTTCCATAAATAAAAAAAAACAAAATAAAAATATGACGTATGCGATTCGTGGCAAGGGCCATTTTCAACGAATGAATAAATGTATTATTTACAATCTCATGTACCCGGCTCCGCTCGGGTCAATTTCGTTTTAGACAATAATCCGAGCGGAGTTAAGTAAAATGTGCTCCAGGACCGGTCGAGAGTTTGATCAGGTGGAGAGTTTATTCATCGCTAACAGAGCCATGGTGTTCGGTGGCGGTGGTAGTCCCTTGTGGTAAAAGGGACGTTAATAGGTTGGTAGTTTAATTATCACTCGACTATTTACCAAACAATGAAGACATAATAACCTTTTATGTATTACCGAAACAAGGGTATATTTCCTTAATTACCCCAATTCCCAGCGCGGTCTCCACCTTGACCCCGGCCGGGTCGAGAGGCTAATGGCAATCAGAAGCCAACGCGAACGCAAACACACCTAAATGTGTTACGCACGGCCTCCTATTTGGTAGGTTAAGGGAATCGAGTGATGAAGGATTGGGATGGCGACCGAAACTCATTCGTGCAGCGGAGCCTATCCAGGTATTAGCAAATACACAAAAAAATCAAGTTTCATTTTTATTATTTTTAAATTTTACCTATTTGTTGTTATGGCGGCAAAATAAATACACACTCTGTGAAAATTTCAGCTGCCTACCTATTACGGTTCATGAAATCCCGCCTTTGACAGACGGGCGATGGACGGACGGACAGCAGAGGCTTAGTAATAGGGTTCAGTTGGCACCCTTGGTTACGAGCTTCACCATTGAATAGAGCAGGCAATTGAGGGATACACCTAATCGTCTATCCATGGATTTTTATATCTGTGTAGTCACATATTTTCAACAAATTGTTCATATTTCAAAGTGATTTTTAACTCGTAATAGAGGCTCTGCACAGGACGGTATTGATTGCAACGAACATTGGAACTCGAGAACATCAGCAAGCGAATTCGTAAGCGAACCGATCGGCGTACCGTCAGTGTATGTATTATCACACACTCACACACGAAGAGTTCCGTACCATCGTACAAGATTTAACACAAAAAGATTACTTTTTTTTGGGTAAGGTTCCTTTAATTTTTATTATTTTTTTATGTTACCGATGTGTTGTTATAGTGATGATGGGTGTATTTATTTTGCATACACACTCCGTGGAAATTTCACCTGCCTGCCTATTACGGTACATGAGATACAGCTCTGTGACAGACGACCGGACGGACGGACAGACAGCGATTACTGTTGGCACCCTTTGGGTACGGAACCCTAAAATGGTCCTTCGCTGCCGCTAAACGTAAGTTTCTGTCGCCACTCCAGTCCTTCCTTGCGCGACGGTTAAGGGTTCCGTCCGAGCGTGCGGGAGACATACTTTATAATTATGCACGTTCCCTTCGGCGCCGCGGGGAGTTTCCTCTGCACTCCTGAAAAGGGGTTGCCCTTTGTTGAATTGTAGCGAAGTTCGGGGGAATGTGTGTTGTGATTTTAAGGGAGAGTTGCAAATGGGAAGTTCTGAACGTTTGTGTCGGTTGAAGGTTTTGGGTTATGCTCGCTCGTTTATATTTTAGTGCCTCTATTTTTGGCGGCCTGAATTGTGTTTAACGCGTTGTATTGTTTGGCAAAAATGGACTCTAAGATACTTTGAATATAATATCTGGAGCTGAGCCAGGTTTGTTAGGTAAGATGGTAAGGCGTCAAAAAATTCGATATCACAACGTCCTTCTTTCACTTTTTCTAAATCTTCTTGCGACAAAGATCATATTGAATGATGAGCCTTACGAAGTGAGTCACCTCAGTCGGTCATATGAGATCCATTTTTAGATTTTTTTCACAGCTGCAAATGCATTATTTTTTTCCAAACATTGCATTATGTAGGTACTGGATTAACAGATCCATACAAAAATATGGCAGGGAATTTTTCCCGACTTTCTGATTGAACTATAAGGGTTACTGCTGACTTCGGAACCCTAATAAGGTGTTGATTTCGCAAAATAATTACATACAAGAGAATTAATTGTTCCTGGAAGTTTAATATTAGAAGGAAAGTGTAACGGGACGGTTACGGTATATTTATTTTAATGCCAAAACTGTAACACGGAGCAGAAAATCCATTTTTAAACAAAAACTGAAATCGCAGTCCAGTGTGTATGGATTCAGGCACGAACACGTCGCCGCCTCCTGACGGGCGAGGGGCGTGCTCTTGACAATAATCTGCGCGGTGTGCGGAGAGGTTATGATTTATCGCGCGGTTTTTGCTCCTCCAACCCTCCCGGCCAGCGGCGTAACTCCGTGCTCAAGGGTTACGGAGTGTAATTATTTGGTACCCCTGATCATTGTTTGTTTTTTACAAAATACAAAATTTGAGCGGTTCGTAGCTCAGGGCGGGTGGACTTGCCTTCAATGTTTGAGGTCTGCGTTCAAATTCCCGACCCGTACGTGCACCACTTTCTTTCTCTTTCTGAGTTGGTTGAGTGCATTATTTTACTAATAAGAGTTGAAAACGAATGTAAAACTGCAGGTTAAGAGTTTAGCTCGTCCGGGTTGGTACTATCGCATTAGATGGAAAAATGGCTAAAGCCGCTTAGAAAAAATGTCCGTATTTTCCATTATATTCAATGTAGCAGTGCTCGTAAAGGGAAGGTCCTGGCTTGGCACCTAATTCCTTTTGGGAATGCCCGTGTGTTGGGTTGGGTTAGGTTAGGTTATGTTATGTTCGTGGGTGTGGTATTAGCCTTCCATACCGTGTACATAAAAAAATGCAACGTGTAGCAATGCCAGTATTTGATCTTATTGTCGGACAACAGGTTTTTATATGTTTAAAATCAACTGTGCATGTACTAATCACAAAACTCGGTGGTAATTAGTATTTTTTTTGTGAGGTAATCGTTCACAAAGTTATTAATTAAATAACGAAATTACGAAGGTCCGCCCTGCTAGGGGCACAATAGCTGACATATCTTAAAACGGATAATTTTTAACTTTTCAAACTAGGATTTTGCCTGGGGCCATTTTCTGCCCTGCGATAGCTACGTCGCTGTAAACGTCTCCTGTCGTACCCGGACCGCAGCCCTTCCCGATCCAGGTGCCGCTTGGGCCAGCATGGCGGCACGTACGGCGTGTGGCCGAATACGTGGAACCTGCCAACAAGAACCGATGATACGATCAGTTTATTTATTCGTTTAAAACTAGTGGCTCTCTTGGTCAGTCTGAGTTCTCATCCAAATTGGCGTTTACGGCAAACCAATCGACTGGCGTTTTCCGTAAAAACGTCAAAAAACATACAAGTTTTTATATTCTATGGTTTTACTTCTTCAAGCTGTCAAAGTCAAACTCGGATTTCCGATTTGTATGAAAACGCGGAGTCGGCGTAAACGGCCACGTCGACGTATTTACGGCAACGTTGAATAAGCTGTCAAATCAAACTCGGACTCGCAAATGTTAGTTCGAATAGGGCCCACTGCGCGCGCTCTTAAATTTCTCCATACATTTGAAAACGCCAGTCGATCGGTTTGCCGTAAACGCCAATTTAGGTGACAACTGGGACTACAGGCTCTGAGCTGTAGACGTCGCGAGTCTGTCTTTGCATAGGTTAAAACTGAATGAATGCTCACCTTACAATAAAATGCCAGTACATATTAACAAATGTTTGTGGCAATTTGGAACAAAAAACTGAATCGACAAAAATAAAACCATGTAATCATCGAACCTGCTCACATTTCACGAGAATCGGTTGATAAACGCGTTTCGCTCGGTCAAAAACACGAGCAACGAAAAACAAACAGCATAACATTGAAGACAACAAACACTTTCATCGTTTTAGGGTTTCAAAGAATTAATTTTATAGTAATTGGATATACTGTCATAATATTAGCCCAACACACCTCATGGGAACTGGGTGCCATGCCAGGACCTTCCCTATATTGCACGGCTACTATAAACTGACATATTTGTATTTGTATTTTAATCATCATCCATAGACAGCTTGCTGCACTCGGAGTCGTCACATTTCCACATTTAACATCCATATATACTATAAACTGGATGGAAAACATGAACAATTTTGATTGGCTCTCTCCGTACCGTCGTTCATTCAATGCGAAGGTAGCAACCGGGGCGGGATTAACTCAAAAACCTATTACGTGAAGAAGGGGACACATACCTTAGCCACCTCTTACGATATGCACTGTAAGAAATGCAGTGGAACCACTTGTATTATTTGTAACTAACCTTATCCAGTGACAGCAATTACAAAATATTTACACACATTTTATTTTCTCAACGATTTAACAAAGAATACTTTATCGAACAAACAAAAGGGTGCAAACACATACGAGTATGTATTTTCGTTGAATGATATTTGATACCAAATATAAAGTTATTTAATGCAGTGATTTTCAAAGACAGGCTCAGGACGTATGTGAGCTAGGCCTGAAACATATTATATAACAATCATAGAAAATTGTCACTTTGACTTTGGATATCGACCGCATGCCACTGCTCATTTCGCTCTGCCCACTTATTGCGTCAGGTGCTAAATCTGTGTAATGTTATGTCAACAGTTCGCTGTAAGTGCTCTTCGCACATCCGTAGTGCCCTGTCATTGCATCTGCCCCAATGCATGTACAGTGACACAGTTCTCGCTAGGGCTGTATAAGTAGCGTACGGTCGGTACGGCGGCGCAGTCGGCGTCGGATATTGTTGCAATTTGATTGCCTGCATAGCGGCGAGAGTCGGAACGTTTTTACGATCTGTGTCGGACCGTTTCCACTTTTACGTCGCTATTACCTGGCGCGCGTTATATTTTGGTTATTTTGTAAGTTGGCCTTTGTCATTTTGTCTGCCGGAGTGAGTGCCACGGAGACATAGTTGGCTACCCAAAGAGAAATTCGATTTGAATAATATACTTATAAATTTATTTAAAACGTCTTGGTTGCTTGATTGCGCTACGTTACATAGTACTGGTAAACATACATTGATCTCTAGGTGGATATCCTGAAAGAATAGTTTTTAGTAAAATTGCCGTTCAGCAAATGCGTTTCGTTTTGTTTTGTCCTCTTTTGATAAGTTTCAATCACGAAAGATATACCGGGCTATGAGTCTTGCGCATTGTTATTATTGAATCGTTTTGCATAATCATTCCGTTGCTGTTAAATATACAGGGTGTCCCGTAAGTAGTGGATCAAACGAATAGTGGGGATAGAAGAGGTCAGTGCCTATCAGAAACACCTACTTTAGATTCTAAGTCATTCCTAGTTTAGAAGTAATTAATTTATTTCTGATTATTTTTAAATTTTCAGAATGTAAAATAAAAAAAATATGTTTAAAAAAAGTTCATAACTTTTTCTAATTTTTATTTAAATTTATTGTTGCCGAATATGTTACCTTTTTAATAAAAATACATTTGCATCTAACTAATACATTATTTTAAATTTTAAATATGTTTTTCGTAAAAAGTTTCAAATTTCAATAAATTCAACGCTAATTCCAACATTCCTGGTGCAAAAAAAATGTACTACCAAAAGTTTGCCCATAATATCAAAAACTTGTACACTTTATTGCGTTTCTAAAAAAGTATAATACCATTTTACTTTCATTTAAAAAAGTATTTTTTTCAAGTGAAGAACCGAAATGAGTGGTAATTTTCGAAATATCTGACTGCACAATATTCTAAGAAATATTAATATTGTTTATCAGACACTTATTGTGTGCTTGATGATACTGGTATTTGTGTAAAAACAAATTTTTACATGACAATCGACTATTATTTTGCCTGCAATTAAAATTAAATAGATTTTGTTAGTTCAAAATTTCAAATGGATTTTATTATGAATAAAAACAAAAATGCCTGTTCTCTAATCCATTTATTCATCGACTACAACAAGTGCTCAAAATTTCTCCCACCAACCCGAATGCACAACCGACATCTTCTAATAAAATTTATTCTCAATCTTCTCAGCGCACGATGGTTATTTTTTACGATACCATCGATCGATGTAAAAATTTGTTTTTACACAAATACCAGTATTTTAAATATTTTCAGAACTATCATCAAGCATACAATAAGTGTCTGATAAACAATATTAATATTTCTTAGAATATTGTGCAGTCAGATATTTCGAAAATTACCACTCATTTCGGTTCTTCACTTGAAAAAAATACTTTTTTAGATGAAAGTAAAATGGTATTATACTTTTTTAAAAGCGCAATAAAGTGTTCAAGTTTTTGATATTATGGGCAAACTTTTGGTAGTACATTTTTTTTGCACCAGGAATGTTGGAATTAGCGTTGAATTTATTGAAATTTGAAACTTTTTACGAAAAACATATTTAAAATTTAAAATAATGTATTAGTTAGATGCAAATGTATTTTTATTAAAAAGGTAACATATTCGGCAACAATAAATTTAAATAAAAATTAGAAAAAGTTATGAACTTTTTTTAAATATATTTTTTTTATTTTACATTCTGAAAATTTAAAAATAATCACAAATAAATTAATTACTTCTAAACTAGGAATGACTTAGAATCTAAAGTAGGTGTTTCTGATAGGCACTGACCTCTTCTATCCCCACTATTCGTTTGATCCACTACTTACGGGACACCCTGTATATGTTTTATCCTACACTAGGTCACCACTGCTGGGAAACTTTTCAAATAACTCTTGCTTCTACACGTGAAAGAAAAAGGTTCCGTAGCTATCGGAAAGTTAGGAGCTAAACTCGGAATTCGAGCACCGATCCCGTGCATGTGTGATGCCCTCCAAATTGCATCGCGAAGCGAACTAAGCAGCGACCGGCGCAGCTCAAACAAGGCGCCACCTCTCCCTTGTGCAGTGACCCACCATCATTTCCGTCGATACGAAAATTCGACTTGAAGAAACTAGTCGTAAAAAAACCGGCCAAGTGCGAGTCGGACTCGCACACGAAGGGTTCCGTACCATCGCACAAGATAAAAAAAAAAACACGTTTTTTGTATGGGGTCCCCCTTTAATTATTATTATTTTATAATATTACCTATTTGTTGTTATAGCGGCAAAATAAATACATAATCTGTGAAATTTTCAGCTTCCTACCTGTTACGGTTCATGAGATACAGCCCTGTGACAGACGGACAGACGGACGGACAGACGGACGGACGGACGGACGGACGGACGGACGGACGGACGGACAGCGGAGGCTTAGTAATAGGGTTCCGTTTTCACCCTTTGGGTACGGAGGACAATTATTTCACTAGGTACCCGACGGGTCACTGGCGTTTTCAATTTGGCGGCAAAGTCGTACGCTTCCGTAAATCTTATTTTGGAAGCGGCTTAAAATTTTTGAACTTTCCGTTTACGGCTGTACATATAAGTGCACTAGCGTTTGCCTGCGATTTCGTTCGTGTAAACCGGTTCTGTTTCTACTCATAGGTAGCGACTTTTAAGTACATTGAATCCCTGAAATCAGATTTGTAAAAATAGTGTAAAGAAGCACCTTGCCGGCGGCATGGCTTTCTCGACACTTGCCCATGGGCGTCGCTGGGCACCTTTATGAAGACCTGGCTTCAAACAATTATTTTCAATCATGCACTGAGTATGAATTTTTACATATTGTCTGCGTATGCTTCCTTCTCAGTTGAATTTCGAAATACTGTACAGGAGCTATACTATAAAAGGAAACCAATCTAGGATGGGGTGAGTGAAAAAAAAGCAGGCAAAGTATTCGTTGCGCCGAGTGTGTAGAAAACGGTAGGCCACTGTGCCACATGCCGAGAAGTGCGTTTGAGTAGTGTTTGACTTTCCCGCACGAAACTGGTGCTGCGATGCTTGCGCAACCAAACCGCCATGCAAATAAACGGTGTAACTTGCCAGACTGTCCGTCATTAAACTCCGCTTGCTGCAACCGTGCTCCACTAATAGACGAGTTTCTGATACTGAACTCCACAAAGCAGTCCCGAGCCTGCCGGTAAAGCTTGCGCCTTACTTACTTTTACGAGTTTTTAATGATCATTTCGTTGCAAATGTGGATCATTTCGTGGTACTAAATTCGGACTAAAACCTAGCGCTGACGTGCGCGTCTGCATCGGAGGTGCAGATTGAGCTACGTAGAGGGAAGCCAGCTAAGATTCAAAATTTGCCGGCATCTGTAGTACACATGACGAGGCAACTAAATCGCTCTGAAGGTTTAAATCGAACAGACTGGCCTCTACGAGGCAGTACAATGGGTGGGCAGTGCGCCGCTGCTACTATGGGCTCGTATGGCAATAAATATGTGGTAGAATTTCCGCCAGTAATATAAATGTCATCGGGCGCACGCCTAATGCCGCGCCTAACATAAAACAAAAAAAGTTTTCCGTGTCCTTAAAATATAAACATACAAAAAATATTTAAAAATAATCTTCTTTCTGTTAATTGTGTTAAGAAACCAAACGAATAATGGTTTAAATGAAGTAGCAATCCATTGTTCTGACCAAAACCAATGCGATAAAAATATTAAATGTTCAGTGTGACCCGTGTTAATGGCGGTAATAGAGTGAAAACTGCAGCTCCCTATCTGCGGATGACTTGCAGCGCTCAACAGAACGCGCCGTGTAATCGGAACACGTGCCCATGTCCTCGCTAGATCCTTTGCAACGTGCGACCGCCGCGCCCCCCCGGTGGCTGTCCGCAACTCGTGACAAACGACTGTGATTCACCACCGTGTCAGGCTGTATGCACTGCCGCAGTCATGGTGGGAATACCGGGAGAAAATGCTTCTTCGTCTCTGGCGAAGGTGAGATTTGGTGAAAACGCATATATTACGCGAGTAATTCACAAATAATAGGGACAAAGCGTAGTTTGCATCATACAGGTAATTTCCAAAGAATAGGGACAAGGTGGCCCAACCCGGTCATCTCCCCATACAAAAGGGGAAAGAAGATCAGTCCCATATTTCTTGCCAGAGATCCAAAATTTTGCTCAAAATTGCTTTATTTGATCGAACTAGATGTCTGATGACCATTGGCATTGCAAAATTGTGTTTGGTTTCTAAGTTATAAGGTCCGAAAGTTCGAATTTTTCACGCGTTTTATACAATAACTTTGGAGGTGGATTACGCAATGATAAAGTAAGAACATCGTAAAAAGATTAGTCATCAGACATAGCTTATTTAATCAAGATTTATGATCTATTTGGTTTTTGTTCGATTTTTGACTACAGCGGTCGTGGTTTACTTTTAGCTTTAAGTCGTTTTGAAATTAAAATTTTCGTAAATCATACACTATGCACATTGTTTTTTTTGTGGACATGTTGCAAATTCCTCATCACGGAGCCTGTCTTATTCTTTAAGACAGAGAAGGTCCCAGAGCGCAACAGCACGGTTTTGTACCGTGCCATGGGCAGAGCTAGTACGGGGTCATGCAGTGCGATCATAGCTAACCTCTACAGATACGTTTCACTCACTGCTGCAACATTATAAATCGCATGTTGTGTTCACTAGTTGTAGAGTGTGTGTCCATACTATGTATGTGTTTGTTATTTTATTTTTACATGTTCTAACACATTACTCTGTAAGTGAACCTTTTAAATAAATAAATAAATAAATAGATATTTTATACATGATTCACAGTTACAAGTCCTACGCATCTGACCTTTAAAGAAGTACTTCCTCAGTTTGTCCAAGGCCGCCCGCGCACGACAATTGTAAATGTACTGAAAATGCGATCTTTTAGGGTGACGATCAAGATAAAATCATGAAAAAATATTTGGAACTTCGGAAATATGGTTTGAGGGCGAATTATTTATTTCAACGAAAGGAAGAGCTTCAACAGTAATTGATATTTTTAACGCAAAAACTTAATTTAAAACAGTTGTTCAGTTTTCATAAAATATTCATTTTGAAAGGTACTTAAATGATGGATTGTGTGTGGGTTCTGAATTTATTTTAATCCCACTGCACACTTTATGATGCTAATTTATAAGATGCCACCAAATAATAAATTAACCATTTTTTGTGTGTTGGAAAGCTCGTGAAACATTCAACCGGGAAGCCCGAAACTTTTATATTTACGGCATCCTATTTTGTTGCAATATTTAGTCTAACGCTGTTTTAGTACATCTATTGGCAGTCTTGTGTACATGTATTGGCAGTCTTGTCATGTAGATCAATATTATACATCAATGTCTTCTTTTTCTTTGAATGATGTTTTAACTAAATCCCGCTATTTAAAGCTGGATATTATCGATACGTTATACTTCTTAAATGTCTGCTCCATTCCACCCACATTCCACCAATATCATAAATGGAAAAGGTTAGATATTTTAATGTGTTTTTTAGTCGATCACGTATTGAGAGCTGAACTGATTGGGTTAAACTGGATGAATTTATAGTCTGTTATTCCCTAACGGGTGAGAAGTTTTGTAGGAAGTCAAGGAAACAGACTGTTTTTCGTCATATTTTGACGGGTAGTTAAAGAAAATGTCCAATTAATTTAGACATCCGGATACTTTGCCAGACCTCGCGAGAAGTAAAGTATCCGTGTGTCGGCGGCGCGTCACCGGACGGAACCGACGAAATGAAACATTTCGTCGGGCATGAAATTGCAAGTGAGTGGCCCGAACATCAAAGGGATGTGGGCCATACTGCATTAAAGCACCAGGGACGGATACGTTTGAGTAAATAAATTGCAGAAATGCATCACTGTCATTTATAGTGAGAACGAACGAGACGTTGCAATATAGCTTAACCTAACCTAACCCATCTATAGCCGCCTCCGTGCGTTACTTATTACATAATTCGAATTTATATTTGCGTCTAATGCTAACTGCCGAATTATCGAAAACTTTTAAAGGATTTAATATATTTTTTCAAATTTAATTTAAGTTTGCGGTTCAAATTTTTACATTTTCCACATTTTGAAAATTCTGATATCAGTAGTTATTTTGAGCGTCATTTTAAGGACATCTTAAAACAGGACAACGGTTTTTGATATTTAATCGTGGAGTGCACAATCTCTGGTTCGTGATAATAATAACATTAAAATATATCCGTCCTTATTTTTCGGCTAAAAAAGAAAGAAGAGATTTTTTTAATGACCATAACTATATTACTAACCAGAGATTATGCGCTAAATATACTAATTTCAGTTCCAGAGAATCAAATAATTTGTAACGTGCCAATACAAATAGAATGTCCCCACACTATTGCGCCCCTCGGTGTTCTATATTTGAAAGCTGACATCGCGCAAGCTTCCGAATGTTGCCACATGCATGATTTGTGTGCCATGGGCAATTTGAAAGATGCGCCAAGAAATATTGCGCTTTCTATCCGGCTATTTTCAGTGTTCTCAGTCTGTATATTTTTATAATTTACGACAAATTTTATTTTAATCACAGCATTCGATGCTTTTAGGAACAAACCTACCATACAGATGCATTTTGAAGGACATCATCAAACGATTTTGATCATTTGAAAGGTTGAACGTAGTTTAAGTAACAAACACTTTCCAAAATCAAGTAATAGAAAATTCTGTGCATTTTTCATACGTTCACACTGAATATTCCTATATTTTCCAACTGTAGCAAGCAAACAAAGTTAACACAAAAGCAAACTAATAACAGCCTTTGAGGAGTGTCTTGCATCCGACCGGCGACGGCGGACGCAGGCACAACTTCCGAGATGAACTCGGGAACGCGAGCACAAAGTTGCGAGCACGCAAGAAACAATCGCCGCCTCCATTATGCATAATAAAACCCTTCCACTGAGGAGTAGTACTCGTACACGGATACTACTATACTTTGTTATATTGATGTGTCTGTTTAATTCAGCGAGCATGGAAGCATGGGAGCAGCGATCGAAACTCGTTATTATGGCGGTAGCGTAGCCACCAGATAATGGAAAACGTAGTTTGTTCGCTTATGAATTCGGGATGCTCAGCATCGAATGTTTTTTTGTACCGAATAGCTTGCCGTGAAGTTCTTGTTTGTTCTTACGTGTCGTCTGAATTTGAGAAAATCAGTAGTAAGCGAACTCAGTCGCCGGCGCTGCCGCCATGTCGGTTGCTAACTTCGTTCTTCCATGCTCGCTGGTACAAACATTGTATTTTAACTTGTGATCAGCAACTCAGCAGACAGCGCTAGGTGCAAAGTAAGTTTCTAATATACGTCATAATTAAAATATGCATACCTTTTCGTACTAAGCGAGTACGTAGCCTTTTTTTCAACGCTTGTTATTGAATGTTCAATCTTAGTCAATGTCCGCAACGCAGGTAAGCGTTAAATCATTGTATGTATAATCTTAAACCCTGTGTTAGTAGGAGGCATTGATTACGGGAGATCAGGAGAATTGCAAATTATGGGTATAGAGCGGGTATGTTTTGCTGGTACAGGACCAGCCTTCTACTTTTTGAACTTACTGAAAGTTAAAAAAGAAGTTCCTTTTACAGCTTTCTTTGTTTAAATAATGTGTCCTTCCTTCACGGTCGATACATATCACGCTCATCCATACTAATATTATGAATGCGAGAGAAAGTCTGTCTGTCCGTTGCGTTTTTACGACTAAACCCGTTGAACCAATGTTGATGTATTTCTGTATAAACATGTTCTGGACCTGAGAAAAGCACACAGGTTACCTTTTGTGGCGAATATTAAACTCAAAGGGGGTGAAATGGGTCATGAAAGTTTGTATGGAGAACCTATTCATCCAGGAAATAATTCAGCCCGACATCAGTCCAAAACAACATTTACCCGAGCGGAGCCGGGTACATCAGTTAGTAAGTTATAATATCATACATTCTGGCATCGATTGTAAATAAACGTATCTGTGTAAGACATGCATGCGATGTCTAGGATTGTCTGTGATTTATTCCATCACTAGCTGCGGTACCCGGCTCCGCTCGGGTCAATGTCGTGTTGGATTGATTTCGGTCTGAATGATTTCGCAGTAAGTAACCCACCAAAAGGCTGGTCCAGGACTAAATCTACCAAATTTAATAATAAACATCGACATATTGCCATTTCGAGCTTCGTAAACATTTGGGAGCGAATTTTAAAAGCACGTGCCGCCAGACCCTTACTGCACTGGCACTGCTACATATAAATTGATACAACACCACCAAAGGCGGGTTTAACCCTACCACCTTCCTTACTTTTACAAAGTTTTATGAGGAATACGAACCACAGCCACCTTCAACATTGAAAACGGTAACCCATCCGGAAACTGACTGCGCCCAGAGTTGCTATACGTTGATAAAATACGCTTATAAGTCGGGCGAGTGGTTCGAAGTTATCGCTCTACATGATATCGTGGAACTTTCTGTAGGCCTTTTTGAACCTACAATTTTCAAGTACATAGTTTTCATTTTTCTCTTAAGGTTTTTATTAAATATTTAAAAATTACATACGCAATCCTTGCTCGTTGATCGCTCCTTCTATTAATGAAAACCGTATTATAAAAGTCCGTTGCGTGGCTAAGAAGAAGTAAACGAAGAAATAAAGGCAGATAGTGATTAAAAAGTAAGCGCCGCCCCCCCCCCCCAGAGCCGCGGCCCTCCCGCCGAGCCGCGCGGATAATTCCGGTTTGTATGACAGCTACATCTTAACGTAAGCGGAACTGAATTATATATAGCCTATCCTGTGTCCCGTGTATTTACATATATGTGTAGTAAGTTTAATCGAATTCGGATGATCGGTTTAAGAGTTATAGAGGAACATACATACTTACATACAGAACTGATTTCTAAAAATCATCAATTCAGTCTTAGTGTCATACATAAACTCTACAAACGAAGTATCTTAGAAAACAAAGCAAATGAACACCCCTTACAGATTTATTATTAGTATAGATTAAATGGTTCGTTGTTATCGGTTCAATGTGTTTAATGCCAGTCAATAGCGATGGGCGGGGCAAACGATTGTGAATCAATTAATATGACTATTTTTATGTATATAAAATGTTATCGCGCGCTATATATACATTAATTATCTCGCAATGTATTGAATCTTTATTTGCAATTAATATAACGCTTTACCGTAATGTATCACGGATCAGTCGGTTATTTAATTTTATCTTATTTTAGTTCTATCTTGTTTATCCGTGTTTTTTGTCTGCTGCCATTTACCTCTCTCTACACCCCAAAGGGTGGTAGATATAGAGAATGAATTCCCTACGGGATTTAAGTCTGGCTTTTGTAACCAATGTTAAAAGGTATACAGTAAATAATTGTACTATTATTATTATAACTTACCCTACTTAATATAATCTATCCCTCAAACTAAAATCATTCAGCATAAAGTAGTATTGCATGCTTAATGTTGTTGATTTGTGCATTTGGTTGTCTATTTCCAGGTTTTTTTATATGTGACTGGACATGGATGGCTAATACCACACCTTCTGTCATGGTATTAGCGCAACAAACCATCAACTTCCAACAACCACCAACTTCCTTATATCGCACAGCTACATTGAACTGAATGGAAAACACGGACAATTTTCATTGCCGATTCGACCATCGTATGTCCAATGCGATGGTACCAACCCGGGCGGGATAAACCCTACCATCTAGTAAGTTAGGAAGGGGACCTATAGTTTAACGTGGAATCCGAACCACGGCCAGCCTCTCTCAACGGTCGAATGGTCACCCATCCAAGACCAGACCGGACCCAGCGATGCTTAACTTCGGAGAGCGATCGCCGAAGTGTCGCGCCACTGGGCTATTGAGGCTTACAAGACATTGAGGCTACGCAACATTTCAAGGCTACAAGAAAAAAACATTACTTGCACCTGAACGTTCTCAAAAAGTGACTCCACATCTACATTGATATCTTAAAATTATTAAAAAATACGTCGATTTATGCAAACTTTTTCCACTTTTTTTTAAGGAAGTCGTACCGTCGGCTATCCGGGACGCTAGGGTTATATACTATATTGTGTTTTGTAAGTATAAATAGTGAGTAACGATTCTCGAAGTCTACGAATTGACGACTCCTATTATGCGAGACGCCATTGTGAGAGGGTAGATTGTTTGATGTCGGGTGGACCGTGAATAGCGCACAAGGAGCTGGGGATTGTACACGGAATATTATGCTACTAGAGTAACAGAAGCGACACTTATGCTTATATTACCATCTATGTGCTCTTGGCAAAGTGTGCGTGCGCGCCTTATATAATTTTAACGGTATTTTAAGTTGAACTACTTCATTATAGTTTGATTGGTTTCTGATTAAGTATTTTTTCTTAAATGGTCCTTTTTTTGTTCATGTCTTGTTTTTCCATAATGTAGATAGGTTGGGTTTTTTGTTCTCAAAAAAAAATTAATAATTATATGTGGACAAACCTTTTAATAAATACGTCTTTTTTATAGTTTAGTAAGTTAGTTAGTAAATTGTTTTTTTTTTGTTAACACTAACTTTACTGACAACCCTAGCCATACTTGTGGACTTGCGCAAACCTGATTGGGACTCCGCGTCGTTCCAACATCTCCCCGTGCCGGACGGATGCGTACAGATAAGAGATCGCACCTCCTGATTCGACACAATACAAATATCATCTCTACTCACTAGCAGACTCACGTCACGGATGTCTAGGGTTGTGGGACAGGGATGGCGCTATTCACACAGCTTTGGTATTCCGTTGTCCCTCGTGAATCGTGATCATCATGCTTCTTTGTCTTCATTGTGCGCTGTTGTAGTTTACACGAGAACAAATCGTTTGGACGTGAGATTTCATGACGAACATTTGTTACATCTGAATAAGACTTGTGCTGTGCGCCTGGCTAGTTTGATTTTGACAAAAAGCCGATACATGTACCCGCTTGACTGTATCTCCAATAAATCTCACTAATTCGTGTTAACATTATGTGCACACTTAGTTATAAAAGTTTATAGTTGATTTACTGCGAGTAATCACCGTCAGGTTTTTAAGAGTGATGATTAATTCACGCGGAGATAATCGTTCTCCGTGTATGTGCATGTCCGGTGAGGCAAACCATCCACACTTGCAACTAAATGTTTCTATTTCTTCCGGAGCCCGCTTTGATCACCGTGAAAGTGTTCGCTCCTGGAAATATGTAGAGTGCTTGGAAACACAAACCTTATTAAGCTATTGTTTGAAACTTGCAACCTTCTTTTATATTTTGTTATATTATTAACATACATCTTATTTTATGATTAGCCTGATGATATGTTTGTTTTTCTTTCTGAAATAATAAGCCCTAAATTTTTTTTATATTATATCTGAAATGCGGTGCTGGGTACATATCTAGTAAATTAGTATTATATTGTCTTTTGTATGTTAATCATGTATGTACCTGTTTGCTTTCCCAACAAATAAATAAACATATCGTTTTTACCGATTCAAACGTGACGAAGAACTTCGATCATCGCAAAAATCTTTTATTTTTTTTGCCTCTCCGAATATGTTTATATGGAATATGCGATTTGATAAGACTCCATAAAAAGGTTACTGGTGAGATCTTCCCCATAAGCCGGACAGTAAAGCCGCGATGGTATGACGGTCCGGATGCTGTTTTTATGGCTTTGGGCTTGTCCCTTAGATTGCATAGCTTATGTCGGACGCCCATGCATAATCTGGGTATTCATGCTTTATTTAGGAAAACGCGTTGCGTCAATCTTGTGGGAGTTGTGGTTTCAAGATGTCCTTTTGCTATTTATTGATGCTGAGAAGTTGATTTCATTATGGGTTGGGAACCTGTGTAGACATTGTTTTATCAATTCGGACTCTGTAAATATAAGCACAGAATAAGTATTAATGTGTGGAAGCGCTATATGTATATAAGTGCCAAACATTAAATGAGTTGCTGTGAAATATTATTAAAAAAGTAGCTAATTTGTCTATTTTATCTTTTTTAGTTTGAGATGCAATCCAAAATCAAACTCTCAACTACGATGTGCTAAACATATCTTATTAAAGTGTCCCTTAGCTCCAGTGTTCTTATTAAATTTGCAGCAAAATATTATCAAAGAGATTTTTTCATTAAAAGGAGAGCCGAGCCGTACACTTCTTTTGATTTTCGCTGTCGTTCCATCAACTAATTCAATTTATTAAGATGAAAGGAACTCGAGCAAAATAAATACGTAAAGTTATAACATTAAGTAAAAGCTTAAAGATTTGGCCAAGTTATTAAAATACATTGTAAGCCTTGTACTTATTTTTTTTTATCAAATTTTTGTACCGTTTATTTGAGGAGTTTTTTAAAAAAAATCTTAAATTTCTCGAAAACAAAAAGAGAGATATATAAAACAAAAAAGTGATCCCGGAGAATTTAAAGGGCTACAAAATAGATAGGAGAGGATTATAATTAAGGGTAGATGTTTAACCCTTTCAAAGACACCTTTTGGTGATTTCACATATTTCGTTCAGAATCTGGTCATATCATATAATTCACAACTGACTGATATCATTTCATTTTATGATATAGGCCTTTCTCTGCTTTTTAACCAACTTCAAAAAAAGAGGAGGTTCTGAATTCGTCGGTATGTTTTTTTGTGTGTTACTCGATATCTCCGCAAATTGTCAACAGATTTGAATAATATTTTTTCTTATTAGTATGGTATATACCTATGAAGGTGGTCATTTCATAAATTATATGAAAGAATATTACTTCTCTTAGCCCCGATCGCACGAAGAGACGGCTGAGTTAATCAATGTTCAAATACGTCACTTTTGGTGAACCGCATGGAGTTGCTTCCATACTGTCCATAGAAAGTGACGCGTTTAAACATACGTTTTGTTTTTTTTGCCCTTAGCGATTGAAGTCGGTTAAATGTTTTTTAAAACTGATTTTCTATGTCGTGTTATTAATTTCCTCAATGAAATAAAGTCATTTTCAATGAGCTGGAAGGCCATGGGGCCATGGTTCTGTGGATTTTTTAAGTTCATCGATGACTCTAATTTGTACCATCCTGAAACAGGTGTAAATCCAAAATATTCCTTGGTTAAATTTAATCTCCTTAGGGCCGATTTTTCAATCCTCAGATAGTACTGATCGGACTAGGTCGTTCGTCAAAAGACGCATAGTCATTGCACAGAGAATTATATCTTCTATCACAATTATCTGACTATAATTTTACTAATAAACATATGGACTTACTATGTCGGATAGATAAGCAGAAGCGTATAAATCCGTCGAATAGTTATCTGGCTGTTTATCAGACTATTGAAAAACTAGCCCTTAATATGTTTAGCTCTCTCAATCTTTACCAATCTCTCTAACGTTACCCTGCGCATTCTAAGAGTTTCCTCGCGTCCTCTGCAAATATGTCGCGGCTCCCAGCATCTATCACTGCGCGATGGATCCATAATGAATCCATGACGTACTTGTTTACAACGAGAGATTCGCGTATGACACCAAGTAAAGAGTGTACCATAAGAAAGTAAACGTTTTGTAAGAAAACAGGTGTGAATCCAGACTGTTCCTCGGTTACATTTAATCTCCTTAATATGTTTAGCTCTCTCAATCTTTACCCATCTCTCTAATGTTACCCTGCGCGTTCTAAGAGTTTCCTCGCGTCCTCTGCAAATATGTTGCGGCCCCCAGCATCTATCACCGCGCGATGGATCCATAAAGAATCCATGACGTACTTGTTTGCAACGAGAGATGCGCGCATTAGGCCCGACACAGAGTAAAGAGTGTACCGTAAGAAAGTAAACGTTGTGTAAGAAAAATACCTTTCGGCCATGATACGCATTTCAAACGAATGTGGTCTTTTGATTTCTCGCAAAGGAGAAAATCGCTCGCATCAACCAAGTCATGGATTCTTAACTTCTAAATAAATTAAGTTAAATACTTCGATAGTTTCGTACATTTTTAGAAATTATATGTATTTTCTTTGATTTTGATGAAGCCACGCACAATTATTTATCTGGCAAAGTGTAAATTCTTTGATTGGCAAAGTCATTTGACTGGCAACGGACAGCTGTGTCATCTGTCACTTTGACGTCATATTGTAATGCTAGGGATTCATGCAGTTTTGAATTTATTTTTGATTTGCATGGATACTTGCTTTGATACATGCTTTGATACATGATATGATACAGATTCATTCAGATTACAAAAACAATAAATTGAGGAAATCTCGAGTAGAAGGCAAACATAAAAATACACCGATAGGCACGTGACTGACTGCCAGCCACTGAACGCGTGCCAGCTGAAAGCCACCAAAACCACCAACGTGACCTGGCGTGGCACGAATGTTGTTCATTTGGAAACAAATGCCACGGGTATTGACCCCACACATATTAGGATATTGTATAGTATGAGATATGTATGAACGGAATATTCTATCCTGCCACTGGGGACGATTTAGCAGTGCCGGGTTAGGCATTTCTGAAAAACAGTACAACAAACATAAGCCATCCTTTTGTCAACCTTGGTAGCTCAGGGTGCGACGCCTTGCGAACCGATAAGCTGGGGAAGCACCTCTGAGCGCGATTAGGTTTTGGATGGGTGACCATTTTCAACCGTTTAGACTGGCCGTGGTTCGGATTCCACATAAAACTGTAGGTTAGGTTATGCTACTTGGTGGTAGGGTTAATCCCGCCCGGGTTAGTACCATCGCATTGAATGAAGGATGGTCGAAGCGGAAATGAAAATTGTCCGTATTTTCCATCCAGTTCAATGTAGCCGAGCAATATAAGGAAGGTCCTGGCATGGTACCTATTTCCCATGTGGGGTGTTAGGCTAATATCTGACGTTCAGTTCGGTATTTTTTTATGCGACCTGACAAGGATGGCTAATACCACACAACTACCGTTATGATATTAGCCCAATACACCACATTCCCGAAGGATTTAGGTGCCATGCCATTGCCGCTTCGACCATCTGTTCATCCAATGCGATGCTACCAACCCGGGCGGGCTTAAACTCTACCACCTAGTAGTGAAAGGGGACCTACAGTTTTACATGGATTCCGATCCATGGGGCAGCTCGCATTCGTGACGAAATGCACTTATCGAACTCGGAAAGAGAAAGACAGTGGTGCATGTGGAAATCGAACCCAGGCCTCTGGTACGCTAGGCCAGTCCCCGCGCCACTAGGCTACGAGCCGCTCAAATATAGCCGGATTAGTAATCCATGTCCAGTTACATAAAAAAAAATCACAACATGGCATGCGGAAAAAACTATGCAAAGTCGCGCAACAAGCGGATTGATCCGCGGATTCGTTTAACAAGCGTTGGCTGAAGTATTTGTAACGTCAAACTCATCCGGCGTCTTCTGTGCTCGCTGTGCCGGATGTCGCCCGCGCGCCCAGAGTCCGGGGCCGGGGACTTCCGGCGGGCGGCTGTCACTTCGCCTCACTTCCGCTCGCTGAGCAATTTGGCGCCATTGATCGAAGAGCGCCGCGACTCCGGCGACCCGAACTCTTAAATGGTGAATTATTGAGTTTGAGCATTTTTCGGAGGGTTGTTGACATATTTTGCAATAATATGAATACGAATGATGGACATGTTTATCCGAAGGATCCCTGAAAAATTGCGAGTCGAGATCGTTAATGCCATTTGGATGTTTTGTGGAAGCTTTTCGCACTTATCTTTAGTATTTATGAGGCAAGGAGTAGGAGAAATTTGTTATTAATGTTTTGAAAACTTACGGTTTTCCGGTGTGCAATGCCGTGCTTGGCCGACATGTTTCGCCTCCCATGTCGGCCAAGCACGGCATTGCACACCGGAAAACCGTAAGTTTTCAAAACATTATGTACAGCGACGGCGTAAATCTAAGAACAAATTTGTTATTGTAAAGAAATCACAAGGATGTATTTGTGTGTGTAGTTTTAGAGGCATAAACCATTTCTTTATGCGTCTAAAGAAATATATATTTACGAAATACGATGGTGGCCACACTGTTAAGGGCCTGGTACTAGCCAAATCGCAAAGTTAGACGAGGCACCCCAAGTAAACTAACTAAGTCTGACGATTATAAGTGTCATCCTTACAATATATGATTCCTTGTCTAGGAATCGAATGATTTTCGTTAATGTATGTTTCCTTTTTCTATACAAAATACATTGCGGAAACGGTGTCCATTTCCGAACTTTTTTGACTAAATGTAGAAATTTAAAAGCAAATGGAATTTTTTGTTTATGCATATATGTTGTTTTTGCTTATATCTAGAACTCGAATGACTTTCAGATTTCTAATGAGAAAAATCAACTTTTTTTATTTTTATTATTATTTAAATAAATGATGGAATAAAAAAATATTAACAATCCATTATCAGTCTGGAGTTCTATTTGGATTTGCTGAAGCGTTTCACTACATATTATTACATTTGTTAAAAAGTGCATTTGTATGGCGCGAGTAGTTGGCTAGTCCTAGCGCCTTAATGTGTTATCAAGGATATAAATATCTAGTAAGAATTGGAATATTTACATTGGTATGGAGATGCATCAAAGTGTTGCACATACTTCTATTAAAGACTTCATATTAAAATTATTAATTCCTAATTGTTCATGAAAAAAAATCGCTACCAAATTGTCGTCTTGATTGTAATCCAAAGGAATCTGTTCCCAAAGGGAAGTCCGTTCGCCGCCAATGCACAATGTCTGCAATCTTAAAATGAGTCGTCCATTGTCAGCGCATGCACAATGGAATTCCGATTCCGCGTGTAAAAATGTCTACGCTACGACCGAACCAAAATGCTATTGGCTGGTTACATCAACCGTTATATTAAGCCGTTACATTAACCGTGCACGGAAATCCAAAAAAAAATCTGTTAAAGTTTTGCAATAAAAAAATAATAATATTATGAACAAACGGCATCACCTAATTGGAACCACATACGTTTTCATTGCAAATGACAATGCCTACTGTGGCGCCGACGGTGATGCGCTCCGTACGGTAGCTGCGGTACCCGGCTCCGCTCGCGACAACATCCTACTAATATTATAAAGGGAAAAGTTTGTAATAATGGATGGATGGATGGATGGATGTTTGTTACTCTTTCACGTAAAAACTACTGAATGGATTTTAATGAAACTTTACAATAATATAGCTTATACATCAGAATAACACATAGGCTACAATTAATAAAGATGTTGTGCCCATGGGCTTTCGAACTTTCACGGGGCTGCGAAAACGATGCCGGTAGCGCTACTTCACACCAAGGGGAGCGGGGCCGGGGGGGCGGCGGCGGGAGCGGGGCGGGGTCGGGGCGGGCGGTCCGACGCCCGGAGGTTGGGGGGGGGGGGGGAAGAAATCGCTCATCGCTGATTGCGCTACCCGAACACGGGCAGACGCGTGAGGGCAGGCGTCATTGACAGTTGTGTCCGTTTGGCGACTTTTCAAGGCACTAGCGATTTGTTAAAAACGCATTGTACTTTATTATGCCCAAGGTTAGTTATTGGCAGGTGTTGTTTTGGTTAGGAGTTACACGTACAAAAAGATACTTATTTTTTTTTATTATATAGATAGGTTACTTACCTATTAATTATGAAGAATAACTTCGTTTTTATTTAAATTATTATAGGCTGTACGTAGGTAAGTAATTGGTCCTTTTAGTTCATTTATATTAATGTGAATAACATAACAGCATAATAATGTAAAATCTATACTAATCATAAATCCGTAAGGGTTGTTCATAGAGTACGTTGCTTTGTTTTATAAAATATTACGTTTGTAGACTTAATTTACAATTTTTAATTGACGATTTTTAGAAATCATTTCTGTATGTATGTATGTATGTTCCTCCATAACTCTTAAACCAATTATCCGAATGAGATGAAACATAGTACACGTACATTTAACTACCCGGGAATTAGGATAGGCTAAATATAATTTAGTTCCGCATACGCTAAGATGTGGCTGTGATACAAACTGCAATGCTCTGCACGGCTCGGCGGGAGTGCGGCGGCTGGAGGGGGGGGGGGGGAGCGGTGGAGGCGGTTACTTTTACCAATTGTACCGAAGTACGGCTTGGTATTTCCCGCAACTTTAGGCCTACTTGGCATCACGCTATATCGCCAGAGGTGTGACCAATAGAATAAAATCCTTGAGGACCAGTTACTCGATTTAGATGCGGATTGTATCTAAGTCTAGCCTGATTCTACTCAAAACTTATAGGCTACATAATATAACGCTTCATTACCATAAGGGTGAGTAGTGAGTGTTAAATTCTTATAACTTGCGAACCAATTACCCGATTTATGTGCGTATTTTATCAATATATAGCATCTCTGGGAGCAGTCAGGTTGGAGATGGGTTACTGTTTTGGATGTTAAGGCTGGCTGTGGGTTGGAGTCCACGCAAAACTTACCTACGTTTTAAACTTTACTTACTTACGAGGTGAAGAAAGGTTCTGGCTGCAAATGCTTTTTTTTTAAATAGCCACCAAATGTCAATGAAGCTCTAAATGGGAATTATTGGATGTTTCTCATTAAATCATGCTATTTCGGCTTGAACGATCTTGATGAAATTTGGTAGACGGATACATTGTCCTGGTCCAGTTTGACCCTATTTTGGATCAGTCATATGGGCTACCTTTTATCCATGAAATAATTTAGCCGACACTAACCCGAGCGGAGCCCGGTACCGCAGCCAGTCTTAAATATATACCCTTTCTTTTAAGCGGGAACAAACCATACACAATCACAAAATTTCATTGAAATTGGTTGGGTGATTTTGGAGATTAGTCTGTACGAACATAGTGACAGGTGATTTTTGTAGATTAAGATGAGAATTTGAAAATGTTCTTTAAATTTAAGACGGTCGAAATGTTTATTTTTATTTTATTTTACTTTATTTGCGAAGAAAACAGTTAATACACATACATATAAAATAATCATAACAAAAAAAAACCCATAAATCTTCGATATAAAATTAAACACAGTAATAGTAAACTTAAACAATTTCTAACGCTAATCCTAGCTACTACAACTACCGGTTATGTTACCTTTTCAAACTTAAAAATATTTATCAGAAAACATATTTATCAGAAAACAGTAATTAACAAATTTACCTAAGTTATTTAAATTGATTGATTAATTGCAAACATTTCTTAAATTTCCCTAAATTAACATTAAATATATCGATATTTTTACATTTTTTATTGAAGGAAGTACAACTTCTACGAACAAATGTGTTTTTAAAATAATTAGCATGGCATTTTATTTTATGAACATAAAATGTGTCGCCGGAACGGGTTAATCTAGTAGGGCACCTGAAATTAATATTAGAGAGTAAGTACGGGTTTTCGATTTTTGTATGTATTATTTTGAAAAGCATGATTAGATCCCTATTTTCCCTGCGATGTTGTAAGGATTCAAAAATTTCATCAACTTGATCAAAACTATTTGTATACAGAGTGTTGTTTGTCTATTGCTGTTATAATAACAAAAATATAATAAAAGGAGCCCCGATACAAGAAACTTAAGGCCCTGGTACTAGCCAAATCGCAAAGTTAGACGAGGCACCCCAAGTTAACTAACTAAGTCTGACGTTTAGAAGTGTCATTCTTACATTATATCATTCCTTGTCTAGGAATCGACCTATTTTCGTTAATGTATGTTTCCTTTTTTTCTGTACAAAATACATTGCGGAAACGGTGTCCATTTCCGAACTTTTTTGACTAAATGTAGAAATCTAAAAGCAAATGGAATTTTTTGTTTATGCATATATGCTGTTTTTGCTTATGTCTAGAAATCGAATTACTTTCAGATTTCTAATAAGAAAAATCAACTTTTTTTATTATTTAAATAAATGATGGAATAAAAAAATATTAACAAACCATTATCAGTCTGGAGTTCTATTTGGATTTGCTGAAGCGTTTCACTACATATTATTACATTTGTTAAAAAGTGCATTTGTATGGCGCGAGTAGTTGGCTAGTCCTAGCGCCTTAATGTTTTTGCATGGTACGGAGCCATTCGTGTGCGAGTCCGACGCGTACTTGGCCGGTTTTTTATAAATTCCTCATTTCAAAGGATTTGTGTCGTTCGCTCTTTCGATCGCCGACATTTTCGTGGGTCGACGCGTCGGCTCTTTGCTTCCGTTCCCTTGCCCTCCTCCCCCGCTCCCCGCACCCGTCGGCGTTGTTTATTGTCGGCTGTACATTAATCATTAGTACGCTTTTCTTTATTCAAATGTGGAAGGGAAAATTTCACATAAAGAGGAAATGTGTTTTGGTTATAATATTACACTTCCGTTTAATATATGTTAATTCAAACGGTATTTTTTATGAAAACCAGTTCAATGAATTCTTTTATCATATTTTTATCGAATTTTATCATACCAATTAGAAAAACGTCTTCAAGGACGTGTCAATTTCATTTTGGTATTCTATATGTGAACAGTGAAGTGACGAAATCTGGGCGTTTAGTTGTATTTAGTACATACAGTTATAATTGTACGACGTATTATTCGTTCAAGTCAACTGAGAATCAATTAGAATGTTAAGAAATGCAACTAATCGACAGATATCATCATTCACTTGACTGTTCACCCCGGCGAATTAATTTACCATGGTTATCCCCGGAGCGGTAACCACCCAGATCTCTCTCGAAGCTCGTAAGTCTGGCACGCCTGAAATATGCTCCCGACATTACTCGTCAGGCGACCGTGAGTAGTACGAACAGAAATGACGAAAGTTCTCGGCTTAGGTATTCGTCCGGCCGCGTTATTAAGCAAAGCACCGGAGGCTTGATTACATTTTGCGAGTGACTGACTCGCTTTATGTTTGTTGTTACAATGTCGGCTGAATTTGCGTTAGAAATGTTAAACCGGCTTGTAAATATGTATGTACCCCTCTCATCAGTCGATCCCGCTTTACAGTACAGAGTATAGCTTGTCGCAGACGACTGGTCAGAAACCGATTTCGTCTTTAGACAGATATTAGATATGTGGCGTAGATAAGGAATTGTCAGTACGTACCTACACAGATAACTACACATGGGCCTAATTAGCTGTGTAGGCCGTGTTTACACTAAAAAATAATTTTATAAAAAAAATAATTGCACTAAAAATATCATGACGATGGCGGTGATATAATCCATCCATGTTCAGTTACGAAATAAACCACTATGTATGTATGCATTTTTTTGGCAAACAGTTCTGAACATGGTTACAACAAATACTAGATTTTCAGCTTTTCTATTATACCCTGTATAGCCTTTTTTAATCATAAAGGTGTTTGGATGTGTGGTCTTACAATTAAATGTAGTAAGGTTAGGACAACGTGAGGTGGGAGCTAAGTCGTGACGACACACGCAGCAACAGCCCGGGAAGACGGATTAAAGAAGGAGCAATAATGAGGCGTGTTCTCGACGTTGTCTCCGAGTGGGGAGGTGGAGTGACGCAGGAGGGCTGCCGTGCTAGGGGGGGGGGTTGTGAGGGGAGCGCGGGGCGAGGGTACGGGGGGACGGAGGGTACGAGGGTACGAGCGGAGACGCCGGGTAATGAGACACATGTTGGTGGTAGGAGCTCCAGGCTTCTATTTGCTTTTAAAAGGTCGGCGTTGGCGGACGACGCGGCGGTGGTAGGTCTCTGATGGTAGTTCTGAATTACGCTGGAATAAATCTCGTGTGGAGTTTTCATACGATCTAGCTCAACAGCGGAGGTATGACGGAAGTTTGAGCGTGAAATTTATTTATTTATTTATATAAGTTTATTGCACTCAAAAAACATTCGGGCAAAAGGTACAACTTAATGCCGGAGGCATTTTCTACCAGTCTACCTTTGGGTATCGTGAGCAGTAGTGCGAGTAGTAACTATGGAGAAATAGCTTTAGAGGAAACATAATTCCTACACAATATACAACAAATACACATTATACTTAAACTTAAATATATAACTTATATAACTGTACATAAATATTAACTACATAAATATCAATAAATAAATACTAAATACTACATATATATATTATAAAAACAAATAAAAGATGATACTTAATACAATATAATTTTAAGGAAAAAAATATATATATATTGGCAAAAGAAATAAAAAAATAAAAATAAATACTGACCAACTTAAAGAAGTATGAGGGAGAAAATTAAAGAAATCATAAAGACAGAAAATAAGCTTTGAGTTTTTTTTTAAAAACATAGATAGAGGGGGAATTTCGTAAATGGGGAGGTAGCTGATTCCACTGCCTCGCAGCGTGCACTGTAAAGGAGTCTGAATACGTGGAGGATGTGTGCGAGGGAATGGCCAGTACCGAAGAGCCGGTCGATCTAAGTGGGAGACCATGTGAGCAAAGATATGAAAACCGATTACGAAGGTACGAGGGAGCATTGGGATCATTAAGGATGCTGTATAGAAGTGAATGGCGTTAAGAGATTCACCCCAAATCGTGTTCATGTTCACATTCACTGTATTGAAACGGACAGTGGAACACAGACCAAACTTACCACTTCCGATTCAAAGTCAAAATGATCAAAATCTGCCTAGGTTTTTTCGTAAGATTGCATGTCCCGTTAAATTATATATGCTTTAAACAATGTTGTACGTATAGTTCCCGTTACAAATATTGCCAGAAGCAAATCTGTTTTGTCTGTTCATCTTTTACTTGAGCGATTTCCAGTAAATTTGGTCCGTACACCTTGTTTCTTTAGGTTTTCTTCATCTTGTTTCACGGACACTTCGATAACCTAAGATGATGGTGATGCGTTACTTGAGCAGACATTGCTGTGACACTGACAACGTTCTTAATTTTATAAACGTACACCTCAAGTATGCATAGTACGCCTCTCACATTTTTTCACTTGATATGCATTTATTTGAATATCGACTTAGACCTACAGAACGGTCACCCTTGCAAATTAGAGCCGCCCCATTTCCTCATGAATTGACATGCACTCTATCTCTTAACTTCGCTTTCGGATGTCATCGCTGTCATTTTATATCGTGTCATCGCGCTCTAATTCGAGTAATTAGAAAGATACAAAACTTTTTTTTGGAATTTGAGGAAGTTTCACGAAAGTAACGGTTATTCCATGAGCAAGAAAGTATAGGTTAGTCACACATGTCTGTGAATCACCGACGAATGTGATTTTCAAGATATTGTTCATATGACTTAATGAATTATGTGTCATTTCGAATAATTGTATTCTATAAGGTACCAAGGTCTATAAGGTACCATTAGATTAGAAAGTTGTCGGTAGTTTTTGGTCTTATATAACCCATTACAATTTAAGGAGTTAGTCTTAATACCAAATTTCCAATACCCATCCTTGTACAATGTTACGAAGCTTTAATATGCATCGAATGCAAATTACTCCGCGACGAATGGCCGGTCGTCAAAACGGCTCGCGAGGAATTCGCTCGAGACAATGCGACTTTGTTACCAAAAACGTCACAGGACGCACAGAAATCCGGGGACCCGAATTGCGGACCCGCGCTAATTCCGACGGATCATCAAATTTTATTCCGAGGGGCGCCGCGCCCGCTCGCGCCTTAAGGCGAAAGCAGGACTCAACCTGAAAAACCGTCGATGAAAAAAAACCAGCTCCCATCTGCCGAACGCGCGATAAGAACCATAGTTAAAAAAAAAGACATTCATAAAGACAAACAGTCTGTAAAGCGGTTGGATTCAAGATGGGTGACTGTTTTAAACAATTTTGGTTGGCTGTGGTTCGGATTTCACGTAAAACTGTTCCTTACTTACTAGGTGATAGGGTTAGTCCGGCCCGGGATGGCACCATCGCATTTAATGAACGATGGTCGGCAATGAAAATTGTTCGTATTTTCCTTCCAGTTCAATGTAACCTTCAATATAAGGAAGGCCCTGGCATGGCACCTAGTTCCCATTTCGTGTGTTCGACTTATATCATTACGGTCGGTCTGGTATTAGCTATTCATGTCCAGTTAAATAAACGAAAACACATATCAGGCTTCAACAACTACAAATATAGCAAATGGATATGTTTTGTAAGTACTCCAAAAAAGTGTATAAACATTCCAAACGTAAAGCGACATTTCATTTAAAATGAAATTGTCTGAGAACCGCACATCGTTTTCAAATAAAATAGTTCTAATCTAAAAGTATACATAGCCTTTCATGTTCTTTAAAATTGTAGTTTTTTTGGAATCATTTTTCCACATCGCGAAAAGTAATAAAAAAATAACAGTTTTAGAACACATTGAACCGACTTTAAGCTGTTATTTTTTTCACATTTTTAGTATTTTCAATACCACCCCAGTAGTGTATATTCAGTGAGATATACACTAGTAACGAGAAAAAGAATTATTCAAATCGATTGACATTTTGCGGAGATATCGAGTAACATACACACAACAAAAAGTACAAATAAACATACGAATTGAAAACCTCCTCCTTTCTTGAAGTCGGTCGAAAAACATATATTTTCCATGCATGAAACGGCTTTTGCCACGCGACTCTGACTCTCACTCACCATGGCAACTTCCTGAGTCTTGTTTCCGCCTTAACAGTGGCTCGGTTTTATTAAACGCCACCCGGAAAAGGTCGCGGCTCCGGTGTCAAATGACGTTTCCTTTGACAAATGTCTAATGAACGGCGATTTGTAAATTTTACTTTGGCGAAATTGGGCCCACTCGTAAAGTATGAAATTTCCGCGCCGTATTTTGTTTATGGGTCAGCCTAATGAAATTTTGCGATACGAACGAATCGGGGAACTTTTGTTCGAGAAAGAAAAATATCCTGTTTCTTGTTTGTTTTATTTTTTGTAAAATTCATTTTCTTATTCATACGTTCAGCACTTTAACACTGCAGCAGGATAATGAAAACCAACTTTTATTGCAGGCCAGCGAAGGGAACCAGGCACAGCTTCTATCATAAGCAATTCTTCGGTTTTTACGTTTTTAAGTGAACATTTATAAGAAAAACCGGCTAAGTTGGACTCGCACACCAAGGATTTCGTAGCATCGTAATCACGATTTTTTTATTAAATTTTTATTATTTTTAATTTTACCTCTTTGTTGTTATAGCGGCAACATAAATACTGTTACGGTTCATGAGATACAGCCCTGTGACAGATGGAAGGACGGACGTACGGACAGCGGAGGCTTAGTAATAGGGTTCCGTTGGCACCCTTTGGGTACGAAACCCTAAAAAAGTAAACAAAAAGAAAATAGTTTATTTTGCACATTTATTTACAGTGATAAATCATTTTAAAGTTAAGATATTTATACGAATTAAAGTTAATGTTGGGATAGTAAATATCTAGCAATAGTGCGCAAACATTACCATGGCTCAGCATGCCAGGGAGGCACGTAAATTGCCCTGCCCGGAGCTGGTTTTCAGCCGTTACCGTGTGAGTGTGAGTGAAGAAAAAAAGCCATTTTAAACGCATCGAATTTGGTATCTCATGGCACTATAATCCAAAACATCTGCCTACTTGGAAGTGTCTAACAAAGTTTACATTATCCTAAAAAATCCTCTAAGGACATTTCTGTCGCAAGCGATAATTCCATATTTTACGATCGGGCGCGCGCCGTAGCGAGCAGTTTTCATTTGCGACTCCAACAGGACTTCAATAAAACAGAACATCCTGCCAATTTAAGCCCGTTCTTTATGACGCTCCGTTGCAGTTAAAAAACCCAATATCCATTCCGATTCTATCGTTTATTGCATCGAACTAGAGGCTATGTACATGTACATATGTGCTACACGTATGACATCTCGTGAGGTCTGCTAGCACACCATTTGGGTGGTGAACAGTGTCTGTGGCGCTGAAGTTAAGTTGATGGGGTTATTATAATTGTTTTTTCGAGTTACACTTGCAACTCACCGCTGGCTTGGAGTCACTGAGCCACAGACGGTTTATGGGGTCGCTCAGTCTGTTCTACAGGTATTACCATGGACGTTGCTTTGTGGAACTTGCATCCCTCATTCCTCCCCATCCTACCTATATCCGGAGCACCCGGCAGAGAATCATAGCATCCCCTTGTTGTTGACATTAGGCTTTTAAGAACGAACCGTTCCTCAAACTCATTTCTCTGCCGCATCGCCAGGATATGGAACTGACAGTCGGCGGGTGCCTTTCTTCATACCTATTACCTGGGAGTCTTCAAGCGTAATTTTAACAAGCTCGATATCTCAGCGATAGTTTGCAAATCCGCTGGCATGGTGCCTCGCTGAGCGTGGTTTCGCGAGACGAGGTATTTTTGGCTTTATAGAGCACCTTTGGTACTCAGCACAGTCACCCATACCGCTTTTTCTTAAAAAAACATCTTATACATTCTTAACGAACACACAATTTTAGTTCAATGACCGAATTTTATACCCACAGCGAATTGTCTTTCTTGGACTAGTGGTTTCTCCGAGCTGCAGACCTTGGCATGACTTAAAACTGAATAAATGTTCACCGCACACCTTAAAACAAAATCTTGTTCTTTTTCTTGTATGTTTCTTACTGTATTAAGTAACTTCCGCTCTAGGTCTTGTCACAACATAAAAGTTTTGTTACATTTTTGATAAAATTTACCAAAAATGTTCTCGACAAAAAATGTATGTAATTATCGAACTAGTAGAGGAGACCAGCCGGACAAATATAAGAAAACATTTTTGCCTTAGCTGAAACGGACACGCTTCCTGCATCGTTCGGTCAATAATGTTGTTGACCTTTTGTGTGCCTAAGCCCCGGTTGCACGAAGAAACGGCTGAGTTAATCACTGTTCAAACACGTCACTTTTAATGAACCGCATAGAGTTCCTTCCGTACTGTGCATACAAAGTGACGTGTTTGATCGTACGTTGACGTTGATTTTGATTTTTTGTCCTTTCGTGCACTCGGCCCTAAGTGTCTCGTTTACTCTCAACGTTTTAGGTAGTAAAATGTCACTTATTAACCCAGTCACCAAATATTCATCGAAGCATTGTAACGAGTTCTTCATTGTGTTCTCTTGCGCGTGTTATTAATTATAGAATGGTGCAGCGGAGCGCGACGAATGGCGCCCGAAGTTTGCTAATTTCCTTATGAATATTGACCTCATTAACTTTCAAAGTAACCGAGAGAAATTTACTGAGAGTAATAATTCAGCTTTGATCGCGGCTGCCGCGTCGCGAACTCTCTAGAAAGCGATTTTCATGTTTCAATTTAATAAAAGCCGCCACGCAACTCTTAACTCATACCGCAACAAGTGGCGCCAAAAATTTAAGAGAAGCCGTCTTTCATTGGCCGCCATTTTCTTTCCGCGCCATGTTCTCTCCGAAGCGTGCTCCGGTTATAACCGGTTATAATTGTTTATTGCCGCCGAGGAAATTAAAGCGAAACGCTACTTTTGTTTAATGAAAAATGTTTGTTGAGTTTGTCTCCGTGCCGGTTGCTTTATGACCCAAGTTTCGCGCGGGCGAGAATAAACTTAAATTGTTTCAAGTGGAAATATTTAGCAGTCGCGCTAGTTGCGGTTCTTGTCTATGGCGGCGCCTTGATAAACTGTTTGGAAGGCTAAGACGGTGTGGTGGTTATTTTATTATGTGGCTACGCTGTAGGGCGGAAATCGTGTGCGTACAGCTTTGTAGAGTTTGTTATAATGTTCTGCGAATGGTGCTACTTATTGTGTATCTGTAATATTTCGTAAGATGTAACTGGTAACTCCATATGCTTACCACATATGCAAATACACCATAATTGTGGAGTGATTTTGTGACAATTGCAAATTCGTGATAGTGTGAGTACCTAGTTCAAGCAGCCCCTTTCGAAACTTAGAAGAGATATGTAATTTCAATCCTTGGTACGGCAGCAAAATTATATCTTAAGGTGGTTTATTGAAAAAATATGGTTTTAATATAGATAAGAAATAAAACTAATAATAACCTGACTAAAAACCAAATAAAAATAAATCCTGCAAAATCCACACTATATTATTATAAATGCGAAAGTCTGTATAGTATAGAGGGAGTGTGGACATTGGGTAAGGACAAAGGCTACCTTTTGTTTCGAAAATTAAACTCGTAAGGCGTGAAGAAAGGGATGAAAGTTTGTACGGGGAACTCATAAATCATAAAATGTCAAGTTCAGCCCAACATGATTTTGAAACGACATTGACCCGAACGGAGCCTGGTACGTCAACTGGTACCCAATAAAAATCAAATACTATATAAACAATAATCAGAGATTTGTCCTGCGGCATGGTTCCAAATAAGCTGGCAGCTTTCTCGCTCTGGATGGCGATGCTGATCCATTGGGTAAAGAATGTGCCAGCTCGCTTGTCACCTGTAGTGCCGATGAGCACGGGGCCTAAAACTTCCTGCTTCTTTTGAATGTACTCCGATATTACTAATTAGTAGTACTAACAGCCGAGCTATCGACCGCATCCTGCCTCCAGAGAGTTGACTGCTTTGTGGCAGAGTGCAAGAGCAACCTCGCGCCGGAGTGGGGGAAGTTTTAATGTCTCGAGAACAAACGCTAGTGATTTATATGGAGAGGACGCTTTGTTTACTTGCACTGCGGTTCTGTTTCTTGTTGCGCCTCTTGGCTGGTATCACTTTCCTGAAAAGTTGGCGAGACTCCTGCCGGGAAATGGATTGCACTTTGGTGCTGGAAATACTTTTCTTTTATAAGCTATCGTATTTGTTTAATATAAGGCTATGGTAGGAGGTAGATCCTAGCTCGAGACCGTGGTGCACACTACGTGAGAATTGTGTAGGGCGCCTCCGGAAAAATTAGTTACACCTTGCCGTCACCGTATTTACAGCAACGCAGCAACCACCCCGGTAACCGAGGGGGGCGGAAGGATCGCTGGTGTAACTGCCCCCAAAAAAAAGGAGTATACTGGACAAATTCTCCAATCAGCAGCGGCGGTAAGTGGTAATCGGGTAACTGGACAAGCGGACAGTCAGACAGACGGACGTCAGCCGCTTCATTTCATTAGAGTTAATGACGTGATGTTTGCGATTGAGAGTAGATGATTGTCAGAGTTTATACTTATATTTATAACTTGATTTCGTGGACCTTATGCAGATTCCTCCCAGTCTTACGGAGCAAACAGTAATGCATAAAACTAGGACATAGTCTTAAGTTTACACCGGCAACGGTGATTATTGTGACGTAAATATTGTTCGAACTCTTGGTTTCCCGGTGCGCGATGCCGTACTGTTAGTTACCGTTTGACGAGCCGAGCCATCAGACATAACTCCGGGGTACTGACGCATCAGGACCACGTCCTGAAGTATAAAGTGGTCCTGACTTTGCCTCCGGCGTTGGATGCAAATCTCATCGCGCACCGGGAAAAGGTAAATTCGACGTCTGCAATATGACATAATGTCATATATGGTTTGAATATTGACTTCCATGATATTATCCACGTAGCCACATCATGCTTCATAAATAATCCTACACAGGCGGCCGTGGACAGGAAAACGGAGTGTGGGAAGACCACCCGCCAAGTGGGAGGTTGACATCAAGTGCGTCGGCGGAAAGCAGTGGTTCCGTACCGCTGAGGGCCGGGAGGACTGGAAGCAAACATTTTGACTGACTGACATAATGCTTATCGTAGATCGAGTCTTTAAACAATTGGCATTGAGCGTGTTCAACTCGCTAGCAAACAACCCTACACCGCCCATTCAACCAAGAGTCGTTAAAATTCGGCAACAATATGCCCGCGCTGTCCATGTTCCAGCGACATGCGTATACACTTTACGCGTGTAAATAACCCCCGCCGTTGCAATTAAAACAACAATAACGGAAATTAACCTACATTCGGACACGTAACGCTAGGGCGGTCCCGGAGTGAGGCCAGCCAATTAAAAGATTCCCTATCTGATGGACGTGCTTCGTTCCGTTGGACAATAATAACGCAAACTTGCCCGGGGACCAGGTGATGCATGTTGGATATCCGAAGAAGCGGACGATGGGAATATATTTCCGGTTACGTTTGGTACTTACCTACATATGTACTTGTATAACTGGCTTAGTTTTTATCCCCATATAACACATCCTACAGTTGCACTGTGGAACTGTGGCAGTCCCCAGCGAATACACACTTTAAAAAAAAAACGAAAGTAGTAAGTAAGTGTGTTCCACACTATAAACATTTTAGAGTTTTAAATTTTGCTAGGAATCAATCGATTTAGTCACAAGATTTTTATCTCATATTATTTTATATCTCATTGGTCAGAGGCTGCTATGATATATGTATAATAAAAAAACCTGCCAAGTGCGAGTCGGACTCGCAAACGAAGGGTTCCGTACCATCGAACAGGATAAAAAAACACGTTTTTTGTATGGGGCCCCCTTTAATTTTTATTATTTTATAATGTTGTGTATTTGTTTTTATAGCGGTAAAATTAATACATAATGTGTGAAAATTTCAGCTTCCTACCTGTAACGGTACATGAGATACAGCCCTGTGATAGACGGACGGACGGACGGACGGTTGGACGTACAGCGGAGGCTTAGTAATAGGGTTCCATTGGAACCCTTTGAGTCCGGAGCTTTAAAAAACGAGAATTAAGGTGTTGCTTTCTCCGATATACCCTGATTTAGATCTCATTGTTAGAGCCAAGTTAGAGCAATATCAAGTGTTTGATTACAATTTCGACCTTCACTATTTAGGCGCCAATAAATCTCCATCGCTGCTTCAGACATAACTCTCTGATTGCGAGTGATCACGGAATAGCGATCATTATTACCGGGACAATGGTCTGACAGCGTCCCCTTCGGAGCAGCAGCCTGATGCCGTCTCATTTGAACGTAGACCCCGGGGGATTGTTTCCCCAGGGCATAAATCCTCGCGGTTTTAAACATCTTCGCAGTGTCGTGCATGATTATGGCCGCTTCGCTTTCGTCCTGCTGTATTCGAATACTTTCTAACAAATTAAACATACAGATGGTGTATTATTCTTTGATACAAGTGATATGTTTAACTTTACGACACTTCAATTGGAACTAAAACATCCTAACATACTGTAACACTTTTTTAATGAAGAACCGGTACTGGCTGTGCTGGGAGACCAATGGTATCTAGAAAAGCTAAATACACCTTGCCTCGCGAAACCACGCTCTGCGAGGCACCATACCAGTAAATTTGTTGTGGAAAGAATACTTCTAGCATCGTAATTCGATTTTCAGAAGCAGGATCCGAATCTTTGGCCATCGCAAGCAACCCGTATACAATACTGCTTGTAGCTCAGAGGCGCGAGGACTTACCTTCTATGCCCAGGTTCATGGATTCGATGCCCGCCCCGTTCATGCACCAATTTCTCTTTTTAGTTCAGTTACAAATGCGAGCTGTTTCATGGTTCGGAATTCATGTAAATCTCCGGGTTACTAGTTGGTAACATCGCATTCAATGAAAAGATAGTCAAATCGGCAATGAATGAAGCGGCAGCCGTGGCTTATAAAGGGAGGGTCCTGGCATGCTACCTTAACCCTTCGGAATTTCCGTCTGTTGGGCTTAAATCATGAGCCATTGAATAAGGTATTTAGCACTATTAGTTATTCTGTGGTATTAGCCATCCCACGGGTACAAAAATACCCGATTCAAACTGAAATTAATGTAAAAACCATTAAAAAATAAAACGTAGAAAATAACAGCCTCAGTGGCCCAGTGGCGCGACGCTTCGGCGATCGCTCTCCGAAGTTAAGCAACGCTGTGTCCGGTCTGGTCTTGGATGGGTGACCATTCGACCGTTGAGAGAGGCTGGCCGTGGTTCGGATTCCACGTTAAACTGCAGGTCCCCTTCCTTACTTACTAGGTGGTAGGGTTAATCCCGCCCGGGTTGGTACCATCGCATTGGATGAACGATGGTCGAAGCGGCAATGAAAATTGTCCGTGTTTTCCATCCAGTTCAATGTAGCCGTGCAATATAAGGAAGGTCCTGGCATGGCACCTAGTTCCCATGTGGTGTGTTGGGCTAATACCATGACAGAACTTGTGGTATTAGCCATCCATGTCCAGTCACATAAAAAAAAACATGGTTTATTGGTTCTTACGAAATCAATTCTTTTACATCAGCGCGATAGAGGCACGACCTACCAGACTACATCCGTGAAGCTCCGCTCTGCTCCCGCCCGCCCTTGGGGAATCTCCTTACGATTCAAATTGTTTTGTCTCCGCTGAAATTTTAATCGGAAGGATGTCGCCCACAAAGGATTGCGTGACCACTCCCTGTTGTGCCGTTTCTTTTATCTGCTGCTGTGAATTAAGTGAGAAAGGATGTGACTTGGCCGATAAAAGACTTCGCTTTTTCAGGGCTGTGAGATGGCACATTAAGGAATCTATTTGTCGGTTCAACCAGCTTAATGTCTTACACAAAAAAAAATCTATCTGCCGTTGCTATTAACACTGCTGCTATCAATACATTTGTCATACTTATATGCCAATTTTTACATTAACACAGATAGAATTACCCTTAATTAAATCCTTAATATTACTGGCATGTACGGACAACCGAGAAGAACTCACTATGACCGTATAGGTCATGCGCTTTGTAAAAGTCAAGTTTGTAGTACCCGTAATCTAAGAAAATGTATGAAGAGAGCATGCTTTAAGAAAACAGCGTTGTTATACAGGTGTTCGGCAAATTGGCCGAAATTTTTTTTTGTAGGCATGATTACTTTAGTTAGATCTTGTGGTATCGAGATCAGTTTTTTTTTATTACCAGAATTCCAGCTTTAAACTCTTGTAACTGTTCTGTTTATGATTTTATCAGTACGAAATAAAATGTATTGGACTTTTAAATGTATCCTTGTTCCAGTATAAAATGTCATATGATGTAGTTAATGCCATGAAAAGGACCTACGTCCTCCCAACATTTGGAGGATGAGTAAAAATATAAAACAATCCTAATTTCCTAATTCTTACAGCAATTGAGATCTTCATTTAAAAAGTTCGCTAGTTTATGCTCTTCTTAACGGTATAACATACGTTATGAAAATAATTCACTATGAGGCCAAAATTTAAGATAATTTACAAGAAACCAGCAAAGTTACAAGGGCTTAAAGCTGGGATTTTGGTCATTATCAATAAAGAAGAAAAGGCTCGTATCTCGATAGCACATGACGTCTGATAAAAGGTAAAAACCTTTTAAATGTGCTGAACACCCTGCATAATGTTAATGAATAATATATGAGTAATTAATTTTATTAGTTTTTAATAAAAAAAATCATAAAAAGGGTGCGTTCACAAACCACGTGGTCTGGTCCAGGGGGGATTCGGTCGAAAGCTGCACTGGGCTACGTGAGAGCAGCGGGAAATTAGTTTGGTGGAATATATGCTAACATCCTGAAATTCACTAGAAATTAGATGGACAGAAATATGTTACATCATGTTCGAAGTGCCAACCCCTACTACCCGTCATCTCTCAAGAGGAAACAATAGGAAGGGTTGTTCTTCTGCAGATGGCAAAAGTTTTCCTACTTCATATTTATAACCTAGCTTTGCAAATTAAAAGTTTTAGGAGTGGCTTGCCGTTTTAAAATTTGAATACATTTCGCCGTTTGTGGGATTCTGTTGGTCGTGCCTCGGTACATGCAGTCGGTCGCCGAAACGAAATTACGTGAAAATAGTAAGGGGATAATGAGGTGATTAAGTTCCTTACAATAGCTCCTGCCTGTTCCTTAGTGAAATTAAGAAATATTTTTCTGAAATTTTGCACATTTAATATATCAAATGAGGGCTACGTCTGTAGGTTTTGTTTTTTATAAATTAACTTAATTCCGTAACACCTCTTAAAGTGTGTATACAAACACAAAATCCCTGTATCATATATACATGTTAAGTTATCAAAACACCACGTATCTCTAAGTTGATTTATTTCATGTGCAAAATTTTACAAATATATTTCTTAATTTGACTGAGGAAACAGGCACGAGCCATTGTGTGAAACTTGATCAATTCAATATTCTCTTAATTGAGCGTGATATTTTTACATCAATTAGATTAGTCGTTCTTGCAAGGGAGAGACTGAAAAGTTGCCCCCGACCATCGAAGCGAGTTGCGTGACATCGCGCCGCGAGCACGTAAACAGTTAACATAATATGTGGGGCAGTATCACAGAATTGATGTCATTTATCGGTAATTTGTGACATTTGAATAATGAAATAATTTCGGCCTTCTCCGGGCTGCTATTACGTATGATCACTACTATTGTGAAAGTCGGACTAGTTTCGTTGAACAATACCAGCAGTATGTTTGTTAAGTTTAGACACTGTAGTTACGTCTTACTGTAGTTTTAATTTCAGTGACTAACTTTTACATATCTGTTTGTTAGCTTATGACTTGAGAACCACTAACCTTGTATATGCGATTTATCCCAACTCGATAGCTTGATTATTTATGTCAAATATAGACCACTCACTAATCTGTTATGTACTTTGTAATAAGTCAAGAATATTTGTGAGCTAAAAACTTGCGATCTCCTCAATACATTTTTATTTGTTTTCATTATAGATTCTGTTATATCTACGGGTGTGTTAGTGCTAAAGCTAGCTATGAAACTTCTCAGGATGTTGCAATCTGTAAAACATCGAAGTGTCCTAGCATTAAATTTAGTTTACTTGGGTGATTTCTTATATTTATATTACAAGCTTTCTAGAGGTATTAATGATAATATTAAATAAACTAAATCTAATAACAATTATATTGTACATTTCGTACAGGTGGCAAATTTGATTTGCCTTGTTCGATGATGTTTCGATTGACTCTAAGTCCCATCCTGAATAGCCCCCCTGATGTCCGGCGGCATGGCGTGGCGCGGCGTAGCGTGCGCGCGGACATAAACGTTTTCCACTTCAACTTTACTACTGTACGGGGACATTTTTCTGATCTTACGGGCACTATATTGTCTAATACGTAGTCTGATTACGTAGTGCATGCATAAACATTTCTTTAATGTGGGCTTTGACGTTTGTAAGGTTGATGCGGTGCCGACGTGGCGGTAAACGTCTGGATTATTTGTATGCTAAATCGTCGAGATTAATTCTCATATGGAAACGTTGTTTCAATATTAAATACATATATATCTCAGGTGGGTTCTACTTCACACGCAATTTTTCCTGAATTGTCCTTATATTAACGGTTGTTTGAAAATGGGACTGCGAAATCAATGCCGGCCGGCCAGGCGCTTCTTCACACCACGTTTGAAGGACCCCAGGTCGTAATTTGAAGACAATACTTCAAAAGGGAGTTCATTCCATTGTTTGCCGATCCTATGGATAAATAATCTAGAGGATCGGTGGGTTCTTATTTTTTTTATGTCGACTGTGAAATTGTGGATTTTCTCCCTGTTCCGCGTTGAGCGAACGTAGAAAGGGGAAATTGCACCATATTATAGATATTTGTACTGCCTCTTTGGTCCACCTATAAAACAAACATTTGTAGCGTGAAATTATGAATACGTATTTTTTTTGTAATACTATGTCTCTGATAACCCTAATTACCGCTGACCTCGTGGTTGTTCTATAAGCGGCCTACCTCCGTAGGCCGTTCCCAAAAAGGTGCACGTAAATAATGTAATTTATCTGACGTTTATATCCCTAATGTACATTATTATAGTGAGTGAGTGCACGGCGCAACGAGTAAGGAAGGAAAATAGTGGCGATCGGAATTCATTCGCATGGCGGCGGCCATACTGTTACTGGAACAGGCTGTAGTTAGTTCGCTTGTGAATTCGGGACACGCAAAATCGAATGTTCGAAGCACTAAATAGCATCCTGTGAAGTTCTTAGGCCTGGAACACATGATCGGAATAAAACCGGACGGACGGAATTATTTTTATGAATCGCTTGTATGGGTCCGGCCACATGCACTCACTGATTCCGGAGTTTTTTTTTTAATTTTATTTTCCCAAAATAGGCAGACAATCCGTCCATCCAGTTTTATTCCGCTCATGCGGTCCAGGCCTTACGTGTTTTTGCGTGCTCTTACGTGTAGTTGGAACTCGAGATCATCTGTAGTGAGCGAATTCGTAAGCGAACTGACTCGCCGACGCTACACGGCCCGTAGCATAGGGGCGGTGGACTTACTCAGAGGTCATTGGCTCAAATCCCAGCCCCATTCGTGCACCACGTTCTCTCTCTGAGTTGGATAAGTGCATTTCGTTGCGAACACGAGCTGTTCCATAGTTCGAAATCCATGAAAAACTGTAGACACCTTAACCTACTAGATAGTAGAGTTAGGCCTGCCCGGGTTGGTACCATCGAACTGGATAAAAATATGGTCGAAGCGGTAATGCTCATAAAAGGAAGGTCCTGGCATGGCGCCTAATTCCTTCAGGAATGCGGGGTGTTCGGCTAAAATCATTACAGTGGTTGTCATATTAGCCAAGAACGTTATGGTTATTAGCCACGCAGTAAAATTAAATGAAAAGATCCTTTATTGATTACATGATTGCATAGGATGCAAAGACGACCTTATTGCCAAAGCCAATCTCTAACAGCTAACCTTAATATTGTACAAAATATTAACAGGTAGCATGAAATTTCCATATTGTTTTTTGAATGTTGAGCGATTTTTATGTCTGATGCATTATCCGAATCAGCGCAAGGCGCAACGAGTCTCGATCGCTACTCCCGTGCTTCGACCCTCGCTGTCGCGTTGGCGGCGGCGCAGAGCGGCAAGTCACGTGGCGTGCCAGGGCGCGATACATCGCGGCGCGTCAGCCGCGCGCGGCAATCGCGGCGATCTCCCGGATAGGCCCGCGTATGAACGCTCGGGGGCGGAAGTTTTTGGGCGGCTCGCCGCCGTTGGGCTATTAGGCGCGTATTAGAGAAATGTATAGGACCCTAGCCGAGGTACCCGGCTCCGCTCGGGTCAATGTCGTTTTCGACTGATCTCGGACTGAATTGTTTCCTGGATATTATATCAGTTCCCCATACAAAGCCTATTTCACCCCCTTCTTATTTAATTTTCCCCAATTGAGATAGCCTATGGCCTTCTTCAAGTTCCATATTATCTCTATACCAAAATTTATCAATATTGGTAAAGTGCTTATTAAGGATATTAAACATGCAGAACGATAGCTAATCGGATTTGGTAATTCTGGGGTAGTATATATCCTTAATGGTTCAACGTTCACCCATCAGGAACTCTACCGCGCGTTCTCGAGGCGGCGCGCCACTGAGCTACCGAGGCTGAAATGATTGTGATTAATACTGGATTAATTTTAATCTATTTGCGATATTATTTTTTTCTCAAATAAATAGATTAAAACTACTTAAATTTATTTTAATTTACAATTAAATTCGATTTCTTTTTTTATTATACGGACGTTCCTTTGAATGGAGAACAAACTCATAAAAATTACGAACCAGGGAACCTTCCCAACTCAATTTAGGTTGTCGTGCGAATGGGTATTCGGATTTGTGTCATATATCTGAAAATTCTTGTCTTCGATCATGTTGGTACTCAAATAAAAGGTCTCATTGAGTTAAAAACATATTTCAAATGCAAAAAATTTTTTCTGTGTATTTATGTCATGTGTAAATTGTAGTGTCATATCTCTACAAGCCGTCGACGTAGAACCATCAAATGAAAGGTACTCAAATGAAGCGTGATAAAATTCGAAAAGCTTTACTTTTGTTGGGTGTCTCACTACACCTCACGACCTTTCTTTAATTTAGATCCCCCGTAAGTCCCCTCCGAAAACCAATTTGCTTTAATTTAAGATTCAATACTAACGATTTTACGCGCTCAAAGTGATCAAATTCAAAGATGGATCGACGGCCAACCTACGAACGGAGGGTGCGTAATTCATCCCGGTCGACGCAACTCGGGATCCACTCCGCATTATGACTAAATGAATTTTGACAAAAGTTTTAATCGGATGGGCCGCCATCTTGGCGCATTTGGCGGCAGCGAGGAGGCGACGTTGATGGATCTATGTCACCGGCGCTAACGGGGGTTAACTTCGCGTAACGACGGTTATTTATAGCGCCCGGTGTGCCGGGGCGGCTTCGGCTAATAATTATAGACTTATTAGCTTACCGATGGAGTTGCCATCCCACCGGTGATGTGTTTCTGGAAATATATGCAAATATACCCAACCGCTGTATGTTCGGTTGACAATCTGTCAAATCGTTATTGATTGAACGAAATTACATGTTTTTATGTAACTGGAAATAGATGGCTGAAACGACATTCACCGTCATAATATTCCGTATTCCCGATGGAGTTTGGAGTCAGGGACGGTCCCTTAGGAGCACGGTTTCATTGAACTGGTTAGTCGACTATCTTCCATCTAATGCGATGGGATCGGAAAGAAGACCTACAATTTTACATGGATTCCTAAACATGCAACAGCTCGCATTTGTGATATTATGTACTAAACTACTAAAATATTCGTAACGATATTTATAATCCTCAGCCTCCAATCCATAGCCTCAGTGGCCCAGTGGCGCGACACTTCGGCGATCGCTCTCCGAAGTTAAGCAACGCTGGGTCCGGTCTGGTCTTGGATGGGTGACCATTCGCTGAGAGAGGCTGGCCGTGGTTCGGATTCCACGTTAAACTGTAGGTCCCCTTCCTTACTTACTAGGTGGTAGGGTTAATCCCTTAGGAGCACGGTTTCATTGAACTGGTTAGTCGACTATCTTCCATCTAATGCGATGGGATCGGAAAGAAGACCTACAATTTTACATGGATTCCTAAACATGCAACAGCTCGCATTTGTGATATTATGTACTAAACTACTAAAATATTCGTAACGATATTTATAATCCTCAGCCTCCAATCCATAGCCTCAGTGGCCCAGTGGCGCGACACTTCGGCGATCGCTCTCCGAAGTTAAGCAACGCTGGGTCCGGTCTGGTCTTGGATGGGTGACCATTCGCTGAGAGAGGCTGGCCGTGGTTCGGATTCCACGTTAAACTGTAGGTCCCCTTCCTTACTTACTAGGTGGTAGGGTTAATCCCGCCCGGGTTGGTACCATCGCATTGGATGAACGATGGTCGACGCGGCAATGAAAATTGTTCGTGTTTTCCATCCAGTTCAATGTAGCCGTGCAATATAAGGAAGGTCCTGGCATGGCACCTAGTTCCCATGTGGTGTGTTGGGCTAATACCATGACAGAAGGTGTGGTATTAGCCATCCATGTCCAGTCACATAAAAAAAATATATATTTTCAAACAACAAAATTATTTTGTTAAGGGAAATTGAGATTATCGGTGCGTCAAAATTCTCATTTATTAATGACTACAAAAAATCTCCAGTTTTCCCCGCATTTTTTGTGAAACTCGACATGGATGGTTAATAGCTGGCTGTCCAGCCGAATTACACAATTAGATGGGATTTGCCAGAACCTTCCTCGTATTCGAACCTTCGTTGTAGAGACGAAGGTTGGAGTAACCGTGTATCACTGGAGGCAGTGGACAGGAAAACGGAGTACCACCCGGGAACGGGAAGACCACCCACCATGTGGGACGACGACATCAGGTGCGTCGGCGGAAAGCAGTGGTTCCGTACCGCTGAGGGCCGGGAGGACTGGAGAAAAATTGGAGAGGCGTATTTCCAGCAGTGGACGCAAACACGCTGACTGACTGACTCCTCGTATTGCACAGCTTCATTTGAAGCGTCAGTCCGCTAATAGATAACACCACTTTCGAGCGTTAGCGTTATGAGATAATCCCTGAATCACACATAATTTGAACCAAATGTTGTGTTATGTCATAGCGCCAACGTAAAATAACTATAAATAAAAATTGAAATATTAACCTTAACTGACCTAACCTAATGAATCTTTTCCATTGCCGGATTTCCATAATATTATATGGTCACTTTAACCACGCGATATCCACCGCATGCCAATTCTTCTTCCTTTCTCTTCAGTGGTTTTAATATAAGTTTAAGGTTCTATGGTTTCTGCATCTTACTTATATCAAGTGTATATGTATCTATTCTAATCTTCTATGCTTTTTGGACTGTATAATCCGTCCCGCTATTGAGAATTTTCATGAGCAAAGCTACTTTTTGTCCAGAAAATAATTCAATCCAACATCCGTTCAAATGTCTCTAGCGATATTAGCCGGATAGCTCGGCTGGCCCTAAGAGAAAGCGGATCCCGAGCCCGTCCGGCCGTAGCGAAAGCTCGTACTTTCAGGGCACGTAAAGTAATCTATTCGTAAATTTAGTTAGCGGCTGAGTCGCGTGCCAGTCGGTGTCCATTTCTCTTATTTATATCGGCGCGACCTGTCGCCGGAGCGTGGCCCGCTCCCACGATACATCGTCGTTGCGATGGCGTTCATGCGATAAGCTCAAGCCTAATTTAGGCTATTTTTGGAGAGATGATTTCAGAACGAATATAACGACATTGATATATTATATGTTCTAATACTACAAGAGGTATAACAGCGACACATACATTTTATGTAAATAAATCATGGAATGTAAATTAATGGTCCTTTAATGTAGATATCATTTTTGCCTTTTCAACCCGAAATTATCTGTAGTTAGCCAAATTATGTAGTCGTTAAAATGTAGTCGATGAAAATCTAAATTATTTCCGGGTCCATGTTTCACGCTATTAATAAAGACTCGTCATAGATGATAAAACAATAATGTCAGTAATTAATCTTACCAAGTTATTGCTGACTCTTCACTATCTCTTATAAAACCAAACTTTTGGCATTTGTCTGTCCACTTATAACTTGAGAACCAGTTACCTAATGTTGAAGCGGCTAATTTTTTACATACCACCTCACCTAATTATTGAAGGGGTGAGCGGTCGGGTTTAAAGATAAGAGAAGTCGGGAAAAACTCAGGATAACTGCGGGTATCGACCAGTTCTGTATAGTTCTAATGAATATTAAAAACAAATAGTTTCGTCATCTGCAAAACAGGTTTATAATGCATATTTATTGTTCCCGTTTTGGTATTACATTATAAAAAAACCAGACAAGTGCGAGTCGGACTATTACTGTTCATGAGATACAGCCTTGTGACAGACGGACGGACGGACGGACAGCGGGGGTTTAGTAATAGGGTTCCGTTGGCACTCTTTAGGTACGGAACCCTAAAAAGACCTCCAATGTAAGTTGTCGACATATGGTTGGTGGTATTCGGGCACATGAGCTCAAAGGGTTCTCCGTAGGTTCGTAGCGACGATGGCATAGTCGCGATAACGGAGCGGTCTTTGATACGCCCCGGCTCTGTTAGTTTGTGTGGCAATACGTGGTACGGCCAGGGCGGGAACCACGGCACGGAGCACCTATTATTGTATCGGTAATGTATCTGCATTATGTGGCACTATCAGGCGATCGTGATTGAATTTCAGTAATGGACCATATATTTTTTTAATGTAAATTAAATATTCTTGCTATGAAGATCGAAAACTGGTCAAGAGGCTTAGTATGGTACGCGTATAATATTAATTAAGTTTTTGTATTCAACCAAAGATAAAAGAGACATAATGTGTGCACTAAACTGGCGAAGAAATGTACTGTGTACATACAATAAATGACTAAAAAAATACCAATTATTAGTTCACTTTTAATTACTATTCGCCCACGCTTGCTGTTTGCGTTTTAGCAGGAGTGGACTTTTTTTAGAATATTTTATCAAATTTAGTTGATAAAATGTTTGAGCATATTTTCCATCCATTATGAACGGAAGAAAATAAAAGTTTTGAAAACTGAAGAACTACTATATGAATATATGATATTTTTTTTGTTGTGTATCAGGAGCTTTGAAAGTCCAGCCAACAAGATCCTCCAAACCAGTAATTGTTAATAAAGTTCTGTCATATTTGACAATCTATAGCAATCGTAAAAATCCCGGAATAAAAAAACGTATGATAGATTGAGTTCCAGCCATATAAAACGAAGAATCAATATTTAATGAAAAGAATGTTAACCCTTTGTCAATCCACATAATTATTCACTTATAAATATGTATTATGGGAGCGTATGTCATATAACGGTTGAGAGAACCTTTTGTTTTTGCTGCAACCCTCGCGGATGGACACAGATTTCCTGTGGGCCCCAAATAAATAGACCCCAACACAAAGAAAGAGGAAAGAAAATAGCGCGTTTAATAAACTCGATTGTGTGCATGAGTTGTTGTCTGTTTACACGCGCACCTTAATTCTTGTGACAGTCCCCTGTGATATTAATTTACCATGTGTTGTCGGATGATATTTCCTACATCTGCGCACTTGCTTACCTGTATATGGAATATTGTTTATATAAAATGATTACCCTGGATAAGTTAGAAGGTACTCTTATTAATGTTTTGAGACATTTTTAGGGTTCCGTACCCAAAGGGTAAAAACGGAACCCTCTTACTAAGCCTCCGCTGTCCGTCCGTCCGTCCGTCCGTCCGTCCGTCCGTCCGTCCGTCCGTCTGTCACAGGACTGTATCTCATGAACCGTAATAGGTAGGCAGCTGAAATTTTCACAGAGTGTGTATTTATTTTACCGCTAATAAATAATAAAAATATAAAAAATAAAGGACAAAATACAAAAAACCTGATTTTTTTGTGTTAAATCTAGTACGATGGTACGGAACCCTTCGGGCGCGAGTCAGACTCGCACTTGGCCGGTTTTTTTCAGTTTATGATGAGAGCCTGTTTTTTTTAACCGACTTCAAAAAAGGAGGTTTATTTTGGTTAAGTTCTGACAATGATATCCCTGAGAAAATAATATAAGTCTTAAATTTGTGCGCGACAAATGGACGAATAACTCAATATAACACCAACCGATTTCGGTGATTCTTTTTTTATTGGAAAGGACGTGTACAAAGTGTACTTCAGATTCACTAAAAATAAACAATAAAAAAAAAATTAACAAACAAAAATAAACGACTTCAAAGAAAAAGCACTAAAAAGTAAAAAATAATTGCCATTTTTGTAGTTACGATTTTTGTTATTTTTTGAGTCGGGGTCAGCCAAGGTAGCCAAGGTTCTCTTGATTGGCGCAGCGCGTGCCCGGCTGACGCCGACTCAAAAAATAACAAAAATCGTAACTACAAAAATGGCAATATTTTTTTACTTTTTAGTGCTTTTTCTTTGAAGACGGTTATTTTTTTGTTAATTTTCTTTTGTACACGTCTCAAGGACTTATTTTGCTTTTTTGTACCGTGCGAAGAAGAACCCAAAAACAAACTCTGGAATAAAATGCATTTACTTTTTTTTATTCCACTTGCTTATAATGTAAGTATTTATTCTGCATACATCTCTATGTTTTCAAAGCATAGAAAGGGTTAGAAATAAAATAAGCAAATATATACAAAGACTCTCTCTCTATCTGACGACTCTCTATCTGAAACCTGTTGTTTTGTTTATTATTCTTGTACTTGTACTGAACTTGCTTAATCAGTGAAATAAAGATTTATTATTATTATTATTATTATTATACTTGGCCTAAAGCGTTATTTTCAAATAATAGTCCACGGTTTTTGTTTTCATTTGAGTGGTTTGCCGACCGTTCACGTTAACGTAGTTTATATGTGTATTGACAGCGTCACCGCTATTGACGATATAAAGTATAGGTTGAGCGTCTCGTAGCTTAGTGGCGCGGGCACTGGCCTAGCGTACCAGAGGTCTGGGTTCAATTCCTCGCCGCGACATGCACCACTTTCTCTTCTGAGTTTTTGATTTCACGAATGCGAGCTGCTCCATGGTTCGGAATCCATGTAAAACTGTAGGTACCCTTCCCCTAATAGGTAAGTAAGCCCGCCCGGGTTGGTTCAATGTAGCCGTGCTCATAAAGGGAAGGTCCTGGCATGGCACCTAATTCCTTCGGGAATGTGGTGTATTGGGCTAATATCATAACGGTAGTTGTGTGGTATTAGCTATCCATGTCAAGTTGCAAAAAAAAAACTGTTGCCAATATAAAACACACGCACTATTGGCTGCAACTGGCTCCAGTATCCCGTGGACGGTGTAAACCCGCCAGCGGCGCGGAACAAACAAGCGGCCGCGGCGTATGAAACAAATGTCGCACATTCGTCAAGCCACATTCGGCCTCATTTGCAAAGGTCTCGCCGGGCAGGGCACGTATATCATAGGGTTAAAAGCGCACCGCCCTCCAGCGCTTCCAGAGACTGAATGTTTTTCAGCTTCATACTTGAACAATGATTGCGGAGAAAGGAAGTAACTATTGTTTTTTTAATCATAATATGTTATGGTGTATTGAAAGCATAATCGCTAAGCCTGGTTTTCACCAAATGTTGATTTATTTTAATCGACACTTAAAGGGCCTTTATTACTGAAATGCTTATTATCTTGTGCTGGTATTGATTTGCAGGCTGCTAAGAAAGACCCTTAATATGTAGCGATCAAGATAATCAGCACTTGGTGAAAACCTGGCTTTGGGCCTTTTTCACCTGCTGATGTTTTACTTATGTAGCACTAACCGTAATACATAAATAGTAATGAGAAATACATACATTTTAATTGTCCTGAAATAGAAAACAGTTGCAAATCACTTTTTTCAATGTGTATTTGTTTTCCATGGCATACAAAACGAACTTTCAATGTAACCGGGCTGCTTTACATTTTCAATTAAGAATATTTTTTCCATCCAAGGCGAGGGGGAAGCGAGGGCACTATTTCCACCGCTTCGTCGTTTTCATTTAGATGCGATCGCGACAAGATTATTTATGCGGACATTAAGGGCCAGCGGGGGAGTGACTTCCCCTTAACCGCCACTACATTGATAGCGCACTCTTTGTCTGGTCGCCGCAATAAAACACTCCATTCGAGGACTGAGCGAATTGCTAAGGTTTTTAAGAGGATTTAGTGATCTACGACCTTCCTCCAGGGAAACAAACGAACTATTTTCGTATCATGGAAAGGTTAAATTTTATGTATTGTTGGATGTTCTGATTGTGATTCTCGGTCTTACGTGGGCAGGGACCGTCGAGTCAGGTGGTGTAGATGCTAGGAGTATTGGTGTAGGACTTGTGGGACACCACTTTCTTTCTCTTTCTGAGTTGGATAAGTGCATTTCGTTACAAATGCGAGATGTTCAATGGTTCAGAATCGATGTAAAACTCTAGGTCCACCTTCCCCTGATAGGCGGTGTGGATAATCCCGCCCGGGTTGGTACCACCGCATTGGATAAAACTGTGGTTGAAGCAACAATGTACAATTGTCCGTGTTTTCCATCCGGTTCAGTCTAGCCGTGCTCGGAAAGGGAAGGTAACTCCTTCGCGGTGGCTTGGGCTAATATCATGATGGTAGTTGTGTGGTATTAGCCATCCATGTCAGTTTCCATAACAAAAAGGACGGAAGTGGCGACGGAAACTCATCCGTGTAGCGGCAGCGTTTCCACGTAGTGACAATACTCTGACTGTCTTACTAATAAGCGTTTATACCATCGCTATTACTCCAATGTTTCTTGCTGCCCAGTACTCCCAGCTAGAAATATGGCATATGGCTATTCTTATTAGGGAGACAGCGATTGAAGTCAGTTCGCTTAGGAATTCGGGACGCTCCACATTGAATGTTCGTTGCAATAAATGGTTTCCTGTGCAGTTCTTATGCGTTCTTTAGTTCTTGTGTAGTAGTTCTTCAATTAAGTCACGTGACTACAACATAATATATGGGGACCGCGAATAAAACATCGTAATTTCGATTTGAGTGATAAGGTTTTTGTTCTTTTAATATTGAGTGCTTTTTATTTCCGAAGTTTCTGGTACCTATCCCGAAAAACCTGTATTTAACGAATTGACATATTGCCTAGCAAGACAGTTTCATTTTCATGAGGAATAAATAACGTGTTAAAGAAATCAGCGCTAGATAGTTAATTTTCCTTTCTGAAAAATTTACTTGCATATGTTTAAAAAAAACCGCTTATAAATTTACACAAACCAGAGAAATTGTGTCATAGTTCATTTAATTAGGCAAATGCGCACTCACATACATTAAACCCGAGACTCAGAGGATATAACCGAGTTAATTTAAGGCAAACGAGATCGCACCAAGAGCGCCTATTTATCCATAATATATTTCGTATACTTATTCTAAGTACTAAAATATTATAAATACGTTAATCATTGATGTGACGTACTTTTTAGGGTCCCGTCGCATAAAAGGAAAATGGTATCTGTCGGTCACGTGCATTTTTCCCCTAATTGTTCTCGTATTAACGGTTGCTTGAAATTTCATAGTTTTTGAGAAAAAACTATATTTATGACACACTAATTTTATATGAAATTGCAAAATAACCATCAGGCGCGATGGCGATTTTTTTGTTTTGCCCTCTCTGTCTTCTAGTAATTTTATCAACATGACCCGCTAATAATATAAACAACATATATGTATTTATTTATTTAATAAGGTTTAATGACGCAAGTACGTCTAGAGACCCCACGTCCATGTCCAGCAGTGACGAGACTGTGGTCATGTAAACACGTACACGCTTGAACGGTTTTTTATAAAATTTGCTAGATATGTGGAGAAGGGCATAAGATATTTTTTTTGGGAATAGTTAAGGCCGTTTTTTATGTTACTCAAGCGAGACCGCGCGCTAGCAATTAAACATTCATGGTATTTTTTTAACTTTCGGTTTCCCCGTGCTTGATACCGACACGTTGCGTTTCCAACCGACGGAGACATCGCCTGGGCTGGTTCGGTGGAGATACGTCTGACATCCCGGCCCGTCACACGATAACTGGCGGCAAGAACGTTAAAATAACAAACGCGAGAGGTTCGTAGTTCGCTATATCCATAATTAACTAGTTCATCTATGATATAACGAAAAACGTCTTACTCGTCGTTTTTATGTACAAAAAAATACCAAAAATAATTTATTTTCATGGCGCCTTCATGCATAAACCCTTAATTAATTAGTGCCATTTTACAGGTGACAAGGCGAAAAGCATGAGTAACTTGTGACCGTATTCATAGTACTCTCTGCTGAAAACTTATTATATTTAAATCTTTTAAAATATATTGGTACATCATATATTGGTGTATACGGATATAATATATAATATAATACAAAAATAATAAATCTGTATTTCACTGACTAAGCAATTCAGTACATGTACAGGAATGTTTATTATTCCTGTACATAACAGTAGGTTTCAGATAGTGTAGGTTTGTATGTGTATGTATGTGTCTTGTTCATTCAAGAATATTTTTGCTTCATACTATAACATTTAGTAGTTAAATTTTTTAGGATCCCTGTCTCCCAAAGTAGGATTCCCTGTGCCATGGGAGAGAGGGCCTTTCGTCGCAATATAATAAGTTATAGTATACATATAAAATCCTTATCACTCAAATCGCAAATACCTCCGATACATTCATCGGAATTTTGATTTGAGTGGTAAGGATATTTGTCTTCTAATATTGTGTAATTTCTATTCTCAAAGCTTATAATATTAAAAATGTAATCAAATTTTGTGTAGTTCAATTTAAGAAAAAAAAACAGGTTCGAAATCTAAATAAATTTACACATTCGAAAACATTTACGCGTCTTAAAATTCTCTTAATATGGTTTATATTACACGCAAACATTTTCCGGACGCATTCTTATTTTATTTTATTTGATGAATCACTTAAAAGGTTTATTTGTACTATAAAGCCGAAAATAGAACCTCCTCCTTTTGTGAAGCCGGTAATTTAAATTATATTACGTTGAAAAAATGTTTAAATGAGGAAGTCGAAATACAAATAATTAAAAAAAAAAATTATATTAAAAAATCCATTTATCGGTTTCGGTGAACAAAACATAAATGTTTGCCTAGAAGACTTAAAAGATAACATACTTAATTGTTAAAGAAACCATTTGATTGCTTTACATTTGGTTGCTAAAATATGCATATTTTACCATCTCTTTGCTCCTGAAAAACAATGTAAGCCGTCATAATATAGCTGGGCGATGAATACGGACGTTGCTAGGTAAAAGGCTTAGAGCATTTTAGTTTCCAGTTAGCGCCAGGTTAATTGGTGTCACGTGGAAGGCTGAAGGACCCTCCAAGAGTGCCGGATGATAGTGGCTGTAAAAGGATGCTACAAGAAGATTCAGGAACGAGAAAATATTTATAAATACTTAACTGGATTTTAAAGTGGTACGAAATACCCTTGGAGCGTTTAAACTCTTTGGGTATCTTTTTGACCCTTAATTGTTCTATTTCGAGGGTTACATTTCATTTACATGATTATAAATTATGCTTAGATTTTGAACACGACTTATCAAATTATAATATGGTAAATAGAAAAACCCACAATGTTCTTTTTAATCCCCTCTTTGTTTTTGTTAAAAAAATTATTCATACAATTTTTTTTGGCATTTGTGGTATTCAAAAATTATTCATATATTCATAAATTACTTTCTATACACATTATATTAAGAGGACAATAGGATAAGATAATCCTGATGAGAGGATAATCAGGCACGAGCCATTGTATGGAAGTCGATCATCTCATTATCCTCTTAACATACTGATATGAAACGCAAGAGCAGTGATATCTAAAGGTACGTAGTAATAAATATGTCAATGCGCAACAGTGAGCTTTTCATTGCATAGTCAGACGTTTACACATTTTTTGCAATTCACTATACACTCGTGCTATACAATATAGGAGAGATGGCGACGAAAATCATGAAGGAGATGACTTTTACAGGCTATTGAGCAACGTAGAGTGATGCGGAGGCCACCAGCTGCTCTCAGTGATTAGATTTTCGGACGCCGCGCTCGATCGATCTCCACGTAATTCCAGAACGTTGGCTAGGCGACGGAGAGGACACGTCCAGGGCGATTTACAACATATAAGCATTGTGGAACATATGAGACGCTTGTTACATTTTCAATTAAATAAGAAAGTCCTTTAAGCGAGTATTCAGCAACGCCGTAAAAAGTTTTGTCACTTAAAGATGTTGCTCCTTTTTAGGGCTCCGTACCCAAAGAGTGCAAACGAAACCCTATTGATAAGCTTCCGCTGTCCGTCCGTTCGTCCATCTGTATCTTATGAACCATAATAGATAGGCAGCTGAAAGTTTGACAGATATTTTTTATTTTGCCACTATAACAACAATTAGGTAAAATAAAAAAATATTAAAATTAAAGGGGGCCCCATACAAAAACGTGATTTTTTGGTGTTGAATCTTGTACGATGGTACGGAAACCTTCGTGAGCGAGTCCGACTCGCACTTGGCCGGTTTTTTTAGTAAACCGAGCCAACTCGATAAAATCTATCGGCGCCGTCAGCCGATCCGATGCCGGGCGAGCAGGTATAGTTAATCCGATGAGTAGCGCCGCCTGAAAATAATTAAAGCCCGTGGAGTTTCGGCTAAGAACCACTCAGCCCGGATTACTGCAGAACTTGCGCCGGCCGAGCCGACACGGCCGTCGGCGTGCCGTGCCAGTGGGATCACCTAACTGCACAAACGCATTACTGTTCAAGATTTTTGAACCAGAAGATTCACATCGAAACCATTTACTCGTATTATTTTCTACGAGATTCCTTTTTTAAATATGCTCGTTCATTTTGAGATATCTATGCACGGGGATCGACGATTTCCGTGTTGCCTAAATATCTCGAAAGAAACGAGCATATTTAAAAAAAGGACCAAACATTATTTACTTCCTCGAAAAAAAAATTCTGATATCAATATTGTTATAATTAAAAAGGAACGTTTTTTTAGAGGCACATTTCGTTACGATTGATTTTTGGAATTTATAAAAATAATAATTATCAAATGCAAACCAAAGAATATATTTTCGAAATTGTTCAACATTGCAACAATAAATCTAAACGATAAAAAAATATTGAAATTCTTCTAAATCAACCTTCATATGGATGACTAAACAATTCCAATTTCATATCCAGAATCTAAACATCCAGTTGATGGAGCAACACTGAAAATTAATCCAGCAATGAACGCTGACATCGTATTGTACGCTACTTATTCTGTGGCCATGATGAGTCGATGACTTCAGATGTATCGGGGCGGCGACACACGTCGTCTATTATTAGTGTCGGCTCACACGAGCGCTAGTTTTCCACACTTAACCCATTTCCATTTCCGATCGTTAACTCCGGCACCGCAGCTAATTTTACTGAATTAAGTTTGCGTTCACGCCGGCCCGAAGGAACAAAGGAATAGTCTTTATTGTCATTATTTATAACTTAATTTTATGTATTTTTTTTATTATTTAACAACACTAATTGTTTAGCTTCGAACTATGCAAAGGTCCAGCATCACTATTGTTCCTGGCGTTTCAGAACTTTGACGGTTTTATTACGATTCTGAAATTTCTATGGAATTTCCCGGGTTTTTCGATTATTTAATCAATTTCATGAGCATTTTTCGTTAGATAAAATATTAAGAATATCTTTATCCTCTTTAGTAACTATTAGTGGCGACGATAGATACAAAACTGTTAGCGCAATTTATAAGTATCCCGGCCTAGGATTTGATTATAATAATAATAATTATTATTCTGCAGTCGGTTTATAGGTTAGCGCTTCTATGTTTGTGGTTCTTCGATGCATATGTAAAATTAAAATGTGTATTTGCATGTATATGCATGGAAGAAAGGTACATATTAAGGTTTAAAACTATCAAATCCATTTCCTACGCAATAAGCGATGCGGTTTGGTAAATAATTTATCAGTCCAGTTTTGTATAGCATCTGTATTACACTACTTCTAGCAATATGAGTTAAGTAATAACTCAGTTAAAAAAAAAATATAAAAATTCATGAAAATATCACTGGACATGATAATCTGCTTTTACTTACCTCTATTCCAATGTGAGCCGGCCCGAAAAGTCTTTCTTCAAACACATGCCGTTAGAAGTGGACAGTAATGGTTGCGTTTGTCAAAATTAATTAATGCACCGGCTACGTCTGTCTGCGTGACTGCTCTTCCATCGTGTTTGTTAAGATTAGGAGCTCTCGTCGGAATAGACAAATTGGTCGTTAAAAGTTTATCGCATTTAATTGGGTTTCGTTTTCCGTTTCTTATTTTTATTTCAGTTTATTTTTGTGGTTATAATAAACGGTGAGGAATGTGCCATTTCAAGAAAACCTTGGGAAGTGGAAAACTATTCGTATCCGTAGCTCTTGACGTAATTTAGTGTAGTTTGACTACCAAAAAAGTTCAAATCAATGAAATGAAATGAAAATGAGATTGTGTTCTCTTGTGATTCTTATTATTGTTTCGTGTATAACTATATAGCCCCTGAGTCACATGTAACTGATCGATTTCATGGACATATTTCTAGTCAAAGGATCGGACGTTTATGTGAAAACATGTGAAAATGACAACATTAATTTACCGACTGTCGCGCTCGCCCCGCGCGTGACGTAATCGAGTGTCACGCGCTGCGTGACATCACATCTTGACACGCTACGTCAGAGGCTGTCTGTATAGTTTATTCGCTTATGTAGTGGAATAATTCCGGAGAAAGCCACCCGCCTCCGCATGTACGAAGTAATTTGCAATGAACATGAATATTGACTCATACCTACGCAGCGCAGTCTAATGCTGAGATTCGAAGATCTAGAAACGATTCTCAAGCCTTTAGACTGTCTATGTTGACATACAATGTATGTAACTTAAAATTTGGCAGTCGGAGACCCAAGAACTGTCTTTGAATCTCAGACTTGAACGAAATTGTGATTTAAAATGGTGTTCATTTAAAAAATCTACCAACAAAGATAGCGGAACATTTCACGTTTCATTTCAACCTATTATGCTACCTAGCTGTTAACCTTAACGCAAAGGAAATGCGGAAAATCCGGGCACAAAAACGTACTTTCAACCAACGTCTCAAGAGCGTCGAAAAAAAGGGGAAACCGTGGCATAGGGAACCGCCACCCTAATGACAAATAGCGGCTCATTAAGGGCGTAGTTCGCAGCCATCGTGTCATTAATGGCGGCCCATCCAGATCCTGTCATTTTATTTTGTACTGTTAAAGTACGGTGCTAAAAAACTCACTCGCGTGGCCTAGGTCAACATTTGTTGACGCAAGGCATTAGTGGAACAATATGTTGCAATCACGAACGAGGTGAATGCAGTTGAAACAGAATCCTTTGCATCGTTATGTATCGAATTTGGAGACCCTCCAAATCCGAAGGGATGTAGTGTCTCCCTCTGTGTTCTGTATTCTATACCATGGAGAATGCTTATCGGAACTATATAACGCTGCCCCCTCCGTTCCCTTTCTACCATCGCTCAACGCGGAACAGGCCGGGAATACTCCTATTGACTATAGAAATTCCAAAAATAAGAACCAACAGATCCTTTCGATTATCTATAGGGTCGGTAAACTATGGAATGGACTCCCCCTGTCGAGGTAGATCCCCCAAAGTAAAAAGTGGGGTCCTTCAAATAAGGTGTGAAAAAGAGACAGCCGCCGCGAAAGGTCAGGAGCCCTCTCGCGTCGTCGGGCACCTCATGCAAGGACCTGGCGGACGCCAAATAACGAGTCAACAGTAAGGAAAATGTATCGTTAGAAAACCCGTTTTCACAGTAGTTTGGTTGGATGGGCGTCGATCGACCGTGCTTCGACACTCAGATTACGGCGCGTTCGACATAACATGCGGCATCCTCTTCTAAATGTCTGCCTGCTTTACGTCGTGCGCCTTTTTTCCGCTACTTAAAGGATAAGGAATAAGATGTATTTTTACATCAGGTTGCAGTATTTTCGTAAATGGGTGCGGAAAACTTCATTACAGTAAAAGCGGTGCGGAAATTTAGGTCGAAACGTTAAACGTCGAGTTACACGTGGAAGTTTTCGCTAGCATTGTACACGTACAATAATAACTGATTTTTTATTTATTTTATTTTATTTTATTAGGCACACAATACAGAACAAAGTCTGGGCAATGACTTAAATACAAACAATTCTTAATATAAACTTAAATTAAGACAGTGTCCCACTCGGATGAGTGCACAGAAATTGCCAAAAACATAACAAAATTAGACTGTAAGTACTTAAGTTCTAAAAGGAGTCACTGTAGATTTGTAAATTAAGTAATTATCTAGGTGCAATGTAATAAAATATAATAGTGAAATAGAAATATAATTATTTAAGGAACTTTAAGAGTTTCTAAAATGTTTTTCTTGAAAGAATAAATTGATGATGAAAAGATATCTAAACTATCGTTGGAATTCCGAACTAAATTGTACGATGTGCACATTCTTGCAATTGGGTTACTGGCAGCTATCTTGGTTTTGTATAAAGGTAAAGTAAAAACATTGGGATTACGGGTTAACAATTGATGATTCAACAATGTATGCTCGTAGCCTAGTTTGAGAGCTCGTAGCCTAGTGGCGCGGGGACTGGCCTAGCGTATGAGAGGCCTGGGTTCAATACCGACATGCACCACTGTCTTTCTCTTTCCGAGTTCGACAAGTGCATTTCGTCACGAATGCGATCTGCTCCATGGTTCGGAATCCATGTAAAACTGTAGGTCCCTTTCCCCTACTAGGTCAATGGCAATGAAAAATTGTCCGTATTTTCCATCCAGTTCAATGTAGCCGTGACCATAAAGGGAAGGTCCTGGCATGGCACCTTATTCCTTTGGGAATGTGGTGCATTGGACTAATATCATAACGGCAGTTGTGTGGTATTAGCCATCCATGTCTGGTTGCATAATAAAAAAATACACCAACCTGTCAAAGCAAATGGAAACTAAAATGATTTTTAATCGGAACCGTTAGCTAACTAGATGGATTTTGCCAAGGCTGCCCGGACCCACTTTCCCGAAAAATATAAATATCTTCCGGCATCGGAAATTGGGAAAAAGCGCCGCCCAGAAAATTGGGGTCCGGGTCGCACATGCGTGAATGATGTGCAACGATTAAAGTTATCAAGGCCAGAATCTTTCCGAAGGCCCTCGCTAGTTTTTTTCGGGTCCCTTTTACAGGGGAGGCTTCATTTTTAAAAGGTTATAAAAAGGACAATGCGTAAGAGATGATGCTTGATCAATGCTGTTTTAGTTACACCTATGAAGTGTACTAATCTCGATACCATCTCGCATTGGCGGCGCTTCTTGGTTAACAAGATTTTCCGCACCATTTCAAAATTATATATATTACGCCAACCAATAAATATGCTGCTGCATTAATATTTATAAATAGGTTTCCTGTAGAATATAGAATCAGCACGTTCAAATGTATTTTTAACCGACTTCAAAAAAGGAGGAGGATCTCAATTCGTCTGTATGATTTTTTTATTTTTTTTATGTTTGTTACCTCATAACTTTTGCCTGGGTGAACCGATTTTGATGATTATTTTTTTGAATGAAATCTATTGCTCCCAAAGTGGTCCCATTTTAATTTGGTTAAGTTCTGACAATGATATCATATAAGTCTTAAATTTGTATTAAGATGTGCACGACAAATGGACGAATAACTCTATATAACGCCAACCGATTTCGATGATTCTTTTTTATTGGAAAGGACGTGTACAAATTATTTAGTGTACTTCAGATTCACTAAAAATAAACAAATAAAAAAAATAACAAAAAAAAATAACCGACTTCATAGAAAAAGCTTCATCAAAAAAGAAAATTTTTTGAGTCGGTGTCAGCCAGGATAGCCAAGGTTCTCTTGATTGGCGCAGCGCGAACCCCGGCTGACGCCGATTCAAAAAATAACAATAATCGTAACTACAAAAATGGCAATTATTTTTTACTTTTTAGTGCTTTTTCTTTGATGTCGGTTATTTTTTTTGTTAAATTTTTTTTTCGTTATTGTATTTAAGCTCTTGCAAGGTCATGGAAATCTTTTGCTGCATGTAATATTTTTATTGTATGTTATTATTTATTGTAACGAATTTAAAAATTTTGTCAAAATGTTAAAGTGATATTCATGGTATCGACGTAGGTATACGATTCCTCATTCCTTCTAAGTACCTACCCCCATTTGACTCTACATTTGACGGCACAGTTCCTAGCAGCGAAGTAGCTCGAATTCACATCACTTCGAATCTGGGCGTTACTATGGTAAAATAACTCGCCAGTGAACAGGTAGGTGAGTGATTTAATGTTAAATGATGAATGAATGAGTTGCATTTCATAACATGCGAACAGCTTCACTTTGGCAAATTACAAGTCGTTTGACAGTTAACATGGTACGAAATGCAACTCAACTTCAGATTTGAGCACTCACTTGCCTATTCACCCGGCGTGTTAATTTACATGGTAACCGCACTGTAAATACTGTACCGAGCCTGAGGGCGGTGCGGGGGCAGGCTGGCGGGCAGGGCTGAAGGCTGCAGCGATTTGTCGTCGTGTTATCTGGCGGCTCTGCTGATGCGACACGGAGCCGGCGCGGCGCGGAGGCTTTGACAGCGATAAGAAAAATCTGCCCAAATTATTCCAACAAGTTCAACTTTGCCTAGGGAGTAGTTGAGGCGGCATATAAAGGCACGTAAAATACTCTTAACATAATCATTACTAGACCATTATCCTTTTACTATAAAATCATAATAAGTACGCACCGTATAACTAATTGATTTATGATTATTGGCGAAAATATAAGTTGCAGGCTTACCGAACTGCCTGCGAAGTTATTATCAGCAGGGATTATTCCACTTGGCCGCAGTCAATTACAAGACCTCTGTTATCCTCTTACTGGAAGAAATCGTTTGATATTAATAAGTTCCAACCTGATAAGGCGGCGAGATTTTTTTATCCATTTCAGTTATTTTATTTTCTTCACCAACGAGGCTAAAATTAATTTCACTGTACATAAACGGTTATACCGAATGGTAATTTGTTGAATTAAATAATATAGATAAACAAACATAAACAAGTTTTTCTGTAAAAAACAAACATGACAAATCGAGAATGCCACATTTCGGCCCACCTAAGCGTGTCATAATTCAATATGTTTTTTTTTATATTTTTGTACTCTTTGCACTTTTTAATAAGTTCATTATTTTTCGCAATATTACAAGCCGCCGATTCCCTGGATAAGGGATCGCCATACGGTACGATCAAAGTACACTTTAATTTCGTACCTGCTTTACGAATACAGGTGCTACTATTATAGTACTATCGCTATACGAATAAAGGTGGCTGCTATTACGGTACTACATTTACGAAGTATTACAGTTAATTAGTACTACGTTCTCCTTCTGCTCTGTCAATTTGTTTGGTCTTTTCTGACTGTGAAATCAGCGCGGCAAATTCCATTGCGACCAAAGAGAACAAATGTGACGCTGTAATATGGATTTTGGTGGCTACCTATAATACTTTCAAGTATAGTATAAGGGTGTCAAAATAACCGGAAATTTTAGTCCTTATTTCTCAATGTTGGAATTGACAGGCTCGCAATTTGCGGGTAGAATTGCCGGCGCCGAAGTTAAGCCTTTTCCATTTTCTGAGCCTGTTGGAGAACACAATTACTTCAGGACCCCACAGCTGACGAGTAATCCGCTATCCTTTACGATAATTACTTCGATCCTTATTCTCAGATTATTTTTTCATTGAATCCATTTTCATTTCGAGGAGCTACAAAATTGAATTATTGAAATGGAAGACTTAGAACGAATTGATAAGGAAAAGGATGTAACGAGTCGGTGGTGGTGAGTTTCTAGAGTAATGCAAAGAAATCATTTTACTCTTATGAAAACATTTCGTGAAGGCGTTTCCTCGAACAAAATCCTCGATTTCATTGATTACATTTTCATTAGTGTAATATACTGAGCAAGTCTATCGCTAATTTAAATTTGATTTCATTTCCTTTATTTAAACTTTTTTGGTAGTCAAATTACACTAAGTTACGTAAAAAATGATTGATGAAGGATGTAGAATCAGCCGTACTTGGAAAAGAAGCTTCAATAAGAACTGCATACTTGGTAAGACTGGACTTGAACCAGCAAGCAAACCTTTCGAGGGCAGTGCGTCAACCAATTTCGCCACCTGCTTTTACCCATAATTTAGAAGTTCTCCTACAGTCCTCCGCACGTAATCGATGCCTCCTACTAAAGATTTTTTAAGATTCTTCATCCCGTTTTTAACGCTTGAACGGCATTGAATCCAATGACTACAAAGATTGAACATTCAAACATATTTCCGTCATCATCAAAATCATATTTTCCTTGTTCGCGGTAGGTTCTACATTTATATCATTTTGATAGTCTAATAGCCTCTCTGAATATTGTTGAATCTGCTACACTTGAGATATTATTCCTCTGCTAATGACATCTAATGCTCAAAGGCAAGTCCGTTTTCGGCGACAGCAGGGATTAAGTCATTGGTAAGGGCGCATCGGTGCTGCGTTTCAGGGCACACTATCGTGCTCATAGTGCATAATTCCCTTGCTCAATGGGAATATATGGGAGAGAAAGCCAACCTCTTGCTGCGCTCTGGGTACATATGCGGGAGAATTGATATGGGTAGGTATCAAATTCACGTTTTAATACATATTGAAGCAATTATTACAAAACCAAAAGTGACACTATGTTTTGTTTTTAATAATCATGATGCAGACGTATAAAGCGAACAACTTTGAATACTCCGTGTCGTTTGACAGCAGTATTTATTATACACATCATCTAGTATGCTCATAATTACCTGAAAAACTCTGATAAGTAGTCAAAGAATGCATGTCAAGGAAGTTCTCAATCAACCTCTGGAGGGGATTAGAGGCAAATATTATGGACTCACTGGTTCGGTTGAATTCTAACCAGAGATCTCGTATGTCGATATTGGTAAAAAGCAAACCGACTTCGAAGAAAGTTCATATTAACATGAACATATTTTTATGGTTTGCGTGACGTGTAACGTGGCGAATCCAAGGCAGATTCCGAATTATGTCGATGGCGTTTTATGACGTCCAACAAAGAAAAATAACTCATTAAAATATTCGTAGTAAATACCTTGCAATATGTATCTCCTCCCAAGGAATCTTATTATATTGCTATGGTTTCGCTTCCTCGGCACGATTCGAAGCCTCCAAGTGTACCCTCAGTAGTGACGGGGCGAGCCGTGCAAGGAGAACGCCGAGTCGATTGGAATCTGGTATATTATGACCGTCATGCACTGCAAATGGCAGACGGTGGCTTCTCTTCACAGGCAGCGAAGATGCTCTATACGTGTTTATTGTATAGACTTGTGGTTTATTGAATCGTACGTTCTATTAAGGACGTAGAATGTTAGTAATCCGAGAATAAGCAGCGTCACCTACATTGAGGCACTGTAAACTGAAAATAATTCAATTAAAATGCGTTGTTTTTTTTTATTTAAGTAGTATCCATGAAAAATATTAACCATTTAACGAGGATAGCGTTTAATGATTACTAACTTGTTAATAATAAAAACTGTTGCCAGTAATGACGATTTTTTTTAACATTATTTGACACAGTTTTTGAATAAATTTCAATTAATTACCTACAAAATTTTTTTTGTCGGAAAACATTCGATTGTTTGAGCATCCAATAATTCCCATTTAGAGCTTCGTTGACATTTGGTGGCTATTTAAAAAAAGCATTTGCTGCCAGAACCTTTCTGTAATTGCACTGCTACATTGCTTACGTAGTAAGTAAGTAACGTGTAACGTAAGTAAGTTTTGCGCGGCTCCAACCCACAGCTAGCCTCAACATCGAAAAAGGTAACCCATCCCGAACCTGACTGTAAAATACGCATATAAATCGGGTAAGTGGTTCGCAACTTATAATAATTTAACACTCATTACTCACCACTCTTGTAATGAAGCGTTATTTTATGTAGCCTATAAGTTTTGAGTGGAATCAGGCTAGACGTAGATACAATCCGCATCTAAATCAAGTAATTGGCTCTCAAGTAATAAGTATTTAATTACATTGGTCGCACCTCTGGCGATTTAGCGTGATGCCAAGTAGTCCTAAAGTTGCGGGAAATACTAAGCCGTACTTCGGTACAATTAGTAAAAGTAAGCGCCGCCGTCGCCCCCTTCTCCAGCCGCCGCCTTCCCGCCGAGCCGTGCAGAGCATTGCAGTTTGTATGACAGCCACATCTTAGCGTTAGCGGAACTGAATTCTATTTAGCCTATCCTAATTCCCGGGTAGTTAAATGTACATGTACTAAGTTTCATCTAATTCGGATAATCGGTTCAAGAGTTATGGAGGAACATACATACATACATACATACATACATAACAGATTTTTAAAAATCGTCAATTTAGTTTTACTATCGTACATAAAGTCTACAAACGAAGTATCTTAGAAAACAAAGCAACTTACTCCTTACAGATTTATTATTAGCATAGATACATAATTGTGAACGAAATTCCAGGAGTCCTTATAATGAATATTTAATACCATAAACAATCAAACAAAGTGTTAAGGCGATATTGCAAATAATGGGATCGGTGTATTTATTTAATATCTTTTTTATGTGATTTAAACTAAAAATGCTTGCTTTTTCGTTGTTAGTTTAGGTAGCAAAATATTGACCTTTGATCCGAAAATGTTTTAACGTTAAGGAGTACTATGATAGGAAACAAATTTTTTGTCCCTCAAAAATTCACCCGGGCCTTCTAATTCGCCAGGATTTTATCATATATTATTTGCTATAGCGCGCAATGCCTTGGTTTTATAAGTCGGCCGGTTATTTTTATTCCTCAGATATTATTCCAAGCGTCATAATAAATACAAATATATGACTCTCTTACCAAAGTTAATAACATAAAAGCTGCAAGCTGTCTGCACCTTCTCGTTCTACCGGCAATATTAGTGCCATATACTCGGAACTCATTAGTATTAATTTCCATATGAATCACCCGCCGACGCCGGAGACACATTAACACTTACATTTTTACTTCTCTCTTCCTTTTCAGTGGTCTAATTCCGGGCACATCCGTGCCGGAGGCGTGTCGTCGCGTCCACCGTGAGCGACATCACACGAAGCAAAATGGCGGCCGAGTTTGCGCGCCAAATCTCCCGTGACGTCGAGTGCCATCTGTCGTCGCGCGGCGGTGATCACCTGTGCTTCCGCTATTTCAATCATATAAAGTGTTCCAAATAGTCATTTTGAATATGATGACCGGCGAGTGTGGTCCTCCGGAGATGTAAACATCTAACAAGAGAGCGCGCGTTTGTTTTTTGAGTTAAAGTATTTTTCTTGTTTGTTACGTTGCTCGGGAAACGTGGTTTCTTAGTGTTTGATTTCGATTAATTGATGCTTCCTGATTCAAATGTCAAAAAGTGAACTGGAATAGTGATAAATCTGGTGAATGTTGGATGTAATCCTTCTTAAAATAATGTTTTTCACTGAAATAAGTAGCTAAACAAGTGTTTTTAATTCATAGTGTTTACCATAATTTACAACGAAAAGTCAAATCTGTGATAAAAGTTCAGGGCTCCGTAGACCCAGCGTGTGTTGATAAATAACCCATAACCGGGGCGTGGTGTAATAATGTCGGAGGACAGATCGCGCCGCTTGTCGCAGATCTTCGACCCGCTGTCCCGGTTCACGGACCACAGCGGCGCGGGCGCGGGCGCGGGCGCCGCGGGACAGTCCGCCAGCACGCCGTGCAGCCCGCGGCTGCTCCCGCGCCGCGCCAGGGAGCCGCCACCGCCACCGCCTCGGTACGTCACATACCTCACTCTCTTTTGACGTGGGCATGCACTCTACCTAGGGTCTTGAGAATCGGTATCTAGGGGATTACATGCTTAACCCTATGACAAAGTTAAGTCAATTGACTTTTATCAAGTGCTGATTATCTCTAATCGACACTTAAAGTAAGTACCGTCATTTGCAAAGTATTTATTATCTTGTCCTAGTATTGACCCGAAATGGTAAGAATGGCCCCTTAGTCAATGCTTATGTGCCTATTAAGCTAATTTGTCCCTCTATTAAGACTTACAAATTACTTATCGATAAATCGCCAAGATCATATATTTCGCAGACACCATTGAATTGAGTATTTGAGGGATATACTAAATCACCCGTCCATGGATGTTAATACGTGTGTAGATATATACATAAATGTGCTGCAAATAACTACATAAATACTTAGATATAAAAAAAATTCATCAGTTAGGTCCTCCCTATGATAATATAGATATAACTGGTTGTATCGGGATCCGTCTGTGGCATGTCGTCGGTTGAGATTGGGACCCTAATTCGCGGAACTGCCCTCCCTCGCCTTTCTTCGGCTGGTGAGACATGCAGCGTTATCTGGCGCCACTGATAACACCGTGCTCGTCCTTACAATAACTATTCTAGCGCGGCGACGACGCGACCTAAGGACGCGACCGACGGGTTAAGAGTATAATGAGGTTATCGAGTTACATACAATGGCGGGTTCCTATTTTCTCAGTCAAATTAAGAATATTTTTTTCAGAAATTTTGCACATTAAATAAACCAACTGAGAGCTACGTCGGTACGTTTTGATTTTTTCGATAAATGAGCTTGTATTCATGATATAAGATGATGATATAAGATAAGTACATAAGATAAGTATATAAGATAAGTATATAAGATAAATCAAAACGTACCGGTGTAAACACTGAGGAAACAGGCACGAGCCGTTGTATGGAACTGGTCATCTCATTATCCTCTTAAGAATCAACTGTTTAACATGGCATACCGGATGTCCGCTAGTGCTCTCATTATCTTTAAATTCACTGGACACTACTTCTGTGTCCAGTATCTAATCTTGTAGTTTGCAAAGTTAAACCTAGTTTACCATTCAAGATCCTCGTCCTTGTTTATGAGAAACGACAATGGGTCTGACTGCTGTGCCGAAGAACCAACGTTGCTTGGAACAGTCAAATTCGGCAACGGAAACTCAACCGTATAGTGGCAGCTGACGGTAGCGCCGGCCAGACAGTTCTCTTATGAAATTGCTTACTACTGATTTTCTCGAGTTCCAACGACACGTAAGGACTGCTAAGGACAACAGACCTCCGATGTTACGCGTCTCTAATTTGTAAGCGAACTGACTGGTCGGAGCTACGATCGGTGCATTATCACCAAAACTCCAGAACAGTTGCCCAGCAATTAATTGCCTCTGAAATTATGTTGTTGTGTACAACCGTGTGCAGCTTTAGACCACGGGCTGCACAATCTGTACTCTCTCGCTGAAGTAACACAGCGCTTGTCGGCCCGCAGGCCGCTCGCCGCGCCGCAGCCCCCGCCGCGGTACGACGCGCTGGCGTACGAGCTGGCGGCGGCGGGCGCGGCGGCGGCAGCGGCGGCGGCGGCTCGCCCGCCGGACCCCGCGGCGCTCGTCAACTGGCAGGAGCGCTGCCTGGAGCTGCAGCTGGAGCTGCACCGCAGCCGCAGCCAGGCCACCAGGGTGCGCGACATGCTGAGGGATAAGGTAAACAAATAGACCTAGCGCTTTGCTTACAAGACTTATCTCTGTGTTCTACCGTCTTTACCATGGAGAATGTTCATCGGAGCTGCATAACGCTGTCCCTCCGTTCCCTTTCAACTATCGCACAACGCGGAACGGGCATGAAATGTACCCGTTCACTGTCGACATAAAAAATCAGTACCAACCGATCCTCTAGGTCCCTTATCTATAGGGTTGGTAAACTATGGAATACACTCCCGGTCGAGTTATTTCCCCCAAAGTGCAACCTGGGATCCTTTAAACATGGTGTGAAGAAGCACCTGGCCGGCCGGCATGGTTTTCGCAGCTCCCTTAAAAGTTCGAAATCTCATGGGCGTCGTCGGGCACCTTAAGAGGTCCTGGCGTACGCCATATGCGCGCTTTACATAAAAAAAAGACGAACAAAGTGTGGGAGACGGGAGTGAGAGGTCAACTCAAGTACCACTACCGCTAGTTAGAGGGAGATGGAACACATCTGCGCGGTGAGACAACTTCTCTAATTGTTGTCAGTACATTGGAGTGTTTTTTTGTGGAATATTTCTGATTTCTCTAGTTTTCCTTAAAGAAAGCATGGTGACCTATGCATTAAGTGAACAAGAGTAAGAAACTTGGAAAAAACCTTTTTTACTCTTCCGTACCCAAAGGGTGCTAATGGAACCCTATTACTAAGCCTCCGCTGTCCGTCCGTCCGTCCGTCTGTCACAAGGCTGTATCTCATGAACCGTAATAGGTAGGCAGATTTAATTTTAACAGAGTGTGTATTTATTTTGCCGCTATTAGAAAAAATAGGTAAAATTTAAAAATAATAAAAATGAAAGTGGGCCCCCGTACAAAATCGCGTTTTTTTGTGTTAAATCTTGTTCGATGGTACGGAGCCCTTCGTGTGCGAGTCCGACTCGCACTTGGCCGGTTTTTTATGGTGTATAAGGGGTGACACACTCATTCTTTTTCGATCAAATTCCTTAAGGTGGGCCAACCCGCTCATCTCCCCATACAAAAGGGGTAAGAAGATCACGCCTATATTTCTTGTCAGAGATCCAAAATTTTGCTCAAAATAGCTTTATTTAATTGAACTAGATGTCTGATGACCATTGGCATTGTAAAATTGTGTTTGGTTTCCAAGTTATAACGTCCGAAAGTTCGGATTTTTCGCGCGTTTTATACAATAACTTTGGAGGTGGATTACGCAATGATTAAGTAATAATATCTTAAAAAGATTAGACATCAGACATAGCTTATTTAATCACGATTTATAATCTATTGGTTGGGGAAAAAGTTTCTTCGCATTTTTTAAGAAAATTCAAAACATTTTTTAATATGGTTTATTTACATTTAACTAAAGTATGTAGGTACCATTTTGTTCGATAACTTTTTGCCATCTTGTAGGTAGGGACATGATCCCATTGCTATAGAAATATTGGGACTTCTGATCAATATACCGCGACAAGTGGTTTTGGCAGTCCTCTCGTGATGTTAACCTGACACTGCCTAAAGAATTCTGAAGAGACCTAAACAGGTGGAAATCTGAAGGTGCAAGGTCAGGACTATACGGCGGATGCATTAACACCTCCCAGCCAAACTCTCTTAGTTTTTGCTGAGTGGCTAAAGATGTGTGAGGTCTAGCGTTATCATGATGAAAAACCACACCCCTTCTGTTGATTAATTCCGGCCGCTTTCTCTCAACTTCTTGCTTTAATCTCATCAGTTGTTCGCAGTAGAGTTCAGAATCGATGGTCCTGCCTGGTGGTAACAGCTCATAATGAATAATGCCCTTCCAATCCCACCACACACACAGCATCACCTTGTTGCGAGTTAACCCGGGTTTCGCCACAGTCTGTGAAGCTTGACCGGCCTTTGACCACGACCTTTTTCGCACGTTCTTGTCGTACGTGATCCACTTTTCATCACCAGTTATCAGCTTCTTCAAAAATGGTTCGGTTTCATTACGTCGTAATAAAGAATCACAAATGAGTACACGGTTCATTAGGTTTCTTTCAGTGAGCTCGTGAGGTACCCAAATATCGAGCTTTTTTGTGTACCCAGTTTTTTTCAAATGCGCCAAAACTGTTTTGTGGTCAATTCCTAGTTCTTCAGCTACGTCGTAACTACTGATATGCCGATCTTGCTCCACTTTTTCAAAAATGGCATCCATTTTATCCGTAATAGGGCGACCAGAGCGACGTGCATCTTTGACATCAAAATTTCCGGATTGAAAACGCTTAAACCAAATTTGTGCTACTCTCACAGACACTGCACTAGGTACATAAACATCGCAAATTTTTTTCGCGGCTTGCGTTGCATTTTTACCTTTTTTGTAGTAAAATTTTAAAATGTATCGAATTTCTTCATTAGATTCACTCATTTTGACAGTACGAAAAACAAATGAGAATCACACATTTTCCTAATTTGAATTTGGAATTATGTTCTTTAAAATTTAAACTTTCAATGATACCAAAACCAGCCAGATACAAATAGTATAGCCAAAGAGATTTTATTACAAGTTCATACATACTATAATGCGAAAAGACTTTTTCCCCGACCTATTATTTGCTTTTTGTTAGATTTTTGACTACAGCGGTCGTGGTTTACTTTTAGCTATAAGTCGTTTTGAAATTAAAATTTTCGTAAATCTTACCAAATCATACACTATGCACATTGTCTTTTTTGTGGACATGTTGCATCTTCCTCATCACGGAGCCTGTCTTATTCTTAGAAACAGAGAAGGTCCCAGAGCGCAACAGCACGGTTTTGTAACGTGCCCGCAAATGAGTTGAGGCCGCCGGGTTGGGCCACCTTAATATTTCATAGTAATACTTATGACAGACGAACGGACGGACGGACGGACGGACGGACGGACGGACAGCGGAGGCTTAGTAATAGGGTTCTGTTTTCACTCTTTGGGTACGGAACCCTAAAAATGATTGACTCGCCAAATTTAATGTCAGCGGTACAATTCCTAAACAAAAACGTAGTATTAGAAGGACTTAGCCCCGGAGACGGCTGAGTTAATCAATGTTCAAACACGTCACTTTTAGTGATCCGCATAGAGTTCCTTCCATACTGTCCACACAAAGTGACGTGTTTGATCATACTTTGACGTTGATTTTGATGTTTTGTCCTTTCGTGCACTCGGCCCTTAAAGATGACTTGATCGCCTGAACATTTTCCAGGATGCTCAACTCGAACGTATTCTAATTCAACGTTTCCAAGGGATTGAAACTGTAACTAAAAACATTTGGGAACACAAAATAAAGGTAAAGTTGTTTCCGTTTTGGCGCACCGTTTTATCGCACCAACTGAATGCGAGACGAGATTTGTTCGTCGGTCCGTTCATCCGTGCCTAATGACACTTCTTTCAACTTTCCGATACGAAATAAACTTTACGCATTTAGTCTCAGTCAAAAACGGATAAATACGTCTCGGGGAATGCGACGCGTAGATATCGTTGTAGTTAAGCGCTTATCGCCTCCTTAGTTGCGTTGACGCTTTCTATTTTGGTGATATGGGGTTTTAGTTTAATGCATCGAAAGAACCGTTTTGACACATTTAGCTTACATATGGTTGGTCGTATTCATGAATAATCTTTAAATCAATAGTGGAGTAAATTAACTCTCTGAGCTGTATTCCTCACGAGTCTGTCTTTTAAAAATTTGGCATTATTTTATTTTTTTAATTTACAAAAAAATATATCCAAAACTGGCTCTGACCAAATTTCACGAGAATCAGTTGGGAAATACGAACTGTAGAGGAGAACAGCCGGACGTACGAAAGCATTTTTGCGCAATCTGAAAGGGAGACGCAACACTCGAATTTCGCTCTGAGCTCGGTTAAAAATATGTCTTTATGTATTCAAAATACTGAATACATTTTCAAAATATTAACGCTCACATGTCCAAAATTGTACTCATTTTCATGTCAGTTTCATGCCATTACATATATTGATAAAATTAGAGATATCTTAAAAATAAAACGTATATTTGAACAGAAATCTCAGTATTTTCAGAAAGAGATGAACTAATTACGAAACAAAAAATACTGATTGAGCATTAGGCTCAGTAAATTTGACCGGAATTGTAATAGTTTAGTAGTGCAAGGTTTGTTGAGAGTTTATTCTCTGTTTTAAGTGCCGACCCCTCTGACCCCATCGGCTATAGTACATATAAGTATATGGCTGTTTTATACGGCCCGTATACCGAGTTCATAATGCCTGCTGAAAATATTGCTGCAAAATACCTAAAAGAGCTCACCTCACACCTACATATATACAATAAAAAACCGGCCAAGTGCGATTCGGACTCGCACACGAAGGGTTTCGTATCATCGTACAATATTTACCCCAAAAATTACACATTTTTTGTATGGCTTTGATTATTATTATTTTATAATTTTACCTATTTGTTGTTATAGCGGCAAAATAAATACATAATCTGTGAAAATTTTAGCTTCCTACCTCTTACGGTTCATGAGATACAGCCCTGTGACAGACGGACGGACGGACGGACGGTCGCCAACGGAGGCTTAGTAATAGGGTTCCGTTTTCACCCTTTGGGTACGGAACCCTAACAAGGTATTTTGAAGAGAACTCTACTTTCAGTGTATCATCCATAAATTAAATTAAAACACAATAAAAAAGGACTATTTGCATACAAAACTTATTTGGACACAGGACACGCACAGACACACAGCTTTTCGCGCTATAAATATCGAAGTATTCCTCAGCGGATTTTTCACACACACAACAAAGTTTCAAAAATGTAGCATCGAAATCTTGGAATGATATCCCTCCACCTACCCAGGGCGTTAGGCGGTTTCTCCGCATTTAAAATCTCTTGTTGGAAATTACTTTTGAAACAGCAAAGAGGAATAAAATAAAATGAAATATTGTAGATATTGTACTTGTTTGTGCTGTGCGATCCCGTTTAATATTTAATTCGTTAGATCTTATCTTAAAAAATCCTAAATAATTTTCTCTGTGTAAAAATTCTAGTTCCTCTCAGGTACTTCTCATCTGTACGTGCATTTATAAAGAATAGCTGAGGTTTCCGGCTCCGCCCGGGGCAATTTCGTTACAGACATTCACCCGAACGAAGCTCGCTATTCAAACGGCCAGTTTTTGATCTCGAAAAGAGCGCCACCTCCGTGTCCAACTATAAAAACCAAAATTTCATCAAAATCGTTTAAGCCGTTTGGGAAGAGAATAATATACGAATAGCGTGTATGCCCATCGAATTTGTAAGAAAAACATTTTCTTCTGATTTCATGGTAAATACATTATAAGCTGGAGCTGAAGCCAGGTGGGAAGACGACATCAAGTGCGTCAGCGGAAAGCAGTGGTTCCGTACCGCCAAGGGCCGGGAGAACTGGAGAAGGGTTGGAGAGGCATATGTCCAGCAGTGGACGCGAACACGTTGACTGACTGACAAGCTCGTATTAATCAAATAAGCAAACTATAAAATCTATGGAGAAAAATCTAGGATTTGGAATGACCCAGAATATGCCAAAAATAGGGAAATTCGGCCTTGTGAATTCAATCGGCGTGCGACACCTAGCATTACATTTACATACAAAGCGATTATTCAACTCTATAACTCTTCCAGAAGACATTAAGAGTAAAAGAAGTGGGTTCGACGAGACGACCGAGCATCCGCCACGCGCCAACCCGCCGAGAACGCACTCCGGCCGGACCACCATCTTTGTGATTGTAGCTGACTCGTGACGAGGGGTTTGTCGCCTACGCGGAAATTTTACCAAGTTGGAAACTGCAAGGCCATTTTCCTATTTTTACAGGTGTCGCGTAACGTCTTTTAAACATTGCTGTGACAACATGATTCCACCAATCCCGAATATTTCTTGCTTCGTGTCTGCATATGTGCAAACAAGACTAAAAATACAGCCCTATTATATATGCCCTTGTAAATGTAGGATTTTATGTAGGTAAGCCACAAAAATAATGACAATTTCGAGAAGAGCTAGAGGCCATAAGATTGAATACGTTTGGAAGAACTAATGTGACCCAGATAAGATTTAAGATGGTTATACTAGCCAATGTCAATGGTTTGATTGCGTTAATTTCCTGATCTCAATGGAATGAGAACATGAAAAAAAAACATGTATAATTCCAGCTAACGTTCTACCAAAACAGAAAGATTTTTTTTACATAAATTGATATTTTATACATGGAAAAAAAATTTTTAGTCCGGTCTCAAATATATTATTTTTCAAGTTTGCGGCTTATATTGATATTAACTAATATTTATTTTAATACCATTTCAAAGATCTTAACATTATCTACCCATTCAGCGAATAACTTTTCCCAATTTCTTTAACGAAACAATAAAAAAGCGGATAAACGCGTTATGCGGGTTGATCACATTTAGAAAGAATTATTTCAAGCTGCTCTAACTAAGCGACATCGGGCTCTGGCTATCTCGTTTTAATACGTTCTCGGTTTAATTGGTCCAAAACGTTTAGGTATGAGGATGCGCTTAAATTCTTCGTTCATAAGTGGTCCGCCCAGAGTGATGGACGCTCACGTCATCTGTTCTTTATGGCGGTGGGCGATTTAATTCGACATCAACATTACGCACAACTGGCGGAGTTTTTTGCCAGTTTCCGGGATATTGCGAAGGGATTACAACCGAGAAGTGCAATGATATTCCCACAATCGTAAGAAATGGTCCCTAGGAGTTCTCGTTGTATTTGGATGTGAAACAAACCTAAGACGATTATTGTGAAGAGTGTTATGTTATACTAAATACGAATTATTTGATTTACGGGCACATTGAATTACTTATATCATTGATTAATACGTTCCTGATTGAGACCTAATTGTATAGAAGTTCTAAAATAACAGACTAAAACAAAATGTTACTCACACACAGTATACCCAGTTACCGTAATTAAAAACTGTTACAAATTAGTAGCTAATAGTATGCCTATTATCGAATCGCAATTATGTAGCTACAGTGGGTTTAATTAAAGCTCCGTGACCACGAGTCGTTTCTCACGCTGCGGCCGCTACCGCCCAACCGCGCTCCTTGTAGCTACGTCGGCCAACACGGCTTACATCGCCGCCAAATCGAAAACGCCGAGAAATCTATTCTTGGATGTCGAATTTAAGATAAAGCTCCCTATATAATAAAACCTTGTATTTACAATCATGAAACTGATAGAAGTGATAGAATTGTCAAAATATAACAAAACTCTGCTATCGTTTTCTACAAAATTAACGCGAACTACCAATAAAGCGGACTCGATTTAATATCAATAACAATTTCAACAATAGCGGGCAGTCCGCAATATCCCGGAAAATGGCCGAAGCAATAAAAGATACTGGGAGCTCGTTTAGTCGGCGGGCGGCCGCAGCCTGAGGTGGACGTTGCCCCAGTCGATTGACTCTAGCAATAATGTAACGTGAATTAGTGGCACTGTAGGTTCAAATAGTGTTCCTTTAACATGGCTTGATTTGGGCTTCCTACAAATAAGCATAACGATTTATTTCGAAAAGTTCACAATTCATCCACGGTTTATTCACTTTACGTTCCAAATAAATATATTGTTTCTGTCTTCTTTAGCTTTTAACGGAATAAAGTTTCTTCTACTCGTTGAACTCAAATAGATTGCATCCTTAATAGAGTCCTAATTTTCATCTAAATGTTTATTACTTATTAATTCTGGATAGATTGTGATACAAAAGGCGATCATGGACTAACTCTTTTCCGTCCAATTCATGTCATATAACTCTTGCAACATGTAACTGTTTCCGTGTTAAAAGGCACACTGCTACTTCAAATATTGCTGTTAACCTTTTCAATGTTATTATGATAATAAGGAGTGATTTTATCGGAATCCCCCGGAATCGTGCGAATCGAATAGTACTGCACGTGCGTTTAGCACATGGAGGGTAGACAATAAAATTTTACAGTCGGCCGTTTTGCCTGCAGAAGCGCAGACCGCAGCAATTTTACTGGCCGTTATTGTGCATCGGGCAAGCCGTTACCACTTACCTACCTATCTACTTTTTATTGGGTGGTCGTTTTGCGCTAGCTTCCCCTCTTCGAGTTGACTCATATGTTATGAAAAAAAAACAATCACGGGTTATGCAGGACTCGTATAAATTTAGTCGAATGTTCTATAACCAAAACCTGTCCTAAAATATCTTCGTTCTTGCATATTTCGCCATGAATGAATAAATCAATATGTTCTTGATTGTACAGTATAGAAACATGTTTGAAAAATATTACGGCTTTTCAAACATGTCTAACGACCGCGGTAACCTCAAAAGTATCATAAGTATAGAAACAGTTAAATTACATGAAGAAATTCAAAACAATTACAAAGGCGGACCTATCACTTCGAGTGATTTCTTCCATCAATGTGCTCGTCTTCCTTGATATGTGTCATGTTTAGGCTAAAATCCTGACATTAGGTGTGATTCATTTTCTAGGGATGGTTAATACCATGCATTAAAAAACGAATCTTCAAAGGCTTTTATCGGCAAACTTTCATTTTTAAATGCCAAAGTCAAGTTTAAGTGCCAAAATCATAAATAAAGGTAAAAAGGCACAGCATATATTGAAATAAAATGTTTAGTCTGAGACAATGGGGTGCACTGCGCAAAGCTTTACCACCAGATGGCGCCACATAAAACTAAGCTATCACGTAGCGGTTATGTTTACTCGCGAATCACAGGCAATCACATTGTCCGTGTTTTACATACATTTCAAGGTAGCTATTCATATTAACTCAGTTTAATTGGTCAACAACCTAGAACTTTAAAATGAAATCGTGGCATAGTTGTCTGTGGCGCCATCTGGTGGTGAAATTTGGCAGCCGTCCTCTTCATTCATAACCGATGACGTCTTCTAAAGCATAAGAATCGTATATTGTATAACATTTGGTGATTGATGTTTATGTTGCATTAGTTCCTGGATAATTTGATCAGCATTACAAAAAACAATACTAATTCATTACTCTACAAAAAATTGTGTCCTCCGGAGTAGGGGAAGGTGACCTTTCAATTTGCATAAGGGCTTTGCCTTCCCCCAGCCATGTTGAAACTGGACGAATCCTCCCTCGATAAAGTGAAAGTTGCGAAGTGAATTTAATATCACTCGAAGGCGCCAATACAGCGCAATATTCGGCTAATCGCTTACGATAGTGCAAGATATAACCAAATATAGCTGAGAAATATATTCAAGGCTCCTATCATCGTCGAACATACCTAGGAATTACGTCCAAAATCTATGAAGGAAAGGAAAGAAAAGAAAGGAAGGAAAGCGTTGAGAATGATAAACTTGATAAAAGATGATATCCAGACACTATGTTTAAGATAAATAGTCGCAACAGAAACTAAGACGAATCAAATACTAACTATGATACTTTTGAGGTTACCGCGGTCGTTAGACATGTTTGAAAAATGTTACGGCTTTTCACGCGGCAGGTAGAGATATTCTCCGACGTTTCGAGCTAATCATTCAGCCAGTGAGCGGCTCGTAGCCTAGTGGCGCGGGGACTGGCCTAGCGTACCAGAGACCTGGGTTCAATACCGACATGCACCACTGTCTTTCTCTTTCCGAGTTCGATAAGTGCATTTTCATCACGAATGCGAGCTGCTCCATGGTTCGGAATCCATGTAAAACTGTAGGTCCCCTTCCCCTACTAGGTGGTAGGGTTTAAGCCCGTCCGGGTTGGTACCATCGCATTGGATGAAAAGATGGTCGAAGCGGCAATGAAGAATTGTCCGTGTTTTCCATCCAGTTCAATGTAGCCGTGCTCATAAAGGGAAGGTCCTGGCATGGCACCAAATTCCTTCGGGAATGTGGTGTATTGGGCTAATATCATAACGGTAGTTGTGTGGTATTAGCCATCCATGTCGGGTTGCATAAAAAAAAAAAAGTTGTCAAGGAGGCATCCGCCGCGCTCGTGCGCAACAGACGACTGAGGTGACCGCTAGGCTCGCCGTGGGCGTAAATCGTAGCTGTGAGTGGGGGAGGAAGCGGAAATGTGTCTGGCTGCGGTCCGAATAATATAAATAAGACGATAATATCGGGGACGATATTGTCAGCTCATATTGCCTGTCGTCTGAAGTTCGGACCGCAGCCAGACACATTTCCGCTTCCGCCCCCACTCACAGCTACGATTTACGCCCACGGCGAGCCTAGCGGTCACCTCAGTCGTCTGCTGCGCACGAGCGCGGCGGATGCCTCCTTGACAACGGGCTGAATGATTCGCTCGAAACGTCGGAGAATATCTCTACCTGCCGCGTGAAAAGCCGTAACATTTTTCAAACATGACAAATACTAACTAGTGTCAAGTGACATTTCGTTTATATAAATATGTCAATGTGACTAAAGAAAGAATTACTTTTCGCTTGTTTTAGTTTCAGTTACCTACGACTATCCCTGCCTGAGACTGCTTTCTATTGTTTGACCTATTCACAAAAACAGGAATACTACCTTCGAGGGAACAGTCCGAAAATTAACAAAACGCAAGCAAACACGAACTCGAAAAAGCGGTTTCAAAATCATATTTACGCATGAGGTTCTCAACAGTACCCTCGTCATTATTGATGCGTTGCGTGTCAAAAGATATTCGCTACATTGAAGATATATGTAAGTGGCGTTTGTACATTTCTGCATAACGCTACCCAGCTGCCCTATTGTTCGTCAACAAAGTCCGCTCATAAAGAAAGCACCGTATCGGTTGCTCGACAAAGGGCCTGTTTCATTTAGGGGGCCATTCCGATTTAATTATGTACCCGAACTTTTTAATTAACTGCCTGGGCTTGGCAACTCGTAAAAAAAGTCCTTTCCGTCCGGCCATTTCGGAAAAAAGAGTCATCTGCGATGTTTCGAGTAATTTACCGGAAGGGATATTTCACTTAACTTTGTTGAAGTATTTATTTGTAAGAATGATACTGTTTGCATTCGATACTGAACGAGTATGAGTTGTTTCCTTGAAAATTTTAAATAATTTCGAAAATGATACTAAATAACCGTGTGCATTTAGTGAGAAAGGGTCACCGTTCACTCTAGCTCCGACCTTCCAGGGTGCAACTCTTGTATTTGACTGTCAGTATTGTCGGCTGCATTGGGATCTACGTGTCGACCTGATGCAGACCTGAAGTTGGGTGGGCGCTTTGAGGACTAAACCAAGGTATCTCAGAATTCGGAGACCCTCCAATTCTGAAGATATTTATCGTCTTTGCTACGGAGAATTGTCGTCGGAGCTGCATAACAGCTTCCCTCCGGCCCCTTTCTACTATCGCTCAACGTGTTACAGGCAGGGAATTATTCGATTAACCGTTAACACTCCTTCGATTAGAACCAACCGAAATTGAAGAGTATAAAAAGTTCTGAATCTATGAGGAATTGGAAAAGTATTTGAGGAACCTGCTTCCGCCGAGATCGGGTGTTTGCTCTCGCACGGAGAGGGGAGCCACAACTTTTTATGTTAATTCGATCCATGATAGCGCGTTTCGGGCGCCGTAAATCTAACGCTCTTACCTAATGAACTTGGGGCCTTTGACGAGGATCGAAAATTAAATATTGGCGAATTTGGTGTAATTTCTTGACAGAGGTCGGGCGCGTTCGCGAGAGGGATGGGACGTGGATGGAACTTTTGTGATGGATGGTATTTTTTTAGTTCTTGTGAATTAGCCTAAACTTAAATATCGGGAAAAGGTAGTAACTATTTATATTGTTGGCTAATTTTCTTGACATCCATCACATCGTTCTACGGATGTTCAGAAACATTTTTAGCAGCAATACTAGCAGTGCATATGTCAATAAAAAAGTACATAAAGCCGATAGTTCGTTTTCAATATTATATGTAGATTTTAAAGCGTCCTTTGGTCTTCGTTTCTCTTTCGAGACCATTCAAGAATGAACATGAAATAATGATCATTTTTCTTTTTTTTTTCATTTCATTTATTTAAACTTTTTGGTAGTCAAACTACACCAAGTTACGTCACAAAGATCCGCGGATTCGATCAACCCAGTAAAGAAGAACCCGCAAAGAAACTTCACGGGTTTACATAACATATTTTTCCGTCCACAATTATGAAATACATACTTAGACACTATGATGATATTTGCATGACCATTCGACCTTTTTGTCTGATTTCAATGTTTCTTAAAATGATTGGAGCAGGTTACACTTTTACGATGAGAGAACATCTAGAAAGATAGGCTAGGTTTTTTTTAACTGGACATGTATGGCTAATACCACCGTCATGACATTATACCGACATACTGCATTTCCGAAGGAATCGGTGCCAAGCCTTCCTTAATGAACAGCTTAGTTTATCTTTCCTTTATGAACACGGTTACCTTTAACTGGATCGAAAATACGGATATTTTAAATTGCCGTTTCGATTAAAATTTTTCCAAGGCTTGTTTTCCAAAAATTTTTTAATAGATTAGGGGTTTTGCATGGAATCCGAACTATGGAACAGCTTGCATTCGTGACGAATTGCACTTATCCAACCAGAAAAAAAGTGGTGTGACATCGGAGCGGGGATTTGAACTCATGAACTCTTGCTTGCAAGGCAAGTCGTCGCGCCCCTACGAGCCGCTAATGAAATGCGCTCCATCACCACTGCTCACCTCTCCGGGAAAGTGAAGTGAAAGTATTTAGGTATGTAGCCTCAAGGGAGCAATAAATTGAAGAAAAACATCTCTGCTCTATTTCCCAACATCGCCAAGCTTCTTGCCGCTGACACGTGCGACCCGCGCGTCGGAGCACGTAACGTCCTCGATCGTCACACCGACTCGTCTGTCACAGAGCAGTAAATCAATAAAATCAAAGATGTTTTATTCCTATTTATGTTATTTTTTTATTCGAGAAGAACAGAGGACAGCTTACATTGACACATAAAAAAATATTAAAAATTAAAATTAAACTAAGCCTACCTCCACTACGCTACACATATAAACACATAATTTAGAACATAAATATTTACACTAGGTGAAGCAACACAGAACATTACCTAGCAGAGAAGTACATATGTAGAAATAATCGTTTAGATCCCTGGTAGCTCATATTGGAGAATAAATAAAATAGGTTTAATTCATTTTAGATGTATGATTTCTTTGTTCCGATTTCACGGAAAAAATGCGTGATTGGCTGATTGGGCAGTCGGCGAGCGTATTTTCCAAGCATTTAGTAACGGATTAATACGAAAGAATTTCGTTAAATCAATAAAAGTCGACTCTCGTAGCATTTTTAACACGCTTTTTTATTATATTTTATATTTTATTATTATTTTATATATATTTTGTTTTTTTTTGTATTGTATGTATCTGTGTATGTAATGGAATCTTTGAGATTAATTTTCACCAGTTTCCAGAAGTTTGATTAATTTGAAACTTTGCATACGTATCAAGGACCGATGCCAATGCAATAATTTCATAACAGTTTCCCATTATCCTTATTAGGACCGCCAGGATTAATAAATTCTTTTATAGATCCTCTTTAGTGAAGTAAAAGAGACAGAGCTAGTTATTAACACGCTTTTATATAAGCTTGGGTAGTAAGTATCTATGTATATAATGGAATCTTTTTTTACGGGACAAAATTTGGTAAACACCAATGCTTTGAAATTACAGTCGGTAAGGAAGGAATTTAATACGATCAAAAAATTTGTAATTATAAAGTCTTATTGATCGGAGTACAAATAACGCATATGAATTCGAAAAAAACAAGACCGGAACTTTAATTAACTTGACGTGTCGAAAAATCGCTGATTGCGTCTTAATTGTGTCAGTATATTCCACGGGCATCTTTCACCGTGTCAAGAGTATATATCCCGATTACTTCTCCCCGTATCGCGTACGATTTCTGCATAGCTTTGGTTTTACAGTCGATAAGGAAGGGATTAATTATATTTAAAACATATCATTAATTCTCACCGACTAAAAGATAAATAACAAATTCTAATTCAGAAAAACAAGGCCGAAAGTTTAATTAACTACTCATATGGAGAAAAGCTCGATCGAGTCTTAATCGTTTCACTTGAAAGCGAACCTGGAATGTCTATTTCAATGTTCCGCTGAATAATCTTCGTACAATCTAAAAATTAGATTTATCTGAACACGAAGATTTCATGTGATATTCAAGATCACCCATGATTTGTCAAAGAAATTCGTTTAAATTAGCTTTTTTTTTTCAAAGATATTTAAAATCTCAGCATTAATATTAATTTTCTAATTTACTTACTTCAGTTAGAAATTTTAAAAGAAATATTGAACAAATACTACTAAGTACAGAAATTAAGCAACATTCTCGTATCCACAACTATAAAATGTACAGCACAATTTTAACGTATGTCGAGCGCTAAATTTCCACTCAATATCACCCAATCCAATATAAGGTGAGAAACGTGCCGAGGGATGAATGGCAGAGGGTGTTTAAAAATGTCATGTCGCTAGCGTCAAATTCAGGGCACCAGGCTGAACCCTGTCGAATGTAAGCCTTACCCTTCTATAACGGACCTCTGGGAGGGTTGAGTGTTTAATTGTCCGTTAGAACAAAAATGACACTTGAAACTACAACACAAAAAAGAGGAGATTGGCGAAAAAGAAACGAAAACTGAAAGAAAAACTTTCGACGAAATGGTCAAGAGAAAAAATAAAAGGAGACTACATATGAAATCAAGCCAAATTTTCGCAGAGGCCAACTATACGCGGAAGACATCCCGTCAGTCCGTATCGATTTCGGATCAGATGGTGTCCACATGATTAAACCAATATCGATACAGTTCCCAGCGAAATATAGTTATAGAACTGCTGAGAGACGAATGTTGCCATTAATCCTGAGTTGGGCTTCGACCGTCCACAAGATGCAAGGTTGTACAGTCGATCATGTAGTCTTTAGTAGTATAAAAATGTGTATGTTACTTCTTGCAACCATCTGACGTATCTGAGTGTATGTAATGTACCTCCTATAGGTACATTACATACATAAAAATAAAATGAAATGAAATGAAATTTATCTATGCTCCCGACTGTTTGCTGCTGGACAAGCTTTGTAGCACTTAGTCGTGTAAGATCTTTAGACGGTATTCGGATTGAAGAACTCGATTGTTCTAAGTTAACAGGAAAAACCCCATGCAACAGTGAAGCTTTGAATGAAATGATAAGATTGCGAAATGATTTGTGAGAAATTTCAATACCACATGTCAACAAATAACTAATTGATAAATCGAACTAAAAAATGAAAAATAAATAATAGTTTAAAAAAACTAAAAAAACACGCTTTTATAGCTAACCGAACTAAAAAATAGAAAATAATTTTCATCTTTCATTTTCATAATCAGAGTGAAAAGCGTGGGGGCTTGATAAAGTAAATGTCACGATAATTCTATTGGCAACTATCTATGAGAGGAGAGTTGTGAAAAGTAGTAAAATGCACCCCACGCTTTTTACTCTGAGTTGAATTATTTTGTTAATATCTTAAACTTTATTATACTTTCATTTTGAGGTGATAAATTCTGATTGATTGTTCGATCTTCTACTACTGTAATATAAACTCTTTAAAATTAAAAATTATTTTCTATTTTTTAGTTCGGTTAGCTATAAAAGCGTGTTTTTTTAGTTTTTTTAAACTATAATTTTTTACTTTAGGTTAAGAATCCATGCTTGGAAATTTTGATTATTTGAAGAATATGCAAAAATGATAACGTTATTTAATTTTGGTCACTCACCCTAGCGGAGCTTCTTAATATTAAGCGTTAAATACGAGATTGACAGAAGGACTGTGTATTTCGAAAATAGTGTTCGGGGTTTGTTAGGGTTCCATACCCAAAAAGTACCAACAGAACCCTAATACTAAGCCTCCGCTGTCCGTCCATCCATCCATCCGTCCGTCCGTCCGTCCGTCCGTTCATCCATCCGTTCGTCCGTCCGTCCGTCCGTCCGTCCGTCCGTCACAGGGCTGTATTTTATGAACCCTAATAGGTAAGCAGCGTGATTTCTGGTATTGAATCTTGTACGAAGGTACGGAACCCTGCGTGTGCGAGTCCGACTCCCACTTGGCCTGTTTTTTTTTAAATATTTTAAGCAAATATATCGAGACGTTCCTAGGCGGACAAGAACAGTAAGTTAGTTCTTGGAAACGCTATCATCTATACAATGTTAAACATAATTTGTTGATAGCACGAAAATAAAGGCACGGCGTGCTTACGTGCCAAGTGAATGCGTGCGATTTCTAAGTTCTGTGGTCGAAATGTTGCGTTCCAACACGCAATATGTAAGGCACAACTGAATTTATTTATTTCGATTTCGATACCACCCATTTTTAGTTTTCCGAAACGGCCTCTTCTCACGATTTTCTGGTCTGTCCATTCGTCAGTTCAATCATCAGTCGAGAGCCTGTGCTGTCCATATAACTGAATACAGAGTGGGCAGTCTGAGTTCTCACCTAAATTGGCGTTACGGCAAACCGATCGACTGGCGTTTTCTCCAAACTCCATACAAGTTTTTACTAGATATTCTGTGGTTTTACTTCTTCAAGCTGTCAAAGTCAAACGCTGACTTCCGATTTGTATGAAAACGCGGAGTGGACGTAAACCGCAACGTCGACGTATTTACGGCAACGTTGAGTAAGCTGTCGAATCAAGCTCGGACTCGCAAATGTTAGTTCGCTTAACGCCCGCTGCGCGCGCTGTTCAATTTCTCCATACATTTGAAAACGTCAGTCGATCGGTTTGCCGTAACGCCAATTTAGGTGACAACTGAGACTACCGGCTCAGTGGTGGTACAGGAAGCTTATGTGACTGTTCGCGGGCAGTATTCATCGACCGATGAAGGAGCGCTATGACACCGAAGCGTCGGAAAAAAACTCTAACCTACTGAAACCAGCAATAAGTCCAATAAGCTCACTATAAAGCTCTCTTACAAAATAATGGCTTACGTAATGACACAGGCCCAGGATATTTTTTTTACTACATGTTTTTTTCAGGGGTTTAAGCAAAGTACATTTGCACCGTCATGTAAACTAAACGGTGACCTCGGTAATCTAAAAAAAAAATTCCAAATAGGTCCAGGCGTCTTCGAGTAATCAGGGATCATATATAAAAAAACCAAAGATTCCGACGAAGAAGAACCTCTATGAAGTCGGTTAAAATGTATCATAAACAGTGAAAGTTTTTAGTGTGTAACCCTAAACTTTAGTTTATTAAACAACTAAAAGCCAATGCTGCATTTTACATTTCAGGAGCTGAATAATACGAACTTCCTTTGGAATTGCATGTATATTTTAATAATTGAATATTGATCCAGAAAACGATTTCGCTTTGATTTCGTTGATTAAAACCTTATTACTCTGAAGACAAACGCTTGGCGTAACTATTTGGCGATCGAAATAGAGTTTTTGCTTTCCTAAAATGAAATGGAATAGTAATAATTGAGCTACATTTTGTAATGGATACGTTTTCGGTTTTATACGTATTCTTCATACATATATTTTATTATCTTCATAGGGATTATACTAAAATTCAGTCTCGGGAGACAATTTAAACTGAATATTTCGTTTATATTGGACAAGTTTTGCTGGGCGAGTTTCTACACAAGTAAACCATAAGGCAATTGCTATCAAGTCCTATTGAAAAGAGATTAAAGCTTATAGAACTCCTCTTTATAATATTGATGTGTATGAAGGACTCGCGTGCGAAGAATATCGCGATTCAGTCGCCACCATGGTCAAACCTCATCCATTTATTGGCTTCGGAATCCATGCAATCTCATTTAAGCACCCATGAACAGCTGACTTTCGATGATCTGTTTTTATAGCTATTATTTCCAATGTTTTGTTGGGAGAATTATTGTCACCGAACGTTCCCGAGATTGAGATTTGTTATGTTAAATTGATATGCCCCTGAAACAAATATTTTTTTTAGAATCTATGAGCAGGTCACAGAGTGTATAGGTTTTCATTTTTTTCTTAAAATATCGTAACCTTATAACTCATTAACTTTTCTGACTAGTCTTTGTCGTCGAGAAGTCACGAATGAAGTCGAATAGTTTCCTTTTTTCATTTGACCGATCTTTTCCTCGACGTATTAATTAGAGGCGTGACAAATGGGCCGTGGCCGCAACACGAGAAGATTCCAGCACGCCAAGCGGCCACGCGTCGCACGTTCTGCGTCGCAATTCTGTTGCATTACGTGCTCAAGTTAGAAACAAAATATGTCCCTATTAGTAAATTGTGACATATGGCGTACGTCCATTGGTCTTCGAAAATTTTCAGGGATTGCTAAAAACGTGCCGGCCGCCGGCCCGGTGCTTCTTTATCTTGGCAAGAAGCGAGTTCTATAGCTTACCTACCCTATAGGAGGCGTGCTCCTCATATGCGCTGTAAGTTCATTGTTGTTTGTTCCGTGGACGTTTTAAAAGAGTGACAGGTCAGGTAATTTTGTAGAAAATGTGTATCTGATTTTTTGTAGACGTAAACGATCGTAACGTTCATTGGGATCATTATTTAAGGGACCTATATAGGTTCCAAAATACGAAGTATTACATTTTCATTACAGTCCTAATTTCAAAGTGTTATGAAAAAGGGAGGCTACACGGATGATTTTTGGTCGCCATTCCTGTACTATGCCCAGCACTATACTGTGCCCGCTATGATAACAGTTTTTTTTAATATGAACGCGAAATGTTTCGAGTGGTCAGAACATAGGAGCAAGGTTAATGCGTCGTAGGTAAACGGATGCCAGGTGCTCGGCTGCGAAGGGCCAACAAATTTAGCAGCTCCGATAACGTCTGTTTGACGTACAGCCGCAGTCAACGTGTTAAATTAGGGTGATAAGAGTAAGATCAAAGGGTTTAATGGTTTTGATTTATGTCTGTTGTGAAAATGTTGTTGTATATTAATGTTTCAGTCTAAATAACATTTATTGTTGCAGAATAACTAGGTAAAACCGGTATCTCCCTTCTTCCTTCCGTTGATCGTTTTTAACGATTCGTCAAATATAGCCGTGTAATGTCACATTCCTTGTCAATATTAAAAACGGTTAACACTTACTACGTCTTTTTGAAAGAAAATCTTATCAAAATAAATCGAGTAACTAGATCGACGAGACAAGTGTATTATTTATGGAGTGATAACCAAGTGAACAGCACGGTGAACTGCGTTATGAAAACCCAGGCGATTACGCTTGCAGCTAGGATCATAGCAATTAGCGAGACTTTGGCATGAAGAGAGTGGTACCAATGTAGAATAAATGCATTTGCGTGGTGAGTATGTTGAGCAAGATCCGTAATACATAACTAGGTTGGAGAGCAGTGTCAGCTGCAGTGTCGAGAATTGAAAAATACGTTGACGTGGTTTGGTGGTAGATTTACACAGTGAAAGTAAGAATTTAGAGAAAGGAAATATGGCCGGGCGGCCATAATCGGATTGTTGCAGCTCTTCTTAAAGCTCATCATGTATTCATGTTCGTCATGTATTAAAACGAGCGAAAGAAGTATGCTGTGATCGAAGCGAATGGTCTGTTTTTTTTCTACCCCTCCTGGGAAGCGGGGTGATGGTGTGTATGTATTTATGTATCGAATGGACTTATCAAATTGCCAGCTGGTTAAGAGTCCACGGATTAAAGCCATCTTATAATTTTTGGCAATTAGAATTTCTTCTGACTTTTTTTCGTTTCTGATGATGTCGTCATGACCAATTTTGACTTTATAAATTCTGCTAAATAAATTAATGATATGTTTTAATGTTTAAATGCCGTTTGAGCTGGGGAAGTCCAATCTTGTATAGTGCGATGTCTTTAGCGAAATCGAGTATAACTTTATTGTCTGTTAATTAGTCTGAAAAATAAATCCTTAACGTCACTGACAGCAGGGATTTGTCTAGAAAGTTAATGATTTATACGTTACATTATGTGGACTAACATAATAACTATGTAAATAATGCCAATGGCTTAAGGTTTATAGAGGTTAACGAATTCTCTGCACGTGAATTTTCACAAAACACAGTAAACCACAGCTCGCTTAACCCTTTTAAACCCCTGTGAAACATTGAAAACGCCAACCTGTCAAAATACAAGTAAAATTTCGCCTTAAACGCAATCAAAGTTGAACCCCGCTGAGGGCGACAAAGCCTTCTCGGAGTTTTGCCATTTATTTGGGGCAAGCTTTCATTTTAAATTAATGGCAACGTCACTATCCAGAAATCCTGTTTTGGCACATTTTATTAGTGGGGTCGGGTAGTCAATGCTTAGATAATATTTCATTTGTGTTAAATTCTTATGGATAGGATCACGCGTATTGTGGAGTTTTATATTCTTCTATTGTTCGGCCATGCTATTTTTGGGAACCTGACAATTAGGTGCCATGCCAGGATATTTCCTTAATGAGCACGGCTACACTGAACTGGATGGAAAACATGGACAATTTTTCATTGCCAACGAACCATAGTATGATCCCATGCAGTGGTACCAATCCAGGCGGCTTTAACCCTACCATCTTGGAGAACGGAACCTATAGTTTTAAATGAATTCCGAGCCACGCACTTATCCATCTCGTAAAAATAAAGAGAGTGGTGCATGACCTGAGCGAGGATTTGAACCATAATCTTTCGCATGAAAATCAAGGCCTCTAGCCCCCCTTCATATATTTCTAGTTTTTTACCGGAATTGTAATAATCTTGTGTATTGTGTAAATATATGTGTCTTTGTTTATTTGTGGTGTTCGTTTCAAATTCATTCACTGAGATATGACTGCATTATCGTACTGAAAAGCATTGTTTTTTTTTCCGTTCTCCTCTCTTTTCCGCTGGATTCAGTGCCGCCCGTAGAAAGGTAACGGTGAACCTGCCCACTGGGCTGGAAATAAAAAAAAAAAATTTCGCTGTCGACATTCAGAAATGCAGAAGATAATAAGAAAGTCCCCTTGCAATTACGGCGTCTCCGCGGCCCGTTTATGTGAGATCGCTATCGTAATTGAATTAAAAATTCCAACACGATTTTTGTGCACAACTCAGCGGCAAGCGGTCTACTGTGTGACGCTGGAGTATACTTCTGAATAATTTGTAGGTCTAATTGGAAGATCTATGAATCCGCTTGAAGGTTTCACTCATGGCTATGCAAGCTGAGAAATTACTTTTACATTTTTATAGTCAAAGCGACCGTGGGTGGCGGTATAATACAGGAGAATTATAATTATTAGGATCGTGTTTTTTTAAGGAAAAAATGTCTGCTACCAAAGTCAATGCATTTTAATTAGATTTTTAAATGCATAATGGCTGTTTGATTTTAAAAGCGTTTTTCTGACTCAAAAAAATTACCGATATTTGTGTCGAAGTATGCTAATATCAATAAATATTTCTACTTTGTAACCTTTCCTGACAGTTTAGTACATAAACATCCATTCGTACGACTGGTATTGTTACAAGTAATGCCCTTAACTGGTTGATTGACCTTGTTAACTACATTTACCACGATTGTGCACCTTAGGTTTGCCTCTAGTAATTGCCGTTACTGAAAATCACTTTAATCGTTGCTTTTATATAACTAATTTGTCGTTGATTTTACGTTACCGTCCTTTCGTGCACTCGGACCTAAATTGTGCCCAGTGAACTTGTCTCTCGTTTTCATAATATTGCAGGCGACGTATAGTTCAGCCGGTTTCCTGTCATATATATTTATGTTTTGGTTGATGGTAACTAGCCTCTTTGGGCCCCAATGCAAAAAATAACATTTTTGTCTTTTACAATGAAATAAAAAGATAAATGTTATATGTGTTATTGCTAAATTAAATGTTTACGAACAAGACCTATTAAAAACAAAATGAGGGCAGTAGGTTAACTAAAGGTAGAAATGTTGAAATGACAAACGTAAACAGAGCTGTACCAAAAAAAAAAAGATTTTTTCGTAGGCCTGTGTTAAACTATAGGAGCTTAGTTATTTGTACTTAAATGGTTAATTTTTTGGGTCCCGCGGGAGCCCTCTTGAATCAGGGGCTCCACGCGGCCGCATTGCTTGCATTGGCGTAGCTACGCCTCTGCAAACAGGATACGTTCATCCCAATATTTAAATTTCAACCCTCTTGTATTTTTCATCCGCGCGGACAAACAAAACTGTTTTCAAAGAGCGCTTCGCCTACTGTTTTGAAAGTTGTCACAATATTCTGTGTTGTCAGGAAAGGAAAATTCTTTCATGCACTTAAAACGAAGCGAAATGGCATCGGAGCGAACGAAAGCCTCGCTTGCCCTTTCCATGTTCTCTCGGCGCGTCCAACTCTGAGCGAAGTTCCCTTAAATACTTAATTGACGACATGTCAGGGCCTGTCCCGCGGGCCCGCCTTCGCCTCATCGCCGCTACACGCCACTACATGCTCTTTGATTAGTTGGCTGTTGGCCGGGACTAGAAGGTCGATTGACGGATGTAAGTTTACAGCCCCCAGGGGGGGAACCAGGGTAACTCCCGCTAAAGAAAGGAATCAACTCGAACGAATATCTGCGAATCAGAAGTGCATGTGACAGGAAGGCTCGAAGACAGCAGGTTTGAATCCGAGGTTATGCACGTTTTTTTTTTCTCATCTGAGATTGAAATGTGAATTTTCGTTGAGAATTTGGGTGGGCCTAGACACTAGGTGCTAGGGTAAAGACCGTCCAGGTTGATACCATTGCGTTAAATGTAAATTGGTCGAAGAGGTCATGTAAAATTGTCTGTGTTTTCAATTTATTTCAATGGAGCCTTGAAGCAAAGGTCCTTGCATGTCAAGTAGTTTCTTTGCGAAGGTTTCCAATATACCGGCTTATACCGTGAGTATGTAGTTAGCCATTCATGCTCGGTTCCATTTTAAAAAAACTGGTCAGGTGGGCAGTGCTCACATGCTTAGATTCCTGTCAGTTCTAGCCAATTTATTTCCTACATGTTTGTCTTTAATTATTAACTTTGTCCATAAACGTTAAGTCGGCCCCAAGGGATTTGCTTGCAGCTTTCTTTCGCTCCGGAGTACCAGAAGCGACTTCAGCTCGCGATCGACAAGGATGACAATGGTGGGTATTGGCACAATTCCTTTTCCTGCTCCTATTTTCCTGTGTATTTTGATGTAAATTTAATTGAAATACCGGGACCCTAAACTTATGAGATATTATGTCTTATTGATAAAATATTTTATATCCAGTCATTAGTTGGTAGATAATTAATTGAGGTGATTTATTTTTGCTGTGGGAGTTACGCTGGTACTCCTGTTAGGGCTGTGAGAGTACCGAACATATTCTCTAAATCGTTCTCAACTCGTCTCCAACACAGTTACGGATAACTACTTCGACAAACGCTAACTTCCGTCACATCTAACCCCAATTCAGCTCTCGACAAACATATGTGTGTATCATAGGCTACCATAACTGGTAATCTGGAATAACTCGTAAACAACAAACCTGCAATGATCTCTTGATTACAAATCGAATTTACTAATTAGCCATTAGTTTATCAGATACAGATACAGAGACCAGTTTAGTAATTAAAAAAAAAAACTTTTTTTGGCCGTGCGCGCTCATTAATTTTAGTTTAGCATTGAGGATATTTGAGCGTGAATATTTCATGATTGCATTAAAACTAGCTGTAGCCATGTATGGAAAAAATCCTGGGATAGAACTATGAAATAGACGATAAATTCTTGCCATGTAACTCAAAGCAAACCAAACGAATCCTATAGCAAACTGAAAAATATTTTTAAATGTTCAGGCGTGTTGCAGTTGGCAAACTCAAATAGACGAATACTTTTCACAAATATTCCAATAATCCCATCGTTCCCCGATCGCCCGCATACCAAACTCGCTAACTTTTCTCTGAATTCCGCGATCATTTCCCCTGAATTTGTTTGCGGCCCTTGCAAGCGCGTTTTGCATGTGGAATTGAATAGCGCAGGGGTCTCGCGTTTCGCCCCTAAACCACCCGGGCTGAGTTGATGAAAAGATTGGACACGAGTCTCTGCGGCTCGCCTCAGACAGAAACTGATGGACGAGTCGTTTCGAGCCATTGCCATGCGCTGTGATCGGATAAATATCACGGCGAGCGAAGAGCTCACGACTTTTTCTTTGCTCGAGTTGAAAATGCTCTGGAGATATCAGGGAAGGAAAATGTGCACAGATTGTACCGAATTTAGGCGAATTTAGATTTCTTTATTTTAATATTGTCGTGTCGCTAAGTTCTCTCTGTTCAATCATTTTGGTCGCCTGCGAAGATTGCACTATTGAAAATCACAAACTCATAAATTGTCCTCAAAGTGTCCTTTATTTTCAGGGGCGTAATAGAGAATGTTTTATCCTTCATTTTCTTTTCTTTATTCTGATCAAGTCCATCTAAATTAAATTAGCTCAAATTTAATGTGTTGGAAAACTTTTTAATAAGCTTTTACAAAACATATTTTCTTTTTTTCGCGCATTCTTGATTGATTCGCAAAACAAAAACCCGTCGATGGAAATCATTGATACCGAGCTTTCACTTGCTTTGTTCGAATAATCTCTTTCAAAACCCATCGTCTGTCAACTTATAAATTAGGAAACACTTACTCAATAATGAAACTGTATATACATTTCTTGAATTATATTGATGCTTGATGCCTTCCTTGAATTATAACCTTCTTATCATAACGCTAAATTATCCTTGCAGTGGGCCATGGTTTTGAATACAAGAGTGGTCGGTCTAAAATAGACTGTTAGTAGGTCCGACTAGGAGCCGCAAACATCTGATAGTAGTTAATGAAAACAACATGAGAATATCCTGTCCTGTCTTTTCTATCGGTTTATCTGGCTGTCATTTGCATGTCGGCTCATGTCGGTGGCACCGTCACATAGTCGGCTGCGGAGTGTGCGCTCGCATAAATGAGTCCACGTGAACGAAATATTATTTCAAATTATAAGAAGGGATAACGTAAGTAGATCTGAGTCATGCTGCAGTGTCAAACTGTTTCTGTTTGTTTTTAGATCAATGGTATTAAATGAATTCAAACCGATTTTAGAAGCAGATTTTTACCAAGTCAAGCGATTGTATTACTTAATGGTAAAACTGGATCAATCTTCCTATGAAGTCCCAACCAATTTTCGTGATATCCAGAACTTGCGATTACTACTTTCAATAATGACATGCCGGTTGTTGAACAGTTGTCAAATAAGACCTCGGATGATCGCAACGCTGAAATTGCCTTGCAGCTACTAAAATATTCATATTATTGAATAGATCAAATCAACTAAAGAGAGTGCAGTCTCCCAGGAGTTCTCAAGCGAAGAAAATATTCCACCTCGCCTCCCTCGTCGCAGTGCCAGCGAACTTTAATTATTCAGATAGAGATGATCGATGGCCCCCGTAATGGCGTGGAATGTAGACTGCATTGTTACGTGCATGCGACCGCATAAACGCGCTGGCGGCGGCCGGGAACTGCAATACTTTAATGCCTAATATCCTACAAAATATGCCTACCACTAGCTATCGGGGGTGGATGTATTTATAGTAATTTTTGACGACATCGGCTAAAACCAAGCGAATAGAGCGACTGGTTGGATGCCCTTCGAAACAGAACCTCAACTGGGTCGTAAGGGTTGCAAAAGTCTCTATAGCTTAACACTTGTGTCGTGTAATTTATCGACATGTATGTCTCGTATATTCGAATATCTCGAAGGCTAGACTCTATTCGCTAAGATTTCGATTTTCTTGCTATTTTCGTTAACATTTGTTTATTCCGACCGCATGTGAACTTATTAAAATACAAAATTAATACGAATAATTGGTTACAAGTAAAAGTCAAAATAATAATTGTGTACGTATTCATAGACTTTGGTGCGCACCTAAAGTAAGTGGAACGACGCGAACCCTTCTTTGTCATACCTTCCAATCGACGACGTAGAGAATATTACTGACACCTTTCCACGGTGAACTTTATTTTTGTTAGATCTTTCGATTGATGGTTAGAACTAATTCATTTTGTACAAACGTGATTTCTGCCTATTTGGTCTTTGGTTCGTATTAACCTAAGTTTTATATAAAACGGGATTCGTGCCTAATCTGTCAAACTTAACTGCTAAAGATTCCGTCCAAGCGATGTTTCTCATACGAAAGCAGGTTACACATGAACTGTTACGGCATACAACAGGTTTTGTGCTTACCTAATAAAGGCTAGTCAATGTTGCTTGCTTGGACTCTGTAAGGATGCGTCATTATATAAAAGCCTCAAGTACTAAGGACTTAACCTTCTCCCGAAGGACATAAATACGGCTCAGTTGCTCGAGAGTGCGCTATGGGCCCATGGGGGTAGAGTCGCTGTGACGCAGGCGAGACTGCACACAATGGCGCGCACTCTCCAAGCAGCGCCCATCTCCGCCGTAAATACGTGCTGGTGACGTCACGACACCGGCGCGAGGGCGGGCAGAGAGACTAAGATACCAACGCGACCTAAGTTGTGTGAAAATATATCTTTGTCTAGGATAGGAAGTTAAGTCTTTACAAAATTATGAATTGCTTTAAATTGTATTCATTCGATTCTAAATTATATTTTCTCCGCATGTTAAAGGGAATTCCAATATATCGCCTACATAGACATGTGGGTTAGATTATTATTGTTGTTAGGTTTAATTCGCGGAAAATACTATGCTTATCATGCAAACATTTCCCTTTTCCCCCAGCTGTCTGAACTTAGGCACCTTAATATTCTATGAAAAGGCGTTAGATAATTTATTATATTTTATTATTTTCTGTGAGATGACGTCGTCTAGTCAAACATGGAGGGCACAATATTTTATCCCAATCACTAGAGCCATTACCGAAAAAGCAACTATATCTGATACCTACATATAAATCAAATAATTGCTTACATAAAGCATAGGATTTCGAAAAAGTTAAAGAAAAAACGACTTCACAGCAGCTAAAACGTTGTCTCCAGAAGCTGTATGTCTACAGAAACTGTCACTTGAGGGTGATTTAGCAGCTGAATTGTTGCACGGCGTTTCCACATACAAATTGCAAGTGCTACTTTCCCCCGTATACTTGTGTAGCGACCTCCAGCGACAGTGACAGATGAATTGAGCGTTGCACACCCAATAAAGTAGGAATGCACTTCCCGGGCTTGTAGGTAGGGTGGGGTAGGGTAGGGTAGGGTAGGGGAAGAGCGATCGCTCAATCGGAAGTGCAGTTACGGCGGTTTTTGTAAATAAATCAGTAGTTACCACGGCTCATTAGATCCTGCTTGATTTATCGAATGGGAAATTTTATTTATCTTGCGTCCCGGTGAATTCGTTTGGACATCTGTATTTCTTTGGGGATTCGGATGCAGTGGGGTTGAGATAACGTTACCGTTTTTGACTGGCGAGGTGGAGATATTTATTTTTAAAAAATTGTTTGTGATTTCGGCACATCGACGTGATGAAGATCCATCCGCCTGTCTCGATTGCGATAAAGCAGCGTCAGGAGTCCGTTCCAAAATACTGCGTCCGTAGATTCACGCGATAGCTGTATCGAGGAATATCGTCAGGAAACGCGTGATGTATTTTTGATGTAAATCGGAATGGACAGCTTGCACCACACCCACCGTCATAATGTTAGCCCGACTCAACACACCATGCAGGAATTTGTTGTGTTCACCTTCACTTTACAAGCACAGCTACATTGAACTGGTTGGAAAACAGGCAATTTTTCATTGCAGGCTCGACCATATTTTAATTCAATACGATGGTACTAACCCGGGCGGGTTTAGCCCTACCACCGAGTAGAGGAAGGGGGACCTAGAGTTTTACATGGATTCCAAATCATAGACGACTCGCGGTCAAGATGAAATGCACGTATCAAACTCAAAAAGTAGGAATAAATGTGTGCATGTTTTATGTTTAGACTAGATCTAATAACTGTAGCCGTAAAATTGTAGTGTCATTAACTAATGGAATCTCTAAAATTTAACGGAAATCATACAAATTGTTGCCGCTTCCGTATCCAAATTGCACCTTAGAATAAATGATGGCCGTTTAAAAAGACGAATCTCGCCCTCCGCTGCAGCGAGTGCAGGCCCTCCCTCCCGCACGCGCGCAGCCGAGCGGACCCTCGGCGTTTTGCGGGATAGTTGTTTGTGGGGTGTTTACGGCGATATCACTCTTCATTACTTCGCAAGGAGTCAGGAAGTTTTACAAGGTGGTTAAGGAGACTGCGGTCACCTTAGGCCGTTTCGTGATATTACGTAGCCCATCAATAATAATCGGTATGGTAACAGAACGGTTGCAAAAAACCGAGTGGAACTAAATTTAGTCAATCTTGAATTAAAATAATTAATCGGATTAATTACCTTGAGATACAATCAAGCAAGACAAAGCAACAATGACGAAGGATAGACAAAACAACAGTACAAATGGACGTCTGGGAAGATTATATCGTATAAATTGGATATGTTTGCTCGTATGTATTGTAATTATGGACACGACATTGAAGAAACATTTCGAATTAGAAAACATTTTTGGTCGGGACATGCACCTGAAACAGTGTAGGTATGAGCTATCCTTTATCTCTGACTAACCACCCATGGGCATGTATTAAATGCATCTAGTCTTCAGCCTACAAACTATATATATGAGGCAATCTTAACTCTACCACCTAGTAATTAGGTAGGGACGTTCTGCTGTGCATGGGTTCCAAATCATAGAGCATATTTAAATCCCGGGTAAAATAGAAGTGCATCCCCTGGGATTTGAACTCGCGGTCTTCGCACAAAATACAATAACCATAAACCTAAACACACCAGCCGACTTGATTGAAACAAGGTTTTACTTTGTACGACCAGTGTTCCTCTCCGCTGTGAATGTGTGAATACCAGCTGATTTCAGCGGAGTAACTAAAAAAAAAAAACAATATCCAAATATAAACTGCTTCTAATAAAAAAAATGAGATTCCACCAAAAATATGCAAAGTTTGAAAAAGAGTGTGCAAATTCCTCGGAAAAAATTTGAATAAAGGAAATTTATTTGTATTTGATCCAAATAAAAACTTTACAAAATCATCCTGTATAAGTACCATCCTACTCCCCCAATGTTGCCAAGCTCCATTTTCTGTGGTGCAATTTGTCATGAATACTTTAACTTCATTGTTTTTAGATTGAGTGCTGTTAAACTAAGTGTCGTATTGGGTAACCGAGAGGGAGAGAAATAACGAAGCGGACATGGGACGTATAAGTGTATTGCGGGGGGTCGGAAGTGGGATTGGATACGTCCTCGTTATAGTTGTGTTATAAATTAGGTTTCTGTCGACTAGAATCCAATTTACATATACCTACATATAGAGCTGCAGTAGGGATTCATCTGAAAACCAGCTTCGCAGTTTTCAGCGAGTTAGCTGAGACTGATCCCATTTTAGATACCATACCAATATGCAGGAACGGATAACACATCACTCTTTCACTGGTATTTAATATTTTTTTATTTTTGCTTAGTTTATTTTTTAAAACTTTGTTATTTAATTTATACATTTCTGTGTCTGTTAATGTTTTGGCAAATATTTTTTCTTATTTCGATCGTTTGGTAAAGTCACACATTTGATTCTTTAATATGCACAATCAGTCGTGTGTTTTTGTAGTCTACGTTTTGATTTAACTTAGTCTTAGACTTGTAACAAAACTTTTTTTTTGATATATAACTTGTATTTTGAAAATGATACTCATATATAAGTTTCCAGCATTCCAAAAGTGCTTCTTATTTCACACTTCAAAATATGTTTTTCTACGAATGCTCCCCGTTATCGTGTTTACGCGTTTAATGGCATCGAGTGAAAAGTCCCCATTTACATAATACACCTTTCCACCTCGCCGTAATCGAAGGCCACATACCGACGTGCTTCCTTCCCTCTCCCCCCTTCCCCCCCTCACGCGCACCCCCTGCAGCGCACGCCTCCCCCTGCCCTCTGCACCCCCGCAGCGCAGGTTTCAATTATCCCCCTTCAATGAGGTAATAAGTCATCGCTTCGGCGTCTGCACCTTAACCCTTTCACACCGCGCACGTGCTTATTGCTTTCATACACTGAATACACCCTTTCAGTTTCATATGGGCGTGTTAACCTTTTCACATGTGAATAGGCATCATTATATGGTGCTGGCAGAGCTTCCCGAGTCCCAACTCCGTTCGGATGAATTAAGTTTTGGGAACCTCCAAAACGACGTTGATCCGAGCGACGCTAACATTTATTGCACGATACAATGTTTACAATAGGTGGCACTTAATGCCTAAGTCATTATCTACCAGCCTACCTGATGTAGAAAAAATAAAAGAGACGCAGTAAGATATAACAACAAATGTAACAGGAGATGCAGTTACATTTATTTAAAATATGAGATAATTTAAATTACAAAATAATAAGTTTCATCGCAATCGGGGAACGCATACAGGACAAATAGTTGTATAAATAATGTTTGCCCCCCCGTTTATGGGTTTGAATTCGGAATAAATATTGTTTAGGGGTGAAGCGCACTTATAAATAGCCTTCTGAGCTGCAATGGGACCATATTGAATGCATTGCGGTACAACTCAGGCTGAAACGGTAATATCGCCAACGTCGTCGGTACGTCGCTAGTGGCGTTAGGTCTCGAGTTTCTCAGGTCGTGTTATCGATGAATTACCATTTTACCATTGCGGATCGGATTCTACTTGCTTAACAGATACTTCCTAGATGTTTTAATCTACACCCGGGTCGGTAACATCACATTGAATCACAGATGGTCGAAACGGCAATAACCTTTTAGTTTTTAGGGTTTCATACCCAAAGGGTGAAAACGGAACCCTATTACTAATCCTCCGCTGTCCGTCCGTCCGTCCGTCAGTCCGTCTGTCATAGGGCTGTATCTCATGAACCGTAACAGGTAGGCAGCTGAAATTTTCACAGAGTGAGTATTTATTTTGCCGCTATAACAAAAAATAGGTAAAATAAAAATATAAAAAATTATAAATAATAAAAAATTATAAATAATAAAAAACGTGATTTTTTTGTGTTAAATCGTGTACGATAGTACGGAACCCTTCGTATGCGAGTCTGATTCGCACTTGGCCGGTTTTTTCATCTAGTCCAATATAGCCGCGCAATATAACGAAGGTCTTGGCATGACACCTAGTTCTCATGTGGTGATAATAAAGCTAAATACGCAGATAGAAAGCGCATCGAATGAGGGAGAAATGGACAGGAGACAGACGGATGCCAGCTGCATTATTCTTGGAATTCCGTGCTAAGGAATCAGAACCCACAGAGCCGAGAAAACCGTTTACATAACGGTTGTCAAAGCGATATTCTCGACGACGGAAAGATTCCGGAGCGCGATATCTCAACGATTCAAGGTTTTCCGTCGAGAAAGTTGCTTTGAAAACCGCTATACATTTACTTAGACTGAAAGATTCTTGAATTCTGAGGATGAAATTCCAAGAATATGCCTACTGTGGTTGGATTATTTAATAATAACTCTTAACGGGAACTTTCCTCCAAGACTTTACGTGATGCATTGATGTTCTCGCATTGTTTTATTAAAGAATATAATATGTTTGTTACGCGACGTCGTTCTCCCTTCCCCAGCACAAAGGCATCGTCCTAAGGCACCGAGGAAGAAAAGACGTGAGTGGCAGGCGGAACTCATTCGTATGGCGGCGGCCTAGCCACTTTTTAATGGAAATACATACATTGACGGTAGCAACGCGCCGGCCAGACAGTTCGAATTCGTTCACTACTGATGTTCTCGAGTTCCAACGGCGGCTACGCAAATCTCCGATACCCAACGACTTTAGTATCTGGGCTAGTACCGTAATACAAATGGACAATCAGACAAACTGCGTTCAAACAGAGGTTTGAACGAAGCATGCGTCTCCGCCTCGCCGATTGGTGTCGCCGACCGAATTTGCACAGCGATAGTCGCTTGGAACTAAATCAGGGTATCGGACATCTGCGTAGTGTACGAAGGGGCTAAGAACATGTAAGAACTTCAAAGGACGTTACTTAGTGCAACGAACATTCGATTGTGCGCGTCCCGAGTTCGTAAGTGAACTGACCTCAGTGTATTTACACACTCGTGGCTACGCTACCATCGCTACTGCCGTGCTTCCTTGGTCGGTGCCCTAAGCCTTATGCTCCACCTCCGCCACCGCCTTCGCCGCGGTGGGCGGCAGGTAATCTGGGGCCGCCCGCCGCGCCGCGCCGAGCCGAGCTTAGTAGAGCCAAAGGGGAATTACCAGAGAGAAAGAAAGAGTTTATCCCTGGATCCAGCGGCGAGCACTCGCAATCGCCTCCACTCATTTATTTTTTCACTATCTTTCTTACTCACTTAAAGCTTGTTTGTTGAATGTTAAGGTAGGTAGATAGATAAGATTGGACGATATAAGGTTAAGGAAAGTGAAGGACTTGTAACTAGGAAGGCATTCTTACAGGAATGGAAGACATTTAAATATTTTTTTATATCGGCCTTGAACTAGGATCCTTCCTCTATAAGGTGGTAGGGGTTTAAGCACAACCGTGTTTACACCATCGCATCGGATGAAAATATGATCGAAATTATGTATGTGTATAAAACATGTTCGTGTTTTCCACTCAGTTTAATGTACCATTGCTCATAAAGGGTAGTCCCTGCCATGGCACCGAATTCAAGAGTGTGTGTGTGGTATTATTTACTATAGATGTCTTATCCATTTCCGGTTAAATAAAATAAAATTGCAATTTTCCGCGTAGGCTTTACTATGGAAATAAACTCTGAATCCCTCTAAGTAATACTCATGTAAAGAAACGTCCACTTATTTAGGAGACCGTCCAAAAATATCGAACCAACTGTTGTACTTTTGACGATTGACACGAGAGCGTGCTCACTTAGAATCGGACACCGTTTTCTAGTCGATGGTCTCGACTGAGAGTCGCGCTGCTGAGGCGAGGCACCTCCACAAATTGCATCTCCGTCAGTCGGCTTCCGCAATCCCTGGCCCGCACTCCGCCCGTGTACCGTAGAGGGGTCCAGAGGGAACCATACCTCTTGGCCTTACCAAGCTAGAATTTAGTTTGTGTTTCCTTCCAGCTCAAGTGAACTACGTTATTTATCTTGTAACCTAGTTCACTTTTGTCAGTTACGATAAAAATCTTAACTTAATACCATCACGCTTTCCTGAAAAAAGGGGTTTCGACAGACGTTTTTTTTTCATTTTAGGAACGGATCCCTGCTGCTTCAGTTCAGTTAGGTAAAGGTTCATTAGCTTCTGATGCATTGTCACTAACTTACGGTTTGACGGTGCGCGATATCGCTCTTGGTCGACAAGTTTGGCCTCCATGGACGTCATCAGGACAGTATGTGGCACTTGCGGCGATAAAGTACACATGGCATAGAAAAGGGCTATCCAGAAACACATCTGAATAACGTCTGAATCATCTTAATGATTTCCAAGCATGAATCTGTTCTTCTTTGCTACAAGACACTCGGTTTCCAAGCGTGAATATGTTCTTCCTTGCTACAAGACACTCGGTTTCCAAGCGTGAATCTGTTCTTCCTTGCATCAAGACACTCGGTTTCCAAGCGTAAATCTGTTCTTGCTACAAGAAACTCGGACCGCATTGATGCGCACAGATCTTCCCTCCACGTGCGTGTCGGAGCAAATTTAAGACCGGCAGCCACTACGTGCCCGAGTAACGCGCTCGTTATCTCGACACCTTCGCTCGAACTCACCCCCTCCTACCTGAGGAGGACTTACTGGCTTGCTGGACAGCGATCGAATACACTTTTACTGGGCGACGCCAATTCCCAGGTGGACAATGCGAATTTTCATTGGGCCACCATTTTGGGGCCTTACTAATGCGCTGTAAACTATTAGATTAGGACGTCGCGACAAAAATGGTCACGATAACGTAAATGGCTGAAACAGGGTTCACAGGATAAAGACAAACCCTCTGAAGCTAAATGTGTCAGTCTGCCTACGCTAAGTGGTTACGTTACGTAGATAAGGCGCATGAAAAAGTAGATATGGTTACAAAAAAATATATATTACTAGCGGCCCGCTCCGGCTTCGCACGGGTATGAAATATATCTGAATGGCTCCCGCCGCCCCGTCCGGCCGGTACCCGCAATTTTTAAATCTGTAATATCTTCGAAAATATTTATTTAAATCATATGCTGTAATGGGCCATATAGATCTATATTAAATCAACAATGTATTAAGATATTTAATTGGATAAGGATTAATGCTGTATTGGTTAAAATCGCTTCGAAAATTAGCCATAATTTGTCGTAAAAAGTAAATGACAATAAAATGTTATTGTGGGATATCCATAAGAGATAGAAATATACCATCGCGGAGTTTACTGTAGACCTTTTCAATGTGTACAATACTTAGTACATTATTTTGATAAATCTCGTAGGGTTCAGCCTGCGTTTGCAATGTAAGCGGAAAAAAATATTTTTTTACGACATCACATTGGAAACCTCAAAAATAACAGTACTTCTCCACTATTTAAAGCATGTTATTATACATATAAGCCTTCCTCTTCAATCACTCTATCTATTTAAAAAAACCGCATCAAAATCCGTTGCTTAGTTTTAAAGATTTAAGCATACATGGGGATATAGGGACAGAGAAAGCGACTTTGTTTTATACTATGTAGTGATTTGACAAATCTCGTAGGGTTCAGCCTGCGTTTGCAATGTAAGCGGAAAAATGATTTTTTAAGCTATTGCATAGCTTCTATCGAGGGCCTTGAGCGCGGGGACCGAATCCAGAAATTCCGTAACGAAAAAAAACCTCACGCTCCCCACTCCGACGGGCACGGAGGTGTGTGCCGCAGTGCAATTACGAAGCACAAAATTGGGTGTAGGTTGCTGTACTTACAGAAATATGACAGCTTTTGCGATTACGAAATCGATGCATTCACAAATGGTGCGGCACTCAGCGCTACCCGCAGCAATTAGGTCAACTCCATACATTTCGCGTCGAATCGGTATTACGAAACGGCAAAGAACTGTCAAATGCGGGGAGGTAAACGCATATTTCGTCTGCTCGTATAGTCAAGTACCTCAAAAGTTGACCTATTGTCGACACAGATTGGTCCGTGCTGGATGTAGGTGGATGAAAAACGACTTCGTAATCGCGCTTTAGAAATGACGGGGGCGCACCTACACGTACCGCGGCACCATCCTCAAATTTTGCGTAATCGCACTGCCGGTAGCGCTACTTCACACCAGGGGGAGCGGGGCCGGGGGCGGCGGCGGGAGCGGCGGCGGGGGCGGGCCGGCATAACTTGATACAAAATGCTATGCAATAGCTTTACCGCGGCAGTCCCCGAGTGCCACACGTCTTTTTTTATGACATCACATTGGAAACCTCAAAAATAACAGTATTTCTCCACTATTTAATGGATGTTATTATACATATAAACCTTCCTCTTTAATCACTCTATCTATTAAAAAAAACCGCATCAAAATCCGTTGCGTAGTTTTAAAGATTTAAGCGAACATGGGGATATAGGGACAGAGAAAGCGACTTTGTTTTATACTATGTAGTGATAAGGTAAATGGCCGCAAATAACGAAGCATGAAAGTATCAGTACATACTTGCTTAGCAATACCAAAATTGAACAAATCTTTGGTTGCGCTTCGTGTTTAGGGGCGATTTAGGTTACAGATAACCGATTTAGGTTCCAGATAGGAAGTTTATACTTCAGGAATATTTAAGTATTTAATTGAAAAACCGACTAGTTATTGTTGTATAATTAATAAATATCAATATTTCTACCCAATCAGTATATTCATGAGCAGATGCATACCAACATCTATTTTATATAGCCAATTTAGATAACGCAACCACTTGGTGCAGGCAGACCGACATATTTAGCATCAGAGGGTTGGTCTCGTAACATGGGAACCCAGATTCAGCCATTTACCTTATCGTGACCAAACATTTCGTGACCTCCCGGAATATTTATGTATAAATTTTTTTTTTTATGCGACCTGACATGGATGGCTAACACCACACAACTACCGTTATGATATTAGCCCAATACACCACATTCCCGAAGGAATTAGGTGCCATGCCAGGACCTTCCCTTTATGAGGCACGGCTACATTGAACTGGATGGAAAACACGGACAATTTTTCATTGCCGCTTCGACCATCTTTTTATCCAATGCGATGGTACCAACCCGGGCGGGCTTAAACCCTACCACCTAGTAGGGAAGGGGACCTACAATTTTACATGGATTCCGAACCATGGAGCAGCTCGCATTCGTGACGAAATGCACTTATCGAACTCTGAAAGAGAAAGACAGTGGTGCAAGTTGGTATCGAACCCGGGCATCTGGTACGCTAGGCCAGTCCCCGCGCCACTAGGCTACGAACCACCCACTTGAACATTGACACAGTAATCAGGACCATAAAGCACATAGTGAGTGGTATCATTTGTTCCCTTATTTTAAATTTACACACCCGTGAGACCGAAGTAAATAAAACCCTATTTACTCGTCTTTTATTTATTTTAGTATTTTAAGTCTTATCTTGCCAACCTTCATACATTCCAATGCACAGAATGGGAAAAATATGTAGTCGAAACAAAAGTAAAGTTTAAATATTTACTGCTTGTAACATATTCTATGTTACTTCTGTGGTTTTTAGGGTTCCGTACCCACAGGGTACCAAACGGAACCCTATTACTAAGCCTACGTTGTTCTTCCAACCGTCCGTCCGTCGGTCCGTCCATCTGTCATAGGGCTGTATATCATGAACCGTAATAGAATCTGAAAATTTAGATTATTACATAATCTGAAGATTTTGTATTAATTTAGTCGCTATAACATTAATTAGGTAAAATTAAAAAAATACATAAATTAAAGGGGGCCCCATACAAAAAACCCGATTTTTTATGTTAATTCGTGTACGATGGTTCCGGAACCCTTCGTGTGCGAGTCCAACTCGAACTTGGCCGGTTTTTCGAATGTTTTGGTATTTACTTCGTGGAGATTCAACTCTTCTCGTTTAGGCGCTAGGGTGGACATAACATACTACATTCGGGTTAAAATAAAAATTAAAATAAGATTAAATTCTGCGCAAGCTCCATAATGTACAATAAACCCGTTCCTTTGATCGTATACAGTTAATGGAAACTGAACTGACGTACGTCTTTTAAAAAAGAACAAGTCAAACTCGGGACCTTATCCACCTAGCACGCGACAATTCGGCGTTCCGTTTACCATCGAGATTGAAATGTCACACGTTTTTAGCAGGAAGGAATCGGTTCTTATTAGATGCTATCGAAAAAAAAGGCAGGTGCATAGTTTCGTTATAATTACTATATACTTTTATATACTTTTTAATATACTTTTGGGACAGCGTGTATATTATGTATTATGTATATTACCGAACTGAGATGATATGGGTAATTTCCAATAAAAAAACACTAAGGATTAGATTTTTATAAATCCTTGCACGTACACATCCTGTAACATCTGTACTATTACTGCGTAAAAGCAAGAAATACCAGAGGAAGGTAAGTAAGAGCGATGGTATTTAGTTTTAGGTATTTATTAGGAAGTCAACGATTAAGAGAGTCGTTACCCTATCAATTCCACATACTACGGGCGATAACTGTTTATACGCTCTTATAATGTTTTAATAGCTTTTTGATTTGGATTCTAAAAATATGTTGTAGAAAGCTCAGTATTTTTTTTACATACATTTTAGATTGGCAAATATTTGCTTATAAACATTGGAAAAAGTTGTGTTTTCTTACATTCATTTTAATTTTTAATTTTAAGAACCCCGCCAGTAAGATTAAGTAATTTCACAATAAACAAAAAAAATCAACGGAGCGTAAGAAATTAAAAGTCGCCAAGTGGAACGGAGGCTTCCGTGAGTTAAGTCAATTTGTGGAAACACGAAAGATGCAGACTATAAAAGGACGAACCAGCAAGAAAACCAAATATAAGAAGAAAACAAATAAACGGCTCTGGGAAAGCGCAATTTGCGAGTCGCAACCCTTGCGCTACAGCTACTTGCGAATTTCCTCTAAGAAAGTGTTTCAATGTGTTTTCTTAGCAAAATTTCCCAGGGATTTTTGTTTTGTTTTCATGTGTGGCGGCGTTGTTATGTTTGATGTCTTACTGGGAAATCGCGATTCCCAATTTTTTCTTCGCTGTTTTTCTCATATCTAAAAATATTAATAAAACTAAGAAAGTTCATTATTTTACTGCTGCTTAAGGAAATCCTTATATGAATAATCAAACGTTTTGACTAAGTTTTACACCCTGAGCTTATTATAGTGCATTTGGAGTTCTTGTCCGTGTAATAAATAAAAATTAATTTTAACAAGGAATGTGATATGTATTTGTGTATAATCGAGCGTGAAACAGGGACACATTGATTAAAAAAGAGTCCAGTAAAAATAACTACTTTACGAAAATACTGCAAAGCTGGACCCGAACCAGCAAAACATACCATTCGCGGTAATTGCGTCTTCCAATTTCGCTACCTGTTTGTATACCCATAGAAGGGAGTCCCGCCTCCCGTAATCGATGCCTACTAACACAGTGTTTAAGATTGTACCTACATACATTAAATTATGTATGATTTAATTTTTGTGCCCTCGCTTCACTGTCGATCATACAATCATGCATATCACATTCCTAGTAGACTAGGAGGTCGCGACAAAAATGGTAACGATAACGTAAATGGCTGAAACTGGGTTCACAGGATAAAGACCAACCCTTTGAAGCTAAATGTGTTAGTCTGCCTGTTCCAAGTGGTTGCGTTACGTAGATAAGGCGCCTGAAAAAGTAGTTATGGTGACAAAAAATAAATATGATAAGATAAATTGATGCAAATGACGAAGCATGAAAGTATCAGTACATACTTGGTTAGCAATATAAAAACTGAACAAATTTTTGGTTGCATTTCGTAGGTATAGGCGATTTAGGTTACAGATATAACTTTAGGTATATTTAAGTATTTAATAAAAAAACTGGCTGGGTATTGTTGCATAATTAATAGGTATCAATGTTTCTAGAAAATCTGTATATTCATGAGCAGGTACATACCCACATCTATTTTATATAGCCAATCTAGGTAACGCAACCACTTAGCACAGGCAGACCGACATTTTTAACATCAGAGGGTTGGTCTCTAACATGTGAACCCAGATTAAGCCATTTACCTTATCGTGACCAAAAATGTCGTGACCTCCCGGAATATAGGAATAAGCGGCGGAACTGTTTAGCAAGATCAATTATATTTACTAATTTTTTATAATATCGTACAATGTTAGTTTCCCAATTTCTTCAAAAGTATTTCTAATAGAAAGGGTAGTTGTGTTTATGTCCTGGTGTAGGTATGTGGTAGTTTCGTGAAACTACTGAAAGTTGCAGTACGCGCATGCGTATGCAGGGGCCGCAAGATCCTATGCAAACATGCGGCTCGCCGGGCTTATTGAAAGTAAACAGTTCGCTATTGACACAGCGAAATCTGTGTGTTTCTTGCCGAAATCCACGCTATTCGTCAATAGGCCGCCATCATTACTAGAGGCTATGTTTATGGAGCATTGAACCTCCGGCTGATATTACGTTACGTTTGTTGAGGTTTTCAATGTGTTTCGATACAATATTCTATTTCAAATTCGGTGATTTATAGAATTTGAAACATATCCATTCGTATTTATTTATTATTTAGTTGCATGGACAGTTTTAATTATGATCTTCATTTATAGTTTCAGACTAATCATAAAAACCGGCCAAGTGAGAGTCGGACTCCCGCACCATGAGGTTCCGTACCATGTACAAGATTAAACACAAAAAAATCAGGTTTTTCACATTATATTGTAATTTTACCTATTTGTTGTTATAGCGGCAAAATAAATACACACTCTGTGAAAATCTGCTAAGCTGTTCATGAGATACAGCCCTGTGACAGACGGACGGATGGACGGACGGACGGACGGACAGCGGAGGCTCAGTAATAGGGTTCCGTTGGCACCCTTTGGGTACGGAACCCTAAAAATTATATGAGTTATTGACATTTAACATCTTCGGAATCGGTCAGTATCACAATAATCTTTGTTACTTCTTTTTATATTTGTTTTTTGGGCTCTGTCCAGTGTGGACAATTTGCCAGTTTCAAGTTTCACTTCTTGATTCTTGAATTCTTGAATTGAAGTAATTTATTCTGGTCCTTTCATAATTATCACAAAACAAACTTTTGGCATTGAAACTTTATTGATTGACGGTTTGATGAGATAATGGGTGAAAATAATTGGTTACTTCGGGACTGCTTGCAAAAACGGATGTAGCGGGGGATTTATAGTCGAGCCGTTCTAAGAAGCGTTTTTTGACAGATGGGGGATAGGGAAGGGTAAAAACCAGAGTTTTACTTTTATATCGATAACATTTCAATAAGGAAAAGCAAAAATCTAATAATAGGCAATCTTCTCTAAAATAAAACACATTCATACAGATGGACAGGTGATTATCTGATTTCGGAAGGTGTTTCATAAGCTAAATACAAGATCTTTTGCACATATACAGCTTTCAACGGAATAATTTTCCAAACATTAACCATTGTATATTTGGAGCAAAACATTTTAATAACATTTTGCTGTACACCTTAAAAGGAGCCTCTTCCACATACATTTTCGTGAGTATTAATTGACAACTTTTGTGGTGAGCACCACTTTTTTAGTCGAAAAACAGTATTGAGGACCGAAAAAAGGAAAACATAACCACCCAAATTGAAAAAAAAAGGGCGACGTACAAATATCGTGAATCTAAGCCGATTGTTATTATTCTATTTCACATAAGATTACTGTCAGTTTTATTGGACTGATTCGACTTTCTTCTTCAGCGGTGTAAAGTTAACTGACTAGAAAAACCGGCCAAGTGCGAGTTGGACTCGCACACGAAGGGTTCCGTACCATCGCACAAGATTTACAAAATAAAATACGTTTTTTGTATGGGGCCCCCTTTAATTATTATTATTTTATAATGTTACCTATTTGTTGTTATAGCGGCAAAATACATCCATAATCTGTGAAAATTTCAGCTTCCTACCAGGGGGTCCATTCAGGGCAAGAGTGAGTTCGAATTCGTCACTAAATAACAACTCACTTTTTTAAATAGTCAATGTTTCCACACTTCTTGAACATCATTACAGTTAGGTAAAAATCTGGTTTGTCCCGTAAATACGTTGGAAGTATAAATAACGGTTCCGTTATTTTAATAATAATATATTTCCCAGCAATTTTTAGGTTAACTCACTCCCGAACTCGAACTCACTCTTACCTGAATAGGCCCCCTGTTACGGTAAATGAGATACAGCCCTGTGACAGACGGACAGACGGACGGACGGACGGACGGACGGACGGACGGACGGACGGACGGACGGACGGACGGACGGACGGACAGCGGAGGCTTAGTAATAGGGTTCCGTTTTCACCCTTTGGGTACGGAACCCTAAAAAGCTAGATGATATTGCAATTAACTTTCCATTTATTATATGTGCCTAAACATATAATTTAAGAAATGAAGGAGGCATTCGTTAATTGCTGGAAATCCCGAGACCGAATATTCATTCTCACAAGCCAACATTGGTAATCGTGATGATATCTATTTGATTTTCCTTTATAAGAATATTTAAGTAATAGTTATGAAAATTAAAGATATTAAAACTTAAATGGTCGATATTATTTTGCAGGTTCACATCCCTATTGCAATTTACTCCCAGTGCTGGTACTGTACCATTATTTTGTTCATAATTATATTATTTAATACATTGTTAAGTGATTATTTGACACAATATAGAATAAAATATATTCTACAAGTCATAATAAAAAAAAACACATCAGCAAGCTGTTATTATTTGGTCCCAAAAATATAAAACGTGGGGTAAAGTGGTCTGTTCCATAATTTAGTCATTAGCTTGTCTTCCACACGGCTGTGTCAAAAAACGCTTCTTAGAACGGCTCGACTATAAATACGTTTGCGCTCATACGACTGAAAAACGTATTCGTCCAAGATGGGCTTGGTCAAAGAAATTCAAAACGGAGTAATTATATTATCGTCTCAAGTTATTTGCGTATTTTTCTATTTGACTGAGACTGATTACTTCTACGGAATAATATTTTTATTAAACGTAGTCGTTAGACTGCTTGTTTAAACGACGTAATTAAAATAATCACTAACCTATCAAAGTCTAGGTATAGCGATAACTTAACAAATTGGGGCCTTTTTGTAAGAGTAGAATCTTTACTCTTTATAATGGAAATACACAAGAGTATCAAGTAACCAATACTGTGGTTAAAGGAAATATGGATTTCTATTTGAATTTCCACGCTTATGCGGCGAATAAAAAAAAATAGTGAGTGAATCACGCGGTGCTTCGCTTACACCTGTTTTCACCACCGCCAGTTACCTGAAATCCGATAAGTAACTTTCGGTTAAATGGCATATTTGTATGGTGTAACCGAAAAGTAACTTTGGGATTTTTTAGCTGAGGGATGGTGGCAACGGGCGTTAACAGCTTCTTAAGTGAAGCTTAAAAGCATCAACTGACCAAGCACCAAGGATTTCCACCGGCTAGGTTAGGTTTGGTTTTATGCTTTATAAAATACACTCAAAAAATACATACTTTTGGATGTTCTGGGTTTCGGATTTTGTGCTTTTTGGACATTACGAAGGCAACCCGTAAAATCAAGTTTGCGTTCGTGCCTCCTGCGGTTCAGTAGTACCTTTCTATTCAGTAGCCGATGAGTGTAGAGCGTACATGTTCGCCGGGTCATTTAGCACCAATCGAAACTCGAAAATCGAAAAATGTGTGTGCGGCACGTTGGGTTTGTAGTAGTGGAAACAATGGAGGCAGCGGGGTCTCGGTGCTGGCGCGCAAGGTGGCCTATCTCCTCCTTTTTAGTGGCCCGTCGCAAACAGCGAATAAAGGGGCCCTTATGATCTGGCTCTGGTGTCTATCGGTCACACGTATTTTATACCGAATTGGCGTCCTATTAAATGTTGTTTGAACATTCTGAAACTACCAATATAGGTAGGGGCGGATTTAGGGGTGTGGAGGCCCTAGGGCAACACAGGAGTGGATGCCCCTAATGATTTTTCATATAGACCGGAAACGGCGGTGAATGCGTTCCACAAAGACATTGAAGAGGTCCCCGAGCAAGACTGGTGGAACTGATTTTTCCAATGGTTCCAAATAATTAAAAAAAACATTTATTTTGAGCACATATACTTTAAAAAACAATCCAGAATATTTCTCTAAGTAGGTAAACATAATATAAATGATATGTCAAAACACTATTTTAAATTAAAAATATTACCGAAAAACTGGTAAATTGAGAAATTTAATTTAATATATATATAAATGAAATAACTATCCACTCAACGGACAATATTATTTTATTTATCAAATGAATGCTCATGGTATGCATATATGGGTTTACCAAACCTTTCTTTAAATAAGTATAATTTATGTGAAGGCCCCGGGCAGTTGCCCCGGTAGCCCTCCCTTAAATCTGACGCTGAATATAGGTACACGTATGTGGTTATGCATCAACTAATTACTTTTGCTCAAAACGTCATACTTTTTGAGAAAGGCTAGATTTCTAAAGCGCAATTTTTTTTGCATGTAATTACAAAATAATCATCAGACGAGGACGAATTATTTGTCCTGGTAGCCAGATGAGAAGGCGAAAATCCAAGTGTGAAGGTACGTCTGGAGGCCCCAAGTCCATGTCCAGCAGTGGCGTGACCCTCGACTCGTGAACACGTTCACGCTTGACCGGGTTTTGATCTGCGATTACGGCAATACGCCTGAAGAATAAACTATGGTAAATATTGTACAAATAAGGACTGCGGGCAATTTCACCTGAAATTCCCGCCATTGTTTTTATTAGCACCACGTATGTGGGCCCCGCTTGAAAATGGTTGTATTTCCGTGTGTTATCCGGCTGCAATATCGTTGTCCCTTGTTTATTGCTTATAAATCATGCGCTTTTACTGCGCCGTTGAAAGCGTTATAATTTATTTTTATATTTATGTCCCATTGCAGACTGTCGCCGAGCGTGTGGCGAACTATTTTTAGGGTTCCGTACCCAAAGGGGGTCAACGGAACCCTATTACTAAGCCTCCGCTGTCTGTCCATCCGTCCGTCCGTCTGTCACAGGGCTGTATCTCACGAAGCGTATTAGGTAGGCAGCTGAAATTTTCACCGAGTGTGTATTTACTTTGCCCCTATAACCACAAATAGGTAAAATTCATAAATTATAATAATTAAAGAGGGACCCCATACAATAATCGTGATTTTTTGTTTCAAATCTTATACGATGGTACGGAACCCTTCGTGTGCGAGTCCTACTCGACTTGGCCAGTTTTAACTGCAACTTTCTGTCTCTATTTCGGTAGATGGATTACGATGAGAATGGTCAAACCTCTTTTCCTGTGTTAAGGCTACATCACACAGCCGTCATGAAATTAGCCCAGATCATCGCATTCCCGTTGAAATTAGGTCTCATATCAGGACCTTCCCTTTATTATCAAGGCTACATTGAACTGGGTGGAAAACACTGAAATTTTTTCATTGCCACTTCGACCATATTTTCATCTAGCGCGATGGTACCAACCCGGGCGTCATTAACCCTGGGTTTTTGGAAAAAAATGATGAAAAGTTGCTCCAATGAAACCGTGCTCATAAACAGATTTTTGCATGCCACCTAACTAATATCATGGCTGTGGGTGTAAAATTTGCCATCCAAGTCCAGTTACATGAAACAATCTAAATAAAAGCATACATCCGTAGATCTACGTGCACATACGTAAATTAAACATAAAGCAAGTAAAAATATTACAAATTAAATGTTATGTTCACTCCTCACACGGGTTGCGAATGTCGACAGAAGCGACTTGTGTTTGCGCAGACAGCCCGGTGCCGCGCTAAGTGATGACAAATATTCACCATTTGCTCATACCGAAACGCGACGAGCGATTAGGCTTCGCACACGGAAGCAATCCTTACCGTCGTGGACCTTACCGCAAATACATTGTTCAGCTCCATTGGGGCTAGAGGACTTGCCTTTCATGCGAGAGCTCTGGGTTCAAATCCTCTCCCCGGTCATGCTCCACTTTCTTTCTCTTTCTGCGTTGGATGAGTTCATTTCGTTACGAATGCTGGTTCGGAAGCTATGTAAAGCTGCAAGTCTCCTTTCCCTACTAGGTGTTAGGGTTAAGCCAGCCCGGGTTGATACCACCACATTACTAACCGCAAGCGGTTGAAGCGGCAATGAAAAATTGTCCGTGTTTTCCATCCAGTTCAATGTAGCCGTGCTCATAAAGGGATATTCCTGGCATGGAACCATATTCCTTCGGGAACGATGTGTATTGTGCTAATATCATAACTGTAGTTGTGTTATAGCCATCCCTGTCAGGTTCCAATAAAAAATAGGAGTGGTGTCGTGGTACACCCGGTGGGAACGATATTTAATTTCGCTATATAATATTCGCAAGGGTTTTTTTCACGCAGTTTTAGATCTGTCATACGCCAGAGAATAACCCAATCCGATCTGTCATAGTAGTTCATGAAACGAATTGCCGAAGCATGGATGGCCAGTTCAGATTACAGTAATTTTAGACGGGAATGAAAGAAAGTCGTTTATTTTTGGCGGGAGGACTGAAACTCTGTCTTCTTAAAAGCAAAAGTGTCGCGTCAGTGTCGCTGTCTCTTTGACAGGAAAAGTGTCGGAAAATTTTTCCCGTCTAGCTATCATCAGCAAAACGCGCGATAAGGAACGTAGTTCCAATGTAAAAATAAAACTTTTTAAGCGTAAAATAATACAATTGGGCTCATTGCATTCCCTCCCGTCCATGTCGTAAGGGCCGTCTAAAATATTCGTCGTTCGTAGTTCGGATTCCATGTTAAACTATGGGTCCCCTTTTCGAACTTACTAGGTGGTACGGTTAAAACCGGTTTGGTATCATCGACTTGAATGAACGATGGTCGAAGCTGCAATATGAATTGTCCGAGTTTACCATCCAGTTCAATGTAGATGTGCAATATAAGAAAAGTCCTGTCGTGGCACCTAGTTCCCATTAAGTATGTTAGGCTAATATCTTGACAGTAGGTGTGGTATTACCCATTCATGTCCAGTTACATAAAAAAGAAAAAAAAAGAATAATACAAAATACAAAATAGGAGGAAAACGTTTTTCTAAAAAGTTGCTGTAAATGTGTTGCCCCATTATTTATTTTTTGTTCCAAGCTATTTTGGAACCTGCCAAATGTCCATGTTCACGGGAGGTAAAGATACTATCATTGGCCTGGTATTTTTGAGAAAGCGCTCACCACTTTCTCAAAAATACGGTTAATGTTATACTTCCAACATGTTTTTGACGTAGCCACCGCTTTAGGCTGCATTTAAAATCTGCACGAACGTGCACACGATTTTTTTATGTTATCGTAAAATGTAGACATGTAATTTGCATAATATCCTTTGAACGTGGTGAATGAAACACGATTACGGGGCTATAGAATTTACGATCAATAAAAGCTTTCAATGCTCGTAAGGGCGCATTCACACTGCAGCAAGAGAAGCGCTGCGCTGCTGCCAGGCGACGAAGACGCGACGGCGATGGCGCCTACAATAATACCGGAGTTGTCGAAGGGGGCCATGGAGTAAGGAAAAACAGAAGTGGCAAGTGAAACTCATCCGTTTAGGGGAAGCATAGCCACGGTTAGTGATATTATTTATTCACTGGCGGTAGCGCCAGCGAGTCGGTTCGGTTTGAACATTATTTATTATAGAGAATAATAGGTTACATTAAAGTTTGTTACGGTTACCTTAGATGTTTGAAATAAGATTAGGTAGGGCATTATAAATGTTCGCTCCCTTAAAAGTCACGGTCCTTTTGCAGAAATAAGTGTAAATGTCGTGCGCTCCGAGTGAAATAAGCATACACTTCATCATTTCTTACAAATGTTGTCTGTGAATGAATGTCACTGTTGAGTATTTTCCTGATTCGGATGCATGTACTGTATTTATTTATTAACTAGCTGAGGTACCCGGCTCCGCTCGGGTCAATGTCGTTTTTGACTGATTTCGGGCTGGTCAAGTTCAGCCTGCGTTTGCAATGTAAGCGGAAAAAATGTAATTATTTACGACATCACATTAGAAACCTTAATAATAACAGTATTTCTCCACTATTGAATGGATGTTATTATACATATTAACCATCCTCTTCAATGACTCTATCTATTAAAAAAAACCGCATCAAAATCCATTGCGAGTTTTAAAGATTTAAGCATACATAGGGATATAGGGACAGAGAAAGCGACTTTGTTTTATACTATGTAGTGATATGATATTTAAAGTTCTGTTTGTTTATAAAGGGTGGCCGTTGAATTCAGGTAGTCATGATGGAAAAGAACCTTAATAATTGTATTTTGACCCCTGTATTCGGGACGCGCAGTATCGAATGTACGTTGCACTAAATAGGGTTTAGTGCACGCGTTCGCGTTGGGCATTAAAATAGCATATTAACCAGCCGGGTGAACAAGGATAGTGAGTGATTGAATCTGACATTAGTACGTTGCATTCGTACTATGCTAACTGTCAAACTACGTGTTTTTCGGCTAAGCGTACAAACATTTACCGTGGTAACCCTTCTGTGCAGTTCTTACTTTTCGTTGAACTCGAGAACATCAGGAGTGAGCGAATTCGTAAGCGAGCGGACCGGCCAGCGTCGCTACCGTGAGTGTATAGTATATCACTAAAAAGTTCTGTTAGGTCGCCCCTACCGTATTTCCTTACTCTATGGATGGAGCAGCGTAGCCTGCGGGCACGAGCTAGCTCGGTGGGCATACACGGCCATGCGTGCAGCGAAGGCCATGGTCTGTGGTGTGCTTCCTCCACCTCAACAAAAACTCTCATATTTGCTCTGCAATTTCAACTCCTTCGAATGAAACTTTCTTCGCAACACTTCTCTAATTCCCTGACTGTTCCGAAAATCATCAAAATTGGTTCAGCGGTTTAAACGTGGAAACGCAACAGACAGACAGAGTTACTTACGAATTTATAATATTAGTATGGATAGTACTGATGTCAAACCGTGAAGTATGTAGTGCACGCTGCTGCTATAATCTGGCGTAGATTTTTTTTTATTAGGTTCACACACAGAATGATATGCTATACATGGTGAAAACATAAATCTAACAAGTAATCTAGCATAAACTCTAAAAACGGTGAACACAACATGGACTATATACGTATACAGTAGACACTAGCTTATTTAAAACAATATATTATTAGATTATAAGAAACAAAAGATCTAACAAGAAACAAAACTTCAAGTTTTAAAGTGAACTTAAAATACAAAACAATTTATCACATATGAAAGAATTAAACAATTTATTTTATTTTAACTTTTTAACGTTTTTACTGAAAACATCGTGTCGGCGAAAATGTCGATCCTGTCATTCCATTCATTACAGGTTTTACACATTCGGTGAATTGGTGAGTTCTGTCCGATATTAGTGGAGCACGATTCTGTGTGAAAAGGAATGTAGTTGTGCCTTCTGCTACCGACTCTGGGTATACTTAAATTAATTTGTTTTAATAAGTCTGGACTATCAACATTATTATGTTTCAACATTAAAATCTAAGCCATGTTTCGCACTATAATATACTTAACTATATATATATAGAATATATATATAGTTAAGTATATTATATATATAACTATATATATTTGTTTGTGCCACCCTCAGTTGGGCTATATGGCCTCTCATGCTTGCGGGCATGAGGTGTAGTCTTTTAATTCCCTGGCTGACTAGACCTACTAGCGGCTCGTAGCCTAGTGGCGCGGGGACTGGCCTAGTGTACCAGAGACCTGGGTTCAATACCGACATGCACCACTGTCTTTCTCTTTCCGAGTTCGACAAGTGCATTTCGTTACGAATGCGAGCTGCTCCATGGTTCGGAATCCATGTAAAACTGTAGGTCCCCTTCCCCTACTAGGTGGTAGGGTTTATACCCGCCCGGGTTAGTACCATCGCATTGGATGAAAAGATGGTCGAAGCGGCAATGAAAAATTGTCCGTGTTTTCCATCCAGTTCAATGTAGCCGTGCTCATAAAGGGAAGGTCCTGGCATGGCACCAAATTCCTTCGGGAATGAGGTGTATTGGGCTAATATCATAACGGTAGTTGTGTGGTATTAGCCATACATGTCAGGTCGCATAAAAAAAAAAAAAACCTTCCGGGAATTTTTGCATGTATACATTGCTAAAACAAATCGAGAGACTTACATAAATAAATAAGTAAGCGGAGATACATCTACATCTAATCCTTATTATAAATATTAATTGGTACTAGTGCTTGTGGTTTTTTTTTGTGTTTTTTTTTTTGCTTCTTTTTTTTTGTTAATTTTTTTTTAACTTTTTTTAACTTATTTTTTTCTGATTAAGTACCTTTATGTTGCATTGCAAAAAACAATATTAGTTACGAGTAAACTTAACATTTTAACGTATTTATCTTGTAAGCTGGAGGTATTTAAACTTAAATCTATTTTTAATAAAAAAAATGTTTATCACGTAATATACTTAAAACTACTTACATATGTACAACTAATCCTTATTATTTAAGATGGTACTTGTGCTTTTTTTTTTGTAAACTTCTTTTTTCTTTTTTGTTTTTTTTTGTGTACCTTAAGGGTTGCATTTTAACACGTAATATACTTAAACCTAATCCAAATTATTTTATATAACATGAATATGTAGCTCTGCTGTAATAACCAAACTTAATGTTCACTTCTTGATCTTATTAAAAGTATGCTTTTCCACTCTTTAATTTCTTCACTCACTTCACTCAATGTCTCTTTTTTATTATTATTTCATCATTGACTTTATTAATTTTGTCCACTTATTCCTGTCCTTCGCGAGTGTCCACCAGCGATTGGCGGCCGCGCGCAGCTCGTCATTCCGGCGCGTCAGCGGCCGCCCGACGCTTCTCATGCCGTCTCGAGGTATCCATTCCGTAGTGAGTCTACTTCATCTTTCATCTGAGCATATTATTAAAACAACATAGCTATTAATAATTTTGTAAAATAATATCACATCTGCTCGAGAACGGCTGGATAACAGAACGGGTTATATAGCTGGACATGGGTGGGTAATATCACAACCACCGCCATGATATTAGCCCAACATACATTACCTATCGTACAATTATCTTGTATTGTCCGTAGATCATAGACTCGAATAACCAAGTCTCATCTCAACGAGTCGCCTCATCTATGGGAGCATCAGAGGTTTATGAACCATGTAATGAATAATGTATGGAATGCAGTTCGTTAGGGTTCCCGCAGTTATGACTGTTTTATGAGGACAATGAAATGACGAATAAATTGACAATAGTCGTTTCATAAGAATTGAGGTATTTAATTTAAATTTCTGCCGTTTTTTACGATTACTTTGTTTCGGCATGAGTCCATTGGGAATTCGGATAAACGTGTAAAGTTTATAATTGATTATCTTAAATTTTGTAACAACATATATTAGGTTCCATGAAAAAGTCCAGCAAGGTTAAAATTGTTTCGTCATACCATAAAACATAAGTCTTACAACGGATCATGTTCAGTTTTGTATACAGAAAGACCCAGGTAGGTACCTTCCGTGTATAAATTGAAAATGTAATAACAAAAGTAAACAAAAGGGATTGCTTAAATAATGCTTTCATATTAAGGGCCTGGTACTAGCCAAATCGCAAAGTTAGACGAGGCACCCCAAGTAAACTAACTAAGTCTGACGATTATAAGTGTCATCCTTACAATATATGATTCCTTGTCTAGGAATCGAATGATTTTCGTTAATGTATGTTTCCTTTTTCTATACAAAATACATTGTGGAAACGGTGTCCATTTCCGAACTTTTTTGACTAAATGTAGAAATCTAAAAGCAAATGGAATTTTTTGTTTATGCATATATGCTGTTTTTGCTTATATCTAGAAATCGAATGACTTTCAGATTTCTAATGAGAAAAATCAACTTTTTTTATTTTTATTATTATTTAAATAAATGATGGAATAAAAAAATATTAACAATCCATTATCAGTCTGGAGTTCTATTTGGATTTGCTGAAGCGTTTCACGATATATTATTACATTTGTTAAACAGTGAATTTGTATGGCGCGCGTAGTTGGCTAGTCCTAGCGCCTTAATAGATGTTTAAGTAGTTCCGATTTTCCGGTGATCATTTATCTGCAGACATGCCCAGCCCACACGCGCAGGCTAACCGCATTGTCACGGCTGACGTCACGCGTCGTGGGCACGCGGCGCTCTGACATCCATGCGCGCGGAGCCGTGTCCTGTCACAAATATAAAATCTACATAATTTGGGCAAACGGTTGAAAGTGGCGAGGTTCACACGCCAGATGGCCCCCTGCCATTGGTTACAAAACTCTTCAGAGGCGGCATGTCATTAACTTCGATTTTCTTAAAGCATTAAGAAATACAATAATGAGGGATATAGAGGATGAAAATACAACCCTGATTCAATTATTGATGGCGACTTTTCACGTTATTTTATTACAGACCGTAGGTTTGTACGGTTTATACAGTAGGGTTGTACAGACTTAACGACCCTACAAACCGTCTGTGATTCAGATACTTAAGCTGAGATAAATAGTCGTAACAGATACTAAGACTACCGAAAAGTAGTACTTTGTGACGCCAAATTGAACTACTTTGAGATTTCGTCCATACAAAATGTGTCAAAGTGACGTCACAAAGTACTACTTTGCGTAAGCATTAGTTTCGGTGACGACTATTTATCTCAGCCAAGGTAAGTATCGGGTGTCTAACAAAACGGACGGCTCGGCGCTGTATTGAGGCCAATAGGTAACTATAATTATATGCATTAACGCAACGATCAATTAGGTATGAAATGGTTGGAATAAAATATGAAAACAATATGTGTAAAGCATAGCATTTTATGGTTATAGGTGATTGTAATTTGGTCATCCCGCGATTTGTCTAGAGGTGTGGGTGTCTGGCGGCTAACCTAATTATTTAAATGTGACGAATCAACCGTGTAATATTATTCATTATGTGTTCCGCGCCGGCGCTGACAGAGGGGACGCGGGGGGAGGGGGCAGAGGGGGTAGAACGGGGGAGCAGAGAGGCTACGGTCCCAAGGGGGAGGCACCCCCCCTTCTCCCCGTAACTCCGCTAGCCTCGCGAAAATGTACAAAATTTTAACGAAATTATTCACGATGTTGGCTCGTTAGCTGTGTTCACCTCGCTTGCACCTGTTCAACTTGTTAAAGTCGCACGCGTTGCGTATATCCTCGTCACTAAGCTCCACAGTTGTTTGATGAATATAATTTAGTGTGACATGAGCTCTATTTTAATTTATTTAATTGAAAGCCGGTCTGATTGTGTGTCGTGTGAAAGCCTAGACACTGTGACAGCCATGTTAACCATGTATCGTTACGTTTGCTGGTGTAAGTACGTTCACCTGTCACATACATCACCTCATCTTTTTCGGTCCTATTTTACGAATATATTGATATTTGACCTTTTTGAAGCAAATGGCCTATCAGGGGTATTAACACATTGGAATATTAACTCGCCGGGTGAACAGGCAAGTAACTGATTAAATCTGAACTAACTGCAATTAAACGTCCGATTCAATCACTCTCCTGCCTGTTCACTAGGCGTATGAATGCAACATGGTAGCCCACCTAGGCATGGTAAGTTTTTCTCGGTCATCCGGGCATGTTGGTTCCACCAAAATCCGCTCTGTAAATCACATCCAGATTAATTAAAGTTTATGCCCAATAGCGATCCCAAGCCCAGAAACATAAATATCGTTTAATTTAAACGCTTGCTGAATAACTCTCACTAGACGAATAAATTAATGGATTCTAATGTATTTCGTTTGAGATCAAAATAAGACATTACCGAAAATTTTCATCGGAGATTTCACGCCTCGAATAAGCGTCTGAGACTATGTAATTAGTGTGTGTACATACACATAGTCACGGTTGCATGTACATACGTATCGTATCAAAGGGCACGTCGCGTTTTAATCAAGCTCGCGGGACGAGCTATGGGCGCAGCGACACGGTGCGACCTACTAGATATTAACGTCCTGAGACGTATCGCAGAATATATCAGGAACAGGTCCTGGCAGCTGCTGTGGCGAAGTAAATTTTAGATCTTACTTGTAGCCGTCGAAATTGCAATTCAAATTGTTTTTGTGACCGAGCGAAGCGAAGTGCATTGGGCTAATATCGGTAGTTTTCTGTGGGATTAACCATCAATGTCAGGTTGCATAAAAAACAACTTGGGCAAAAATGTCTTTTCCTACGTCCGGCTGTACCAAGTACTAAGTGAGGATTAAGCTATGCAAGGACAGACTCGCGAGGTGTACTGCTCAGAGCGTTCAATTTTAGTCCATACATTGCAGGGGAATTGTGTTTATGTGTCCTTGTTTTTATTCGCTTTAGATTATTTTCATTTCGAAAGAAATCGCGCTTTGCCATAAGGTTATTTTGCCCTAACTTTTCCGGGTGATATCGGCCGAATCGTAGAGGACGGGTTTGAACAACTTCTTAGGTTCCTAGGCTTAATTGTCTACAATTAGGTTAATCTTGCATATGTTGTAAATAGTGGGTGCGCACAGTATTTTACCAGATCATAAACTACCACGCACGCGTTCTCGAGACTTCTTGGCAGTCTGGGTAGACATTAGTTAGATGGTAGTGAAGTTCCGATCGACGATACAGCGTCGGCAGCGACCGCCAGTCGCCGGTAAGACCAGCCACACTCGTAAGTGAATAAACATTTATTGACTCTAAACGTTTTTGGACGTATTTGGTGACGTACGGCGTATGCCAGGTCTTCAAACAGCTGCCTGACGATGACCATGGACTTTGGAACCTTCGCAGGATCTCCGCGCTCCGGTCAGACATGTACTTTGTTTGGAGAACATCCGTTTCTACTTGAAAATGAAAATGAAAATGAAAATGTTTATTATTGATAAATGCTTAGTCTATATACAATCGGATAGCTTATACTTATTTAATTTCTTAATACTATGCTATACTAATTATTAAATATAAGTAATGTTAATTAATTTAATGAATGGAAAGAAAGAATATGAAAGTAATGAATAACAAAAAATTTGCAAGTAAAATAAAATAAATAAAATAAACAGCATTATCAACAAAAGGACCAAACACAGCTAAGACTAGGCTGACAAATTACTAATGCTAGTCGCTGATTTTAAGTTTGGCCTGTTTTTTGGCCTGGACTTTTGGGTAAATAAAACGGCACGGAGTGCATTCCCCAGTTTACTGACCCTATAAAAACGTATTTACAAGATCGGTTGGTTCTAATTACAGGAGTGTCGACAGTTAGGAACACACGGTGCATGTAGAGCGATGGTATAAAGAAGGATGGTGTTATGCATCTTCATGACGTATGTAGGCGGAACATGTCATAACTTGGTTTAAAAGGTTCATCCTACTGTGTCGTTCGCCTCTAAATCGTCATACGAGTCCTGAGATGTTCCACCGCGTGGAGCAGCCGCGCGAATCCGCGTGATCCGTCGGCCGCGCGCAGCAGCGCTCGAGATGACGACAGAACATTCGGGGCGGTCGGTCCCTCGCGCCGACAGCCGCGTCTCGCTCTCGCCTTGTCGCAGCGGGCGCAAATTAGTTTCGGCGTAGTCATGTCGAACGCAGCCTGCTACGACGCCGGGAATAGTTTCCGGAAATCGCTTAGATTAATTTGACTGGGGATGCGAGTAAATGGTTAGTGCCGCAGAAGAGAATTGAAAGGAGAAGTGTTGCGTGAGCGTACACTGGGTCGCCGCTGTATGAATATACTGTCCATATAATTATATGGGAAGCCGGCCCCGGGTCGTGTGCCACACAGTCTAACCATCATCAAAATGCGTTCGCTAAGTCAGTTTCTAGCAACACAAGCCCTCCAATAAGGGCCGAGTGCACGAAAGGACAAAAAATCTAAATCAATGTCATCGTATGATGATGAAACACGTCACTTTGTATGAACAATATGGAAGGAACTCCATGCGGTTCACTAAAAGTGACGTGTTTGATCATTGATTAGTTCAGCCGTTTATTTGTGCAATCGGGTCAAGGGCCGAGCAACAGTGATAAGTGAACAGTTCCTTCCATACTGTCCACACAAAGTGACGTGTTTAATCATACTTTGACGTTGATTTTGATTTTTGTACGTTCGTGCACTCGGCCCTAAGTCTAAGATATTGGCGTGTGGTACCTACCGCCCGTAAGCTATGTTCTTCGTACAAACCTAATTTACTAAAAATAATTTGAATAGTACTGTGCTCTGTTCATTTACTTGATATTTATATTGAATTTGTACGGGGTTTAAAAATATTATTTATATATGTATGTTTGTACCTTGTTTGTGTGTTTGAGCTTAATTCTGTAATGTTTTCGGGCCCAGCTTAATTTGGGTTTGTAGTTATAGAAAATTGGCGACACCGCGTCACATAGTATGCACATCTTCTTTCTTTTTATGTCTGCGGTTGATGCATAGGCTTAGGTTGTATTGTTTTAACTAGGTTTTTATTCGATATTCGCGTAACCGTTAGTAAATTTCATAATTCGTGGAGTTTAATCATTGAATCTTTTCAATAACATACAACGAAACAACGGCATTCGCTATGACAATATTTTTAAATATTTATGTTACTGGATATTGTTTGCTGACATCAAATATATTGTCCTAATATTCCCCAAGTTAATAGGGCCTAGTCCAAGATATTAGATCCATTTAAGCTTTATATATTGCTCTCAAGCACCAATATATGGCCAAAGTACCCAGCGGGTGATTGTTGTCGGCAAAGAACAACAATTAAATAATCCAACTGCTTAAATCAGACTAACTACTGACACAGATTTCTGCCAGTAATAAGTTCATGAAAATATGTTTTTATTTAAAGTCTGCCCATAAACGTACTTACATATTTTATTATTTATACACAATGTTCAAAATTACCTAAAAATATAAAAATATATATCACAATAATTTTAATATAATTAATAAGTATTGTACCTCACGCATATTCTTATTATGTAATCCAAACGAAGTAATTGTTTCGTGCTGTTTTAGTAATGCATATTATGTATCGGTATGAAGGTATCGAAATCCTCGGGGGAAAATAAGTTAACTAAACTGTGGATGTAAGTTTGGGCTACTTATGATAAACGACCCTTACATTTCCGTGCTAAGAAACTATAAAACTCCGACACAAGGGAAGTACATGCATAAATAAGCGGTTATGTCGAGGAAATGTTGAATTTTGACGTTCATAGTTGAGCAAAATAAACTTTTTTCGTACTAAGCAAGTATGTCGCTTTTCAACCAATGTGATATGTATGTAGATCCGACCGTCACATTCATTACATTACTACTTTATGAAATATACTGCAAGACTGGACTTGAACCAGCAAGCAAACCTTTCGTGGGCAGTGCATCTACCAATTCCGCCATACATTGATTCTACGCTTTACCTGCGTTGTTGACATTGACTGCAAATATTAAACTTTTTTTTATCAAAATGCTCTTGCTTCACTGTCGAATATGCGTATATATCACATTCGTTATTAGTTTCAAGTGGCACAAGTAACATTGACTTTAAAAAAAAAATCTTCAATCTTTTAAAGCCTTACAATTTCTAACTGTAGTATTCTTCACATGAATTGAGTTGCCTTCTTTGTGGCCAATCTTAATGTCACCGCCAGTTCTCATATCGTCTGACGGCGATAAAATGCAGGACGCTTGGTCTGAAGTGTATTTACGTCCTTTATTCTTGAAGTGTGCTCCTACGTGCCTTATTGTGATCGAAATGTTTTCCTTTTGTTTAAGGTATTTTCAGTGCTGACCATTTATTGTAATGCTTTGGTAATGTACTCACTTCATTACGTCCTGCATATATTGTGACAAATCGAATGAATGGTTATGATTAAATCATTATGTATAACTCTTCTTGGTCCGGGATTCACGTAAAATAGATTCCCTTACTACTAGGTGTTAAGGCTAAGTCCGCTAACGTTGGTACCATCGCATTGAATTCGAGATGGTTGAAGCGACAATGAAAAATTTACCGTGTTCTTTGTCTTCATCAATGTAGCCTTATTTGAAAAAAGAAAAGTCCTGGCATGGGGCCTAGTTACTTTGATAATATGGAGTGATGGGCTTATGTAATGACATTAGGTGGTTTTTCCGCCATACATATGCATTCAATTTTAAAATATAGAACGCCTTTGATATTTATACTATTGTTGTATGATTCTGAATCAACTTGATTTCGCAAAGGCTTCTGCTAAAATACCTTAGACATTGTTAAGCAAACCACAGAGACCTACTACGGTGCAGTACATACATATGTACATACCTACTTTGTGGTTAGATATTCGCAGGTAGAGATAGATATCGCAGACGTTTCATTTGAATTTCAATCCAGAAAAACACATTTAATGATAAGTCTTGCAGTCCTCCAGTCGCGTCGATGGTACCGAGGAAGATGCAGAGTGTTACGTCTCTAGAATTGAATCTATTATCCGTCTCGCCAGGTAAGAAGCAAGATCTTTAAAAAGCGACGTAGGCAAAATGGTTAAGTACTAAACCAACATTATAACAAAAACGTTTTATATGGAAAGGCCACATTAGCGTGAACGCCTAACGCTGTCCAGCGACATATCAACGCAGTGGCTACAAAGGGAATAAATAGCTAAAAATAAACGTTTTTCTGAAGTCGATTACAGTAAAAGCCTGTGGTTGTTAAACATTGAAAAAACACTGTCTTGTATAAAAACTTGTATAATCGTCGAAATAAAAAAATGTTTCTAAAAGGACCATTTTTACCTTTCAAAGCCATTTTTTCTGTTATCTTTCTATTTAGAAGAATGAAATAAAAAAAATCTTATACCTTTCAGCCATAACGAGGTACACATCCCCCTTGCTGTTAAAAAAACTTCTAAATACAGGAATTTTACAAAATCAGGCTAGTCGTTACCTTGCCATCAAATACACGAAATATACAGGAGTGCGCGAAACGTGCCCGCTGACATGATAGCACTGGCTAGATTTCGCCGCGCGCATTCTTGATTTTACGCTATGGTATATAGGCGCCTAATGCTACTATGGCTTAAGCTTTAACAGAGTCGTTTCCCTATCAATTCACCATACCAGGCATCCGTCACTCCGAAATACCTACTGAGATCTTCACCTACGGCGCTCGGGAACCCGAGGTTCCAAATTCAGTCAGGGCCGCCGCGCGCACACGCTCGCACGTCCACTACGTCCAGTCGATCAGTCGTTTCGAAAAGCGCACTTTCGCCGTTTTTATTCGTAATAATGTCTAATCATCATAAAATTAAATATAATAACTGTTGCGTGAACGGATGTCATAGTACAAGAAAGAATTTGAAGTTACCTTTCTTTACGCTTCCGAAATATTCTGAAAGGAGAGTTTGTTTTTTTAGTTTAGGTTTATTGACGTTTTGCCTTTATGTGGGTAGGTATGTGGTATAGTGTTATGAGGGGCCTATTGAATTGACACGTATTTAACTGGTATCAGTACAGCACTTTTTTATACATTAGGTAGTATTTATCCATGTATTACAAGGAAAAACAACATAAATTGGTTTTGCCTAGTGAAACAATAATGGGCAATCATTCGTGGCAGCTCCAGGTACTTATTGACTATTCTCCTTTGCTGCATGTAGTTGGTTTTTAGGGTTCCGTACCCAAAGGGTGAAAACTGAACCCTATTACTAAGCCTCCAATGTCCGTCCGTATCTCAGGAACCGTAATAGGTAGGCAGCTGAAATTTTCACAGAGTGTGTAATTATTTTGCCGCTAGAACAACAAATAGGTCAAATAAAAAAATAATAAAGTTAAAGGGGGGCATACAAAAAAAAAAGATTTTTGTTTGATCTTGTACGATGGTACGGAACCCTTCTTGTGCGAGCCCGACTCACACTTGGCCGGTTTTTGCCATACCAGGACCTTCCTTTCATGAGCACGGCGATATTGAACTGAATGGTAAACACGGACAATGTTTTATTACCGTTTCGACCACCTTTTTATCGAATGTGATATTATCAACCCGGCCAATAACAACAATAACCCGGACAATACCAAACAATACTGTTTGGCGGCGGCAGTGTGTGATAACCCTAGCGCAAGCCGCATTCCAGCGATATGGGGCGGGTGAGCGACGACGCGTTTCATCTCGCCGCCGCGCCGGCAATGAGCGACGTAATAAATACTTTATAATAAGGACATTTAGGATGAAAATTGAAAAATTACTGTCGGGGAGTGCAACTTCTGTGCGTAGCACTATTAGTTATTCTGTGACCATACGACAGGAGTAAACTGCTTCGTAATGTACTAGGTTTTTGAGATTCTGGATTTTAAAGATAATATCATAATCTACATCTATATATTATTTTTTTAAATCGTATTATCGCATTGAATGAACGATGGTCGAAGCGGCGATAAAAATTATCCGTGTTTTCAATCCAATTCAATGTAGCTGAGAAATATAAGGAAGGTCCAAACACGGCACCCTTTTTGACCATCCTCGTCTCTTAAAAAAAAAATTTCTAAAATTACTGGACAGAATTTTGGATTACATTCAGTCTCGAACTGCGGTCTTCCCATAAAAACGGAAACAATTTTTTTTTATCTCTCAATCGAATCAAGCAAGTGAAGTTTTTACGCTTTTGCCTGAGTTCGCAACCAATTTCATAACAGGACGCCTGCAAATATAAAATGTGTTTGGATGTTATTGGTGGATTGGAAATTACCTATGCATGAAGTTCCAGAGCGGTAACAAAATCCTAACATTTTCCATTTCAACTTGATATTCGAGTCGTAATCGCCTGCAACCAGCCCGCAACTCTAGTAATATAGCCAGTGATGCTTCATCGGAAGCGACGATAAATAGGGGGAACGGCAGAACGTCTAATATGCAGATCGTATAATGTCATATTTTAACAAAATTTTAAAACCATGCACAACGTATAATCGGCAGATCGTATAATTGTATACGTAGTGCATAAAGAAGTTTAAAAAATAAAATTTGTTATTTCTCCATGCATAACGTATAATAGTCACAACGTATAATATTATGATCTTTATTTAACAAAAAAAGAAAACCATGCATATCATATAATCCAAAAAGTTTCATACGATAAGCGCTCTTATGTATATACTTTTAAAGTGTATACTCGCACGCGACTTTTCGACCGTCTCAATTAGCGTTGTAGCAAATTGTTACTCTTCAACAAATATCGATTCGTAGCAATTTCAGCCTTAAATGTATTTTTATTAGGGCGCTTTATGCAGTGCTTCTTGGCATATTATACGTTCTGCATGGTTTTCTTTTTTTGTGAACTCATGTTAGGAATATTATACGTTGTGACTATTAGATGTTCTGCATGATGCAAAGAGTTGATTTTATTTTTAAACTGATGCACAACGTATAACATTATACGTTGTGAATATTATACGATATGCATGGTTTTCATTTTTTGGAAAAAAAACTATTATACGTTGTGAATATTATACGTAGTGAATACGACTCGATAAATAAAGCGCTCGAGTGCATAATGTCCACTAGTTTGAGTGCAAGAACGAATTTCCAAAATTGTCTCACATACTTTATTACTCGATCAATTTTGTTGTATTTTTTATTAATCATCCATATGTAGTACGTTATACTCGGATTTGTCAGATTTTATCATTAGCCAGTTCAACGAACTGAGGCTGGCAAGAAACTTCGCTGGTGATTTTTTTCAACGTCTAAAGTTTCAAAGTCTAATATGACAAAAGCGTTTGCCACTACTTGCAGATGAATAAGTTATTAGTACTTGTTTGAATAAATAACTTATCAATTTGAGTTTCAGCGACATCTATATTTGAATCATTGGATTTTGAAAATAATCTGAAAACGTTTGTGGTGCAAAGCATTGTGTCGATTCGAATATAATCGAGAAATTCGTTGTCTGACGTGATTGTCGGGATTCTCAGTTGGTTAGAGCAGAGGGCATGTGATCCTGCTTCCGAGGAATGAAACGACCAAAAACTTTTTCATATTACTTTCAAAATTGGATTACAATGCTTAAAATATAGATTCGTTGAAAATTCAATACTCATTAAATACTTAAAATTATCAAGTTAAATAACTTACGTATTAAATATTGTTTTACAATAACAGTAAGTATTTACCATTGATGATAGAAGAAAACACAGGTAAAATCAATCAATTAATATGAATTCACGAAAATCCACAGTTCAAGCCCGTGCGACAGATATAAGTTTATTGTAAAGACTTCATATAGCCGCCAACATGTTGCCGTTGCCGATTGCAGCAGGCCAGTCTCCACCGAGCATCAGCCTCCACCGGTACAGCGATCGCCACTCTCAATCATATTTTAGGGAAAGAGGTCCCAGGATACAATAAAACATTGGTGAATAATTTGCACGTTTCGTTTGAATACTATTATTGTTGTCATGAGCTGTCATGAACAATTCAAAATGCATGAAACAAATATTTATCCTCAGAGAAACAAGGAAAGAAATGCTTTATTGAGCGAATAAGTAGTTATATTAAAAATTAAAACAAAGAACAAAAAAGACATCTAACATGCAGTAACATTGCGTTATAATAAAATATATTTGTCCATAAAGATACTAAAACTGGCAACAAAATCAGCTCGAGGTCTCCGCAAAATTAAAACTCGCCGTGTAGATAGGCCTTAGAATTCGTGTGATCGTCACCATTCCAATCAAACTTTGCCGTGGGACGGCGGCCCACGGGGCATCGGCCATGGAGCAGAGAGCGGTCGGCAAGGCATTCACTAGCCGACTACGAGAGGAAGGGAGAGAATCTATCAAGGTGAGAGGGTGATGGATATTCATTGCAGAATAACCATTATAAAATGTGCGGGGCATGGAAACTCTTCAGCCATACGCATGGGCAATACAGTATGTCTACGTTACCTACGAAGTTAATTCGTAGAGAGAGGTTCAACCAATCGGTGAATTTGTTAAGAATAATTTTTTTATGATAGGTTGTAAGTATCCCGTGTGTCGAAGACCAAAAAAATTATAATTTTCGATTGCAAATGACAGGAAATATCTGAAAAACTATAATCTGCACTCTTTTATTGTCATGTCATGCTCCCGGAGGACTTTACGTGAAGTTTTGATTGTGCCAAAAAATATATATTTCGGTTTTTGGAAGCACTGACCCAGATGGAATTCAAGGTATGCAGCAAAGTCACAGTGTTAATCAGTCAGATATTAAAGGCGTGTTTTAAGCTTGTACGCTCCAACACATAGGCTGAGATAAATAGCCGTAACATAAACTAAGACTAACGAAAAGTAGTACTTTGTGACGTCATTTTGTATGGACGAAAACTCAAAGTAATGCAAAGTGACGTCACAAAGTAATACTTTTGGTTAGTCTTAGTTTCTGTTACGACTATTTATTTCAACCATAGATGTTGAGGATGGATTGGGATTGGAATTAACTAAAAACTCATTTGAAAACATGCAAAATATTTGTTCATGAGTATGTTTATAGTACTGGCGTGCTATGCATTCAGTTTGATAAGAACGTAACTAAAACAACATTTAATTATATTTAAAAATAATCACGACGTATTTAAATAAACCAAGAACTAAATGTGTAATTCGATTGTCTAGCTATAATTTTAAGATAAAACTTAAGTTGCTCGTGCAAAGCACAACCAGTTCTCAAATTATATAAACATTCATAAACAAAGTTTGAACACAGATCTTTGTGATATATCAAAATAAGTAGTAGTTACTTTTAAAAATAATAAAATAAGGTTTCATTTACGCCCTTATGGAACTGAATGCAACCAGGGGGTCTACCATGGTAAGTTTATTCGCTGAGGGAATTACAAGTCAGCGAATAAAGCTGACGACTAGTACCATCCTCGCTGTCAAACGACGTAAGTTCACTCGTCACTCGTTTATGCAGTGTCGGCCAAACTAATCCAAGTAACATTTTTGTACCATCTTATTTTAGCTGCCGTGCTGCTTGGTCGGAACATATACTATGGAAAAGTTAATAATTCTGTAATAAATATATTATGTAGACCATGATAGGTTCCTTGTTATAATTTGTATGTATTGTCTGTGTGTAAATTGGTATAGTTTGAGGTGGTATGGATTTATTCGTTAATGTTTGATGCTCGTCAGTATTTTTGGTGTTATTTGGTGATCTTTGGGTTCTTTGATGTTCTTGTTGGAGTTGTTTGGAATAATTTATAGTTCTGTAGTGTTTTAGGTGTTTATTGGTTTTGGGTATTCTTTGAACAAAAAAGACAGCATGTAACACCATAGTATACCAAAAAATATCACTAAACAACGGCCTACCAACACTGTATTAGACAGCACCAGCATTGACATTTATGAAAACTAATATAACTTTTCCTGTGGCTAAAGTGAACAAAATCAAAAGAATAGCTAGCGGATTACCGAAAATCCACTTTTCATAGCGATATTTCTTATTCTGTGGCTCAAGTGAACGAATAGCTCGTAGATCAAACTCGCCAGCCGAGAATCAACTTGTTTCATACAATGTATTTGTAAACCCTGTTGTTAGTCTGTGATTGTTAAAATAAAAATGGATTTTTGGCTGTTGTGTTTGTGGGAGAGCTGCGGCGCGAAGAGCGCCGATGGTCTCCTTGTACTCGATGAAGCCTCCGACTGCGCTGTGAGTAAGATATCGCCGCCAGCAACAGAGACTTTCCGGACCTCTTTGAGGAGCTTTTTTGGGAGATCGCGCCACTTCTTCCTCAACCAAGGAGATTCGACAGCATTTCTCCAGCCAAAAAAGTAAGAACATTAATGAATGCAATATCAGCAGCCTTAAAAAATACCTTTGTCATATGGTAGACAAGAACAATTTGACGAAATGAAAGTACAATACAATTCATTCATTTGGTAGGGAGCTGAGAGACTCTAACTTGCTTATAAATGCCTTTGTAGCCTTTATAGATTGCCTTTGTGAGAGATTGCATGAAATGTAAATTGATTGGCGGATAATTTGCCTACCCATTCGTCAAAATATTCTTAGTTAAGTCAGTAATAAAAAATACTATCAGTAAGTAATTCATAATTTGTAATTACTGACTATGAATCCAGTTTGAAAATGTGAAATGTCTAAATTAAACCTACCTATGCTTATTTAAAAAAATACCTATTCTTTACTTATTGTTTTTTATGTTTACAGATAATGACTACCCTTGCATGCACACCAATGCATGTGCCATAGCACCGTCGATTCCTGCATCGCTCAAAAAATGGTGTCAGTTGTGATGCGTCAAGTGATTGCAGCCCTCAACAACATGCACATTCTGGCAAAATTCATCTGCTTTCCTCAGAACGAGCGCGAAAGAGAAGAAATAAAACGAGGATTTGATTTGAACCATTTTTAATATTTTTATTCGGAGCTTCAATAACTATCAACATGAAACAAGAACAAACATCACTTACCTAAATGCTCGCCCATGCTTAACCTAACGTACAAACTAATGACTTTTTATTTATCATTTTATATTAACTTTAACAGGAAGAAATACCAGTCCCGAAAAACTATCATAAGTATAGATGGGCTTTCCCGGATGTGTAGGCAGAGATTATAGAACACCATACAGTACGATCACAACATACTTTTGCTCCCTCTACAGACATTTTCACAGTTCGTGGTGTAGGGGCTTAGAGGACTTAAAGTTCAATCGCACCCAAGCATCAACAAATCCTTGAAAACACTTCCTAACAAACCAAGTTGTGGATAATTGGAACAGCCTTCCTGAGGAAATAATATGTGTCAGTAAATGTTATCAAAAAATCTTACTTGCTTAAAATCTAATAATTCATGGACAAGAAAATAAAAAAAACAACCCTCCTTCTTGCGCAGTCGGGTAATAAATCAGTGCAAGTGCTTAAAAACAAAAGTGCAAGTGCATATCAATAATTGCACGCATCAGCATGATGCTGCTAGTGCATTACTTTATAATAATAATAAATATTCTCCGTGTTTTCCATCCGGCAATATAGCCAAACTTATAAAAGGAAAGCCCTGACATGGCACCTATGAAATTTCTTCGTGAATGTGGTACATCAACTTTATGTTATGACAATAAGTGTGGTAAAAGCTATGTATATCTAGTTCCATAAAAAACTTCGAACAAGTGCCCAGCCGCTACGTTTGCCCTACCATCTGCCTCAGGCTGGAGCTGCCGGCTCTGTACCCTGTCACGCTCTACCATCAAGTGCAGCAGCTCTATATCCGCTTTAATCGTTAGCATGACGGTGCAGGAGATGCTGATGGCCAGCGCGCAGACCTAAAGAACCAAACCGTCAGCATAGCAGAGAACGCAATCCGGTAATGGCGAGCCCCCGCTATTACGCCCAGACGCCACGCAATGAGCTTCGCACCTATGGAAGAGTGTGGCCGAGCAGTAAAATGCATCGAGAGGGTGCATAAAATCATGGAAAGCGTTGAGGAAATTATTAGAATTACATTTGTATGCATAGATTTTTTAGCTAATTCTGTAATATAGTAAGCCGTACTATATTTAATCGTAGAGCATGTATGTATGAAACTATTTATGTCTGTAGATGAACCGAAAGAAGTGTGCTGTGGTCGTACCGTATGATGCTCTATTATCTCTGCCTACCCCTCGGGAAAGCGGCGTAAAGGTGTGTATGTATATATGTATATTTAGGCAATCGCCTTTATAAAGATTTTATTAACATTATTAAGTGAACTTTAAAATAAATAACAGCGGAATTTTGTGCCAGTTATTCTTCTCTATGATTATTGTGGCTAAATGCTAAATGTTAAACTATTTCAAGTCAAGTTCAGTGCACAGAGCGCATCGGCCTCGGCGCCACAGTAGGCATTGGCATTTGCATGGAAAACTTATCTGGGTCAAAGTTTAATGTGTGGCGTTTAGGGTGATGCCGTTTGTACATTCTATGGCTGATAAATATAAAATACACACACGTATTAAATACCTATGAACTTATGCTTCTAATCTCCTTGGCTGATTTCATTCCGCCACCAATATACCTACGGTCACTATTTAGGGTATGATTATTTTTTTTTTGTTATGGGTATGAATTAATTAAATTTATGGTGATTTTATTAAATCGTCATGACAAAATCATACATGTTGAGGTTTTTTATATAAGTAAGCATGTAAGATTAATCTAAATAATAAAATGGTTTCATGTCAAGGTTTTCCGATAATCATGTTTGCTAATAAATGCCTATTAATAAAACTAAAAATATAAAACGATAACTTATTGGATATGGTCATTCTAAGGTCATATGTCCCCTTAAGGACCTCAAATGTACATAGTAACCAACCAACTATTTGAACATTTCAGGACAAGTAGTGTAGTCAATGCAGCCCACAACGACTGGCGTGCCAAATAAAAAAAAAATCTGAAAGAGTCGGAACAATTACTTTTATTTGTATGGTATGGCTATGCATGGGTAAGCATTTAGGTGACATTTTTTCTTATTTCAAATTGATATCTATTACAATAAAATGGTTCTAATATAACCCTAGTTTTATTTCTTTCCTTTTGTACTCGTTTTTGCTCAGGCAAAAGCAGATGAATTTTGCCAAAATATGCAGGCTGCAATCACTTGATGTATCACAACTGACACTATTTGCTGAGCGATGCAGGAGTCGACGGTGCTACCGCATATACGTTGGTAGTCACCGCTCGCAAAAAATGCAAGGGTAGTTATTATCTGAAAGCATAACAAACAATAAGTAAAGCAAAGGTATTTTTTTAATAAGCGTAGGTAGGTTTAATTGAGACATATTTAAGTAATTACAAATACAATTCTAGGTTATATCAAGAATATTTTGAGGTAAATTATCCGCCAATCTACGTCCACTTCAGGACGAATATTTTGACGAGTGGGTAGGTAATTATCCACCACGTAATTTATATTGCATGCTATCTCTCACAATAAGGTAGTAAGAGTCCCTCGGCCCCACCAAATCAGTGATATTGCATTCATGAATGTTCTTACTTTTTGGGCTGGGGAGATGCTGTCGGGTCTCCTTGGTTGAGGAAGAAGTGGCGCGGTCTCACGGCATAGCTCAAGGATATCCGGAGCGAGGTGGTAGAACTTCCGAAAGTCTGTTGTCGGCGGTGATGTCGTACTTACACTTTTTGTTTTCCAATTCATGGCTCGGAATAAGTTGATTTTCGGTAGACGAGTTTGATTGATTCAAATATTATCCAAATCACGTTTGATTACATCCAGTCCAGCCATGGAGGTATACCTCCATGCATTCATCTGTCAAACTATTGAAATGGTACAAAAATGTTAAATTTTTCCTATGGATTTGCTTGACCGACACTGCATAAACGAGTGACGAGTGAACTTACGTCATTTGACAGCGAGGATGGTACTAGTCGACCAGCTTTATTCCCTGACTTGTAATTCCCTCGGCGAATAAACTCACCATGGTAGACCCCCTGGTATTATCACGTCCTTCAGTGCCACATGCCTACACTGTGTCAATCATAAATTTGCCTACCAGTGACAGCTTCGTAAATTATATTTTTCTTGTCTGTCCTACAGTTTTCTAAAATTTATATTGTTGAAGTTGATTTAAAGCACGGATTCATTTCTTATGTAGAAATTAGAGATAGAAATATTAATCTGTCTATCATTGTTTTATGGTTGTTTTGAAACTTTTGACAGGCCCTTATCACTTAAATTCCGTCTGCGACTTCTCTTTTAAAAACAGTGTTATGCGTAATAATTATCGCTGAACGTTAATGACCCGAAAGTCGATCGTATCTGCTTCATGGGTCAGCTATCTGCTTTTATCGAAACAAGCTTTCATTATGCTAATACAGTTCTGCCCTCGTCTCGCAACCTCGACTTTCCCAAATATTTCGCCGTTTCCTGCCTTCAGCATGAAAGCCTGATAATGTGGTCGTTCGTAAATTGAATATTTTTGCTTGCTTGAAAGGAAGATTAGCCTTTTCTCAGGGTTGTGGGGTAATATGATGAATATACAGGGTGTCCCGTAAGTAGTGGATCAAACGAATAGTGGGGATAGAAGAGGTCAGTGCCTATCAGAAACACCTACTTTAGATTCTAAGTCATTCCTAGTTTAGAAGTTTTTAATTTATTTCTGATTATTTTTAAATTTTCAGAATGTAAAATAAAAAAAATATGTTTAAAAAAAGTTCATAACTTTTTCTAATTTTTATTTAAATTTATTGTTGCCGAATATCTTACCTTTTTAATAAAAATACATTTGCATCTAACTAATACATTATTTTAAATTTTAAATATGTTTTTCGTAAAAAGTTTCAAATTTCAATAAATTCAACGCTAATTCCAACATTCCTGGTGCAAAAAAAATGTACTACCAAAAGTTTGCCCATAATATCAAAAACTTGTACACTTTATTGCGCTTCTAAAAAAGTATAATACCATTTTACTTTCATTTAAAGAAGTATTTTTTTCAAGTGAAGAACCGAAATGAGTGGTAATTTTCGAAATATCTGACTGCACAATATTCTAAGAAATATTAATATTGTTTATCAGACACTTATTGTATGCTTGATGATAGTTCTGAAAATATTTAAAATACTGGTATTTGTGTAAAAACAAATTTTTACATGACAATCGACCATTATTTTGCCTGCAATTAAAATTAAATTGATTTTGTTAGTTCAAAATTTCAAATGGATTTTATTATGAATAAAAACAAAAATGCCTGTTCTCTAATCCATTTATTCATCGACTACAACAAGTGCTCAAAATTTCTCCCACCAACCCGAATGCACAACCGACATCTTCTAATAAAATTTATTCTCAATCTTCTCAGCGCACGAAGGTTATTTTTTACGATACCAGCTGTTACTTGTAATTTTTGTCGTAACTCTAGCTCATTCAAATTTTCCTTTTCATACACTGCTTCTTTAAAATATCCCCACAGGAAATAATCTAATGGGTTCAGATCCGGTGAGCGCGGTGGCCAGTGTAAAGTTCCTCCCCTCCCAATCCATCGATTGGGGTATGTCTGATTAAGATATTCTCTTACAATGCGCGAATTATGAGCGGGAGCTCCGTCATGCTGCAGCCACATTCTATCTTGGATATCTTGGGGAACATCTTGTAGAAGTCCAACTAAATCATTTCGAAGGAAATGAAGATAGCGTGCGCCAGTGAGCCGTGCTGGAAGTTCGAACGGTCCAATTACTGTGCTGTTTAATATGCCAGCCCATAAATTAACTCCAAATTTGTACTGGAATCGATCATCCCTTATGACGTGTGGATTAACTACTGCCCACTGATGAAGGTTATGTATGTTGAATACGCCAGTCCTTTTAAAAGATGACTCATCGCTCCATAAAATGGAATTAAAAAAAAGTGGGTCGTCTCGTATTCGATGCAGCATTTCTCTACAAAAGTTTACTCTGCGTGGATAGTCGGCAGGTAATAGAGCTTGAACGCGTTGCACGTGGTACGGGTGAAGGTTGTTACGTCTCAAGATGCGATGCACTGTGGTTTTCGGGATACCGAGGCGTCTCGAAATTCGACGAACGCTTGAACCAGGATCATCTAATGCCAAATCGAGCACCCGATCTTCGTCTACAGCTCTAGGTCTTCCCTCTGGAAATTGATTAACACCAGGGATTCGACCTTCAAGGTAAGAATTATGAACACGGATAAAAACGCGGTAATCCGGGTAACGATCCTGATTTGGGTATCGGGCACGATATTCTCGCGCAGATTGCCGGGCATTTCCATTACACAATCCATAAATAAAATGCATATTAGCGTAATCACGGGGAGTGTACTCGAATGGCATTTTGCAAATCCCAAGTCAAAAAAGTAGGTAAACAGACAAAGTCACAGCACCACACAAAATCACAGAAAAGTTCTAAGAAATTGTCGACTCAACATACAAGTAGTTAGTCTGTACTTGTTTCAATCGAAGTCCAGTCGTTTGGCGCAAAAACATATTATGGGCGCGTTCATAAAGTGCTTAAAGGGCTCAGCACGCTGAAAGTAGTGTTCAAACATAACTCAATCTCAGCGCTTTCATCACTTTATGAACGCAGCGTAATGTTTGGCGCCAAAAAGAAAAATAGTTCCGAGTACTTTCACTGCCATCAGCGCCAAAATGGCGAATATCAAATTGCTTCATTATCGAGTCGTCGATAGCCTGTCCAGTGTACTAGTATTAATAGAGGTTAGTGCGGGATAGGCTAAGGGAAAGTACAGACTAGAAACCGGTTTAAGTAAGCGCGCGGCGTAATAGCAACAGTCTTTCCGACTTTGAGTAAACAATATTAGGTATTATTTTTTTGCATTTCGTGCAGTCAGATTTTTCGAAGATTACCACTCATTTCGGTTGTTCACTTGAAAAAAGATTTTGTTAAAGGGAAGTCCGGGTTATTATACCTTTTTAAAAGCGGAATAAAGTGTACAAGTTTTTGATATTATGGGCAAACTTTTGGTAGTACATTTTTTTTGCACCAGGAATGTTGGAATTAGCGTTGAATTTATTGAAATTTGAAACTTTTTTCGAAAAACATATTTAAAATTTAAAATATTGTAGTAGTTAGACGCAAATGTATTTTTATTAAAAAGGTAAGATATTCGGCAACAATAAATTTAAATAAAAATTAGAAAAAGTTATGAAATTTTTTTTAAACATATTTTTTTTATTTAACATTCTGAAAATTTAAAAATAATCAGAAATAAATTAATTACTTCTAAACTAGGAATGACTTAGAATATAAAGTAGGTGTTTCTGATAGGCACTGACCTCTTCTATCCCCACTATTCGTTTGATCCACTACTTACGGGACACCCTGTATATATCAATATGATTTAAAGATACATATTAGCATGGCTCCAAGCCTCTTCGACTATGCGATAATATTATTGCGTTTAAAAAATGGTAATGGGGGTAATATTTTTTTTATATTACCTATACTTTGTTACCTATACTCTTGTTAAAAGTCTCGTCTTGTTGATAAATATACATAAATATTTATATGTATATATAGGTATCTATACAAGAACGGATTTATCTTTAAACGAAAGGGGCTTTTTCTGAGATGTAGTTTATATCGTATGTTATATTTTTGGTAGCGCGACATACTGCTTGCACGTCGCAACTGTGCAACCCACCCAGTTTAATAACGCTAGTGGGTCCGCCCACACGGGGCCAGACAATATTACCATGTCGGCAGCGTGCTGAGATCAGACGCTGAAAAACGGGACTCATAAATCCAGAGAATACACACACTTTTCATCGGAGTCTCGCAGTGACCGCCCACTGCGGCGGAGATTATGGTATTATAAACGAATAAAGACCATTTAACATGATACACTTAACAGTTAATTAACTTCTGAATATACGGGACAAGGGTGACTACGGACTCTTGATTTATTCTTGTGATCAGCAACTTTCACTAATATAAACGTAATTGACGTTTATAAAAAAGTACTTTATGACACCAACCAACTTGAGTCTACAATTGCTTGTTTTGTGTTCCTGTTAAGCGCGACATATGGCGTATGCCAGGTCCTCACCAAAGAGGCGCCCGATACGATTTACTTTATGTTCCTATAATTAGTGTTTGTAACGTGTCTTTTAAAAAATAAAAGCAAATTTAAAATAGTTATAAACTAAATTCTAAAATGTGCTGTAATTATTGCTCAGTGCTGGAATTTTGGGGACCGTTACACCTTGGATAGAGACGTGATATGTTTGACCATAGGAAATGAATGCATTGTCATTACGCTCCCTTTCTCGTAAAATGCCCGTACATGCTTACCCTCGTGTTGCTATACTCATACACATAGTTTCTTCCCATCATAAGGAAAGCCCCTAAGAGCATTTAACACTTAAGCGTTCGTCCGCAGTTTACGAGGAGAATATTTACAACTATTCCGAGATAGCGCCGTTTTACGACTACTGTGGGTCTATTCGTTAAATTGTGAATCACTGAAGAAATGCGAGAATTCCAATCATGCACGTTTGGAGAATCCGATAAGAAGTGAATGTGCTAGAATTTCAATTTACAAATGGCACCGCTTCTATGCTGTCAAAGTTTCAGATACGCTTCACTTTTTTGCACTGAACAAGCGTATTGGATTTTCTGACCATGGTAACAACAGATAATTAACTTGTTATGCTTTAATTTTATTAAATGTAACGATTCCTAGTGTTACCTGCGTCCCAAAGGAGGATAAATAAATACAAATACAAATAAATTCCTTTACTCACGACGAATGAGTCACTTTTATTAATGTTAACAGTTTGATTATTCTAAAAAAACGTGGATTGTTAGATTCTGTTTTTCGGTTCAAATCTGTGAAAGGAATATGAAATCTATATCTCAAAAGAAAAAAAATACTTTTGATACTTTGTATTTTTTTAAATCGGATCGTAGCTAAGGGTCCTTGCTTGGTCAGTCATTGTTGCCATTGGTTCAACACTGAGAAAAAATATGTCCACTATATTTTGGTTAAATGTTATCTACTTAGCACACCTAATATAGTTGAATTTTCCAGATCTAAACTAGAATCGTTTTATTAGCTGGTGCCAGCCTCTTGGGCTGTCGCTTTATATCCTGACTTTCGGGTTTGGGTGACACGGTGTTGGTTCAATTTAACCGTATTTTTTCATGGTGAATCCGTGCCCGCTTCAAGCACCGTTTTATTTTTCCTAATGAGTTGGAAGTGCATTTCGACACGAATGCCAGCTTTACCATGGTCCAGAATCAACATAAAGCTGTAAGTCCTCTTCCCCCACTAAGTGGTAGGGATAAGCCAGCCCAGGGTTGGGGTTTGGATGAAAACATGATCCAAATGGCAATTAAACATTTTCCGTGTTTTCCATCCAGTTTAAAATAGCCGTGTTCTTGACATGGTACCGTAATAGTAATAGGAATGGGGTGTGTTGGGTTACCACGGCAGTACGTGAGGTATTAGCCATCCATGTTCAGTAACATAAAAAAATTGAGGAATTCTCCGGGAGCCTTCCGGAGCCACGTACCCGAAGAACATTGCAAAAGTTTTTTCATAGAAATACATTTACGATTTTCGCTCCATTATCAAACACTTTTCCCTGAATGGGCATCAGCACTTTCTATTTCCCCATAAATGTGCAGCCACCGTGTCGTGTGAAGTATCCATCACGCCGTCTCCGTGCTCACGCGGAATTCACAATTGAAGATCGCACGCGGGCGGGGGATTATTTCCCCCAAATCTGAGGAAAACTGCTCACTCCGCGAAAATCCTTATTAATGATGGCGACACACGGAATATGGAGGCTCGAGTGCGCCTGCCGGTGACGCGCGAGCGATATTTTGAGTGAGGTGCTCGATTTTGTCAACCTATTTTTCGTCGTGGAGATGTGTCGTGAAATATGTGATCCTACTTACGCTTCCGTTCTAGAAATCCCTATTGTCGAGATCTTATCCTGACCCAACCCGAGAGTATTCTCTGGCATATTTTTTCCTTATTTTCGCAAATCCAGCATTCTAACTAGAACATTACGCTGAAAGAAATGAAAATAACGGACTTGCGTTCGCGGCTTATGAAGAAATAGAACGCCTCACCACAGCTGCTCGTTTTAGCCTTTTTGGAAATATCTGAAAAAAAAAGTTTTCAAAAACCGTTCAGTTTTGACCAACTCTACGTTATTTTTAACTTTAGGACAATCTAATTATGGTTGTCAAACATGAAGATTGCTAACTTAAAAAATATATTTTAACTTATTGTTGGCTTTTATCCATACAAACGCAGGTATCGCCGTTTAGCTGTTGACATTTGAATATAACGTTACCGAAATACCTAAAGAAAGTATTAATTAAAAATATATATAGTCAACTATGGTTGGTTACAAACGGGTAATACCGGCTCTATTCTACGAAACCTTAGAAGAAGTTCTCTTCAGTAAAGTGGTGTAAAAACGGCGGGTCTTCCGCGCTGATGGGGGCCGGACTTAGCGGAGCTTAGGCTAGTCCCGGAGCCGCGGACATCGTTAGGCCGCACTTTATAGTCCAGGAGCCGACACCCGCCCGTGGAGCTGAGATGCCACTCTTGAGACTACTTTCAGGGGCTTTCTTTTTAACGAGAGCCGCTGTTGGGGCACATTGCTTTCCTAATATGTGTACTACCGAAGAATTTGTAGTTTTACTTTCCGAGTCTATTTTGAGTAGATAATTGAATGTACCCTTTATTTTCCTATTTCAGATCCTATGGTGTAATGACACTATTTCTAATTTCTAATTTGAATGGCGACTTATTTTCCCAATAGGCTCAATAGGCCATCGATAAAGAAAACTATTACCTACTATCATTGTTAACCAATTTATTTATTGAACCAATGCACCGGGTCCAAACTGTTACGTGTTTTGACCAACCTAATGGAAAGGCGATAAACATAGCTTAAGGTGGCCCTTTCCGACGGGACTATCTCATTCACGGGCACGGTACAAAACCGTGCTATTGCGCTCCGGGACATTCTCTGTTTCAAAGACAAAGACAGGCTCCGTGATGAGGAGGATGCAACATGTCCACAAAGCAGACAATGCGCATAGTGTTTTATTTGTTAAGATTTACGAAACATTGTATTACAAAACGACTTTAGCTAAACGTAAATCAAACAAAAACCAACTTGATTATAAATCTTCATGAAACAAGCTAGGTCTGATGACTAACCTTTTTAAAATGTTTTTATTTTATCGTTGAGTAATCCACGTCCAAAGTTATTGTATATGAACATGCATAAAAAAGTTTCCGACGAATTGAGAAACTCGTCCTTTTTTTTTTAATCGGTTAAAATTGCTGAAACATTCGAACTTTCGGACCATATAACCTAACACTATTTTAAAAGCCAATGGTCATCAGACATCTACTTCGATCAAAAGCAGTTTTGAGTACCTATAATTTTGGATCTCTGAACAGAAATATGCGCATGACCTTCTTTCCAAGTTTTTATGGGGAGTTAAACGGGAAGGCCCACCTTAAAAAGTCCTAAGACAGCCAAAAACAACTTTCGCACATAGTTCCTAAATAATTTCATATTTTTTCGACAACTACCTTCCTTTTCTTTAATGTCTCCTATTAAAATCTCGTATGATACTAGAAATGTTCTATGGATACTTTCAAAGCCTACCGTATCTATAGATATACTTTAGATGTTGAGAAGGATTACATTTTGAAGGAATGTGTATATCATCTCTTTTCTCCTATTATTCAATTGACTTCTTGGTACTGAACACTCGTTGACTGAATGCATAGAGTGTATAAATGTTGGTGAAAATCGAATTACAGAAGTTTGCATTTAATATAGCATGGCGACCGTTAAGTATACGTTACATTTCGCTTCAATGGGCCCGCACTAGGGGAGGCAAAGATTTACGCGCTGTAACACTAACTTACTTCCACTCTCTTTGTAGCCCCAGTCTACGGGAACCGTACCTACATGAAGTGGCCTTAAAACTGATAAATGAAGATTACGTGTTTAAGTATATTGCTTAAGTTTAGTTCCTGCATAAAGTAATTATAACGTAGGTATATTTTTTCATGTAATCGGTCATTGATGCCTCATTTCACATTAAATATTATGATGCAAGGCCGTCCCACCACATTCCTGAAAGACCAAGGTTTCATGGCCGACCCTACACATTATTTGAACTCTTAATCTGGAGGCCTTCTACGAAAGGAACCTTCCATATTATTTCAGATAAGTATGGGACAGAACCTCCGTCTATTGTAACCTTTAGACTACCAAAAGACTAGAACAAGTGAACATGTTTTACAGATTTGTGGAATCTCCCATCAATCAAGGACACAGTACATTTAAATAAATATATCTGCAATAACAACTACTTTATAAGTTCTTTATAACTCTTTCGCGGGTAGTGCATCTACCAAATCTACAAATTATTTAGTTATATCTTAATTAATATCCTTTTTCATTAAGCAAGAACGTCGCTTTTTTCAGCGGAATGCCAGCTGTGAATCAATTTATGTATAATCTTAAATACTGTGCTAGTAAGAGGCATTGCTTACAGGAGAGAGAGGAGTGTTCCAAATTATAGGAATAGAGCCAGAGAATGATGGATGGGGAAATTGGTTGATGCTATACCCGCGCAAGGTATGTTTGCTGGTTCAAGTGCAGCCTTGCACAATTTAAGTAGTTCTTTTAACAGATTATTGCTTTATTTAATGTTTCCTTGCATCACGGTCGATTCTCCATACATATCACTTAATTATCAAGTTCTTCTGAAGCCATCGATTTTATATATGCACTAATCATGGTCGTTGAAAAAAACGGCGTACTCTATTAAATTAAGAGGGTGTTAGCACCCGATCACATCAGTTCCATAAGGGCGTAGTGAAAGCAAATTTTTTTTTAAATAACTACAACTGATTTTGAAATTACAAAAATTAAAAAGATAAATTGATGAATTAGCTGTATTTGAAATAATTAAAATTAAAATTAAAAATAAATAATTAAATTTAGCTTAAATAATTATATATGTCTGAGGCTCCCCTTCTTTGTTCAAACTTTTTTATGCACTTTTATACATATTTGGCCCGTTTAAGCAATCAAAGCATCGGTGTCTTACGGTTTTGTCTTTAAATTTATTTTGATTTGATTTGACTATCAATCTACAAATGTACTTTTTTTACCTACGCCCTCATGGATCTGAATTCAATTGGATGCTAACACCCCCTTAATTTCTCCTGCTAAATGAGGATCTCGTGCTCAAACAAAGTGTATATATTTTTGGTTCCTTCGGGAAACTGAGAAGAACGTGAGGAATGCCTCTCCACGGTTTTATAGGCTCACATAAATGGTTCAGTACAACATCAGCAGCGCTCGGCGACGAACGGCCATATTCGTTTTAAAGTTCGTCTTAAAACAGCAAAGTTGGCGCGATATTTCGGCTATTGTGAACGCGTGTAAAACGACCCTTACTTACTAATGGGAGGGCGGAAGCGTATTTTAGTGTGAAACCTTCATCTTGAAATGAGAATTGCGTGTGGCTTGATAAACATTTCATTAAAGGAAGACGTTCATGTATGCATTGCATGACTGGAAACAGGAAACTAAACAGCGTACATGCTTTAATTATAATAATATACTTAAAGTTAGAAATTATTACTAAGCCAATAATCAAATCACCTACTTGTCTAAGAGTGTAAGGGAGGGAAGGTGTGAGGGTGTGTTTGAGTGTGTTATAAGTGAATGTGTTAACGTAATCATAACTAGTCGCCGATAAACCGTCCATCTGTGACCACTGATATGGTTTTTACCACGGAGGATAGAGGGAGAGAGGAGATGTTTTTAACTCATATTACTACGGATCGCAGCGTGACACTATGCTGGGAAGCGGGGGAAAAATCGCTTCATGGTGGGGTCATGCACCACCCATTTTTGCGAAAGCCATCTACCGGAAGAATCGATATTCTGGTAGCAGCTATTCCGAGAGCTATTCTTATTGGTTACAAGTCTACAACTAGATGGCGCCTTTTAAATTTTACTAAGTGTTTTTTTCTATAAAAAACCTTAGAAATGTAAATCTATGCCTGCGCGCGGATTCAAATAATTTTAATTTAAAAATGTCACTAAAATTTGCATCAAGAGATCAACATTTCTTACCGTAAAACGAAAATGATTGCGCGCCATCTATCGCCACATAGCAAGAGCGATGCATCGATACAATGCTCGAATATTGACTCAAATTATAAAATATGAGGTGTTTTACTGACAAATAAAACGTAATTCCACCTACAAACTTTAGATTATTTTGTCCTGTGTAATGTTTGCAACATTTTACACAAAATATTATCGTGTAATCGACTGTTCGCCGAAAATTGCGCCGCAGACCATAATATTGTCCCACCACCTAACACCGCCAGCGCCATATCGCGAATGTCGCTAAGCCAACGCCTTATTTATCACGTGGGCTGTGACGTAGCGACCCACTTGGTGGACACAGACCCAGTTTGCTTAGACCATCTCCTCTGTACCTCTATCCTCCGTGGTTTTTACCCTCTATGTACGGAAAAAAAGGTAATGGAAAAAAAACTCGATTTCATACAATTTTGTACGCTATCACCCACATTTAAAAATGTCAGTCGACCGGTATTTCGCATTAGCAAAGTACTCAGGGTTTGCTTACTTACTTACTACGGGTTGCAATTGGATTGACGCCCCAAGTTCAATCCAATTTCAACCCGTAGTATGTTCACTTTCACTTGTACAAATACTTCTTGCGCACATTCGTGGTCCCCTATAGGTATATGCTGTATTCAAATGATTAACTATTAATTCACTTGCAATTCTTGAGCAGTTTCGTTTTTAAAAGATTGTAAGTATTTAACTTTTTTTACATAACTTTTGTTCATTTCTATTTTTTTCTGGTAGCATATTGTATATATTTGTGGCATTGAAATGTAGGCCATTTTGATATATTTTTAAATGTATGTTTTAAAGTTGTAGAAGACTTTTATTTCAAATTCTTAGGAATGGGTCAGACAACTGTAAAAAATGTCAAAGATTTGAATAAAAGACGCCAACTGGCGTCCTACTTGGATTCTGTAGTATTTCTTAATGTTCTCCATGCTCAAATCAGTAAGTACTCTAAAGGGTAGTACCGATAATAAATATCCACAGTTGTTTATTCTTTGTTTATTTTATGAGAATGTTGATACAGTGGAACGCCATTAGAGATTTTTTTTTGTTTCGATTAGGTTTTTTTCGGTATTTCGTTTCGGTGTGTTATGATAATTTTAGGGTTACGAGTTTGTAGGGAACTCTTATAAATTCGTCAGTTCCGTCTGACAATATAAATACTTTATTGTTCAACAGTTTTCATTGAAATGTTGGAATCGTATGGATATTTCCGACGGAACAAAAATTATTACAAGCAAATTGCATGTTTATTCTAGATACCTAACCACATTGATTTAAAAAAACATTTCGCCAATCCCATCGTATCGTCACGTGTCGTTGAATAGTTAATGGAAGTTTAAATAACACCTTTTACACCTTTCACTGAAAGGAGTATTCCATGTGGCTGTATTAAAGTAGCCGATGGTTGGAAATAGGTCAAGAGATTCAAGCCCCTTAAGTCTTTTAATGCTAATAAAGGCCCTCGGAGATTATGCAGAATGGACCTCGATAGAACAAAAGCCTCCAAAACTGTGGCCAAAATTTGTATCGAAATTCGCAGCGGACTTCGCTCTTGGATTGGAAGGAACATCAGAAAATCTCCGTGGAGACTAAGTTAAAACGAGTTCGAAATCACACCTAAATAATATGTGCAAGTACTGGTATATTTCCTTTTTCCTTAAGTGTGCTTAGATTTCTAGAAAGTTTTCTCATATGTAAATTTTTCTATCGTATGTTTTTTTATGTAAACGTGTGTTTTCGCGAAATAGAACCTCCAATATTATCCTTCCACCACAATACCAATAAAACTCGTCAGCCTAACTGCCTAATCTGCGGCTCTGCCGCTTCTTACTGAATTGGCGAAAGTAAAACTAGGGTTGACTGAGACCAGGGCGTTCAGTACAATCAATATTTCGGTGCCCTGCCGCTTCTCTATTCCGATGTGTTTCTTTATGTAACTGGGCATGGATAGCTAATACCACACCCGCCGTGCCAAAACACTGCATACCCGAAGGAATTAGGTGCAATTTCAGGACCTATTTTATGATAACGGCTACATTGAACTAGATAGAATACACAGACAGTTTTACATTGCCATTTCGACCACCTTTTCATCCAATGCGGTTAGGGGAAGGGGAATGAAGTGCACATGTCCAACTCAGAATGAGAAATAATGTGGCGCCTGAATGGGGCGGTTCGTTTCGACCGACTTTTCAGGCCTGCCGCCTTCCTGTATGTTACATGGCAATGCATTTGCCATTGAATGAACCAATGCGACATAAGTGAGAGCAAGTCGTCCAAGAGTGTAATGTCGGGCGTACCCACTCCACTGTGACTAATGCCCGAGACGGCGAGCGCTCTCCGGGCTATTATTGAGCAAGGAATTAAGCCGCTCGCAGCGACGCGACGCCGCCGCCGACGCCGACGGCGACCGTACTTAATGCCTTGTCTTAGAGAAGCAAACTGTCTCCCTAATCCTACGTATCTACTCGTTACGGCCCGTGACGTCACGGGACGGGCGGCCGCCACTTGACTTTACCGTAAGTCGAATCAACACCTATGCCTGTGCGTGCATATTGCTATAATCCTTTTGGGAAAATTAATTGTGGATATGATTGAGTTATGTGTAACTGTGCGGCGCCTGAACCCAAAAGATGATATCAGTGATGGAATAATAAGTGAGTTTACGCTTTACTGGCGACATGTTACGCCTTCAACGGAGGCATCATCGCTAACCCGAACCCTACCGTGATCGAACGCTTGCGCTAGAATATAACTGGGTGTTTCCATCCATATTAACATCAGACACCTCTGAAGGGGGTTTGTGCGTCAAACTAGATGGTGCCACGGTCGTTTGTAGCTATTTCTGCAATAACTGCCAAAAAATAGGACGTTACCAATTACAACTGAAGTGGCGAGCACATTATGTAGTTGTGTTATTAATTTAATGAAATAATTTTAAAAAAACAGCTGAAATGTATTACATAATTACGAGAATGTGTGCAAAAATTTAAATTAACACCTTTTGCGTTATACCTCGTAATTATCTCACAAATGCTATCCTTCTTCTTTTTTTTTTGGGAAGTTATAGCAGAAATAGCACGAACTACTGTGGCGCCATCCATTTGAACGAACAACAGTTCTTTCAGGATCCTGTCATGACTTTCTTTGGATGCTTGCAGGCCGTATATAATATATGGCTTTCAGTAGATATCTATGTTAACATTCTTTGTATAATATCCTAATGCACAATTCCAATATGTACGGAATTAAATTGTATTGCACGAGAGTGCAAAAAAAATTGATCTACACTCCGGACTGATTCAATATCTCATTTTCTGTGACAATAAAAACAAAACACACGTGTATAATATTTCATACGATTTTCTTAAAATATTTTCCTTAACTTATTGGGAGTAACTTGCAACATTACTATTAGAAATTGGCGCGTTCATATACATACATGTATATAATTGGATTTTTGGCAATTTTAGATTGATATGTTTGCAACACTGGTCTTTGGCGGGAAAATGTGGATAGTTTGGCGAAAAAAATGTAAAGAAGGAATTATGTTAACAGATTGTTCCCTACCCTTGAAAAGTTTAAATCTGTTTATATTTCACACAGATCCCGATACGCGAAAAGAATAACACATCATCGCTGTTTGTATGTATTACCTACACTTTATAAAATGACAAGTGAAACATCCCTAACAATAATTCGCATACCTACCCCAAATAAACAGTTGAACCCGACAGCCACGGCGAGATCACATCAATAAAGGCGACAGTACACCGCGCCGTCCTATCATTTCATTTGACACCGTTTTATACGCGCGCTCTTCCGGCCCATAAGCGTTTCAGGATATAAAGGGCGGGTGCGGAGCCACGCTCGCCTCCCTGCGGCAGACAGACGTAAGGGGTTGACGTGGCGCGAGCTCGGAGGTGGAAAGAAGCGGCCGATTGCGGTTATAATTAGTCCGATGTTTTTAGCATTGAAAATACTTTTTCGATATCTTCAGCAGGGTACCCGTTTTCAAGAAAAGCGCAACTGGGGGCTTGTTGCATCAATTATCAAGATAGAGAAATAAGAGTGCTATAAAAAATGCTTTACTAAATGGGAAGCAATGATGAAAAAAAAACTTACATAAATGTTTATATGTTTTTCTTAGTTTTTTCCTTTTAGCACTGTTTTCAAAGAATGTTAAACTTCTCGAAAACTAAAATAGATATCGAAAAAAAATTACCTGGAGAATTTAGAGGGCTTCAAAATGACACCATTCTGGTTTCGATAGGATTATAATTATGGTTACATGGAGACATCTTTTTTGTCGTTCAGAATCTGGTTATTTGTCATATTCAGACGACTGTTGTAGATATCGTTTAATATTATGAGATAGGCTTAGGATAGGTTCATGGGCTTCCGAACTTTCACGGGAGCTGCGAAAACCATGCCGGCCGGTCAGGTGTTTCTCGTTTACTTACGTTCGTCTAAACGTACGTTTGTCTACGTAAGAGTTATTGTGATATCAGCCATTTTTAAACGCGAATCTCACGATAGCGACATTCGCAGAATCAGCCGGTTGCTTTCGCGGTCAGTTTTCTTTTCTCACGCTTGTACTGTTTTCTTTACCCTATCATTTGCTCGATAGGGTTCGGGGATTTTCGCGTGAGATCCTTGCACTGTTTGCGCGGCATGGCTTAGCCCCGATTGCACGAAGAGACGGTCGAGTTAATCAATGTTCAAACACCTCTCTTTTAGTGAACCTCATGGATTTCCTTCCATGATGTCTATACAAAGTGACGTGTTTAATCGTACGTTGACGTTGATTTGGATTTTTTGTCCTTTTGTGCAGTCGGCCCTTAGTTTCAACTTTGTCTTATGGTTCCGAAGATATTTTTTCGATATCAATGATTTCCATAGGTATATAATGTATACGTATGATCCTAGTATGAAATGTTCGAGATGGCCGATACGCTAGCGTCGTACATAAAATATGAAGAGCTAATGAAAAACCACTCCGATCATATCCTCACCAATAAAAGGAAATGATACCATCGACTTGTAGTGTGTTGTTTGCCGTTTCGAAGCTCTGTAGCAGACGTAAGATAGCGGAAGCGAGATAGCGCGCGCGATTGGAGCGATGTGTGCGAGCGGGACGGCGTCAGCCGTAATGCCTAGATTTATCCCTTGGGAGTGAGAGTTACATACGGTTTAGTGGCGGATGTCATACCTCCTGTCACGGGCCAGCGCCTCGTCTCCACTCGGGCTGTTACTTAGCAGGCTTTGCACTATGTAAGGACGTAGTGCATAGGTACAAGGAAGCGCAGAACTTAAGTAAAAGTTTAAAATATTTGGCGTGAGTAAAACAACAGTTCATTAATTTTAAAAAATCACAACGAATTAAATAATAAATATGTTGATTGATGGTCTTGCTATAATTTTAAGATAAAACTGTGAGTATTTGGTGCTTTGTGTTCTCATGCTAGGCAAATATTAATAAAATATCACAAAACAAGTTTGAACATAGATTTATTAACATCAGATATTTGCCTTTCTAGGTTGCAATTTTAGCTTGACCATCAATGCATCTTTCTTCTTTTTGTAATCCCAAAATAAGTAGTAGTTATTTTTTAAAATTATGGTTTCACTTACTCCCTTATGGAGCTGAATGGTGTTCACGCCCTTAAGGGTGCCTCGTTTCATACAGGCAAACATTTTGTAAGCTCTCAAAGGAGAAAAAAAAAACAGCTTAAATAGGTGTTTCTCCTCCAAATCGATATTCATATCGTGAAGTACTTATAGCTGAGAAGATGAAGCCTCGTAAAGCCGCCGGGATTTCTAAATTAATACCTTTTCTTCTGTTATCAGTTTAAAGCGAAGTTTATTGTTTGAACATACTCGGTGAAAATTGTCCGGATTAGAATTACCGCGTAGAATGAAATATTGTTTATAATATACAAAATTTTGCTGGCTATTGATTAAATCGAGAATATGGCTAATTTCTTATTTCGTTGTAAGTTTATCATTCCATATACATATGTACTTGCTAAATAGGAAGTAGGACTAGATAATATCACCTAATATCACGATAATAGGTGCAATATTAGCCATCCATGTCCATAAATTTTACATAAAGAAAGGAAACTCGTTTGTGTCAACTTATTTTTACGATCACGACACAAGTCTTCTTCCCCCCCAAACAATGAATTTAATCTGTTTGATTTTATTCAAATTCTAACACGAAAGGCAAATTCCTGAATGCTCGCACGCAACACGGAACTGTAGGTAACGTTTTGTTTGCACTACAAACCGCGGCTTTACGTAAATTTAAATGCGATATTAATGTAGCTAAGAAATAGTACTAGGCCTGTGTCTGTGTTAAATACTTTAAAGTTTAGGCGAAGAAAAGTGATATGTTACATGACAGCTAAACTCCAGAATGTATTAAAGACCGAAACGTTTTTAATTACTCTAGACTTTTTTTTTTCTTTATTTAGAGCATCTTAACATGTAATGACACAAAAACAAGCATAGTAACACAATAAAATACACAACAAGTCATTACACAATACCAGATGCCACAGAGTTCAAAAATATGGTATTTATATGGCTGACAAAGTACCTCGGTGTCTATGTATTTTTTTTTGTGCACTGAATAAAAAACCTGCGATCATCCTACCTGTAATCGTCAGCCTCAGTGGCCCAGTGGCGCGACACTTCGGCGATCGCTCTCCGAAGTTAAGCAACGCTGGGTCCGGTCTAGTCTTGGATGGGTGACCATTAGACCGTTGAGAGAGGCTGGCCGTGGTTTCGGATTCCACGTTAAACTGTAAGTCCCCTTCCTTACTTACTAGGTGGTAGGGTTAATCCCGCCCGGGTTGGTACCATCGCATTGAATAAACGATGGTCGACGCGGCAATGAAAATTGTCCGTGTTTTCCATCCAGTTCAATGTAGCCGAGCAATATAAAGAAGGTCCTGGCATGGCACCTAGTTCCCATGTGGTGTGTTGGGCTAATACCATGACAGAAGGTGTGGTATTAGCCATCATGTCCTGTCACATAAAAAAAAACGTACAGAAAACATTAAAACTGCGATGTGTTTGTATATGTAACCGCTAAATATATGAAACAGCAGGGGGACCATGGTCCTTGTCTGGAAGGCTGTCTTGTGCCAGTGGTGGGTCAGGTGCGCCGTCACCATCGAGATCCTCCATTTTCAATCTTATCGGGTGAAATAATAGGTCAATACGAGTGCACACAACCGTCCGTTTATTCGCTCAAAACCCGAATGCCACCACGCGGCCGGGTGTAACTGTGATCAAAACAATGTGTTCACAATAGTAGTATTTACAGTTTAACCAAGTTTCGATAACAGTATTACAAATAATTAAAGATAATTGGAATCATCAATTCCTATCACAATAGTTTTTGTGATCTATTAATAGAAAGCAATCTATTTTTTAAAAGTAATTGTAAGATTCTGAACACGTGATGTGAGAGAAGGAATGCTTACTTAATTTGTTATTTAGAGCAAAAATAGAAGCGAATAAAGATGCTTAAATAAGTGTTATTAATTTAACACTTTATCATGGTCCAATTTCAATATCATTGCAGCTCATTAATAACATTTTAACTTAATAGTACGGTTATCTAAGAGGAAGGCAGATTTCCCAATGCAGGTGCTGCCATCTCTTGTGGGGGCGAAGCGATCGTTTGTATGAAACCACAGTAGCGTTTCTTTGAAGTTGTAATTTATAACACTAGGGGGCGCATTAGCGTTCAATATTTGGCGGCAAGGTCCAGGGCAGATGTTTTGCGGCGACACGGCCATTCTGATCGTCGGTGCGCGCTCTGCACCTGACGTCTTTTCCTTGTGCTTGTTCTCGAGACCTGAAATTTAGGAATGTTTTGAGTAGGTTATATTCACACTAGCCTTCACGGCTAGTGAGATGCATGTAAAATTCGTATTAATAACAAGTATTCGTTGTTGTGTGAGCGAATCAAAGTTCAGTAATAGCATTTTTAGAGCGACAAATTCAGTGTCTGATGTAAGTCCAACTAGAGTGTTGGATTAAAAACTTGTTTGTTCTCACGTGACGGTAGTGCTCTGTGGCTTGCACAAAGTCTTTGATTTGATGGAAAAAGGAATCGGATCAGGAACACCGCTCTGTGACTTGCACAAAGTCTTTGACTTGATGGATAATAAGGATATAGGTGTTTAGGACCATTGCTCCGTGTCTCGGAAGGCCGCGAAGTCTTTGACTTGATGGAATAACAGGAGCCAGGTTCTGGGCGGTATTGTATGCCGTGGGCCCAGCGGGATAACATGAGACTATTTTTATCACCTCCACATTGATAAAAATAAAACATTGTAGACTTCAGTGGTAGACGGTTACCAATATTTTTTTTTTCATGAACTGTTTTTATCATCTCCACAATGATAAAAAATAATACAGTGTAGCTTTAAATGGTAAGCCTCCATGGTTACCAAATAATGTTTTTTTTTTAAGTCAATTGTTAATGTTTTTTTTTTTACTAGACTACTGGTTAAGTCTGTTTTATGAACTGCTCACCGAGGAGGGTCCAGGCTGTGAAAAGTTGTTATCCACGTCGTTCAGCGGGTGCTCGTCAACGGATGAGCCCAAGTAGTTATCACCCGGCGACACGGTCGCCTGCTCACCAGGCTGCGGAGCTCGGCGTGGTTGGTCGTGGGCTACTGTTCGTGGTCGTCCTCGACCCGTAACAGGTTTAAAGCTGAATATGACGCGTTAATAAAGTAGCAATCGTTGTCAAACACTCTGTAAATTTCAATAGGAGCACTAAATTTGAAAATCTTGTGAAGTTTGGTTTCTTGGATAGTTTTTATCATGATGCATTTTTGCTTTTAGAGTGTCCAATCGTAGCTCTTCTTTGATAGCTGCTTCGGTCATTCTGCGCGTTACCTGGAGTTCCAATATTTCTGCGTTGATAGTCATGTTATCGATATTGAATAGGCTTAGAAGCTCTGGAGATACACAATGTTGACGTTTGCAAAGGAGAGTTAGTGGGGCCACGCCTGTCTTATGTTGCATCGTGCAGTTAAGTGCAAGTTGGAGGCTATCAAGTGCGGTATGCCAGTGAACTGTTCGCCGAGGAATTCGCGTCCACCATGAACCACGATTTGTGTGGACGTGCCGAATACGTTAATAACTATATAACTAATAACACTAGTGCCAGTTTTCCCGTTATGTTGTGTGTGATCTGGAATGGTACTGAACGTTTTTCAATGGGATGATGTAGCGGTTGAATAGCCCTAGATGTATTTTGAGATGTTTTGCAAAAAACGCAGTTATCGACGAATTGGCGAACGACGGTGGACATATTATTAAACGAATTAGATTCCCTTATCTTGGCTAGTGTCCTTTTCTTTTTCTGTATTAAAAATTGCTCTTTGACGCTTGTAACAAATATCAAACGTATGTCCCGGTCTGGAGCAAAAAGTGCATACAGTAGTACCTGCTGTAACGTTTGGGCATGTACTAGTTGCATTGCTGTTCTGGTTTGTAATATGGCTATCTATTTCCTTAGTACGACAATCGTCAATAGTATGACCCGGTCTCTTACAAAAACTACAAAACTGAGATGCCTTACTATCAAAGCGGGGTCTTTTGCTGGATGGTTGGTGACTATTCAAATGCGTAAACGGATAGGAGCGTTTGGGACGAATAGATGAGGCTACAGATATTAATTCAGGCACTGAAGTGGCTCTGGCGTTCATCAATTCGATTCTAAGGCGCTGATCACTCACAGATCCGATTACCGCCTCCACTGCATCCCCGCTATCGAGTTTGTCCTTGGTGACTCGCTTCCACAGCATCCACGATTTGGATAGAAATTCGGCGAGATCTTTTGTTGGGTCGTACACGTGCTCACGGAATAAAAGTATGTCACGAGAGTAACGATGTTCTGGTTCGAAGGTGGTAAGGATGTTCTGACGCAGCTGTTCCCACGTCGTAGTGGTAACTAGCCATTCGTCCGCCCATATTTTGGCTCGACCTTTTAGTAGGCTCGATACCTTCATACGGATGTCATAATCATTAAGTTTGTAAGTAGTCATGGCCGTCGTAATGTGCTCGCACCATTCTCTTACCCCGATATTGCTGTCCGGATCGTATGACGGAAGAAAGACATCGCTAATTTTCATCTTTTCCTGATATGTCGGCTGGGTAGCGAGCCTTTCACTAATGCTTTGCATCATCTTGACTACTTCGAAGAGGAATTGTTGCGGCATACTGCCACCGGTGCCGGCTACTTCGTCGTGACGCGAAGTTGAAATAATTTCAGGATGCATTTTATTAGTCGAATGAACAACAGAACGCGTTGGGAATCCCACTTCTGATGAAACAGCAGGGGGACCATGGTCCTTGTCTGGAAGGCTGTCTTGTGCCAGTGGTGGGTCAGGTGCGCCGTCACCATCGAGATCCTCCATTTTCAATCTTATCGGGTGAAATAATAGGTCAATACGAGTGCACACAACCGTCCGTTTATTCGCTCAAAACCCGAATGCCACCACGCGGCCGGGTGTAACTGTGATCAAAACAATGTGTTCACAATAGTAGTATTTACAGTTTAACCAAGTTTCGATAACAGTATTACAAATAATTAAAGATAATTGGAATCATCAATTCCTATCACAATAGTTTTTTGTGATCTATTAATAGAAAGCAATCTATTTTTTAAAAGTAATTGTAAGATTCTGAACACGTGATGTGAGAGAAGGAATGCTTACTTAATTTGTTATTTAGAGCAAAAATAGAAGCGAATAAAGATGCTTAAATAAGTGTTATTAATTTAACACTTTATCATGGTCCAATTTCAATATCATTGCAGCTCATTAATAACATTTTAACTTAATAGTACGGTTATCTAAGAGGAAGGCAGATTTCCCAATGCAGGTGCTGCCATCTCTTGTGGGGGCGAAGCGATCGTTTGTATGAAACCACAGTAGCGTTTCTTTGAAGTTGTAATTTATAACACTAGGGGGCGCATTAGCGTTCAATATTTGGCGGCAAGGTCCAGGGCAGATGTTTTGCGGCGACATATATAAGTATTCATATAAAGATTATATAGTATATTTATAGTATTGTTATTATATTATATTTAAACAAAAAAAAAGACTTACTATATAACAAATTTATTTATAGCCTCTTCACGACATGCACAAGAAAGAATGGCGCACGACTCTCGTATTTTTTAAGTGCTGGTACTCAAATAGCACAAGTTTTTTTTTTAACTCACCATTTCTTAAATGTATCTAATCTAATTTCTTGTTCTAATACTAACTTGGTATTTGAGCATAGACATTTTTTTTCAAAGATATATTTTAGGATACTCTCTTTCTCTAGAGATGCTTATTTTGTCTACTAAAACGAATTATAAAATCCATTTGCACACGTTAGCTCTGAAAGGCAAGAAATAAATTAAAAAGGCTTCTGAGTTTGAATCCCTCAGAGGCGTACAAGACTGTTAGAAAATTAAATTTCTTGGAAATGAATTCTTTGCTAACATATTTACATGATACAAACGTATGTATTGTATAGTAGCGTAACCAGTGTATTTTAAAAACCAATTTTGTATGTAATATAAGAATGCGTCAAATCAAGTCTTGTGTTCTATGACTGTTGATCAAATCTGGATAAGAATGATTTGCCTTTTACATACCTCTAGCTTTCCTTGTGAGTTTTAACATCTAATCTAATTTATTATTAACAAAAGAGACGGCGCAGCAATGTCTAGCCACACTGCACGCAACGCGAACCATTTGTAATTCGCCGCCCTACCTTTTTCTTGCGTGGTTCCAGGAATAAATCGCGCGTTGCAGATTCAACATTACTACTGCAATTTCAGATATTAATCTTGTTTTTCCGGACAGGCACGCGAGCTTTAAACTTGCTGCCTTACATAAACTATTATGCAAAATCTTCCGCCGCAGTAGAACAAGTCGCTTCCGTTTAGTTTGCTGTCTGATTTTTGCACGCAGCTATTAAATATTTTTACTTCACGTGGACGTGCTCTTGCAATGCATCGAAGGTATAAATAATTTACTATTTTGAATGAAATATCTATGTATAATCGGCCGTTAACCAAGGACGCATTAATTAAAGAAAGAGCCCTGTGACAACCTCTAGGACTACTACTAGTAAACCTAGGACTCGATAGGATAAACGATAGGACTAGCTTCGATAACAAATACGATTTTGGTGGCGACGACAATATGTTTGAATGTTCAATCTTTGCAGTCAATATGCGCCACGCGTTTATGTAGGCATAATCTTAAACACTGTGTTAGTAGGAGGCATTGATTACGGGAGGAGGAACAATAGGAGAATTCAAAATTATGGGTATACAGTAGGTGGCGACATTGGAAGACGCAATACCCGCGAATGGTATGTTTTACTGGTTCGGTTCCAACCTTGCAGTATATTCATAAAGTAATTCTTTTTTAGGGTCCCGTACCTAAGGGTGCCAACGGAACTCTATTACTAAGCCTCCGCTGTCCATCCGTCTGTCACAGGGCTGTATCTCCTGAACCGTAATAGGTAGGCAACTGAAATGTTCACAGAGATTTTTAAAACAAATAGGCAAAATAGAAAAAAATACATCATACCTGATTTTTGGTGATAACCATGTACGATGGTACGGAACCCTTCGTGTGCGAGTCCGAATTACACTTAGCCGGTTTTATTTAATTAATATGTCCTTGTTACACGATCTACATAAATATGTTCGCGAAAACGCGAAGTACATGCTTAGTACGAAAAAGTATATAAATACTTAAATTATTCTGATACTATGAACAAATTAACGAATAAAGAAGTGTCACCCAGCGTAGCCGGGTCATAATTATATTTCGGTCTTCAGTGGAGCCGATAGACTTATTTTGTTGTGCCTTATTTCACGACCTACATGAAACATACATTACATGCGATATAAAGTAACAGATACCTATCCACTGAAATCCAGGAAAGGGATGTACAGGTAATTGTACCAAAAATATTCGAGGCACGTGAACCTTGCTCCAAACGAATCTGACCGGTATTTAGCTCATTTTCCTGGCCTCACATGTATCCGAAAATCATCCTACCTTCATTGGGCTCATAGTTGAATTAAAATAACTTTGGTTGACCCTTTTTCATTACGTTCATCCTCTTTGCCCCTTTGAATATTTATGCGGATTTTCCCATTTCCCCGAACCGACTCGTTACTTGATTTTTCTTATACATTTTCATGAGCGTCCCTCCCCCTCCCCCCGCGCCTGTGTTCCCGCACGTTCCTGCCAATGTGCAGCGTCATCCAGCCGCGAGTTGTTGATTGATGCTCAACATGTTTGGGAATTTGCGAGCGTCTCTTTCTCAAAGTCGATTTTCGCTTGATGATACTTTATTATTACTATATTATATATATTATATATTAGATACCCTTTTTATTTTTCCTTCTGAACCGATTCAAGAAAGAAAGTAGGTGTCTATCTTTCAGTACTGCTCGATAATCAAACGTTTTGAAGACGAAGCTGATTTATGAACATGGCTCCTTCGAAGTGGACGTATGCACTTGCACTAGGAAGTGAACCAAATATTTTATATTTTGAACAAACAGTTTTTTTATCTAGCATGTTTGCAAAAGTTGCTCACATTGTCGTGCTAACGTTTTATTATTATTTTTATTCATTTTTTATTTTTTTAGTAACGTAACAATACACATACAAAACCAAAATAAAAGTACACAACGCACGCAACTAGATTTAAAAACCGGCCAAGTGCGAGTCAGACTGGCACACGAAGGGTTCCGTACCATCCTACAAGATTTAACACAAAACAACATAATTTTTTGTATGGGGGCCCCCTTTAATTTTCATTATTTTTATATTTTACCTATTTGTTGTTATAACGGCAAAATATATACATATTCTGTTAAAATTCCAGCTGCCTAACTATTACGGTTCATGAGATACAGCCCTGTAACAGACGGACGGACAGCGGAGGCTTAGTAATAGGGTTCCGTTTTCACCCTTTGGGTACGGAACCCTAAAAACGATGAGAGCAAGCAAACACAAAAAAACCTTATGAATCGTTGACAATTTCGAAGTCAAGACTGTATTTTTCTCCGATAAATACACGGTTACTCGTCTTACATCTATCGATGTAAAATGTAATGTAATCAACATTATCCGAGTCTCAAGATAGGTAATAGTAGTAGTGGAGAAGAGTACCTTAGTAAAACTGTTAGAAGCCTACAGCGGTATACCGTCTATTGGCGGCTCGGTGTGGTGTTATGTGGCGAAAGCCCAGACTCACAAGACAGCGGTCCGATTAATTATATCGCCTGATCGATCGCTGTTTACGAAGCCATATCATATTTCTGCAGCCTAAGAATTCGTGCGAAAGGAAAATGTGTTTATTTATAGATAATTGATAAATATAGTCAAGTTTAGCTCAGAAAATTATCAAGCCTTACAATTTGCAATAGTCTACTTCGATAGCATTTGTAATTAATTGTGGTTGACAGTATTTTAAACCTGTCGTTGGTAGCTCTTCATATATGAATTCAGAGGAAAGTTACGTTAAGGGCCTGGTACTAGCCAAATCGCAAAGTTAGACGAGGCACCCCAAGTAAACTAACTAAGTCTGACGATTATAAGTGTCATTCTTACAATATATGATTCCTTGTCTAGGAATCGAATGATTTTCGTTAATGTATGTTTCCTTTTTCTATACAAAATACATTGCGGAAACGGTGTCCATTTCCGAACTTTTTTGACTAAATGTAGAAATCTAAAAGCAAATGGAATTATTTGTTTATGCGTATATGCTGTGTTTGCTTATATCTAGAAATCGAATGACTTTCAGATTTCTAATGAGAAAAATCAACTTTTTTTATTTTTATTATTATTTAAATAAATGATGGAATAAAAAAATATTAACAATCCATTATCAGTCTGGAGTTCTATTTGGATTTTCTGAAGCGTTTCACTACATATTATTACATTTGTTAAAAAGTGCATTTGTATGGCGCGAGTAGTTGGCTAGTCCTAGCGCCTTAATAAAACACATGGGTACTTTGCTACATACTGTATGAAAGGAGGAAGCCACAAAAACTCTTTCGCATTTACAATATTAGTAAGGATTGCATACATAATTCCTAAGAGTATTTTACCCTCGGACAGCATATTTATGAGTAAACTGGACTGTAACCTTTCATTGTCGTACAGTAACATTATGATGAGTTACGTGATTTTGAGACGTCTGTCTCCATTTAAACAAAATAAACTTATAAGACATTGAAGTGCAGCCACACAATCCAAAAGGACAAACCGCGAACGTATCCATCGGGGTGGCTTGTACAAAATGCCCCACATACGGGCCTTTAAAATTCCGGTGCGCGGCTGCCGAGCTCTTAGAACGCTGCATTGAGAGGACGTGAACAAAAGACATTGTTCCCGGGCAGCGGGCGGAGGCGGACGGCGGCGGTGGCTCGTGATTTCTGCTCCTCTGTGTCACTCCCCCCTCCCCCGCCGCTCCTTTGTGGGAACAGGTAGGAATGCTAAACAAAGCCGAGGGCCTGGCCTGGACTCTAGTTTCCTCTAAGCGGAAAACAGCGCTTGTCGACAACAAATGAAATAGGGGGTCTCGGCAGGCGAAAACCGAGACGAAATGTAAATGTCTCTTGATGAAAGAACCTTTTTTTATGCGACCTGACATGGATGGCTAATACCACACAACTACCGTAATGATATTAGACCAATACACCACATTCCCGAAGGAATTAGGTGCCATGCCAGGACTTTCCTGGTTCCTTTTTAAAAAAATACTGCTAATATTTAATAGCGATTCGTTGACCCGAGTTTGTGGTTCGTGAACATTACTACCGGAACTGTTTTTTTTTTAATGAAAAACCGGTATTGGTGGCTTACGGTTTGCGGATTATCGCTGATCTATCAAATTACTTTAAGGACTTCCAAGTTATTGGTTTGAGGAAAAACACCCGCCGGCAGACCCAAAATGTGTGTTTCTAATAGGTATTGGTTTTGCTATGAATTCAAAGGTACAATAATCACAGTATCACAAATAACATCGAGATTTATCATTTCTTGACGTCTACCTTCTAGGTTAATAATTTCAAAGGTCAAAAATAATTTCTGATATGTGGTTGCATGTCGTCATCAGTGACGGCGGCGTTCATTTGTGACTCGAATAATTCTTGCTGAAATCGAACGATAAACCCGTCGATCTTCAGCATCGAGGAAGTGAAAAATAATGTGAAAATATGTGTCCCGCCGTCTACACTCTTACTTAAAACGTTAGTCTGCTGACAATTTTTTTCTGCTACAAAAAAGGCTTATCGAACAAGCTATCGACGCCGTATTCAGCCCTTCCAAGTTTGCTTTCAACTAGCTCCGGAAACTAGAGCAAAGAGCCGATGGCAGGAATATTTTGGTCTCGCGCGTTGCAGATGCTACCGCAGTTTCAACGGAGCTTGCGGTATTAAAACTGGCCTGCCTTCAAAACATGCCCCGACCCACTTTACACTTTTCTAAAGAATGGAAAGGGTTGCGAGTGGTTGGGGAATTTATTGTAACTTCGCATTTATTTTATGTCCAACGCGGTTAACCCAAAGAAAGCGAGCCTTTGGGAAAAATCAGAGGAACTGTATGATTTCTAAGCATGTCAACCCAAGCAGGGTTAGAAAAGGGGTCTCGGTGCATAATTTCATATACACATAATAGGAGTTTGGTTTTTTTATATAAAATATACTAAATACAAAAATATAGTCACACGTGCCAATTCTGGGTCGTGATCACTAACGTATCGTTAAGTTTTTGATGTTTTTCTTATATTTAATATGACTAACATATGCCCGTGGCTCTGCCCGCGTTAAAGTCAGACTAAAAGATCAATAGGCAATATTGTCGCGATGGCAAGCAGTATCTAATTGATCCGAACAATCAAGCTATACCTGCATACAAATCGCATCTTGAAAGGGTACATGGTTCTCCAGTTACAATCGAACAGATGCTTGCAAATATATGGACAGACGCCCGACGTCGTTTGCACAGTCGTTAGTGATTTTTAGCCCCAAATTACAGTTCCTTATTATGGATGCTTTGCAAACAATTTATCAGACGAAAAAAATGGGTATTCACCTGATGCCATTTTGGCGTTAAACACACATAAAAATCGCTTGGCTACGGACCATCTGTTAGTGCACACAAAAATTAATTAGTTTTCCATATTTACAGTAAATTTTAATATGCGTTATTTAATAGTTTCGCTATCAGGCCGATGGCCGCGGGTCGGCGCTGCTCGTCGCGGCAGCGGGGAGTATTTACCGAGCGGAAGTCCCGGCGCCGCCGTTCGCAGCGTCGGAAGTGCCCGTCGGCCATATTGCTTATTTACGATACTAGCGCCATCTACCCCGTTAGCGCCACTTCACGCGCGAAATAATTGAAAAGTTAGTTTATGTCCGTCGCCCGCGCTGCGACCCGCCGCGTGTCACGCGCCGATTTAGTGCTTCGTCATTAATATGTCCCTGGCTTCGTTTGAAAGCCTTCACGTTTCAGTAATAAGAAACTGAACTAGTTCTTAATTAAACATTTCACTATTGTCATTATGAGCTTGCCGTCCTAAAGAAAATTGACTGGGAGCCCAATGTTGTGATTTTAGCTTATGATAAATATTCGACACAATTTAGTTTGGTTCCTGTAGCATCAATGCAGCAGTTTACGTCAAATTCAGAAAGAAGGCGTATCGTATGGTGCTATGGAGCGGCGTTCGAATGGTTTTTTTTTATACGACCTGACATGGATGGCTAATACCACACAACTACCGTTATAATATTAGCCCAATACACCACATTCCCGAAGGAATTAGGTGCCATGCCAGGACCTTCCCTTTATGAGCACGGCTACATTGAACTGGATGGAAAACATGGACAATTTTTCATTGCCGCTTCGACCATATTTTCATCCTATGCGATGGTACCACGATATTATTCTGAACCGTGGAGCAGCTCGCATTCGTGACGAACTGCACTCTTCGAACTCGGAAAGAGAAATACAGTGGTGCATGTCGGAATTGAACCCAGGCCTCTGGTACGCTAGGCCAGTCTCCGCGCCACTAGGCTACGAGCCGCTCGAGGTGCTCTAGAAATATTTTTTTATTTTATTTACTTTTTTTTTATTTACTTTATTTGGGTAATCAACAGCTTATATACTATACATTTTCACATAAAAATATAACAGTCCAAAAGCCAATAACAGATTACCACTATATTATACATAATTGAGTCTACGTTTACAGTCTACAAAATATCATCTGTAGTCCACCTAGTTATAGTCATAACGTTTAATAAATTTAAGAGTTTGATTGATACTACTGTGCAAATGGGCTTATTAGTCTAGATTTAGAATGAGTATGGGCGAGAGCTAGATATGGTGTTTGTGTGTGAGGGTGTGTGAGGGTGTGCGAAAAAAGGGTGTGTATGTGTGTGTGTGTGTGTGTGTGTGTGTGAGTGCGCATGTATATATATATGTGTGTGAGGAGCACTTGTTCATTACAACAATGTTTTGTATTTAAGGTGGCGGGTGTCATTAAGAGTCTGTTCATTTAAAGAAAAAATAGGTTCAGAGACAAATTTTTTATTTATTTTTTTTCCTTATGAAGGACAAAGCGGTGTATTCAACAATCTTAGTTCTAATAACTTTTTTTCTATTTCTTTTTTAAATGTTAGTCTGGTGGTACAAAATATTTCAATTGCACTAAAATTATTATTATAAATATTTGTAAGTCGAGTTATTGTAAGGTTTTGGGCGTAATTGGTACGATGTAATGGATTATGGAAGAGATGGGTATGGCGCGTACGACGAGCAGGAACATTGTATTTAATTTGCGCGATTAGTTGTGGGCAGTCAATACCACTGTTGACAATGTCAAAAAGGAATGTCATATCTAAAAGTAATCTTCTCTCTTCCAGGGTTAGTAAGCGATAATGACTACAACTATCCGTGTATATATTATAACCATGTTTTGTTTTAAAATTTAAATATTTAATGAATTTGTGTTGTATTCTTTCGATCCGTGCCTTGTGTGTTGAATATTGAGGTGACCATATAACCGAACCATATTCAAGAATACTGCGAACATAGGCACAATAAAGTGTTTTCAAGCATTCAATATTGGAGAACTGTTTACCTATACGTATGATAAAACCCAAGTTTTTGTAAGCTTTATCAGTTATGATATCTAAATTATGAGTAAAAAGTAGTTTGGAATCTAACTTGACCCCCAAATCCCTTACCGACTTTACATTTGTAATAGGAATATTGTTCATGGAGTAATTAAAAAGTATCGGCTTTAAACTGCGAGTAAATGTAATTTTCATACATTTTTCAATGCTGACATTTATTCTATTTTGTGTGTAATAGTTCGAAAGATAGTTTAAGTCACATTGTAGTTCTTTGCAGTCATCTAGTTTCCTGATACTTTTGATTATTTTTTTGTCATCTGCATAGAGTAAAAATTTGGAGTTTAAGATGTAGTTACCTATGTCGCATAGATAGGCATTGTAGAATAAGGGCCCGAGAATTGATCCCTGCGGAACCCCAGAAGGTATGGTTATATAATTAGATTTGAAACCGCCCATTACAACTGCTTGTGAACGATTTGACAAATATGATTCAACCCATCTTAATAAATCACCATGTATACCTAAGTGTTGAAGTTTTTTGGCTAAGATGATGTGATCTACACGATCGAAAGCCTTTTCAAAATCAGTGTAGATCACATCAACCTGACCACCACCTTCTATCTCTTTAGTAATTAAGTCAAGAAATAGAGTAAGATTCGTTGTTGTGGATCTACCCTTTAAAAATCCATGCTGGTTTTCGGAAATTCCACTAGTTATAGTGGGGCGGATGGCATCGGATACAACACGCTCAAATAACTTGCCAAATATGTTCAGAATTGATATACCACGATAATTTTCAATCTTTGTCCTCGAGCCTTTTTTATGTACTGGAATTATGTGAGCTTCTTTCCATTTACTCGGGAATGTAGCCTCATGTATCGATCGAGCAAATATTATGGTTAATGGTATCACGAGAGAATTAGCACATTTTTTTATAAAAATTGGTGATACTAAGTCACTACCAGGTCCTTTATTTATATCTACTTTATTTAATAATATTTTTATTGTGTCAGGGTTTATATCTATTTCATTAATGTGATATGCATTGTCATATTTCTCGGTAACTAGGTTCAAATTTATATAATTATTGGCTGGTATTTGAAAAACACTTTGAAAAAACTTGCTAAAAGTATTACAAATACGGCTACCGTCGCTAATTTTTTCTTGGTCGATGGTGAACGTTTGTGGGTAATCAGATGTACCCCTTTTTGTTTTTATATAAGACCAAAATTTTTTTGGATCACGCCTAATAGAATTTTGAATTGATTGCATATAATTATTGTAACATTCCTGCTGAATTTTGTGTTGTCTATTCCGTAATAATTGAAATTCATCATAATCCCTGGGATTTTTAAATTTTTTATAGCGAAAGTGTGTTCTTGATTTCTGTTTAATGATTTTGATAAGGACTGGTGTATACCAAATGGGGTATGTGTTTAGAACCTTGTTGCGGTAGGGTATGAAATTTTGGAAGCTTTGGTAAATTTTATCATAAAATAATTCTAGTGCATCATCAACTGTACCAGAATATAATAAATTTGACCAATCAATATTATTTAGGTATTTAATAATATTTTCATAGTCGCCCTTGTTAAATTTAAATCTTTTTTTACATTCTTCCGTAAGTGGTGAAATTAAAATATCCGAAATATCTACTGTGAACGCAGGGTGATAAACATCTTCTTTTACGAGCGGGCAATCACTTACTTGGATTTCAAGTGAAAAATTGCTGAAAACCAAGTCCAAGGTATGATCGCAGATATTTTTAATAGTATTGTGCTGAGTAAAACCCATAAAATTTAGTTCCTCTAATAATTGTAGTCCTGCGTTCTGAACATCTACGGAACCCTTTTTCGTGTGCAAGGGCTCTTCAGATGTCCATATTATATGTGGTAGATTGAAGTCCCCGAGTATTATAATATTTTCTTTGAAATTCGATTCAGTGAGCCTAGTTACCGAGTGTAAATAATGTATAATAATAATAAAAAATGTTATTTAATTTAGCCTACTGTAAACTTAACTACAGATTTGAGAGGAAGGGATGTACTGCTAACGTCATACCATTGTTGAATATGGATAATAAAAGTCCACAGGGGGCGTTGAAATTCACATTTCAGAATACATTAACTAGAAACCATTCGAAACCAATGATATTGTTTATTTACAATGACTTTACTTAATTCATAGTTAAAATGTAACGTTTTCATCACGCCTACCTAGGCAAAATTGTAAACCAAGCTAAGTTTATTGACGGTGTAATAAGTTCTGGAAGTGACGGATGACGGTGCTGGTTAGTGATGTCATATGTCTAGCGAAAATAAGCAGTTTTCGGCGAGTTTTGTAGTTTGTATGACGTTAGCTATCTTTATCTTCCTCTTTCATCTATGCCTTAACTCACACAAAGCGCCTTACAGTCTAGCTATGATCACCCCTAATTCAGTTTATCGTGTGCTTCCGCTCGAAAGCACAATCCGGAAATTTCATTTTCAGCGTACTGGTTATTGTGCCGGAGACGGATTTGTATCCCAGGGAATGCACTTCTTTACTTCGTATCCGAGTTGCGACTGCGAGTCACTGCATGTGTTTAGTTTACCTGAGGGTCCATACAAATGTCTACCTTTCCATCTGCACAACATTGACAGCTGCCATTAGTCGTTTGGAACTGTCAGTACTGTGACGGATCGAATTATGCTACCGGAAGGAAGTGGTGTGTCTCTGACATAGCAATTTTAGCACTAAATACATTAATATCTCTAAACAATATACCACATAGTTGGAATTTGATGAAATAGTTTGCAACTGGGTCCAATCGAAAAATGACATCATTCAATCAAAACATACAAGGAATTGATATCACAGTCGAACTCAATAATCGGCTTTCCATGAGTCTGTCAAATGCCTTTGTATATTCCAGGGCGGACGCCGCCGAAGGCGCACTTATAAGCTTTCTTCTCCACATATGTACGTACAAAACATTTATATTTATATGAACTTCATTTCTGCAAGAAAGTACGTTGGAGTAGCTTCCTTTGAGCAACGTTAATCACTCCCGTTTCTCTGGAGGATCAGCAATGCCGAAGCAAATCGCTAGTCATTACCTTCCACAGAGAATCTTCAATCCCGCTCTTACAATAGTTGGACAAACACATTATTGTTCCTATTTATATCCTTAATCTATTATATCACAATAGGCTGCTATTAATTTTACAATTTTGTAAGTTACCACAATTAAAAAGAGTAATTCCAAAGGCAAACGAAGCCACAAATTAATAACTTGAGAGAAAAAAAAAGAACTTGATCGAGGTGAAAAAATCCAGAGTGAATGAATATACTTCAATGAAAATTCACAGGACACATCACTTTACTGACTTCTCTTACGCCTGAATATAGAAACTGGCTTCTCTGGGCAAAAGGTAACCGACAACTATGTAGTTCAGGCGTTATATTCTACTCTAGAGGAAAATGTGCTTTTCCAACTGCGTCGCTACTCTTAATAATGAAGACTTTTCTCTTTAACTAATTGAAGAGGAAGCTGTGTTCCCCGCCGCGCTCGGTTATTTTCAGTCACCATCTCGGGTGCTTGCGGAGTGTATATTTTTTATTAGCTGTCGTTCCCGGATCCGCTCGGACTAATTTTGTTCTGTCTGTGATCAGTTCTGGATCTCGACAATAGCGCCACATACCGGATCCAACTATAACTAGGAACCTTCTTCGGACTTCAACGGATACTTGAAATATTAGACGAATCGGTCTAGCCTTTCTAGAGTTTTGCTGTTAACAACATATTTAGGCATTCATTTTATGATATGGAATATTTTCTCTATGCAGCATCTACTGTGTGATTGTTAGAAAATGTGGTGCTTTCACATCGTTCTATTTTTATAAAGAAAATCTTTCAGAAAATAGAAAATTGTGCCAACGAAAATTATCATGGGCATTTTTTCATTGCCGCTTCGATCGTTAAATCAAAGTAACACTTTGGGGTTCCGAACCACGGCCAGCCTAGATAGATAGACCGGTAGACTGGTGATAGCGATATTGCGTAACTAAAGTACCTCTAAAGCCTGTAAAATCGAATTATCACGCCGCATTAACAGCACTTCTACCTAATACCTAATGTATGTGCTAATGCATTCCCTCAGATTTCGTAAGTCGCTTACAGTACGCACACACTCACACATAAGTTAAGGTGTTTAATGCCACGCGCGAAAGTCGACAGCGCATTTCATGGTAATATTGTTATGTTTTAATTTTCTTTGAATACTTTCTAAAATCTAGAATGCGTTAAAAGAAATGATATGCTTTTTTCTTTCTGACTATTAAGCGTAGGTCGATTATAAAATAAGAATTGATCGATTTCATGAAAATTCTTTAATTTTAAAAATCAATTTACAATAGAAAGAACAGTGCAATAACAACGTAAGTGGGGCGCAAAGGCGGGCTTAACCCTTGAAGAGATTTCTTCCAGCCGACCTTTATAACCAGAATAAAAAACTAGGAAGGCATTTTAGCGGATATTCGAAAGTTTTCCTTTTTTCTTATTTTTTGGGTTGAAAAGTGACATTTACGATCTGATACATTGTATCGCAACTATGCGACCGGTTCTGACCCATTTCATCAAACCTTACTTGCATTTTTAACTTCACCTGAAGGTCGGGTTATTAACAATATATTTTCTTCCAAAATCCCGGTAGACTCCTGGTTCCATTTAATTCCGCTTGGGTTGATTGATACCACTACCGCATTCAATGAAAAATGTTTAAAGAAAATAAAAAAAATGTCCTGCTTCCTTTCAATTATTAAAAAGGTCCATGTGCAAGATAAGGAAATGTCGGGCATGACTCCAATTAGCTTTATCATGTAAAATAAAAATTTGAATGGGAAAAAGTAATCAAGGTTTCGTTTGCGCCTTAAGCTGGATACTTAGCGACCCCCAAGAGTTTCTCTCCCAGAGGTACGTACATATTTCAGCTTAGATTATGATTTCTTTTGTGATTTTCGGAACAATGAGAGTGATTTCTGGCGTCGTTCCTTATGGCGTGCAGTTGAAAGGGCGATGGCGGCGGAGGTAGGTAATGAAATATGGAGATGATTCTGCGCATTTATGAACCGTTTGGGATTTTTGGTCTTATACGATTTCTCGTTGATAGGTTAGATTTTTGAAAATGAAAGTAATGTTTGCTTCGATAGGAGAATATTATTTGGGAGATGCAATCTCTAATGAATAATAACGAAGCCCGAATTGAAGTTAAGTATTATTTGGTATAGGTGTTGGGTAAGAATCAAATTCAGGAATCTCATTCACGCTTTGTTAAGGGCGTGTTAGCACCTAATTGCATTCAGTTTCAAAAGGGGGGAAGGGAAAGCACATTTTATTGTTTTTAAATATATATACAACTGTTTTTTAAATTTCAAAAAGATGAAAGCTGAATTGTTTATTTAGGTGTGTATGAAACAAATATCTAATTATATTAGTTCTATTCTAAGAGTTTTGCCTTTAAATTATAGCTAGACTATCAATCTATATATACTAATAAACTTTTTGATTAACGAAATTCGTCCTTATCGAAATGAATGCAATCCGCTCATTACACCCCTTTAAGGTTGGAGTCGAAATATGATACTCTTATTTCTTTTGTAGTTTACAGTGTTGTGTATACAGGGTTATATTTATTTTTTTAGCTATAAGAATAAAACAATATTTGCATTTTGACTACCGGCGTAGTTTCTTGTCAGTTGTTCTTCGTCCGTGGTAATAGAACAGTTTTTAATACATACGAATATAAGAGCGTGTGTACACTTAATGAAGGAAAATAAACGAAATAAACGACTTTTCTTTTTTTACTAGCTTAACTTCAATCAACTTAACTTTAACTTCATCCGAAAAAGTATGTGATTTAAATTGTGTTTTCATGCTTAAAAATAAGCCGATGAGAGCGCTATTTTCTCTGATGCTTCTAATGTAATTATTTGCTCCAATTTACCAGTTTTACGGCTAGTTAAAGGTTACAGTTTGTAACTTGCATGGCTGCGAAATTGCACGCGACATGGCGAAATAGCAGGCATCGCTGCACTCCGGCTATGCGACGGGGCTGTGCGGTCGCTGTGGCGTGGCTGTGACAGAGAGAGGGTCCTATTGGTAGCACGGAGCGGTAGCTGCATCGAAGTACCTTGCCTACATCTTATCGGTCGCTGCAAATAGCTAGCAGATGTTTCCGTGCTGTATTCATAGTCCCATTCAAAAGCGGCTCGAAGCTCAAGGGCGCGTAGACTTGCCTTCCCTGCCAGAGGTCATAGGGTCACATCCCCGCCAGGGTTCATACACCACTTTAATTTATCTGTCTGAGTTCCTTGGTTCGGAACCCATCTAAAACAAACCCTTCCCATACTAGGTGGTGGTTAAGACCGCCCGGTGTGTTACAATGGCATCCGATGAAAAGTTGGTCGGAACGGCAATGAAAAATCGTTCGCGGTTTTCATCCAGTTCAATGTAGCCGTGCTCATAAAGGGAAAGTCCTAGCTAATACCATAACGGTGGGTGTGGTATTAGCACAGGTGGGTATTAGCATCTATGTTCAATCACATAAAAAAATATTCACAAGCGTTGATTTTAGAAAATATATTTGCACCATACCTAATCGACCAGTTTGAAGTTGTTTTTGTTAAGGTGCAGCAGTCAGTCTCCTAGTTGCGGTCGACTAAACATGGTAGTTCCTTTCGATTTTACATAATTACATGAATACATTATTTTTAGGGTGTGACTATAATAATAATAATTGTGTTTTATTTCGGCCCATATATCCATATTGGATTGGACCATATCACATTCTAATCAATTCAAGATCACAATTAAAATAAAAAAAAACAATTCAATATAAGATTATGTATGTCTAGGTACCCTTAGACATGATTTATTACAGCATTGCATTCATTTTCTTGCTAGTCGAAGTTGGATGAACACGCCCTCCCTCTATAAATATGTACGTACGTTCGCAATTCTTTCCAAAACATTCCCCTCCGTGCAGTAATTGGTTGCCTCCGGTTCCTCCGGCAGCCTTAATTGAATGCGCTTTGTGCGTGCCGGACGAGTGTTTTCATCTCTGTTGCATTGTCTGTTCTTAATCAACCAGTCGTGGGAGCCGACAAGATGGTGCCCCGATTCATGTTGCGGGGATGATGCGTACTTGTTCACCCTCTTGTTTTTATAACATTTTTCTTTCAAAGCAAAATATTTATGAAAATGATCGGGAGCGAGAACATCACGCTCACGCGAATAATAGACAGTTTTCTTATGATCATCGCGGCACATGGCGTATGCCAGAAAGTCACATAACGCTCATGGGAAAAAATCAACTTACCTCGATTTGTAGGACCAGAAGTCTGTGTTTTTTATCCACTAGCCATTATTATTATATTTGGATATTCCAGAATAAACCATGCCACGTAATACACTCACTTGTGGAACTTGGGCAGGCAATTTGGTGCTTATCGTTATGCCCGATATTTAGGGGGACCGCTTTCGCCGTGAAAAGCCCCACAATATTGTACTTAGTATAAGTACGAGTTAAGTAACCCAGTAGCGCCATTAAGAGTCTTCTTTATTTACTAGAGGGCCTGATTAGACTCTTAGAAAACTAAAATTTCTTTCGACAAGAGATATAAACTTAAATAAGGCAGGGATATTCTGGTCGACAAAAATGCGGAGCCGGAACCATCAAGATTGGATTTTATAGTTGTCTAGCTTAACATTTCTACAACTTATAAATTGCAACTAAGTTCTAAAAATTTTAAAAATGTCAAGGGTGCGATGGCCACAAGAGTCTTTCACTTGGTTTTATTTCGTGTTGTAGAGACGAAACTTTATTGGACTACATCATCGGTATAGGTACCGCAGCTCACTAGAATCAGAACCTTATGAATGTTGTTTTCGGATCGGATGAGACGAGCAGATCCGCCTGTTCTAGATATCTGTCGGTGCTGAAATATCTGCCTAGGGCTCTGTCTTGAAGTCTTGGAGCTCTGGTCCGGCGTTGCTAGCTTTGTTTTACGAGCGTATATATTAAGTTAGGGAAAGCACTGGGAAAATCTATTAGCGCAAAAGTGAAGGGGCCTTGATTGTGTGGCTGCCTTGTGTATAGTCTCACCAGGATTTATTGACACGACTTACCGACCTCAATGTTTTACCCGTTCTGAAATTTTCTATTCGAGCAGCCGTGACGTTGTTTACCATCATATCTAGGACTCACTGTAAATTGTAACGGGTGCTCGGCTGACTGGACGCCAGGACAAAGGGTGGGCACCACAGTGTGTCGAAAATATTTTCCGTGAAATCTTTATTTTTCTCGCGTAAATATTTTCTTTTATTTCTTTTGTAAAGAAGTATTTATTATGAGAGAAATTATCAATATTTTGAGCCTGAAATATAATTAATTACTCTCTTATCTTTTCAGGTATGCCACTACCGGCTGACAACTTTGGCGTTATCTTTAGGTAGGAGAGAGTACCATTATTTACGTTCTACGTTATAATATCTTGACTGTCTGCAAACGTTGCCTACCAACGAGAACACTTCATTTCGTGGAGTATTTCTGAAGATGAATATTATTACTTCACTCCAGTGAGGAGCGACGCCGACGTAGGGTGCGTGAGGGTGGAAGATGTTTGGCGCCGAACCCGTGATTCAGAGGAGCCGTTTCGATTTGTAACGTCAAACCGTGTATTTGCAGATATTGCTTTATATACAACTAGAATGTGAAATCGTTTTGTGCTTATTTTTATGATTTTGTGTTTGTGTTGCATAGAATAACCCTGATTTTAAGAATTTTTTTAAAGTGCAAATTAGATAAACATAAGGATAAACTGCCATCCATAGTATTATTATAAATTCGAACGTAACTCTGTCTGTCGGTCGTGTTTTCACGCCTAAAACGATAAAACAATTTTGATGAATTTTGTTATAGAGCTAGTCGGAACCTTGGGGAAGAACATATGCTATATACCTTTTGTTGTGAACATTAAACTCGAAAGGGGTGAAATATGGGGAGCGCTTATCCAGGAAATTATTGGCCCCTACATCAGTTCAAATCGACATTGACCCGAACAAAGCCGGGTATCTTAGCTAGTATTTAATAACCGTTATGGGGACTTAAACTTTAAAACTTTTAAGGTGATGTGTGCGTTGGCACCACCGATCGTGCGTCTCTATTTCTGTCTTTACTTGAAAAATACAATAATTTATAAATGAAACGTTATAAAAAAATGCTAAAATTTGTAAAATAGTTGAAATACACAGTTTCAAACAATTATTAATTTTAAATGGAAGCTTTTGGCACACTTCCTCACGTAAGGTTCTATAACTTTATGGATTTGTTTAAGTAAGTCATCGCCACTGCCGAAGAAGGATTAGCAAAAGGAGACGGTGGTCTACTTTGACGCACCTCCCCCTGAAACTGTAGGTCCTCTTAGGTAGTACGGTTAATCCCGCCCGGGTTGGTACCAATGCATTGAATGAACGATGGTCGAAGTGGCAATGGAATTTATCCGTGTTTTTTATCCAGTTCAATGTAGCCGAACAATAAAAGGAAGGTTCTGGCATTGCACCTAGAGGTTCAGTTTGGTATTAGCCATCCAATTGCATAAAAAAAACCTGATCCTGTTAGAAAGAGTACCGGGTAAAACCGGCCGACGATGGCAAGACCGTTTGCCGTAAGCTACATACATACATACTTTCTTGGAGGGTAAGGCAGTGATAACACAGTGCCATACGGTACACTCACAGCACATCTCTTTGGCTTCATCTACAGACACATCTTTTCATTCATGCTCTACGATTACGGGTTCTACGTATCTGATCTTTGCGAAGTATTATTGGTGCGGTATGGAACCAGCGTATCATTTTCTGCTGTAGGGTGACATACTACCACCTTAAATAACGAATATAAATCAATATAAATCGACTTATAAGTTAGTCTAAATACCTAAAATGCAACTATCGAAGAAGCGCTGGCGTTTGCGCGCATCGGGCTCACGAGCATTCTTTCGTTAATCCATGACTAATATGTAGTTTTCCCTCTGCTTTTACTATACATCATTATGATGGAAAATAATGTCCTAGTTTCCCCGGGAGCTGAGTAAAAACGCTTGTCCGTGCTAATGCCATTTTTAACGAGTGCATTATATCTAGCGGAATACATTAAGTTCCGTGGTGTGCTTGCCTGTACCGGCGCACTCAAACAAGCCCATTATGACAGCATTGTTGGCTTTCAGTTAACTATGCTCTCAGCAACGAGACAGCTGATGTTCGCTTAATTTGGGCTATTTAAGCCTCGAAGAGATCGTTATTTCGTTACCAAGGCTACACTAAATTCTATTCTGTGCCAAGCGGTACTAAGTGTTGAATCTTCTTTTCTAATTCAAATGAAGCGGTAATAAGTTGAATTTTATGTCCTAATTCAAATGAAGATGTGATTTTTCTACATCTAACGTAAACTTAACCAAGAATTTACCTTTGAATGCGCACTCATTTGAACACACGTAAATATATGTTCCTGTGGAGGAAAGAAATACGCATCAGTTCCGTAATCTTCAAGTACGTAACCTTCACTAATTATTTGGCATAGAATAATCAATACAAAAGAAAATGGTAAATTTCATTCACTTTGCAAAAAGGTAAGAAAAGGTATGCAACTAAAATATTAACGAACTGTAACCTACCTAGCATAGCAAAAAATACATGCCATCTGGGTGGCCACTGACATATAAATTCAACAATTGTTAAAGCCCGTGCATCTGCTGCGACCATATATTTAGTGTGTCCCGTCATAGACCTAACATAGCGCGCTGTGCTCACAATACGAACAAAGCGTGGGAGTGAGACGTCAACTCAAGTACCACTTCCGCTAGTTAGAGGAGGATGGAACAAATCTGCCCGATGAGACAACTTCTGAAATCGTTATCAATACATTGAAATCGCGCTCATGGAATGTCAAATGTTTTTTTGTGAAATCTTTATGATATCTTTATTTTTCCTTAAATAAAGCATGGTGACCTGTGTAATTATAGATTGTTTAGTGAACGTGACCTAAAAAACTAGGACAAAAAACCCTTTTTTGATATTAAATAAGGGGTGACCCACTGATTCTTTGACGATCAAGTTTCTAAACATTTCCTCAATATTTCAAAGTGAAACATAACTTAACTTCAGATCATTATTATGAAGCTACACAGCTCTCGCGCTACACCGCGCTCTCTTTTTCAGTAGCACGACCACCGCGCCCACACACGTCATTTTTTATAATAAATATAATTATATAAAAATTCGGCGTGTGAGAATTTCACTGAACTCTTCCTAAATGGCTAGACCTATTTTGATGTCAATGTTTTTTGTGCATTACAGCGGGTCCCTGGATGGCTTGGATTTATAATTTGGCCCGATAGGCCCGTCTCACGTAAAGAAATGCCCATAACGAAATAGAGCCCGTAAACTCAGCTATTTTAATATATTATGTTCATTTTGATTATTCGCATTGCCGTATCGTATTCGCAAAGTCTTTATTTCATTGAAATGTGGAAGTCTTAAAAAATACTTAACCAATTCAATCCATTTAACAAACTGTTTAATGCAAGTTTGGCAAAATATACAATCTAAGGCGACCTTGATCTGTTACATTTTCTTAGATCTTGTCTTGAATTGGCACTAGGAGCACAGAAAAAGGAATGATGTAATGTATGTAATGATAAAGTAATGATGAAATAACCCCCAATTGTGTGGGATCTTATGTTAGACTGCATTCCTGGAGTGATAAGATGCCAGGTCTTTTATTAAACTCGATTGATAAATAACCGAAATACATTCAGTTTCTGAACCATTTTTCACGTGTTTTAAAAATCGAGTCAGCTTTAAATGCTAGCTTGCTGTCCCCACTCGGTTATCTCAGCCTAGTTAAACTATCCGGAAATATTTAAGCAGCGGCGGCGGCGCGGCGCGCAACCTCCGACCGGAAAACTACCGCAGGGGTGGAAGGCAATAAAACAGGAAAAGTAACACGAAACTTATAACAAGAAGCCTCCCAAGTACGAGTGGCCGGAAATGACACTAACTTTCGGTTAAGCCGCGCTAAAAGTTTGCGCGGTTTTTCCCCTTAATGAGATAAAGGGATCTGCAAAATAGGATTTTTTCTTAATTGGCGATAACCCTTTGTTTGCAAATAAAACTTTTATTTTTCTTAGAAAAGAGACTACTGTTTCTGTTTCCTTCTTGGATTAAAGAATTATGCAATCGAAAAAGAAAAAGCGACCATCGATATATGCCACACAATAAGATCAAAATACGATGTAGCAAAAATTAAAACAAACATGAGAAAATGTCCAAATACATTTAAGACTTTAACTATTTAATTAACTATTGAATCTTGCAAAAGCTCTTTTTATTTTATTTTTTTTATTCACAACCATTAAAAATCTTAAAAATATTCAAAGCATAGCACGCTCAATAAAGAGTCGCGACCCCTCTTAACCCGGCGAGGTCACATTGAAACCGTTCAATGCTTAAGTTCCGAGAGCGGAAACTCGTTTTTCAGGGGAAACCAATTCCAAAGCCGAACTCGCCACAAGCGCCTTCGCGTTCGCCGAAATTCATCCGGCGTTATTGATGTCTCCTATTATTCTCTCCGCGAAGGCTCCAGATAAACAAGGAAACTTCCCGCTTCTCAACAATATTGATATCTGCAAAACAAAATGATAAATTGCCTGAAAACTGGGGTTATCCGGTTCTCTAGGGGACTATAACTCTGCTTATGCTTTAAGCGAAACGGCTGTCAGTGCCGAGTTTATCCCGGCTCCAAGCTCGCTAAGTCACCCCTCTCTCTCTGATTTAAAATATCATTTGAAGGCGGTTCCTGTGATCGTTATGCGATTGTGTGGTACAAGTTAGTCAAATTATCTTGTATTCGGTTCCTACAAGACACCTTAATGTGATTTCCTGTTTGTATATAGGAAAACACTGAAACTGTCGTAAGTATCAGTAGTCAGTTGTTCATAATTATAAAATATTGTTTTTTTTTTCTAAAGTTTATTCAGAAGTGAAGATTACTTGCATTAGGCACTTAAAGAAGATGGCTCGCTTATTATCGACATAGGTTTTCATATTTTTTTAATGTCCCTCCATAGTTTCCAATTTCACTTTATAATTTTTAGTTTCCTTTTTCGAATGCCAAAAACTTTAACGAAAGAATTATGGAAATTTAATTTATAAATGTGGTATTACCCTAAACGTTACTCAAACTGAAAATGGCTAGAATACAGTTGATTATAGATGTTTTGAATTTATATTAATTACCAGGTATTGAATAGTAAACCTGTTGTTGAGCTGATCAACAGAAATACTTTCTATGCCGATTTCGGTATTTAAAAAAATGAAATGATTTATATTACAAACTCAATTTACTATAAGGTTGTCTTGGTGACACAAGCTTGGGAACATTGGAAACGGGTTTTTCCGTTCTTATTTTTTTGCAATGACTTCAGCCATATGAATAAGTACGTTAAAAAAATGGCTATTGTGCTCACTCCCCCGGCAGTTAGTTCCATTTACTGCGCCGCTCTAGCGTGGTATATGAACAGCGCGGAATAGGTTTTTGCGTTTTATCGAGAGCGTCGCGGATAACCTGCCGCAGAGCACTGCAAGAATAGAGAAACGGAATAACATTTGATTGACTTTTCTTTGGCCGATGTCTATTAACTCTCCCGGCGATAAAAAGTAAAGGACCAAAATTACTTTTCAGGTCAAATCAAATGTTTAGGGCTACGTGAACTCGATGATGCTGCGTTTGACCTTATTTTTATCACCTGGACTCACGGAGAACTAGACTCTTAGATAAATTGTCGTTATTAGAAACGATAATCTATTCATTTTTAACCAAAACAGTAACACGCATTCTAAATAACCTTACAGCACACACATAATAAGCTTTACCGCTAGGCTACGAGAGGCATCGTGACCGTACCGTATTGCACACACAGAATCAGCTTTTGCCGCTTGGCTACGGACGGTATCGTATCCGTACAGAATTAGCTTTACCGGTAGGCTATAGGTGTATCGTGACCTTGCAGCATCCTGCACACATACCATTAGTTTTACCGCTAGGCTACGAGTGGTATCGTGACATTACAGCATCCTTCACACATACCATTAGCTTTACCAATGATCAACGGGTGGTATAGTGGCCTATAAGTGTCCTGTACATACCTATTAGCTTTTCGCGCTAAGCTATATAAAGGTAGTATAGTAACCTCAAAGTATCCGACACACACACCACTGACTCGACCGCCAAACTCCTGATGGTTTCGTATTCATTGTATTACACGTTCAAACAATCTGTTGCTTTGGCATCGCCTCGACACTTCTTCACGACAACACTCAACCTCTGTACACTTCTCTGTCAACTTGTGCTTAGGTCATTCTCACAGTGCGCGTACCGATCAAGCATCCGCACGAACTAATCCCCCAATCTTCCTTCATCGCTTGCCCGCTCTCTGGCTTGCTCACCGCATCCGCGACCCGTGTTTGACCCCTCCAATTTTGCCAGGCGATCACAATAATATTTAGTTCATACCGACACCACATTCTTCAAATTTTAACTGTATAGCTTGAAATAATAATAATACTGGCTCACGTCGTCCCGGCGAGCGCCGCCACCACGGCCTGCACCCATCGGCGTGCTTGCAAGAGGCTCTCTCGCCGCCGCCGGTGGAGAAGACAGTTCTTTATTTTTTAGTATATATTTAATTGTAAATTTAAAAATAATGTAAATGAAACGTGTAAGTAAATGCTATAATGTGAATAATAATAAAAAAAAATGATTATTTTTCACACTCACAAAAAAAATCAGTTTACAAAGCGAACCTTTTACTTTATAATTTGAACTCTGAACAATTTCGTAATACCATTAAGGATGTTCCGACCCATACAATGTTTTTTTTTACACTGAACGCAAAAAGTATTTCACTTTAAGGCACGAATTCGTCAAAAATATTAAATATCTCTATAGTAGTTGCAGTGAAAACATATTCACAATTTCAGGTTTGATCGTTTCGTTGTAATTGCCGATTAGAAGTTTGACACCGTTAGATGGCGCTTTTAAATAGAAATCGTATTTAAAAAAAAATGTAACAAAACCAATAATCCTGAAATTGTGAATTTGTTTTCGCTGCAAGTAATATGACTATATTAAACTTTTATTATTAATTCGTGGCTTAAAGTGCAATACTTTTTGCGTTATGTGTGCAAACAACTTTATATGGGTCGGAACAGCCGTAACGCGGCGGCTGCCTCTGCCTCGTAGCGCACTGTGATAACTGTCGCACCACTTCGCGCGCTCAAATTGTTAGGAATCACCTCAACACACACTCCACAACAGCCCGGCCTACGCACATGTTTACTTCTCGCATGAGTACATAGATATTTTTTCACGCGTCGATTTATGTACTGGTATACACACTTACGTGCATACGATCCCCGCAGTTTACATATTTGTGATATTATCTGTACTCCAATTCTAGAGTATCACAACGTGTAAGGAAAACCAGTTATGTGGCGTGTGTGCTCTTAGCAAATTATTATAACCTTTATATTATGATTATTTTAAAAATATTGTAGTAATAACATCTTTAAATGATCTTAATTTGATCATAGTGATATAAATGTTGGATTGTTGTTGTTAAGCAATTTTCTGTTACGGAGACGCAATTTTCTTCAATAAATAATTACTTCTGATCGTTTTAAACATGCTTTGGGATTTATGCTAAATGCGCACTGATTTAGCTTTGTAATTTTGAACAGATATCTTATTACTTTCTTTCTCGTCTTAGGATAGTTATTTTACACGATTTATGTATATTTTACAGACGTCTTATTAGTGTGAATTTCCGTCTCGACAGTCCGTTTAACTCTGAATGCATGCACTTGTTTGAGGGCTTCATGAAAACTCCCACGAAGAAAAATGAATCCTCAGCTAAAATCGCTGCAAACCTTCTAACTGCTTTCATTACAGCAGCAGCTTCAATCCGAAAGATTGTATTACCTCAATTGCTCTACAACTGATTCAGCTTATATTCAAACCGAATAAAGTATGTAATTGCTCGCTGCTTTTAACGCAGAGTCCCGCGTAAAGTATGCAGAAACGGCACACTGATTCTAAAAGCTACGACATAGCCACTGAAAACTCAACTCTGCGTTCTTCTTGCGAAGGTCTGTAAATTGATTAGTATTGCAAAGTCGCTCCATACGGGCAGCGGAGTCTGTTTAGAGCAGGTGCTGAATAGGTGCGCCTGGATGGTTTTCAATGGGTGCAGTTTCAGCTGTGGTCGATAATGAAAACTGCGGTAAACGAGCGCACCTACCTATTCACCCGCACGCCTGTTGAGGCCAGCGGCCGCTATTGTTCGCTGGCGATTGATAGTTTGCGGTGAAGCATGATTACATACATTGCAGTCGACTACGCACCACGATAACTATGAGATATTGAACTCTCTGGGAGGCTGATTAGGCCTTTTGTTTAACCTCCCTCACCTTTTTACCATGCCACAGGCTGGGCATGCATCCTTTTTATGTCGACAATCCCATAATAATAACCAACCGATGCCCTAGTAATCTACCCTATCTATAGGATTCGTACACCCTCTGCCGAGGTATATCCCCCAAAATACAATTTGGACATGGTGTGAAGAAGCACCTGCCCGACTGGCACGCTTATGTGAGGCCCTGGGTCATGAAATTTTTTTTATGCAACCTGCATGGATGGCTAATACCACACAACTACCGCTATGATATACCAACCAATTCACCATGTTCCCAAAGCAATTAGGTACCGTGCCAGGGCCTTCCCTTTATGAGCGCTTAACATAAAAAACCAACGATAAAAGGAGTAAATATATTTTTTATGATTTTATGATATGATATTATATACGCGTAATTATTTACAGAGCAGTCCAATTTTAATCGTTTTTTTTTAATCGACAGGGTAAACCTTTAAGTTGGTCCCGTTTACATTTAAAAAAATAACACCTTGAACCAGCGTCGGATTTTTGTTAAGTATAGGCTAACCTCACTTTGTATAACCAAAGTGAAAATCTGCCATGACCTAAACCGCCTATTAGCAAATCCATTGTTGCAAAAGTGTAGGAAAATAGCGGTGAGTTATCGTTCGTTCATCCACTGAATTTTGCGTATAACCCAGTATACCACGCATAACTTTGTACTGTAGTTTTATTTGATATATTTTAGCCACAAACAAATTAAAAACATAATTGACAGTGAATGTAACAGATTGAACAGTGGCGAGGAATAACTAGGATATTATCTTTTCTAGATCGAAGAGGATTACCATCTAGGATAGCTATAAAGATGATATAGAACTATATTATAGCAGAGGATAGTCAAATATTACGTGAACCCTATTTGAATATACTAACTAATTAAAATCAAAAACTTAACCCAATAATGGATTCACGATCAGCGATCTTAATCAATCTCTGCTCACGCATTGCTCACGATACTTGCAATATGATGTTTGCAGACCGTAGCTAATAATTGAGATCGAGATCTGAATTCTATTAGCCTACCATTTTAAAAGACAAAACAATATATACAAGGCACATATGATATGTTTGAATCATAGATATTTAATCTATGTATAAAGTATAAAGTTTGTATGCAGAGTGGGCTGTCCCGGGACACACTGCAGTGCGGGTGCAATTTATGCATTCCCGAACGAAATTACCACTTTCGTTCGTATTCAGGGCAGGATTTATTCGCACATTCGGAATAATTGAAGTGCACTTTTAAACAATGGCACAGCGAATATACTGATCTTCCTACCGCACTTTGCTGTATCCACAGTTTCAAAGTTAAATTAACTATGATTTGATTATGACGCAGATTTGCAAGTGATAGCAATTAATGCTCCTTACGTTTCGTGGTAGATGGAGTTTATCGATTCGTCTGTAAATAGTGTGCGGTCGTTTTCTCTAGTGTTATAGCTGCGATGGGAACATATATTTTTATCAACTAAGTTGTGGAACGGTCATACCAGATATACCGAAAACATCAATCTCGCGACGAGATAATCTTTATTATTACAATTTCTGTGTGCATATTTTCGTAATTATTCTCCTTCTAAATAGCTTGACCGATTTTAGTACTAATGGGGTCAGCTGGATGGCGCTGTTGCCTAGGTCCAGTTTTTTCTTACATGTTTTTAATATTTCTTTTATTACTCACATTGAAAACACGTAATTGCAAATTTTCAGCCTTCTTAAACAATTTTTTTAAAATCCTTTCTTAACTAACCGTTTGAATAACAGGCGTATGAATAATACAATTTCTGAATGTAATTTACGGGCTCCACTCGGGTGAATGTCCAAAACGAAATTAATCCAAGTAAAACCGGGGACCTCACCTAGTGTCATTATATAATTCCAAAGAATTGAAAGAGTTTTCTTGCGAGCTGGCTTTTTTTTTCACAGCGCCTCTCTCGGTTCGGCACGAACACAGAAATTTGAATTCACACATATTTAACATTGGCAGGAACAAGAAGGTTAAATCAGAGTGAACTAGAGACACTCTCGGCAATCGCGTCGCCGAGTGATAGCCTATAGAGGCAAACTCCACAGAACGAGCTCATAGCAATGTCGACTAGGCGCGCGATTCGCTATAATCTAATATGGAAGGTGGTTGCATACCGGGAGATATGGTCCAAAATGTCTAGGCCTATTTGGAGCAAAAAAAGATAAATAACATTTTGTTGTACGGCTTAAAGGTGTTTCGCCTGCCCCATAAATTTTAATTTTGTTGGTATGAGCAAAATGTATGGGAACGGCGATTTTTTATGAGCCGTACAGCGAAATGTAATCTACTTTTTTTGCTCCAAATAGACCAAGAAACACCTGGTTAACGTTTGGAATCTCCGCTAACAACCTGTATATTCGTACAAAAGCGACAGAAGTTTAAAAAGTGTGAAGCATTACACAGTGATCTAATCATCTGTGAATGTTTCAATCAATAATGTTCCCTATTTTTTTTTTAAAACCTTTGAAAACGATTATGGCGACGCTTGTATTACTAGCGAACTATGAACATCTCGCGTCCATTAGTTTTTTAACGCTCTTGGGCAGGAATATACATGTAGATGGCATACGCTTCCAATAGAGACGCGAAGTGACGCGGTGGCGGCGGCGGCGGCGAGGCGCGGAGCGGCGCGGAGGCTGTGAGAGCTTTGAAACCCGATAGCTCATTGAGGGGAGCTTTCGGTAATTGACGCGCACTTTACTCCGAAACGGGAGAGGTGACACCAACCGTTACACTTGTTAACATAACATCCCCTCCGACATTCATATTAGCGTGATATATATTACTTTCCAATATTTTCCATGTGGGTGGGTCAGTATTGTTTTTTTTTTTTATCTGACTGGACATGGATGGCTGATACCACACCTTCTGTCATGATATAAGCCCAATACACCACATGGGAACTAGGTGCCATGCCAGGACCTTCCTTAAATTGCACGGCTACATTGAACTGGATTGCCGCTTCGACCATCGTTCATCCAATTCGATGGTACCACCCCGGGCGGGATTAACCCTACCACCTAGTAAGTAAGGAAGGGGACCTACAGTTTAACGTGGAATCCGAACCACGGCCAACCTCTCTCAACGGTCGAATGGTCACCCATCCAAGACCAGATCGGACCCAGAGTTGCTTAACTTTGGAGAGCGATCGCCGAAGTGTCGCGCCACTGGGCCACTGAGATTGTTGGTTAGAATGACTATTTTTTTCTACTGTGCTTGGATGGACGCTGAAAATTTTTATAAAAAATAAATAATGTGCCTCAACTATTCCATTTAATCGTTTTGCATTACAGCTGGAAGATTGACACTCATGCCTGTCTTCTTTTTCACCAAGAAAATGACAAGTAAAGAAAGAGATTTTGAACCAACCGACCGTGAAGTCATATGGGTTGACGGTTCTATGACAGCAAAATTAGCTCTCGTGCATCGCTGTAAGATCGAGCGGACCATTAGCGGTGTAAGGGTAAAAGTTATCAGGAAAATGCTGAAATTTACCAGGTATAGGAACCCTTCAATTAATAAGAGAGCCGCGGAGGCGTTAGCGATGCGTGGCAGATGAGGGTCGGACGTAGGAATTTCATTCGCTCAGGCGCCGTGTGGAGCTCTATGCTCGCGCTCTGCCGTTCGACACCCGATGATTTATAATGGGTGAACGCCGTGGAGAGACGCAGCTGTCTGGAGCTGCGTCCTCACCTGTCATTTTTTCGTGCGAAATAGCAATGAATAGCAGCGAAACAGCGTGAGCACTCGTGAATGTGCAACGCTGGCAAGAAATGGCATGCCGACTGGAATTTCATTTGTTATTTCATTTATTTAAACTTTTTTGGTAGACAAACCACACTAAGTTAGGTCAATGATAGATCCGCGGATTCGATCAACCAGTGAAGAAAATTCCGCAATGATTCTTAACTGTTTTGGATAAAAAGGAAATGCACCTACTATTTGAATCACTGTCAGCAATTTTCTAACTCAACTTAAGCGTACATGTAGGCAAATGCTTTCCGAAAGCGAATTCGCGCCCGGCGGCGCAGTCGGTTGTACGGGTAACGTATTATATGGACACATTGTCTATGCGGCAGCACCTATATAGGTAAATCCCACATGGCATTTAAGTTCTTTTCTCCTGTGGATAAGAAGAATAGGCTCCTGTTCTCATAATTACAGATTAGGCCGGCTTTAATTCTGACAAGGACAAAAATATATTTGCAAACATAATGTTCGCAAAACAATTTATTTATTTTATTTTAATTGAACCCAAAATGCACTCGACCCAATGATGCTTCTTCTAATCTTCTAATCAGTTACTGTCGAATTGAACACGTTGTATTTCTTGAACTCAGTTAGAAACACAAGAGGTTTTACTTTAGTCTTCGTCATTTTAATACAAGTAAAATGAGTCACTTTATCGTATAAAATATCGAAACAAAATAACGCAAATATTGACATAATACCCTCGTTGCGAATGGGTAAGAGATAAGTGATGGTATTTTTTGTTGAGATGATGAAAGAAACATATTAAAATTCCGCCTGGTTTCATACGGTAATACGAAGTGGGTGGTATTTATTGGAAATCTACATATCGACAATTTTCTTCGCAGAAATATTGGAAAAACGGGCCCTTTTGTCCCGTCGAATATCTAAAATTACACAACATGATAACATCAGGCAAAATTACAGCGCACTGAGGCTTCGTGTTTGGCTCAAGCAAACCGGCTTATTTATCTACAGATTAACGTATTCAGAACCCACGTACTGCAAGTAACACAGATAGACCCTACCTCCCTTTGCAAATGGCGAACCGCAAGCTTTCAGGCTAAATTAAATCCATCGCCTGAAACATGACGCGTGCTCGGGTTTATTCATAAATTAAATGTACACGCGTGTATGCGGAAATCGTCCACTCGCGTGGACGTAACGTATACCCAGCCGGGTGGGGTAGGCAGACACGGCGACGCGAGCCAAAAGCTTCCAGGACGGATGTAATTAATTGGCGCATACAGGACGGTACGGGTATGCAAATGCCGCGGGCGCGGGGAGGGGCAGGTAATGCGCTAATGCACCATACATCAGGCATTTAAATCATTACTGTGCCTGAGTGTAATAACGAGGAAAATTTTCGACGTGGGCGGTGGACATATTTCCGAGTACTTTTTAGGGTTCCGTACCCAAAGGGTGCCAGGAACCCTATTACTGAGCGTCGCTGTCCATCCGTCCGCCTGTCCGTCCGTTTGTCACGGAGCTGTATCTCATGAACCGTAATAGGTAGACAACTGAAATTTTCAGAGTGTGTATTTCTGTTCCGGCTATGACAAAAAATAAATTAAAATTAAAGGGGACCACAATACAAGAAACGTGATTTATTTGGGTCAAATCTTGTATAATCGTACGGAACCCTTGGCGTGCGAGTCCGACTCGCACTTGGCCGGTTTTTCTCAACATCAACATAGGTTTTCTTTTGTTTTCTTTTATTGTGTTTCCTTAGATAATGTTTATGTTAATGACTTAATTTACTTTACTTACTCACTATAATCTCTTTATTTTGCATTGTTTAACTGTACATGTTTTCTGGTTTGTATTATTTGTGATCTTTTTACTCTGTAATTTTGCTATTAGTCGACTTGTATTATTTCCACGTGCATTACGGTGCTGGGAATGTATTTAGTTATTGTCTAAGTTTCTTCTATTATCTAAACTTTGTACATTCCTGTTTGTTATGCCAAATATATAAAATAAAATAAAAATAAAATTGCATTTTTTTTAAAGACTCCGCGTCGACACGTGAGAGTAGTTTTAGGTATACCGAGAAAGATAGTAGAATTACATCATGGAATGAATTTTTTTGCAACATTGTTTGTTGAAAATGTATCAATTTATCACCACCATCAATGAACCTTATATTTTCGAGCATAGTTTAACTAGTGGCTCTCTGAGCTGTAAACCTCGCGAATCTGTCTTTGCCATATATTAGTATTGTATCGGGGGTAGGCCACTTACGCATTCTAGAATGATATATCAATATTTGTACGGCCACTGGTGGCATGTTTTCCATGTTGATTATGAATGCTTCTAAAATTTGATTACGAGATTGTCTTTGCAAAACTTAAAACTGAAGAAATGCTCACCGCGCTCCTAGAAACAAAATCCTATTATTATCCTTGTATTTTTCTTACTGTATTCAGTACCTAATGCTTTAGGTCTTGTCACAAAACATTTTTTGAACATTTTTCGACTTTTTCACTACAGGACAAGAATCGGTTGAGAAATGCGACTTGTAGAGGAAAACAGCTGGACAGCCGGACTGCCGGACATACGAAAGATTTTTTGCAGAAGCTGAAACGGAGACGCTTCGCTCGGTCAATAATTTAGGTTTGGATTTTTCTGCACTGGAAACATTGCATTGCATATTGTTTTATTTAATACCGATTCTCTTCCTGAAGTTGAAGGCCGGCTATAATAGGTATTCTGTGGTGAAAGCTTAAAAAAGGTGGAAGTGTCACTTAACAATATGACCAACGAGTGCGCACTCACACTACTAGCACCGAAGTAATATGAGTCTAAAGGCAAATTACCATATACGTACGTTTTTAGGGTTCCGTACCCAAAGGGTGAAAACGGAACCCTATTACTAAGCCTCCGCTGTCCGTTCATCGGTCCGTCCGTCCATCCGTCCGTCTGTCACAGGGCTGTATCTCATGAACCCTAATAGGTAGGCAGCTGAATTTTTCACAGAGTGTTTATTTATTTTGCCGCTATAACAACATACAAAAAACGTGATTTTCGGGTGTTGATGGTACGAAACCCTGCGTGAGCGAGTCCGACTCGCACCTGACCGGTTTTTTGTAGTAGTGATTTGATCATCCTAATGCATGCAATTAACGACAAAAATTTTTACATTTTGATCAACTATCAACTCCTGCGCAAAGGTTATAAATTGCATAGTTAGTTCATAGTTCATTTATTTGATAGAGTTTTCTACACGTCACAATTATTTTGATTAGCAATTTTAGAAGAAGTATCAGTATTTAAAATAGGTACAGTACATGGCACAAATAAATAACAATGAGAAGCAGTCAATTGTAATGAAAAAAAAATTAAGTAAATAAATTAAGTTTACGTTTTAAAAAATGATTAGTCATACATAGTGCAGTTATGATTGATGGAGCGGCATGGGATCGTCTTCCAGGAATTCCTCTACACTGTAGTAGGCCTTTTTAAGAAGATGCGCTTTCAGAAGAGTGAACTTTTGCGAAGACTCTGTAATACGGATTGCATTGTCTATCTTATACATAAGTCGTTTCATTATTAACTTCCCTTACTCTCGTACTCAAATAGTGCAATATTAAATAGCACCGTGCAGACTAGATCGTTGAGTGTACGCACATGACAGACACGACAGATGGTGTAGCGAGCAGTGCTGTCCCGTGTCGGCGTTAATTGCTTGTAATCATTCATTACCTGAGCTGCGACCGACATTGCACTAATTGTGATTCGGCACTACGCTGCAAACCTTGAAACAGGGCTCACGCAAGGACAGGGGGGGAGGGGGCACATCTGGGTGTCACCATCGTAAGTTAACTCGACGGGTGAACAGGGAAGCAAGGGAGTGATCAAGTTTTAGTGGCATTTCGTACCATGCGAACAAACAAACGACGTGTGATTCATCAGAATTAAGAAGTTGCGTGATCATTATTAAGAGCGTCTTGATGATCTATTAAGTGTAAGGTTTGACGATGTTTTCTAAAAAAACGTTAAAAGTGGGCGCATGCAATTTACCATATTTAAACTTTGGCAACACAGAGGGGTGGAACAAGAGAAAAGCGCGGGAAAACGGACACATGGCTGATGGGGTCGTTTTGGGTTGGAAGGTATTTGGTAAGACAAAGTGGAAAGTGATAATTAAACGACTGTCTTAAAAAATTTACGCCTTAAAAAGTTAAAGGGTGTTTATATTTCACGCATTATCCTTACATAAGATGCATTCGTTAATTATTTAAAAGGGAATTATTGTAAACTCTGGTGCAACCATTACAACATTGGTGTAATCTCTGAATGGCTAGTAGGGTGAGCCGCCCGTTCCGCATTTTCGCTGCCTTCTCAACAGCATTAACCGTTGACAATTCCCATATTTTGGTTTCTCGCGGTTTCACCTTTTTATGCATGTTTTTGGAGCCTGTAAATAACTATATGTATATAGACGTAAAATATGCTGTACTTGATCTGATTATTCTGTTGTTTTACTACGCATACATTATTAAGGTAGGTAGGTTGTAGGGTTAATTCCGCCCGCTTTGATACCATCGCATTAAGGTAGGCTTTCCCGCTCAACTGGGGAGTTGAAACTCCCCAGACGTGGAAAGAAGGTCATGCGCATATTTCTTGTCAAAATCCAGGGTTACACTCAAAACAGCTTTATTTGATCGAACTAGATGTCTGATGACCATTGGCATTGTAAAATAGTGTTTGGTGCCTAAGTTATAAGGTTCGAAAGTTCGAATTTTTCGCGCATTTTATACAATAACTTTGGGGGTGGATTACTCAAAGATAAAATAAAAACATCATGAACAAAAGTTGCATGAAGATTTATAGTAATGTGTTTGTTTGTTTTTCGACTACAGCGGTTGTGATTTACTTTTAGCTATAAGTCGTTTTGTAATTAAAATTTTCGTAAATCTTACCAAATCAAACACTATGCGCATTGTCTGTTTTGTGGACATGTTGCATCCTCCTAAACACGGAGCCTGTCTATTTCTTTAAAACAGAGGAGGTCCCAGAGCGCAATAGCACGGTTTTGTACCGTGCCCGGGTATAAGTTAGTTCCGTCGGTAAGGGCCACCTAAAATGATCCAAGCGGCAATGAAAAAAGCCCCTGCTTTCTACCCAGTTAAATTTTATTCATTTCATTTCATTTATTTAAACTTTTTGGTAGTCAAACTACACGAAGTTACTTCACAAAGATCCGCGAATTCGATCAACCCAGTAATGAAGAACCCGCAAAGAAACTTCACGGGTTTACATAACATAATTTTCTGTCCACAATTATGAAATACATACTTAGATCTGAATGCTACTGCCAAACAATTCCTTGGTAGAACAGATTAAGGCAAAGAACAAAGAGCAATAGAAACAGCAACCCTCAGTTTAAGTTACTTACAACTAATAAAGTTACTAACGCAATTATATAAATTAATATAATTTATAGCATTACAAGTATACTCTGGTATAAAAGCTGTCGTCAACTTAACCTATGTCAGGTGTATAAAGCTCGTGATGAAAAAATATAGCCGTGAAATTAAAAAAGGTCCTGTCATGGCGTCAATTCCCATGTGATGAATTGGGCTTACATATATCATCATCGTGGTTATTAGCCATCAATGTCCAGTTACATACAAATAGGTGGTGTAGTTCCATTCTCTAGTTTTAAAAGTTTCAACTTTTTTTAGGTTAGTTGTTTCGCTTTCATTTTTGTTTGCTTTGTTTTTTGTTTTGTGCCAAAGTTTCCCTTTCCTTTGAATATAAACTGACGCCAACACGAATTTAATAATACATTTTGATCGTGTGTGTCCGACCGGTTTTGTTCTTCTTCCCGTGAGTCCTAGCAACAGTATGTTTGACCCAGGACTAAGGCGCTGGGGCCCAATCTACTTGACTACAAGCCTTCAGCCTCAGATCAGAACTGTATTTGATACGAATTTAAATACCCATGGTTAGTATACCGCATTTCAATGAAGCAAACTGGCCGTTCAGATACGATGCACCTTTCGAATAGCAAGTCGGTCGACTTGGCTTCGATATAAAGTGCCGGTTTCCAATGACGAACGGAATAATTTTAATAACGGCCCGTAAGCTTTGCTCCGCATGCAGACGAAGTTTACTAATCATTGAGAAAACCGCTATTCCAATTAAATTAATATTTAATATCTAATATCAAGTAACAAATATCTGTGTCCGCAAGCTTTTGTTTTTTTGAAAAATCCAAACCGAATGAAATTAAAGCAAAAAGAAAATCTTCATACGAATTTTGTTTTCTCTGTGATTTGACCCCGAATACATTTACCTAAAAAACAAACACATGCAGACACAGATATTTGTAGCCTAATATTAGATACCAAATATCAAGTAAGTTGGAACAGTGGTTTTCAAATCATTAGTAAACTACGTTTGCATGGGAAGCGAAATTTTCTGATGCTTACGGGCCGACCTTAAGTCTCAATGCTCGCTCTGATCTTTATTTCTGTTTATCAGATAGATATTCAAAAAGTATGCACAGTGTTACAGCAGTCTTAAATATGCTATCGAAATGTTTGAAGAGCCATGATTATAATAGCCTCGGGTAATCGTCAGGAGTAATACCAATGTTCTGATCAATATGATTCCCGCCTGCTATATCAAACTGTGCAAGGCTGTACTCGGCCAACTTGCGACTCCTACTTGCGTTCACTGACCACGCTGCCGCTCCTCCCTTCCCCCGCGCTTCAGCTATCTAGTGTCGCACCATGAATTACAAATTAATTTACTTTGTCTATTTATAGAGTTCTGTCGAGTTTATCAATGAACGCAGCAGCACCTTCGTTACTTAACGTAATGTTGTGTTAATGTAAATCTAATACTCATTTTTAGGGTTCCGTGACAAATGAAAAAACGAAATGCTTAAAATTTCATACATGACCGCAGTGTTGCGGTTTATAGAAAACTAGAGGTCTACTAAGTTTACGATACAAAGTGAAACTAGGGGTGGCCTACCCCTCACCTCACCTAACTGAGGGATGAAAGGTGCATATAAGCGTGCGCCGTATCATAAGATAGGTCTTCAAAAATGTAATGGTTTGAAAGCGATATTTTGTCTTGTATAATGCGCTTCAAAAGTCGTACTAAGAAATGTGTCCCCCTCTCTAATGCAACTATGCGGTGGAAATCTCTGAAAATATCGAAGATGGTAAAACTAGCATAACCTTAATGAAAGTGTTTTTGAAAAAGATGTATCGTGTAGTTTTTAGGATGTGGGATATTTCTAGTTACGTTCTTCCCAAAAAACGGCCAAGCGAATTACGGCACTGTGCGTAATCTGCTTCGCCGTTTTTAATAATCGCGAGAATGGCGTGGGGTTGCGCATCATCTTCGATGAGAATAAATTAGTGTCAGAGTAATTTCGTTATCCTGTTTAAACTTAAGGATGTTCCGACCCATACAATGTTTTTTTACACAGGACGCAAAAAGTATTGCACTTTAAGCCACGAATTAATAATAAAAGTTGAATATAGTCATATTACTTGCAGCGAAAACAATTTCACAATTTCAGGATAATTGGTTTTGTTACAATTTATTTAAATACGATTTTTATTTAACAGCGCCATCTAACGGTGTAAAACTTCTAATCGGCAATTACAACGAAACCATTAAACCTGAAATTGTGAATATGTTTTCGCTGCAACTATTATGGCTATATTTAATATTTTTGACGAATTCGTGCCTTAAAGTGCAATACTTTTTGCGTTCTGTGTAAAAAAAACATTGTATGGGTCGGAACATCCTTAAGAGCGTACACTTTTCGTGTCTGCCCATACAAAAAGTGAAAGCTATTTCCTGCTCCATTTCTAAAGATATTTGTTTGAAATTATGCGACCAACGTCATCTATGTAACCAGTTCGTAGTCGACTGTGTTAATAAATTTTATCAACGTTTTTCATTTACTGGAATATTAAATACTTAACATGAAACATTTTTAATTAAAAAGTATGCAAAATAAAACTGCTTTTAACTCGGTCATTTACGAAAAAATCTAATTAATGAAAACTTGGGAGACTAGCTACTAGGATTTATAAAATATATTCAAGACAAAAATAATAAAATTAGCCAGTTTTTGATGTAGAAAACAGGTTTATCCTGAGGTTATCTGCGTGACATCTTTGCAGGTAAATAATGGGCATTTTAATATAGGCTCTTGAGGACTCAATCAGATCGCATTAATGTCTATTAGTTGCGCCGTGAACTGAAAATTGTGCGACCGCAGAGCGTGTGATCTAATCTCATTAATCCCGTCATCTATGGCGTTTGTGGGTAATAATGTGTGGGAGGGCTTTATACACCTGACATAGGTTAAGTTGACGACGGCTTTTACACCAGAGTATACTTGTAATGCTATAAATTATATTAATTTATATAATTGAATTAGTAACTTTATTAGTTGTAAGTAACTTAAACTTAGGGTTGCTGTTTCTATTGTTCTTTGTTATTTGCCTTACAACTGTTCTGCCAAGGAATTGTTTGGCAGTAGCATTTAGATCTAAGTATGTATTTCATAATTGTGGACGGAAAAATATGTTATGTAAACCCGTGAAGTTTCTTTGCGGGTTCTTCTTTACTGGGTTGATCGAATCCGCGGATCTTTTTGACGTAACTTGGTGTAGTTTGACTACCAAAAAGTTTAAATAAATGAAATGAAATGAAAAATAACAATGCGGGTCAATTCATGATTCGGAACATGTGCGGAACATGGAACATTGTACCATATCGCTTATGATTGAAGATGTTCGAAGGAGTAATCATTAAGAATAAGAGATCACAGGTAGGTATCGTTCGTGGTTCGGATTCGTAAGACTGTAGACGTAAAACTTCCTTATTTACTAAGTATAGTTAGGCTCGAATTAAGATCATCGCATTAAGGCTCCAACTGACTCTAGATTTCAGCAAACCAAACGACAATGGCGATCTCCGAAAGCATTGAGTTTACTTTAGGGTTCATTGTTGCATGCGCGTGAAAAACGAGCGCGACGAAGCAAAATTTAGGTTTTTAACCCGTAAAGTCTACTTTTTAAAGTGAATTATATAACGTTTATATATATCAATATATCACGCTTATTCACTAGATAAATATGTAATCTTTTACCACAAAAAAGGAAATGGTCTAAATCATTTATAGTTTCCAAGCGCCGGCTTGAAACATATAAATATACAATACACATACAAACATATTTTTATTAAAGAATATAAGCAACTCATCGGTAAAATCGTTTTACGGTCTTACGCTAGATAATAGTCTCAACTTTGATATTACGAATTTTCTACGAGTGTTAATGCTTAACTGACGCTGATATAAAATTAAAATAAACACAAAATATTGGAAGTTAGCCTCATATGGAGCCTTAAATAAACGATGACATATGCGACAATGTCAATTGTCTGTGTTTTTCATAAAGATCAATGCAGCCTGGCAAAATAAGGAAGGTGCCGGTATGACACCAAGTTCCCATGAGGTGTGTTGGGCTAATATTCCGACATAAAAAACAAAACTTTACATGCTTTCCATACAGTTCAATCTAGCCATGCACGGTACCGAACTAATGCCATGGAATGCAGTGTCATATGATTAGAAATATCAATGGCCAGTTATGTAATAACATTTCTTCAGCCAAACATTTATTTATTCTTGTAAATTGGAAAAAAATCGTCCTGAAAGCGAAATCAAGCAAACGAAAAGGAATGTCAGTGACAGCGGCGGAGTCCACGAAAGATCGGAATTAGGAAAGCGGATCGGAAAATAAAAGGAATAGCCTGGTCGGATTGAGTGATGGAGACCTCGCATTCCTGTCTATTTGTTGGGCCGGATAGAGATAATTGTTAGAAGTTGGAATGCCCGCGATGCCAATAAACCCCGAGTGGCGCCCTGATTCACAAGCCTCCGGGAAGAACTGCTACTCGGAATAGGAATCGAAGAGATTCGGGTAGGTTTTTTATAGCGAGCAGATTTATTTTCGTACCGTATCAATTGATATTTGGAAATGGTCACTGCTTTAACCGATATTATATTTTATTGAACTATGATGTGAGGTACCGGATAGTACTGGTTACAAGAAAAATATCCGAAATAACAAGTTTCATAAGCAATTAGAATGAAAAATATCGTAATTGTTTTGAAGATGTATCAACGTAAAATTGAATATCTCCGACGAACGGCGCAAAAAACATATATCCTACTAACTTATCTTATGTTAACCTATAATAAACCTTCGTAAACATGTTGAGTTGCATATAAATAGCGTTGAAGCGTATTAATTTTTTTTATGAAAAACTTATATGAGTTGCTGTGCTATATGAGGTGCTCAAAAAAGCCAAACACACCTAGCCTCGTGAAATCAATCTGAGCTACGCACCATACCTGAGGATTTGCGGACTATTGCTGACCTAACGACCTTGTTAAAATTACGCTTGAAGACTCCCAGGTTATAGGTACGAGGAAAGGCACCCGCCGGCAGACGGTTCCATATCCTGGCGGTGCGGCTCAGAAATGAGTTTGAGAAACGGTTCGTTCTCAAAAGCCTATAATGTCAACCACAAGGGGGTCCTCTGATGCTCTAATTAATTGCTTCTGCGATAAGACCTAAAAGGGAGAGCAAACATTAGATTTTCCGGTTGCATCGAAAAGGGAACACAATCGTCAAAAGAGCCTGATCCATTTTTTTTGTAGGATTGTTATTCCATGCCTTTTATTTCCATGCATTATGCCATGCCAGAATCTTCCTTATATTGCACCGCTACATTGAACTGGATACTGGTAACTTGAACCTTTTAGTGTAGCTTCGGCAATCGTTCATTCAATGCGATGGTACCAATCCGGGCAGAATTAACCCTACCATCTAGAAAGTAAATAAGGAAGCGACCTACACTTGAACGTGGAACAAGAACCGCGCACGTCGCCCATTACGGCATGCAAGTGACGAAAGTACAGTTGACCTACATATTTGATATACACAAACAGGAATATATCCTGTAAACCACGAGTTTACGAAGACATCATGCGCTTATGTCTAATATTCATTTGTTGTTTAGTATCGTCGCTTCGTACAGAATAACACTAGATATTAGCGCTTACTATCGTCGCTTCGAATAACACTAGAGTTTTAGATGGTTGAAGCGGAAATGAGGAATGTTCAATGAGGTCGTGCATAAAACAAACATGGAACATTTCGATGATGAAGTAAGGGCAATGACTTCTGTTACAACATGTATTATAGAGCTCCTTCAGGCTGTGGTTATGAAAACACATGATTTAACGAATGTCCCCGGCGTATTTTCAACCGGCGACGCCGACGGCGGCGAAGGGAAGTACGCGGCTAACTTTAATTTTGAAAGCGTTCCCTACAATATGGCCGTCACATAGAGGACGCCGCTATGCAGAGGCAAACAAGAAGGAAATATGTTGATCGCGTTGAGGAATTTTTTGACGTAAATTCGATGAACGTCTTACTCGAGGTTCGGCTGAGTTGCGGCCTCAACCTTTATTTAAGACCCTAACGATTTATACGTTGCATTATAACAATTTTCCTTGTCTAGCGATCAACCTATTTTCGTTAATGTATGTTTCATTTTTCCATACAAAATAATTTGTTGAAAAGGTGTCCATTTCGGAACTATTTTGACTAAATGTAGCAAATTGTATAATTTTTTTATGCATATATGCTGTTTTTACTTAAATTCAGCGATCATATTACTTTCAAATTTCTAATGTGAAAAATCGACTTTTTATTATTATTGTAATTTGAATCAATAATGAAATCCAAAAATATTAACAATACATTATAAGTCTGGAGTTCTATTTGGACTTACTAAGGCGTTTCACTTCATATTATTACATTTGTTGAAAGGTACATTTGTATGGCGCGAGTAGTTGCTAGTCCTAGCACCGCGCGAAGCTTACTGTAGGTAAACGAATACTTACGATGATATGTTATGTACCATATGATATCGTGGCTTTGCCCCAACAGATCTATATATGATGTGTGTTTGATGCGCAGTCGGCGTGAGGGGGCCGGGAGCGAGGGGCCGATTTCGACGCTAGCGCTCAGTCAGCGTCGGACGATTAAACTCATAACTCGTGTTAAACTTGTACTCTCGAACTGATTCTCATCTCATTACATGGTTAACTAAGTATGCTTTCAATTCTACTGAGAGACGTTCTAGAAACATTGCGAGTGTGGAAACATTTGTGAGACGTCGTGACTGTGAAGGAAAAATGGTTCGCTCAAAATCAAAGAAATGCCTGTTTGAAAAGGTTTACACCGACCGAATGCGACCAAGACCTGTTAAGTGTGTAGAAAATGTTCATCAGCACGCATAAAACAATCACGGCTCACCATTCAGTGGGGAAACAGATAGGTGAACTTTGATACTGCAGGTTATGAAAATGTCATTCATTACATTTAGGTAGGATTCGAATTCAAGAAAACAGCCGCGGGACGGGCGGTAGGCTGTGCCTCTGCGCTTTTTTATGTCATCCAGTCCTTCCTGCAGTGATTTTGATGCAGTTTTAGGGTCTTCGGCGCTGGAAGAACGGCTGTGTGACGTCTGACATCGGGGAATTCTGCAATGTAGATTGTAACAGTGTTTTGTCCTAGGATCGAGGTGGCAGAGTTATTTCCGCCCGAGTCGGCGTCTTCGCATTGAATGAAAGATGGCCGAGCGGCAATGAAAAGTGTCGACTTTGAACTGTAGCTATATAATATGGCTCTATGGTGAGATTTCTTTCAGTGTGTGTACGGAAGACGTGTTCCTTAAAACATTTTTTTATCGTACGTGCTCTTTATATGAACGTTTTCATTATTTTTTCAAGAAGATGGTGCCTGAAAAACAGCGCCCCGACGAAGCGAACAATTTCCAAGATGATTTTCCGCTAAGGCTCCATCCTCATTACGCATTAATATTATAATTCATCTCTGTAATTGTCATCGGAACTGAACCAACCTGTAAATTTTCAATTCCGTTAGATAAAACGATGTGGGTCAAATTTAACTTTCAAGCTTTGATTACAGACATAATACAGACATTATTTAGGTGAAGCTAAATAAAAGCTTGTAATAAATGAGAATGCGCTATTTAGTATCTTTTTTTACTAATCGGACGCGTCAACTTTAAAGCATTTTTTTGCATTGCGGATAACGCGCGCCATTTCGCGTCAAGCTCCGCTTCCAAAAAGGGAGTTTATCCATTGCCGGCGGCGGCTAATGCGTCCCCCTAACAACCCGACATTACACTTCTGAATATAAACAAAAAGTGGGCGGAAATCAGCGGAAATTGCATTTTTCCACCGAAACAGCCGACCTGGGACTCGTTGCAGGAAATGCCCTCCGTGCGGGTGCGGCGGCAGTGGCGGCAGTGGCGGCAGTGGCGGTAGTGGCGGCAGTGGCGGCGGCGCGACGGGATAGCCACCGTTGTACCTGCCAAAAGCCTATATCTTCCAAAGTTATGGACCAAAACAGGTTATGCATTACTGGAACTCTTATTTTTATAGGGTTCCGTACCCAAAGGGTGAAAACGGAACCCTATTACTAAGCCTCCGCTGTCCGTCCGTCCGTCCGTCCGTCTGTCACAGGGCTGTATCTCATGAACTGTAATAGGAAGGCAGCTGAAATTTTCACAGAATATGTATTTATTTTGCCCCTATAACAACAAATAAGTAACATTAAAAAATTAAAAAATTAAGGGGGATCATACAAAAAACGTGATTTTTTTACGATGTGTACGATGGTACGGAACCCTTCGTGTGTGAATCCGACTCGCACTTGGCCGGTTTTTTAACTTAATTTGGTATCGATCGCAACGCCAAACGGAATGCGTGGCAGGAAATTAAACATTTCCATGTATTTCCAAACTCAATGCTAACGGAAAATAACATACCCAATACACCAGAATAGTTCGGATTTTTTTTCTGATTTAGTGAGGATTCTGGAGTGTGTGTGCGTTATGTAAACTAATTACGGTGAAAATTGGCCTCTAGAATAGGTTATAGGTTACTGGAACTCCTTGAATCTAGCTCAAAATCCTGTCGAGCTTGAGTGAGATAAGGCAGGGCACAGGTGTGATATTGCGGCATGTATCTGAGTTGTTATCGTGGCCTCGTTTCGAAGACAATGGGTTCGGTATCGAGGGTGTACACCATAGAGTAAATCGGTATAGCGGCAGCGTAGACACGTAAATGTACAGATGGTAAGTTCGCTTACGAATTCGGGACGCGAAACATCGAATGCTCGTTGCACTAAATTGCGTCTTGCCTGAGCCTGTAGTCCCAGTTGTCACCTAAATTGGCTTTTACGGCAAATTGATCGACTGGCGTTTTCAGTAAAAACGTCAAACTCCATAGAAGTTTTTACTAGATATTCTGTGGTTTTATTTCTTTAAGCTGTCAAAGTCAAACTCGGACTTCCGATTTGTATGAAAACGCGTAGTCGGCGTAAACGGCAACGTCGATGTATTTACGGCAACGTTGAGTTAGATGTCAAATCAAACTCGGACTCTCTAATGTTAGTTTGATTAACGCTCACTGCGCGCGCTCTTCAATTTCTCCATACATTTGAAAACGCCAGTCGACCGGTTTGCCGTAAACGCCAATTTAGGTGACAACTGGGACTACAGGCTCTGTGTAGTTCTTACGTGTCGCTGGAACTCGAGAACATCAGGAGAAAGCGAACAGATCGGCCGGCGCTACCGTCCGCGATGAGCTTCGCTCGCCACTCCCATCTTTCCCTACTCGTCGGAACCGAATAAATAACTAACGTAACTGTCGTCGGTGAGCACCTTTTTTGCAAGTGTAGTGGTGCAGGCGCACGTACACAAACATACTCACGAGCAGATGCACCACCAGTGCGAGACAACAACGCAAAGGCTCCGGATTCCGGCCGGGCCGGAAACGAGATTTGTGTCACTGTGACCACGATTCTGTACCAGAAAAATACTCGTGACTTTTAATGGTGACTTTGGAACCAACGACGCGTCCGCGCATTATCTAAATACTGGATACTATTATTTCCGCGGCGCGATGGTAGGTAATGCAGGGAAAGCCAGATGACAATTTCACAATTGATATTCATTTGTTTTATGAAATCTAACACACCAAAGCATGTTCTTTATAGTTATCTATAGTGACATTGTTAGTATTTTGTTTTATTAAAATCCGTTTGACTTTGATGAGAGACCAAGGTGCTTAACTCAGCGAGGCACCATACCAGCGGATTTCCGGGCTATCGCAGAGCTATCGAACTTGTTCAAATAACGTTTGAAGAGTCCCAAGCTTGAGGAAAGGCCCCGCCGGGAGACAGTTTCATATCCTGGCGGTGCGGCAGTGAAATGAGTTTGAGAAACGATTTTATGCATAGTTATTTATTGTTAATACTGTTTTATTCATCGATATTCCTATTATATGCATAACATTAAAAAGATGTTTCCTTATTTATCTCGTAAACCACACGAAGTCAATGTAGAATCCCCCCCAGCCAGGTATCTATAGGTACTTGATATGCGATACCAAAAATCTTAAAACGCCTGTTAACAGCTCTCGCAATTGGATATTTATTTTGTTATCTTAAATGAATATCATGTTTTGCATTTGATAATACATTCCAGTGATCTAGTTGTATGTCCTTATTGGTATCTTAAAGATATGCTGTGTCTACTTATTATATAGATAAGCGTGTGTAACTTATTAAGGTTATTCACATAGTTAGGCTTGAGTTCACCGTCTCTGGTTATGGTTATTTTTATTGTTAAACAGAAAGTTAAATAGAAAGAAAGAAGACAGAAAATGTTTAACAATAACATTAACCATAACTAATCCAGCCTTAGCCCCGATTGCACGAAGAGACCGCTGAGTTAATAAATGTTCAAACACGTCACTTTTAGTTAACCGCATTGAAATCCTTCCATACTGTCCATACAAAGTGACATGTTTAATCATACGTTACGTTGATTTTATTGTTTTGTCCCTTCGTGCACTCGGCCCTTAGTCTATGCATTAATTTTCTCGAAGGATCTGCCTGTGCAATAATATGATATGAAATATGAAAAAAAACAGCCCTGTGACGGACGGACGGACGGACGGACGGACGGACAGCGGAGGCTTAGTGATAGGGTTCCGTTTTCACCCTTCGGGTACAAAACCCTAAAAAGAGTGGTTTCACTTACGCCCTTACATAAGTGAAAGCAACCAGCTGTTGTCATGCCCTTGACGAGCATTGAAGTACATTTTTTTTAATCTATCTACCACGTGACCGATCAATGGTCCACCGTGTTAATAATACCGCATGCGGTCAACCGCGAGTTGAATGAACGGCCTACGCAAGGCGTTCGTCGCTGTGACGCAACACGCACACGCACACCACCTTCTCTTGCCCTTACTTATACATACATAACTGGCTCACAACAGCGCGGCCGACGCGAGTCGCTTTGGTACCGTTATTTCGCATCGGAATAGCAAGAGCAGAGTGGCGCAGTGGAAGCGTGCTGGGCCCATAACCCAGAGGTCCGTAGATCGAAACTACGCTCTGCTAGGTTCTTTTTTATTTTTGTTTTTATTAAAGAGAAATGTTCTAACGTTAAAATTGCGCTCAGATTTTCATTTAGCCCGTCTTGGTAGTACCAAGTGACGTTGTTTGGATTCATTTGCGCGATTTGCAACATTATTAATATTTATTATTATTTTTTGCGCATAATAAAAGCTTACATATTTGAAACAATCTATTGCTTTTTTTTAATGAACCAATTATTTTTAAAACCGGAATTTGTAATTTTAAGTCTGATTTTTTCATTGTAAATAAAAAACTAAACAGAGTCATTTTGTTGATATCATTATTGAAAATGTTTAGTTCGAGATATGTACGTTCACAGTTTCATCTCGACGCGACGTGACCCTGTAGTGTAGTGACAATCACCAAACACTTCAACCAGATTTTATTTTATTCTAATAAGACCTCTCGCCTAATACATATACTTTAAACCTAATGCTAACTCTTATTTTTCTGCATTAAAATAAAAAGGTTTTAAACTGCAAACCGATGAAGAGCTGCTAAATGTCTCCCGAGGAAGATTAATCGAATCACGCCTGCCGAACCTTCTAATCTCCACGCCGGGGACTCCCTAATAGCGCGCTGCGCATCTCGTTAACCCCGGCGCGGCGGATTGGGTCCGACTGACCGTTGGTTAATAAATAAGTAGCGGTTCGTTTCTGTTTAGCAACTAATTCAGGGCCCGCGAACGTTAACTATTCAGGGGTGTCGGCCCGCTGCGCTGCAGACTCTGACCACGTCAAAGAGCTACCGTAAACATTTATTAACTTTTTTTTTAAAGATTTGGTATAAATCTCCCTACAGATATAAATCTCTTAATCTTAATTTATTTTATATTATTATTAAGGTATCCGAATTCTTTTGTATTGGAGCCATTGCGTCTTTATAATCTTTAAATATTGAGCCAAAAACAGAAATAAAAAATATTAGAAGGTAAGTAAGTTCAGAACGGTATTACTTTGAGTCATTAACACAGATAACATAAATACAAGCTCTTAGTGGGTATAATACATTTTTAGTTTTTACGGTGTGAAAAACACTAAAATGTGTACACATTTTACCATTTCATGAACTTGAAACAAAAATATGTAAAACATTTTGGAGCAACGTAACTTTCTAGCAACGTAACGTTAAATAAAATCTTTTTTTTTTTAATTCTGTATCAAAGTATTATAAAACCTTAATGCACATAGTACTAATAATACATTGCTTTAGTTAGTTTCCTAATAATAGGATCTTCGGAAATGCAATCTGCATTTCTTTAGTTTTCCGGGACTAAATAATGTGACTAACCGGACTGGTACCGTTTTTGAGTATTTATTTTTATACCAACAACCGATTATTTAACCTGTAAAGTTCTTTAGCCTAAAGGGTTTGCCTTTTTACACGGTATATGATGTAATACAAGTTAATTCGATGGACATTCTGGGCAAATTACATAAATCAGAAGGCATACATCTTCTCGATCACATTCTGTCATTTTTGGGTTATTGTCTTTCCATCAAAATGTCTAAAGTATAATAAAATATGCCCGAACAATAAAATATATGCCATGATAATTTTATTTTTTGGTTCAGTCAGTCAGTGTGTTTGCGTCCACTGCTGGACATACGCCTCTCCAATTTTTCTCCAGTCCTCCCGGCCCTCAGCGGTACGGAACCACTGCTTTCCGCCAACGCACTTGATGTCGTCGTCCCACATGGCGGGTGGTCTTCCCACACTCCGTTTTCCTGTCCACAGCCGCCGGTGTAGGATACGGAGGTACAAAAGCACAGAAGAGGTCCATCCCACATGTACAGGTGTGCTTTTGTACCGCCTTCTACTCCACGGCGCTTGGAGTCAGTTCAATGTTTTATGAAACTATCTTTTTTCCACTCTTTTTAGTATTTCCCACCCTTAGGAGTGGTATTCTTTAAATAAATATATATTTTTTTTTATGCGACCTGACATGGATAGCTAATACCACACAACTACCGTTATGATATTAGCCCAATACACCACATTCCCGAAGAAATTAGGTGCCATCCCAGGACCTTCCCTTTATGAGCACGGCTACATTGAACTGGATGGAAAACACGGACAATTTTTCATTGCCGCTTCGACCATCTTTTCATCCAATGCGATGGTACCAACCCGGGCGGTACCACCCCTGAGAAACACTACTAAAGAGGAAAATAATTATTCAAATCGGTTGACAGTTTGCGGAGATATCGAGTAACATACTCACAAACAAATACAGACGAATTGAGAACCTTCTCTTTTGTTCGAGTCAGTTGAAAATACCGTGGAATCTGTGTCGGCCATGCTATATTCCTTTGGAACATCTCTGAATTGTGATTACCCTGCCTAATGTGATGGACCATGCGGCTCTTAAAACGCACGGCTTATTCTCACTGTCGCGCCCAACGGCTCATCTCGCCGCACACAATGAACTCAAATCCCACCCCAATCCCTCGACAAATGAGACAAACCGCACTCGACGAACTCATCACGCGCTTAATCCTTTCTAATGGGATTTCCGAATTCGATCCTAATCATGCTCGCGTTCGCAGAATCCAAGGGAAGAAGGTGTTGGGTTTTTTGTGTGGAGGTACACCAGGTCTTTATTTTAATATATTTTTTTTAATCTTTCGGTAATGAAACTACACCGCGCCATGTCTGGTTAATGTTATAGTTTATGGTTATAATAAATTTATATCCTTTGTCCTTTATAGTCCTGTGATTTCATTTTCCCAGTGAATATCCATTATTGCCTCATTTATTGCATTGCAGTCCGCCTTTCTAAAATTGGCTTTTATTTACTTTTTAATTTTTGCAGAAGTAAAAGTGATACTTGGAATAATAGGGCTGGACGGTGTCTATCTTCAGGCAGTAGTGGGGAATCAACATGGTTAGTACTAAATACACGGTTGCTGAGAAGGAGGCCAAGGCATCTATCATTAACATTTTTAATGGAATTGAACTGCTGCAGGCCTAGGTATGACATTTTTTGTAACAATGCCGACGAGGCACAACCGACAGGAAATCCACTAATGTTCGGAACACCAGAACCACAGCTACCGGAGAATTGCCAAGAAATACCAGGTGAGTTTAAATCCCCTACTACACAATGAGAGTTACTGTTATCTACCAACACCTGTTGCAAATTGCTTAGAAACGTCTCGTAAATGCCAATATGAAATGCTAGAGGTATATCAACTGCGCAGATGATAAGATTAATGGAATTCATTGGTATGGAAATGAAAATCTCTGAATCTATGTATTTTGCCAGTCTTCTCTACGGGTCGCACATAGGCCTTTCCGAACGGCAATTAAAACCCCTTGCAACTTTAAAATAGAGCCAACTAAGTAAATCAGTTAGGTACTCTGAGTAAAAACAGTTAGCCTTAAACATTAAATTTTTCTTTATCATGTAATTGTAACTTTTTCCCAAGCTGTGTGAAATTTGATTCTAGCTTTAGTATTTTTTCCATTCTTATTACGTTTTATATTCAGTGAAAAGGTACTGTCCAATCGATTCCGAATGCAAAATTGCACCCCTATTTGTAGCCAATACATATATTGATTCAAAATCATTTGATCTGTTACATGTGTTATTTTCTTACATGTGTTACTGTTCAATCGGTTACAATAACTTTTTAATATTCACTGTTGTAGATCATTTATAGATGCTTACCGTAATACTTGAATAGTAATGAGAAATACATTACCATAAATGATTTAATTTTAACTGTGCTAAAACGGCGAACAGTTGTTCTTCATATATTTCTTTAGTGTAAGCTCATCACAGAGCTATGCAGTTATCAATTCACAAGCACGTTCATAACAGATAAGTCGACTCCACTGCCTGTACCTAGCTATAACTAATCTTGGCATTAATTTATGCAAGAACGCCGCGCGCATGCGTGCTAAGGTTTAATGATGCTCGGCTATATCAACTTATTGAAAAAGGGACACTTCCATGTCCTTATCCGACGCATGTACCTCTTTATAAATTGTATTACAAAAACGTATTTAGCTGCTCGTAGCTCAGGGATGCGGGGACTTGTCTTGAATATCAGAGGTCGTGGCATATCCCTGCCCCGTTCATGCACTACTTTATTTCTCTTACTGAATTGAATGCGAGCTATACATCGACATAACCAAAGCAATAGACCGAGAATCAGAGTAGATCTCCATACAAACGTCCGTACCACCATTGGGAAACGTACGAGTGTTGCTGTTATTCCATTTTAATTTTCCCGCTTATTGAATACGTTTTGGTTTTCTTAATTATCAACACGATTGCTTAAATACGTGATATTCGTTATAATTACTTTAGTAAAATAGTTTTAGATCAAATTCAATAAATAAAAGATAGCAAACACCGGGCAAATTACGAAGAAATAATTCCGAAAAGCAACAAATAACTTTATTTTCAATTCTGGTATCCCTGACCACGGAAGCAAGTCCCTAACATTGGTCGTCTCATTCTCTCTCGCTGAATACGCGCTTTCGTGTTCTAACGCTCGCTCATATTCGCAAGCATGGCGGCGTGCGCCACAGTGGGGCGAATTTGTAAAATCAGGGACATCCGATTGTATTCATATCCTGTATAATTGAAGAAAACGAAGTATGCCAAAGTCTTCTTACACCTAATACAAACGTGTTTTATTCGTGACGAATTTCTATTTTATCCATTATTGTACGAGTTGCAGTACTTTTACGTTTTTTACTATGGAGAAATTAGGAATTTATGGTTTTTCTCAAAATGCTTAAAAGAGCCTGAGCTGTGGCTACTAATTATTCATTATGCCAGCCCTAAAGTATATAACTTTGTAAAAATCCTGTCCCCGTGCGTCTCCGTTTTTAATATATTTACATTTATAAATTCTATTATTATGTTGTTCTAAAAATGTTATATTTAGATATGTTTTATTGTTTCTCTCATGAAAAAAAACCTCAACAACGTTGTTTACAAAACATTTAATACCCACGGCTCTGCCCGCGTGAATATTTTCTTATTTCTCGTATATTTACCATAATTCTCACTGCTTGAAGTAACTAAACGTGATGTTAAATGGCCTATAATTGATAGGAAGAATGAAGTTGTACGTAGATACATATGGAATCAAAATCAGGTGGGCAATTGTTCACTAATGAGCGAAAAGACAAGATTTTGTAAGAGTGTGAAGTAATGTGTTAATTCGATATATGATTATTTTTGTTTAACCTAAACCAAATTAACAATAAAAAAATATGATTTGGAAGTAAAATAAAAATTTGATGTACTTAACCCACAATTATAAACATGCCCAAAATACGCATATAATGTTCAACCCGTAAACAATTTATTATTCAAGAAATTATGGAACAAAGCGTGTGATTAAATAATTGTATGTATCCACACAAACCAGAGAATGCTTGAATATAATTAAATGTGACAATGTTTTTTTATTATATCAAACTTGTACTGACGGCACTAAATGTGCTTGGTAGCCATCTTGGTTCACACGATTAATCTAAAGCGTGGCAGAGTACTCATCTGTGGCGTCGCGGCCATACAGGCAGATTATATTAATCAGACTTACACACATTTAAATTGCTGCTCCATCCTCAAAGGATTGGTATTGTGCAGTATCCTTCACTATGCTGGCATTCGTAAATTCAAATGGTAAATGGTTTTCAACATAGTTCTTACAGAAAAATCTAAGTTGTTATTCTAATATTTCGGCAGTAAGTGCTTTTGAGTTTTCTTATGACGGTGTTCATACCATTTTCCGGAAGTATTAGTTACATCGCATAGTGTCTGTCAGCTAACTATAGTATTTCCAGAAAATGGCTTGGGTCTTATCGCAGCTTCTTCTTTGTAATACTTTAAACCGCTAATCCGCACTTCTCAAAGTTTAGTTAAACAAATTATTATTAAAAAGGTAATTTTAATAATATAATACGTATAATAAATACGGAGATCTTGTCAGGTGGAGGCTGTGACTAAGGTTTGTCATAACCCCCAAATTCAACTGAATTGCAGTTAAAAGCCAGTGAAAACATAGACCTGAGAAAGATACTGGATCACTTGCAAAACATCTTGCTGAAATAGAAAAGTTCAAACCGTTCATGGAAAAAAAATAGAAAACAATGTATCTTGAGTTGGCTGTATCGTTGAAACTTTGAAAACGATGACAAAATAAAACACAGAGAGTCATTGCTATAGAAGTGGGTTCTTATTTATGTCCATTATTATGCTCCAAAGTAAAATGGGCAAAATTTCTATTCTAAAAGAAGTTTAGGAGTTCTGATGTATTGAAAGACTTGTTGTATTCTGAACGATTCATTAACCAGTGCTCGCATACTTATATGCTATGGAGCGGCCACGGCTTGCATAAATACGGAGCGCGTCGTGAAACACCTCTCATTTCATTGGCCGACGTCATGGCGGTGTCGCGCGCGCTGTGAAGAATCCAGCTTCAAGCTCTTTTAGCCAGATAGATTGTCGACTCGCTAGGCCGGAGTGAAACGCGTGCGTACTGGTAGAAGGGCGTATATTCACTGAATAAATGCGGGCGCGCGTTTATAAGCATGCCGCCACACTCTTTTAGACCATACAGCAAGTAAGATTCTAAATGTTGTTAGCAGGGATCTAGTAGGAACTTATCAGACGCTGTTAGTATCTAGGGTGTTAATGACTCTAGATGGTCAGAGTACCTATAATCAACCACTTAATGGTGATGAAGAGGACGACAATGCATTGTCTTTTTTTTGGTAAATTCCTTACTTATTCAATTAGCCTGCGACTGCTAAGCGTTATGGAATAATAAGACACCTTCATCAACTATTTTGTGTTTGCCTATTTCCTCAAGTTCGTGAACGAGACCACTAAAATAGTCAAAAATGAAATGGCAACCCTAGAGGCTGAAAATAAAATTTGTAGACTAACCAAAGGTACTCTCAACATACTATGGTGCCTTATGAGCGAATTTGCGTACTATCGCTGATCTATCAAGCAAAATTACGTTTGAAAACTCCCGGGTATAGGTTTGAGGAAAGCCTCCTGCCGACGAACACTTTTATATCCATTCGTTTGCAAAACGGTTCGTTTCCAAAAGCCTAACGTAAACTACAAGGGGGCGCTCTGACTACCCGCGGCGGGTGCTGCTTTTTTTCATAGTAAATGTTATTTACTACAATCAAGATAACTTTTAATACCGAATAACCATTACCAATTCTTACAAAATCCTACATCTGGCGTTGTTCTGTCCGTCTTTTCGCTTACAATTTAACAATTGATTTCCTGATTTGACTCCGTATGTATATATGTAAAGGTTCATTCTTTCTATCAATTATAGGCCATTTAACATCATGGCAAGTTACTTCAAGCGGTGAGCATTAGGGTTAAATGTAAGAGAAATTGGGAAAATACATCCACAGTTTTTCATCCGACATTAACGCGGGCGGAGCTGTCGGTATTTTAGGTTTTGTAAAAAACGTTGTGGAGGATTGTATTCATGGCAGAAACAATCAAATATATCGAAATGAAACCGTTTTAGGACAACATATTAAAAACATATATAAATGTAAATATAACAAACACGGGGACGCACGGGGACACGATTTTAACAAATTTATATACTTAATGGCATGCTTAATTAATATTTAGTATAAAGAGCAAAGGCTCTATCAAGCATTTTGAGAAAAACCATTAAGTCCTCATTTGTCCATAGTAAAATAATGAAAAATTACTGTAACTCTTAAAATAACGAATAAAATGGAAATTCGTCAAGAATAAAATACGTTTGTAATAGGCTGAAGAAGACTTTGGCATACTTCGTTTTCTTCAATTCTACAAGAAAATCGGATGCCCCTGATTTTACGGTTTCGCCCCACTGTGGCGGCGGTTGCAGCCACCGCGGTCGCTACCGAATTATTATTTCGGACGAAATGTTTTCTTGATTTATGTATAGTAATATGTACGTTTGCTTGTAATAAGTAATTCCACGGATCTTTGTATTCCTTTCACTCCGATTTTTATACCTTTTGACCTTGGGTATCGGCATTTTGTCGCATTGCAAAGCCTGTAGATGGCGCGCACGCTCGGATGTCGAGTCGACCACAGACTGACAGGCAGTAGGGCAGCAGCGAGCGGATAGGGTATATATTACGTGGTACGCGGGGAAAAGCTGATGGTGCGTCTATTGCTTTATGTACGTCAATGGAGCTATACCATAGTTCTTAATCCGTTTTAGATGGTAGGCCCCTGTTAAGTTTACATCAGACGGCTGTATGGAAAGGGCATTTGGACATTAGAGCTGCCTTTGCTTTTGGAATGTCAGTGTGTGACAGATCGGTTCGGGAATCGGTGCTAGAGTATTGAGCTAGCAAAATCTGAAGACGGATTATAACCTTCCGCCATCAATAATAGGTCTCTGTTGCTAATCATCCATTTGTGTGCAAATATCAAGTGAAATGTCGTCAAGTGCCACCTGTACCAGGAGCGTCGATCTTAAAACGTCCCATACCTTTAAATCTGAATCCAGGCTCTTTTCGACGCCTCGGCGGCTTCGGGTGTCCCTACATCTGCCAGCTTTGACTCGGAAAAGTGCTTTAACAGCACTCTTCCTCCATGTATTTAAGCGGCCATGAAATATGATCCGTGTTTTCCATCCAGAGCAATGTAGTCGTGCTCATGGCACCTAATTGCTTCAGGAATGCCGTGTGTCGGGCTAATATCATGACGGGGGTATCGTGTTAATCACCCATGTCCAGTTACAGAGCGTGGACAGTGAATGAGTGCATTCCCTGCCTGTTCCGCGTTGAGCGATGCTAGAAAGGGACGGATAGGTTGCGCCATGGAGCTCAGAAGAGCATTCTCGTTCCCTTATGGCAAATGAATTCCCGTCAGATCAAATTAAAACTATGTTCCTAAAATATTACTCATATTCATAAATGTTATATTTTCAGATTTGTTATACTTGCCATCGTCAAATTAATGAGTAAAGAGTATCTCTAAAATATGTTTGCATGACTCTCGTAGTACGGAGTCATGGACGGTGCACACTCGATCGATAATAACAGGTTTATTGCTTTTATTTTTATCGTACTGAAAAAGCGTTTTTATTAAGATGATCTAGCACTATTTTTTTTATAAAACAGTGACCTTGCTTTGTTTTAGTATTTTTAATGTTTCCTGGTAAATATTCACACCAGGATTGATGTTGTTGCGTTATTCCATCACATTGCATACTCTAGGTATTGAACCCGTAGTCGTCGCCATGGTAAATTATAGGTAAGGTGACGAACACCAATCTGGTGGTATGCCCTTTGACTACGGAAAATTGTATTATTTATTCTAGTTCGTGTTCGTAAGCTAGTTCGGAAACTAAACCTGAACTAATAATAGCTAAAAATGTCACGTTACATAATAAAGGCGCTTCTTACGTCATCAGAGTGGACGTTTGATGAGATTATATTGCTTTGCCTATACATAGGACTTAAAATAGTGTTCCCTGCCTCTAGGTAGTGCTGCATGTTATTTACTTCCAGGCGGTGAGACCGCAAAGTTGGCCTACGACCAAATTTAGCTGCGCTTGCGTTTAAGTGCCATTTTTATTTACACGTTTCGCTTGAATTCATACTTGTGTTTAAAAAAATAAACTTTACTTTAAAAACAGCCCAGATGAAACTGGCAATACAAGATTCAAATACAATATTGTGATCGGTCCTAATTTTTTTTGCTGACATATTCAAAGCATTATTTTGATTCTCGAGTTAGTGGTTTTACATCAGATTATAATTCTTCGGATTATAAGAACATTGAAATCAGCGCCCACTACCTTCGACCTAAGCCGTCCGCATTGCAACAATCGGAATCCTAACCGAAATCACAAACGATCGCCGTCCTAAATGCGAAATCATGGCCGCGCTGAGCTTGCAGGAGGCGGCTAGGGCCTCGCGCCGACGACGCAGCTATGTGTAGATGCGTGCGGCGCGGCGCGGCACGGCGGCGGGCCGTCTGGAGTCGGAGGTGCGGCGCGGCGGAGGCAGTCAGTGCAGCGGCCCGCTCCGCGGCGCAACCACGCCCGTAGAACCGCTACGCCGCGTAGCTCGGCTACGACCTCGTAGCTCGCTCGCGAAAAATCGCCGTGCCTATTTCGAGGCCTCGATTTTGGTCGACATTTTTAATCCAGTCCAATTGTGTTTGTTTGCTTCGCGAAATATGTAATCTGCGGATGTAGAGTTTGAATAAAGAGACGTAATGCTGGATGGATGTGCTAGGCACGTGTGTACACTAAACTCATTCTGGAAGTGGCTGGTTATTGCTGTCAAAGTCATGGAACAATTGAATTAGTGAGTGGAAAAATTAGTTACCGTCCTTGCGGATTTACTACAAAAATAAAGTACAAACATGTTCAAAAGTCCTTAGTTTCATGGATTGATATGTTGGTGTATTTCACTTTGATGCCATTTAAATATGAAGCATGTTTACCGCTTGTCATCCTGGCTTCTAATATAAAAAATGCTGTTTTTAATTAATTGTACTAACGCATGGAATTAAGCATTATATCGTTTATAAATCTCCAACAACTTAGTAAAAATACAAAGAAACCTTTAATTTATTAAGAAAAAAATGTTGATTTTACATACGTACGTACATCCGAACCTTTTTTTTACTTTATAGGTAAATAATATAAAATTAATCTGTTTGAGAAAAGCTGCTTGAACCATTGAACCTAAGCTACGAATTGTCCAACTTCGGAAGAATTCATAGCGAATATTTAGATTCATTTCCATTTGCTTCACCGTTTACTAGAAACCTTTAAATAATTATTATATTACTAGTAAAGTGTAACTTCGCCGTAAATAGAGGGTAGTTTATGTTTAACCTTTGTAAGAGCTTCCAAACAAAATTGGTCGCCGGACGTCCTTTTAAGGATACCCGTCAGTTTAGTGTAAAACAAATGAAACGAAGGTCCCATAATGCGTGCGTGCGGCGATGCGAGGGTTGCGTCGGACATGTTTATGTGTTCCGATATATCGCACTTCCGGCCATGCAACGGAGCCCTGTCTCGCGCCGTCCGCGTGTTTTCTGTTTTTGTTTTTGTCGCTTCGTCAGGGAGTTTTTTCGGTCCGCGAGATACGGCCCGCGAGGTGCTGATTTACAGGTTTGGGCGCGTTTTACAGCCGCTTGAATCGCTGTAAAACGTATAACTAAAAGTCATTATAGTTTTGTGAACTGTTTTAACAGGATTACATAGAAAATTCTTGATACTGTTAGGCTAGGGCTGGTTGTATGTATTTCTTCGCGTTTAATTGGTTTTGACTTTACATTCTAATGCTTTTTAAAATGTAAACGAATTCACATTTTCTGTCTTTCATAATGTAAAAAACTTTCTCAAAAATTTGGCATATCTTAGTAACCTATAAAAATCACATATTCGTACACGCTAATCCCCGAAATTACCCAATCGATTTCAATGAACTTTTGTGAACTTTGTGCCCGCTCGAAAGATAGGCTCTTTTTTGTCCCCAAAAAAATCGGTTTTTAATGTGGTCCCGAGCGGAGTCGGATACCACGGCTAGTGAACAATAAACGACAATTATGGGATGTGATTTTAGTTTTTATTTTTTTATTTATTAAACATCTTTAAACTGGTGCCCCGAAATATGGTCTCAGGTTACCCGGTTGTTGACTATTTTCCACCTTATTTCACCCAATGATGTTTAAAGCGCACATTACACAAACAAGCACGAGCTGCCTTATTTGCAGACTTTCATTATTTTTTCTTTTGACATCGCGTCAATCGTTATTGTACAAGTGTCCAGGCAACTTATATCTAAGTTAATGGCAATCACTATATTGCGGGCCTGAAGCCTCTACGTATGCGATGTCTTCCGATTACGAACGCATCTCAATTTCTAGAGTAAAATGTTTCTTTGATTGGTGAGCCTGCAGGTCTATGGAAGCAAACGGAGAAGAACAAGAGAATAAAGAGATTAAAACGTTTCGTAACGATAGCACGGCGCGGCAACGCTAGGCGCGTGGGTGTCGCGAAAGTTGTTTGGGTCGCGACTTGAATGGAGTGAGTAATGGCGGCCAGACAATGCCACAACTCCGACCTTTGGCTGTCCCACGTGCGGCGCCGCAGACCCGCTAACCTGCCGACCGCCCACGGCGCGCGTTTCTGTGGGCTCCTCGAGGGAAGCGCATTCCCGTCCTGGGCCCGGGAGCTACTGACATACGAGCATCTGGTTTAGTCATGCGATTAGTATATGTTCATATCGTAAATATAGGAAACATGAAGAAAGGCCACGATTGAGGAGGACAAAACTCACCATTGCCTGCATTCGAAAAGAAAAAGCGAAAAACTCTCAAAGGAGTCATGGCCGATTTTGATAAAACTGCATTATTAGATTTTCGGCAATCGAACTTGTTTTTTTTTTTTTTGAGAAAAAATATGTCACGTGGGCGCTCCGTTCCAGTTAGCTGTTGCGGCCAGCACTTTGCTTGCTTTTGGTTTTGGATATTATTTGTATTCCCAATAATTGGCTAGGTCGTCATAAGAGTTGTAGGCGTCATAAAATTTTCGTATGTTTTGTAATCGTCTGGCAACAGAGTAGAAATTTCAGGTGTTGTCACTTGTGCGCTTGGCGAACGAGAATGGGAGATATGTCAAATTAAATCAAAGAATTTATTGTCACATAATATAGGCATTGGTACAGAGTAATCTTACCGCGGTCTCGACTACAATTGTGAAGTATGTTAGGTCGTAGAAAGTATTTCCTAGGAGCCAGTTGTGTAAGGAAGTGCAAATGTTCCATAATGCAATTCTTGTCGGATTTCTTTTGGAATCTTGTTGTAGATGTTAATGAGAAGGTTTTTTTTTAAGACGCTTTTCATAGCTTCACCTGTATCTATGCAACGGAATCTTTGAACGAGATTTCAACCCACTTGAACACGTCAGATTAAAATGAAATTTTGCATGCTAATCATTTATATTCACTTTTGTAATTATTTTTCAGTGTGTTTTGTAGTGTTTGTTCATAAAATTATGATGGATTTCTTCTTACATGCAACGCAGACTACTTGGCCAGACATGGGCTTTGAGTACGTTGACAAATAAGTAGGACGGACGTTGAGCTTGTTTTTAGAGGTCTGTTAATGGCCAGGACATACATTATTTAACCTCATAAATTTTATTGAGCTAAAGTTGAAAATTTCATTATCATACGCCTCTTATTTTGTCGCTTGTAGGAATGTCATACACTCACGTGGTTTCACCTACTTTCACAGTTACTAGTTCTCCTCTATTCCCTAGTTCTCTTCTGGCTTCACTGTCAGGATACATTCAAGTAGGCTAACGAATTGGTCCTACTTTATGTACATATTCACATTTCAATGAAGTCGTTTTATTGGTTGTGTAATGGTATGAGTGAACGTGCATAGATATAAACCGATATGTCATGCCGATGCGGACTACCGCTGCTCCCTCCGCCGCCGCCTCCGCTCCGCCACCGGTAGTGCGTCGATCGGACTCCGCATGACATGAATACCTGATGTGTTCCGGCGACACCGGCCACATTTTAAATAACTGCAACTGCCTCGACCACACATTGTTTCATTCATTCATTTGAAAGTATAGTTCTTTCAACTCCCCAAATGATTAACCAGTGCGAGTACTATTGAAAACGAGACTAGGCAATAACGGAGACTATGAACACAGCTTGAACTTTCGTTTCCGCGTACGAATATGATGATCTTGCGGCGATGTGTCGCCAAAAAGTTCATTCGCCTGGGCTTAGTTTGCTTGGTTGTATATTGCAGTACATATCTATATTTGATTGTATTTATTTTACCTTGGCCGGTGTGAAGTTTTTTGCTTGTTCAGGCACCGTTCACCCCTCTTTTTATTCTACTTACAGCTCACATGTTCTCTATTTTTTTTACAAGAACTTGCAGCTATACTCTTTATTATTTATTTGCCGTTTTTCAAAAAGAACCCCGCACAAATCGTATGGGAATTGGCTCCCGGTCAAATTGGCTGAAATTTGGATATGTTGTTCGTTTCGGCATCCTGAACAAAAGTCTCAATGGGCACAAAGCCCAATTGCCCAATGCTTATTTTGGCCGCTACGGGGCTCCAAAGCTCCACGGGTTGACCATTATTTACTACTCAAAACGGCGATCTCCTGGCAGTTTAGTATTTGCTACGCTGAGGAAAAAGTACCCTCTCATGTTTTTGGGGGGGCTAAATTCAAATCCAATGTCAATATGACAATATTGACAGTTGACAGCTGTCAATTAGTTGTCAACTAGCTGTCAAACAGCGAGAAATAAACAAAATCGATAAAATCCACATGTGAATGTAGGTTTTTGAGGTTGCTGAGTTCAAAACTGATGGCCAAAAGACAATAATGACAGTTGACAGCTGTCAACTAACTGTCAAACAGCATTTTACAACCAAAATGGATGCAACCCACATGTCAATATACGTTTTTGAGCTTTCTGAGTTCAAAACTGATGTCCAAAAGATGATATAGACAGTTGACAGTTGTCAACTAACTGTCAAACAGCATTTGACAGCTAAAGTGGATGAAACCCATATGTAAATATATGTTTTTGAGCTTGCTGAGTCGAAAACTGGTGGCCAAAAGACGATATTGACAGTTGACAGCTGTCAACTGTCATTATTGTCTTTTGGCCGTATTGCGTTGAGACTTTTGTTCAGGATGCCGAAACGAACAACATATCCAAATTTCAGCCAATTTGACCGGGAGCCAATTCCCATACGATTTGTGCGGGGTTCTTTGCCATGTTACAAAATATGGTACATTAGGAATTTTTTATTTTTATTTTGTCTTTTTTTAAATTTAGTTCCGAACTGACAGATAGCCAAACAAGAGATATTAAAACGTGTTACATATTTCATTATTTGCTTATTTTAAAATGACGCTAGTTATTTAAAGCCATATTAAAGATACAAAATAATTTAAAGAGAGATTAAGCCTACCAGCTTGTAAGTAACGAAGAAGAACGTACATTTTGTAAGTCGAATACGAACCACGAACGTTAAATGCAGTGGGACAATTCGTATTATTTTTTAGTGCCGGACTTACACTACACAGGAAAGGACATAGGGATATCGACAGATTTTAAAGAGAACTCTGAAAGATTTTTAAGACCATGTCAATGGAGATAAAATATCAGTAGATCGATGCGGCAGCTTTGAAGCAAAGATATCGTTGTATGTATAAAGATATTACCTCTCAGTCATTCTTCTGTCGGATTTTTTTTTTCTATAATAATAAATAAGATGTGTAGTTGTCTAATGCATGATACATATAAAACGTTTAATCCGTTTTTTTATACAATAACGGGTTCAGAAAATTGGAGAATTTTTACAGCTTAATTTTAGACTCGCAACTATAAATAATCGGAAGGAACCTTTTATTTTAATATAAATGACATGCTTCAGACCGAAAAATTTGATATTTATAGACAAAGAACTGGACGTTTTTGCCATAATCTAGATTTTTTTGTTTATATTAAATTTCCGATAAAATTGTAGCTGTATTCCCCGCATTCGTCAAATACATATTGCATAAAACTGCTAAACGCCCCTTGGCTCTCCCCCGGTGCTCTTTTCTCAATGTTTCGCGGAATTTTAATTTACCTCTCGGCCCGTTCTTGCCGCTGCGCTAAGTGTGTTTGCGCGCAGTGATTGTGTTGACGTAACATTAGCCGGGATCGTCGGGAGCCCGCTCCTGCCTATCCTATCCTCCTTTGTCCCAAGGCCGCCGCCACTCCTTCCTATCCTATCCTCCTTTGTCCCAAGGCCGCCGCCACTCCTTCCTATCCTATCCTCCTTTGTCTTGAGGCCGCTGCCGCGTCGCCGCCGTCGCCGCGCCGTCGCCGTGTCGCCACCTGAACCCGCCGATTGTCATATTTGTAAGCGTATTCAAACCGTAAAGCAACCATCCTGCGGTTTCCGGTTTGCTAGAAGGACAATGTTAGATGAAGCGTTGCCCCTAGGACATATTAAGAGGATAATGAGGTGATCGGTTTCCATTCAATGGCTCGTGCCTGTTTCCTCACTCAAATTAAGAAATATGTTTCTGAAATTGTTCACATTTGATGAATGAACGGAGAGCTACGTCTTTACGTTTTATTTATTTTTTGATAAGGTAAGTTATATAAACAAACATAAAGTTTAAAGTTTGTTTATACTACTGACCAATCGAAGCATCTCCGTTTCAGCATGGTCAAAAATGCTTTCGTGTGTCCGGCTGTTCTTCTCTGCGGGTCGCATTTCTCAATATTTTTTTTAGGTTTTTTCAATTCCATTTTTGAAAATGTTTTATGTTTTCTGTCGACGTTAACTTTGGAGTTAAAATAATGAAGGAATGATTCCTCTTTCCAGTGTAACTACATATAAATTTACGAGCCTACGTTAATTGATTTAATGATTGATAATCATAAGGTTGCCTCGCCTCTTACCGCATGAATAAATTCCCTGTTGACAATACATGTACCGCCTGCACCGAGGCAGCGTTATTGGTTGCTAAACCTCCAGAACAAAGAGAGCGCGTTTCTTAAAAGCTCACGTCCCAGTCGCAAGTTGTTGTCTCGTAAATAGTTGCATTTCGCTAACGGAGCTTATTGAACCAATTTCATGTCGGACGGAAGATTCTAGCACTCGCTTCAATTTCCTCTCGCTTCGGAACTTTTCGCCTCCAATTCGGAATCCATTTTGTTTTCGTCCGCGCAAATGCGGCGATACAATAACGCTGACAATTGTGTTATCCGTAATACTATTCCATGCACTGAAACAGGCTCTTTATTTTATGGACTGAGATGATTGCACACACTATGAAACTGTTCGTGCAATAAATTTGCTTGTGTTGTGTGGCAGCAAATCACATCAAACTCATTACGATTAATCATTTGTCCGTTGCCTTTTCCAGTTATACGTGTTACAGAATAACCAAAGGTAAGTAATTGATATGATGAAAAATCACATTTGTTTAAAATTAATGAGGTTTCATCTTAGCTTACCACCTTAAGGCATTGAAATGGAAAAATAATTATTGCTTTTTTTTAATCATAAAAATGAGGAAAGATCATAGGGCATTATCTAATACCTAAGCATGCATATTGTAAAAACTTACAGACTTTTTGTTGTGGCCCAGGCTTCAGCTTGCAATGAAAGAGTTTCTCACACTAAACCACTTCTATTGTAGAAAAAAATGTTAAAGTTAAAACAATCCCAAAAACTCAAGAATCGATCGAGGGTGGTGTCACATTCTCTTGTTTACATTGAAGTCATTTTTTAATGTTTTGTTTTAAAGATGGGAAACGCCAGTATTACAATATGTAGGAGAGATGCAGTGAGGTCGGAAAACAAGACTAAAATCATATTTATAAACAATAGAAACTGATACGCATCTAAACCCATTAATAAATATAATTTATTCGGTACTCAAAAAACTAGGTACTAGGTACTAGATCCAGCCTTGAGACGCCGTTCAAGTACAAAATCTACAATTAAATATCAGATAATATACTTGAACATTGATTTGGTGAATCTAATTACGACGTGTAGATTATTCACCACAATATGTATTTAAATCTCAAAACACATATTTGTAAGTTAAGATGTAGATAGGAGAAAATCAAATTACTTACGAGTTAGTATGGGGCCCCTTCTCAATTTACATGTAAACAAAAGTGTATGCCGGATATATGAATAGCATATTTTTTTTTATTAAGGTTCATCCACACAGAATTGTTTCACAATTTACGTTAAAGAAATTTTTCCAGTACATAATCGAAACTATCTATAATTACGGACGAACACAACCTGTACAATGAGTTACGCTATTTTGTTTACAAAATTAAATAAGTAGCTTTGACTCTAATAAAAGAAAGAAAATAAAATAAATAATAAGTAAAAAAAAACATAAGTAACAAAAAACAAAAATGCAAACTAAAAACAAAAACTAAGAAAAAACTAAGAACTTACTGAGAACTTGGCAATGTGTTTAACGACTTTTTGAATGAGTTTACCGAAGACAATATTTCAATATCATATGTTTTAGATAGTACGTTGAGGCTGCGTTTAATTCTTGAAAGAGGTGAGTATTTACCAAGCTTTGTTCTACTTATGCCTATGTGAAAAGGAACAAAGTTAGACCGTCTTGCATTAAACCTTGGTACATTAAAGCCTATTTTGGCTAAAAGCAAAGGACAATTGATGAGATTGTTTGTAATTTTGAATATCAAAAGTGAGTCTGAAAAGCATATTGAGTACATCCACATATCAGTTGCGATTCTGCCTAGGGAGCCTTATGAAAAGTCGTTCAGACCAATTTATGACTGCAGGCAAAGCCGCATAACTGCAGTGTTTAAGCTGCAGGCAATAATTTTTCGAAGCTGATTCAAGCTAATGAAGTAATCTGCAGAATAGCGGCAGCTCGTGCTGTAAGCTAATGGCGACTGTAAATAAGCCACGAATTAGCTTGTTTCGTGCAGCTTGGTGCCTAAGCTAAGTAAATATAGCTTTAATAGCGTTACATACTTCAGATCTGTAAGTAAAGGCAGTACAAGACTTACGTGCCTAATGTAGTAAATGTTTATTTATTCTAGTTTAACAGATTTTTATGAAATAACTATTGTGTTTTTTTTATTTAATTGTCTACTCGGTACAAATGTTGTAATTAATTTTATAGTGACCAGAGAAAATTTGAAATTTAAACAAACCTCAGATCTGGCAATCAAATCTCTAAAATTTGGCAACCAGGACAAGACGTGAAAATACGCGGGAGAACCCCGGATTTTAGAGCCCAGAACCCGGACATGTCCACAGGTTTTTTAAACAGTCAGTGTAATAAAAAAACAGTTGAAAATATCATTAATCACCTTTTTATTTATTTTCAGACCTTAAAATTAAATTTAGTGATATTTTGCCATCATTTTAAATGTACTTACCTAATAAAGCAGAATATTATTACAGTATGTGTTACAAATTGGTTTACAAATCAGTTAGATACTGATAGTAAAGACTTTTAAATTTCTAACCCCGGACTAAAAATGAAGCCCCGCCCGGACGCTCCCCGGATGCCCTCTAAACTAGGACAAATCCGAGGAAACCCGGACGGATGGCAACCCTAAATCCAAGGAAAAACACTAAAATATGTATCAAAAACGAAAAAGATAATAAATAAAAGTAAGGAGTTAAGAGAGTACCTGTCGTCCCACGTGCACACCCACCGTCATGATATAAGCTCAACACATTACCTTCGGAATTAGGTGTCATGCCAGGACATTCACTTTTGAGCACGGCTACATTGAACTCGATGGAAAACACGCACAATTTTTTATCGCTGCTTCAACCATCTATATTTATGAATTGAACTGAAATACTGCTGTATTTATGTACAGGCTACCTTAGATAAATACTGATCACAATATTATTCATGTATGTGCCTTCAATAAAACAACATTTGATACACTACTGTGAAACTGAAATTGTGTCGTGAAATGTGTAGCCACCGCATGCTATTTAAATTTATAAATTCTGACGGATTCGTGCAAACATGGCGGCGGCAATGAATATGAATAAAGGATCGACTTTAATTAATCCTTCGGAGCCTTCCGCGGCCGCGTCCGCGCGGGGCAGGAGGGGGCGGGCCGCGGCGCGGCGGGGCGGGGCGGGGCGGGGCGGACGCGTCAAAGCATTGTAATGAAATTCGCGCTAAATCGCTCGTGAAAATTCGCTGGTTATTGATTGCTCTCGTATATTTTACATACTAATTGGGATAATATTACATTCACGAGCTGAATTACGCAACACGTGAGGGATAATGGTATTTTTCTTTACTTAAATATCAGTAGAGTCGGAGCCAGTTTTCGCACAAATGTATCTTTCGGTGAATGAAACTGCGGAGGACACCATCTCTGACACCATATTGACAGTTATTTTAGATCTATATTGTTGCTTTTTCAGTTGAAAAACAAGGATTGGTATTTAATAACCTTAATTTAAAAATAACCAGAGATGGTTTACTCCACCCTCAATGATTCGCGACTTACTGTAAATGTTAATCGAACTGAATGGCACACCATGACCTTCCTTGGCACGACTACTTTCAACTAGACGGATCATTTTCCTTGCCGCTTGGGCATATTTTTTTTAAAGCGAGCCTACCCATCCGGGCGAGATTAAATCTATAAACTAGTATGAAACCTGGAGACCTTTCACATGTCCACAACTGACCGGAAATTTCGAGCAGTCACCGATATCGAAATTTGTGAATAAAAAATGAATTCTTTGTCTATAGGCCAAGGCACAATTTTGTGCGGTCAGTTATCGAAATCGTCTTCCAGGCCATAATGGTTCACTGCCCTTAAATGTTGTCGGATTGTCCACATTTTTTTTTTACACTAAAGAAAAATTTTAAATGCAGGTAAAAAAGACAGCTTTGCTTCATTGTTTTTTAGCAAATATTTTCCAACACAAAAGAAAAATAAAAAAAATCTTACATTCAGACTTAGATATTTACAAAAAAATCAAAACATACGGACATATAATGAAGTTGTCTGAGATTGGCTTACCACAGTTATTTTCCTCGGTCCTTTTGGCCGACGTTTCGAACTGTCCCGTGCAGCTCATTTTCAAGGCGAGTGCGTGCGTGCGGCTGGGCGCACGTTTGGCAGACCACTGTCTGTCACACGCGAGCGGCTGCGAAGATTGTATGAGTGGCAGAAAACTTGTTGCAGCTGCGTTCTGTGCATAACTGTGGTAAGCCAATCTCAGACAATAGTTTAAACACCTACAATACACTTAAATCAGTTATATAATGAAGCTTTCTCAAGTGATATAAAATTTTTGATTAAAATCTCTTTGATTTAACATTTTAAAAAGGGCTAGGGAAACGTTAGGGCCTGGAAGACGATTGACGATTTCGCTATTTAAGTGGCAGTCGCCGTGCAAAATTGTGCCTTGGCCGATAGACAAAGAAAGCATTTCTTAAAATTCTCAAATTTTAGATTTCCTGTGACTTCACGACAGCCTTAAATGGTTACTGGGAACGGTACATGTAAGCAGTACTATCACCCCACTATTATCTTAAACTAGCTGAGGTACCCGGCTCCGCTCGGGTCAATGTCGTTTTGGACTGATATCGGGCTGAAACCCAAAGGGCTGGCCCAAAAGGCTAGTTGAACTACTTTACTAACAGAAGATTAAACAATGTATCTAACAAAAAAAAAACTGGATCAAAATGCGTTGAGCCGATGTGGCATGATTGAATAAGAAAACATCCAAATACTGCCATTTATAAATTCAGTGGAAGAAATGTACTTGAATATATTGCAAAATATTGGGGCCAATTACTGAATTGTTTTTTAAAAGCATTTGCCGCCGCGCTGGGGCGATCCTGCACTGGCACTACTAAACATTGCCATGGACGGAAAACATGGACATTTTTTATTGCCGGTACGACCATCCATCATTCACAGTGCGATGGTACGTAACAACTCGAGCGGGATTCACCCTACAACCTAGGTAGTAAGAAAGGGGAGCTATTTTTTACGTGGAATCCGTACCACAACCAGCATTAACATCGAAAACGGCCACCCATCCGAACCCCGACCGCGCCCATAGGTCCTGTACGTAGATGCAATCCACATATTAATCGAGTGAGTAGTTCGTAAGTTATGAGCCTTTAATCGCAACAGTCACCCCTCTCGTGATCTAGAGTGATGTACTCTGCCAAATTTCACATGCAGGAGCAGTCCACTTATTGTTTTGTTATAAATATGTAACCCTCTCTTCTCACTCCTCTGGTAAGTTAGCGTGATGCCTATACGGCTAGACTCAGATACAAACCTCATCTAAATTGGGTAATTGGTTCTCATGTTATAAGCATTTCATACTACTGGTCCCCTCTCTGGTAATTTAGCGTGATGCTTAGTAGCCCTAAAATTGCGGAAATAAATCGAGCTATACTGAGGTACAATTATCAGCTAAGTATCTGCTTGGCTCCCTGGACTCGATACAGCGTCGTGCCGTGCGTCTTGTCGACGATCCCAAGGTATCCCTAAATTTAGAGACCCTTCAACTCCGAAGGGATGTAGGTTCTCTCGCTGTATTCTATCGTCTTTATCATGGAGAGTGCCCTTCGGAGCTGCACAACGCTGTCCCTCCGTCCCATTTCTACCACCGCACAACGCGGAACAGGCAGGGTATGCACCCATTCACTGTCGACATTCCCAAAATAAGAACCCACCGATCCTCTATATATTTTTTCTATAGGGTCGGTAATCTATGGAATCGACTCCATACCGATATATTTCCCCCAAAGTCCCCCGGGGTCGTTCAAACATGGGGTGAAGAAGCACCTGGCCGGCCGGCATGGTTTTCGTATCCCCCGTTGAAAGTTCAAAATACCGCGCTTGGCTTAGTACTAATCTAACAAACAAAAAATAAGAAACCGTTCAACTGAAACCGTAATATCTTAACAATACGCCTTTAAACAATCAACCTTAAAAGCCTAAACTAATGTGTGTAGCTAGGACACGGCTAATTGCTAAGTTAGCATACCGCGCGGGTTGGTAGAAACAATACAAACAATTTACGTAAAAAACCTCATACTAATCCGTGTACCACACGACCACGGAGCGATGATCTCTGCAACCGCGTCTATCGTTAGCAATCGCGGGAAGCCGACTGGCGAGGGGCGCGGGCAGCATTGCCGATCGCTTGAAGCAATTGGGGACTTTTGATTTCATCTTCTCCCGAAAGTTGTTCGGACGGCCGTCGACTGCACGAACATTTATTTTGCTCATTCGAATTGAAAATTTCGTTCCTATTCCGGATTTTTACGGAATTCCGGGAATCCTAAGAACGTTTTTGGGCAATTGTGGTTATCGGCAACGCTGGTAGCCGCTTCGCGCGCTCGCGCGTGGTACCTTCGGCTCTTCTCGGCAATACTCGGTCCTCGTCGGGTGGCCACCGCCGCCGTCTCGGCCCTCGCCGCGCTATCATTTCGTTATCGCTCCGCGCCCTCTGACTATTTTTCTTTTTGCACGGCTCCTAAGGGCCGTTACGTGATGTTCAATAGCTTAAAGCCTTCCTTAAGAATTAGGCTATCGAATGTAAAAATATGTTTTCAAACCTGACTGGTAGTTCCAGAGATTAGGGCGTTCAAACAAAAAAACAAACAAACTCTTCAGCTTTATTATATTAGTATAGATAAATTGTAATATCATACCTTGCATGTTTATATTTTGGTTTTTTAATAACGCCTAACGATTTTTTGATTACGTGATAAATATACTGTCCTGGATCAACACATAAACAACTTTACTATAACGAAAAAAACAATTAGCCCGCCATCTTTTCAAAGCGCCATTATCCCGAGCAGATCCGGATACCGCCACTAGTGATACCTTTGGCATAAAAGGCAAATACAAGACACGACCGTCTTTCGGGTATAATTTACGCCGCTGCTTTCATATGATTGAAGTTATAATTAAATTTGCGCAAGCCTATCCCCGAATTATTTCGAGTAACATCTTCCCCTATCTACGTCCTATCGGCGGGAGCACGGCGTCGCTCGCTCCGCACGCGGGCCATGCCCGTAATGGCGGCCGTGTGTGCGTTCATGCGTCCAAGTAAACCAACATATTAATCGAGTAACCTGCGCCCCCTCCGGGACGCGGAGACAACGCGCGGCTGGACAAACAGCGATAATGTAATGACGTTAGACGAGCTCCGTGACTATGCATATTGTGCTCGCCCGCGACGCCGACGACGCGACGTCCCGGCCAGAGTATGGTGACGCGCCTCCATGACAGCCACGCATTCGTAGCTCAGGAGCGCCACGACTAGCCTTCCGTGCCAGAGTTTATGGGTTAAAATCCCTCCCCGTTCATGCACCAGTTTCTTTCTCTTTCTGACTGGAATAAGGATATTTAGTCGGGAATGCGATCTGTTCCATGGTCGAAATCCATGTCAATATAGTCAAAACAGCAATGGAAAATTGTCCGTGTTTTCCATGTGGTTTATTTTAGCCCTGATCATAAAAGGAAGGTCCTGGCGCGGCACCTTTTTCCTTCGGGAATGCGGTATGTTAGGCTAATACAATTTGAGCGGCTCGTAGCCTAGTGGCGCGGGGACTGGCCTAGCGTACCAGAGGCCCGGGTTCAATACCAACTTGCACCACTGTCTTTCAGAGTTCGATAAGTGCATTTCGTCACGAATGCGAGCTGCTCCATGGTTCGGAATCCATGTAAAACTGTAGGTCCCCTTCCCCTACTAGGTGGTAGGGTTTAAGCCCGCCCGGGTTGGTACCATCGCATTGGATGAAAAGATGGTCGAAGCGGCAATGAAAAATTGTCCGTGTTTTCCATCCAGTTCAATGTAGCCGTGCTCATAAAGGGAAGGTCCTGGCATGGCACCTAATTCCTTCGGGAATGTGGTGTATTGGGCTAATATCATAACGGTAGTTGTGTGGTATTAGCCATCCATGTCAGGTCGCATAAAAAAAAAAAAAAAAAGTTCATGACAGTGGGTATGGTATTTGCCATCCATGTCCAGTTAAATGAAAAAAAAAACCCTTATAGAAAACACGAACCAAACTATTATGCTGTGAATGTGGGTATATAGTTGGGCTCAACCATATGTTCCGTAACCTGGGAGAACCATGAAACAAAAAACCGGCCAAGTGCGAGTCGGACTCGCACACGAAGGGTTCCGTACCATCGTAAAAAATAAACCAAAAAAATCACGATTTTTGGATGGGAGCCCCCTTTAATTTTAATTATTTTTTAATCTTACCTCAGCTGTCTACCTGTTACGGTTACTGAGATACAGCCCTGTGACAGACGGACAGACGGACGGACGGACGGACGGACGGACGGACGGATGGACGGACAGCGGAGGCTTAGTAATAGGGTTCCGTTTTCACCCTTTGGGTACGGAACCCTAAAAACGGACTATTTTGTGCACAACAACGAGCCATGTTTGCCAACCCCCGATCCTGACACATAAGGAGATAGGCAAGTCAGATTTTACGACGTCATAAATGGCATAATTAATGCAGCCAACACAAGCATAACATCTAGACCCACGGTATATAGAGTCAGCCAAGTTCGGAAGAAATGTAGGCGCACGGAGGCCGTCAGTATATTTGTTTACACAAACCATTTATAGACTATTTTTTACAACAACTATTCAACCGATTTTTTGATCAAATCTGATCTTGGGGCAATGAAGTTGCACACCACTGACATGCGACTTCTTGTCACATTCTAAGTTACTGGATCAACATGTTGCATTGTTTTAACTATCAAAATCGCTAAATATTACCTAAATGCAAAAGAAAATTCTTTTCCGGTTCACTTTATATAATACTCTGTAATTTATGTTAATGAACACTGCAATTAGAGTTGCAATTATAAAACAATATGTGGTTCATTTATTTAACACCATGTAGCGAGGGTTTTTATGTTTCTGGTCAGGCTTTTTTACGCTCAATTTATTTTCCATTCCTCATTTCACTCAGCCACTCAGAGTCAGATAATCTACGTTGTCTCTCGCTCTAGCGTTCATACCGTGCGATTGTTATAAATTATAGATACATTTATAAGAATTTGAAAGACTAAGCACCTGAGGGGTAATCACGGTACAAAGCGCTGAAGTTACTGAAAATATGTGCATTTTATTTCATTTGGATTTTTTATACGGTAACTTCGTATTTTCGAAAGATGTTGGTTATGACGTTCACTCGGGGCTGGCCGAGGGACGCAGCTGCGTCTAAAATCGCAATAAACGTTTTAGCATAAGTAATGTTCGAGAATAAACATCTGAGGGCTCAATGAGTGGCTAGTGCTCTGGCCAATTCACTTGTTTTGAGGATTTGAATTTCGAACCCTGAGCATGGCGACGTTTGGGGGGAGGGGGGTGGGGAGTTTGCGGCACTCCAGGTTTATTTGTTTCCTCCGCGTATTTGAGTTTTACACGTGCGGACTACTGCGAATGGTGCTTCATAGTTTTCTATATTACGTTTTAAGTTTTAAGCGTAGCACTATGTCTTATTGCTTTTGTATTACCTGGGCCTGACACTGCGGTGATGCTTGTCTATTATTTAAAACCAATGTTTCGCACTGTTGCCAGATATACTCTTTCTATACCTATATTTCCCAGTGTTTGAAGACATTTAACACGGCTCTTAAATGACAACTTCACATATGTACTTTGTTACCAGGACACCTATATTTTTTACGTCATAACCGAACTCGGAAAAGGCGTTTTTACTGAGGGCTGTGGGCGGTTCCAGTTCCACCCATCAGTGCCTGTTAGCCTAAAAAAATTCGTTCGTCTGTTCGGGTGCTTTCGGGTTTTTAATTCTTCAATTTTCAATTCAAAATTAAGTTGTTAAAAGCTTTCGAAATGTTTTACAACAGTATATAAATTAAATTCTTAATTTTTTTTACGAGTTTACATCATATCCCATGAGGGCAACCGCCCAAAAAAATGGTAGGACTGTCTCGAGTTTCAGCAGGGGCGGTTTACGAGGGGTGGGGCAGGGGCAGAGGAGGATGGTTTCGTCCTTTTTCGTGTCATCAGCAACCTTCCTGTAGTCAATCGGAGGAAGTGAAGGAAACAATGCTTTTATTTGTTCACTATCCGGAGGCCATGCCTATATGTAAAATGAAAAACAAGCGTGATAAGCATTTTGAATAATGTTACCGTGTATCGCACCAGAAATAATGGGTTTTTTTACTGTTGAGATCTTGAGATATTGTCATGAATGGAAAATATTGAAGCGTACATTTTGTCGACAAACAGGGGCTCGTGATGCGATCCAAAAATCAATTTTTGCGTGTTTACAGAAATTGTGGTTTTTAAGCAAATGGAGTTATTAATTTGAGGTTATGCAACGACATTAACAAGAACAATGAAGCACTGCCATCAGATTTTGATAATATTTACAAAAAGACATATATTCAAATATAAGACATTATTCTGAACCACCATTTGAACCTGCGACGTTTTGATCACATTTCCACTGCTCTGACAGCTTAACTATAATTACGTGCAGGCAACCTCAAATGAATGAGACCATTACGTGCAGACAAACTCAAATGAATGAGACAACGGTAATTTATTATTATAATTCATACAAAAATATCCAATACATATTCAATTTAGCCACCTACGAGTAAGAGACTTTTCACAGAATGTGTCGTGTTAAATTTTATTATACGTGTACGTACTGTTAACGATGAAGTTTCTTTCAACAACTGGCCTCAGACGTTGGATTCTAGTAATCTGTCGGGGACCATATATTATGATGTAACTTGAAGATGTCCTTGGCTCTGCCCGCTTTCAAATCTATTAAGAAACCTATAAATTAGTAGTTATCGTGATAAGATCGGAGAAATCAAGTTATACGTAGATACGAACCACTTCAAAATCGGGTAAGCTGTTTTCAAGTTAAACATTGGACATGCAGGGCTAAACCGGCTTTCATTACAGATTAAATCTAACCATCAATCACTATATTGTCAAACTTATAGAATTGCCCTTCGGAGCTGCAAACACCATCCCTCTGTCCACTTTATACCAAAGTTAAACGCGGAAAAGGCAGGGAATGCGCCCATTCACTGTCGATAGTCCCAAAATAAGAACCAATCTATACGCTAGATGTTTCATCTATAGCGGCGGTAAACTTTAAAATACCTGCCGAGATATTTCCCCCAAAATACAACCTGAGGTCCTTCAAATTAGCGCCTGGCCGGCTGGCATGGTTTGCTCAGTCCGTGTAAGTTTCGAAAGTCCATGGACGTCGTCCAGCACCTATGATCTGGAGGTTATCATTCGCCGGGTGAACAGGCAACTGAGTGATTCTGATTGTTGGTTTCATTTCGTGCCATGCTAACTTGTTTCGTATTATTCAGGAAAGTGAACTGACATTGGCCACTGAAATTGACCAGTTAGCATGACACGAAATGCCAGATTTAATCACTCATTTGGCTATTCACCTGGTGGAGTAATTTACCATGGTAAGCCCTCTAGGGCCTTGCCGGTTACGATATGTCGCTTTTAACATAAATAAAAAAAAACAATAATAATCTCCAACGGAACAATTGTGTGGTCCGACAGCCAAAAGAACTCCGAATCCCACAATTCAGGCTAGTCTTGTGCCTTGTCGGCCCACTCCGCTCCTGTTGGCGGCAAGTATTAAGACGGCAGTAAAATGTCGCAATGTTATTTTATTTTCAAGTTTTAAGTGTTTCCCGTGGCGAGCTGAAGTGTCTCTAGAGCCACAGGATTTGTGACCAGTCAACTCACGCAGTTTAACCAATTGTGCCAGAAAGGAATTTCTGCGATTTTAAAAGATTAAACGGCTTTCTAGTCATGGCATTATTTGTGCGAAGCACGATGTTTCGAGCCAAACATTTGGCTCATCTCCTGGTGAGCTCCCGTATCCAGCGGCGGGGAACTGTCAATTTGACGTGTTTCGCCGTTGGCGAAAATTGTAGTTGTGAGTAGTTTGAAGGTCGTGAGCGGCTGCGTTTCGGAGCTCCAGGGAAAGGCAAAAGGCGCTAACCGTATCTTCACTTTCACTGTACACCTTTGCCTTCCGGATTTTCAGGGAAGCAAGTACTGGATTCCACATGGGAGATAACTTAAACGATCGATTAAAGTTATCGTGCTTGGCGATTTTAATGAACTCACGGATTTGTCGTCAAAAATTCTACCTGATCGAACTCGTAGCCTAGTGGCGCGGGGACTGGCCTAGCGTACCAGAGGCCCGGGTTCAATACCAACTTGCACCACTGTCTTTCTCTTTCAGAGTTCGACAAGTGCATTTCGTCACGAATGCGAGCTGCTCCATGGTTCGGAATCCATGTAAAACTGTAGGTCCCCTTCCCCTACTAGGTGGTAGGGTTTAAGCCCGCCCGGGTTGGTACCATCGCATTGGATGAAAAGATGGTCGAAACGGCAAAGAAAAATTGTCCGTGTTTTCCATCCAGTTCAATGTAGCCGTGCTCATAAAGGGAAGGTCCTGGCATGGCACCTAATTCCTTCGGAAATTTGGTGTATTGGGCTAATATCATAACGGTAGTTGTGTGGTATTAGCCATCCATGTCAGGTCGCATAAAAAAAAAAAAAACCTAATCCAGTGGTTCGTACCTGAACCCATATGCTCACACACTGCTGACTCATTGGAATCCAGTTGACTTCCCTGATGTGTTCCGAAATGCGGGTCACTACGCTTCTTTTTGTCTGCCCAATGTATGACTTACCACAACTACAAGGAATTTTGTATGCACCAGCAGACTGCAGAGGCAATTTATCTTTCAATTAATTTCTGCCAACTTCACAAATATCAATATGCTACGAAAACGGTATATTTAGGGTTTCCAGTTATCAAGGAACCCTTATTAATCGCCATGTCCGTCCGTGCGTCCGTATGTCAAAAATTTGTAACCCGAAAATGTTCGGAAAAAAACCGAGATTTTAGATTGTTGTGAACATTATTGAAACAAACAACTAAAATTTAAGCTTATCGCAAAGAAATAATCATATTTATCCCATCTTGTTGAATAAATAAAAAAAAATACAGTAAATGTAAGCTTTAAAACAAAAATTATGAATTTACGGCTTCAGCCGTAATTGTAATAATCTGAAAAAATGGATTAGGGATTCTAATAAATTCTGTTTTGTTGAAAAAAATATTAAGGAAATATTCACTCTGTTCATCTTATGATAGGATACATGAAAACATACGCAAAACTAGCGTGGATTCACTCGGAAACAACACCCACATTAAACAATTCGACGTTAAACATTCAGATTTGTCGTTTAAGTGTCCTACACTGTGATGCAGTATTTTTGCAGAAATCCCGCCTCTCCCTGCCGCCTCCCCTCGAAATCTCTTCGTGACTTATTTTTATGGCGGTTTTCGAGAACCGCCATTGAATTACTGAATGCTTTATTTTACACTAGAATCTCCTTCAATTGCAGACACATTTACATAATGAGGGCAGGTTTTCTTTTTCGGTGTGCTTACTTTACTATGTATTTCGGTGCATATATAATACGGTTGAGAGAGGCGAGACGGCTGGACCCGACGTGATGTTCGTGAACGGGTGCTGTTTGTGCGGACTGGTCTGCTCCAATTTGCAACATGATGGCGGGCATATATATAGACTTTGCAAAATATATTATATCAAGAACTGTTGCATACGGCATCGAACCTTAGATTTTTGTGAATTCATATTAATTTAGTGCATTTACTTGTGTGTTGTAATTGTTATAAGATATTTAAATAATTAATTTACATAAGCAGTTACCAATAACTCGTATGCCTGTAAGTACTTCCAAACACTTTCGTAAACTTGACTAAAACATCCAGCGAAGTTTCTTGCCAGATTTTTTGTTAACTGTGATTGTTAAACGGGCTAAATGATAAATATGACCAATCCAAGTGCAATGTATGAATAATGAATAAACAATAACTATTTGTAGTAACAAACATTTTGTTCGGGAGAGGATAGGTCCCCTTCAATATATGTTAGTATAAGAGCAAGGCTGTTATTAACATTGCTCGAACCAACGTCGACGAGATGAACAATGCTTGTATGCTTACTTAAGGAGAATTAAGTTTGAGACCGAATTGAAAGGGTGCCCTACCCCTTACGTCCTTTCGCGAGGATCAAAGGACGATTGTTTTACTTCCATTATGACTTCATTCAAATTTAATGGAATGAATTGCGTTTTGCGGAAATGGCGGAGCGTTGTTTGGTGGGCTTTGAATTATTTGCGAACTTTCGGGCCGCTTTCAGGTCGTCTTTTGAAAAGTAAGGGGGTTGGAATAAGTGGTTGAATCGGGTAATTAATGTCGATTGCTATAAGTAATGGCTGGTCCAATAAGCGATAATAATAATAATAATAGCGATATATTTCTTCCCGCCCAAACATACCTAGCATGTTTATATTTTTTTTATGGAACCTGACATGGATGGCTAATACCACACAACCATTATAATATTAGCCCAATACACCATATTTCCGAAGGAATTAGGTGCCTTGTCAGGGCGTTCCCTTTATGAGCACGGCTAAATTGAACTAGATGGAAAACACGGACAATTTTTCATTGTCGCTTCAACCATAGCTCCAATGCGGTGGTACCAACCCGGGCGGGCTTTACCCTAGCACCTAGTAGGGTAAGGGGACCTGCAGCTTTGCATGGATTCCGAACCATGGAACAGCTCGAATTCGTAATGAAATGCACTTATCCAACTCAGTAAGTGAAAGAAAGTTGTACACGACCGGGCCGAGGATTTGTCGGGGAAAGTCAAGTCCGACATCAAATTGGCGGTATAGGTTGGTGGTTCGAATCTTATTAATAATGCTGGTAATTGTTTTTCTTTTTTTTTTTTTTTAACTAATCGAGGTACCCGGCTCTGCTCGGGTCAATAGTTATGTCAGGTTGCATTAAAAAACGTACACGAGATACTTTCGCATTTATAATATTACTACTATGTACGGAGTAGATGTCTTTAGTATGAACAAATTATTTGTGATAATAATTAACTACCCTATCGAAATTAAATTATATTACTGAGCTAATATTTTTAGATTCGCACCATTGCAAACATAGATGCAAAATTGTTCTACAACTGCAAGAACAGAATGCTGCAACTACTTATTTATTCGCAGGCGGAGTTTTCAATTACGATCTTGAAACGTCTTAATACGATTTCCATTAAATGATTCCATTCCCGTTTTCCGTTCGCGAGAAAAAAACGTTAACGATCGTCTATTACGGGACAGCTTCTCTCTGCTTTTTTGTTTGTTTACTATCAGGACGCCCGCGGCGGAGACGGAACGCGACGAGTCTAGTCATGTTCCGTCGGGCGCTCGCTCATTACCGGCAGCAACGGACGGACGAGGGAAAATCGAAATAAACTCTTCGGGAATTGTGACGTCCGGCTGGGCAGAATTAATTACTAAAACGCGGTAAAATACGTTTCTCACTTAATGGTGAAATGTTGCAAACGATTTGACCCAGACCAAACGATACTGTCCACCACTTCTCTTTTATTGATGTTGATGATTTCGTAGGTAGCAATTTTTTAGGGTTCCATACCCTAATAGTGACAAACGGAACCCTATTACTAAGCCTCCGCTGTCCGTCCGTCTGTCACAGGACTGTATTTTTGTAATAGGTTGACACCTGAAAATTTCACAGAGTGCGTTTTCACGTGCTATAACGACAAATAGTAAAAAATTAAAACAAATAAAAATGAACGGTGGCCCGTACAAAAAACTTGATTTATGTGGGTCAAATGTTGTATAATGGTACGGAACCCTTCGTGTGCGAGTCTGATTCGCACTTGGCTGGTTTTTCTAAATTTCCTTTCGAATGTAATGGTAGGACAAATAAATTTATGTAGGTATAATTTAGTGGTAATTTTAAACCACGAATGGAGATGTGTTGGCCAAGGCAGAATTAAGACAAATTACGCCGCAAGCTACGAGTACTTTCTCTTTCAGCCTGTCAAACATAGGGCGGCTGTTGTTACAACCTGTATTTGACACGTATACGCATACAACTTTCAAGATTACAACAAAAATCAGCAACTGAGCAATAGATTGTATAAGCATGGAATGAGCGTGCCAAATATTGACAGACAAAAAGGCGGTCATTTCTAATCTGCTAAATTTGCTGTTGATTTCACACCTCTCCTGTCACCCGAAGCTGCCATTTTATCCGGTTTACTCGATTGTAGTAAAAATATATGTTTGTATGATCATTATCAGTATTTATTGCTACAATAATATTTTGCCCTAGCTTTTTTTCACGCCATTTTGTCGTCGGTTCTTTCTTTTGGCGCGCAGTCACGGCATTGGTTGCCACATTTTTCGCCTAGGTATAGGTTGGGAACGCATCATTAAAAAAACTCAAGGCCATGGTCCCATTTCTGCTGATTACATACTCTTTGGTTGCCGGCAGCGATTGTGTCTCGTCTGTGCCGCGAGCGCGGCGGGACGCGCGCCATCCCTCCGAGTTCTCCGCTAATGCCCGCGTCTGCCTCGTCGCTTTCGTTTTATATTCAGCTCCTCGTTACGGAAGTAAAACGTTGAGTTGTCACGCGCCGAGACTTATTATAACTGAGACTTCTGATGTTGCTCGCTCTTCGGATAACGGGCCGGCACTCGTTACTTTTGTCAATTGTGTGGGATTCGTCAGTTCATATAAAACTCATTCTAAAATGCACACCCATATAGAATCTAACGTGATGCATTGAATATAGAAATACTTTCGATCGAAGTCTAGGAATGGCTAATATGATAAGTACTGCTATAACTTTAACTCATCACACCTTTTTCATGGACGAACTAGGTGCCATGCCAAGACCTTCATCTGACATTTGTAAGCAAGGAAATCACTTAAAAAATTGTAGGTAACTGTAGTAAAAAAAACTGCTCCACGTTTTACAATCACTCTACATGGCCAACCAGTCACACCAAGCAAAAAACGAAAATCAAACATTAACGTTTACATTACATTAAATAACCTGTCTAGGTAATTTAAACTATTTCTTTTAATGTAAATTTTCACCTAAGAGGTACCCGATGACGTCCTTGGGCGTTCGAACCTTTACAGGGGCTGCGAAAACTGTGCCGATCTGCCAAGGGCTCTATACACCACGCTCGAAGGACCTCGGGCTATACTTTAGAGGAAGTCCCTCGCAGACTAGGTCAAGCATAAGGAGTGTTCCTAACACATCTAGCGCAACAAACATACTTGTATAGTTTTATGATCGAATTGACACATTTTTCCAGCATAAAATAATCGTTCCGAGCCCAAGGTTGCTATTGACGCGAACAGGAAGCGGGTACATAACGTAATGCTATACGAAAAACTCGTTAAAAGTAAATCAGTCCCCGCAACAAGGTCACGACGGGGCGGGAGACTGTAGAGGTTTATGGGCTTATGTATGTAATATCGCCAATTGTGAACCTGAGGAATAATGTAACGCTCGCAATGAGACCTTTTTAATTTTTTTATTTATTTGGTTCACAAACAGAGTGATATGTTTATACATGATACATTTGAAAATCCTATAAAAATAGTCAAACATATACTCTAAAGCAGTGGACTTACAATTAACTAAGAAAAAAACATAAACACAAATAGAAAGAAAAACAAACATGCTCTTCATAGCAGCCACTGTGTTTGTTTGTTTATAGTTTTAATAAGGTCTTTAAACGAATATTTAATGTCGCTTACTTTGAATGACACCGAAGTTATTTTCCCGTACCAAAAAATAATATAAAAATAATACAACTTAATTTATTTCAGGAAAAATCTTTTCATGAAAATGTGAACGAAAAATTCGAAAAAATTACCTCGCCTGATTTTTGTTTTGGATTTGTATTGTTGTATTGTATTGTTTTATTGCATTCATAGGTAGGTAACCTACACTTAAACATGTCAAGAATCGTTATGCTAGGTCTATGTCAAAAATATAGATGTCGCATACTCTATTTCCATGCATATAAGAACTGGCAAATATACTTTGCCAGTCACAAAATAAGTTTAAAACTTAAGTAGTTGATTAATCAATGCCACCGCTCGCAAGAAAAACATAAGGAGAAACGTAAAAAATAAATATAAAAAAACGAAAGATTAAAAAAAACAATGATTATGATTCTGAATTATGAATATTGAACTTAACCTAAATCTGGTGTAAAGTGCCATCGTCAATGTAATACTAGTCAAAATTATTTTACGTACTTAATCTAATCTATTTATTGTTTGAAACCTGAATCTCACACGAAAATAATTTGAAATGATATCTCACCTTATTCCTAAGGCGACCTGGAGCTAATTGAAAACAATCCGGAACTTTATAATTTACGTAGGAATATTACAGATTTTTCTGATCTTACAATATTCCAAAGTCACGTAACTCCGTCCTGAAGTGTTCATGCCCCATGGAAATAGCTAAAAACGTTCCTTATATTCCGCTATTGAAAACATGGAATGTAGATTTTCAGGTCTTTTTGTGGCCTATTGGAAGAAATCGAACGGCTTAAATAAATTAAAAATATGTTTACTTTAAATAATTTAAATAAACACATGTTTATGAATATAATCTAAAACCGAGCGGAAGTCAGTGAAAAAATCATCCAAAAAAAAAGGTTGTTTTCTCGTTGAAAAAAAAAACCTTTTTTTCTATCCGTCGTGTCGTCGTCGTGCAATGTATGAAAGATACTGGCACGGCACCTAGTTCCTATGTTGTGTGTTGGATTAATACCATGTCAGGAAGTGTGGTATTAGCCATCCATGACCAGATATATAAAAAAAATTGAGCGAATCACTACCCGATTTCTAAAGGGCTGCTTTTGACATGTCTGTCAGTCTGTCCGTCCGTCCGCATTTCGGCCTGCCTGTCTGACGTCCGCCTGCCGCGCTCTCAACGAGATTAAAACTGCCAACGCCACGTCCCGCATTTCCGGATGTTCTTTTTTTCCAATTTCGTGTAAATATTGAAAGCTCCGCATTTCAGTTGGCTCTAATATATAAATATAATTCTTGTTTTATTCGTGCCTCTTCTTGAAAACGTCACATTCAAAAAAAGCTCTTTATAGCATTATCTGCCGAAATTTCGCATCCCGCTCAACTCCCCATACAAAAGGGGAAAGAAAATCACGTCCATATTTATTATCAAAGATTCAAAATGTTGATCAAAATAGCTTTATTTGATCGAACTAGATATCTGATGACTGTTAGCATTGTAAAATTGTGTTTGGTTTCTAAGTTATAAGGTCCGAAAGTTCTAATTTTTCGCGCGTTTTATACAATGACTTTGGAGGTGGATTACGCTATGATAAAGTAAGAACATCTTAAAAAGATTAGTCATCAGACATAGCTTATTTCATCAAGATTTATAATCAATTTGTTTTTGTTAGTTTTTTTACTACAGCGGTCGTGGTTTACTTTTAGCTATAAGTCGTTTTGTAATTAAATTTTTCGTAAATCTTACCAAATCATACACTATGCACATTGTCTTTTTTGTGGACATGTTGCATATTCCTCATCACGGAGCCTGTCTTTTTCTTTGAAACATAGAAAGTCCCAGAGCGCAACAGCACGGTTTTGTACCGTGCCCGCGAATGAGTTAGTCCCGCCGGGTTGGGCCACCTTAATGATATAATTTTTGTTAGGTTAGCCGTGTTACACAAACCTAAGAAATTTAAGAAATGTATAAATCATAGCGGCGCCAAAATCATGGGATTCACGAAGTTTTTTTTTATTTCTCTTAGAGCGCCGTAGGCATTTAACCAACGAATTAACTCATTTCGCCCTCACGACCATTTTTCTTCGTACAATAATGTAGAGTCGATCCTAGCCAAATAATGACTTACTTACCTTTTTTAGGAGCCCGTCGCAAAAAGCGAAAAAACCCAGTCTGTAACTCACACGCTTTTTGTCCCGAATTGTTCTCCTATTAAAGATTGTTTGAAAATTCGGAAAATAATTACCTACTACACTTATGTAGTTGTACAACAACTAATTACTTTTGATACTTTTGAGGTTACCGCGGTCGTTAGACATGTTTGAAAAATATTACGGATTTTCACGCGGCAGGTAGAAATATTCTCCGACGTTTCGAGCTAATCATTCAGCCCGTTGTCAAGGAGGCATCCGCCGCGCTCGTGCGCAGCAGACGTCTCACGACGTCAGCACGTCACGACGCGGCGACGTCAGCACGAGCGGCTGAATGATTAGCTCGAAACGTCGGAGAATATTTCTACCTGCCGCGTGAAAAGCCGTAATATTTTTCAAACATGACTAATTACTTTTGCTCAAAACGTTATACTTTTTGAGAAAAAGCTAAATTTCTGAATCGCTAATTTTGTATAAAGAATTTTTTCCATGTCCAGCAGTGACGGGACCCTCGGAACGTGAACACGTCTACCCTTAACCGGTTTTTTTATATATATTACGAAGACGGTCCTGCCAATTTTCTCAGCGTGGTCGTGTCGGCAGCACTGTTTTGTGACGCGTTTTTATTAACAATCCGACACCGACACACATAACCTATTCTCAATATAGCGATACTCTAAGTTCGGTTGATCCATGAAATTAAGGTCCTTCGTTAAATTATAGTGCTTACAAAATTAATTATTTTGTATGAAATAACTGTGTGTATAGTGAGCATTTCTTGCAAGGATATAATGATGCAAACAACGTTCGACGCTAACGATGGCAGTGAATTAAAATATGCATGTATTCTAAATTCGAAAGTTGAATGTGTGATGTGAGCGTGCGGCTCTCCCGCGAGGCAGCGAGTAGCGGGCGTGGGATGGTAAGGTGCGTCTCTCCTATGACGAACAACAACAACGGAGTGAGCAGCGGAGGCGGCGCGAGCGGCGAGCCCGCCTCCGTCGACATGGAGTCCCTCGAGGAAATGCTTCGAAAGGTTAGTCATTGCTCTTTTTATATTTCTCCACCCAGCAATGGATGGGCAGATTGGGCAAAGCACCTTAGAACTCGTCACCGATTTGCCAACAAGGCAAAATAGTGTCATCTCTTTCACTCTCGCGGTAAATAACATTTTATCTACCTTTATCACTTCAAGGCCCGGATCAGACGCCGATGCCGCACGCGTCCATCTGAGCAGTAACACGATTTGACGGAACGAATATTTGATAATGCCTTATCTTCCCATTTTATATCGCTGGCTCTATACATTAGATGTTGTCAACATATTATGAACATTTTCATTGTTTCTTTATTTTATCCATTCGATGTATATTATACCCAAGCCCTAAAGAAAAAGAATAGTACACACTCGGATCCGTTATTTTTATCTTTGATTTACTTCTGGGCCATGCATTTGCAATGTGCATTTTTTATTATTGATACTTATAAACTAGTTTACAGTAGATCGATTACTACTGCTCACAATATCATGTTGCTGCAATATCGTCATGCTTTATTCTAATTGATAGACATTCTTAGGTGCAAACCGGAGAAAATTAAAGGAGGGAGAAGTCGTTATCGCTGCTCCGTCGGATGGATAAACTAAACATACAACCGTATGGAAAACTGGCCTCGCGGCGCATGCCACACAGTCCAAACATCGCTACCCTGCGCGAATATGCTCCAAAAATTTTCGCCAAGTCAGTCCCCACCTACAAAAACCCTCCTATACGCCTTCGACTGTTTTCTAGTGCATGCACGTTTTTAACGCTCAGATGGTTGAAATGATGCTGGTTATGTTTTTAAAATGAACATTTCCCATAACTTGATGCCGCAGGATCCTTTTCCATATTCTAGAAACGCATCAGTATCGACGTCTAACCTCAAGCACGGTCGACGAGTTAGTGGGGAGCGCCACCTGACGACTCGGCGGGGGCAGTGAGCTGGCCGTCGGCGGAGATTAGACAGGAAATTGAAGCAGGCGCGCTTCGCCGGTAGTGACGTCACGTGTGGCGCAAGCCCAGGCGACCTAATGGGGAATTAGCCGTATCGAGTAAAACTGAATTTAAAACTGTTAGCCACTGCGACATTTCGTGTAGACGCACATGTATAAATACTATCACGCTGTTGCCGGAGAGTTAAACACGGAGATGATATAGCGATACGGCTCGATTCGGTCGGGTCAAACAAGTCCTTTCGCTTCCATGCATTTTTTTATGAAAAAGCGGTATGGGTGGCTGTGTTCAAAAAGCAATGGTGCAAAAGCAAAGATATGGTAGACATATCCACCTCACCTCGCAAAACCGTCAGCACCGATTTGCGGACTGTCGCAGAGCTATCGAGTATTTTAAAATTGAGTTTTCCAACGATTTCGGGTGCTAAAAACCTAACTGTTTTTTTATCTAATTATGTATTTAATTACAGTGGACGGGTGGACGGAAAACTCGTAAAGCTTCTTTGCGGATTCTTTACTGAGTTGATCGATTCCGCGAATAAATCAGTTTCTGTCGTAACTTAGTGTATTTTGACTGCAAAAAAGTTAAAAAAAGAATTTAAATGAAATTGAAATTAAATTTGTGAATTACTCTACCAACAAAAGCTCACTTCCGCTCTGTTAATTTGTTTCGTTTTTCTTTCGTCACTGTTGCGTTCTACATGTCCAAACAACCGAAAATACCGCAACCACCTATCGGAAACGTTGCGCCCTAACGACTGTATGTTTCTAAAATGCAACCAATATTATTATTACTTGTGGTATTAAGATGGGTGTAGAGCAGTTAAAAAATTAAGTTATGCACTATATGTATCCTTTTCGTGGGTTCAAGAGATCAGGGATTTTAAGTTCCAAGTTTTTCATTTGGCATGAACAGACATAATGCATTGAAATATAATAAATGTTTTGCTAAATATTTGATTCATACACTTGATCTATGCTTGTGAAATGTTAAATTTTACTTAAGGCAGTAAGAATGTACGGTCGTTTACTATCAACTGTAAAGAGACGAGATTCTCTTTACTCTATGGTTGACGTCAGCATGACGGAAAAGAATCTCGAATTTGTCTCTGTTTCCGGTGTATAGATTTCAGAGTAAACGACCGTAATTTTCCATTGTTTACGTATTGTAAGATATCCACATACGAGTACTATCATAATATGGCAGTCCTTGAAATCAATTATACTCTAATACTGGTACATTCTCAAACTATTTCTAAAATAAAATTGATACAACCGGTCTGATTTTAAGCATGAGGATGTTTTTACAAGAAATGTTTTTGTCCTCTCGTTTTTTTTGACGTTAATCTATTTATTTTCAGGTACGAAAGTGAACTAGACTGAACCAGCATCACCATGTTGTTATCCGAACTTCATATCCTAATGAGGGTAAGTTTTGTGCATAATTACCGTACGTATATGGTAAACATAATCTCACAAGGAAGTTAAATACAAATCGACGCTCCCCCGTCGATATAGTGGTTCCAAGTTGCATAAATAATGGACGGATGGCTTATGATCCTTATCCACGTTCTCATGGTTTTGGCTTGTGACGTCAATTTGGTCAGTACTGGCATAAAGTAAGGGGTCATTTGCTGAAACATCATGTAAATTTGTATGTTCAACGGAAGTTATTTCCAACCTGAATTGTTCTTCTTTTAACGGTTGCATGAACATTTTGAAAACAATCACCAAATAGGTACACTTTTGTACTCGTGCATCAACGAATTACTTTTGATTAAAACGTCATACTTTTCGAGAAAAATCTTGATTTCTAAAGCGCTAATTTTGTATGACATTACAAAATAATCATCAGACGAGGGTGAATTTCTTATATGTCCAGCAGTGACGATATCCTCGGTACGTGAACACGTTCACGCTTGACCGGTTTTTTTTTTCATATTGCTCAGCGCACTATACATTCTCCCGTGCGCACCAATCGACGCCTACCTTCAAAGTTTTCAAAAAGTACAATTGCTAATGCCCTTTCCAGATAGTGCGCAGTAGCTTGCACATAAACTAATCATTAGCAATTGCGCCGGCATTGACACGTAGTTGATGACTTTCATGCTGCAAGTAAACAAGAATAAAATTGTCCGAGCGTTGGGACCGTGAATGGCAGAACGGGGGTAGATAAGAGGCAGCGAAGAGCAAACGGTGATCAGAGATGTTGAAGCATAGACATATGATCAAAGTTAAAGTACAGTGTTGGAACTTTTGTTATCCCATAAGAGGGGAAGGAGGGTGAAATCTACACTCGATACGCCATCGCATCCGGGTGTAGTCAATAATAATAATAATAATAAATTATTTATTTCAGACTCAGGATTCATAAAAATACACTTAAAATTTCGACTTAATTTCACAGAAACAAAAAAACAAAGTATAAAAAAGTAAAATTCGCTGCAAACATAAAAATAGCATATATAAATATAATTATTGTTTATGTTTGTTTATTGTAAATATGTAAAAATAATTTCAAAAAATGTGCAAAGAAATAAATATAGCATATATAATAGGTTGGTCATATGTTTCCCGAAGACATTTTACGGCTCCAAAATACATCAAATGTACTAGTCATATCTGTGGCTACATCAGCGACTAGAGTATTTCGTGATTTCAATATCTTTACACTAACACGCGTAAAATACATAAAAGTCGTCCAATCTGTGTTCCGCAACAGTGCTCGAAATGCGTTGTTGTATTGGAGTCGTTGTGCGTTGCATGCACGCGCCATATAATTTGTCCAAAGTTGACCGGTATAGAGCGACTGACAGAAGCTTTTAATCCACGTCAGTTTTACGTCCACCAAGCACAACGCAAACTTATGAGCCAGCATGTTGGCTTTGACTGACATAAAATATATTCGTAACTTGCGCAAGCTACTGCGCATCGTCTGCGAAGGCCTAAGTTGTACAACACACGTCGCCGGGTCGTAACTGCAAAGTCGCGTGTCTGCGCCGCATAACGCCGCTCTATAGAATTATGTCGTTACACTGCAACATTTCTCCTGGCAGATGCTCGGAAAGCATTATGTTCCTCGCGGCGCGGCGGAATCCTTTGTTTTGGTTTTTTGGTGTCGTTTGCTAGAACTTTTATGGAGAAAGGAATATGGAATATAATATGGAATATGGATGGTAAAGGACGTAACTATAAGGCAGTGCCGAAAGTAGGTTCGTAAAGTATAGCTTGGGTCCTGTGACAACTGTCATCGAAATCACCCATTTTAAGTTTCGGATTTTGTGACCACAAAATGACGATTTCAAAATAATACATTCAGTTAATAATCCCAATATCGGTGATAATGGCTACAATTATAATTAATTTTAATCCATTTTCAACATCGTTCTATGTCTCTGACAGCTGTCCCAGGACTCAAGCTGTATATTAAGAATTTAGGTTTATTTATTTTTAATTAGAGAAATATCTGAATCATCTAACTGTTATGTTAAAATATTTTGTTTCTAATGTGAAATAGCGTTGACTTAACTATTCAGAGGAGGCATTACCGTAAAAAAGATATTTCCCTTGAAAATTCGTGAGTTTGGCGTTTAATACAAACTCACTTTTATCAAAATTTCTAGTTTCCAGGTCGTATATACCTAATTCGGTTGGTCCAATTGAAAGATTACATTTGATTTTTTGTGCCAATTCAAGGTTAAAATGTATTCATTAAATAACACGAATGCTAACGGTGAGTGAAACCGCTACTTCGGAGGTGTTGGGTTTTAGCAATAGCTAGAGGTTCCAGCACTGAGCTCGTCCTTCATTGTGTTTCTAAAACAGTATTGGGAGAAGCGAGGTTGACATTAGTCAGTTGTAGGAACCGAATATCGGCCCACACGGTCACTCATCGGTGAGTCACAAAACTTTCTTAATCGTGAAATGACAGCCACGGGCCACCTTAGTGTTATTGCGATGCACAACATAAAATTTTTCAGCGATAACGTAAGCATACGCGCTAAGCGTAAATGTTTCACCTTTATCTGTGGATTTAGATTTTTAGTAAAATTTAAGCTAATTTTCTTATCTTAGTCATCACGGTGACTGCAATACACTTTCAGGTCCCCTCAAATTTCAATTACCAAAAGACTACCAGTAAGTTGAGCTATTGTCAACAAATCGCATTTGCCAAATGGAAGTGACTTCACTTTCACACCGCATACGCGCCCTCGCGCCGGGAAAATAACCGAATTAGAGAGCGCGAGTGTGGAAAACATGTCATTTCAGAGAAAATCGCGTTTTCTTCCCTTAGTACTCTCATTTGGGGCTTTTCAAATGCCCGCGACCAATCAGGCGCTGCTTGAAAAGACGTCGCCTCCTTTAGGGAGCTTTGCCAATGCTTACGTCGTTAATAAGGCACACGGGTGAGGCTGTGCCTCCCCGAATTACTAATCCCAACGTTCGTACTTGGCGAGGTGTGTGCATAAAGAGATTGAGTGGCTGCGGCACGAGGTCGACACACGTGTTGAGACGCGCATTCACGTGTCTCGAGCGGGTGCGTGCCGTAGTGAGGTAGGTCGACACAAAGTATGTTGGCATGCTACGTAGGAGCTTCGCCAATACTTACTTCGTTAATTGGGCACAGGGATGAGGCTGTGCCTCCCCGAATTACTAATCCCAACGTTCGTACTTGGCGAGGTGTGTGCATAAAGAGATTGAGTGGCTGCGGCACGAGGTCGACACACGTGTTGAGACGCGCATTCACGTGTCTCGAGCGGGTGCGTGCCGTAGTGAGGTAGGTCGACACAAAGTATGTTGGCATGCTACGTAGGAGCTTCGCCAATACTTACTTCGTTAATTGGGCACAGGGATGAGGCTGTGCCTCCCCGAATTACTAATGCCGACATTCGTACTTGGCGAGGTGTGTGCATAAAGTGATTGAGTGGCCATAGCGAGGTCGCCACAAGAAATATTGCCCATAGAAGATGCTACATTGTTTATTGACGACGTAGCTTATATTCTGGTTACTCCTTGATATTGGTGCTTCACATTTTAATATAAACGTATGTATTCTGCTTAGCTGTCAGGTAGGTCGTTAAAACGCAAGTGCCTACCTAGTCCATTAATTTTTACCACAATTTGCTACTTTTCAATGGATTAAAAAGTTATTTTTTTATGGACACCATTTTATTGAGTTGAATTTAATTGTATTACATCGTTTGGAAAATTGTAGTTCGACACAATTTCGGATTGTTTATCGGTATGTCGGTATGAATACAATTAACGATTTAAGACTTGCATGATGGATTGTTTTTTGTTTAGTTGGCCGTAAGACTGTATTGATAAGTTAAAATGTAAATGTGACACAAAGACATTTCTATACAAATTTCACAAGAGTTATTCGCATAAATCCAAACATTTTGAATGAAAGGAGTAACCATATAGTTACTTATTAATACTCGTTTTTATTACAAATCTCAACATGTAATTATGACGCAAGTGGGAATAATTAATGTTGTGAATCCTTTGTTACGAACGCAGCGTCGACGTCTCATGCGCGAGCGGCGCTCACGTTCCGAGCATAAATTTGCAGCCGACACCCGGTCGACCCAATTTCGGGCGCCCGATCATCAAAAGGTTACCCGGGCGGTCGGTGTTGCATGAAAATGAAATTTCCTTTGACAGTCCGAGCGGAAAAATCCGCAGGAATCGAAGTCGCAGGCGCTCGCAGTAAATTAGGTGAGCACGAATTCAGGGTGCGCGGGGATTCTTTCTGTTTGCCGGCGCCCGGTCGCCCGCCGCCGCGTCGGCGTCGTGACGAGTCGCCATTGTGCGGGCGCCGACTGCCTTTCATTAAGAAAATGTCCGGTCGCTTCAGTGTTCGGAATTTGAAAAACATTCCGTCGCTTTTGTATCTCCGATCTTCAAATGTTTTATTGTACCATGGGCGTCGAGGAATCACCATTGATTTTACCATGTAAATATATTAATCCGGATTACAACAAAACCAATAAATCTGAATTTATTTGCCTCAAAGTCAGTTACTTTTTAACCGACTTCAAAAAAAGGAGGAGGTTATCAATTCGTCTGTATGTTTTTTTTATTTTTTTATGTTTGTTACCTCATAACTTTTTTCTGGGAGAACCGATTTTGATGATTATTTTTTTAAATGATAGCTAGTGCTTCCCAAGTGGTCCCATTTTAATTTGGTTAAGTTCTGACAATGATACCCATGAGAAAATCATAAAAGTCTTAAATTTGTATTAAGATGTGCGCGACAAATGGACGAATAACTCAATATAACGCCAACCGATTTCGGTGATTCTTTTTTTATTGGAAAGGACGTGTACAAATTAGTAAGTGTACTTCAGATTCACTAAAAATTAACAAATAAAAAAAAATTAACAAAAAAAATAACCGACTTCAATGAAAAAGCACTAAAAAGTAAAAAATAATGTTCATTTTTGTAGTTACGATTTCTGTTATTTTTTGAGTCGGTGTCAGCCAAGGTTAGGTTAGGTTAGGTTAGGTTCTCTTTATTGGCGCAGCGCGTCCCGGCTGACGCCGACTCAAAAAATAACAGAAATCGTAACTACAAAAATAAACATTATTTTTTACTTTTTAGTGCTTTTTCATTGAAGTCGGTTATTTTTTTTGTTAAATTTTTTTTTTGTGTGAAAAATATTCTTCCCTGTGAAGAATCAAATTTGAAAAAAATTATTCATTTGCATAAAACATCCAAACACATATTATTTTAGTACTGAAATTTATTTAATTAAAATCAGTTAATTTTAAAATATTTATATTCCCATTTAATGACGTGATACACTTTCCATTTGTAGGCGCGATAAAAGCTGATATCGTTCAGTGAGTAAGGCAACATTTATTATGAAAACATTATGTTGGAAAAAAAACTGCAATTTCGTTTTAACAAAAACAATTTATGCTTTAGCCATCATTTAAATGGAACCTGACATGGATGGCTAATACCACAAAATTACCGTCATGATATTAGCCCACAATCGCATAGCACTACATTCCCGAAGGAATTAGTTGCCACGCCAGAACCTTCCCCTTAATGAGCACGACTACACTGAACTGAATGGAAAACACGGACAATTTAGCGCTGGTACCAACCTGGGCGGGTTCTACCCTACCGCCTAGTACAATTGTACACGAGTTCCAAACTAAGAAACAGCTCGTATTCGTAACGAAATGCACTTATCCAACTCAGGAAAATCTGAGCAAATCAATGTCCAAACACGTCACTTTCAGTGAACCGCATTGAGAATCTTCCAGACTACACAAAGTGACGTGTTTAATCATACGTTGACGTTGATTTTGATGACTTGTACTTTCGTGCACTCGGCCATAAGTCTTATGTATAATATTCCGATGAGCTTGTATACGCTTTTAAGGTGGGCCATCCTGCTCAACTCCCCATACAAACGGGGAAAGAATATCACGCCCATATTTCTTCCCAAGTTTTGCTCAAAATAGCTTTATTTGATCGAACTAGATGTCTGATGACCGTTGGCATTGTAAAATTGTGTTTGGTTTCTAAGTTATAAGGTCCGAAAGTTTGAATTTTTCGCGTGTTTTATACAATAACTTTGGAGGTGGATAACGCAATGATAAAGTAAGAACATCTTAAAAAAAATTGTCATCAGACCTGTTTAATCAAGATTTATAATCTATTTGGTTTTTGTTAGTTTTTTGACTACAGCGGTCGTGGTTTACTTTAAACTAAAAGTTTTTTTGTAATTAAAATTTTCGTAAATCTTTACCAAATCATACACTATGCACACTGTCTTTTTTGTGGACATGTTGCATCTCCTCATCACGGAGCCTGTATTTTTCTTTGAAACAGAGAAAGTCACAGAGCGCAACAGCACGGTTTTGTACCGTGCCCGCGAATGAGTTAGTCCCGCCGGGTTGGGCCACCTTAATGATTCCGCGCAGGAGGGAAGGTTTCCGTCGTCGCCGGAATGACCGGCGCTTCCCGAGATGGCCGCCGCGCGAGTCCTCTAAATAATTTGAATTTATTCAAAAGGCCTCCTAGAGTCACAAAGCCAGGGCTATTGGAGCACGCTTTATGGCGGTGCTCGCGCATAACGTCGCCCGCAATAAGGAGTTTTATAGAGCATTCAGTTAATTTAGATTCGGTTGTCATCATAAATTTAACTAAATCACGCCTTTCCGGCCGCTCTCACCCGTACATATTGTACAGAATTTGTTACACTTCGATTGGGTATTAATTCGCTATGAAAATGGTCATTTTAAATATTGACCAGCACTAAGTAGTTTTTTAATTTAATATTCTTTCTCGTACTGAGCAAGTACGTCACTTTTTTCCAACGAATGTGATCTGTATGATGAATCGACCGAAAGGACACATTAATTATAGAAAGAGCCCTGAAGTCCGCTAATAGATAACTCCTCTTTCGAGATAACCCCGGAATCACACAAAATTATACCAAATGTTGTGTTATCTCATAACGCTAACGCTCGGAAGTGGAGTTATCGATTAGTGGACTCAGCCTTATGTAAAATATAAACGCAAAACCCATCGTTGTTTTGGTCCATCCTTGCACTATATTCATATTATGGTTCTTTTTCCAGGGCTCTTTAATGAAATAATGATTTGAATTATATTAACCAATTAAATTATTGCTTGTAAAAGTAACGAATTAAGCTTTAGTATAAATAATCAGTGCGCATTTGCAAATCTCGACGTCATGTAAAAAGTCTAATAAAAGATTCGATGCATTCACGGTCGTTGACGAGTTGACGTTTCTTCGAAGTAGTGAACTGACCGGCCAGTCCGCTGCTGCAAATAATAACAAGTCTTCATAGAATCTTAATAGCGCCCGCCACTTCGCTTCTTAACACTCGTTACGGGTGTCTCTATAGGCACGCTTTTTTCTGACAAAGCCTTACAAACTACTCCGAAATCAATAGTCGATCCAATATTTAACAGAAATGTCTTGGACCTTACAATACAAACATCGACAATGCGTGAAATTGATACACCGTGCACATCTGTTTTACCCATTTGTTGTTAATGTTGTTATAGCGGCAAAATAAATACGGTTACGGTTCATGGGATACAGCCCTGTGACAGACAGACGGACGGACGGACGGACGGACGGACAGCGGAGGCTTAGTAATAGGGTTCAGTGTTCACCCTTTGAGTACGGAACCCGGTACCCTAAAAATGCAAATAAAATTTGTAGCAAGCTTAATAACCGCCTGTAACGATTTCGGCAGTAAACTTACACTTTTTTCACCATTGTTCGAGCCTGAATCTGAAACATACGATCGCGACGTTACCCAAGATCGTACCTCGGCCACCATCGCCGCACAATGGCTGGGCGGGCCGCAGAATTCCTTTTTCGATTTTTTATTGCGTCTCCCATTGTCGGGGCCGAAGCTTTTCATAAAGCGCCGCCGGAGGCCCTCCTCCGTGTCAACATGGCCGGCGTAAAAGCCGAGAGCCTTATATTAAACTGAGGCTGTTTTCATGTTGGGGAAACTGTAAACTTTTAATATGCCGCAATTTTAATGGCGCCCGCTATCTTTTACGGCGCTTTTATGCGGATAGGGATTGAGCGTGGCGCTCGATTTTTATAATCCGTAACTCGGCACCGTAAAATAATTTTACGCGCGCGATCACCTTACTCGACGCTGCGAGACGTCGTCGGGCCCAATTTTCGCATGATCCTGATGGACGGATAACCCAATTTAACTACGGCCATATATTTAGTTGCTCGCACGTGACGTTTATGTCCTGGGGTCCGTGGCCCGTACGGAGTACGGTGCGGGTTGAGGTTGCATACGTTCTGATTTAATACCGTAGTTAAACAACGGTGCTTTGGGCCTTACTGATGAGGTCCTGTACTCTATTGTCTATTGCTGCCTATATTGTAAATGTATTTTTTTTCTATATATACATTCATGAAGAAGTACTTAGCCGTGATAGCGTTGTTTCAGCCCACAGTGTATTATTTAAACAACGTCTGCGATATTTCAGAAAAAAAATTACTGTGTTAAAAAGAAGACGCTAGGGCAAGTCATCTCGTCACGCCATACAAATTATACTATCGTTTACATTGTCATTAATTTGAATAGAAAAAAAATTAAACAGTATTTTTTGGATATTCATTTATTAACGCTATGAGCTAGTTTAATTGAGGTACTTCGGTGGACTCTAAATTACAGTTTTTGCTGTGAAAAACCTTGCAAATGCATGTCATATTTGATATAAACGTGCGATACAATTAAATACATAGTAATAAATACAAGAACTATGTATAAATACTGTTTGAATCGAATTATTATATTCCTGAGCTCAATCTTCTTTATCAATTAATTTCTATGATATTTACTCAGACAATAACCATCGAAAGACTCCACGTAAGACTCCCTATAAGCCCTCGCTGCAAAGCTCGTACCATCACGCCAGGACGGCAGGCAGCAGAGGGGACTCGCCGATCCCCTAATCGCTTCAGCGAGGTAATCCCTCAAGAACCGCCTCGATGAGTTAACGCTACCTAGAGTCTCCCGGAGCAGTAAAGCCGATGAACTATTTATCCTATGCATTCTGCAATTCTGGTATCTTCGCTTTGTTGGCGATGGTCCCGAATTATTTTCGCTTATTTTACACTGTACATATACATATTTTGAGTAATCCGTGTATCCCCGAGGTCAATATTTGTGCAGGACAATGACATTTTTATATCAACATCAAAACACGAAATAAATTCCAAGGTCAACAAATGATTACTTTCAACAAACAACGAATGTGAAATGTGAATTATTTTCGGTTATTTTACACTGTACGTATACATATTTTGAATAATCGGTGTATCCCCGAGGTCAATATTTGTGCAGGACAATGACATATTTATATCGACATCAAAACACGAAATAATTTCCAAGCTCAACAAATATTTAATATCAACAAGTAACGAATGTGAAATGTTCACGGAAAACATTTCTCAATTCAGGGTTTATTTGGGGTTAAAATATTTACACATACTACCCTTATTCTCAACATGACGAACACAACAAAAAAATATACAATCTGGTGCAGTCGTTGGGAAGTTATAAAATTTCGTACATTTCGGCGATACATTTTTGATTACATAGATATTATAGTTATGATTATACAACTTCTTTTGACATTACTCTCTTGCAGCATCATAATGAACTTCCTTTTCTGATCAAAGATCGTGATTTTAAATGACATTTTTTATGGAACTGGACATGAATGGCTCTAACTACACCTACGAGTATCATGATATTTGTCCAACACACTGTTTTGCCGAAGGAAATAGATTTCACGCGATTACCTCGCTTTGTGAGCACGGCCACATTGCACTAGATAAAAAACGTGGACATTTTTATTGCCACTTCGACTATCTTTTCAACCAATGCGATTGTACCAACCCGGGCGGGCTTAACCTTTCCAGCTAGTAGGGTAAGGATCCGCAGTTTAACGTGGATTCCGCTCGCATATGTGACGAAAATTCACAACTCAGAAAGAGAAAGGAAGTGTTTTAAAAACGCGGCGGGAATCAAACCAATTCCCTCTCGCATGAGAAGCAAGACCCCGCGTCCTGAGCTACGAATCGATAAGGTTTCTGATAGCCATATATTTCTTGTCGAATAACTGCATCTATGAGGCGACCAGGCATGGTGGTCCTGAGCTGAAACCATTGCTCCGGGGCCGTCCCGGCGCGTCGCCCCCCCCCCCCTCCTGCACCCCCTCACCCCCTCAAACCCCCAAACCCGTCGTCCGCCATTACGCGTCCATTAGAGGATCCTTTTGTGATTCGTTCGCGCCGGTGATCGGCAGCGCCGCGGCTTCCAGCCCAACACGCGCCGCTCTGCCCTAATGCCCTGCTCACCCGCTGATCACCCGCTCACCCGCTCCCCCGCTCACCCGCCAACCCGAACCTCGAAAATGGAAATATTAACCGCCTCGTCGTAAATGTCGTGGATTGAGATGAGAAATACCGAATGGCGGCCAGACTTTTTTTGCTTCCAGTGAGAATCTCAACCGATAGTCATTATTCTATTAGTATCCCCCATTACCTTTTACAATTAACTTAATTGGACAGAATCCAGGCCTAGGCTAAAAACCAGGCAAAAAAGTTCCGGCCAGTTTACTCTGATTAGGTTTCTATTTTTCAATGGCATAAGTTGCCTGACTAGAGAATGCTAACTTGCCACATTTTATGTATGCCTAAAAATATAATTTGCGATATGAAGGCGCGAGTCCTAATAGAATATAAATAATAAAATAAGTAAATAATTATAAATTGTGCATATTGTATTAGGTATTAAATCTGTTTACTTGGGCCTTCCTGTACCTGATGAATAATTTTTATATTAAGCTGTTATACTATGATCATGCATTTATCTGTGTAACTGTCCACATTTAAAAAGTATACATTGACAAAAAAAAAGTAGATATTATTTCGCAAACATCCTTATTTCCGTTTACTCTTCTTGCATACGTTGTGTAGTCATTAATTAACACAAAATAGAAGAAACAGTAATCTAAAAGACATAATCATAGAAACCACATCAGCAAGTAGTAATTACTTGTTTCCGAAATTGTAAAAGGTGGGTTAGCAGTATATTCTATAATTTAATCATTTGCTTTCCTTCCATGCTTCTGTGGCAAAAAATGCTTCTTATATCGGCTTGACTATAGTATCTTCTTGCTTTCACGTCAATACAATTTGAGAAATATATATGCGTCAAGTGCCAGAAACGTACTTCTTTATAATACATATTACCGATTGTATATTTATACATTAAAAAATAATATCTATATGATTCATTTGCGTTGTAAAATGCCTGTTTCCTTTCAGGTGGCCCAACCCGGCGGGCATAACTCATTCGCGGGCACGGTACAAAACCGTGCTGTTGCGCTCTGGGACCTTCTCTGTTTCAAAGAGCTCAGGTTCCGTGATGAGGAAGATGCAACATGTCCACAAAAAAGACAATGTGCATAGTGTATGATTTGGTAAGATTTACGAAAATTTTAATTTCAAAACGACTTATAGCTAAAAGTAAACCACGACCGCTGTAGTCAAAAATCTTACAAAAACCAAATAGATTATAAATTTTGATTAAATAAGCTATGTGTGATGACTAATCTTTTTAAGATGTTCTTACTTTATCATTGCGTAATCCACCTCCAAAGTTATTGTATAAAACGCGCAAAAAATTCAAACTTTCGGACATTATAATTTAGAAACCAAACACAACTTTACAATGCCAATGGTCATCAGACATCTAGTTCGATCAAATAAAGCAATTTTGAGCAACATTTGGGATCTCTGACAAGAAATATGGGCGTGATCTTCTTTCCCCTTTTGTATGGGGAGATGAGCGGGATGGGCCACCTTAAGCTCATATTTTACGGAATGGAATTAGCTGTCTTGACTGTCTGCAGTTGTAGCCCAAAAAATCAGAAAAATTACTTGATGTCAGCATATTCCTCTATGCAATTATTCAGTACCATCGAAACTCGTATATAATGTTATGTTAAATAAAAAATGGATTACTAAACCAATATTAATCTTTTCCACGGCGTCCAATTAGGACCTCCAATTACAAATATAATCCTTTCGATTCGCCCCAATGATTAAAAAGTACGCAGTGGGATGAAAATTAATTTAAAAATTTATCGCCGCCCCCCCCCCCCCCTATCGGTGCCATAAATGGAAATCATTCAATTTGTGTTGAATCGCCTGTCCAGTCCAGTCCTTGGTCAGGTCATAAGTTCTTTTCGTTTCATTTCATTTATATAAAACTTTTTTGGTAATCAAACTACACTAAGTGACGTCAAAAGCTAAATGATCCGCGGATTCTATCAACTCCGCAAAGAAACTTTACTTTTTACTGGGCTCTTTCTTCAATTAATGTGTCCTTGCTTCACGGTCGATTATACATACATACATGTCACAATTCTTAAACTTTACGAGTTTCCGTAGATAAAAAGGAAGGAGAAATGTCACCTAGCTATGTCCTGAAACCCGCTGTCTCCAATTTTTAAAAACTGTCAACCCAAATTAAACGTACTTGCCACATGCAAACATAGCCGCTGATGTATTGAAGGGTTTGTGTGGGTGATTTTTGGAGCAAATTCGCGCCCGGTGGCGATGTTTCGACTGTGTGGCATACGACGCGCCTCCGTATTCCCACACAATTATTTTGCTACTTTGACTATACGGCGGGAATGCATGCTTCCTTTCTATTCAGTGGCTCTGCCACATAATTAAAAGGTTTTAATTTAGAATGCTGGCTACAAACATATTTAATGATTTCTAATTTCAAATCTGTAAAAAAAAAAATTTGCACAATTTAGAATTTCATTTATTTTTAAATATGGAGTGGACGCATAAATGGAGTGGACGCGTAGCGGTTATCGCGTTGCATCGATGAGGTTTCGCGCAAACCTGTTCTAATTACTGAAAATTTTTAATACAATCAAAATATTCGTTTATCGATCCTTCAAACAGTATAATGAAGATTGAAGTATAAAAGACATAAAATGAAGTGATTGCCATCGCCCTGTTAGGACTCCCATTCCGAATGTAATGTTCCCAATTCGTTCATGATGTTTGAATTATATTAATTATGGTGATTGAAATGGAAAGCTAAAGTAAAATCGTAATATTTTAAATTGCCTTGGGCGCTTGAAAATTAAATGAAAATAAAATGTATTTGCTCGTTTTAAACAAAAGTCGCTCGGCGAAAAGGAACACTTCTGCCAAAATATAAAACATTTTTTTGATAGACGATATTTTGTACGCCTCAATCTATTGTTATTTTACTTTGAGTTTTAAAACTTACGCGGAACATAACTGTAATATTTAGTTGACGGTCGTCAACGTTCACGGCGATTAAAGTCATAAATTAAAATTAAATAATAAAAAGTGTCGGACACATTTCCCCGTCCAGCCCCTCATTCGCCAAACGCGCTATAAGGAACATGGTTCCAAAACTTTAACGTTTGATAGAGCGCAACTCTGTTGCGTAACATAGCAATATGCTGAAAGAGTTTATTTTTTACGCCTCCAATCTTGTTTGCATTGATTATTAATCTTATAGACTAGGAGGTCGCGACAAAAATGGTAACGATTACTTAAAAGCTGAAACTGGACTCGCAAGATAAAGATCAACCCTATTAAGATAAATGCGTCAGTCTGTCTGCGCCAAGTGGTTGCGTTGCCTAGATAAGGAGCCTGAAAAAGTAGTTAGCGTTACAAAAAAAAAAATGATTTGGTAAATGACTGCATATAACGGAACATGAAAGTATCAGTACACACTTGCTTAACAATATCAAAACTGAACAAATCGTTGGTGGCATTTCGTAGTTTTAGGTTACAGATATAACTTTGCTTTGTTCTATTTATTTTTATTTATTAAATCTATGTAAAACCGACAGCCAATAACATACAATAGACCATATTGTGATAAATGATAACTAAATAATAAAAATATTATATTTAATAGCGGCGCAGCAGAGACAGTACATTTTCAGCGCAACTCAAGCAAACAAAGGCGTCAAAAGCTTGAAGCTCTTCTTCTCCTCTTCGAAAATCTTTCATTTTCCCTACCACGCATACACATTTCCTTACATCCAATACAAAACGCTCTTTGATCGTCCCAAAACCCCTTCCGCGTCAATTTGAATAAAGGAGAAACGAGGCGACATGGAGCGTCGCCCGGTCGGCGGCGGCGGCGGCGGCGTCGCGTCGACATTTTCGCCCATTTTCCGCGCTCCCGCCGGCGGAGTTATTCTCATATTTTTATGTTTTTCGAAATAAACTCAATCATGAGATCAAAGCAGCTTGAGCCGACCGAGACGGCCCAGCCACCCCCGCACCCCGCGCTCGGGGGCGACTCTCCTTTGGAAGTAGAAGAATATAAGGAGATTCTCACTTCATTATAAATTTATTCTATTTGCGCGAGGGCGGAACGGAATTTGATGTGGGGACATGATCGCGGTGTCGTGTTCGCAAGTGAGTGCTTCGCTTGCAGACGCCGCTAGCATCGATAAATGATAGCAGAGAAAGATTGTTATGCTAATGTCATGGAATTATTAAATGAAAATAATAAAATACAACAGATGGGGTTGCAATTCACATTTTGGAATACATTAAATACAAGCCAATTAATACCAATGATATTTTTAATTACAATGATATTACTTAATGTATAGTGTTAGCCTCGGTGGCTCAGTGTGCGACGCCTTGCGAATCGATAAGCTGGGGCAGCAAGGTTCTGGATGGGTGACCATTTTCAACCGTTGAGGCTGGCCGTGGTTCGGATTCCACGTAAAACTGTAGGTCCCCTCCCTAATTACTAGGTGGCAGGATAATCCCGCCCGGGTTGGTACCATCGCATTGAATGAACGATGATCGAAGCGAAAATGAAAATTCGTCCGTGTTTTCGATCCAGTTCAATGTAGCCGTGCAATATACGGAAGGTCCTGGAATGGCACCTAGTTCCCATGTGGTGTGTTAGGGTAATGCGGTCAATTCGGTATTAGCTATCCATGTCTAGTTACATAAAAAAAAAGTTGAAATGTAACTTTTCATCTCTCATCGAAATTTGGAATTAAAGTAAAGTAAAAAGTGAAAAAGATTGATTTGTTCTTAATATTACAAAGATCGGTATAATTACAACCATGGGTAATATTTTAAGCCCTGGCTCCCACACTAGGATTCCCTGTGCTGTCGGGAGTCGTATTCACTACGTATAATATTCACAACGTATAAAAGTATTTTTTTCCAAAAAATCAAACCCATGCATATCGTATAATATTCACAACGTATAATTGTATACGTTGTGCATGAAGAAAGTTTAAAAATAGAATCAACTCTTTGCATCATGCATAACGTATAATAGTCACAACGTATAATATTCCTAACGTGAATTCACAAAAAAAGAAAATCATGCAGAACGTATAATATGCCATTTAAGCACTGTATAAAGCGCCCTTATATCGATACATTTAAGGCTGAAATTGCTACGAATCGATATTTGTTAAAGAGTAACAAGGCCACCTTACGCTAATTGAGACGGTCGGAAAGTCGCGTGCGAGTATACGCTTTAAAGGTATATTCATAAGGGCGCTTATCGTATGAAAAGTTTTTGGATTATATGATAAGCATTGTTTTCTTTTTTTGTTAAATAAAGATCATAATTTTATACGTTGTGACTATTATACATTATGCATGGAGAAATAAGTAATTTTATTTTTTAAACTTCTTCATGCACTACGTATAAAATTATACGATCTGCCGATTATACGTTGTGCATGGTTTTAAAATTTTGTTAAAATATGATATTAGGTCGGGGAAAAAGTCTTTTCGCATTATAGTATGTATGAACTTGTAATAAAATCTCTTTGGCTATACTATTTGTATCTGGCTGGTTTTGGTATCATTGAAAGTTTAAATTTTAAAGAACATAATTCCAAATTCAAATTAGGAAAATGTGTGATTCTCATTTGTTTTTCGTACTGTCAAAATGAGTGAATCTAATGAAGAAATTCGATACATTTTAAAATTTTACTACAAAAAAGGTAAAAATGCAACGCAAGCCGCGAAAAAAATTTGCGATGTTTATGGACCTAGTGCAGTGTCTGTGAGAGTAGCACAAATTTGGTTTAAGCGTTTTCAATCCGGAAATTTTGATGTCAAAGATGCACGTCGCTCTGGTCGCCCTATTACGGATAAAATGGATGCCATTTTTGAAAAAGTGGAGCAAGATCGGCATATCAGTAGTTACGACGTAGCTGAAGAACTAGGAATTGACCACAAAACAGTTTTGGCGCATTTGAAAAAAACTGGGTACACAAAAAAGCTCGATATTTGGGTACCTCACGAGCTCACTGAAAGAAACCTAATGAACCGTGTACTCATTTGTGATTCTTTATTACGACGTATTGAAACCGAACCATTTTTGAAGAAGCTGATAACTGGTGATGAAAAGTGGATCACGTACGACAAGAACGTGCGAAAAAGGTCGTGGTCAAAGGCCGGTCAAGCTTCACAGACTGTGGCGAAACCCGGGTTAACTCGCAACAAGGTGATGCTGTGTGCGTGGTGGGATTGGAAGGGCATTATTCATTATGAGCTGTTACCACCAGGCAGGACCATCGATTCTGAACTCTACTGCGAACAACTGATGAGATTAAAGCAAGAAGTTGAGAGAAAGCGGCCGGAATTAATCAACAGAAGGGGTGTGGTTTTTCATCATGATAACGCTAGACCTCACACATCTTTAGCCACTCAGCAAAAACTAAGAGAGTTTGGCTGGGAGGTGTTAATGCATCCGCCGTATAGTCCTGACCTTGCACCTTCAGATTTCCACCTGTTTAGGTATCTTCAGAATTATTTAGGCAGTGTCAGGTTAACATCACGAGAGGACTGCCAAAACCACTTGTCGCGGTATATTGATCAGAAGTCCCAATATTTCTATAGCAATGGGATCATGTCCCTACCTACAAGATGGCAAAAAGTTATCGAACAAAATGGTACCTACATACTTTAGTTAAATGTAAATAAACCATATTAAAAAATGTTTTGAATTTTCTTAAAAAATGCGAAGAAACTTTTTCCCCAACCTATTATTATACGATCTGCATATTAGACGTTCTGCCGTTCCCCCGCTGTGGGAGTCACTGTCTTTTGTCGCACTAATTGTGCACGGTGTTGGCGTTAGTAATGTATTAGGAATAATATATAAAGACAATAATGTAATGAATTAATGTATGTATAAACACGTGTAAACAAGGGTGCTTTTGTATATATTAATATTAGCTGGAATTGTACCATCTTAGAGGTGATGTGTTTTCTTTTTTAATTTTATTATTAAGTTTAGTTTAATAACGGCGTATCTAGTTCTGGTAGTGACGGGAGATGGCGCTGGTTAGAAATCTCACAGTACCAGCGAAAATAGTTTTCAGCGAGTTTTGGACGTTGTATGACTTTAGCAGTCTATCCGTACTATCTTTGTCTATGCCGCTAGAGAACCTGCACGGTTTGTGCGAGAAGTTGCTTTCGTTTGAATTTTGTACAATTATGCGAGGTCGCTTTCCACAGTACCTTTGATGGAAGAGCTCGTGAGTTTGGGTGTGTACCTAGAAAGACGCGACACGACGATAAACCTACATCCATGCCATCGCTCCGTTTCCAGTGATGATAGAGCGCCATACGGTTCGTTCACAGCGTCCTTTCTGCTTCTTCTAAAGACATGCTCTATTATTACGGGTGCTACTTACCTGAGCCGGTTGTCTCAGTTCTCACCTAAATTGGCGTTTACGTAACTTCGAAGTTCCGTAAAACGTCAAACTCCATACAAGTTTTTACTAGATATTCTGTGGTTTTACTTCTTCAAGCTGTCAAAGTCAAACTCGGACTTCCGATTTGTATGAAAACGCGGAGTCGACGTAAACGGCCACGTCGGCGTATTTACGGCAACGTTGAGCAAGCTGTCAAATGTTAGTTCGCTTAACGCCCACTGCGCGCGCTCTTCAATTTCTCCATACATTTGAAAACGCCAGTCGATCGGTTTGCCGTAAACGCCAATTTAGGTGAGAACTCAGACTGATCACTCAGACCATTACTTGTGAATTCTCTGTATTGAAGTTCGGCTATACTATATAAATTGAATAACGAAAACATTTTAGGGCTGGTAATAAGGTCTGCTACATTATGGTCAAAGTAGGTCAGAAATTTAAATCCCAAGGATGAGCATTTTAATTGACAATGTGGTGTTAGAAATAAAAAATTTTGATGTCGGTATGTTGATGTTACCCAGACGTGGTCAACTGACTAGCCAAACCCAAGAGTGCTAATCTCAATAGACTACCAAAGACGCGCACTTCGCGTCGCAAAAGGCTTCGGCAGTTACAAACTTTTTATTTTTTTTATTCTTCAATACATTACATATTGCAAATACAAAAACCGGCCAAGTGCGAGTCGGACTCGCACATGAAGGGTTCCGTACCACCGAATAAGATTGAACACAAAAAAAACACGTTTTATTGTAAAAAAAAATTTCATTATTTTTTGTTTTACCTATTTGTTGTTATAGCGGCAAAATAATACACATTCTGTAAAAAAAACTGCTTCCTAACTACATATTACGGTTCATGAGATATAACCCTGTGACAGACGGACGGACAGCGGAGGCTTAATAATAGGGTTCCGTTGGCACCCTTTGGGTACGGAACCCTAAAAACATGTGCTTTCTACAGCTTGTTTCTAACCAACGTATAGCTCGATTGATTTATGTAAGTTGAGGCGATCACGGCACGCCCACGAATAAATTTATCTAATACGGTACGCTTCTTTAAAAAAAATTGGGGACGTTAAAGCACATTTGATAACCACATGTCGTCGTTGTCACCATACTGGACCACGCTTGCTGTAAGCTGGCAAAAAATTTAAAAATGGCGTCAGCTTAAATCAATCGAGCTACAAGTGACTGACGGTAACGGGGCGATAGAACAACTAGCATATAGCAGCAGCGTAGCTACTTTTTAGTGATAACACAAACACTGACGGAAGCGCCGGCCAGTCAGTTCGCTTACGAATTCGCTGACTCCTAATGCTCTCTAGTTCCACAGACATGTAAGAACACGTAAGTTAAGCATAGGACGCCATTTAGTGCAAGGAAATTCGTAAGCTAACTGAATGGCCGGCGCTGCCATCAGTGTATTATTACTAATACGTGGCTACGCTACCGCTATACGGATATCGCTGAGTGAATATTATGGACAAGAAAAATAACTCAACTTAGATACGATAGTTATCACCAACAAAACACAGATCGAGCATGATTTACCTACTATACAATATCAAGGAGTAACGACATGGAACTGATTCGAGTTTTTTTTTATTTATGCGTTAAAAGGAAAATTTAATGCACCTGTCCGTCACCGCTTTTACGATGAAAATACTTGCGCCTCTACCACTCGTCGTCTTCGGGACCCTTCTCAACTTAATGTTCCCGTTACGCGGATAAAGTTCAACGAAATATTTCTCGTCGCTCCATTAGGTACTCGTAGTATATTCCCTTTATTGTGAACAGTTTTCTGACGACGATACTTTTACATCATAAATTTGAGGTTAACCATCTATATTATAAATCTTGTGACTATTCTCTATCTAAATATAAGGGGAGTATCCTCTTAACCACCGGTGACCGCGATTAAAGAAAGCCTAAGAACACAATCGTGAAAACTGTGTAACCGTTTCGCCATATTTCTAGAAGTTGAGGTATCTAATGGGCTGCAGGTTAGCTAGAACGCTATGGAACAAATCATAAATTTATACCAGTTTTAATTTAATATGATGTCTGCCTAAACAAACACAAAAACAACGATTTTAGTTTTTGTGTTTGTTGCAGGGACAGCACCATAACCAGTTTTAATTTAAAGTATTTAAATATTTTTTTTAATTAATTGAGTAAATCATTATTCATCATTAGATGACTGAAACTAAGTACTGGTCTCTTAAACCATTTCAAAGTATATTAACAATTATTTCTAATAAATATTAAATTATTATTATAATAAAATTCTTTTATCCCTCAAATAATACCAATTAATTGATTACTATTATTTATTTATTTAAATTATTATATTTTAAAATATTATAAATATTTTAAAAATACCAAAAATTTTAAATTTAAATTGAAAATGATAACTAATTTATTTTCAGTCTTTGATCCTTCTACAATTTTTTTTTCTTATCTTTAAATTTATTAAGAACATTTCTTGGATTATTAATTATCCCTTATACTTTTTGATTAATTCCTTCTCGTTATTATTTTTTTTTAAATAATATTTTAGTAAAATTACATAATGAATTTAAAACTTTAATAGGCCCTAATAGTTTATCTAATGGGCTGCAAGTTAGCATTCTAGCTAACCTGCAGCCCGTTAGATAGCCTATGGGCCACTTTCGGTGGCAGGGCCTACCACATTTATTATATATCTGTTAATAATTACTACTATTACAACTGCCACCTTAATTGTTTTTAAAACTTTACAATAATGTGATTTGAAATTTGATTTGACATTGTGTATTAGAATTTTTGTATTGTAATTAGTATTTTTTTAAATTATAGTTTCGCTGAAATGAAACTCAATATTATATTTTACATGTAAATCTCGCTTAGATCTCATATTCTTTAGTATTTTCTAAAATATTGTTATTCATAATTTAGTATTTTCTGCTTATTTATATGCGAGCGCCTTTTAAAGGAAAGTGTGATAGATCTTTGTTTATTACAAGTGGCATAAGAACTTCTTCTGCGATTCTTCTCAATACATTAATATTTTTTTATCACCCAAAGACAGTACACAGAACTAAGATTTGTCAGATTTTTTTACAAAAAATATTTATGCAGGGTGCTGTTACACCCAGTGCAGTCACTGTCGTAGTATCGACATCGAAATGTTTTTATTTCTGCCATACAGATGGCACACTCTCTCATCTCCAGCTCTCCCAGCACTAGCGCCGCCAGCTCGCTCGCCGTCAGCCTAAACCCGTTAGTGTTATTTTATATTTATTTAAGGAATTATTTTGCACTGAAACGAAAACTTTTTTTAAGCAACCAACGGCAAAATAGCTTCTAAGCAAATTGTTTGTATTGACCTCACGACTTATTTCACTGTTGTCACTGCAATTCCAACAGCTTGCAGTTCTTTAACGGAAACTAGATTGCGCCAATACCTGAAAAGTAAAAATATTGACCTATACAATACTAATTTTAATATATATTATTAAAATAAAAAACCTAATTTATTTTTTTTATTTGCTAAATCTTTAGATTTACAAAGTAAATGTGAACCCCATCGAACCATTTTTACCATGAATTTGTCACATCCTTTTCTAGGGGCGGGCTCATCTTTACAGTCAGTTAAACTTTGCCCCAATAACCGAACCGTGGTTCGAACCGATATTGCGAGCTTCAGTGCGTTTTGTCAGCATATTATTAAGGGGCAGACAGGTTATACGAAGGGATGTAAGCGGTGAATGAAGAGTAAGTAGAACAGGCTCTGTTCTTACTTCAAGCGCCCAGTCAATATACCCCGTGGGCTCATAAGGATTACGCGGAACTTTCCCGGCGAAAGGCAGGTGCGCTCCCACAGCGAAAAAGTGCCAAGTTTTCACAATTTTCCCGCCCGGGGAGAGTCGAAATTTACGATTAAATGTTTTCCTTTTGTTCTTTGCGGATAATTCTTGAGCGAGCTCGCTCACGCGGGAGGTGCGGCGCGGTCGCCGGAATCAAATTGTTTTCGGGAAGAGGCGAAACAATATTTGAATTTGTAATTGAATGTAAATTTACTTTTAAAGTTGTTGTACATTTTCAGCGAGTGTGTAAATGGGGGTTAGAGTATGTTGAATGTATTCTGTCAATTAATCTTTATGTTTGTGCCCGTGCGAACGTCTCTTTGCAAGAGAGAATGAACAAAGTTTAGTTTATTATTCAATACTCAGCAAAGTATTGTGAATAGTAAATGATGTAAACTTAATCAAATATTTATACATACAATTACTGTGTGCACGTGTTCGTAATTCTTCTCTTCATGAACGGCATGACCGATTTTTATGGTAAAATCAGGGCCAAATCGCGCTGTTTTCGAGATACACGTAGTTTCTTTTTAAACTCACTTTAAAACTCACGCCCGGGAATGTTACTGATCACATTTTGCCGGGGTCCTTGAAATTTACCCAAAAGGTGCCGGGAATCTCACCTAGTAATAAATAAACTTGACAGGATTGTTTCTGGCTAGTACAAATTCGGTGTAATGACAACCATGTTTGATCAAACGTACAACGCTATGCGCCTACGCGCAGTATGACCAGGTAAATACCAGCCGCGTCCGAGTGCGAGTCGGACTCGCATACGAAAGGTTCCGTAGCATTCTAAAAGATTTAACACAAAAAATCTATCAACCAAATTCTTATTTTTTGTTCTATACATGTTTACCATTTCTTGTTATAGCTGCAATAGAAATACACACTCTGTGAAAATATCAGCTTACGGTTCATGAAATACAGCCCGCTGTACGGACAGATGGACTGCGGTGGCTTAGTCATAGGGTTCTGTAGGCACCCTTTAGGTGCGGAACCCAAAAGAATAACTCTTTCCGAATCGATTCCCATAGCTCATGGCACCCCGGGCTGACCTCGGCTCGAAGCCACGCAGCGCTGCGGAGACGACACCGCAAGCTCACCGGCTCTCTCCCGCGTCTTAACCGGGTCGTTAGCGTGCCCCGAATATATTAGCCGGGCATTACCATAAACCGGATTGTGTATGCCGAACGTCGTCTCGAGCCTAGAATATTCATATTAAGATCGTGTGTCGATCCTGAGGGACATCGCTTTATGCGATTTCGTGTGACTTTCCGCTGTTTGTATTTGCGGCGGCATTTGCATAAAGATTTCGGCGGAAGATTTTTTCTGGGCTTTATTTGCGCAGGTTATTCGGGGAACGTGTAACTGCTGCGCGACCATTCGTGCAATTTATTTCTGGTACGATCGAGGAAAACGCCTTTCTTCGAACGAGGAAGGCGTGGAATTATATTTGTTCTCGGGGAAGATACTCGTAAGTTGTCCGAATAAACCACTTATTTTACAAGGAAGATCTTCTCGAAAATATCCCTTAACAGGCGTTGAAAGGCCACTCATATTCCGCCATTAAATCCATTATAGTGCAATTTATGGGATCCCCCGCGCCATCCATCTCGCCTCACGCGATCCATTCGGAAATTGTTGTGGATTGATGTGCGTCGCTCGAGCGCCGGAGAGCGACTCCGCTCATTTGTCACGAGCGCTCGGGCCGACTTCCCCTCTCTGCCGCCCCTCACCCGCCACCCGCCAATCCTTGTCCTCACATGTTAGTATTATGTGGACTCCGTGACGCATTACTGTGCTCTTGGTAAGATTGTTATTAAGTTTATTCCAAATAACTCCAACAAATGCACGTTTATATGTATGGATATTGTTTGCCTCATATGCGTCACATCGTAGCTACTAGATGTTATAAAAATTTAAATGTAATTAGAATAAATTCTACATATTTCCCAAAGACTACGCCATGTAAATAAATGAGCGTAAAAGGCTTCTGTCAAGCCAGATATTTTAGAATCCTCGTCGCCTTGTACACATTGTATCATTTAGATTATTTACATAAGTACTTACTAAACTAGAGTAAGAGAAATTGAGAGCATACTATTCCCAAATAGTTGAATCTATTTTCGATATTCTCTAAGGCGCCACTTCTTCTCCATGCAATTTCAAAAGTAGTTTCGGCAACGTCTAAAGGACGGTTATCGATCGGAACACGGCGAAGGTTTGTAGGTCACTTGGCTCTGTGCTATTTGTGTAGTATGCTAGACACGAACGAAGGAACACATGGGATGGTGAGCAGTTTTACGGGATTTTAACGCGTGCAAGATTCCGCCGGTTACAGGCCGGTTCTCTCTGAAACACCCCCTCATTGTCTGGTCTCTTCCGTGGTGTATGATTAATCGCGTCGTGGCATTGTTTGTCGGGCTGTAGAGGACCTCCAGATAATGTTGACGCAGTTTTGAATATAGGTTCCACTGCGTTTCTTCAGCCTGTCGTAAAAAGCGACCTAAAAAAGATAATATACCTTGTTTGAGTGCGACAACCTAGCCACTCATTTCAACAATGTTTTTAACATAAAAAATTGATTAGTTATCGTTTATAATATTCTGAACTTCTAAAATGCCTTTTCGTAAGGTCAATGCTATACCGCATAACCTAAGTTACGAAGCTCCCACCTTCTATATGTTTTGAGCAAGACAAAATTTATTTATTTATTCATAGAAAAAAAACTGACAAAGAAAATTTCTTCTTCTTCTTTAATTTCGACGTTGTAATGGACTGTAAAGACTCCTTCAGATCATGCCGCGTTTATCGATCTTGTCCTTGTTCAGACAATTTTATTCCCTTGTAATACGTTTGATTACGTAAATGAACACGGTTTGCTGCGTTTGTTGAAATATTTTTTGGAAAAGTGAAATCTCTGCTCCGTAGGTGAGCACTGGTTATGAATGCGGGCGTTTTGAGCAGCTTTATTGACATTTTGAAAGCGAATTCAATGTTAGGGTGGGCTCACTGGAAGGTTCACTTGTTATTGGGCGTTCTGGTAGATATTTTCATCTAGTTTGTGTATCGGTGATCTGTTTTGGAAAATCTGTAGAGCCTGTTAAGCAAACTTTTTTTTTTAAATACGTAACAGTGATAACACTAGCCCATTTTCCAGATATTTTCGATTTAAAAATATTAAAGATATTATATTTTATTGATATTCTTGACATAAAATAAAAAAGCCACCTCGATTGTCGCAATTGCAGGCGTATCATTATGAAATGTTGACACATCACAGATATATGTAAGAGAAGAAGAACGGTTATTCTTGAAGCATATCTTAAAGATCTCGTTATATTTTGCAAACGCGAACGTTGAAAACAAGCGTTTGTACTTTGCTACAGATGTAAATAAATGGAAGATTCTGTTGTGATTCACGTCACTTGCAGCGGGAGTCCCGCGGCGCTACAAACCGCAGTGTATGTGTGTAGTGATACCATCAATAATATTGTTTGCAATGGAAGGAAGTGAGTATTGAGGCAAACAAAGATAATATTAATCTGGATAAAAAAAATATTAAGTATTATTTATATAAATAAATAAATATACAAATAATATTGTGTGAAAGCTAAGAATATGTTTGCAAGAATGTTTCATACACAGTGACCTATAAATGTGTGGTGTAGGAAAACCCATTACCTGCATTAACGGTGTTCGTACGAAGTGTAAGTCATATTCGAAAGAGGTGAATCTGTTTCCAATGTTCCAAAAACAAAATAAGAAAACATACAAAAATAAAATAGAGTCCAAAAATACACATCACTATAAAATATTAAAAGCAAAAAAAAATATATTTTAGGAGGGAAAATTTCACTTGAAACCATGTTTTTTCTTTGAATGCTTATTTCTTCAAAATCTAGCCTTAAATGTAGGCAGCTCCGCCGTCATTAAAATTAAGTCAAGTGCGATCACAACTCAGCTGCTCAGGTTAGTTATCATGGTAAATTAACGCGCTGGGTGAGCAGGCAAGTGACTGATAAAACCTGACGTTTTGTACCAGTTTTGTTTAGGTTCATTTTGCGGAATAAGATTTGACAGCATTATACGAAACGCAACTAAACTTCGGATCGAATCACTCACTTGCCTGTTCCTTCCGCGAATTAATTCACGATTTCACGACCCTGTCTCTAACTTCCGATCGATCGATTCTTTTGACATTTCTAATTGATGTTTTATGCCATTCGTTCTTTCACTTTGATTCCTTAGGTGTGACTGCATTCAACGTAAGATTTAAATTAATTTAGCAATTTTCAAGTGCCTGGTCATACTGAATATAAGTGACGTGGCCAATACTTTGACGTTCTCGCAAAATACTTCCGTAGCATCAGGTGCACCTTAACAAAACCCTTTTCCTGTGATACCATTATGATAGTATAAATAAATTAGCGGCAGGAAGCTCACAACGAGGTCGGTGTTCTATCAAAGTCAGTCCTGATGGATTAGTCATTTTAGTAGACGATTACATTATGTATCATGCTTTCCGTCAGCAGACGGGTCCTTGTCTGTAGTCGGTGATAATTACTTAATTGGCAGCACTGTATCGCACAGTCTCGCAGTACATTTTGGTGGGTAAGTTAATATGTTATTCAATTATTATAGCATCATTACTAAAATATCAATATAATATTTTTTTCAAAACCAGCTTTTATTCAAATGCTTTAAAAAGATGAAAATAAACTTTAAATTAAATCAAACCCATCACATGCACATACCCCACATGCATACAAACATTGCAAGTTAAAAAAATACAGTCTTCTACGCAAGCGTTATTACAAACATTGAAAAAAAGGTTTAAATACTAAAGTATTCAACATAATTAATATTTTTTTCATTATTTCAACAGCACCTATTAGGATTTTAATACTTATTTTAATATATTCATATTTTTATGTTTTGTTTTATGAATAAAAATTTAATCAATTTACTCATTTCTCCAAAATAATATATTGTCCTGGATCTGTGCTGAATATAAAATAAATATAAAATCGATTTTAATATGAAACAAGAACACACTAAACAATATATATAAATAAATCGTTAAAGAACCTTAGCTGAGAAGATTTATAGAGCCGCCCATCAGATGTATTACCCTTGTTCAAATACATTTCTAAAATTCCTTTGCGTGAAATCAATACCTCAAACCAGCCGAATAAATTATTAATTATTAATTGCCACTGATATTATCATTAACAATGCACTCCACCCTAACACTTTCCAGACACCAGTTTCAAGCGAACTTAAATTTAATATTGCTCGAAAAAATTTCATCGAAAAAAAAAATTTTGTCTTTTCGCTTAAAACAATGCAGTAGTTTTATTAACACGCCCGGAGATTTAATTGCTTTTGCGAATACTGTGTTGAACGAATTTTATTAAATTTTCGTCCCCACGTATTTTGGGTGCGTTTTTTACCGAATTTGAATTCTGTTCATAAAATATTAATTGATTCCAAGACGAGTATGATTTTATTCTTCTCAAACATTTAATAAAGCATACCTGTCGTTGCCGAAATAATGCTTTCACTCTCAGAAATTTGTTACTTATGTTAAGATCTCTTCGTGATAAGGCTTGAGTTGTGTAGTAGAGTATAATACATATAAATTCAGCTACTTACAGATGCTTCAAAATTTTAAGATAGCCCTACAAAATTCAACAAAAAATTGAATCTTTTTAGGGCTCCTCAAAATCCTTATGGTCTGGCTCTGTGTCCGTCGGTCACTCGCATTTCGCCCGAATTGTTCTGATATTTACTTTTGATTTTTTTTTTTATGTGACTGGACATCGATGGCTAATACCACAAGTTCGGTCATGGTATTAGCCCAACACACCACATGGGAACTAGGTGCCATGCCAGGACCTTCCTTATATTGCACGGCTACATTGAACTGGATGGAAAACACGGACAATTTTCATTGCCGCTTCGACCATCGTTCATCCAATGCGATGGTACCAACCCGGGCGGGATAAACCCTACCACCTAGTAAGTAAGGAAGGGGACCTACAGCTTAACGTGGAATCCGAACCACGGCCAGCCTCTCTCAACGGTCGAATGGTCACCCATCCAAGACCAGACCGGAACCAGCGTTGCTTAACTTCGGAGAGCGATCGCCGAAGTGTCGCGCCACTGGGCCACTGAGAATGAAAATGTAATACTTTTTGATAAAATGCTAGATTTCTGAAACTCCAATTTTGTATGAAATTCCAAAATAATCATCACTTGAGGGCGAATTCCTACCATATCCAGCAGTGACGGGACTCTCGCTGCGTTAACATGTTCACGCTAAATAGGTTTTTTTTAATTGACACCATTTAATATATATATTACTTTTAAGCAGCTGAGGAAAAAACAGTTTTTTTTATTTTATTGCTGATATTTGAGAGCGCTACAGAATTTAAAATTATAATGCAAGTTATGTAAATCACCAGTTTAAATATGGCTATTGTGTTGTGCTAATTACCCGTACCCACACACAGTACCCGTACCCGCACCACAGCGGTGCCCCAACAGGCGGCGCGGCGCGTAGCACCAACCCCAGCCCCGCCCAACCGCAGTAGCATCATCCCCCGCCCTGCGTAGCACGTTGCGATATACGTGGCGCGGCTTAATGATGTATTAAAATTAAATGCCTATCTTTGTTTGGTTAGAATATAGGGTTGTCCCCTCATCCTCAGATGCGATGCATTGAAACTTCATCATTTCCTCCTATTTGTAAGTTTTTAATTTTTCTTGCAATAACCTTTTTCATGTGTATGGTTTAATTGACCCCACGAAAAAATATTAGAAAACCTATTTTATTGCTTGAATGTTAAAAAAAAGCGACGACATAGATTGCTACCAATATAATTTAAATTTTTAACATAAATAATAACCTTTTGAAATTAAACAAACAATTCGCAGTCGAACGCTCAGGCCGTGGAGCGCAGATGCAAAGGCTTTCTCGGAGCTGTGTGTGAATTAAAAAAACCGGGGTCCCACAATCCGGGGCCGCTTTTAAAAAAACCGGCCAAGTGCGAGTCGGACTCCAACACGAAGGGTTCCGTACCATCGAACCAAAAAATCTCGTTTTTTGTATGGGGGCCCCCTTTAATTTAAATTATTTTATAATCTTACCTATTTGTTGTTATAGCGGCAAAATAAATACACAATCTGTAAAAATTTCAGCTGTCTATCTGTTACGGTTACTGAGATACAGCCCTGTGACAGACGGACAGACGGACGGACGGACGTACGGACGTACGGACAGCGGAGGCTTAGTAATAGGGTTCCGTTTTCACCCTTTGGGTACGGAACCCTAAAAAAGCGTCTGCGTAAGCGTAAGGTCTGGCTATTCAGCGCGAAACCCCACTAATTTTCTAGGAACATATAAAAAAAGATGTTTCGGAGGAACATTTTAATTTAGTTTAGCTGTAGTAATTGTTTTTTGTTAAGAAAATTAGTTTTCGTCTAAATAAAAATATCATAAACAACAATTAGCATTGTAACTTTATATGTCGGCATAGATTGAACCTAATTGATTGCGCCAGCCCTACCTAATTCTCCGGCACCGCCCCCCCTCCCCCCCTCCCCCCCTCCCCCCCTCAACCCATCCCTCGCACGTGTCACCTGTCGGCGCGCGGCAAGCATCCATCATGCGAGCTGCACGTGCGCCGGAGGCGCGCCTGTTTCTCGGTCTTACACGCTCGCCGTATTTACAGATTCCTCTTAATTTTAAGTCTTATCTCATTTACTTTATCGGATTGTTCAAGTGTTTAAAAGTGTGTTCAAACAACTTCGCATCGGATGAAACGAGGGTCGAACGGCAAAAACATATTGTCCGTGTTTTCCGTCCGATTCAATGTAGTCGTGCTCAAAAAGGGAAGGCCCTGGCATGGCACGTAATTCCTTGGGAAATGCAGTGTTTTGGTGACGGTGGGTGTGGTAAAATTGGAAGAAGCCAACCAAACATTGGTGAATGACTGATATTTTTCTTTAGTATTATAAAAATAGTCAGCTCTTTTCATATAGATATGTTTCATACAAGAGTCTTAAAAAATCCTTATCTCGCCAGAACTGATATTCGGACCCCATTTCAACTTTAATGTAGCACAAATTATTGTTGCAACTGTCTCACTAACCCTAGATTTCGGGTTCCATCGACCTGCCGCCGAGCCACGCAAGGCCAAAACTGTATTAAACTTTTATATGACTCCACTGTTAACGCGAACCGGTCGAAGCAGCCGCTCGCTCGATCGTAAGAAAAACGCACATAAAGTAGTCCCGATAGTAGTGGCCGCCAGAAAACAACTGAAAAAGTCCGCGGAACTTGGTTACGGCGAGAACTTGATTAGCGGCGGAGCGGTGCTATTTTTTTTTAAATATCCCAAAACGAATTACAGATTCTTTAAGCAGAGAAGTAAATATATGTGTGTCATAATTTGTGAATGAAGTACGAATAGGCGCGATAGACTTGAATTCACAATGTTTTTAACGACGGTTTTTAGGGTTCTGTACCTAAAGGGTGCCAATGTCCGTCCTTCCGTCCGTCTGTCTGTCACAGGGCTGTATCTCATGAACCGTAATAGGTAGGGAGCTGAATTTTTCATAGAATGTGTATTTATTTTGCTACTATAATAAAAAACTAAAAAAAATATAAACATTAAAGGGAGACGTGAACGTGATTTTTGTGTTAAATCTAATAACGTGATTTTTGTGTTAAATCTAATAACGTGATTTTTGTGTTAAATCTTGTACGATGGTACGGAACCCTTCATGTGCGAGTCAGACTCGCACTTGGCCGGTTTTTTCCCCACTGTCAGTTTATCCTACTCTATTACGTAAACACACGCTCTTAGATTCGTTTTTTTCCACGGATGAAGAAGAACCAACATAAAAACTATGCCGATAGTGAAAATACAGATAAAATCGTATTCTTATAGCTAAAAAAATGTATAACATTATCCTTTTAAATGTTACCACCTACAGAAAAAATATGTGTATAATGGCTTGAGAGCAACCTCAACAATAAAATACGAATAAAATTCCTATACGAGATTATGATCAACCCCTAGAATCAAAATAATAATGTTTATCTGCAATTTGGGCGTACAGAGCCCTCGTCAGTATTGATACGAAATTTCACCAACGAAGTTGTCTTTGTAAAGGCTTACACGGTTTTAACTATGACATGATCTTACTGCCCCTAACTGTACGCGCGTAACTCGGAAACGATAACAAATGAATAGCGCATTGGGAAATGCTTCCTTTGACTGGACATGGATGTCTCATACTACACCTACTTTCGTGATATTAGCCCAAAACACCCCGTGGGAACTAAGCGCCATGCCAGATGCTTCTTTTGATTGCACAGCTACATTGAACTGGATGAAATCACTGTCAATTGTCATTACCGCTTCGACCATCGTTCATTCATAGCGATGGTACCAACCTGGGCGGGATTAACCCTACCACCCATTGAGTAATCCGAACCACGAACGACGAATCCCTTATAAGTCGGCTCTCATGACGGGAATTAATTTAGCGGGCCCAATTGTATTTTTACGTGCCAGAACCTTGCAACGGAAGGGTTCTATTTATATACACTTTTTTTTCACCCAAATGTGACGTCATTATGTACCAACATTTGTAGAGTCCTTTAATTAATGTCGTTAACTACGGCCGTAAGTCAAAAAGTGTGGTATACAGTGAACGAAAATATTCACCGGTATGGTATCCCATTGCGAAAGTAGTTCCACAAAGCAGAAGTTACTGAGAACTTTAAATCGGCCAATATATCTCCAGCGGCTCTATCACCCGCACGTCGTTAAACGGCCAAAGAAAAATCCTCAAGCCAAGTTCCTTTGGAGCTTACTTCGAATAGTGAGCGGGTCTGGGAGGTAATAGTGGTCCGAAGGGAACGCCAATCCTCGCAGTCGGCGTGAAGAAATTTCATTGTGGCTCTAAACCAAGCTTAACAAATACTCCCGACGTTTCAGCTATTGCTTATTTTCTAATGTAAGCAAAAACCGAAAAAAAAAACATTCCATAGTTAATTGTTAACCAATTCGAGTAAATTCTGCTTAGGGACAAAACTTTGTCATTGCCAACCAAACTATGGCATCGTAGAGTAGAATAATCATCATGAAAAACTGTAGTGTATCACACCTCTCATTCTTGATCATATTAGTTCTTAGAGTGGTTCTCTGAGCTGTATACCTCGCGAGTCTGTCTTTTTGAACATTTAACATGTTTTATTTTTTCTTAAAACTGGCCCAACTAAAAAAATCTATATACATCGAACCTGCTCACATGATTTCACGATAAATACGACCTATAGAGGATAACAGCCGGACATACGAAAGCATTTTTGCCCAATCTGAAACGGAGACGCGACGCTCGAGCTTCGCTCTTTGCGTGGTCAATAATTTGGTCTTGTTTTACAGGTTGTTAGTATTGACCGATAAATAATTTCTTAAAGTTGCTTTACACGCTGTGTACTATAGTGAGTTATGTTGTAAGCGCGTCGCAAAATTATTACCACGTGTACTGAAATCGGTTGCCTGTCTTGTAATGTGTGTTGCCATTGGAACCCAGACACCGTTTCCACGTATGTACTAATGTTTGCTTCATGGCACGAAGTGTTTTATTTGGAAGTGTGTCTGCGGCAATTTCGAGGATTTAGTGGGTTCTAACTTTCGGAGTAAGTCTTACTGAATGACTGCAAACGTCCTCTAGCTTAAGCTTCCAAGTCTGAAAGTACAGATTAACCTGGAAAGTAGAGACGCTAAATTCTTAAATCGTACAATAATCCAAATTTACGGCTGTAATTAAGCATCCAATGTATGTAGCTCACTTTTTAAAGAATGTGTTTCAATATTTTGGTAGAGCTAGGATTTTTAGCAAATGCTAGATCAGACATAAAGATGGGCCCGCCACACATTATGTGTGCCTAAACAACATTGAGTCAAAAAGGTTAATAGCCAACCGCTGGGCATCCGCTGTATATCGGTGCTCGGTAGCCAGAAATGGTACCGGTGATGATATTCGATAGAAACGATATCTAGAATTCTAATAACTCTGAATTAATGACATCGAGATATCGATTTATTAGCACATTTTTAGGGATCCGTACCCAAATGTTGCAAAACGGAACCCTGTTACTAAGCCTTCGCTGTCCGTCCGTCCGTCCGTCCGTCCGTCTGTCACAGGGCTGTATCTCATGAACCGTAATAGGTAGACAGCTGAAATTTTCACAGAGTGTGTATTTCTGTTGCCGCTTTAACAAGAAATAGATGAAAATCTAAAACAAATAAGTATCAAAACCATACAAGAAACGTGATTTCTTTAGGTCAAATCTTGTATTTGGTACGGAGCCCTTCGTGTGTGAGTCTTACTTGCATTTGGCCGGTTTTTCTGTTTTTTTTTCACTTATTTACACTAGAAAACGCTACAAAAACATAAAACTTACATAGAGTAATGGATAATCCAACGGCGGTGAAAGGGCCTCCTCCAAGCACGCCGGATGCATACCGTGGTAGCGGCGTTCTCTCAGACCACATGAGGCATGCTTCGAACCAAAGATAAACAGGAAAGAGATATGGCATCGTTCGCGCCTACTATGGGACCCGCTGTCTCCAATTTTCAAAAACTACCAATCAGAACTTAAACGTACAAGCCACATGCAAACATAGTCGCAGACGTATTGGGGGGTTTGTGTGAGAGGGGACTGACTGGACGAACGCTATTTTGGAGCACATTCTCGCGCGATGGTGATGTTTGGACATACGACGCGCCGCCGGATTCCCATACAATTACATGGTTATTTTAATCTAGAGCATGCCACTTATTCTTCCTTTCTCTTCAGTGCTTCGAACTATGGGTGTTGGTAATAGACGCGTAGGCCACCACCACCCTATTTCGGAGAGCCTCGGATCCGCCGGACTGTTGGGCGTCGGCACGCAGATCATCTTGCACGCGTCGCCCGATGAGGCGACTCATTACTTTCCGATACCTGAGGCATAGACTAAAGAGGAAGCTAACGTCAAACCATTGTTGAATAGGGATAATGAAATTCCACATGTGGCAATTTATATTTCAGAATACATATTTGTTGGTATTACTTAATGTGTCGTTAAAATGTAACGTTTCGTACGCCTAACTAGGCTATGTACATTTTGAATCAAGCTAAGTTGAATGACGTTGTAACTAGTTCTGGCAGTGACGGCAGATGGCGTTGGTTAGAAACGTCATAGTACCAGCGAAAGTAGGCAGTTTAGTTTATGTGAGTTTTGTCGTTGTATGACGTTGGTTATCCATAACTTACTATTTAATCTATGCCTGAGGTGAGATCTCAATTAATCCATCTCTGCTCCTTTCTTTAAAATGTTGAAGATAGTTTCGATACTTTTGAACGAATTCATCAATTGGTTCGTTTAAATGGTGAGAAAACTTAAAACGGCTTGTAATTCTACCAAGTCGCATGAATTGTACAGTTCGAAGTGAACATAACAGACATAATTATATAAACGTTTGATCAAATTTATATGCAGCGTTATGAAACTAGATTTCCAAATGGTGTCCTCGGTGCTGACAACGTCCACCGAAAATGTTTGTCGTCCGTCGAGCGCGGAGATGAAAGCGAGTGAAGTTGGCGGCTGTTACTCAACGGTTATGACTCTGAAGGGGGCAGTTTTCAGACATCACCTTTTTATAAACCGGCTTGCTTCCGGCTCCTACTATACTAGTACATGTAGCTGTATGACGAAAAGTTATTATGAATTCGAGTTAGGTATCAATTCATTTCATTTACCCTATTTTTATGTGACTGTATATGGATCGTTAATAACACCGCTGTCATTATATTTTCTTCCCTAATTATGTCTTTTATATCCCCCTCACAGTTATCAGTTAATTTTTATTTCTTTTGGCAATATATTCGTTTATTTTTTTTTAATTATTATAGTGATATGTATCATTTGTTATTGGTATTATAAGTAATCTATTTAATATGTTGTATTTCTTTATTTATATTTATGTATAAATATTTATATGTATATTGTGGTGAAATAATCTTTAAACTTGGGGGCGGAGCTCTAGTAATCGGAATGAAACTCCTTGATCTCTTGACTTATGTTTAAGTAATTAATAAAGAACCTAAAAATAATAAATTAAAGAAAAAAATCTCGTGAAGAAAAATAGTCCTTTTTGTTTTAAGGTGTCGCGAGTGACATACTAAAATTAGCTCTTTATATGAAAAAGATCTTTTTAACAATAATTATTAATCGCCAGGAATATCTGGCGACATTCTTCCATTACTCCGGCGATGAATAATTTCCCCAAGGGATTTAGCCTACCTACAATGTCAAGAGAAAAAATAGAGCGGCTAACTTACACCTCGATGCTAAATGAGGCCGGGGAACCTTCATCTCACATCTAAAACTCTTGGATAGTAAGATCCGAAAGCTTTACGACCCTCCAAAACCGCTCAGAAATCGGGACGGAGGCGTATCCTTCTACGACACAAACTCTACCTATCCCGGTAGCAGAAAATTATGCTAAGCGTTAGCTCAAACGACCAGGTGTCGTGGTATAGGTACGATAAACTTTTCTGCCACCTCGTATTATGGTGGTGCGGCACCATGTTATCAACAAACGCTGTTTAGTAAGTTTTCAACCTTAGGGTTGTGACTTACCTAATTTACTAATACAGCGGTCAGTAGGACCGATTACCTACCTAAACTAATATTAACTTAAGAAAAGTTTTTGGAACAAAAATATAATTAAAGTTATGTTTTAAATTATTAAAATTATTTAGTTAAATTAAAATAACCATTAAGATGAATTAGAATAGAATTAAAGTAACGTTTAAATAAAGATAAAATTATTTAACTGATATCGTTATTTATTAATTTTAGATTTGACCAAACAATTACCGAGCGCGGAGCTATATCAGGTTTATAACAAATCTTATTGTCTAAATTTACCTTTCTCAAACAAGCATCAACCTTCCGTACACGCTCGCATTCACACCGTGGTCACGCTACAATCTAAAAACTTGTAGGCTATGCACGACGCGCGAAAGTTTGATGAAAGGAACACGTAGTATCATTTACATTTACAAAAAATATTCAAATATTTGTACGAAACATATTATAATAGAAAGATAACAATAAGAGGACACAATCTACGGTCACACTTCTCTTTCTCCTTCTTATTCATCGGTGTTCATTCATCCGCTTGGATTCCTATGCCTATTCAAAGGGGTAAAACATCCTACCAGACTCGCGGGTCCGTTTCGAAGCATTAAGAAGCCTACTAGTATACCGACGATCCAAGTCGGTCGCCAACTCAGACCGGTCGGCGAACTGGTGAAGGATCCGTAACAGCTTCACGGGATATGATTTCAGGATCACATGAAAACAAAGAAGAAGTGGTTAGGAGGTGGCCATAGACTGTACTATTTACAAACAAAGAGCTGTCAAGATGATAACATGTCAAGATTTGTTTTTATTTATTTTGTGGCTATTAGTCAGACAAATTATGGAGTCAAACCTATATATAATCAACGAATAATTCTAGTCAAATTGGCAATGTGTTTATAAAAAATTCGCGATGGTGAAAAAATACAACTTGTCTGTCAAATAAGACACCTCTATTTGATAGTTCGAGTCTGACTGTTCAATGTAAACAAACATTGGTCAACTAAACGATCGAACACGCACCATCTGAATTAAAATAAGGGATAGTTATTTCTTAGCTATGATAATAACACAAGTGGGATTGATAATATGAAAAGAAGACACATGGATTCCGTCCCGCACGCCGAAATGACACTCTTAGGTTTCACTCCTTTCAGCATGTTTCAGTACAAAATTGAAAGCTTATTAAATTATCAGTCGCTTATTGTCTTCTTCGAAATGCCGCCACCTCGGAGTCATCACCGTTGGGGTCTGTTACCTCTAAAAGAGTTCAGGTCCCTGTCGTGATCACTCATTGAAGATTTGGGACTTTGGAGTTAACTCGGACTTTTATTATTTTGGACTACAATATGAACTGTAAACGCTGAAGGAAATAAAAGACAAGAACCGCGCATCAGAACGCACGAGAGAACCTCCATGGATTCCGTTTCATATAATAAATAATGGACTATAGTTGTTTCTTGTTTCTTAGTAAAGGGCTTCGCAAGGCGTAGTGAATACGAACGCCTTAGTTGAAAAAGTATAAAAACATTTACGAATATAACTAGATAAGGTCATTGTCCTGTTAACAACATATCGTAGGTCTTTATTATAATCTCCGATCAACAATACAATGTTCTAAACTTTTCTCCTAACAGGATGAAAACCACCACGAGGCACTCGATGACCAACACTCTTCACTTGCATAAAACTGCACAAACATGCGTTAGGTTTTACAGTCAAGAGCGCTTTTCGCAACCTAAATGATATTAGCACCAGATTTTCTGAAGTTTCCGAAAATAATGTTCCATAACCCAGGATATCGCAAACTATAGCACAACACAATGTTAAACCGGCCCACACTTTACACATTAGCCCCTTAAAACCTATGGGGCTTTTTTTTCGTCTGTATGGTAATCCGTTAAACTCTTGAAGGTCTTCGGTAGCGCAGGAGGTTGTTTCCTGCTGATCATCCACGATGGGGATCGGCGGATCGTCCAACGAATTGAGGTGTCCGGTTTCTTCTGTACACGTCCCAAGTTTAGGATTTGAGGGCACCCTGTCATCATCGGAGTCAAGTAACAAATGTCTCAAACCTCTTTGGTCCTGTGGTTCCAACGACGAAACTGTACAGAGGTTTCCCTTGTCTGCGGATGGCATCTCAGTAGGTTCGGCGGGGTCCGTCGTCTCCTTGGGTATCTGGATAATTCCAGTTGGTGTCATCATAAGCACTGTATCAGCAGAGATCATTTGTTGCACTGGGTCCCTAAAATCATTAACGAAAGGCGGAATTGGCAAGTTATAAGATACTGCTGTCCTGTGATGCAAGTGATTCTCAAATTCGGACAGGGCGGCTTTAAGAGTGGTGTACGTGGTGATGCTGCTTCCCAGCAATCGGTCTCGCAGGTGAGGCAGTAACCCACTCCTTATGCGCTTCACTATCGTTCCTTCATGTAAGATGCCAGCTTTTCTGGCATATTTCCGCATCATGTAAAGATATTCCTTTCCCGATTCGCCTTGTTGTGCTGACGTGTTAAAGAGATCGGTATAATTGATCCTAGCTGGAAACTCATCCTTCAGTTTCTGTAGGATTTCGAGGTAAGACAAATCTCGTACCTCGTCGTAGAAATATGCGGCTGCTCCCGATAAGTAGAAGGACAACCCCACTTTTCTTTCTTCGTCATTCCAACCGTTAAACACTACCACTGAATTATAATTAATAATGAAGTCATCAACATCGTCCGTGTTTGAACCGGCGAATGAAAAAGCCATTATAAACAAATATGGGTTTACTTACGGTACCGAAACGAAGGGTCTCCTTTACTTACCAAGTTACTATTCGTTTACCTTGTCTAGTAACGGATAACTTGAACGGAGGACCTGTTTCTTCTGGGTACCTGAAAAAGTTGAAAGGAACTTCTTCCGCGTCAAGGGGGTTCTATCCGTCCCCTGACTTTCATTTTCCAGTACTCGCTTTCTGCGAGCTATCCAGGCGGATACGTTCGGGCGCCTGATCACCAATGTGGTGAAATAACCTTTAAACATGGGGGCGGAGCTCTAGTAATCGGAATGAAACTCCTTGATCTCTTGACTTATGTTTATGTAATTAATAAAGAACCTAAAAATAATAAATTAAAGAAAAAATTCTCGTGAAGAAAAATAGTCCTTTTTGTTTTAAGGTGTCGCGAGCATGGAGGTGAAGAAATAACAGGAGAACGAATGGAACTAAAAAAATGGCCTTATCCCAATTGTGCCGCGGGGGGCGTGTCATCTTGACAGAACCTGCGGCCATTTTAGTCTTGCGTCGCTAGCTGTCGCGGGCGAGTTTGACGTAAGATCGAATTGTAATTGAATATGCCGTCGTGCAATGTAAAATGATGCATAAACAACTTGACGAGACATAAAAAAACATCCAGGAATATCATATTACCTGTAAGTATACGCTAAATATTCGAAATAGTGGATATTTCACTTGAAAACATTTCTATGGGGATGGTGTTATGCCATCAATCAACACGAACTCAAAATAATCTCAATTCGCTACCTATTTCCATTTCTTTGCAGAATTCCTCTATTTAGCCAGAAATAGATATTATATAGCATGCAATTAGTATGTCTGTCTGTGTATTGAAATGACTACTGATTTTTGCTTATCCATAGAAATACTTCTTAAATTATATTTTATGTTATTTGCACGAGCCAGCCTAAAATAAAACTCTAACTTGAATATACATAAGTCTGAATATGCGCGATAAAATGTTGACCTAATATATTTTTTTACAAAAAAGTTGTACCTTATATTGATAATATACTGAATCTAGCATTATGAAATGATATTTGACGAATATTTAAAAGATAATTGCGTATTTGTAGCAAACAGTGCCAACTTATTTTGGTAAAAATTTTGAAAAATTTGGCTTCCATCATTAAGACAAAATATAATAAAAGTACGCTTATGAAAAGCCATTGAGGAGGCCATAGCGGCCATAAATATACACAATCTGTGAAAATTTCAACTATTTACCTATTATGGTTAATGAGATACAGCCCTGTAACAGACGGACGGACGGAAGGACAGACGGGCGGATGTGGATGGACAGCAAAGGCTTCGTATTGGGGTTTCGTTGGCACCCGTTGGGTACGGAACCGTAATAAAACCGAATTCAAACACTTAGAAGTGGAAAATAACACCCATTTTTGGGTCGGTGACATATTGGTGTTATTCTTTGGTTGGTTGGCACCGACCCCAAAGATCGGGTATTTTCCACTTTTTAGTGTTTGATGTCGGTTAAAAACTAAAACTATAATTGTGTTGATTGATTGATTGATTTGAATTAAGGCCTCTCTGTCCTATTTTTAGACAATTTTGCCAGTGTCCATTTAGGCTTAAATACGGGATTATTGCTACATTGGCGCATTTAACTGAGAATGCATTTCACACACTTACGTATATTTGTGAGTCATTGTCTTTTCTCGCTATAAATTCTGATGAAACAGCATTTCTTCCGAATAAATCTTTGAATTAATGCAGGGATGGTAATCAGATTTTGAAAAAACCTTTTTCTGATTATTTTCAAAATCTGATTACCTAACTAGCTTCAAATTCAATTGTCGCTGAAACACAAATTAATGAAATAACGGTAAAGTCGTATCCATTAGATACAGAAAATTATCGAATTCAGGCAGTTTACAAACTTTACATAATTGTTTAATAAGAAAACCGAAGTCACAAACCCAATATACATAGGCTATGTAATCGCCTAAATTTATTTTTATATTTGGAGATTCTCTTTCATTATTTTCTAATTACGATGTGTTACACATACATATAAGAACATGCAAATAAAACGCATTTTAAAATGTTTTGTTTGTAATTCACTATTTCAGAAAAGTAATTACGAACAACAATTTACAAATGGATCCATGGACGGTGATGTTTTCATCCCGCTCAGCGCCGCGGCATTACCCCCAGCTTCACTTGCCACCACGTTGCTCTAATGAGCAATATTTTTGCTAATTTTTGCAACCAAATTATTTGTTGGCTATGGTTTGCATAACATCTTTCTAACTCATGTAGTTTTCAATGGGTTTGACGGCCGGATTCAGCCAGTATTTATTAGATATTTTTGACTCGGCACTCGCTGTCATCATCACGAATGAGGAATGACGTAACGACCATCTGGTTTATTAAAAAATAATTCTTATCTTTATCTGTTTACCTACCAATTTGGGAGACTTAAAATTGGATTTTTCTCCGTTTTCATCATTGCGCTACAAATTTGTACGGCAATAAAATGTTGTAAGTTGCGTTACGTCATTTTTTGCGCGCTCGTTGTATGGACGTTATTTCTCCAGTTATTTCTTCACCTCCATGGTCGCGAGTGACATACTAAAATTAGCTCTTTATATGAAAAAGATCTTTTTAACAATAATTATTAATCGCCAGGAATATCTGGCGACAATATTTAGTATAATGTAGGAATTATGCTTGATTTTATAGTCACTTCGAGTTACTACTGCTCACGATACTTAATATTAATTTTAATTTATTACCTCTTATAATTTAATACCTCTTGATATGAATATGCTGACCCGATATTTTATTTTAAATTTTTGTTTACAACATTCGTGCACAATATATCTTCCTAACTCACCTGCAGGAAACTTTGACTTTTTAACCGACTTCAAAAAAATAATCATCAAAATCGGTTCACCCAGGCAAAAGTTATGAGGTAACAAACATAAAAAAAAACCAAAAAAAAAACATACAGACGAATTGATAACCTCCTCCTTTTTTGAAGTCGGTTAAAAAGGAGGAGGTTCTCAATTCATCTGTATGTTTTTTTTTTATGTTTGTTACCTCATAACTTTTGGCTGGGTGAACCGATTTTGATGATTTTTTTTAAATGAAAGCTAGTGCTTCCCAAGTGGTTCCATTATAATTTGGTTAAGTTCTGACAATGATATCCATGAGAAAATCATATAAGTCTTAAATTTGTATTATGATGTGTGCGACCAATGGACGAATAACTCAATATAACGCCAACCGATTTCGGTGATTCTTTTTTTATCGGAAAGGACGTGTACAAATTTGTTAGTGTACTTCTAATTCACTAAAAATAAACAAATAAAAAAAATTAACAAAAAACTAACCGACTTCAAAGAAATAACACTAAAAAGTAAAAAATAATTGCCATTTTTGTAGATATGGTTATTGTTATTTTTTGAGTCGGTATCAGCCAAGTTAGCCAAGATTCTTTTGATTGGCGCAGCGCGTGCCCAGCTGACGCCGACTAAAAAAAAACAATAATCGTAACTACAAAAATGGCAATATTTTTTTTTTGTTAATTTTTTGACTGACTTCAAATATCAGTACTCAAATGTACACTACAATAATATAGCGTATATATTGCTTCTCATCCTGTAGAAACCGATCTATGTATATTCGAACTTCTGAAGCTCAAAACGTTTTCTTTTTTATGTAACCTCAGATTACTTTCTTTTACTCGTTATGTTTGTCTGTTACAAACATGTTTCTGTTTCAGTTAATTTTGTGTTTATGATTACCAGTTTATGTTCCAGAGGGAAACGCAGTGGAGGGAGATTCCTGTACTTAATAATGTTGTTATTTTTGTTTTATGTATTTCTCTCTGTGTTTCTTCTAAATAAATAAATAAATAAATAAATACCCAAAGTAGACTGGTAGGGGTTGCCTCCAGCATTAAGTACCTTTTGTTCATTTTTTTTTGAGTGCAATAAATATATATTAACAAATAAATAAATAAATATAAATTAGCCAAACACACCGCATTCCCGAAGGAATTAGGTGCCATGCTAGGGGCTTTCTCTTTATGAGCACGGCTACATTGAACTGGATAGAAAACATGGACAATTTTTCATTGCCTCTTTGAGCATATTTTCATCCAACGCGATGGTCCAACCCGGGAAGTTTTACCCTACGATCTAGTAGGGAAAGGGATCTACAGTTTTACATAGATTCCGAATCATGGAACAGCTCGAATTCTAAATACACTTATCAGAAAGAAAACCTGAGAAAACGTTTTGTTTGTATGTATGATCTTAAGTATGTGTACTTTAATAAATAATTCATTTTCCATCGAGCCGTATCAGTGAGAAATCCGTAGCAAAAATATTCCTCTATTCAAATGAAATTCGCCAAAAAGAAAAAGACTGAATCTGAATGGAAAACTATAAATTTTCGCTTTATATGTGATAAAACACTTCCGAATCACCCATACAAACCGTCTCAATTCACATAACCGTATCACTGCCAGCCAGATTCGCATCTATAACGACTCGCGGAAACTTTGCAGTCGTTTCCTTACCGAGCGTCTGCCTCAGAACGGCCATTTCTTCTCGGTCGAATGAGTAAAATAATAAAAAGTATCATCAAATGCATCATTGCATTTATCTACGCCGTAAAAGTCGACTTGCAATAGTTGGAACTGTGCGGAGATGCTTCCCCTGTCGTGACACTCCTACATTAGGTCGCTTATCCACTTGCTCTTGATTTTTTAAGCGAAGTTTTTTAAGGATGTTCCTTACTTAACTCAGAAAGAGAGATTCGATATGATACGCAAAACGGAAAATGGCAGCGAAATTTTTAACTTTCCAAATTTGAAAAAAAATTTTGCTATTTTTCGGAAGCGCGGCTTCCGACCTTCCAAATTTAAAATAGTTTCAGTTGTTGTATAAGTTATGGTTTTTCTAATATTAAAATATTAGATAGAGACGCAGTGTAACTAACACTGCGTCTCTGGCTATACTCTCTCAGAAGGAGAAAGAAAGTGGTCAGTGGGTAATATGAGGCGAGGCCCCGCGCTCTTAGATACGATTTGGTGGTAAAGAGTGTTTCCCTACTTGCTGGCTCGCCTCGATCTAAGTATATTAGTCCGTTACTAGTTTGTTACCCTGCTGCCATGATAGATAAGAAGGCAGAGATGACGGAGCGCACGAAGCAAAAATCATTCAAAAACTTCTCAACATTTATGCCCAGGATAAAATTATTTTTATTACAAAAGACGTAAGGCCTTATACTCGAAAGTTTTTTTCACAAAATAAATGCTCATATATAAACGATAATAATATAATAGATCTGTAAAAATATCTAATCATTTTCATTCCTTTTCACAATAAAATTAATTAGAAGTTTTACAAAAACTATTTTGAAAAATCTAATTGCTTGTTATTTTATGAGCCTGCTACTGGCGCGTTTATACTTATTTAATATTTGGAGGCCATATTATCTATGTAGATAGGATGTTACTGTTGCTGAACTTTCTGTGACCTACGTCTTTGGACCAAAATATGCGGACGTATATTAATTTATGATTTTCCATGAAAAACAAAAAGAATCGTTTGATTCAATGTTTATTCTGTTAAATTCAACGCCACTGGCGTATCATACGAATGTCTCATCAGTTAAATGTTTTGAGCACAGATATAAACAAATATAAATATTTGTCCGGCTCACGTCCGGAAGAGCAGTGGACAACCCGCCTAGAGGAGTGCGGTAGAGGAGGTGTGAGCGGCGGGTGGCAGAGGCGGCGGTAGCTACATCTCTCCCGTGGGCTCACCACCACCACCCTAGCTTCTGTAGACTAATATTCAATATTTTTATAGCGCTTTAATATAACTGCATTACAATTCTTAGGGCCTATTTTACCATCGTTCCATAAACTCTTAAGGTGCCCGTATACAAGCAATTTTTGAGGCAATGAATTGCTGGGCAATTGTTTCCAAACATAGTGGAGCAATAAATGGAGCAATATAGAGCAGTCCCAGCAGAATTTCGGTATCTAAGTTACATGGAGCGATAATGCTCCACATTTCTCCATACTTTGCGCCGGTGAGTTGTTTATAGAAATTCCACGTATCCGTGCACGTGCCAGCCACATGTGGGCCAATTGCTCCATTAATGGTTCCATACTTGTCCATAAACCATGTTGCCGGAAATTGCCGGATGTTGTCGTGACGACGAAATTGTCAGAGATTGCTGCAAGTTGAACAACTCTTACTGAACGTAAATATAGCCGTGAATACTCGCCTAATTCGTTGCTACCACCTGCAAGGTCATGCATAAAGTCCTCCGTAAGTTGTGCACAGCTCAATACGTTCCATAAGTTTACGGAACGCAATATGCATCACTTGCTTGAACATTTTGCCTACACGATCATAGACAATAGGAATTATTTTTGAAATCACCGTATCTTCATAGTGTCTCATTTTATCTACTGTAAATACGGTTAAAAATATTATCCAGCCATTTGCTGTCATTGTATTCAAAGTCAAATCATTTACGCGGCAATGCAGCGATTTTATGGGTAGCATTGTTAAGAAGCAGGTGGTAAAAACCATGCAACGCGTTCATGCTAGGTCTATGATTAAAAAAAACATTTGACTAACGGCATTAGCCTAGACGCCACACGGGACTTTGACCCACATACGTTTACCTTGCAAATGCCAATGCCTTCTGTGGCGCCGAGGGTGATGCGCCCTGTACTATGAAACACATTTAAGCGCTGCTTAGACGTTGGTAAGTCATGCTTAGTTATGAACAAGTTTATGGAAGGGTGGTAAGATAGGCCCTGAGGCTATTAAACTAGCTCAATAACATACCTGACAACAGAGTTATCCACTGAGGTCACGTGAAGACGCACTGTTTAATTACACACAGAGCAATAAGTGAAACACCCGCAATGCGACTTTGCGACGTGAAATATAAACGTGTGCGAGGCCGAGCCATGGGCGCCGCCCATCGAGAAAGGAAGGACGGTAGTGGTGACTGAAACTTTTCGAAAACGAAAAAAGCTCATCCGGTCGATTGTCGTCGGTAACGTTTGAGGAAGCGCAAAAAACGAATCATTCAAAACGCAAATTTCCCGATATTCCTCTGCCCCTCACTTCTGCGGCCACCACTGTTTTCACCCTTTTTTACTAAGCCTCCGCTGTCCGTCCGTCCGTCTATCCGCTCGTCCGTCCGTCCGTTCATCCATCCGTCCGTCCGTCCGTCTGATCTGTCACAGGGCTGTATCTCATGAACCGTAATAGGTAAGGCAGCTGAAATTTTCACAGAGTGGATTTATTTTGATTTATTTTGATTTTAATTTATTTTGCCGCTACAATAACAAATAGGTAAAATTAAACAATATATAAATTAATTTCAATTTACAAAAAACGTGATTGTTTTGTGTTAAATCTTCTACGATGGTACGAAACCCTTCGTGTGCAAGTCCGGCTCGCATTTGGCCGGTTTTTTACCATGTTTTGGCAGCGCCCCAACCAACGGGAGGGAGATTAGCCCCCCTCCCACACGCCCCCACTCCCGCGGGCGCTGGCTACTCGAATTAGTTTCTGTCGCCACTCGTGTCCTTCTTTACTCGATGGCGCCTCCGCCGCCACGGTGTGCGAGAATTTTCATGGCCGCCGCAGGCTCGAAATCGCGCAAGCTGGCCGCACGGCCGCGTCGCGTCGCCCCGCTGCCCCGCCGACCCCGGGCCGTTGCTTGCCAAAACATCGTCGGCTCTCATTTGCCAAACGGTTGCCGGATGCTCCGCTGCCACTGCGAACCGAATGTGCCGAAGCTAACGGCAATGTCTCGCTATTAAAAAGCAATGCTAGCATCAGTGCCTTTTTTAAAACGGTCTTTTGTTCTCTTATTCTGATATATTATTGAAAAATAAATCATTAATATATTGAAAGTCGGCAGTATAAAAACATAACACACAGTTATAGATAACGTTATAAGTTACAGTCTATACAGGTTGTAAACGACATCAGATCCTTTTGTTCATAGATAAGTAATATATATTCCTTACAAATTGTTTATGTTTTTTTTTTCGTTACATCTGTCAAAATGCCTTAAAACCATATAGTTTACTTTCATGTGTATGGAAAATATACTGTTTCGACAGTATTCAATATCGCGAATTCAATTCAATTTGCGAATATCTCGTAAATTACTGGTCAGATTTTAATTATAATTTCATCATTTTAGATAATAACACGTTGAAAATGCCATAAGCTTAAAAAACGGATCGACGATCGAATACATATGTATAAAAGAGCTGTTGATAAATTTCACTTAACCGGTTTAGTTTCTTCTTGTCTAATGCGAGAACAATAATTTTAAAAGATACTGAATATCATTTATTAAACACACCTACTATTAGGAATCAGGATACAACACCATAGTTTACATAGTTGGTGGTGTAAATCATCCCAGATGTTCGAATCGGCAATGAAAATTATTTATGTTTTCCATCTTCCAATACCAGGGTCTGGCATGGGACCTAGTCCCCATGTGGTGTTTTACTAGTCTGCTGCGTACGAACGTGGCGGATGCCTCCTTGACAATGGGCTGAATGATTAGCTCGAAACGTCGAAGAATAGCCGTAGCAATTATTCAAACATGTCTAACGACCGCTGTAATCTAAAAAGTATCATACAATATCATGATGTTAGCCGTTCGTATCCATGAAAATAAGGGCACTATAAAAGCCGACAGATGGCGCTGATTTCTCGTATAAATCCTACCCAAAAGCATTTTACGAATCGGACATCGCTGCGAGGGTGCTTGGATTTGTACTTCACGGCCTGTCCGCCGAGCTCGTACATGCTAGCCTCATTGCGGACGAGGCAGCTGTCGCGAAGCCGCCCGGAGCTATCATGAATGTGCCAATTTGTCCGTCTTATCTGAACGTTCTGTCTGGGGAAATGTAAAGTAAACCGCTGCGGTCGTCGGAAGTCCGGCGCTATGCTAGAAACTAGCAATATCTATTTTATTTTATTTTATTTATTTAAACTTTTTGGTAGTCAAATTACACTAAGTTACGTCACAAAGATTCGATCAACCCAGTAAAGAAGAACCCGCAAAGAAACGTCACGGGCTTACAAACATATTTTCCCTTCACAATTATGAAATACGCACTTAGATCTGAATGCTACTGCCAAACAATTCCTTGGTAGAACAGATTAAGGCAAAGATCAAAGATCAATAGAAACAGCAACCCTCAGTTTAAATTACTTGCAAATAACAAAGTTACTAATGCAATAATATTCATTAATGTAATTTATAGCATTTCAAGTATTCTCTGGTGTAAAAGTCGTCGCCAACTTAACCTATGTCAGGTGTATGAAGCCCTCGTATATTTTTGATATTTCCGCGGTCGTTAAACATGGCTTTTCACGAGAATGTCTCCTCCCGCCGCGTGAAAAGCGGTAAGTTTGTAAACAGTATCTTACACTGTATTGGTAAATTTCATTATGGAGATCGTCTGGACATGGAAAAAGGACAGAGGCGTGGCGAAAATAAAACTCGAAGGGGTGAAATGGGGGATGTACCATCGCATTGAATGAATGATGATTGAAGCGGCAATAAAATTGTCCGTGTTCAACGCCGCCATGGAATACATGGAATCCTTGCATGGCACCTAATTGGCATGTAGTGTGTGAGGCTAGTAATACCATGGAAGTAAGCGTAGTAGTAGCCACCCATTTCCAGTTCCATGTTCATTACATATAATTGTTCATTACCGCTTCGACCATCTTTTCATCCGATGCGATGGTACCAACCCGTGCGGGCTTAAACCCTACCACCTAGTAGGGGAAGGGGACCACAGTTTACATGGATTCCGAACCATGGAGCAGCTCGCATTCGTGACGAAATGCACTTATCGAACTCGGAAAGAGAAAGACAGTGGTGCATGTCGGTATTGAGGCCTCTGGTACGCTAGGCCAGTCCCCGCGCCACTAGGCTACGAGCCGCTCATGATTGTGCCGATCGTTTCGGACTTATTTCGCCGCTCCACTATGCCCGTGCGGTAGTTAGGAGTCGCTGTCACGTCCGGCCCCGCCGCCGCGCCGGCCGGCCGCTAACTCGCGCGCCACTAAACCGGCGTAATGGCCGACCGGCCTTATTTATAGGCCGCTAATATGAAATATGGCGGCTGGCATTGGGCGATATTGATGGCGATGTGACTTCGGAAGTGTTCCGCTTGGCGGGCGCCGATGGCGGTGCCGTGTCGCCGGACTTCGAGGCGTCGTCGTCGCGTCGTTGGAAATGTCATTGGTTAGCATTTATTATTTTCATCGGGGTTATTCGTATTTAAGGTGGCCCATCCCGGCGGGACTAACTCATAATCGGGCACGGTACAAAACCGTGCTATTGCGCTCTGGTAGAAAAATACAGACTACGTTATGAAGAGGGTGCAATATGTCCACAAAGCAGACAATGTACATAGTGTATGATTTGGTAAGATTTACGAAAATGTTAATTACAAGACGACTTATAGCTAAAAGTAAACCACGACTGCTCTAGTAAAAAATCTAACAAAAACCAAATTGATTATAAATCTTGATGAAACAAGCTATGTTTGATGACTAATCTTTTTAATCTTTTGAGCAAGATACCCTTCAGGTGTCCAGCCCGTCCGACACGTTCTGATAGTCTATTTAATTTACCAGTCAGCAAAACTAATTACATGAAAAAATCTTTTATACGGCGTAGTTGTGCTACGTATGACGCAAAATTTTAAGTTTTTGATTTATTTTTTGACGCTATTAAGAAAATAAAATTGTCATAGTGTTGCATCTCTTCTTTTCGATCATTTTTTAACAACGTTCAGGTAACATTATTTTTCTGTTTTTAGGGTTCCGTACCCAAAGGGTGAAAACGGAACCCTATTACTAAGCCCCCGCTGTCCGTCCGTCCGTCCGTCTGTCCGTCTGTCACAGGGCTGTATCTCAGTAACCGTAACAGGTAGACAGCTGCAATTTTCACAGAGTGTGTATTTATTTTGCCGCTATAACAACAAATAGGTAAGATTAAAAAATAATTAAAATGAAAGGGGGCTCCCGTACAAAAAACGTGATTTTTTTGTTTTTTTTTTTCTACGATGGTACGGAACCCTTCGTGTGCGAGTCCGACTCGCACTTGGCCGGTTTTTTTCCTTTTGTTCAATATTGCTTAATATTTTGTTAGTATTTTAATTGTTGAAGTTTTTTATTATTTTGTAGAGAAACTGCTTCTTTTTAATGTTGTTTATTTGTTAGATATCTGCTATTCAAGCATTTAATTTTTTCTCTTTATTTGCTTATGTATTTAGTATTACTATGTTAATGGAAACTTTGCTGGTTTAAGCTTTATTAAAATTTTTGTTATTAGTTAGTTTTAAGACTTTTTGTTTTTCTGAATAATAAAATAAAAACAACATGTTCTTACTTTATCGTTGAGTAATCCACCTCCAAAGTTATTGTGTAAAATGCGCGAAAAATCCGAACTTTCTAGTTTAATCTAATAAAGCTATTTTGATTTGGGATCTCTGACAATAAATATGGGCATGATCTTCTTTCCACGTTTGTATGAGGAGTTGAGCGGGAAGGCCCACCTTAAGTTATCACATCTACTGAACTACCGCATTTTTTTTTCACGTTTAGAGACTTCGCAAGACGTGATAACCAGGAACATAATCTTCCTGGACTTGACAAATAATGTCCTATATATGCGATGTAAATGTGATGTTTTAAAATTAATAATGAAATTACAATAATCATGAAAATATACAATTTAGGGCATTTACTGGAAAACTGTAGTAATCTTAAGTCCTAAGTCTTTTTTGGGGTCTTTTTGAACCAACTTCAAAAAAAGGAGGAGGTTCTCATTTCGTCGGAATCTTTATATATATATATATATGACGAGCCCACAACTTAAGATATCGAAAAGGCTGTATTCGTAAACTAATCCAACCCCGCAAAAATGTTGCAATGATTGCGATCCCACTGCTAAATCCTAAACTATGAGAATTAGCGAAAAACACTGAAAAGAGTTACGAGGCTGATTAACGAAAACGAAAACTGAACTATTAGATTTTTGGATAAAATATTTTTCAAATCAGGAATCAAACTTATTGACAACTGTAGTAATGTAATTATCGCCTAAGATTTTTTTTGTCTTTTAATATACGGCAAGCCCGCAACTTAAGATATCGATTAAGCTATATTCGTAAACGAATCCAACGCAGCTACAATGTTGCAATGATTGCGAACCACCCGGTCGGAAAGTTTACTACTCATCCCGAACCTAAATACCTGCCTCAGAAAATGTAGCAACAGCGAAATTACCTCGCTCCCGAACGTAGCAATAAAACACTAACAAGGCATAAAACGAAAATAAGCGAAGTTTTCCGCAAACGCCATTAAACGTCACATTTGAATTGAAATAATCTCCCCGTCTCTGTAGTTTAACTATTCTATTCTAGTGCGATACGCGCGCCGCTGTGTAGAGAAAAAAGTAGAGTAGAGTAGAGAAGGCATTTATTTCGTAGAGTTTGACAGCTTCGAACTTCTCGTGCTCGCTTCCCTGAGTAGACCCGCGATGTGACCAATTGTGGTAGTTTTCGACAGGATTCGCCCCTTAAGGTCGGCCCGTAAGCATCAGAAAATTTCGCCTCCCATACAAACGTAGTTTACTAATAATTTGAAAACAACTGTTCCAACTAACTTGATATTTGGTATCTAATATTAGGCTACAAATATCTGTGTCTGCATGCCTTTGTTTTTTCGGTAAATGTATTCTGGGTCAAACCACAGAGAAAACAAAATTCGTATGAAAATTTTCTTTATGCTTTAATTTAATTCGGTTTGGATTTTTCAAAAAAACAAAAGCATGCAGACACAGATATTTATTACTTGATATTAGATTTTAAATATCAATTTAATTGGAATAGCGGTTTTCCAAGCGGTTGTATGGGGAGCATAGCTTACGGGCCGTTCTTAATGTAACCTCTTGAAGATTAAGTGTCAGGTTTTTTTAAAGTTAGCACGTTTTGGCAGTTTTCGAACCATCGGTTAAAATTCAACATTTTCAAGAATATTGACACGTCTGAAATCGAGACACTTTTTTTGTCTTCGATCTACCGACGTGGACTATAGGCCTATTTATATTCGGATAGCTCACCTTTTTTGGTCTATAGGTATTTTCGAGGGCTTGGCAGTTTGGGCAGGTTTTAAACTCATAGATTGGCAGGACTCGTAATCTAAAGAATCCGTCACACTGTGCGGCACTTTTTAAGCGCTGGACAGTGTTAGTGAGCATTTTACGTTTCCCCGCCGCAGCCCCCGTTTCTACCTCAATAATATATTATAATGGGCCGGCGTACTTGCTGTAGTATTCATGCTTGTTATAGTAGGTTGTTTAACTTTTTACGGATATTCGTTTAGGCTTCAGCACGTTATGTGTATGTTTAAGCTCTTTTCATGCGATTTCTAACAATTGTAAAATCGCATTGAAGATATATTGGGTTGACCTTTACATCAAAGAAAATTGATTTAATATTTAACAACAATTTTAGCGTTTTTTATCCAAAAAACTTTTCTCTCGCGTTGATAAATACGTCGACAAGAAAGTGAGTTTAAAATTCCGAGGTATTTTTCTACATCTTTGAAACGAATGGCCATAACGCAACTGCTCACACAAAATGATGCTAAAGGCTTCTGCGTGCGCTTGCCAGAAGCCAACAAGCCAGAATGGCAGCTAATAGCGCTGGTGTTCGTCTGCTAATGGGAGGTGGTTAGAAGAGGAGGATGGCGGAATGTGTAGCAGCTTGCGAGTTACTAGCAGCAGCATGTGTGGTCCCGCTTTGCGTATATTTAGTTTGCTTGTTGTAAGTGTTGGTTTTTAGTCAGTTTTAAACATATGAGACTTTTAAATGTGGAATAATTTAAAACATCACATATATTTCAGATTGTTTCATTTATTTAAGCTTCTGGTGGTCACTAAGTTACTGCTATTTTTAAATATAAAACCGGTATAGGTTCATTTGCTGAACACCAAAAGTGCTCAGAAAAGCCAAATATACCTCGCCTCTCCAAACCATTTTCAGCGAGGTCTCATACCAGCGGATTTGCGGACTATCGCTGAGCTATCGAGCTTGTTCAAATCACGCTTCTCCAAGGTAGCAAGACTCCCAAAGGTATGACCGGCACCCACCCGCCCGCAGATTAATTCATGCATTCGATCAACTCATTGAAGAATATCTCTCAAAGAAACTCAACTGGGTTATAGATTTTTAAAAACTTGGTCACATTACTATGTCTATAAACCGACGATAAGGCATTCACCGGAGCTTGTATTCGCACCTGAAAGCACTTACCTCACCAATAACCCGTCATCGTGCATCCGCATAAATCCTGGCCATGTCCATGCCGGTCCGTTCATGCAGAAGAGAGCGCGCTGAGCGAGCTTTGATTTATTTTTCCATGCCGATGCTTCGCCGTCTCCGAATCCTAAAGGGGCGAGCTCTAACGGGCGGTCTTCCGAAAATAGCGAATTTCCCATCGGTGCAGAGAGCCGATGCACGCGGAAGGGGTGAGATTCCCTCCGCCGCCGCAGCGTCGTTCCCGCCGTCGCGTCGCTCCCGCCGCTGCTTCGCTCCCGCCGAGCGGAAGATTCTCCGGATTTCGTTTGAGCGCCGGCGGGATGTTTCGACTCTTCCGATTCTCTGTTTATTTTCCACTGACTAAGCCAATAGCTCTGGCTGCTGCGGCCGCCGGCTGTCTGATACAGCACCTCAATTGCGCTGCACTGCTTAATCTTCGAATTTAACTTCTATTGCAATTTCACGGTTCCATAAATCAACCTTATTCAAATTATTATACCTGGAATACATAGATTGCTTGTGTAAAGAACCGCTTCGGTGTCTATGCCGAGAGACCAAAGGAGTGTATATATTATTTGCCAAAGGTGCTCAGAAAAGCCCATTCTATGTCACCCTGCGAACCACGCTCAGCGAGGCACCAAGTTAGCATATTTGCGGAACATTGCAGAGCTATCGAGCTTGTTTGAATCACGTTTGAAAACTTGAAAAGTTGTTGGTTTGTGGAAAGGCAACCGCCTGCAGACAGTTCCATATCCTGGCGGTGCGGCAGAGAAATGAGTTTGAGAAACGATTCGTTCTCAAAAGCCTAATGTCACCCAAAAAAGGGTGCTCTGATACTCGCTCTGATACTCTGCGGCATGTGCTCCGGATATATGTTGGATATGCACGAATAAGCGAACCGAGTTCCACAGAGCAACGACCATGATAGTACTTGTAGAATGAGAAGATGTACTAGCAACGCATTTTAGAAAATTAGGTTATGTCGGGTAGTGCGAAAGTGACACTGCGGTGTGGGGGGCGCCAGCGAGTGACCAGGGTGGATATCCGTGGAACATGCAATTAAAACAGGCATCCCCTGGCCATGCTCGCCTCACCGAGCCTACACGCGAAACTATCTGACGTATTACTTCATTGAGGCACATTAGCTAAGCAAATTGAGGAAAAAAATATGAAATATGTTTTATTTTTTTCTGTTACCGACACCCGACAAGCGGCGTGAGCCGCGCGACCCACTCCCGAAATCTGTTCTCCAGGCAGCTCTATTTGACGGAAGTTTTTAGATTATTAAGAGATTTTTTACTTTTTAGGGTTCCGTACCCAGAGGGTGAAAACGGAACCCTATTACTAAGCCTCCGCTATCCGTCCGTCCGTCCGTCGGTTACAGGGCTGTATCTCATGAATCGTAATAGGTAGTCAGCTGAAATTTTCACAGAATGTGTATTTATTTTTCCGCTATAACAACAAATAGGTAAAATAAAAAAAAATATAACATATATACAATAAAAGTGATTGTTGGTGTTGATGGTACGGAACCCTTCGTGTGCGAGTACGACTCGCCCTTGGCCTTGTTTTTCTTGCTTTTCGAGCTCAATGCAAATCTTTCTCTCTCTTTCTCTACACGTAGCCAACACAGAAGAAGTTACATTTCTTTCGGACGAAAAATATTACTTAGGTACGAATTACTTCAAGCAGCATCGTATCGCAAACAGGAGTTCAACCATATAACAGATAGTATCAACTTGAGATTGACCAGAAACTAACTAATGAACCTAAGTTTATAACAAAGCCCTACACAAGGCAACACAAAATGAGACTTGCATTTATACTTGGAACGCGCGAGGATCAGCATCAAGAACCAGACTGCCAAGAGAAGATGCGTCGTCACGACGTATAGCGAAATCATCAGACAACGAAAAATGTATTAAAGTAGGTGTCAATAGCAACAATCTTGCCTTTACAAAACAATACAACATTTAAAAGTATTTCTTTTTTTCGATATGTAATATAAATATTGAAACTTCAGATGCTATACAGACTACCAGAAGTATATATGCAATGAAATGAAATTTCATTTTGCTAGACCCATTCAACTGTAACTCAATTAATGGACAGACGGAGTTGGCGAATTTATATGGGTTCCCACTCGGAATAGGGAAACCTATAAATATCGAATATTTAAAGCTAATCTTTGCAAATTAAATTATCATATTCATTACAATAACTAGCATTACTATTTTAAAATATAATAAATTTGAACTACTGTTAAAACGTATACTCGTAAAAAAAACCTTTCCTAACGTATATGTACCGGAAAATGAATCATGGAACGTTTTAATACGGAAAACAAATAATCGGGTGCTTGAAAATATAATGTGCTCTCCTATATTCGTAAAAGATTCCTGTGGAGCGGTATGTTCATGAAAGATCGGGCGCCCACAGGCGTTACATAACAGAACAATGCCTATACATTATTTACACTAAACACACATAACTCCGCGAATACCTCATCTGAGCGACTGCGGACCTTGTTCAATAAACCACCGACGCTCTCGCCATCTATCGGGTGGTCTCACTCATTCGATGCTACGTCGTGCCAGTTGAGGGGAGAGTTAAGGTTCCGATCTCGGTTGCCTTTTGAATTCCGAATGCGCGTAGCATGTTTCGGTTGCTCAGTGACGACGGTAGATGTCGCTAGGTGGTATTTTCAAAAGTTGTTCTCTGTGTGTATTTTATTAATGAAACACCTGACAAGTTCTTATACATTATTTGTTCTATAATGTATGTTTCCTTGTTTCAGCTCTCCGAGCTCGAGCAGCGCGTGCTGGAGGCGGAGGGGCGGGCGGAGGAAGCTGAGGATAAGGTAAGACGCTTTCAGTCGCACATTTTCTTTCGAACTGATAGTTGATAATATTGAATAAATCCCCGAATATAAAATAAAATTCCGACAGCCTCGGTAGCCCAGTGGCGCGACGCCTTGCGATTCGATAACCTGGGTGAAGCAACTCTGAGCTCGGTTAGGTTCGAGATGGGTGACCGTTTTCAACTGTTGAGGCCGGATGTGATTCGGTACCCTTCCTTACTTGGTGGTAGGGTTAATCCCGCCCGGGTTGCTACCCTCGCATGGAATGAGCGATGGGGGAAGCGGCAATGAAAAATATCTGTCTGTTCCATCAATTTTAATGTAGCCGAGCAATATAAGGAAGGTCCTGGCATGGCATCTAGTTCCCATGTGGTATGTTAGGTTAATATTATGACGGTCGGTTTGGTATTAGCTATCCATGTACATGTTCAGGTACATAAGAAAATGACGTATCGAAGTGGCTAAAGCTGCATCATTTCAGGACCCAGAGTTCTTCATGTACGCTGTGAGAAGAGCTGGAAATAATTTTAGTTATTTTGGGGGTCGGGAAAGCCTGTCCTGAAATGTTGCTGCGTCACCCATGAGGATTCGAAAAGCGGGCGGCCGGAGCCGCGGCAGAAAGCAATCTGCGCGCTTGCAAGTCACTTGCTCCAAAAACAGCGTATGAAAGGATTGCTTTGACGGATGTGAGAGCGGAGGGTGCGCAAAAACATTTGCTTTGCGGGTAGTACATCGCACTCTGGCATTAAAGGACGTCAGAAAAATATTTCTTAATTTGACTGAGGATACAAGCACGAGCCATTGTATAGAACTTGTTTTTTCATGGAACTAAACATGGATGGCTAATACCACACGACTACCGCCATGATATTAGCCCAATACACCGCATTCCCGAAGGATTTATGAGCCATACCATGACCTTCCCTTTATGAGCACGGCTACACTGAATTGGATGGAAAATTTGGACATTTTTTCATTCCTTCACCCATAGTTTCATCCGACGCGGCGATACCAACCCGGGCGGGCTTAACCCTACCGCCTTATAGGGGAAGGGCTCTACAGTATTACATGGGTTCCGAATGTATTTATCCAACTCAGAAAGAGACGTGGTGCCGGAAGGAGACGGGGATTCTACCCATGACCTCTGGCAAGACAAGCAAGTGCCCTAATCCAGTAATAACTTAACAATTTTACTAAACTAAGATACATTCCACACACACAGCCTGATTGTACTGACGGAAATTTCGGACAGTCTTTCAATATCACGTATTCATTTAATCTAACCCTATGCCACTAACCCTAATAACCCTAAAAGAAGAATAATAATGTATTTTGTATTTTGACTCTTTGTTTACAGGTCACTGTAGTAGTTCATGACAGAAATAATCGTATTAAAACTAAATCGTACAGAGCTTTCACAACTTTTTCATGTTGCCACTGGAGTAGTGCATCGCTTTAAGGTCCCTACTTGCGGCGACGCTGGGTTCGGGTCTCCTCGTTCCCTAAAATATGGTTGATAGAGGCGATGGCTGTGCCTGGCGTGATGCTCGTGAACGGGTGCTGTTTGTGGGGACTGGCTTGCTCCAATTGGCAACATGCTAGATGGCGGGCATGGTCTTTACTAATAAACTGATATTTGTCATGAACTGTTGCATATGACATGAATTGTTGATTCTCGTCAATTCATATTAATTTAGCGTGTTTATCTATGAGTCTAAATACGTTTGTAAATTTAGACTAAGTGGACGTTGAAAAAAAAAAAACCAGTGGAGTTTCTTTCCAGTTCTTCTTCGCTGGGATTTCCCCGAACTGGATAATGATAAAATATGACAAATCCGAGTGCAGTGTACTGTCTATGGATGATGAATAAACAATAAACAACAATAAACAAAATAATATATAAAACTTCGGAAAATAAAACAGCAAACCGATACCTATCAAATATGAGTACATATTTAAATATAAAACGTATCCACTCCTGTACATAGTTAATATGGAAACAATTTTTCAGATCCATCTTCCGCACGTTTCATTTAATTAAGGATCCACTTTAATATAGAAATGAAACGTTTCTCCCCCGGGACTCGTGTTACTCGTGTGTGGATTTAGCGTTCTGTTTGCATTGGGCTAGGACGCGAAGGGGTGGCCGAGGGTGGAACAAGTTGGCAACACGAGAAGGGATCTACTGTATCTGGCACCGCTGTGATCCAAATTTAGGGTTTCGTGTAGGGGAGCGACGTTTTAATGAGAGAGCGTCAGCAAAAAAATACATGCTAATTTTTGGTGGACTACTAGGTAGTTACAAATATACGTACAATGTTCGCCTTCTTGTGCAATATTGTCGTTTGCTTAAGCAAGTTTAGTAGATCAGATACAGTTTTGTCGCTATGTTTGTTTAATTTTTAAATCTATGTTTATACTCTTTCATACTCATGCATGTACAGACTAATCGCTACAAAATAACTTACTCTGCTTAAAAATAAAATCGTATTTATAGTACAATAATTAAGGAAGATTTAAAAATAATATTACTCATTTAGTTATTGTAAAAGTAATGCGCACAAAAGCATACAACAACAAGGTAATTTTGGAGACCTAGATTAAGATTTAACCATGGTGTGATGCTATAAAGAATAATGATATGCGCGCCTAAAGTTTGGCTTGCTGGTTGAAGCCCAGCCTTGGACTTTATCCTTTTTTAATTGTTTCCTTGATTGAAGCTCTATTCTACATTATACGAGGTAATAACTTTATGGGAAATTTTCAATAAATCACAAAAAAAATAAGTAAGTTGTAACATTCATAATAGTATCTCTCTAATACACAATGATTCCAACGTTGTTCCCAAGATTGGAAGCATTCTTGGTAATCTTCAAGTTAACTCGTTCAACATCGCGGTTACAGCGTCCTTGCCCTCCTGTACGCCGCCATGATGAGTTCCCTTGGGGTACAACTTCATCTTGGGGAAGAACAAACAGTCGCAGGGGACGATGTCGGGGCTATGGGGTGGGTGCAGCAACATTGGAATGCCTTTTTTCGCCCAAAACTCTTGCACAATGAACGAGGAATGGGCCCGCGCGGTGTTTGCAAGATCCAGGGAGTCACTCATTTTTATGACGCCACTAAAAAAGTTGCTTTAGGAAAACACATAAAAAAACGAAGCGCGAATTTCAACGGACGAAACGTCCCTTCTATCCAGCCATATGTTTATGAACCACGCAGTGTTGCCAGTTCCCGTGTTATATCAAAATTTCGGGCACTCCATTGCCAAATGTTTGGAAAAAGCAACTGCTTAGTAGGCAAAAATTACACTCTACTTGTGAAACCTAAGTTTACACGAATAAAATTTCGAAGTAGTAGTTTCAACTACTTTGTTAAAACAGAAAGACGCCGCATCTTCGTTACAGAATTTTTTAAGACAAAAATTTTCTCTTGCTTTGCTCCTCGATTTCTGTGCTATCCGTCCGTTTTTTTGCATTCACTTGTTCGTTTTTGCAGCAGACTGCGTGCGTGTCCGGAACAGTACGTTCTCCCTTGCCTCTTGTGATCTCCCATTGATTTATCGATTACTGAGACATCGTATTATGTACGTATCTGCAGTGTATTTTCATCTTGAGGTAATCCTTAAAATCAATTTTAAGTTAAGAAAATAAACACTGTCAAGGATGCCCCTTCTGGCTCCCGGAAAATTCGGTCTCTTTGTGCCCAGCGGTTGATATGACCCATATCGACTGGCAAGCCTAGTGGCATGTATTGCTAGAGTACCGCTGGAGTAGTGAGTTTCCTCATGGTGTTTTCCTTCGTAGTAACCATAATATGAAGAAAAAAAGACTTGTTCTTCTTAATGTTTTTGTTTTTATCATTCACATCTTGTAAAAGTTCTTCTTTAGTTAGGTTAATTTAGTTTAGGCGTTTAAGTATTAGAATTAGTAAGTATGTTTATTTAGACTTTCACTCTTGTTACACATTATAATAATAATAATAATAATAATAATAATAATAGTGTTTTATTTCGGGCCATATATCCATATTGGATTGCACCATATCACATTCTAAACAATTCAAGATCACAATTAAAATACAATTAAAACAGTACAAATCGATTGAATTCAATATAGGTTAAAATATAAAAATAAATAAAATTACAGTCAATCTTCAAAAACAATCAAAATTTCAAATTTACAGTAAAAATGTTGTAGACATAAAAATTCAAGCTAGAACATTAATAGGCTTTTGCCATTATTGTCACATTTGTATAAAAAATTCTTTCGTAAATGTTCTTTACGATTTCATTATTGGACATACTAATTCGCTCCATAAACCCTGCTCGCCCCCTTCGCATGAGGCCATAGAAGTCATCCAGTCTGTGCTCGGAAAACATGCCGGACGCGCTACACCGCCAGGGCAGTCCCAACATGCAACGAAGCGCATTATTGTATTGCACTCGCAGCGAGTTATAAACCCTCTGCGTATAGCGAGACCACAACTGGTTAGTGTAGAATGCCTGGCAGTAAGCACGGAACAAAGTCAGTTTGACTTCCACAGAGCAGTACGAGAAGCGCCTAGCCAACATGTTGCTCTTCATTGCTAGCACTCTGCGTTGCCTTTCCAGGTCATCGTCGTCATTCAGTTTGTCCGTCAGGATGTGGCCTAGGTACTTAAACCTTGACACGATTCTCAAAGGAGAGTCGCGCAAGGTTATAACGGGAACAAACTCGGGTCCCTTTCCTCGAGTGAACACCATCACCTCTGTCTTTTTCACATTGTATGTCAATCCGTGTTCAAATGCGTACCGCTCACATATACTCAACAGCTTCCTGAGCCCTTTTACAGAGGGGCACAGCAACGCCATATCATCAGCGTAGCTAATGTTATTGTTGCAAATGTCACCTAGATAGCATCCGACTCTGGCATTGCTGAGTTCCTCTATTAGGTCGTTCATATACAGATTGAACAGGTCCGGGGAGGTCAATCCGCCTTGCCGAACCCCGCTGGCAAGCCGGTATTCATCCGACATAGTGTCTCCCCAGCGCACCGTATTGGTCTGGTTTCCGTACCAGTATCTCAACAGATTGACGATATCCTCTGGGACCCCAGATGCCTTCATCTTTTTCCATAAGATGTCGTAGTTTATGGTGTCGAAGGCGCGGCTGAGGTCCAAGAAGCATCCATAGACTGTTGTACGTCTATTTACATAATATTCGACAGTATGTTTCAATGAAAGTATCGCCATATCTGTTGAGAGACCAGGACGAAAACCGAACTGCTCGCTGTGTAATTGTAGGTGTTGATATAACGAGGGCTGCAGTAACCTTTCGAAAAGCTTGGATATGACGGTTGCCAGCGATATCGGTCGGTAATTTGACAGGCTTGTAACATCCCCGGTCCTATTCTTGGCAATAGGAACGAACATTCCAGGCAATACGAATTATTATTAACACACACAATGCGGTGGACGAAACGTCGACTTAAACAAGTAAGCGATTTATAACACTGTCTATCCGAAAACATTTTAATAATAAACTTAGTAAATTTACAAAATAAAACAGTAATAGAATAGTTAGATTTTTAACTAAAAAAAATATTTGGCCCAAAATTGTTGTAGTTTTTTAGCCTTTTGTAAACTAGTTAACATGCCAGGACCTTCAATGCAAATATTTCGTTATTGCACGGCGAATAACGAAATGGAAAACACTGAACATTTCAATTGCCGCTTCGGCCATCTTTCATTAATGCGTGGGATTTATTACCATCCAATAAGTAAGTATTACGTGGAACGCATATATAACTATTATCTCCAAAAAAATACTGAAAAAAAAAACCAAGTAGTTTGGTGCCAACGCTATTGCTATTTCCCACACATTACACCGAAGTTGGCGTCGATCGTAAAAAGCTCACGCGTGTGTTCCAGTATCACAGATTATGCGCGCTGATAGCCCTCACAAAGCAACGCCTATGGCAATACAATGCAGAGTCCCCCCATTTTTCGAAGGAGGGTAGTAACCCACTCGCGGCCCGCACATGCGCACCGCAGCCGCGCGAAGCGAGCCGCGCTTCGCCCAGCCACGCGCCGTTCCGCGACCAACTTCACACTCCTCAATGTACATACTAGGTTACCACCAAATTATATTCTTAAAAAATACTACACTAAAACAGTCATCCTGCCATACTAAATAACGATCTAATTTAAGATAAAATACGCGCGGATTACCCGATCTGAAGTGGTGTGAGTCGTCCCAACAGTTTTGTCGCGCCGCGAGTGCCGCGATACCTCTCAAAAGCTTTTGATCAATAGCGCTCCGGCTCTATCAATTATTTGATTCCGTGATTTTTTCCCCAAAGTTCATATCTAAATAGGTGTTGTGAGCTATAATTGTGATAGTAGCGGTTAACTGTGAGCACTTGCAGCTTTTACAACGAATCGTAGGCCTAATAATTAGTTGTAGCACACGCGCGTAAGTACGACGTTTCTTAATTAAGTAGACTTCACGCGTTCTATTTTCGAAAATTAACGTGAAGTTCCATAGCAGAAAACAATATCGAACGTAAAATTAAAAAGTGCATCGGCACTTTTGGCGATTGTGGTGAGGGTTCCGTAGTAGAGCGCGCGCCCGAGTAAACGGCCCCGATGTCGAACAAGAAGACCACGCTGATGGCGCATCGGCTGAGCGCGGACTTCGAGAAACGGAACCCTAATATGGCGAAGAAGACCCCGCCAGGCGCCAAGTCATAGCAGTCACCCGTAAGTCACTCCCCTTCGTTTATATTTATTCAGCTCGGTATTTTCATTTTAGTGCTCAAATATTATTACAGTATCAATTTTTTTTGTTATAATAATGTATAATTATTTTATAACTTAAATAAAAATAAAATGTCGATTCGGTGAAATTGACAAGTACTGCTACTGCGCCCATAACAAACAAGCATACAGGCTCATTACTATTTGTCGAATATTTTCATGTGCAGCATATTCGTAGGATTATTTATTTGAATTGCAAATTTAAAACAAAAAATCGCCCCAATATTCATTCATTTTGACCATTACATTTCAACAATTCAACATTCAAAACAATTAAAAAAAGTGTTTTAAATAATGTGTATGTATATGTTGTAATTATATTTTTATCGACTTCTTTTCGATTTCGTTTTGCAAAATTCAAGCACATGTTTACACACATAGTCTTTCTGTAATATTTTTTTTTATGAAGAGAATGTGTTTTCTTTATTTTATTTTTTTTATTTTGAATCTTGAACGCTGTGTGCTCTGTAACCAAACATTTAGAAATTAATCTTAAAGTATCGACTCTTGTAATAAAAATAAATATAAAAGCATGAAAATTCCATAACGTATTTCCCACACTACAAAAGTCTTCTGTCAGGCTAATTATAAAACCCTATATAAATGTATATTCATATTCATACTACCCACGCATCCAAGCTTCCCGCTTTTTAATATATGTCTCTTATATTCTTTGTAATAATGTTGTTTTCCACGCTCGAGTTTTCCGGAAGATGCAAGATGGCAGCCGCGGCGCAGCTGTTGCGGCCGCGCGCACGCGCGACCAGCGCCATCTATGGGCCCTTTACCACACAATACTTTTGCGTCGCTCACACGCCACTAAACTACAAACGGCGGGAAATTGTACTGTTATCATTTAATACAATCTTTCAGTGTACCCCTAAGGGCTGATTTTTCAATAGTCTGATAAACATCCAGATAACTTGTCGACGGATTCATTTGCGCTTGTGCTTATCCATCCGTTAGGCTAAACATTAAAGTGGTAAGTACATACAAAAAAAAGGAAATTAAATAATAAACCTAGAAACCCTTGAACCTATTTTATAGTTATACAGCTGCGGCCGGGAACGAAGGCCCGTGTCTTCCTTCATAGATACCATCCCCCCGTAAATAATGCTACGTACCTGACTTTTACGAAATATTAGTATCCAATGCTCTATCTCTATTGCCAAACAAACCGCAAATAAGTATTCATTTCGCTACCACTATGAAAATCATCTTATTAAAATTATATGCCGATATGCTTCCTCCTAAAACCATCTTAAAAACCACCATTGGACCAATAATTTAATAAACAATTTTCAAATTCTTTATTATTGCATAAATGGCCTGAAAATATTTGAAAAATATTCAATGTTTGTGATAACTGTTCGTCATATTTTCAACCAAGGTAATTTGACCTTAGTTTTGTTACCATAGTAGCTAATCTTATTAAAAAAAAAAGTTTTCTATTTAATAAAGCTCAAACTGACAAACATTACCGCTTCGAGTACAATTGTGTCACACAATCGCTCATTCCTTTCGTGACGCAGGTGAGCACGCAATATCGCAATGTGATTATTCTTACCCTACTCCACCCGAACTGACCCCATTTCAGTGTGAAGTGTGTTTAAGTTAAGGGCGTGATAGCACCTAATTGAATTCGGTTCCATTAGGGCGTAAGTGAAACCACTTTTTTTATTTTTAAATGTGATTTTAGAAAAAGATGAAGGATACATTTTTTATTCAGCTGTATTTGAAACATGTAATTAAATTTTTTATTTTTTATTTATTTTATTTATTTATTTCCTTTAAATTGTACAATTTACACATATTCAGTATACATATATAGTATAGCCGAACTGGGCGGTGTCGCCCGTGTCTCGGCTAGTCCTTTTTTTTTTAATAGTAAGGGGCACTTGACTTAAACTAAACTTATGCTACATGCTTATTGCAATATAGGTTACAAAAATGTTACTAACCCACCACCACTTGAAAAAATAAATTAATAGAGAAAAGTCAGCTATCCAAAACAAAAATAATTAAGTAAAGTAACTCTTAAATTATTATATAAGTACAATATTTTCTTGAATGACTGCACCTCTTTATTATATTATAGTGATTTAACTATTAAAACTTGGTTTCTAATAAAATACATATATCTGAGGCTCCAATTCTTTGTTTAAACTTTTTTGTGCATTTACCTGCAAACACCTTTTTCCTTTCAAAGACAAATTATCGTATATCTCATTGCACCATGGGGCATTGAAAGTGACTTTTTTTTGATAAAGCACTTAAAACTCAAAAGAGTTAAAAAAAGGGAGAACTGCAATCAATCATTAAAACTTAAAGAATAAAGTAAATTATGCAACGTGGAAATATCATTTCTTTTTATTTAATGCATTGCGTATTCTATCACATATAAAATGAAACAATATCTACAAGAGTCATCTCCATATGACAAGTGACCAGATTCTGAAAAAAAAAAGTGAAATCACCAAAAAAATCCTGAATACTGTCAAAATTTGGCGTTTTTAAATTTAAATTATTACGAACATTTTGCAATAAAATTATTAGCAGTGTTGTACCCCTTTCAGTAAGGCATATTCTGAAGCTATCCCTCAGGTAGCATTTTTCTCGAAAACGGGTATCCCAGTAAAGCGATCTAAAAAGTATTTTGAATGTTCAAATACTTTAATAAATCTTTTAAGAGGTACATCTTCTCGTCCTGGGACGTCGCGGCGTCGCGTCAAAAAGTTTCTCTTTGACTGCCGTCATCACGCTGCTACTCTTAAGAATGCTGTGTTCTTAAGAGTAGCAGCGCTTTTAACGGTATTCGTGGTGAAACCCCGCTAAATTTGTATTGAACAACTTAAATTTCCTCCCGAAGAAATGTTTAGTCGATGTTCTCAAAGGAAGCTTTTAATTCTCCTGAAACACTTGGAAAATACCTGCCCCGAAAACATTTTAGAGGTGTTTTGTTGTTTTCAAAATAATATAAAGATTTTGCCCACCCACGGCACGAATACGCCTTTGCTGTTATCTACACTCTATCTCTACCCACTATATCTCTATCTCTTCTCTGTCCCTATCTCTATTACTACTACTTATAAAATCCAACGTTTCCGTCCGTCTGTCCGTTAGCTTATAACTCGACAACCAATCATCCGATTTAGATGCTGTTTTTAGGGTTCCGTACCCAAATGGTGAAAACGGAACCCTATTACTAAGCCTCCGCTGTCCGTCCGTCCGTCCGTCCGTCCGTCCGTCCGTCCGTCCGTCCGTCTGTCACAGGGCTGTATCTCATGAACCGTAATAGGTAGGTGGCTGAAATTTTCACTGAGTGTGTATTTATTTTGCCGCTATAACAACAAATAGGAAACATTGTAAAATAATAAGAATTAAAGGGGGTCCCCATACAAAAAACCTGTTTTTTTGTGTTAAATCTTGTTCGATGGTACGGAACCCTTCGTGTGCGAGCCCGACTCGCACTTGGCCGGTTTTTATCTATGTTCTTATAGCTTGTTTCTTCCTATAAATTATAGAATTAACATGTATGCAAGTATTAAAAGTATTTTATGGTGTATAAGCCATCGTCAACTTACCAACCCGTGTAGGGTTTATGGAGCATGTGGTTGATACAGATAAAGTGTATCTAGTCAATGTATTACATATAAATAAAGTTATTTCAAAGATTACTACCAGCGTATTTATTTAATTATTTAAAGGCTACTTAGTATCGCGCAAAATTACTATGGGAATAAGAAGTGGCGATAAATGCCTATAACTTGAGAACTACTAACCCGATTTAGATTCGAGGTGCAAATACATTGATTTCTTCCATAAATTAAAGGCTATTTCATCACGATAAATTACCAGAAGGGTGAGCAGTGACAAACAAATACCCAATTTCGATGCGGCTTCTTTCAGCGTATAGCCTGATTCGTCCTATACTACCAGCCAATCACGCTAAGTTACCAGACGGCCGGCACTGGCGTTAATTATGATAACCTTAGAACCGCCTACCTGATTTCGATTCGGGGTGTATCGATTGTTTTTTGTTTAATTTTATTTTATGTTACCTATTAGGGGTTTTACTGCTACAGGAACATTTAAGGTTACTCTGTATAAAAACGAAAGTTTCTTTGTTTTTTCATTGTACCGTTACCTTATACCATTTATCCGATTGCGATGAAACTGTTGTGATTTGTTATGTGCATGACAAAGTTTCTAAATAATTACCTTTACCAAAAAGTTTAAATAAATCAAATTAAAAATGAAAATTTAAATGTTGTTGGCATTGGAGTAGTGGGGGACTCGAGTAGTGCATAGTTGCAGTTACGCTAGGTTCGGGTCACCTCTTTCCCTAAAATATGGTCGAGAGGGGCTATGGCTGGACCTGGCGTGATATTCGTGAACGAATGCTGTTTTTGGGGACTGGCCTGCACCGATTGGCAACATGTTAGATGGCGAGAATAGTATTTGCAAATTAACTGATATTTCTCATGAACTGTTGCATACGGCATGACTTGTTTATTTTAGTGTATTCATACGATTATTAATGTAGGGTTTTACCTGGGTTTTCCTCCTATCATTAATAGTAAGTATTTACAAGTAATTAAAATAATTTCTCTGTAGTGTTTGGCACTATGTGTTGTTTGACACTCACACGCTTTTGTAAACGTAGACTAAGTGGACGTTGAAAAAAATTCCAGCAGATTTCTTGCTAGTTTTCTTAGCTGTGATTGATTTGATTTTTCTTCAGAGAAACATGCTCGTAAAAAACGCGCACATAATTTCATTGTTTGCATCGTCTAATTTATCCTACAGGGTAACATGTTGTGGTTTCATCAGAACTTCACCCATGAACTAAGGGGATGGGATAACTTCTGTACATTATTCCTGAAGATGACTGGACTTGGGCTGCCTCTCTGTTACTATTTACTACATACTCGTATTTACTTTGGCAACCTATGTACTTCGACGCACTCAACTGCCACTATTAAACTTGTATTGTGTGCTCGACAGCTCGATACCACCACTACGCCAACTGCATAGAATAATACACCCAAACCCCTTTCGGAGCTCGTGCGATTCACTTACCTACGTCACTGTCCTAGAGTTGGTTTTCCGCGTAGATGTGCGTGGAATATAGCTTAGTTCTGCGGAGCTGTGGGTATGTAGGGCTGTGAGTCACGGCGTGGGTGCGACGACCTCGCGTAGTGCAACAGCTGTTGCTAGCGATCTGTCCACAAACTAGTCGCTACACTGCGCGCTCTCTATTTGAAATGATCAACAAGGATCTACATGTGTCTGTAAATTTATCGCGCATGTTAGTATTAGTAACTGTCAAATTAATACTTTATAATGAGGATTACTATGTATATTATATTTTTATCACAACCATTAAAAGTGTTCGAATGGACATATTATTTAAACATTGTCACTGCACGTAATCAAACGTTATCAAAGTACTTATTTTAAAGCTAACCTTGCTATCATTTTTAATTCAAAAGTTATAACATTCCTTCTGACCTTTAAAATTTCCTTTGTAATGTGGATTTCATAAGGGAACTGCATAATGTATGTGAACAGGTGCAAGGAATGGTTCTCCGTCTCCCATGTGATTTACTTTCGCAATTATTCTGAAAGTATTCAAACAGGTATCTGCAACCACAAGATGACAGACAATACTGGCTGATATCATAAAGTATTTAGCAAACAAATAGAGATTTTGAACGTTTACGTTCACTGTGACTATGAGCCCATTGCAATACTGCTTCCATACTATACAATACCATATTGACTGAAATGTATCCTTGTGCAACTCTAAAACTGTTTCTCCAGTTGATTATATCTGATATTAATAACTAGCTGCGGTACCCGGCTCCGCTCAGGTCAATGTCGTGTTGGACTGATTTCGGTCTGAATTATTTCCTGGATAAAAAGTAACCCTCCAAAATGCCGGTCCAGGACTATGTATCCATCTCTCAAATTTAATCAAAATTTATGAAAAAATTTATGAAAACCGTATCAGTAAAGTCGGTTGCGTGGCTTAGAAGAAATAAAGGTAGATATTGGTTAGTTACCCCCCAAGCCGCCACCTCGGGGCATTTCATTTGTATGACAGCTACATCTTAACGTAAGCAGAACTGAATTATATATAGCCTCTCTTGTGTCCCGTGTATTTATATATACGTGTAGTAAGTTTCATCGAATTCGGATGATCGATTTAAGAGTTATGGAGGAACATACATACATATATACATACATACATACATACAACTTTTGAGGTTAACGCGGTCGTTAGACATACACAACTGATTTCTAAAAATCATTAATTTAGTCTTAGTATCATAAGTAAAGTCTACAAACGAAGTATCTTAGAAAACAAAGCAACTTACTCCATTAACACCCCTTACAGATTTATGATTAGTATAGAAAAGATGATGTCAAGGGAAACGCTAATGTGTTACGCTCAATGGCGGTCATTTATCTTATATTTCGGTCGCTTCCCACTTCCATAGGATGAGATACATTGATAAATATAACAGAAACTTATAACTTCGAACGTTTCAGAGAAAATTGTGAAATATCCTTACAAACAAGTTCAAGGCAAATGTCCCGGCGGGACTGAATCTTGGATTTCTGCCAGTTTATAACTCAGCACCGCCAGACTCCACAAATCATAAAGATACGAGTACAGAGCGAACACATCACTATTATTTTATTCTTTCTCTTCCTCCGGAACCCGACATTGTTAGTCTAACCAGCTTAACTCATATAAATTCTTTCGTTTCGCAACAACCTTCGTCTACGTATCGATATGTCTACTAGATACTTTTAGTTTTAATTGTATTATGTTTGTTAAATTAAAAATGTTAGTCATGTTATTCAAGCAACGTCAAATATATATTGGGTATTTATTATCTTTACTTAAACTTTGAGCTGTCAAATTTTCTCGCAATTTTGCATCTTGGTCATCTACATAATTTTTCGATTTGGTTTAAATTTTCATCCATCTAGATTTCCATTTATAGCTGGAAATTAAATTGATGTAATCCCGCGCAAAAAAAAGGTAAAATCATTTACATGTTTGCAGTGGTGAACGGTCGTTTCACTTCTTGTCACTTTCGAGGCGAAATGTTCTTCGGATAGATTTATATCGGAGAGTGACTGCAGGAGGGTGCGAATGCGATGACTAACCCTGGCTAATGAGGATTAATGTTACTGTTTGTCCAACGTTCTTTGCGCATCCATTTTACTTTAAACGCATTTTCACTACCATGAGATGCTCAAAAACCGGCTAAGTGCGAGTCGGACTCGCACGCGAAGGGTTCGGTAATATCGTACAAGATTTAACAAAAATAGTCACCATTTTTGTATGGGACCCCCCTTAATTTTTTATTATTTTTATTTTTTAGCTATTTTTTGTTATAGCGGCAAAATAAATACACATTCTGTGAACATTTCAGCTTCCTAACTATTACTGTTCATGAGATACAGCCCTGTGACAGACGGACGGACGGACGGACGGACGGACGGACGGACAGCGGACGCTTAGTAATAGGGTTCCGTTGGCACCCTTTGGGTATGGAACCCTAAAAATTCAGGTGTGCATACTGATATATTAAATTCGAAAGTAACTCTGTCTGTTTTGTTTTTTTTCACGTCTAAACTGCTGAACCAATGTTGATGAATTTATGAGACGTATATAGTGACAATTTGGACTTTGGAAAAGTTTTGTGGCAAGAATTTAACTCGAGGAGGGTAAAAGAAAAGCAAAGTTTTTATGATGACCTCATATAATGTCCAGGAAATAATTCAGCACGACATCAGTCCAAAACGACATTGACCCCAGCGGTGCCGGGTACCTCAGCTAGTTTCAAATTATTTCAGAAATGTTAAAAGTTTGGTTGAAGATATTCATCTGTTGAAGCGCGCTGCGCGCGCATACTAGGTCTATGGTTGATAGAGAATCTTGTTTGAATTTTGGTTTGCAGAGAGTTTTGTTGAAGATATTCATCCCTTGATGTATCGATGTTACGTATGTATGACTGATGATATGTATCGGGTTGTTTAATTTATTCATATGCATTAATTATTTGTCCTATTCCATTATTGTAACATTCGACCGTGAACAAGGTTTTTTTATGGATCCTGACATAGATGGCTAATACCAGATAAATACTGTCATATTATTAGCCCAATACACCACATTCCCGAAGGGATTTACTACCATGCCAGGACCTTCCCTTTATGAGAGCGGCTACACTGAACTAACTGCATAAAAAATAAGGTAAATTTTTCATCGCCGCTTTAATCATAGCTTCATCCAATGCGGTGGCACCAGACCGAGCGAGTTCAATCTTACCACCTAGTAAGAGAATGAGACCTACAGTTTTACATGGGTTCTAAACCATGGAACAGCTCGAAATGCACTCATCCAACTCAGAAATAGAAAGAAAGTGGTGCATGACCGTGGCGATGATTTAAACCTATAAACTCTCGCATGAAAGGCAAGTTCTTATGATTATAACTGTTTGTCTATTTAATTCATATTTTGTTTTAAATATCATTTATCTAATATTAATATTTTATTTTAATTAGTTTTTAGTTTTTTTTTTCGCCCGCCACATCGCACCTCTTCTACGGATCTAAGGTTGTATGTCAGAGAATACCTTATGGCATTAATTCCGCCCTTTTGATTTTAATTCCACCATATTGGCTTGCAAATATATTTTGTCAATTTCATTTCCCTCTGGCCCCTACATCACGAGCTTTACTACATTAAAACTTTTAAAAAGCCACGGTAGACCAAAAATGACTCGTTTTGCAGTGAACTGTAAGGTTTTGGGTTTGGAAAGTATTGGGACTCACCTGATGGAGCTAAGGTGACGCTACAGTCCCCTGGGAATAAGGACGGATTCACTCACCAACCGGTCGACTTGCTACTACCAAACCTTTATTCTTGTGACAGTGGGCGATGCTTCTGCTGTGGCAGTGTAGTCTTTCCTTTTTAGTTAGATTTAAGAACTTGAAGTTTATTATACTATACGCTTGTATAATATATTATACGCGTGTATTATATTGTACGCTTGTAAAGTATTTCTTTCTACAGTTTTACTCTTTAATTCCTGTGTCCTTGCTTCACGGTCAACTATACGTGCACATAAAAACCTTTCCAAATGTTTTTCCCTTTGAATTTCTATAAATCTCTGCAATATTGAATTATATATCTAATTGAATAATCTTTTCCAATTACTTTGTGGATCCCAGACGAGCATCGGTAAACGTTCCACCGACGTCGCTTCACCCCTGCGTGTTGTCAAATGTTGACAGACCATTAATGCTATTACATTGATTAGAATTCGTACAGATGGTCGTTTTGCTTAGTCACAAGCTGCTTATTGTATTGAGAATTTGATATATTAATCTTTTCGGCAGGCCCGATTCTTGGCCTGTTACAATGGAACCGTATTCGCAAAGATGGGGGGAAATATTGGGTTCCGGCACGTAAAATAATACAATCGGGCCTCTCATTTCTTCTCGTGCATGTCGCCATAGCTGACTAAGGGATTCGTCGTTCGCGGCTCGGATTCCACGTTAAAGTGTAGTTCCTGATCCATACTTGCTATGTGTAAAGAGTCATAATAATAATTGAATGAACGATGATCAAAGCGGCAATGAAAACTCTCCGTGTTTTCCATCGAGTTCAATGTAACTGCGCAATAAAATAAAGTTCCTGGCATGGTCGTACCCATGAGATATGTTTGGCTAATATCATGACAAAAGGTATGGTACTAACCATGTTAAGTCACAAAATAAACTCTACAACAGATACTGGTTAGTTCATGTATGGTTTTGGTAGAATTTCTGATAGCATTTGTTTGACGTTTGGTAATTTACCTCTTCCATCCCGTTTAAGACAATTAGTACCCTCAAAGTAGATTACACCCCGAAGGAATAATTACTACTTATGGTTATGAAAAGAAGACACCAATGGACAACAATACAAAGAATTGGTTTTAAGAGGATAATGAGGTGATCAAGTTCCATTCAATGGATCGTGCCTATTTCCTCAGTCAAATTAGGATTTTTTTTTCTGAAATTGTGCACATTAAAAAAACAAACTGAGCGCTACGTCTGTAAATTTTTGTTATATTTGATAAATTTACGTTTATCCATGATATATGCCATTTTGTATTTGTATACAAATGTTTAGAGGCGTATATCACGGATATAACTTAATCTATCCAAAAAAAACGTACAGACGTAACGTTCAGTGCATTTAAATTTATTTGACTGAGGAAATAATGTATTAAACTTGACATTATCCTCTTAACGAAATCCAAAGAAACGAGCTTGAAAAAGAAATGTTTATCATATAATAAAGTGAAGTTAACAAAGATATTGTCTATGGTGCGGGCAGCTCTCCCGCCGCGCGTCACCGCCCCGATGCCGGTAGGTGCACTATTAATGAGTAGGATCGTATCATCCTTTGTTTTTGAATGAGAGCGATGCGTTTAAAATAGGAACTAACTATTTTTAGATTTAAATTAGAGGCACGCGTTGAGACACGGTGCGTTTAATCCTTGGTTAAATTGGTGAAACAGAGAGTGATTTGTCAAAACAGCGTCTCTCGAGTTTTTGCTTCGTCGACCATTTCTATAAAAAACTTTCATTAACTGCTATTAACAGGATAATGAGGATAATGAGCGGCTCGTAGCCTAGCTCGTCCCGACATGCACCACTTTTTTTCTCTTTCTGAGTTCGATAAGTGCATTTCGTCACGAATGCGAGCTGTACAGTTTTACATGAATTTCGAACCATGGAGGTTCGAAATTCATGTAAAACTGTAGGTCCCCTTCCCCTACTAGGTGGTGGGGAAGGGGTATAGTTCAATGTAGCCGTGGTCACAAAGGGAAGGTCCTGGCATGGCACCTAATTCCTTCGGGAATGTGGTGTATTGGGCTAATATCATAACGGTAGTTGTGTGGTATTAGCTATCCATGTCAGGTTGCATAAAAAAACGAGTTCCATACAATGGCTTCTGCCTGTTTCCTCAGTCAAATTAAGAAATATTTTCTGAAACGTTGCACATTAAATAAATGAACTGAGAGCTACGTCTGTTCGTTTTGTTTTTTTTACATTTTTGTTATTTTTGATAAATCTACGTTTATCCATGACATACGCCTTTTTGTATTTGTAAACAATTTTTTAGAGGCGTATATCATCAATTTAATTTATCAAAAAAAAACTTTCTTTACATTTTGCTCTCAGTTGACTTACTTGATGGGGAAAATATCATAAAAATATTTCTTAATTTTACTGAAGAAACCATAGAACTAGCATGCGCTATTTCTATGGAAGAAATAGGCACGAGCCATTGTATAAAACTCGATTACTTCCTTATTCTCTTAAGCTTCTTGATTTTATTCACAAGTTTATACGTACCTAAAATTACTAAAATACTTAAGAAAATATTTTTATGCACATACTATTACTTTTAGAAAGCGTTCGCACTATATATTTCTGGTGATAAGAAATCAATCAACATTCAAGATGTTACTGCCTTAACTTTGGTAAATTTTATATTAAGCTCCATGCAAACAATAAACTTAGATGTTGCTGTATTTTGTATAGAAAAAGTTTCCATGGAAACTCTTTCATAAAATAAATATAAATTAACAAAACAACATGTTATTTGTTAGCACTATTCTGTTTGTACGTTGTGTAAACAGTTATTTTAAAATTCTATGGCTGCGATTTCGTAATGCGAATGATTGTCGATCAAATTATTGAGGCATAAAGTTTCATCGTTCAAGTTAGCGTCATCTCTTTGTCTCAACAGAAGTCAACGGTGCGGAACGACCCGAACGATCGCTAAATCGATTGTCGGTCCAAACTAAGTCGAGGTTACCAATTACTTTCAATTCGAGCCTTAGCAAGAGATCGTTACAATTACACACATAGCTTCGTTAAAAGTTTGATTGATCTATTAAAAAAATCTTTATTACGCCACAAAATAAAAAAATACAACATAAAGTGCAGTGCTATAACCATAGACCTAGCATGCGCTATTTCTATGGCTATAACAACACAATACGTGGGGGCAAAGGCGATAACGTTTGTCAAAGCGATTTCCTCGACGGAAAACGTTTGAATTATCGTGTTTCTGGCATCTTATCGTCGAGAAAATAGTTTTGAAAACCGCTATAAAGGCTGTTTTTTCGACTGAAATATTCCTGATTCCTGACCGCCGAACAATTAACGGGTGGCGGAATTTGTAGACGCACTGCCCGCAAAAGGTTTGCTCGCTGGTTCGAGTTCAGCCTTGCCGAGCCGTTTGTAGTTATTTTTACAGCTTAAGGCGCTAGGACTAGCCAAATACTCGCGCCATACAAATGCACTTTATAACAAATGTAATAATATGTAGTGAAACGCTTCAGCAAATCCAAATAGAACTCCAGACTGATAATGGATTGTTAATATTTTTTTATTCCATCATTTATTTAAATAATAATAAAAATAAAAAAGTTGATTTTTCTCATTAGAAATCTGAAAGTAATTCGATTTCTAGATATAAGCAAAAACAGCATATATGCATAAACAAAAAATTCCATTTGCTTTTAGATTTCTACATTTAGTCAAAAAAGTTCGGAAATGGACACCGTTTCCGCAATGTATTTTGTATAGAAAAAGGAAACATACATTAACGAAAATAATTCAATTCCTAGACAAGGAATCATATATTGTAAGAATGACACTTATAATCGTCAGACTTAGTTAGTTAACTTGGGGTGCCTCGTCTAACTTTGCGATTTGGCTAGTACCAGGCCCTTAATGTTTTTTAATAATGTGTCCTTTCTTCACGTTAAAAATATTAGTATCTCTAGAAACAAGTAATACTTTTCAATTTCCAAACTGATCAAACTCGCTTGTTATATTTCCTCCTGCATCGCTCTTCACAGATTGCATTGCAGTTTGTATGGAATTCGGATGTGAACATGGTGTGAATATGGTACGCAAGGTTTGACGCGCAGTTAGGAATGCTATAACGTGTATGGCGTTATATTCTGTTCATGCGTGCGGAGGCGTAAAGAGCCAGCGTTTAGCCGCAAGATATTACCACATTATATAAATCTGAAAGCAATGTGTACAAACTTTTTTAACGTAAGTTAAAGCACCGCACAATTAAGGCTGGAGTGCACAATCTCCAGGTAATCACATTCTGATATCAACTACAACTGCTGAGCGGCTCGTAGCCTAGTGGCGCGAGGACTGGCCTAGCGTACCAGAGGTCTGGGTTCAATTCCTCGCGCCGACATGCACCACTTTCTTTCTCTTTCTGAGTTCGATAAGTGCATTTCGTCACGAAAGCGAGCTGTTCCATGGTTCGGAATCCATGTGAAAGTAGGTCCCCTTCCTCTACTAGGTGGTAGGGCTTAAGCCCGCCCGGGTTGGTACCATCGCGTTGGATGAAAAAATTGGCTCATAAAGGGAAGGTCCTGGCATGGCAACTAATTTCTTCGGGAATGTGGTATATTGGGATAATATCATAACGGTAGTTATGTGGTATTAAAAAAACCAACAAAACCTCTGTCATATATCCGATCAGGCGAATATCGGCGTGCACAACCCGGAAATGACGTCACAACCTAATACCAACTATAACCACTCGATTTTACGCGATTAAACATACATATGGCGCTAGATGAACTGCAGTTGATGCAGGTGTGTCTATGTCAACGGAGTCCAGCAGTTTTTTTTGTTGTTGGAATTTCTGATTCAAAGCCGGGAAAAATACTCTTATTTTAGTGCGACTACGCGTATGATAAACAATGTAATTAAAATCAGTTTTGTCGACTGTCACCTAGTATTAACACCAACCGAAGATTGTGCACGCCAAATTGCCTTTTGACAGCTAGCCGTGGTTTAATTTTACAATTTGATTTTAATTTTGTTATAAACCGTATATGTTATGTACTCCACACTTAAACTGTAAAGAGTTCTGGTTCTGGAAAATGACGTTGTTAAAAACAAATATCCATTGCGATTCGATAAGCTGGGTTGGCATTCTGACTTGGATAAGTGCATTTCTCCTTGAATGCGAGCCATGGTTCGAAATCCATGTAATACTGTAGGCCCCCTTCCCCTGCTATGTGGTATGGTTTAGCTCGCCCGGGTTGGAACCATCGCATGGGATGAATATGTAATGAAATATTGAACGTATATTCCATCCAATTCAGTGTAGCCGTTCTCATAAAGGGGAGGTCACGCATGGCACCTAACTCCTTCGGGAATGTGGTGTGGTGTGTTGGGCTAATATCATGAAAGTGGGTGTGATATTAGTCGTTTGCGCGAGCGGAGCCGCGTGTGGCGGTCGGGTAGTGGCGACCCCTCGGCGCCTCCAAGGCGAACGGATTGATCCTGGCGCCATTCTCGTGGGTGTCTGTCTGCCTTCTTCCTACTCAATAATTGATAGCCATTCTCACAATAGCGATATACGTTGCGGTGCAGTCGCGTTTATCGAACTTATTCAACTACTTGTCGACTACATATATATTTACGAACTTATATCCGTTGTTCGTGCATGCAAGAGGCCATGCTATTACATATTTGATGCATTTCAACCACGTGTGAATTTAGAGACTCTATTACTCCGAAGGGTCTCTCTCCGTGTTCTATCGTCCGAGCTGCATAACGCCGTCATCTTTCTAACATCGCTTACCGCCTCACAGGCAGGGTATGCACCCATTCACTGTCGACTATCGCCATCTGTCGACATTCCCAAATAATAACCAACCGTTTCTCTAGATCCAGATCGTTTATTTATAGAGGGTCGGTCAACAATTATTATTATTATATGTTATATACACTAGCATGCACAATTGAATGTAAAGCCGAGTAATTTCCCCCAAAGTACAACGGTCTGAAGAACCGTCTGGGCGGCCTGAATGGTTTTCACAGCCCCCGTGAAAGCTCGAAAGTCGTACCCCATAAGAAAACTTAAAATTGCTTTTTACGTTCTCAAATTGTCCTCAACAAAGCAAACAATAAAGATAACATTTATGTAGTCACATTTGTTGTATTTATGAGTAAAATTTAGCGAAGTAGAATATGTTTTTACGAAAATATATTATCAAACATAATTGCTTCTCGCTTGTCGCATTCGAGTATGTGGAAGTAGGAACTTCCGTTACGCCTCTGTGCAATAAAATTCCGATTTTCTCATATGTCGAGTCATGGTCGCTGTCGGCTGGGGTGGTAGTTTCGTTTCTTTTATTAAGAATATTCTAGTACCGTCTTCAGCAACCCCTGTCAAATGGCATCTTCCAATTTATATATATAATTGTTTTATTATAAATGTAGAATTTTAATCTTTAGTCAGAGTGGGTTTAATCATTCATTTCATCGACGATTCATTTTACTTCTGACATAAGCACGCCTATGAAGTTGCATAATTATTGCCAACCATGAAAAAAAACAATACTTGCCAGACGTTGTATTTTATTGTTTCTTGAGCCCAATTCTTCTTCATAAATTAAGTCGATTGTTATAAGAAATCTAATCTTGAGGATATAACTAATATATTATTATTCGATTATTATTAGTACTCGAACTGTCAAAAGTAAAATAAACGGTTGGACGGACTATACCTTTCTTTACCTGTGTCAGACTTTATTAAACGCCCTTATGCATGTGCAGTGGTGCTGCTCTGCATCGACTGCCGGCCCTTTCTCCCTTCAGACTGTGAGGGGGAATTCGGAGGGAAGGTCCGTCACTCGATACCCCGAACCCCTGCTGTAGCCCCCTGCTTCCCTCCGACCTGACTCACGAAACCATTATAATATCCATTCTCATTATTTTCGGTGTTTATGGTTTTGCGTAATGGGGAAATTTGGGAGGTTCGAATGACAAAGAATAACCATTCATTATTGCACTGATGCAGAATATCAAATTCCAAAGACAACAAATATTAACCTACAATTATAATGTTGGATGCAAAATTAATGCACGTAAAAAAGCCAACTGTATTTCTTCCCGCGCACGTAGTAAGAGGCGAATAAGGGATTCGTCCTTCTCGGTTATGATTCTACGAAAAACTGTAACCGCCCGGCTGTATACCATGGCATTGAATGAACGATGGTCGAAGCGGCAAAAAAATGTCCCTGTTTTCCATCCAGTTCAATGTATTGCCGTGCAATGTCACCGATGGTCCTGACATGTCACCTAGTCCCAAGGCGTGGTATTGGCAATCAGTTAAATTTGTTTTGGACGAGTGCTTAACGCAAGCAAAAAAAGCTAGAAAAAAAATCTTTGAAACTAAAAATTTTCAGGTTATGCCTTATCGAAATCAGTAATTCAATTTAAAATATAAATCGAGAAATAAATGTAATAGATTGTATCTGTATACTGCATATTGCATCTCGATATGTAGATATTGTGCAAACAGTGGCCAAAGACACGGATGATAGTTTCATTGTAGCAAGTTCCACGTCAAAACGCTATTATTGTTCGCTCTTGATCCGCTTCCAAAAACCTTAACCCCTGCCTTGAGACCGAACGGCGGCGTCGCGTCGGCGGCGGGCGACGCGGAAAATCCAATATTCCCTGGAATCCTTCCAAACAAATGTGTTTACGCGCCAATATAAGCCGCATGCCGCCGGCACGATGCACTGCGCTGCACTGACCCTCCCGGGGGACGCCCGGCTATAGATATGACCGGAGATATATTAATTCTATGTCTATGTGCCCGACGGACGTCTATAGCCGTATACTATTGTGAAAACAAGACATTTGTGTCTACACAGTGGTTTGATTTTTAAACATATCCTTCGGAAAATACTTATTGACGATCATACTGTAAAACCTGTTATTATGATTAAGGACGAATAGCTTCATTATAAAATATTAACGGCTTTCTACTCACGGCATTATTTGCGCGGACTTAGTTTCGAGCCAAATAATGCCGTGAGTAGAAATCCGTTAATCTTTTAAAATGAACAGTAAACACGGTAATCTAAAATCATGAAGATAAGCTTGTAACCTCTCTGAAAATCTAACTTTATGAATTTTTGATTGGCTTGTCAAGACCGGAAAAAGTATTTTCGTCCAATAACATGTATTGCCTTACTAATAAATTTATACCATCGCTAATACGCCGGTATTTCTTGCTATTCGGTAGCTACGTAACAGCGATGTTTCAAAAGGCAGGTAATGTCTAGCGTTTTGTATGTTTCATAAAATTACATGTTGATTAAGAAATGTGAGCTATTTCACGGTTCGGAATCCATGTAAAACTGTAACTCATTCGTATGGTGGCAGTTTCGCGAGTTTCGGCTACTACTTCCGTCCGTCAATGCTCGCTGGGTGGGATACATGACTGAAGTAATCCTAAGCAGCGAGCTGGATGCAAATGCATCCGCACGAATAAATCGATGCACGCAGCTTCCGAGCCGGCGCGCTTAGAAATTGACGGTGATTACTTTACATATACTTACAGACATTGAGCAAAAATAATTAATATACTCATATAATAATGCTGAAAAGTTTTTTTTATTTGAACCCACTAATCCCTGGAACTACTAGTCAGATTTGAAAACTGTTTTTTGCATTTGATAAATAACGTGGCATTTAAAATCATGCTACGACCCTTACAAACCGAGCAAATATAAAACAGTCAGAATAATATCAGTTCTGGCTCTATGGTTAATGAAACGACTTCAAATATACTTGCTCATAAAGAGAAGGTCCTGGCATGGCTCCGAATTTCTACGTAATCGCGGTATGTTGGGCTAATATAATGACCATGAGTGACTGCTTCCTTCAGCAACCGTTCATAGGCAGTTGTAAAAAAAACTAAAATCGATACTAATAATAAATCTGTAAGGGGTGTTCATGGAGTAAGTTGCTTTGTTTTCTAAGATACTTCGTTTGTAGACTTTATGTATGATTCTAAGACTAAATTGATGATTTTTATAAATCAGTTCTGTATGTATGTATGTATGTTCCTCCATAACTCTTAAACCGATCATCCGAATTTGATGAAACTTACTACACGTATATGTAAATACACGGGACACAGGATAGGCTATACATAATTCATTTGCGCTTACGTTAAGAGGTAGCTGTCATACAAACCGAAATGCCCCCAGGCGGCGGCTTGGGGGGTAATCACTATCTGCCTTTATTTCTTCGTTTACTTCTTCTAAGCCACGCAACGGACTTTTTGATACGGTTTTCATTAATATAAGGAGCGATCAACAAGCAAGAATTGCGTATGTAATTTTTAAATATCTAATAGAAACCTTAAGAGAAAAATTCAAACTATGTACATAAACATTGTAGGTGTTAAAAAGGCCTACAGAAAGTTCCACGATATCATGTAGAGCGATAACTTCGAACCACTCGGCCGATTTATTTGCATGTTTTATCAACGTATAGCAACTCTGGGCGCAGTCAGATTCCGGATGGGTTACCGTTTTCGATGTGGTACGTATTCCTCATAAAACTTTGTAAAAGTAAGGAAGGTGGTAGGGTTAATCCCGCCTTGGTTGGTTTTGTATCAATTTGTCGATGTTTATCATTTAATCATATCGGTTCAAACGATTTTGATTAAATTTGGTAGATGGATACATAGTCCTGGACCAGCCTTTTGGTGGGTTACTTTTTATCCAGGAAATAATTGAGACCGAAATCAATCCAACACGACATTGACCCGAGCGGAGCCGGGTACCGCAGCTAGTAAAATAAAATGCCGAGAATTACAGAAAACATTTTCGACTGCGTGTTGTAACTGTACGTTAAGAAGTCTTATGCAATGCACGGTATAAAAGGATTAACTTTATACTTGTATAAGCTAGTATGCTTTTCATACATATCAAACAAGCCTACAAGTAGTACATAGCGGCTCGTGAGCTCAGCAATTCAGCCGGATTTACTTGGCCGCCGTTGCCGCCGGCGTTCGTAAGACCTTTATAAAGATAGATTAGCTGAGTAAGCTTACATGGGCAAGCAAGCATGCCTCAGTAATTTCCCTACGTAGCGCATGCCTTATAAAATATCAATAATCTTTTATGCATCCTTTACCTCATTTTATGCCACTCAAACTTCAAAACTCATTTGCACCAAATTTCTATTACGGATGATTGCTCGTTTACTTAGATGTTTTTTTTCCTAGAGATTCGTTTGTTGAAACGCGCTAATTTCTGGAACTACCAGTCGGATTTAAGAAATTATTTTTGGATTGCATAGCCCATTTCGAGAGGAAAGTAATAGGCTATTTAACATCATGCTACGGACCTATTTTAGCATTTTATATGAATACACTTGTTTATTTTTTATTTGCTGTAGCGAGTGAACGGAACACACAATGATGAACTGATCGAATCGGTATAAAATATATTTTAACTAAAACATACAACAAACAAGATTCGTTGGATTTCGCATTCGAGGACCTTTTATTTCGGGAGGTCGCGATATTTTTAGTCACGATAATGTTATTGACTGAATCTGGGTTCACCAGTTAGAGACCAATCCTCTGATGCTAAATATGTCGGTCTGTAGTAGTAGGGTCTTAGGGTCCGTCGAGGTTGGTACCATCGCATTGGATGAATAGGTCATCGAAACGTCAATGAAACATTTTCCGTGTTTTTGATCCATATTAACCATCCATATCAAGTACAAAAAAATGGGCTCGCGCGTCCTTACTCCAGTTACTCGCCTTCGTGTAAACTCGCCACGTCCCGCTGCCTTCCCGGGTCCTGCGCAAGTGTCCTGCCTGCTACCGCCCGCAGTGTGGCACCGCGACGCGCCGTGCGAGCACGCCCCGCCGCGTCCCGCTCCCCGTCCGCCGCCCGTCCCGCTACCGCCGCGCGTACTCGCACACGCCGTTATAAATAATCCATACTTACTCCTCCACGCCGGAATTATGTGTACGCGAAGGGGTGCATCATTTGGATTCGTTGCGCGGAGTGCGCTGATGTAGCTTTTGGAGAGTGCAGTGCGGTTTGTGAGTCGAAGATGGATTCGCCGGCGATAAAATGTATGTAGCTACTAAACTTTATCCTGTGTTTAATTTGTTTTATCTTTCTATCTGAAATCGGCTCATTCTCGCCCTAAAATAAGTATTCGAATGCTCATGGGCACCACTAGTAGCATTCTCGCATTATACCATATTGGGTATAGCAATAATGAATTGATGAAAGAATATAATAATATTATCAGGACTTACTCAAGAGATAGATATGAAGTGATCTGCTTTGCTAAGTGATGTTTTTAACCACAGATTAGTGAATCTTGGAGAAGGACATAGGCTACCTTTTGTGGTGAAAATTAAACTCCAAGGGGGTGAAATTGGGGATGAAAGTTAGTATTAGTATGGTATATAATATTCAGCAAATAATTCAGCCCGACATCAGTCCAAAACGACATTGATCCGAGCGGAGCCTTGTACCTCAGCTAGTTTCCTATAAAGGCGCCTCTACGGCATCCGTGATGGTGGGAACTTTGTTTTATATGAAATTGCATGATGTAGAACTGCGCGGTCGCACTGCGCGTCAACGTTGACTTTATGACAAGATCTTTCCAAGTTGAGACGGACCGTGGAGATCTAGTGACATGAGATGAGTAGACATGGAAGTATTCTTTCTCTAAGGTTGCTGAATGAACCTGTCACACGAGTAGCTGTCATTATCTATATAGAATGAAAATGTGCTTACTTTTTTCTCCTGTTTTTTTTATTATTTATTTTATAAATCAATCAATAAAAGGGCTGAGCACTATAAGATTCATACTCGATCTACACCTAACAGGAATTGTATTATGAATACTCTGAGGTCTACACAAACGATTTTAAGTCACAGATGAAAGTGAAACGCTTTCGCCTGACGTCATCAAACATCAATTGTTATGTTGTGTCATTGCACTTTAATAAGAATAATTAGAAAGGCTCTTGTTGACTCGTGGCTGTCATTTTAAGAGTACGAAAGTTGTAAATCACCTATGAGTCACCGGTGACTCACGAGTAGACCTCCAGTGAGAGGTTTGCTATTCCTTCGGAATATTTTATTTTTTCCTAAGTCGAATTTCACACTTGCATTGGAAACAGCAAACGCTGTTTACCCCCCAGGTAGTGTTTTTGTTTTTGTTTTTGGGGGTGGTCTTCTAATAAATCTTTCTTCATGTTGTGGGCATTCGTCTGAAATAAGACATATTTTCCCTATTACAATTAACTTAACACGTTTTGCATTGAAATACTACTAAAACTATATCCTGCAAACTATTAAAACATCTGATATATGTAATTCGTAGACTTGTGTCACAATCCTAGCGCCGTTTCCGATTTCGTCACGGCCGACAGATGTAACACTTTCTCCGGTCCTTTGATCTATTTACGATCAAATTTCTAGAGAATTATCTTTACATGTCGATAAATGGGTCAAATCGCCTGGCAACGAACCAAGAACATCACTTTGAACTGTCTAAACAAATCGTCTACGCGTAAACATCCTAATAGATATATTTAAAACCGAGTTAAAGTTAAAAGGAAGGTTTCTGATGCTACTAGACTGTCTACTGCGAGTTTGTATGCTCATTTTCTTGTTTAGATACCTACATATTATTGTGTATTTAATATGTTTTGTGCATCTATTCAGTCAGGTATTTCAAGACGCACAACCTTCTTAATAAAGAAAAAAATGTGAAATTATAGTAATTTTAGGCAGAAATAACTATTTTATACTTATACGTATACTTATGCCTGACTTGATTGTTCGTTAAACCCTAATGTGTATAACCATCCCACAGGGTATGAATCACAAACAATTTATATTTTTGTATGGGCTAGAAAAGATCTCTATGATACTTTTAAGATTACCGCGGTCGTTAAACAGGTTTGAAAAATGTTACGGCTTTTCACGCGGCGGGAGGAGACATTCTCCGACGTTTCGAGCTGATCGTTGAGTCCGTTGTCAAGGAGGCATCCGCCACGTTCGTACTGTAATAGACCTACATTACTGCTGACACTAGCATTCTCACGGTTTTACTATATAAAGGGCGCTGTCGCCAAGCAATAAAGTTCAGTCAACATTCAGAGTCAATCGCGTGCGGATGCGCTGCCGAAATCCGTGTATTATCTAAGTCCGTATATAAATCCAAGTTATCCTGTAAATCAATTCAATTCTGTGTTTCAAAGTGTTTTCTTAGTTTTCTTCCAAAACTAAGTGGTGTCAGAACTGATAGAAAATCTGTGCTAAAGTTGTGAACCTTATCAAATAAATTGTGTTATAAGAAAAGTGTTTTTTAAAAACCTATTCAAAAGTGCCGTCACAACAAATTGGTGTCCGAGAAGTGGGATCCTGTTCAGCGATATCCAGCCCCTGGACTAGCCATCAGCGACAGTAAGCCTCGCCGCCTTGGTGGTTGAGCCTGCCTGACTGGTCCAGAAAGGCGGATAGATCCCGCCACACCGCGTCCACATCACGGTCTTCTGTGTCCTCGGATCCAGCGACATTTAGCCTCACCGCCCCGGTGGTTGAGCCTGCCTGCCCGAGCCAACAGCTGACCAAACCAACGACTTCTCGCCTATCCAGATCATGTTCCAGTTCCTGTAAGTTTAAAACTTAAACTACTTCATGTCCGAAGAGGAAATCAACTCTTTATCCGGATCAAGCCGATCATCAACCCCCAGCGTAATCGCAAAAATGTCGGACAAAGTCCCATTAACTGTCCTCATTAAGTTCGTGAAGCCCTTCAATGGACAAAGGGAAGCATTACCAGCTTTCCTAACAAACTGCGATAATGCCGTCGATCTGGCAAACGACGAGCAGCAGAATATAATATTCAAGTACATACTATCCCAGCTTGAGGGAAAAGCACAAGTTGCAGCATCCCTTAGAGTATTTGAGACCTGGAAGGATCTTAAACTATTCCTGAGGAGTACTTTTGGTGAGCAAAAGCACCACACGCATCTTCTAGCGGACCTCCAGAATTGCCGCCAAAATCTGAACGAGCCCGTAACTCAATTCTCATTGAGGTTGGAAGGATGCCTCACCCGTCTCCAGGCAGACCTACACCACAGTTGCAGAAACAAAGCCGAACTTGTAGGCCGGGTCGCCGAAATAGACGACCTCGCCCTTAACGCGTTTATAATCGGTGTTAGTCCTAGTATAGCTACTGTTTTAAGGTGCAGGAACCCATCGAGTCTTAACGAAGCCGTAGGACTTGCAATAGAGGAGGAGAAAGTCCTTAAACTCACTCGACCTCCCCCTACTTACTTCAAACCTACCCCTCCGAAAGGTCCATTCCCGAAATATAATAACTATAATCGGCCGGTTAACACAAATGAAAACCGACCTAATTCATTCTCAGCGCCGAAGTCAGGCGATAAAACGTGCTTCTATTGCAAGAAGCCTGGTCATGTTATCTCAGAGTGTCGGAAGCGCCAGTACAATAACAGTCACCGGACACCTGAGAACAACAACGGGCCCAGCTCCCGTGAGAACGGCGCTCAGCGATTCGCAGAACCGCGCCGCCCTTCTCAAGATATGAGACAACCGGCACCACGTGTGCATTTCAATGACTCAGCAGAATATTACGAAGATTTAAATGCCTAAAGGTTCCGGAGCCGTGCCTTCCGAAGCCTAGTTATAAAAATGGCACAAAATCTGTTGACTTTAATTATAAACAAACGATTGACTCTGACTCTTTGCTAAATCTGAAATATGCTAACTCTGAACCGAAATCCGACGACTCTACTAAATCTGTACAAAATCTGAAATCTACTAACTCTGCTAAATCTGTACAAAATCCGAAACATGCTTACTACGCTAACTCTGTTCAAAATCTGAAGCATGCTAACTCCGCTAAATCCGAATTTAATCCTAAATCTGCTAACTCTGCTAAATCTGTACAAAATCCGAAACATGCTCACTACGCTAACTCTGTTCAAAATCTGAAGCATGCTAACTCCGCTAAATCTGTCCTAAATCATGAACCGACTAACTCAGCTAACTCCGTCCTAGATCCGAATCCTGCCAAATCCGTCGAAAATCCGAACTCTGCTAAATCCGTTCCAAATCCGAATCCAGTTCCGAACCCGAATCCAGCCAACCCCGTTCCAGATCCGATTCCTACTAACTCTGCCGAAAATCTGATTACTAAATCTGACGAAACTCACGAAATCTCGAAATCTGAATTAAAAGTTTTTGAAATTAATACAAAATCGAAAATCTCGTTACCACATACTCATGTCTATACCCGCTACTCACATAGGCCACTATGCCTACTTGTGGACACAGGGTCATCAGTAAGCCTAATTAAGGAATCTTCCCTTGAGATAAAGCCCAAGCTCGATGACTTCAAGGTCAAGCTTAAAGGGATAGAAAACGGAGATTCATACTGTCTAACCAGCGGCACTTTTATGATGCCGTTTGGAACAGTGAAATCTGACAAAACCTCTTTATCTTTTAATTTTCACGTCGTTTCTGAAATCTGTATTAATTACGACGGAATCATAGGTAATGACTTTTTCTTTGAAAATAACGTAACTATTGACTATGAAACTAACTCTATTACAATCGGAGATCAAACCCTGAAACTACTTTTTGAAGAAAGTATATTTACTATTCCGCCTCATTCGGAATGTGTTATCGAGTGCTCGGTGAAACCAGCATTAGGTCACCGGCTCGAGCCCGACAACTCTTATCTCTCGCTAAGTCAGCAAATTTCTCGCGGCGTGTATATAACCGACTCCATTGTTCAACTTAAACGTAACCGACGCGTTAACGTTATAGTATCGAATACGACTAACTCGGAAATTAAAATTAAAAATCACAAAATTGAACTCACCCCTATTTCCGAAATCAAGGAACCCGAACAAACTTTTGCCGAATTCAACCTAAATCACGTAAATCAGCGAAATCTCCCGAGATCGGACAAAACTACCCTTAGCCGTCATCAGCTTGTTCTCAACCAAATCCGGACTGATCATTTGGACGTAAATGAAAAACAACCCTTATTAGACTTTTGTGCAAAATACACAGATATATTTCACTTAGATGGAGAACAACTGACGACAACGAGTGCTATAAAACATGAGATCGACACTCAAAACAACCCTCCGGTCCATGTAAAATCTTATCGATTTCCGGAGTGTCATAAGGATGAAGTTGAAAAACAAATTCGGAAAATGCTTGAGCAAAATATTATTCGTCCGTCTATGTCCCCGTGGGCCGCACCGATCTGGGTGGTCCCGAAAAAACTGGATTCCTCAGGGAAACAAAAGTGGCGCATTGTCGTGGACTATCGCCGTCTGAACGACATCACGGTGTCTCAGGTCTACCCGCTTCCTCTCATCACTGATATCCTCGACCAGTTAGGCCAATGTAAATACTTTACTACTCTGGACCTAGCGTCAGGATTTCATCAGATCGAGATGTCACCTCAAGACGCGAGTAAAACCGGATTCTCCGTGATTACCAATGGCATTTCAGGTCACTTCGAATTTACTCGGATGCCATTCGGTTTGAAAAATGCACCGTCCACTTTTCAAAATCTTATGAACAATGTGCTGTCAGGTCTACAAGGCGTACACTGTTTTGTCTACCTAGACGATATTGTTCTCTATTCCCGTGACGTAAGCTCTCACATTGAAAAGCTAGATCTTGTATTTGAAAGGCTGCGTCAATTCAACTTGAAATTACAGCCGGACAAGTGTGAGTTCCTTCACAAGGAAGTGGCTTACCTTGGGCACATAATTTCTCGAGAAGGTCTGGCTCCTAGTCCTGATAAAGTCAAGGCCGTCGCCGAATATCCTGTTCCTAGAAACCCGAAGGAAATAAAGTCGTTCCTAGGATTAATAGGCTATTATCGCCGCTTTATACAGAACTTCTCGCATATCTCGAAACCCCTGACGTTTCTCTTGAAAAAGGACGCTCATTTTGGTTGGACAGATAGCCAGCAAAATGCGTTCCAAATACTGAAGGACAAACTTATTTCTGCTCCGATACTTCAGTATCCTAGATTTGACCTCCCTTTCATTTTGACCTGTGACGCTTCAGCCCATTCCGTCGGCTGTGTACTAAGTCAAAACCAGGGTCAAGGTCAAGGTCAAAATCAGGATCGGCCAATCGCATTTGCGTCTCGCAAGTTAAATAGCGCGGAAGGTAACTACAGCGTTACTGAAAAAGAATGTGTTGCGATCATATTTGGCACCCAGACTTTCAGACCGTACTTATTTGGCCGCACATTCACGATAGTTACCGATCACCGTCCGCTTACCTGGCTATTTAACGTCAAAGACCCCTCATCTAGATTAGTCCGTTGGAGACTAAAGCTAGAAGAATTCGACTACAAGATAGTGTATAAACCCGGCGCTATTAATAACAACGCCGATGCACTTTCCCGTATACCTGTCAATGTCAACGAATCTTCTAGTACTACCTACGAAGACTATCTGAAAATATCGCGATCATCTAGGATCCCGTATGACACAGACATCATTGAACACAATGAGAGCCTCTTAAAGACCCATTGTTCCCATGTGCTATACCCGACTGCCCTAGATTTAGATGAATCCATCCCCTTTTGTAAACAAATTCTTGAGCTGTCCACTGAAAATCCTTCGTTCAGGGATGACGAAAGAGAGTTGTTCACCTACTGGATTACATCTAATGAAAAGCAGCGTTTTGTTCATCTTTTCTTACGGGTACATCACTACGAAGAGATGTCATACAGACGTATATTCGAAATCTTGCAGAGCTTTAAAACAGGATTCATGATTGTGCACAATGAGATTAAGGAGATCGCTATTTCTGATTTCAAAGATCCTTATTCTCAACTGTCTTACACTAAAATATACAACATGCTGTTGCATATATTTCATGACACTAAAATCAAGATCCACGTGTATAAGAATAAGATCATTTACCCAACTCCCCCGGAAGTCGAAAAGATTTTGCGCGAAAACCACGATACCCCGGTCGCAGGACACCCAGGATTCGCGAGGATGTTTAATCGTATCAGCCAATCGTTCTTTTGGAAAAATATGCGTGCCGACATAAAAAACTATATAAAGAAATGTAAATCATGTCAAATAAACAAACCCTTGCGTAAAACTAATAGAGCCCCAATGGAGATAACGAGCACCAGTACTAAACCTTTTGAGAGGATCGCTCTCGATATTGTAGGTCCCCTGCCCGAGTCAGGTGTGCACCAGTTCAAATACATCATGACGTTGCAAGACGATCTCACTAAATTCTTTACCGCGTATCCCCTTATCACTACCTCAGCTGAGCAGACAGCAACACAGCTGATTCACTTTATCGCTCACTTTGGCATTCCTAAAACTGTCTTAACTGATCAAGGATCTAACTTCATTTCCGAACTATTCAAAAACGTCTGTGACTTATTTAAAATCAAAAATATATTTTCATCCCCTTACCATCCTCAAACTAATGGCGCACTCGAAAGGAGTCACGCCACCCTTAAGGAATATTTAAAATCTTTCGTAAATGAAAATCAAAATAACTGGCATCAATTTCTTCATACCGCTATACTAGCGTATAATACGAATGTCCATACAACAACTAAGTACTCGCCATACGAACTTTTATTCTGCTACGAGCCCTATATCCCTAACTCAGTATATAACGAAAACCCCAACTTGACTTACCCCGAATACATCCGTGCGTTAAAATATAGAATGAACCTAAGTAGAGAAAAGGCCCTTGAGCACATAGCGAATAGCAAGGAGACCTCTAAGCGATATTACGACCATCATTCACGCGAAACACAATATAAATCCGGAGACCTCGTGTATATTAAGAATCACCCCAGACAATCCAAATCACTATCTCCGATTTGGAAAGGCCCATTTAAACTAATTAAACTAAACGGTAGACACACCGCTACCCTGCTGATAAACAGGAAGCATGTGCGTCACCACTTCGACGAGCTGAAACCAGCTCACGAATGAGTAGATTAAATTTAGAATTTTAGGAAAACATAAATATAATTTACCCTATTAAAATAGATATTATTTTTCTTCTATTTCAGGATAATACTCTTCGCTATAAGCACAGCAAGATGCTTCATACAACCTATAGTGCATAGTCCTGGCCTATACTTCGATCCCGAAGGCACAGTTCAATACTCTGACGATTATTGGAACGTGGTAACTCACGTAGACCTTTCGTATATAGAACCACACCTAAAAAATGTCGAAACGAATATGAATATCTTAAGTTCTATATGCCATACCTACCAACAACATCGCCGTTTCAGTAATCTTTTTAACGCTACAATCCAACCCCTTAAAGTCTTACTGCAGCAAGATTTTTCTCATCTGGAATCTTTGTCTCACATTATCTCAAATGATAGATCTAAGCGAAGCCTCATGAATTTCGGAGGATCTATTCTTAAATTTTTCTTTGGAACATTAGACTCTTCAGATGCTGAAAAATATAATAACGCCATAGAACACTGCGAGCAGGACGAAACTCAGATAACCAACCTAATGAAGGAAAACATCCACGTCGTCCAATCTACTATTAACTCTTTTAACGAAACTATTTCGAAGCTTAACTCTAACGAAATAATATTAAATAATGGAATAACATATATAAATACTTTAATAAGAAATATATCTAATGAAAGTACTCAGTTTAAAATCTATATAAGAATAAACTCCCTTGGATCCGCGATGGAAAGCTCACTCCTTACTCTTTCTTTCGCCCTTGAAAATACTATAAACTCCATTCTTTTTGCTAAACTTAACACCCTGCATCCCTTTGTAATCACCCCTACTAAGCTACTTTCGGAATTAAATATCCATAGTAATAGATTTATTAAAAGTAGAGATTTTCCCGTAGCACTTAATATTAATAATATCCACACCCTTACGGATATCTCGCAATTATTTTCATACTATCTAGACAAGAAGATAATATTCGTTCTAAGAATACCCTTAGTGCAACCGACGAAATATATCCTTTACAAAATTATTCCTCTCCCGACTCCGCATGACTCAGCTATCGCAAGTACCTATGCGCTCATCTCGCCAACTTTCAAGTTCATGGCTATCAAGCAAGATAAGCTAATGTACTCACCTGTCGAGAACCTCGAACTTTGTAAACGAACCGATAAGAGTCACTATGTTTGTCCTTTAGAAAATGTTTATTCTGCCATAACCAACCCTTGTTGTGAAACTAAATTAATTTCAGAGATAGTTACTACCCTTCCGGTAGAATGTAATTTTAAAATCATTTATGCAGAAGTCGATATTTGGCAGCGACTCAACAACAATAAATGGATTTTTGTACAATCCAAATCTAGCAAAGTAAGTATTAAATGTAATGATAGCTATAAAGATTTTACTATTATTGGCACTGGAATTCTAACCCTACCTGTGAATTGTATTGCATATCATAAACTGTTAACTTTTAAGCCTGTTTTGTTTGAAAATATTACAGTGCAACCCTTAACTTCTAATTTTGATATTATAAATGATGACTGTTGTGTTCAAGAAAATTTTAACGAAAGTTTACAAAATATGTCTCCGATAAAATTGTCTAATATAGATCTAGACTCTTTGAGATATTCATCTCACAAATCGGACCATCTAAGTGATGAATTAAATAAAATAAAAACTCAACCGCATTATATAAAATATGGAAACATTTATTCTGGCCTTGTATACTTAGCATCTTCATGTATAATATCTTACCTTGTATACAAACTTTACAAATACATGTGTTGTAACAATGCAAACCTATGTATTAAAGTATATAATCAGTGTTATAACAAGAGACTCGCTAGAAGCTCTTCTAAAGTAAGTAACTCAATAGAAATGTCAGAAATCCAAACTTCTGAAGATGATGTAACATCTATCACGCCAAGTTGTGCTAGGAAAGCTATGCTTAGAACTAAGATCAATGTAAACCACTAGTGTGTTGAATGTCAAATTTTGTATTTCATGTATTGTATAGCTATGTAAATCAGTTTCAATATTTTTTCTAGTATGACACTTAACTTTGTGATAGCCTTAGAAGCAGTTTAACTCCTCGCTTTCTTTTGTCTATCCTGAAAGCTGCGAGCTTTCCCAGGGGAGCTGTAATAGACCTACATTACTGCTGACACTAGCATTCTCACGGTTTTACTATATAAAGGGCGCTGTCGCCAAGCAATAAAGTTCAGTCAACATTCAGAGTCAATCGCGTGCGGATGCGCTGCCGAAATCCGTGTATTATCTAAGTCCGTATATAAATCCAAGTTATCCTGTAAATCAATTCAATTCTGTGTTTCAAAGTGTTTTCTTAGTTTTCTTCCAAAACTAAGTGGTGTCAGAACTGATAGAAAATCTGTGCTAAAGTTGTGAACCTTATCAAATAAATTGTGTTATAAGAAAAGTGTTTTTTAAAAACCTATTCAAAAGTGCCGTCACAACAGTACGCAGCAGACGACTAACATTTTTCAAAGAGCTCTATGTTTGCATGCACGCCACAAAAGATAAAATGAAGGTCATATTGTGCATATAATCCTATGGCAAGCCGGCCGACCGTCGTGGGCCGGATCGCCACGCGCGAATATGCTCCCAAAAAACATTCGCCAAGGCAATGCGACTACAATTTCACGCGGAATTGAAGTGTAAGTTAGGTTGGTAGTCATAGAAAATTGGCAACTTCGGTTCTCATAGGATGGGACATCTCCTTCCTTTTTTGGTCTAAGATTCATCGCAAATAAATCTAGCCTATACATCCCATATAAGTAAATATTAATAAATTTAAAAAAATCTCACTGAAAAAAGTCCGCGAATTCACTTTTTTAAATACGTGTAAAATAGTTTTAAAAAATTTAATGAAAAACTGGTATGGGTGGCTGTGCTGAGGACCTGCAAAGATGTTGCGCATCTACACTCAGGATAAATCCCTAATATATTTTTAAATCCTAGTAGCTAATCTCCGATGTTTTCATAAATTTGGCTTTCTTGTTAATGACTGAGTAAAAAACAATTTATTTTGCTTTTTTTTTTAATTCCAGTCAATAAAATAATTTGATAAACATTAAAAACATACGACTACGTACATGGTTAGATGATGATATTGGGATATTTTGAACCAAACATCTTTAGAAATCATCTTTCCCTTTTTGTATGGGCCGACATGAAAAATAAACCCTCTTAACATAAAGCGGTTTTTCAAACGGGCATTCTACTTTTCTGCACTCCTTGCCATGAACATTCCTTGTTAGTCCGGTAGATGGAACGTTATACTTTTAAACGAAGTCGCGTTATTACAGCGACCATCACAGGAAACAATGAAATATGTCCGGACATCCCCTTTGAGAGGCCGACATTTTTAAAATGGCTTCTCGGCGATCCGGGCGCCATGTTGGGTTTGCTGTCATTTGTCAAAGTGGGTGGTCGCTCCGGGCCGCGCCGCCTCAACGCGGGTGTAGCCCTGTCATTTGCGCGAACTTCCTAGGTGGAAGTTCCGCCAAGGTGACTTTTCCAATAAAACTTCGCTGAAGCTTTTCCGCTTTGAAGTTGTTTACGATTACATGATTAGATAGGGATATTGGATATACATTTTAATGGAGGTCAAAGGAGTTCACACTCCGTAAAACGTTATATTAAAGAGCTGTTGAATTTTACTTCAAGGCTTCATCATTTCACACCGTGTAGACGAGTAGGTTATGTTTTTGTAGTTTTAGGAGGCGTTTTTACCTGGCTTGCGGTTCCACCGGTCCTTCTCATCAAAATCCATATTTTTATGCAAGTGAACGTGGTTGGCTAACACCATACCTACTGTCATGATATAAATCCTACACCGTGCTTTGCTAAGAGATCAAAGGTACTCAGAACAGACGAATGCGCGAAACCACGCTCAGCGAGGCACCATACCAGGCTGTTAAAATTACGTTTGATGACCTCCAGTTTATAGGCTGAGGAAAGCCAACCAACCAGGGTGCGCCCTACCACCTAGTAGGCGAAGTGGACCTACAGTTTTACATGGACTCCGAACCATGGAACAGCTCGCATTCGTGACGAAATGCACTTTTCTAACTCTCATGAGCAAGGCAGTGATTGAACCCAAAACCTGTCGCATGACATTTTATGTTTATTTCTGTAACTGGCTAATACCAAACTTAACGTCAGATATTAGCCTAACACACCACTTGGGAACTAGGTGACATACCAGGAGCTTCCTTATATTGCTCGGCTACATTGAACAGGATGGAAAACACGGACAATCTTCATTGCCGCTTCGACCATCGTTCATTCAATGCAATGGTACCAACCCGGGCGGGATTAACCCTACCACGTAGTAAGTAAGGAAGGGGAAGTTTTACGTGGAATCCGAACCACGGGCAACCTCAACGGTTAAAAATGGTCACCCATCCAGACCCCAAACGCGCTCAGGGTAAGCAGCTCATCGAATCGCAAGGTGTCGCATCACTGCGCTACCGAGGCCCCGCTCTTTTGCACACCTACTTTATATTCGCTGTGGTTCGGTTCCCTAGCAGCATTGCTTGCTTAGGCTTAGTGTGACATAGTATGAATCACGAGATGGTGATGTATCTTGCTCGGTGCCTGACGAGCGGCGGTTATTTCTGGAAGTGTAGAAACGTAGAAAGGAGGGAATGAACGGAGACGGTCCGCTTCAGATTGCTCCTCTTGGGTTTATTTCAAGCACGGCTCGAGACGTTCGGTAGACAATATTGGGATAGAACCACGATAACACAAATGGAACGTTAATTACTATGAAAATAACTGTAGCGCGCTGAGGACTTGTATTATTTTACTTACTAGTAAAAGGCCGCGCCTACGCCCGCGGTGAAGTCCGACGAGATAGATATTTGACCCTACTGCTCACATCTCAAGTTTTATAATATAATTATGTACATGGTATTACTGGTTAATACCGCACCTACTGTAATGATATTTATTTATTGGCTTACATACAGGATTGAATCACATTAAAAACAACAGCAACACGTATAGTAACAACATCTTATGAAACATCCCACAAGTCGTAAGCACAGCATGTGCTAGCAGTATTTAGAATTAACAAAATACACAAAACAAATGTATCAATATCAAAATAGCAAAGAAAATTAAAATGAATAGTATTACAATAAAGAAGTAACAATAAACGACAAAACTGTTTCATTTGAGTGAGTGGACAGCAACAATAAACAAAATAAATTAAGTTAAATTAAGTGTAAGAAAAACAAAAACAACATTCGTTAACACAGCTCATGGGGACTAGGTGGCATTCCAATTCCTTATATTGCGAGGCGAAATTGAACTGTATGGAAAAACCTGACAATTAGTTTTTGTCGCTTCGCCCTACCACCTAGTAAGAAAGGAAGGAGTTCTACTATTCCGGGAGGTCACGATAAGGTAAATGGCTGAATCTGGTTTCACGTATTAGAGACCATCCCTCTGATACTAAATATGTCGGTCTGGCTGCGCCAATTGGTTGCGTTAGTAAGATTGGCTATCCATCCAAGTCAGGTTGCATAAAAAAAATATGTTCTTCCAACTACTACTACCCGCTATTGATTTTATGTTACCCCATGACATCTATATTACCCGCCTACTTCCGGCTGAACTCCTAAATGTCTCATCTAATCATCTAAATGTCTCCCCCCATATACCTAACTACAATAGAAATCTCATACACGTTTGAATATACATATCTCAATATACAGAACCGACTAGTGCGCTTTATTTATATTAGTATACCTCTAAAAACGTTAAGTTTTGTAGCCCAACGGCCATTGTAAATCAATGCAATTTGTAAAACAGTTTCCCAATTAGCATGTATGTAAACGCACTCTAATTAGGCGTAGGATAAATTGGCTTGAGACATCGCTTGAGAGAAGCCTTTGTCTCGAGGCTAGGGTACACACACCTTACTATTTACATGTTTAGACGTTGATTAGTTTTGTTAGTGCCCCTGTACATATATTGTTCGCAGACGCATAGGTGTACCACTAAAATCCGGGGTTTCGGTATGTACACACTTTAAGTAAGAGCCACTCGCAGCCCAGTGGCGAGTAAACTTCCTTTTCATGCTAGAGGTCGTAAATTGAGATCCCTGCCTACGTTCATGCACCACTTTCTCTTCTGAGTTGGATAAGGACATTTCTTTACTAATGCGAGCTGTTCCATGATTCGGAATCCATCTAATAATGTAGGTCTTCTTCCTCTACAGGTGGTAGGGTTAAGCCCGCCTGGGTTGGCACCATCGCTATCAATGAAATGATCAAGGCAATGAAGAATCATAGAGGGAAGGTCATTGCATGGCACCTAATTCCTGCTATTTGGGAATGCGGTGTGTTGGTCTAATATTATGACGGTGAGTATTAGCCATCCGTGTGCAGTTACGTAAAAATGTGCAATGCTTGTTGGCAACGAGGTTGGCAACATGCATGTTTAATTTGGCAAAAGCTGCACGCCATGGAACAGCGACTTTTTGGGGTGTGTGCCTGGTGGGCGTAACGGGCCCCATACACCATGATGCCTATCGTCCAATCGGCATGACGCTGTCTATTGGGTCAAGTAGAACTGACCATATATAGGCCTGAATTGGCATAACAGTTATACTGGACGGCACAATCGAATTTCAATTAATTTGATTATTTTGGCCATACACGGCCCAAGGTGTATGGCGGTCGCGTGATCGTTTCATAAAATAATATAGTAAATAAATTATGATAATCATAATGTATTCAATCATTCATTACTAATTTTATTGAATGTTTACAAGATAACGGACTCTTTATCACGAGTAGAATGCCCAAGACTTATAGAAATCGTTGTCCGTGACTGGTGACGCAGTGCCGTCAACTGAACGTCATCGCTGCAGATTTAACAGTTTACTTTGATTGACCGTGGTTTATGTATATGGACGAACTTCAGATCGGATCAAGCCTGCAGGGTCATGCCGATTGGACGATAGGCAGCACGGCGCATGGACGCCATAAGAGATGTCGTCGTAACTTGTCGGTAACGTGTACGTTCACATTGGCGGCAGGTGCGCGCCATGGAGCAGCGGCTGTGCGAGTGGGCGGCCCCCGCGCCCGCGCCCGCGCCGGGCGCCGCTGAGCCGCCGCAGGAGCGCCGCGCCATCTCGCGCCTCGAGGTGCAGATCGAGGAGCAGGTAGGAACCGCACGCCGCGCAACCCACACCCCACACCCCACACACCACACACCACACCCCACACCCCAAACTCCACACCCCACACCCCACACCTCACACCCTACACCCCACACCCCATACCCACCCGATACCCGAACCAACGACCGTTTCCCCGCTCTCAATTTGCAGCAGATCAGATGCAATTGTCCGATTTCTTATCCACCTTCAGCAAGTGCTATGGGTACAAATGTTACAGAAAGGCATAGTTTAACAGAGAGTGTTTGACAGAACGCTTGGACAGAACTATTATAGCGCTTACTTCCCCTCTTAATAACATTTGACAGTCAGGCGTAGATCCAACGATTTTGCTCCTGGGTATATTATAGTATACTAAATATTACTAGAGCCTGACACGTTTTTTTTTTCTCACGATGTTTATCTTATCGGTGCTGGTAAACTTTAGAAATCAATAGCGCTAATACTGGATCTGGTGAAAGAAGGGCAGTACACCAAAATTTAAATTTTCCATATATATGCTGTGCTACCTACGTATTTAATACAAAATTTACCCCGTCATTTACCACCTATCGGTTTGGTGGGGCGTGGCCAAAGAAGATTAAAAAAAGGGGATAACCAAAGATTTTTGTCCCCCGACCCCCGTCATGGACTATTTCCACGGTCGCTGAATATGATATGATATGGTTTCATCTTACGACGGTACCTTATCCTTTTGGGCGTGATTCCAGAAGCAGCTGCGACTACAAGACGCGAAGCAAGTGGAGGCAAAGGCGGCGCGCATCAAAGAGTGGGTTACGAACAAGCTGCGCGAACTCGAGCAGCAGAACCAGCTGCTGCGCGAGCAGAACGACAAGTGCAACCAACAACTCGAGCTGCTGCGCAACCACATCGCCACGCAGGGCAGCCGCAACTCTCTAGTAAGCTCTCTTGTGAAACAAATTAATTAGATGTGTGCAAAGACGGCGTAAATCAAAAAATGTATGACGAATAAGCTGCGCGAGCTCAAGCAGAAGAACGGGAAGTGAAACCAGGAACCTGAGCTGCTGCGTAACTACATCGCCACGCAGGGCAACTGTTTGGTACGCTCTCTCGTGGAAGAAATAAATAAGGTAGGTGCTAAGACAGCGTGAATCAAGGAGTTTGTGACGAACAAGATGCGCGAGCCCAAGCAGCAGAACCATCTGCTACGCGAGCAGAACGGGAAGTGCAACCAGGAACTTGAGCTGATTCGCAACCACATCGCCACGCAGAGCAACTCTTTCGTGCGCTGTCTCGTGGAAGAAATAAAAAAGGTTGGTGCTAAGACAGCGTGAATCAAGGAGTGCGTTACGAACAAGCTGCGCGAACTCGAGCAGCCGAACTGTAAGTGCAACCAGGAACTTGAGCTACTGCGTAATCACGTCGCCACATGCATTAATTACTTAAGGTGGCCCATCCCGCTCATCTCCCCATACAAAAGGGGAAAGAAGATCACGCCCATATTTCTTGTCAGAGATCCAAAATTTTAATCCAAAAGCTTTATTTGATCGAACTAGATGTCTGATGACCATTGGCATTGTAAAATTGTGTTCGGTTTCTAAGTTATAAGGTCCGAAAGTTCAAATTTTTCGCGCGTTTTAAACAATAACTTTGGAGGTGGATTATGCAATGATAAAGTAAGAACATTGTAAAAAGATTAGTCATCAGACATAGCTTATTTAATCAAGATATATGATCTATTTGGTTTTTGTTAGATTTTTTACTACAACGGTCGTGGTTTACTTTTAGCTATAAGTCGTTTTGAAATTAAAATTTTCGTAAATCTTACCAAATCATACACTATGCACATTGTCTTTTTTGTGGACATGTTGCATCTTCCTCATCACGGAGCCTGTCTTATTCTTTGAAACAGAGAAGGTCCCAGAGCGCAACAGCACGGTTTTGTACCGTGCCCGCGAATTTGTTAGGCCCGCCGGGTTGGGCCACCTTAACCCTCCTAAATGGATGCAAATGAACCTGCAGGCGTGATATGCATGAATACACGTTAGTCAGTTCAGTTAGGTTAGGTTACGTTAGATTTCGATTCTGGTTGTAACAAATTGTTCTAGGTTAGCTCGGCCACATTGGCTTATTCCTTCCGCAAGCCGTGTCCCCGGGTGTAAAATAATTTGCTCGTATAGGTGTAGGCAGCACATTGCTACCATATATTAGTGTATTTTCACAGCGGCAATGGCTATATTGATATTCGGTTAAATAAGTTTCAGCATCTCTTTGAAGGTGTGTATTCGTCCGCAGCTGCCCTCTCGCGCGAGCCTCTCGCTAGAGGTGAGGTCGGAGGAGGGCGGCGGACGGAGCGCCGCCTGCCTGCTTGCAGCGCAGCGCCGCCGCTCTGAGAGTCTCGAGGGGCCACAGGTACCCGCCGCCTGTACACCCTCTGCCGCTGCCTGTACACCCCCTGACGCTGCCTGTACACCCCCTGACGCTGCCTTTACACCGCTCGCCGCCGCCCGCACATCCTCTTGCACACTCTGTACCATCCGAACTCTCTTGTTCCTCGTGTCAGCCATGTCAACCTATGCCTCTCCTCATATTATTTATACCCCGCTTCTCCTCAAAACTTGCGGTTGCATTCGCAGTGGAGAAGTTTCCTGCACCGTTGCATCGTTTTCTGTGACTGCTATCTCTTCACTAAGGCTATTTGCTTTTTACATTTGAAATGCACATTTAGTTACGTTTAAATGTTCCTTTTAATCCTAGGCTTCAATCATCGTGAACACAACAGAACAGACAAGAGACCGATTAGCAAAAAGCGATCTCTAATTCTTAAGTGTGGCTAAAGTTGGGACTTGCTACGTTTTTTGTTTCCGTTGACTTGTTTCTGATATTTCTTTCTGAAATGTAGGCATTCATTTCTAAGTCTTTATCCAAGCAATGAAAAATATTAACATCTGTGATATTTGTGAATATATTTAATTGCTCTCTTATTCACTACTAATTGGCACAAATGCCTTTTCTTTGCCTCTGCTACCTCGAATGCTAACAAATGTATCCACTCTGCTCCTGTTACCTTCTTCGAATGCTAACAAATGTCTTCACTTTGCTTCTGTTCCTTTGAATGCTAACAAATTTCTTCTCTTTGCTTCTGTCTGTTATTTTGAATGGTAACAATTGTCTTCAATTTGTTTCTGTTACTTCGAATGCTAACAATTGGTTTCAGTTTCCTTCCGTTACTCCGAATTCTAACAAATATCTTTACTTTGATTCTGTTACTTCGAATGCTAATAAACGGCTCCACTTTGCTTTTGTTTGAATTCTAAAATATTATTAGTAAGTAACATGCTATAGCTTTTAAATTTCTACTGCTCCATGACATTTATTTTCAAGTTCACTTCTACGTACTGTCTTGTCGAATAATTTATTACACAACATAATATATTCTTTTCAGCGGAATTAAAACAACGACTAGCGCCATCTGTTGACGAAACGTGTTCATTATTTTATTAAATTAATGTTATCTTTGTCCATGGCACGATTTTGAAATCCGACTGCAAATAAAACTATATTTTGTTCGCCTCAATACTGGGGTGGTTTAGAGATAAAAAAATCATCTGTAATTGTGTTTGTCACCTAACTGCTCCTAAACGGCGAGGTCGATTTTGATGGTTTTTTTTACGATTTTGTGTTGGTGTGGTGTGAATGGTGTAGATTTACAATAGGACCCGGTAAACGGCGCTGGTTGTCGACACATTGACCCGAGCGGAACCGGGAACCTCAGCTAGTCTACTATAAAATACTATGATATAGTTAAATAAAATTTGCTTTCCTGGCATGGCACCTAATTCCTTAAGTAATGTGGTGTATGGGCTAATATCATAACCGTAGTTGTGTAAAATCCATCCAGGTTAGGTTGCATAAAAAAATACCTTACGTGAGCTAGTCTCCGTGTTACATGAGCGTTGCACGTTCCAGCTGCCCGCGCTGACGTCGTCGGAGCCGCACTACAGCACGCCCGTGCGCCACCGCCGCAACCTGTCCGTGGGCACCAGCTCGCTGGCCGCCGCCGCCGCCGCCGCCGCAGCCACCAACCCGCGCGCCGCAGCCATGAACCGCACCCTCGACGAACGCGCCGCCGCCACGCTGCTCGCCGACGATCTAGCGGTCAGTCGACGACTTACTTTGATCTTCTTTTTTATATTGTTTCAGTTCAGCAAAACAAAATAGAGCGAAGAACTGGCAAGAAACTCCGCTGTTTTTTTTTCAACGTCCATTTTTACAAAAGTGTTTGTAATTTTTTTAACAAAAACATAGGTAAAGGCATGGAGGTTACATTCAATACATACAATTTACATTCTTCACCTCCATGGGTAAAGGTAAAACACTAAATTAACACGAATTAACGAAAGATAAAATTCACGCCGTATGCAACAGTTCATGACAAATGTCATTTTATTTGCAAATATCCCCGCCAACTAACATATTGCCGATTGGAGCAGGCCAGACCCACAAACAGCACCCGTTCACGAGCATCACGCCGGTTATGATCTTGATGACGATGTCGATTATGACGTTGACCTTGATGGTGATAGAGATGATGACACAAGATCCGGGGACCCCGACGGACCCGGTCTGGTATTCAATGAAAATACAAACAACAATCTCAAGAAGGCGGGAATCCCCCTGATGTCCCCGACTTGAATACTCAAATAATTTCAACCACATAGTCTTTCTGTTTAGAATGTGGCTAAAGCAGCAGGCGTATTTCTGGAAATCTGTAATCAGGAATCCTGATTCTAGAAAACCGCTTCAAAGCGATTTTTTCGATGGAAAACCTTGATTAAATTCTCTAGACCCAGGATTCCTGATTCCTGATTACGGAATTTCAGAAGTATGCATGCTGAATTGTAACGAGAATTAGAATTGTCTTCTGTAAAACTTACATGTGAAACTAATACTAATGAAATTTCGGTATGCCAAGTATCCATGATCACACCTTTAAGTTTATCTCATACCTGTCAACAACGGTGCCAATTACTCAAAGTTTTGGTAAAGTTTCATAGTCGATTTATTGTTTACTAGCGGCCCGCTCCGGCTTCGCACGGGTATAAAATATATAGCCTTTGTCACTTACTGAAAAAATGATTAACATCGATCCATTAGTTTTGATTTATTCATTACTGCCCGTGGCCCGCACGCGTTAAATTTGGAGTAAAACAATTCCCCTTTCCTTATACCATGAGTATTTCCTGCTATCTTTGGAATATCTAAATTCATACACTACATTTTTACTTATTTATTTTTTAAATTTTTACCTATTTATTTAATTTTTACAGCAATTAATATATTACAGAATGTCATTATATACAACGTTCACAGCTTTATTGTCATCAGACAATACAAACATGTTTTCTCTAGAGGTTACTCTTGAAAGAGCTACATACAGTTGGCCATGTGAAAAACATTCAGCGCTCAAATCTAAACCTGCAACGTTGAAGTTTTGACCCTGCGATTTATTAATGGTCATTGCAATTTTTAAATCTGTAATATCTTCGAAAATATTCATTTAAATCATATGCTGTAACGGGCCATATAGATCCATATTAAATCAACAATTTATTTAAGGTATTTAATTGGATAAGGATTAATGCTGTATTGGTTAAAATCACTTCGAAACCAGAAATTCCGTAACGAAAAAAAACCTCACGCTCCCCACTCCGACGGGCGATGCCGGTAGCGTTACTTCACACCAGGGGGAGCGGGGCCGGGGGCGGCGGCGGGACCGGCGGCGGGGGCGGGCCGGCATAAGTTGATACAAAATGCTATGCAATAGCTTTACCGCGGCAGTCCCCGAGTGCCACACGTCTTTTTTTATGACATCACATTGGAAACCTCAAAAATAACAGTCATTCTCCACTATTTAATGGATGTTATTATACATATAAACCTTCCTCTTTAATCACTCTATCTATTAAAAAAAACCGCATCAAAATCCGTTGCGTAGTTTTAAAGATTTAAGCGAACATGGGGATATAGGGACAGAGAAAGCGACTTTGTTTTATAATATGTAGTGATTGTTTATTCATCATCCATAGACAGTACACTGCACTCGGATTCGTCAAATTTTATCATTTGTTCGATTGCGAACTCTTGTATAGCATAAAATGTTGAGTTCAGCCTGGCATTAGTCCGAAACGACACCCGAGCGGAGCCGGGTACCTCAGCTAGTTAACAATATTTGAATATGTATTGCAGGCTGCGGTGGAAAACTTGGTAGTTTTACCTACTACACCCAACACCTCGACCGACGGAGACACCACGCACGACTATGCAGAGATCTATACGCCCAGCAGAGGTGAATTTAGAGAAATTATTGGATGTCATATTGTATTTCTGCGTGTGTTTGTTACTATATTTCATTTAATTTCATTTATTGAACCTTTTTTGGTAGTCAAACTTCACTAAGTACGTCATAAAGATCCGCAGATTCGATCAACCCAGTAAAGAAGAACTCGCAAAGAAACTTCACGGGTTTACACACGGAGGATAGAGATAGAGAGGAGATGGTGTAAGCAAACTGGGTCTGTGTCCACCAAGTGGGTCGCTACGTTACAGCCCACGTGATAAAGAAGGCGTGGCTTAGCGACATTCGCGACATGGCGCTGCCGGTGTTAGGTTGTCGGACAATATTATGGTCTGCGGCGCAATTTTCGGCGAACAGTCGATTACACGATGAAAATTTGTGTAAAATTTTGCAAACATTACACAGGACAAAATAAACTAAAGTTTGTAGGTGGAATTACGTTTTATTTGTCAGTAAAACACCTCATATTTTATAATTTGAGTCAATATTCGAGCATTGTATCGATGTATCGCTCTTGCTATGTGCCGATAGATGGCGCGCAATTATTTTCGTTTTACGGTAAGAAATGTTGATCTCATGATGCAAATTTTAATGACATTTTTAAAATAAAATTATTTGAATCCGGGCGAAGGCATAGATTTAAATTTCTAAGTTTTTTTTATAGAAAAAACACTTAGTAAAATTTAAAAGGCGCCATCTAGTTGCAGTCTTGTAACCACTAAGAATAGCCCTCGGAATAGCTGCTACCAGAATATCGATTCTTCCGGTAGATGGATTTCGCAAAAATGGGCGGTGCATGACCCCACCATGAAGCGATTTTCCCTCCGCTTCCCCGCACAGTGTCACGCTGCGATCCTTAGTAATATGAGTTAAAAACATCTCCTCTCTCCCTCTATCCTCCGTGGGTTTACATAATATATTTTTCTGTCCACGCTTAGATCTAAATGCTACTGCCAAACAATTCCTTGGTAGATCAGATTAAGGCAAAGAACAAATAACAATGGAAACAGCAACCCTCGGTTTAAATTACTTACAACTAACAAAGTTGCTAATGCAATAATATAAGTTTATGTAATGTATAGCATTACAAGTGTTCTCTGGTGTAAAAACCGTCGTCAACTTAACTTATGTCAGGTGTATAAAGCCCTCGTCAAGTTATGTTTCATGTTTTTTTTTTAGTAATATAAATAAAAACAGTTTGTTGAGCAAATCGTTCGCGTTGCAGAGCGCACGCCGGCGTGGCAGGGCGCTGGCGGTGCGGGCGGCGCGGCGGGCGGTGCGGGGGGGCCGGCGGGCGCGCGGCTCTCCCGGGGGGGATCCAGCACTGCCGACAGCGACGCGTCCGGCGAGCAGCCGCGCCCGCCCACGCCGCCGCTGCACCGCTTCCCCAGCTGGGAGGCCAAGATCTACCAGGTATGACCATATCAATCCAACACCTACCTGTATGGTCAGTCCGAGTTCGCACCTAAATTACGGAACTTCGAAGTTAAGTAAAAACGTAAAGCTCCATACAAGTTTTTACAACATATTCTGTGGTTTTACTTCTTCAAGCTGTCAAAGTCAAACTCGGACTTCCGATTTGTATGAAAACGCAAAGTCGGCAACGTCAACGTATTTCGGCGACGGTGAATAAGCTGTCAAATAAAACTCGGACTCGCAAATGTTAGTTGCTTAACTCCATACATTTGAAAACGCCAGTCGATTGGTTTGGCGTAAACGCCAATTTAGGTGACAAGCTCTGATAAGCAAACACCCACTAGTTACTGCTACAATATTGCTTCTTCGAGATTGGTAGTCGTGATAACCATATCAGCCTCAAACGTGAATTTCACTGTTATCAATTACTTTGATTTTATACGACATGATAATTAAATTTAGAAAATGAGAAAAAGCAGCACTTTTGGGTCAGGACATTCAATTGAAGTAGGATTCGACCCTCCTACCCACAGGCAAAACCCCTGCCGACCAGATTTGTGGATTAAAAACCTGCTACTCTAGCGAATTGAGCTAGAGCAGTTGATATTTCTGTTATGTTAAGCTCGGCATATGGCGTACGCCAGGACCTAAAGGTGCCCGACGACGCCCATGGATTTTGGAAAATTCATGGGGTCTGCGAAAACCATGCCAGCCGCTGCTTCACGCCACGTTTGAAGGACTCCAGGTTGTAATTTGGGGGAAATACCTCGAAATGCGGTTCATTCCATTGTTTATTTACCCTATGTAATCCAAAATCCTGTTTTATTTTAATGTCTAAAACTTTTTTCTGCTCCTTTTTAAAACATTACTACAATCCTTCAATACACAATAATGTATTTTTATATATTTTTTCTCTTTGACGGCAGGTGGCCGACGATGGGCTGCAGCAGTCGGTGGAGGGAGAGCCGGGCCCGGCACCTGCGCGGACTATACCCGAGTCCACCAGCTACCAGGACATCTCCGTGCCCGTCTACGCCACCGTCAAGGGGGTAAATCATTCTTCTATCTCCCGAGGACAAGGCAATTCCCACTAACGTACACCCTCATGGGGTCCAAAGGGTTAGGGAGCGGTATAACAACACTGAAATACTAATTGCACGAGTTTCCGCGCTGTTTTTTTTTTTTTGTTACTTTCGTGGATATTACTGAAAATTTTGCTTCATTCCACCACAGAGCTGAGCTAATCAGTTGGTAGTATTAGTAAGTCTCAAGTAAACCAAGATAGGCACGCCTGTGTGAAAATCTCAAAATATTTCGACTACAACCTCAAAAGGTCTGACTGGACTTTACAACCAGTTTGCAAATTTTGATGAGGAATATTCGAGAGACTAACTGTTAGTTGTTTGATGAGCAAGCACTTAACATTTTTTTTAATGTTTTGCGCGACATAGGCGTACACACGGCCAGGCCCTCAAAAAGTTTGCTTCTTCACACCACATTTGATAAACTCCCGGTTTCCTGTTGGAGGAAATACCTCGGAAGGAGTGCATTTCAAAAATTTTTATATTTATATTCCTATTTAGGGATCATTTGTGAGAACCTGAATGAACCACCGACTTTTTAGACTAAAACGTGATGTCTGTTGCAGAGAGCAAGTCAGATCCGGTCGATGCCGTTCACCGGAGACTCGTCGGACGACTCCTCGGACGGCGAGGAGTCCATGGCGGGCGGCGCCGTCCACACCACACCACACCACAATCAGCTCTTTGGTCAGTCACGAGACGAATATCATTAAAACCTAAATGATGGTATACTTCTGACATCAGCTTGCGTTCGAGCATATAGGGTGACCACAAACGTAAGTCGATGTTTATTGTAACCATATATGCTCGAACGTCATCCGCTCTGAAATCGCTTAGACATAGTCAATGCCAGCATATGCAATATTCAGAATAATTATTAGTTAGTAGGATGTGGTCTGCGCATGTGATATCAGGAGAGAGATTTTTCGAAAGCTTTCACGATAAGAAGTCACATGTTTGGGGTCTCACTTCGACAGTGCCGGCCGCGTAGAAGTTGTGTCGGAGATTGCTAACTGCAAGCAGAGTAGTGATAAATTCAACCTTTAGTTATGGATCCAGGTTAGGGCAGGGTTCCCTTTTGCTGCACCGGTGTCAACCGTTACCGCCCGCGAACACCCAATGTACATCTTTAAAATGTGTGTCTTTAGGAACTCCTAATCATCCGCCAGCTGTGAGTTCTGGCAGTGCGGGGGGAACACTGAGCGCCACGCTCACCGCTAGTGCGAATGGCCACTGCAGCTCCAGCGACACCAGCCTCAGTGCCAGCAGCCCCTCCAAGAGCGTCAAGACTAGCTCCAGCCTCAGTCCCGCCAAGCGCTCCAGCAGCGGTTCGCCCAGCAAGCAGAGCAAGACCAGAGGTCTGCTATCATGATATTTAGCCTAACACACCGCGTGGTAAATATGTGCCATGGCAGGAACTTTCTTACATTGCACCGCTATATTGAACTAGATGTAAAACCATGGACAATTTTCATTAGGACTTTGACTATCTTTCATTAAGAACGGCCCGTAAGCTATGTTCCCCATACAAACGTAGTTTACTAATCATTTGAAAAACACTGTTCCGATTTTCTTGATATTTAGTATCTAATATTCTACAATAAATATCTTTGTTTGCACGTTTTTGTTTTGCTGAAAAATATAAAACAAGTCAAATAACAGGCAAAAGATAAAAAAAATCTTTTCTCTGTTGTGTGACACAGGATACATTTTTCGCAGAATCAAACACGTGCAGACATAGATATTTGTTGCCTGAGATTAAGTCTCAAATATCAAGCGAATTGAAACAGTGGTTTTAAAATTATTACTAAACTACGTTTGTATGGGGAGCGTTGCTTGAGCGTTTCTGATGCTTACGGGCCCACCTTAAGTGATTGTAATAAGCCTGGGAATATAACCCTACCAACTAGGTACACTGAGAAAATAATATGGTTAAATTAAACCAAAACCGTTTCACCGCAACACGAAAATCGAGTAAAAGGTGTAAAGCCTAAGAGTCTGGCAGCGTCAATAAAACCGTTTCTAGTTCAATTCTGGCATATTCAACTATATTAAGTAGGTTAGGAAGGTAGCTAATATAATGTGACAAATGCTATATGATATTTAAAAGTTACCAGACGAGTGTTTTTGCAGCTGAAGTAACCTTTCTTATGTCTAAATGAAACTTCACCCTAGCTAAATATACCATAAAATAGCAATTCTGATGACACTTAATTTTATAGTTGAGTGTACTAAAACTGTGCGGATGGAACTATAATAATATTGACCCAAAATATAGTTGTCATCTTTTTTCTCAATGTATTGCTGCAAGTCCTTTGCCTACAATTTTGTGTGTGTCACTCGCCCATAATCTGCGAATCCGAGGACAACCTCGAATTCAGTCTCGACCGTGTTTTTGGGTCTCGTGACCAATTTCAGACCTCTTATTCGGGTGCGGACCAACTCATAAGTCAACACATTACACACATACTCTCACAATAAACATACAGCACACACACACCTTATCATACACACTGTTGTGGAATGGTGCAAGGTTTTAAGATGTTTCAGCAATTTTTAAACAATGAAACTTTGTCATTGGCTTAAAAATATACAAATAATATCATGTAATAATCGATGATTCGCGCTGGAAGGCTTCTTATAAAATTATATTAAATTAAATAAGCCTACTGCGGTCAGTGTTCCTTAACCCCAAAGATCCAGCATCGAGGTATCACACCACTGGACTACCGATGATAGTGGCTAAACGGTGTAAATGATGATTGCAGATACGTCATTCGAGTCGGGCATGTCGGACGACTACGCGGTGCCGCCGGACGCGATGTCGTGCGACACGAGCGCGTCGCCGTCGCTGGCGTCGCTGGGGGCGCGCGCGCCGCCCGCGCCCGCTCCGCACGCGCCCGCGCCGCCGCCCGCGCACGCCGACTCGCCGCGCCGCCACGACGCGCTCGAGAAGAGCGGCCACCTCGCCAAGCTCGGCGGGAAGCTGAAGACTTGGAGGAAGCGATGGTTAGTCGACCGCGGGGGATTTTTTGGTTATCTCCGCTTTGCCTTCAACATTTTTTGCTATTGAATCAATCCTCTAGCTTTCCTTTAATGCATGAGAATTTTTCACACTCGATCTAAAATGTTGGTTAGAAAATAACATTATGGCGTCTTTTGATAATTTTTAGGAATTAAAATCCAAATGAAATTAAATTTGAATGAAATTCAATTTTATCTTATCCTCTTATTAGTGTTACAGTATTACTTAATTATCTTTTCGGTCTGTCTAATAGATACCAGCTATGACGTATAAAAAAATAATATAGTTATACATACATACACAAGCAAGATTATACATATTTCACCTATACCTACCTAATGATGATTAAAATTAAGTATCTTAATATGTGATAAAATCCTCTCCATTTATTCCCTGTCCCTCTTTCTCTCTATTTTTTCTTATCAGTCTTTTATATAAATATTCTCCTAAGATTAGAAGGGTTTAATGGATAAGAAAATACAATCCCGTTTCTTCAAATAATCTGGCTGACATTCAATGTACGATGGTGCAAAATGAAATAAACCGTACACTCTATGAGAGATACCTAGCAAACAAAATTTTACCCGAACATTTTATAGGGTGTCTTATATTCTGAAGAATTGACAATCGTCTGAGTCGGTCTTCCCCAAAAATCTGTTAAATCTAATCTCAGTACGCACTACTATAGAACGTACAATGTTAATGTAGATGACCCAGAAACCCATAGGAAAAATAGTAGCATCGTAAGGCTGGCATCAATTCGGAGAGCATAGTCGACTCCAGCCTTGATACTTCTGGGACAAACTGGGATGGGTACTGGGATGGCTTACGTAGCTCCACCTCACGGAAAATGCGAAAATCAAAAGGCCCAAATACCAACATTTCACATTGCAGGTTCGTGCTGAAGAACGGAACACTGTCGTACTGGAAGTCGCAATCGGAGACAAGCCGCAAGCCGCAGGGGCAGATCGGGCTCGGCGAGGCCTGCAAGATCTCGCGCAACGAGGGCGCTGCCACCTTCGAGATCTACACGGGCAGCCGCACCTACTACCTCACCGCCGACACCACCGCTACCATGGAGGACTGGATTAGAGTTCTGCAAGTGCGTATCTACATGAGCAACCACCTCGTTATCGTATTGCCACCTTAGGGAATGACTTTCTAACTGCCCAGTTATGTATACTCACACCTATATTTACTTGACAAGGTTTTTTTTTTATGTGACTGGACATGATGGCTAATACCACACCTTCTGTCATGGTATTAGCCCAACACACCACATGGGAACTAGGTGCCATGCCAGGACCTTCCTTATATTGCTCGGCTACATTGAACTGGATGGAAAACACGGACAATTTTCATTGCCGCTTCGACCATCGTTCATTCAATGCGATGGTACCAACGCAGGCGGGATGAACCCTACCACCTAGTAAGTAAGGAAGGGGACCTACAGTTTAACGTGGAATCCGAACCACGGCCAGCCTCTCTCAACGGTCTAATGGTCACCGATCCAAGACCAGACCGGACCCAGCGTTGCTTAACTTCGGAGAGCGATCGCCGAAGTGTCGCGCCACTGGGCCACTGAGGCTGACAAGGTGCCTACTATGTGTTGAGTGATAGAGTATTGTCGACTGACACCCATCATTGAGACACTCCTTTGAGCACTTTTGCTCTCTTGGCCGATTGTGCAAACAGCCAAAAGGGGAGCTCTATAGCCATACGAGTTCAACCACTAAGTGTAGAACCCTTGATTGCTGATTCCAGATCTTGCAGTGGTTGCTTAATGACGCAAGGAACTCTAGCCATTATTGTGCCACCCCAAACCACTGAGCTCGAGAAGCCAATCAGCATTTCTTGGTGTCTGAAGTACAAGAGGTAATTCGCTGTTATAATGTTTAAAAATGGTCCATTACAGAATGTCCAAAGGCGAAATGCAACGAAATTACTATTAAGTAAGGAAGATAACAAGCCGACGATCCAGGGCTGGCTGACCAAGGTGAAGAACGGACACGCCAAGAAGAGCTGGTGTGTTCTTATAGGCAAAATGTTCCTCTACTTCAAGAGTCCCGGAGATTCAGTGAGTTAATAACTATTCATATATAATTCCAAGTATTTTACTCAATCCACGGTTCATTAAACTTCCAACTCAATTAAAAATGAGCCATGCTAGTCTAACCTAAATTTTTACCTACGTCGGTTTTTACCATCAGTGACAAACCCGACTGACATCTTGGGTAAATGATCTCCAGTGTGTTCAAATAAATAACGTCATACTTGTTTTAGAATTGTGAATTGAGAGCTTGGACACTACAATTAACAAATACAGTATAATAAGTCTTACTGAATTTTGACTTCTACTTGTTCAAGAACCCGACGGGGCAAATCAACATGCGCGACGCTCGAGTGGAGGATGTTGAGCATGTGTCGGACTCGGACTCAGAGGAGAAGAATGACGACACACGCTCGCACCTCACAGTCGCCATCTACCCGCAGCACCAGGTAACAGGGGTCAGTCGCGCGCTCGCTTCTACGCCTGCCTAGCTGCATCTGCTTCTGTATGAAGTGATAGAACAATGAAATGCGGATCGCTCGCGTGGGAGACACGGACCATGTGTCGGAATGGCACTCGCAGAAGGAAAATGATGTTGCATGCTCATACATCACATTCACCATCTAACAACCTCACCAGGTAACAGGGGTCGGTCGCGCGTTTGCTTCTATGCCTGCATTCACTTCTGTGTGATGAGATGGAACAGAATGAGTGCTCATGTGGAAGAGCACCTGTGGGACTCAGACTCTGATTAAAAGAATGACGACACACGCTCGCACCTCACCGTCGCCATGTACCCGGGTACTGTCAGTTGGTATATATTTGGTGGATAAACTCTTTCTCCGGCGCCTGTCATCTGATTCTGTTCAAAGATGTAGAATGTACCTTATTGTCGCCATCTACATGCAGCACCAGGTAACAGGAGTCAGTCGTGTGCTCGTTTCTCCTCCTGCCTAGACTAGGACTCGTAGGAGAAGAACGATGCCAACACACTCACACTTCACCACAGCACCAGGTAAGAGGGATCACTTGCACGCTCGCTTTAACGCCTGCCTAGCTGCAACCGCTACTCTGTGAAGAGTTAGAACAATTTTGCGATACTCAGTGATCTTGATACTTTTTCTGCAACTTAGTTAGCTTAGTAGTTTTTAGTTTTTTAGTTAAATGAAAAGATATAGCCAAATGTCGGTAATTTGGAGTATTGTGTCAATGTGTGTTACTGTCAAGATGTGTATGCTGAGTAGTAGCATCTTCAGGCTGGTTGGTGATGTTCCTTTTCACACTACTCCTAAGCAAGTCTTGTCCCATGATAAACATTTGTTTGTAGAATGATTGAGTAGCAATATGCTAACTAAAGAAGTTAACAGAATAATCAATTAATTTAACTCGCACATACACATTGTAAATCTTACAGCATATTACTTACAGCTTACGCTATAAGCTCAAATCAATCAATCAGATTTGAGCTTATTGTGTAAGCACGATAGCAAATTCACGTTCGGGCCAATTTGCACACAGCGTGAACAGTATGACATTCGCAGGTGCCATGTTGGTGATAGGGTAGTGTGTATGCAATGGCCAATGTCAAACTTTGATGTTCCTATAACATTGTCTGTCGTCTTTCAATCGCATTGTTTCCCAAACCGCTCATGTGGAAATTCAAGTCCGGCTTAGAGGAATTTATTAGATTCAACTATGAGGAAAACGGGCTCAGCTAATGTTATTCATACGATATTTGTAAATTTCCGTAAAAATGGACCGCACAATTACACTACTCATTTTGTAACTTAAAATGTTTTTAATTTAGGGCCCCACGTACCTTCTGTTCGAGAGCAAGGCGGACAAGGACCCGTGGCTGTACCACCTCACGGTGGTGAGCGGCGGCGGCCTCAGCCAGGGCACGCACTTCGAGCAGCTCGTGCAAAAACTCATGGAGACAGACGGAGCACCAGGTTAGGATCTCTATTATTGTATTTTGTGGTTTGATTTTGTTTGTTGGAAGCAGAAAATAAAAGCGTTAATGACCTAGCACATTTGGCCGCGCTTCTCAACCCGGGAAATGTTAATTAGAGAAAACTTAGTAGATATTTATATACTGGTCTATGTTGCGAATAGGCTCATATTTTAATTTCTAAAAGAAGATATTTCCAGGTATCTTAGCTACTACATGTTTATATAGCTTACTAAATTGTTGCATTTTCTTTTAACACCTCAAAATATGGTTGTGGTGTGTTCCCAATATGTGATATTTTTGTTTCAGACTGCGTGCTATGGAGGCACCCTACCCTGCTCTATTCAAAAGAGAATATCGCTTCACCGCTCACCTCCCTCAACTCTGAAGCACTGCAAGCCGAGGCCATTAAATTGTTCAAAGTACGTATGATAACATTAGTATAATTTTCTTATATATGCAAGGTGTTACGAGACAGGTATGAGAAACTTCGGGAATAGAAACTACTCAATAATAGAAAGAATAGTTTTTTGTGATCTCTATGAAATATTGTCACGTGACTTCAACAAAATGTATGGGGACCACAAAAAACACTTCAGTTTCAATTTCAGTGACAAATATTATTTTCTCTAATATTGAGTACTTTCTATTTCCGATGTTCTGCATATGCCGAAACACCTGTATAATTCTGAGGTACCGTGTTCATGTCACTAAATTTGGCTGGACCTATTTTATTGATATTTTTTGTATGCCATATAGCTACTTTTCAAAAACGGCAGCGCCGGTGAGTGAGTTCACTCACAAATTTTCTCGAAATCCACCGACACGTAAGAACACGTAACAACTTCGATGTTGAACGTCCCGAGTTTCCACTAACTCATGGCTACACTGCCGCTATACGAATGAGTTTCGATCGCTCCTCTTGTGCTTCCATGATCGCTGCAGTGACGTCGTGTCGCGTGTTGCAGTGTGTGCAACTGTTCATGTCGGTGGCGGTGGAGCACGCCGGCATCGACTACCACGTGGTGCTGGCGCAGAACGCGCTGCAGCAGTGCCTTGAGGTGGTGGAACTGCAGGACGAGCTCATCTCGTGCCTCGCCAAGCAGACCTCGCCCCACCTGCATCACAAGCACGGGGTGCAGGTAACCCCGCTCTCTATAAGGCGGAAGTCCACCAACTCGCCTAAGCTGAGCCGGGAGAAGGCAACCGCTTCGCCTAAGCCGCTGAGAGATAGTGTTGCATCGTCGACCGCTGGAAAAGTGCATAGCAAGCTTAAGACTGTAAGTTGCTTCTATGTGTTGACTTGGCGATCCATGTTCCCTTTACAATTGTTTACGTTTAATTTAAACAATAGCAGTTCTTTTGCACACAGAGTATTTATAAGACCAAGAATGTACTCAGTAAGAGGAGCATTGGTCGCATTAGTAATTGGTTCCTACTTACATGGATGTTTGTGATCAAAAGTGTTTTCCACTCTCGTACTTTAACTTACTCAGTACTCACAAGTTGGTTGCTTTAACAAAAATGATTTATTTGATTCTAAAAGCGGGTCCAACTACTTTTGAAAACACTTTAGATCACGATTGAGCTTGTATGATCGATGTTTTTTACTTGGCAATGAATTCACGAAAATATTTTATGATTCTTGGATCATTGAGAAGTATTCTATACTGCATGATCTGTAATTACCTTTGTTCCGAAGTGGCTACAACTGAATACTATGTCATTGAGATTTCTTTTTACCTGGCGATTTGAGGTTCACGTAGTACAGAATTAACCCATGTCCCGTGTCGAATAAGTATAACTATAGGGGTTATAAATGTTTCATAATTTAAGTCTACGTAGGTATCTGCCAACATAACTTTTAAATTGGCAAGTTTCCAATTCAATACAAGATTTTGATGTTAATTGAACCGGTCATTAAGATTGTATGCTTAAAAGCGAAACCAAACATCTAAATGATTTATCTAGCTGCACTAGATTTGATTCCACTCTGTATAAAAAGGCTGAAGATGTTTAAAAAATGTTTGGTGGCAACCATTAATAATCACTTTCCATTTTACGTATATTTGAGGATATTTATTATAAAAAGAAATTTAAATTACATTCAGATGCTTACATTTATGGTGATGGATTGCACTTACGCTTTTTATAAGATCATAGTATCGCTTGATATGCTTCAGCACACGCTTAGGCGATTTTTGCAGCACATGCGTTTTGTTAAGCTTCTTTAATATCATTCACAAAAAGGCCAATCCTTTCTAAATTTCTCTTGTACATTTGCAGTACACTCGTGTCTGATTCCGATTATTATTTAGAGCCAACCCGATAATAGTAAAACTTATTCTTATCATTGCCATTTCATTCCCACATCTCACCCTTTCATGCCTTTCTCCCACTTCATTTATCCCTACTTAACCTTTCAATTACACTAACAAGCCAAGCTTTACCCGTGTGCTTTGTGCGTCCAAACTTGGACTTGTGGTGTGTATTGTGGCCTTTTTGCTGTAAAACCCGCCAAGCTTCTATGTCGTGTGGTCGATCAACTTGGAATTTTTTTGCCGTGTGACAACTAACACTGTACTTATTGGCTTTCACAAAACTGTTGCTAGAAAAATCTATGAAATCTTTGAATTGCGGGTTACTTGAAGGAATTGCGAAAATATGGTTTTTGTTCCATCTTGATCTTTAATATCTGGCAACATTCAAATTGTTTAGTTTATTGCAAGGATTGGAAATAGTACCTATCTAAATGAGTGATTAAATTATATTAGAGGTGAAGCTACCGATACTTTACTGATCACAAAAACAGTTTCTAAAGTATGTGGAGAATGTTGCTAGCTCGGATTATTGTACTCAGCTTATTAGCAATTCTTAATTTAATGATTATATCTGGAATTTACTTGCAAAACATATGTTTGACGAAATATATCGACTTTATTATGATAACGTTCAGTGGTATAATTGCTTATTGGCTGAGTAACGTTGAATATTGTTGCAAACAAATGGAATGTTGGTGTAAAATGTCCCCCGTTTTCTTCCTTTATGTGTATTCTATCCAAGAATGACTTTCCCTACCATACTCGTATTAGAAACATTTTATTATTGTTTCATTAGATCATTTTACTTCTGCTGAACGCTGAGGTTTCTGTTACGATCATTTTGGATCTCAATAGACGTGAAGATTTTTTTATACCTATATAGTTTTTTAGTGCAACCACATAGTATATATATATATATTCACAATATTAATATTATCTGGCCTGGAGGTTTGCAGAAAGCAATGTATTCCATCAGACTTGGTAAGTACGTACCTACTTACATCTTTTCTGTTTATATTATTTTCCCTAGTCCCTGAGCCAATAAGTGTTAATAAGATATCAGAGAGTTCAGTGTATAGAGGTTGGAATGCTGCACCTACATATAAGATATTCCATACCTGAATAATGCTTGAGAGAATAAACATCTTCTAGTCAGCTTTATATAAGGTGACTAAAAACAAATGTAGAGAGCTATTATAAGTTACTTATTTTAATGTAAGTAGGTCCATATGTATGTAATGTGGTAATGGGTACAATGTTATAGGTGAAACTTCGGTCATGTCACTAACCTCACAATGTTTAATCACTAAATATTGCACAGCTCTAACTTTCATTGTGAATCTATTTCATGTTCTTCAGTTATGCACGCAATCAAGTAAAACGTAGGTGAATAGATTAAAATCCAAAAGTGACAATGCCCATATAAAAAAAATATATAGTGAGTTTTCACATAGTGCATAAGTTATTAGAATTTAAAAATATATATATTTTTAATTTATACTATTAAATATAATTTAGTTCATCTCACTTCACCAGAAGATATAAAAAAGATTAAAATAGTTGTTATGATTCGATTTTTCTCTTCCAATAAATGCAATTATTAGATGGCTACTACTGGCCCCACCAATGTTACTTGTCAGGCAATATTTTCTTTACATTTGCATCTATTCAATTTAACAAAATTGGGTGTTGTACCGTAAAGCCCCAACATGACAAGCTATGGCCACTCTATAGCTTGATGTCATTGCGACCACTGCTAATACCACACCTACTGTTATTATATTAGCTTAAAACACCAAGCTAGGGGCCATCCGCTACATTAGATATTTTTAATTGCAGCTTTGATCAACGTTCATTCAATGTAATGGTACTGGGTGGATTTACCTTTCCTTGTAAAAAGGAATAAATTCAAGAAGAATCCTACAATTTTACGATTTACCTTTCCTTGTAAAAAGGAATAAATTCAAGAAGAATCCTACAATTTTATGTGGAATCCGAAATCGCTTAGTTACGTATTACCGAATGCATGGGTAGAATTCAGTGGGCCCGATTGTTCTATTCTCACGTGCCGGGCTTTTCGTGTTCATTAAATGGCTTGTCATATAGCGTATTAGTATAAAACTTCTAATTGCTATCAATAAAGCGGAAATTCTGAAAATTATTAGGGGGAAACAACTAGGCTATTTTTACTAATTATAATTAATTATTGCCTCAAAGGCCATTCCTTTTTAATGCGTTCCAAACAAGAAACTTTGTAGGGGTCCGACAGGTTCAGAACCTCGTTAAATTGTCTAAATATATGAGACTACAGAAGAATGGGCATTGTCCTTTCGATTTCAGGTTAGATAATCCAACATAATCTACAAAATTGTATACCGAGCTGCGTGCATCTTATCAATATTTTGCTATAATATCAAAAAATTAATAATGACATAAGTCGCAAATAATGAAGCCAAGATAAATGAAAAACAAAATTAGTCCAATAATTAAATTCCCAGACAGGAGACACGTCCAGTCAGTGTTCAAATAAGTCTTATAATTAAATGCCCCGACAGGAGGTACTTCCAGTCAGAGCTTAAATTATTCCTATTATTAAATATCCATACAGAAAACACGTCCAGTGTGAACTTAAATAAGTCCCATTATTAAATGCCCAGACATGTGATACGTCCGTAGCAGTAGCTGGTAGGTGCTCCGTAGTGCCCCCGCCCCCCCCCCCCCCGAGCCCCGAGCCCCGCGGCCCTCAGCCCCCGCGCTGCCACCGCCCGCCCGCCGCAACGCCAACATTTCATTTGTGCAGCAACTGCTATTGTGCGCGACGCAATCGCTGTTCACGTGCGACACGGGCGGCGGCTCCGTCAGCGGCTCCGACGGCAAGGAGGTCGCCACCGTCGCCGCCGGCTCGCCCAATTCGGTCCAGGTACAGAGGTTCCGTGCCGCGAACTCACGTTACAATTAGAGTATGGTCCAATTTGGAAAGCGTTCCGAATCAGATTGCACGCTTAAAGCTCGATCATAAACGATTCGGATGGTTTGTGTGCCCGCTTGAAGAAACAAAACAAAATATATAAAACAAATGACAATAGGTGTAGTGGTTCACCTTAAATTTGAATATTACATTCAATTCCTCTAAGTTGAACTTCAAAGTTCACCCGAGAGCCGGTTTGTGAAACAACTTAGTCATAAGACGATCGTCAAAATGAGACATTGACAGTTGTACACACAGTGCCCCACCTCCAAAGCGTGAGCACTGAGTACGGCATTAAGTGATGTGCCACTTGGTTTACTTTACATTGTGCAACGAAAGGTTCAACGAGATGTCCGCGTTTGGTTATCAAATACTAAAAGATGATGAAGAGAATCCTATAAAAACGATGCATAAAAAATATTTATCAGAAACACAAGGTACGTTGCTGATAAATACCTTTTTCATTGCTCTCTGTGTGGCTCGTTGCCATCTATTTATTACTTTGGTATTTTAAATGCACAGTACTTTGAACTTGCAAAAAGTCAGCAATTAGTTTAAAAAGCAAAACAATTTTGTTTATAAATCTACCATGAAAAGGTAAATGTGTTGTGGTTCAGTAAAAATATATTTTCGCAATCCTAACCAAAACCAATAGATACAAAGAAAAAAAGTTGTCCGGACAAAAAAAGGATCAAGAAGCAATTCTACAACAATCTGAAAACTATAATCCAGTAATGAATTCTACATTTGGTGTAAAGAATGTATGTTAACATTGTTGGATGTTGCAGGCTCCTCTGCTCTCCGTAGACTGTAAGAGTAATCCACCGACGTATAGCTTCGTTCAGGGCTGGCAGCTGTTAGCGCTCGCTGTCAGTTTGTTTGTACCAAGAAACAATCGGCTACTCTGGTACTTGAAGCTGCATCTGAGTAGAAATTCCGACTCCAAGTAAGTACTACTTTTACCGTCTGCTACCACTTTGAAACATACTCGTATCATGAAGGACCAAATTCCTGCTATAACAGAGTGTAGGTTTAATTTCAGAGAGATTTTTCATAATAAGGTATTTTTACATCGGTGTAAGTCATTCTTTTGACAAGATAAGGACATGTACACATGTGGCCACAGGAAATTGTAATGATATTTAACGGGACACGTGAATTCCAGAACGGAGTGTGGTAAATATGCGGCGTACTGCGAGCGCGCGCTCGAGCGAACGATACGAAATGGCGGCCGCGAGGACAAGCCTTCTCGGATGGAGGTGCTCTCCATTCTACTCAAGAACCCCTACCACCACTGCCTGCCACACGCAATACCCGTCCACATGCTCAATAATACTTATCAGGTCTGTGTGCATAATTATATTGTAGTCTACGCAGTGGAAATAACGAATGTGCACTGAGGGAAAGTTATAGTCATGCTTTTTCATACCTTTTTGAAATTGAGGACAATTCGACGTTCGCTTCATATTGTCGTCAATCACAAAGTAGAATGTAGTTATGAATTATTACTGTCCAGTGTAACAATGTGAAAAAACATGACTTTAACCTTACATTAAAGCAGGGTTTCTTAACCTCGGGTCTATGAGGGTCCCTGACATGAGTGCTGGTGGTCTATGTTTGATATGAGCAAAAATATATAGTTTACTGCGTGTAATCGTTCTAAAAAAAATTGGTAAGTATTTTTCTTTTTAACATGCTTTTATTCTGTGATAATAGTAGTTATTTTTTTTAAAATGCCTCGTTTTCTTTTCTTTTAAGTGAGTTCAAAAAGGGTCCATCATAATTTGGAAATTCAGCAAGTGATCCATGGCTACAAAAAGGTTAAGAAACCCTGAATTAAAGGATATATCCAAACCGAGATTCAGTTGCTCTTTAAATGTAAACAAAATTAATATTGTTTATTGTTTATTCATCATCCATAGACAATACACTGCACTCGGATTTGTCATATTTTATCATTAGCCAGTTTGGAGAAATCCCAGCGAAGAAGAACTGGAAAGAAACTCCGCTGGTTTTTTTTTTTCAACGTCCACTTAGTCTAAATTTACAAAAGTATTTAAACTCACAGATAAACACGCTAAATTAATATGAATTGAAGAGAATCAGCAATTCATGTCATATGCAACAGTTCATGACAAATATCAGTTTATTAGTAAAGACCATGCCCGCCATCTAGAATTTTGCCAATTGGAGCAAGCCAGTCCCCACAAACAGCACCCGTTCACGAGCATCACGCCAGGCACAGCCATCGCCTCTATCAACCATATTTTAGGGAAAGAGGAGACCCGAACCCAGCGTCGCCGCAAGTAGGGACCTTAAAGCGATGCACTACTCCAGTGGCAACATGAAAAAGTTGTGAAAGCTCTGTACGATTTAGTTTTAATACGATTAATATATTATTATATAATATTTATATAATATTATTATATATAATATTTGTTATCACTGGTTTCAAACATTTAATATATTAATGTTTGAAACCAGTGATAACATATATTATTGTTGATTAGAGTTTTCCAATATTTATTTTTTGATTACTGTTAAAACGAGTAGCATAGTACGATTCACATCACATCAGAGTCAAACAAACTATCTTATTCCAATTATTATCATTATGGACAATCATTTATTCATCTCAGGCTTCTGAGCGACGTATCCTAAATTCAAACTTTCATTGTGTTTTCTTTTTACTATTTTTGGAAGCTGGCAATATCCTTTTTTCTCCGAAACCTCTCAGAAACCTAAATACTTATTTGAAAAGTTATATATTTATTTAATAGAGGTTAGCCTCGTTTGTTCTAGATTCTATAGATATTTAATAAAAAAACAAATTTAACAAAAAAAATAACCGACTTCAAAGGAAAAGCACTAAAAAGTAAAAAATAATTTCCATTTTTGTAGTTACGATTTCTGTTATTTTTTGAGTCGGCGTCAGCCGGACACGCGCTGCGCCAATCAAGAGAAACTAACCTAACCTAACCTAACCTAACCTAACCTAACCTAACCTTGGCTGACACCGACTCAAAAAATAACAGAAATCGTAACTACAAAAATGGAAATTATTTTTTATTTTTTAGTGCTTTTCCTTTGAAGTCGGTTATTTTGTTTGTTAAATTTGTTTTTTTATTTGTTTATTTTTAGTGAATCTGAAGTACACTTACTAATTTGTAGACGTCCTTTCCAATAAAAAAAGAATCACCGAAATCGGTTGGCGTTATATTGAGTTATTCGTCCATTTGTCGCGCACATCTTAATACAAATTTAAGACTTTTATGATTTTCTCATGGGTATCATTGTCAGAACTTAACCAAATTAAAATGGGACCACTTGGGAAGCACTAGCTATCATTTAAAAAAATAATCATCAAAATCGGTTCACCCAGGCAAAAGTTATGAGGTAACAAACATAAAAAAAAAAAACAAAAAAAACAAAAAAAAAAAAACATACAGACGACTTGATAACCTCCTCCTTTTTTTGAAGTCGGTTAAAAACATTCAGTGGAATGTTTCTTACTTAACGCTGATATCTCATGCGCTCCAGGTTGTAAGTTTCGACGGCTCGACGACTGTTGAGGAGTTCCTATCGACGCTGAGCTCGGAGATCGGGTGCCGCGACGCGCAAGTCTCCGGGTTTATGCTCTTCAGTGACGACCCCATAGAGAAGGATCTGGAGCACTACATAAAGCCTGATAAAAAGGTGAGTACTTATGAGTAAGTATATGAGTAAGGTGTATACCATAAGCACCTTATCAGGTGTTAATACCATAAATTTACTCAACACTTTACAATGAAATGGTCGTTTAAGGTGGCCCATCCCGCTCATCTCCCCATACAAAAGGGGAAAGAAGATCAGGCCCATATTTCTTGTCAAAGATCCCAAATTTTGCTCGAAATAGCTTTATTTGATCGAACTAGATGTCTGATGACCGTTGGCATCGTAAAATTGTGTTTGGTTTCTAAGTTATAAGGTCCGAAAGTTTGAATTTTTCGCGCGTTTTATACAATAACTTCGGAGGTGGATTACGCAATGATAAAGTAAGAACATCATAAAAAGATTAGTCATTAGACATAGCTTATTTAATCAAGATTTATAATCTATTTGGTTTTTGTTCGATTTTTTACTACAGCGGTCGTGGTTTACTTTTAGCTATAAGTCGTTTTGAAATTAAAATTTTCGTAAATCTTACCAAATCATACACTATGCACATTGTCTTTTTTGTGGACATGTTGCATCTTCCTCATCACGGAGCCTGTCTTATTCTTTGAAACAGAGAAGGTCCCAGAGCGCAACAGCACGGTTTTGTACCGTGACCGCGAATGAGTTAGGCCCGCCGGGTTGGGCCGCCTCAAGGCGCTAGGACTGGCCAACTACTCGCGCCATACAAATGCACTTTTTAACAAATGTAATAATATGTAGTGAAACGCTTCAGAAAATCCAAATAGAACTCCAGACTGATAATGGATTGTTAATATTTTTTGATTCCATCATTTATTTAAATAATAATAAAAATAAAAAAGTTGATTTTTCTCATTAGAAATCTGAAAGTAATTCGATTAATAGATATAAGCAAAAACAGCATATATGCATAAACAAAACATTCCATTTGCTATTAGATTTCTACATTTAGTCAAAAAAGTTCGGAAATGGACACCGTTTCCGCAATGTATTTTGTATAGAAAAAGGTAACATACATTAACGAAAATAGGTTGATTAATAGACAAGGAATCATATATTGTAAGAATGACACTTATAATCGTCAGACTTAGTTAGTTAACTTGGGGTGCCTCGTCTAACTTTGCGATTTGGCTAGTACCAGGGCCTTAACAGCTCGTCAAAAAAATTATGTGCAATTATTGTTGAATTCTTGAACTGGTACTTGCTCTCTTGAAAATGGCTCTAATTTTTTTTTTATAATTAATAAAGATTAACGGGTTTTAGGTTTTTTAAAGATTTTTTACTTGGTCAACCAAATATAATTACTTACATTATCTTATCACACTTACATCTAAAATCTTTTGCATTGTAGCTATGCGACGTGATATCCAAATGGGAGACTGCACTGCGCGAGAAAGGCTCTGGCAAGTTTGAGAACTCACGCGTGATCCGACTCACGTACCGCAACCGGCTCTACTTCAAGCATGCCACGCGCACCGAGACGGACAAAGAGCGGTTGCTGCTCTGCTACCAGGTCAACCAGCAAGGTGAGCAATCTTTGGAAAACTCAACCATTAAATGTCCATCTGTATTATAAACACACTGCTAAGCTGCTGCCTAAGCTGATATGTGTAAATCTTATTTTTCATTAGTTTAAGTTGATCGTGTTTTGTTTGCGTGTAGAAAGATTTTTACATAGGTAGTGTTTGGTAACACATACATTTTAATTATGATAAAATTTGGTTTCACATAATTATGTGCAACAATCATCTATCTGTTGACGCTTGGCAAAATTGGAAGTCAAAATGTAACAATTTATTAGTTTTCGATGATTTGGCTTTCCGAGAAATACCTGCAAACACGAAAATGTATTTAATTGATTTAAAATTCAAACCACGTTCACACTTTCCTATGCTATTACTATCAACCCACAACTTTGCCTCTGGTTTAATTTTGGTCATTGTACTTTATGTATTTCACAAACGATGAATTTATTATAGCGTAAGGAAGCCTCCTACCATTGAATAGAAAATTAAGAGAAGTGGCATGCGCTCCATATCATGTCTCAATCATATGGTCAAAGTGATCATATAATTTGTATGGGAACCCAGTGGCGCGTCGAATGCCACACATTGCTATCGCGCGCGAATGTACTCTAAAAATATGTTCGTCAAGTTAGTACTTAAACCCTTCAATATGTCTGCGACTATATTTGCATGTGGCATGTACATTTCAGTTGGGTCAATAACATTTAGCAGATGTATGTTCACATGTGTTGCTGTTCGACATTCACTTGATAAACTGTGAAGCATTAAAGACATTTTACATTTGTATTGATTAGAATGTGTCGTATTGCAGTGGTGGAGGGCCGGTTCCCCGTGACGCGCGAGCTGTCAGCTGAGCTGGGCGCGCTCATGGCGCAGCTCGACATGGGCGAGTACGCGGCGGCGCCCCCCCTCCCGCCCGCCTCCACCGCGCACCACCCGCAGCCCCTCGCCGCGCGCTTCTACCCCTATCGCTACCGAGCCGCGCGCTCCAACGAACAACTCCGGTTCGTGTACATACATTCTGTGCCCTGCATCCCGCGACATGCTTCATTACTTAGTTAACGGTTATGGACTTATTGTTTCCATTAACTTGAGTTAACAGCCATGAACAGCCACATAGTTAAAAGCATTGTATTGCTGTTTTCTGCGCATGTCCTGCTGCAAACCAAAAAAAAATTTTTGAGAGCTTAGCTGTATCTAAGAGATGTTGCCTTATCAGAGCATCTAACAAGCGCTCACCCAAAAAAGCTAGATAATGAGGAAAACATATATTATTGGACAAATACTTATTTGCTGGTACTGTGGTTAAGCCGGTATATTTGGGACTATGTCCAGCTATATGATTTTTGAGATTGTAATTAATCTTGCAGACTGTGATGACATTTCATATTCAGGAACATTTATAATTATCTGTGAATCAATAACAAATTAAGTAAACAAAGCTGTAAAAAGAAATACTTTATAAATATACTGCAAGGCTGGACTTTAACCAGCAAGCACACCTTTCACGGGCACTGTGTCTACCAATTTCGCCTCTATACCCATAATTTGTAATTCTACAGTTTGGTTTTGTGGAGGCTATCATCTTTCCTTTTGCTGTTTATTGTATCATAGCCCCGTAGGTCTTCGGTAGGTCTCGCAGCCTTTTGCCACTCTTAATGACCAGTGTCACGTGGAGGAAGTCCACTCCCTGTTCTAGAATGGACAGGTACCGGAGCTGTAATGCCGCTCACCGCCCGCTGCCAAAGTTGCTAATGTTTCAATCCACGCTCGGGACGACGGATAAGCTGACTCCCATACACGGAGGATAGAGATACAGAGGAGATGGCCTAAGCAAACTGGGTCTGTGTCCACCAAGTGGGTCGCTACGTCACAGCCCACGTGATAAGAAGGCGTGGCTTAGCGACATTCGGCGTTGGCGGTGTTAGGTTGTGCGACAATATTATGGCCTGCGGCGCAATTTTCAGCGAACAGTCGATTACTCGATGACATTTTGTGTAAAATGTTGCAGACATTACACAGGACAAAATAATCTAAAGTTTGTAGATGGAATTACGTTTTATTTGTCCGTAAAACATCTCATATTTTATCATTTGAGTCAATATTCGAGCATTGTATCGATGCTCTTGCTATGTTCCGATAGATGGCGCGCAATCATTTTCTTTTTACGTTAAGAAATGTTGATCTCATGATGCAAATTTTAATCAAATTGTTAAATTAAAATTATTTGAATCTGCGCGAAGGCATAGATTTAAATTTCGAAGGTTTTTTTATAGAAAAAACACATAGTAAAATTTAAAAGGCGCCATCTAGTTGTAGTCTTGTAACCACTAAGAATAGCTCTCGGAATAGCTGCTACCAGAATATGGATTTCGCAAAAATGGGCGGTGCATGACCCCACCATGAAGCGACTTTCCCCCCGCTTCCCCGCAAAGTGTCACACTGCGATCCTTAGTAATATGAGTTAAAAGCATCTCCTCTCTATCTCTATCCTCCGTGCTCCTATATCTCTAGAATGGTACCGAAATTGTTCAGTCAGCTCACTCACTTCCCGATGCACATAATGCATCTCTCTATTCCCATGCTATGCGGCTGGATAGGCCGGCACAATTACTAGTTTTTGCACTTCTAGTTCTCCAGACTAGCACCGGAGGTATCATCAAGCACTGACTTTCGCCAGGACCTTCCAACTTAACGAGGACAACTCACTTGCCTCGCGTCTCTTTCCCTCTGCAGCCCATTATGACTTGGTACTAGGAACTGTCGCTGCGCGCGGAACAGACACCCGAACGCACATGTTTTGTCGGGAAGACAACATTGCCAGCTCCTACAGCTCACCACATGCCCCAGCGAGTCCAACCTCAAATGTTGGGAAACAAAGACCGAAGCCGACGATCGGCTAAGCCCCAACTACCGCGGTACTCTGGTCCAAAGAACCGGACCCGTAGTTCCGGCTGCGAGCCCTATCCGATCGAGTCCTTCAGATAGGGACAGAATTCTTCTACAGTCCCTCCTCCGATAATCAATGCCTCCTTCTAATATATTCTGACCATCTTTGCGATTTACAGGGAGCTCGAGGAACGGTTGCGTGCCAAGTGGAGTGCGCTGAAGGGTCGCAGCACGCAGGACTGTGTCCGCATCTATCTCAACTGCACGAGAAAATGGCCATACTTTGGCGCGACACTCTTCCAGGCTCGAGTGAGTCTCTCCTCTTGTGTGCATTGTTGTGTGATAGAATGGTTAAACGCAAACCCCCAAGTCGTAGCAAGATATTATTTGTGTGGTAAAGTGGTAATAGGTAGGTATAATGTGTGGAAACTTTTCCATGATTTTATTGATTTTGGTCATATTACTTTGATAAACATGTGGTGATGACCACATGTTAACAACCAGCTTCACTTGTAAATACTGGGAAATTCAATTCAATATAATTGCACCCATTCTGCGTGGTGAGTAAGGTGTGATTTAAAGTGGAAATCTTGAAGATTATTTCCACTCCACGTCACATAGCGCAACTGCGTGCTAGCAGGCGTCTTGGATATGGGTTCCACTTGTAAAAGCTTGGATATGGGTTCCGCTTGTCGACAGCCGCCTTGCAATGTCGGCCACGTCCCCCGTTGTTACAGATCAAGGAGCCGGAGCTGTCGCTGGTATGGCTGGCGGTGTCGGAGGAAGGAGTGACGGTGCTGGAGCTGGCGACGATGTCGGTGCTGGCGCGCTACGCGCTCGCTTCCATCGGCCTGTTTGGCGGCCACCAGGACGATCTCATGATGCTGATCGATGGAGACGACGCGCACACACCCGTACAGAAGATGCTCATCAGTCTCAGCAAACCCAAGGTTCTTACGATATATCTCAACATATATTTTATTATTTCGTCGTACTTATATTACATATTAAGGTTACAATTTATTAAACCATAGGCTTTTGAATTAAACCTAAATACTTCACAATCTAAAAATATATGGCGATATCCAAATCCTATACTGTGAAAGGGATAACATTATACCTGCCTCAAAGTCGCCTTTATAATAATAATAATTAATATTAGAATACTAGCATCTTAATGCTGATGCGTGCCTACTGATTGTGTCTCCGTAGATGGCTGAGCTGACGCACCTGATAGCGGACTACAAGAACGCGCTACAGCGGGTCGGCGGGCCGGGCACGCCGCAGACGAGCTCGCTCACGCGCAACGGCAGCCACCGCTCGCTGCGCAAGCCGCTCGCCTCCACGCTGCCGCACCCCGCGCACCCCGCGCACCCGCTCTCGCACTCGCACCACGCGCACCACAACACGCTCGGCTCGCACGCCACCACGCTCACGCTGAGCTCGCGCGCCACCTCCGCCGCGCACGCGCTCTCCCACGGCCAGCCCGACATCCTCAAGTCGACGCCCGACCACAAGAAGCGGAGCCACGCGCACGACGCCGCCGCGTGATCCCGCACGCTGCGACTGTGAGCGAGCTACTCGACTATGAACGTTGCCCGCTCACGTCCTAAGTCTATCTTCGCTGTGAATTCGGTATTATTTATGTTCAGACTCAAGTGCATCCTTTTGTCAGGACCAAGAACACATTGTGCTGAGCTTAGTGTGAGGTTTCAACCTTTACTGAAAATTATAGTGGGTCAAGGAGTATATAATATCAATGCGGAATAAGCTAGTTTAGGCTCGAGTACATCCCTCTGTCTGGACAACGAACACATCGGAGTGAGTTTCGAGCTATCCTGAAAATGATTGCGTTCATTGACAGCTCTAGTTTTCGTTTGTTACATGTTGATCATATGTAACAATGAATAGGTAGACTTATGTCCAAATCGTAATAATAAATACTGCGGACTGTATATGAATGAATTGGATGTGTCCGAATATGATTGATACCAAACGTGGTGCATTTTTTTGTCATTCCACGAAGTACCTACGTCAAGGAACTTTTTGTACGTTGTTATTCGAAGTTATGCTGCCACTTACCACTAGGCAGTAAAACCATGGGTATTGTTGAAATTCAGTATGCTAGTCTATACATAAATAGATATAGAATTTATCTTAGGCCTAACTTGAATTTTGAAGGGCGCCAATGTAACAATTTATTGCATTTTGTAAAGATGACATTATTTTCTTATTTAATTTGACGTTATAAAACATCTGCCACTATTCTTAAGGTATCTCCTAATCGATTTTTTCGATCGAACGTAGCTGTAAAATAGAATCTCGTTACGAATTTCTGTTTATGTAGTCCGCGAATGTTGAGGGACTGATTATATCAAGGTTGTTGTCAGGTAAGAATTTGAATTGCTACATTATATCAAACGTACCAAATGTGAACCCATCTATTTAAAGTATGCTGTATAGATGCCTCTGTAGTTAAGGTGTAGGTTCATTTGATAGAGTATAGAGTCTTTGTATAATAATAAAAAACATGACACTGATTAAGAATGGGGAGATAGTGAGTAGTTTTGCTCATTGTTTCGAATTCGTTGCCACGTAATAACATTTTATGAATTTACTACGAATAACATTTTTCTGATTTAAACGTAGCTAGGCCTATAAAATGCAGGGAACCATTTAGGAATGTAAAATGTTTATTTTAAAAAGTTCTCTTATTTGCAGCTAACATATGGAAATGATATTTAATGTCTATTAAAAGAAAAACTAAATCTCAGGTTACAGTTAACGGGTTATTGAAAGGATTTTTTTACTACTTGGGTGGAATTAAATTATATGTATTTAGTAACTTTTGATACTAATAAAGGACAATTTTATCACAAAATAGACTAATGTCCGCCGTATTGGTAGAAATAAATTGAATACATTACTGTAGATATCTCAGTAGCACTTTTTACATTACACAAACTGTTTATATATGTCTAGAGGTAAAACTGAAAGTCCCCTAAAACATGTTATTATATATATTTTTTTCAAATGTAATTCATACATCGAAAGTGAAAATACCTTAATCAATTTGTTGCTTACAAACTGTCCATAATAGGTAACATCCTACATTGATATTTATGCATAAAACATCATTTAATTCCATGTCCTTTATTATTGACTTATTCGAAAGACTAATTGCATAACATTACATAATGACACAAAATACTACCTACTTGAATATTTTGCAATTTCATTAGCCAGTTTTAGTGCCGAAGCTAGATGTATAAACTGCTTAGTCAAATGCATAGAATCTCAATTATATACAGTTTAATAAAAGGAAGTTATATTTAACTCCGTATGCAGGTGTTTTTTTAATGTGTTTGTGATGATGACAATGCAGAATTCGGGTGTTTACTTAATTTATTGTAATGATTTTTAACAATGGAATAAATCGTACTGAGAGGAAACATTTTATTTTTTACAGCAATAATTATCTTTTTTATGTGTCTGGAGATGAATGGCTAATACCACACCCACCGTCACAATATTAGCCTAACACACCTCATTTTCGAAAGAATTAGATGTTAGGACCTTCCCTTTAGAACACGGCTACAATGAACTGGATCGAAAACACGTACAATTTTTCCTTGCCGCTTCGACCATATTTTGATCCAATGCGATGGTACCAGCCCAGGCGGGCTTAACCCTATAACTATAGAGGAAGGGGACCTACAGGTTAACATGGATTCTGAACCATTGAATAGCTCACATTCGTAACAAAATGCACTGAACCAACTCGGAAAGTGAAATAAAGTGGTGCATGAACAAGGCGGGGAATTGAATCCAGGAGGGTTGCCATGGTAAGTGCTTAAATATGGCTGGTCGCCCGCCTGTATGACCGCAATATGGCGTTTAGTTTCATCTTCTGCCAACTGTCAAACAACGTGTTATTCGGCCAAGTGAACTGAAATTTACCAATTGGCAGGTACCAAATGCCACTAAATGTCACCATCAATCACTCTTTTGCGTGTTCACCTGCTGTTTACCTGGCGAGTTATTTACCATGGTAACCCCATAGAATTCTGGGATTTAAAGGCAAGTCCACCCGCCCCTGGCCAATTGCCGCATTTTTTTTTGATAGTACAAAATATAGTTTGGTTTCCAGGCACCAAACCTGATTATTCCAGAATGTTGTTAAAAATTAAGATTGTTAACTCTTTAAGCTCTTATAAAATTTCGCAACAATTTAAGCAAGTACTTATACATTTATAATTATCAGTTGCAAATAAAACATGGTGGTGATATGTTGCTATCAGTACGTCAAATGAAGCAGTTATGAGAATAACCTAAAGTAATGCTAATAACTAGTGTCAAAAGTGATGTTTCGTCCATACAAAATGTGCCAGTGGAGCGTAAGTTTTAGTTCCAGTTAAGACTATTTAACAGTTAACAGCGCATCGCGACTCGCTCGAGATAAGGATCATTCCGTGGTTGCACTGAGTAGGTTATGTAACATGCTCCATGGCACGGTGAGCCATGTCGGTCTTTACACCACATGACAAGTTCGGAGGCTACGCCAGCCACGAACACGGCTATCAGTGTGGTACCGGTTTGTACCGGTACCACACTGATAGCCGTGTACGGTTTTGTACTGTCGAATTAGAAAACGTCATCCCACAGACTTGAGGGTGTGGGATCCCATAAACTACTCATAAGTTGCGAGTCTTCGATAACGTCAATCTGGGCTAATTTATTATTTTTGTATTTTTTTGTTATACCATACCATTCGCGGGTATTGCGTCTTCCAATTTCGCCACCTGCTGTATACCCATAAATTGGCAAGTTATGAGATTGACCTTGCTGAAATATATTCTGCATTGTTATAATTGAAAATAAAATAAGTAATCAAAATCAAGTTACACGGAGCGCAGTAGGTATTACGACACATAATGCAGTCATCCACTTAGCGCACGCATGCTTGAAAATTTCAATAGCGACCGTAACTTTCGGCGATAATAACTTTAGAAATACTGAATCGATTTTAACAAATAGAATCTATTGACATGTACATAATCATAGCTCTAACCATTGCATTGCGTTACTAATGCGAGCAGCTCCATGGTTCGAAATCCATTTCAAACTGCAGGTGCTAGGTTGTAGGGTCAAGTCCGCAAAGGTTGGTACCATCGCATTGGAAGAAAAGATGGTGGAAGTTGCATTTTCCGTGTTTTCCATCCATTTCAATGCAGCCGTACTCCTAAAGGTAAATTCCTGCCATGGCACCTAATTACTTCAGTAATACAGTGTTTTAGGCTGATATCATGACGAGGGTGGTAGTTAGTGGCCATCCATGTCGTTGAATAAATAAAATTAAAGACAGTGTTAATAGAATGTAAACAACCATTTATTTTTAGATGGTAAAAACAGAAAACATGTTTAAAAAAATACTTGAAAAATACTAAGTTATCAAAACCTAAAACTAAAATATATCTATGAAATTGCACTCGCCAAACAAAAAGAAAAAAACGTCCTGGCAAATTGCAAGGGGATAAATGGTTTTTGGTAAAGATTTGTGATGAAAATATACCATCCAGAGCACTTTTTTTTAATTATAGGTTGAGCTATTTATAAAAAGCATGTTTTGAAAACAAGGAACCACCCATACCTAATTTTGAAAGCATTTAAAATAAAATATTTTTAAGATTTTTTTATGAAAAAGTTTTAATCTGCCATAATAAATAAATGTATAACAGCATTCAACATAAAAAAAAGGCAAAGCCAATATCTGTAAAAACCCAAACCAACGAAAACATAACCCCCCTGTGCAATTGCTCAAAATAATATGTAAACCTTTGAGATACTAAAAACGTTTTCCAAACCAAAAACCTTAATTTGTTCATTTTACAATCCTAAGTAGGCCATTGTTATAAACGTAATATGTAATTTCAGGGAAAAAATATGTCAGGATTTTTTGTCATTTAAATTCAACAAAAACAATATACATATTTTGATATCCCAATTCCGGTGCTAGACAAATAGATGCATTCCACCTTTGTAAGCGCATCAGTTCTAGTTTGACAGCAGTGCCAGTATCGCCATCTATGACATTGTATCGGAACTCCACTCTTTCAAAGTAAATTTAGCCTTCACTTTGAATGTGTTTATGCTTGATTTCTAGAAAAATCATTTTTAATTGAGAGCTTCAGGTGCTTACTGCAATCACTGATTACGAAGGTAATAGAAATGAAGTTGAAATACTTTGTCGCTCTCATTAGTGTTCTGTGCCTCGCGGAAAAGGAACGTGAGTGTTACGAAGTGCTATTGTTAAATCAGAAAGTGTGTAATTCGGTATACCTCAATCGAATTAAGGTAAAAATACATTGTCACAACGAATACTAATATGACTGTTCCAACAGTAAAAACCTGGTCCTAGGGTCCACAGTAAAATGAACAGTCTCCTTTATGTTAGCATGATCTTATAATATAGTTTATCATTCCCATGTCTAGCTGATTAGTTCAGCGGTATTTGTGGTAGCATAGGCCATATTAAATATTGAGCGGGGAATGTGTTTTTCTGTAAAAAAAATTGGAGGAAAGGAGGAAAACCTTTAACTTGGCGTTATATGTGTAGGTATTCAAGTTAACGCTACTTACACAATTAATTCAGAATTAAATCTATTCGGGATTTGAAACGTCATTAGCAAAACCATTTGTGCTGTAAGCTAATGATAAATGATAAACTTGGCCGAGACACAGCTTGGATTTATCACTAGACCGTATAGGCCACGGTCTAGGGGCGGCTGACGCATATCCCTAGGCATAGGGCGGCAATTTTCCACGTTTCCCTCCAAAGTGAAGTGGTATATACTTAACAAAATATCTGTTCAGTGCTGCCGAGATACCTACGTAGTGGAGAGTATTTGGAATGCTTAGCAAAACACCTATCATTTCAATTACTTAGATTAGCTTTAAATGGTAAAATATACCATTGCAAATTATAGCTAATAGCTAGGGTAATAGGTCCAACCAATTATTTATTTCAGGTTAGTTTAACCTAGTGATTATGCCGGCGCCCAGTGGTTAAGTAAGGTCACTCAATTGCATGTCTAGCTTGTAAATTGAAATTTTTTTTTGAATGAATTTAAACAAATTAGGGCAAGTGATAGAGTGAAGTGGCGTGCCTTGGAGGAAGCCTACGTACATCAGTGGACAGCAAATAGCTGAAATGATATTAACCATATTTTTGTGATGTCACTAAACATGGATGGCTAATACCACGCCAGCCGTCATATTAGCACTACGCACCACATTCCTGTAGAAATTCCGTGCAATGCCAGGATCTTTCCCTTGATGAGCATGGCTACATTGAAATGGATGGAACACATGGACAATGTTTAGTAGCCCCTTCGACCATCTTTTCATCCAATGTACTTTCACAGGCCGGCTAAAACCACATGTCTTGGAAGGGGATCCTTCATGGATACCGTACCATGGAACAGCTCGCATTCGTGAAGAAATGCAGAGGTCAAGATTCCTCATTTATATTAATTGATCTCGTATTTAATGCATGGAGTGCCTTTTACATTCAATCACTTGGGGTACTCAACCTCTTGGTCCCGACATTTACAAGCAAATATTCTCAGCTGCATAACATATTAGGTAGCAAACTGTAGCATACATAAATACTGATATAGGTCTCAGATACTTACAGGTTAACAGTCACAAGCTTACAAATATTACTAATGAACACAAATCTAGAAAAAAACGAATCTCATTTCCTTAATGTTTCCTAATAATATACCTTATTGATCAGCCTTAAATTTCACAGCCTTTGTAAAGCCTTATTCTTAGAGCATATTTCTTAAGTAAATTATGGTTATGGTGGTATAGACTTACACAAAAACACAATAATTGCTGTTAGTATACTGACGGTCTATGATCACACAGGGCTAGTATAGGGAAGAGCGGCACAAAAAAAGATGGATGAATGTAATGTTTGACAACGGCTAATGCCGAAAAGATGTAGATGTATTTGGAAAGTGTGAATGCATGGTGGTTTAAAAAATCCGCCTCATAGATTCTTTCGTGAAACTTTTTTGCATTGGATCTCTTCCATATTGCAGTTCTGAAGAGGAAAGAAGACCTCATTGGGATGGCAGATTACACATCCCTCAATACTATGTGCCTGACTATTTAACTAGATTTATCATGTGAAACACTATTTCTTTTGCCTTGCAAAAGTTCATTGGATGTGAACTTAGTCTAGTTATTACATATATAAAATATGAACTATACATATAGTACGTAAATTTACTTATACTTAATAACAGTTCTTAATAAACACTATAAAAATCTCAAAGGATCAACAAATGTAAAAAAAATAGTAATCTCAAGTCGCTGGAATTCAGAACACGCGTATAACGTGGTGCGGTATTTGAACCGTTTACTACAAACTAGATATATCTATAAAGTGGCTTCAGTGACACAAGAACAAATCAACCACCAGCGGATTCAGGAGGCCAATTCCTTCCCCTAAGGGGTATAGGTGGTGCTTGAGATCAGAATGCTTCCAGAACATGGAGCAGCCCTTTTTGCAGTAATTCTAACAGGTGGGATGATCGACCCACATTGCATGCGCGCCTGTGAAACCAGAAAGAACGAGCTAACGCTTATCCCTCAAGTGGCGCTTGAGCTCGGAACATTTCCGAAACTTAGCGCGGCACTTGCCGCACTCGTTTACGTTCATCAGGATGCCGTGCTTAGCCCACTGGTAAGTCCACTTGAGGCCCACGCTCGAGAAGCGCATGCGGCATCTGTGAAACGAGAACGAACGAGCTAATGCTTATCCCTCAAGTGGCGCTTGAGCTCGGAACACTTCCGAAACTTAGCGCGGCACTTGCTGCACTCGTTTACGTTCATCAGGATGCCGTGCTTAGCCCACTGGTAAGTCCACTTGAGGCCCACGCTCGAGAAGCGCATGCGGCATCTGTGAAACGAGAACGAACGAGCTAACGCTTATCCCTCAAGTGGCGCTTGAGCTCGGAACACTTCCGAAACTTAGCGCGGCACTTGCTGCACTCGTTTACGTTCATCAGGATGCCGTGCTTAGCCCACTGGTAAGTCCACTTGAGGCTCACGCTCGAGAAGCGCATGCGGCATCTGTGAAACGAGAACGAACGAGCTAATGCTTATCCCTCAAGTGGCGCTTGAGCTCTGAACACTTCCGAAACTTAGCGCGACACTTGGTGCAGTCGTTTACGTTCTTGCGGATGCCGTGCTCAGCCCACTGGTGATCCCACTTCAGGCGCATGCTCGAGAAGCGCATGCGGCAACTGTGGCACGAGAACGAACCCTTGCCCTTGCTCTTATGGTGAACGTTGACATGCTTCTTCAGGTTTGACTCGAAGTAGTATTCCTTGCCGCAGACGGCACAATGAAGCGGCTGCGTCTTCTTGTGGTAGTCCATGTGCTGGCTGATCATCTTCTTCGTGTTGAACTTTCTCTTGCAGGTGTCGCACTGGTACACTTCGGCAGCTCCGTGCACCTTCTTGTGTTTGGAGTAATTGCTGGAGTCGCTGAATGTCTTGTTGCAACGGTCGCACTGGTACAGCCGCAGCTTCAGGTGGTGGCGCAGATGGGCTTTCAGTTTGTCCACTCTGCTGAAGCGCCCGCCTTCACAGAGTTGGCACCGAAAAACCGGCACCCCGCTGGTGCAGTGGTTGGCCCGGTATGTCTCCTGGACCACGTGCTCGATCGCATGCCGCTTAAAGTCGGAGCCACGGTCGAAATGCTTCTCACACTCCGTGCAGTCCTGCAACAAGGAAGAGTGTGGTCTGGTGGCTGGTACATGCGTAGGCACTACAATAACCTGAAATATTTCATTAATTGCGCCCAAAAGAAACCCGCTGACGCAATACAATACGCAGCGTAATGTTCGAGTCCCTATTGGAGAAAGATTACTGTTGGGGGCGATCATTTCTATAAATAATGCATATACACCAGCTGTGCCCTTTGCTCCGCCCGTGGTAAAGTCTGACGGTAGATAGTTGGTTTTCCCTGACTTCACTCATATTGAACCCCACTACTCCCCCGCAATTAAAGATAAAATTGTCAGATCCTTTAACCCTTTCCATCCCCTTTCCAGGTAATTTAGCGTGACCGTTAGTAATTATTAATTGATTGGAAGGATCACTTATTGATCAAGCACCAAAACATTTACATCAAAATAGAGTATGTAAGTACTCAAGCTATAGGCACCCTTAATTTTTCCCCAAATTCTTTCATATTAAACAATACTGCTCACCTGTCAGGCGATTGAGCTTAATAGTAAGGAGCCTATCATTTATGGGAAGAATTAGACTATAGGTATGAACTGCATCAAAATCGGATAACTGGTTCTCGGGTTAAAAGCAGCAGGCATTGGGCTTTTAAGCGTTAGAGCGGAGTGAATAGTTCCTAGTTTAAATGTATTAGTGATCAAACACGTCACTTTTTGAAATGTTTAACGTGTTGAAGAAATTTTAAGATCGATTTGCAAAAAAATTACTCGCTCCAGATGTACTAAAGTAAAATTAAGCAATTTGAAGATTTACATACCCGAACCAATTTCTTTTTAACTTTGGCGTGTTTATTTTTGGTTTCCGTCTGTATAATGTTCGATACCACCTTATATGCCGATTCAAGTTCTTTACTAGTACTCGTGTGAATCACACTGGACCCAACGTTATCATCTGACAAATCTTCTGCATCAAAATAATCCTTTTCTGTACAATATTCGGGCATTAATTCATCGCACTGCCGAAGATTAATCACATCATTCTCTAACTCCTCTCGAGGTATGTTGCTGACAACGACCAGTCCGATCTTCTCTTCTATGATTTCATTCACTAGCTCCTCGTTTTCTTCATGAACGGGCATATCTTGTTTGAGAAAGTTTTCATCCATAATGCACTCATCAAGGCGTATCTCTTCGATAGAGGAGTGCCCTTCCTTGTGGGCACTCCATTCTGATCGGTCACGACACGTGAACTCGCATTTGTCACACCCGAAAACGGAGTGTTTCTTCGAAGCGTGCATTTTAAATTGCGCATCCGTTTCGTACGTCCTCGCGCAGTATTCGCAGCTGAATTTCCTGCTGTGGATTCTCTGGTGAGCCTTCAACGAAGCCTTGCTGCCGAGCACCTTGGAGCACTTGGAACACGCGAGTTCGGGGACCGAGTGCGCTTGCATGTGCGACTGCCAACGCTCCCGATACGAAAACTTTCGCAGGCACTTGTCGCAGTAGAAGTTTTCGGAATCCTCAAGCGTTGTAATGTTGGACTTTTCATTGTGCTTGGTCCTCGAATGAGATCTGAGCTTCAGCAAGGAAGTAAATGTTTCATCGCATGACGGACAGGGGTGCTTTCCTTTGGGTTTGCTAGGCGGACAATCCGAAAGGGAAATGTGATCTAAAACAAAACCAGTTAGCGGTATAAAATGTAATCTACATTTGGATTATTTAATAAATGTGATTATTTTAGTTATACAACTGCTCAGAAAGATACATTAACGATTGGTTCGTTCGGTTTATCCTCATTTTTAATTTTAAACTAGAAATTAAATTCAGTAATTTTTAGTGCAATCTATCAGAAACTCTTTGCACTGCTTTGCATCTACTTAGGCTGAGATAAATAGTCGTCACCGAAACTAATGCTAACGCAAAGTAGTACTTTGTGACGTCACTTTGACACGTTTTGTAAATTGACGTCACAAAGTACTACTTTTCGTTAGTCTGAGTTTCTGTTACGACTATTTATCTCAGCCTTAGAGTCAGCCAAATAAATATTTAACCGAAAAACCAGATGGTGCCGTCTTTAAAGATATGTTTCGTAATTTGTATTTTTGAACTAGACGACATGTCAAACAGTAGGCAGGCAGTTTCTTTTACAGATACCTCTAGACATATTATGTATTAATTGGCAGTAGTTCTGCAATCATAATCATGTATGTAATGAAGATACAATGTATGTTATCTGTGCTAGTATTGGGGCAAACATCAAAACACTCACCAAGAGATTCGTCCATATATTTGTCGACTTCGTCGTTCATGGCGCGACAAGTTTCCGGATCGACATATTTGAGATTATGGCCATAATCCGTGTTCTCCTCAAAGAAGAGGATGGTCTGTCGCTCACCGCTGTATGGTTTGTCAGTGGAGAGAATCTCCACAAGGGCATCGTGGTCGGTGGTATACTCCAGAGTGAGACTTTCGAGGTCTTTGTACACGATGTCATCGGGCAGTTGTGCGAGGAAATCGCTCGTAAGTTTGTCAACATTGTCAGCGACTGACGGTAACTCATTGTTATTTGGATCATTGTACTGTTTCAAGTGGGTGAGCACCTGAAATGTAATGTAATTTTTAAGAGGATAATGAGGTGATAAAGTAGCATAAAATGGCTCATGCCTATTTCCTTAATCAAATTAAGAAATATTTTTCTGAAATTTTGCACATTACATAAATCAATCTGAGAGCTGCATATCTACGTTTTGGTTTTTTTTGATAACTTAACTTGTATCAATGATTTACGTCTTTTTTTAGATATACGTATTCACGGATTTAATGAATTAAGAAAATAGAAACATACATAAACTTAGAGCCACGTTCTAAGCAAATTCATTTAACATGCAAAATATCGGAAAAATATTTCTTAATTTGACTGAGGAAACATGCACATGCTATTTTATGGAAAATGATCACCTCATTATCCTTTTTAAGCATGGAACCTCGATTTCAGAAAATACATTTTTATTTAAAATAATTTTAACTTTTAAAAACATACTTATTTTCAAAGGAAAAATATTTCGAACCTAATGTAACTTGTATGTTTGTTTGGATTATCACTGTTGTTTGACATATTATTTTGCATTTACGGATAAACAGTGTTCAACTTATTTATTTAGCACAAAGTTTCATCCACCACGCTGTCGACATCAGGATTCGCGACGCGACCTGGAGGACTTCTGACGCTTCGTCCAGTCAGATTTCAACTAAATAAGTAAACTGAATACTGTTTGAAATGTTGTATGAATGTGTGTAAATGTAAAATAATATGTCTAACGTAACTTAACACATACTCACCACGGGCTGACCGTCGTAGTCATGGCTGTCGGCAAAGCAGCTCTCCGCGACCTGACAGGCGTCGCTTACTTGGCAGATTGGAGCAGTGGAATCGAAATCGAAACTCTCCAGGTGGATGCCATCTACCCCCGTGGACTGAGAGAGGAAGGTTTCTAGGAAGTCGCTGCTTATCGTCGTCGCCTCCGCTGCAGGATCCTGGTACGCTGCAGGACAATCAATGTCTGGTGACCACTTAAATTGTTAAGGGCTCACTGATCACAAAGCAGTCTTGCGACCACCCCGGTCGGTACCATCACATTGAATTGAGATATGGTAAAAGCAGCATTTAAAAGCAGACTATGTAGCTTTAGACGATTTTAAACTGTAATGCGATCGTCCCAGATACGCTATCAGTGGGGAGTTAAATAAGCTGCGTTTGTAATAGGCAAAATTATGTAAGCACTAGTCGGATGCCAAAGACTGGAACATTTGTGGCAGAGTGTTCGGCTCGCAGCCCCAACTAAGGGTGGGGCATTTCCTCAGCTCCGGTACCAATCTGGAAAATAGGGAGTGGACATTGTCCCCTTGGCACTCGCCATTAAGAGTACCAAAGCAATATGCGGAGGCAGCAATAACTATCGAAGACCTACGTGCTATGGTCCCCACCTGGATGTTTTCCGGTGTTCAGTCCATATAACCTCACGGTTGGACATTTTGCGATACATAATATACAGCAAAGGGCAGTATAGTATCCGCATACACACATCTCCTATCCGGTCTACTAAATTGCAGTTACACTCTAAAGTTGTGGTCCTAAGTTATGCTAGTTTCCCATGGAATTGCAAGTTCGACAAGTACTATCTACATGTTTTGTCCCTTTCGAGAATATAAGTATATCCGGTCTGTTTCAGTTTCAGTTACTTTCTCCATTAGCTATATATTATACACTCTGACTGCTCAACAATATTATTTGTCTACGGGTTCGATTTCTTCTGGTAAAGAAGAATCGAAAAGAAGGCACCGCAGCCTCTGTCCATGCTCGCCCATGGCTTCCAATGGTCACACGCCTCTGCTTGGTTGGGAAGTGATGTATTTAAAATATTTAACTTGAAAGATGCAATTGCTTTTCTTCGATGTACTCATTGGAAACGAGGTTCTGTGACGGACCTCTTTCCATGATTGCTAGGTAGGATTCCTTACATACAGACCCTGTATGATGCAACCGCTGTTTCTCCTTGTGCTCGTTGAGGCAAAGCACTGCAGGCCCATTTTATGTGCTGTGCATCTGTCCGTGCTGTTCCATGGTTTGCAGCGGTCGCTCGGCCCTACTGGGTGGTAATGTACTTACATACTGACTCTGAAACATGCAACTTCTGTTCTTCCTTGTACTCATTAGAGACGGAGTCGAGTGTTGGCTCGCTGTACATGCTGTGCCTATGTCCGTGCTGTTCCATGGCTTGCAGCGGTCGCTCAGCCCTACTGGGAGGTGATGTACATACAGACTGACTCTGAAACATGCAATTTCTGTTCTTCCTTGTACTCATTGGAGATGGAGCAGAGTGCTGGCCCACTGTATATGCAGTGCCTCTGTCCGTGCTGTTCCATGGCTTGCAGCGGTCGCTCAGCCCTACTGGGGGGTGATGTACATACAGACTGACTCTGAAACATGCAATATCTGTTCTTCATTGTACTCATTGGAGATGGAGCAGAGTGCTGGCCCACTGTATATGCAGTGCCTCTGTCCGTGCTGTTCCATGGTTTGCAGCAGTCGATCAGCCCTACTGGGGGGTGATGTACTTACAGACTCACTCTAAAACATGCAATTTCTGTTCTTCCTTATACTCATTGGAGATTGAGCAGAGTGCTGGCCCGCTGTATATGCAGTGCCTCTGTCCGTGCTGTTCCATGGCTTGCAGCGGTCGCTCAGGCCTACTGGTGGGAGATGTACTTACAGATGGACTCTGAAGCATGCACTTTCTGTTCTTCCTTGTACTCATTGGAGATGGAGCAGAGTGCTGGCCCGCTGTATATGCAGTGCCTCTGTCCGTGCTGTTCCATGGCTTGCAGCGGTCGCTCAGCCCTACTGGGGGGTGATGTACTTACAGACTGACTCTGAAGCATGCAATTTCTGTTCTTCCTTGTACTCATTGGATATGGAGCAGAGTGCTGGCCCGCTGTACATGCAGTGCCTCTGTCCATGCTCGTCCACGGCTTCGCAAACGACGTGGTACGTCCATCGATCGCTCAGACCGGGCGGGTAGTCGCGAGTCAGACCACGTGGTAGAATGAGCCGTGGCTGAAGGGCCGAGGTGGTGGTAGGGCACATCGCTGAGGATGCAGCGCCGGCCCTGAATAAACAAAAAACATAAACATCATCATGGGTGACATTTCTGGCTAGCTATTATCTAGGAAGCCTAACACCACAGTAGTGGTGGGGTTCCTCACAATATTTTTCTTTACAGTTAAGTATTTTTGTAACGCTACAAACGTACAGTCTGACAGAAAAGAGTAGAAAGGGGTACAATGGTGCTGCAGTATCCTTGCTGGCAATATTGAAAGCTTTACTATAATTATTGTGATACTTTGATTGTTTTTATTAAAATTGATTATATATATATCAACAACTTATTGTGCAAAAATTGATGGTAATCATGAAATAATTATTATAATATTATTATTAAACAAAAATAAAAGTCTGGAAAGGTATGATATGAATGCAGGTTAATGAATTTAATCATTTATACCCCTAAAATATCAAAATCGAGCAATTCTACTCTTGACAAGTTTTCGTCGGTACTGGGCCGACATGTTTTACCCCCAACGTGACCGTGACGTGAGGTATCGTCAGCACCAGCTCGTCAAACGGTAACTGTCAGACGTAACTCCGAGGTTCTGAAGTGGTCCTGACGATACCTCCACGATGGAGACGAAACATGTCAGGCCAGTACGGCATCGAGCACGGTAAATCGCAAGTTCAACAAATATTATCCATGACCAGTTAGATTAAAAACATCCACAGAACTTATGGCCCCATAATCAGAGGCGGGCCTAGTATTCCGGAAGGTCACGACGAGAAAAACAATTCTCAGAAAAAGAATCAATGTTGGTGGCGCCTTTTGCGAGGTCCGGGGCTGCCTACTGGGCAGGGTGCGGGCAGCGTGGCAGGCCTCAAGTCAAGTCAAGTCAGTCGATTAGGAGTTCAGGGAACGACGTCCATTTGAATAAGTACCAGGACCTAATCAATTGGCAGATCGGAAATATTTATTTAATTTACAAAAGTGTTTGTCAATTTTTTAACAAAATTAAAAATTTAAAAATACACTAAATTAACATGAGTTCACAAAAATTTAGAATTCATGCCGTATGCAACAGTTCATGACAAATATAATTTTATTTGCAAAGACTATCCCCACCAACTAACATGTTGCCAATAGGGTGCACGGCGCAACGCTTTACCAACAGATGGTGCCACATAATACTATGCAACGCGAGATGCCAAGCTATCACGTAGAGGTTATTTTTGCTCGGGAATCAGTAATCACATTGTAATCATATTAACTCAGTTCAATTGCTCAGTTAAATGAAACCGTGGCATAGTTTTATGTGGCATACCTTAAAGCGATGCACTGCTCCAGTGGCATCAAAACACTGTGAAACACTTCCAAATTAGGTTTTACTACTATAAGTTTCGTCATAAACTACTACAGTAAGGTGATCACATAGTTGGATATCCCTTTAAATGCTACTACCTACAGAAAATTAAGAGTATAATGGTTTGAGAGCAGCCTTGTGTGTATGTAATGTAAGAATAAGATCCTAAGAATAAGAAAAGATTTTGACCAATACCGAGAAACCAACAATACGTATAAATAAAATTAAAATTCGGGTGTACTGCAAAGATTGAACATTCAAACATATTTCCGTCATCACCAAAATCGTATTTGGTATCAAACGCTAGAGCCGGTCCTAGGTTGACTTAAGTAAATATACTTTTTCGTAATAAGCATGTACGTCGCTTATTCCAAGGAATTTGTATCGTTTTATTGCATTCATAGGTAGGTAACCTACACTTGAACATGTCAAGAATCGTTATTCTATGCTATCGTTATGTATATAAGAACGGGCAAACAAACAAACTTTGCCAGTCACAAAATAAATTTGAAACTTAATTCAATTTTAAGTAGTTAATTAATCAATACCACCGCTCACAAGAAAAGCACAAGCAGAAACATTAAACATATATAGAAAACAATAATAATTATGAATCTTACAAACTTAGCCTAAATCCTGTGTATAGTGCGTGAGCATAGGGCCATAGGCATATGTGACATGTATGTATGTATAATCGACAATGAAGCAAGGACAAATTAATTAAAGAAAGATCCCTGTACACAGAACTACTTTATGAATATACTGCAAGGCTGTTCGATCATAGCATACTTATTTCGCTTCCTCTACAAACTTATTCGTCAACTACTATTTTAATTATAAATTAAATTTCTATTATCTACTTTTTCGTAAAAAATAGAAAATTATTATTTATGGTTCTATGCTGAGTGTACTTGCCTTTCCGTGTGAAGAAAGACACAAAGAAAAGTAACATTTCACAAGACTAACCTCAAATATGCATTTTAAAAAGTGTCCGACGGGTTAGTCCTATGTAAAAGTAAAGCAAATCATATTAATTCTTATACATATACATGTAAGGAATTAAAATACGCATGGTTCATATGGTCTCATTTAAGTCGTAGTGCTTTTCTGGCCCATAGTAAAATCGGTAATGTCCTTTACGAATGTGTCTGCTGGACCGATTGTTATAAAATTGAAGATTATAAAATAGCTGCACAAAATATTTAGCACCAAAGTTCTTACTTTGATAATTTACTTTATGTCGAACCAAAAACAATAAAAAGCAAGATTATATATATTTGTAATAACATTGTTTATTTTATAAAAAAAAAAATACCTTCACAAAATAGAAATCCACTGAAGTTAATTTTTTTTTTGATAAAATGTAAAGAAAACCTGAAAGCAAAATATCATTATAATTTTTTATCGTATTTTAGTAAAGGACATGTAAAAATAACTACACAATGGATATTATTGGTTTAATGTAATAACATAGCAATCAGGTTGTATCATTCAGCATGTTTTAAACAAAAACAATTGCAGTCCTTCGAAGAATATTTATTGGTTTTACTGTTTTTCTTCGAGCTGCAGCACCTGCATCTACCTGGAATGTCTCGCTGCCTTGAACTGGTTCCTGCTTTATCCATTTTATATATTTACTGTAACCTTTTATCTTGTTCACGTTCTATATCAATTAATTCCAAAGCTTCTGAAACAAGAACAAAAAGATAAATTATAGCAGCCAAATATTTTATTTTAGCCTCCTTATAAAATTGTATTACATGTATCAATTACACGTTAAAAATAATATAAATACAGTTTACTCACCAGAAATACAAGCCATACACTCACGAAAAACTGTACCTCATTCCACCCACGTCGGTCTCGCAGACCGAGGACCACATAAAACAGGTACACTACTGGCGTGGAGCGAGCAGCGGCCATTGTTGACTTTATTTAGACAAATGATGAAGATACTGAGAGACTTACTGCGCCAAAGTCTGTAATCGCTCGCAAAAATATAATAATTATTTTGATCGGTCTGTGAGACCAACGAGTGGATACAGAAAGGTTAAGCCGCAAATGAATGACAATCGCGATTGTTGCAAAATTGCACAGAGCACCTTACCTATTTTTAAGATTACGTACGTAGAGGTGCAAATGGGACCCTATACAAAGCCCCCGCTATGATGTTCGGAACCCTTTATGTGCAAGTCCGACTCGCCATCGGCTGGGTATTTAACACGCTTTTTAAACAATACAATGTAATTTATTTATTTTTCAAAAGCTCAAGTATTAGGTACTATATCACTGGATTATTAAAGCATCGGAGTTACTATAAAATAGAAGTTTCACCTTCATATGTTTCATCCTGCTGGTCCACAAACACTGGCACCATCGTACATCAACATCAAAACTCGAACACGCCATCTTGCGACAATCCGTGGCTTTTTGCATTGAAAAACCGCCTATTCAGTTTATGGCTGCTAGCACTCTGTCCACAAATTATCGATAACATTAAATATAAATTAAACTAGAGTTGTTGGAGGTTCAGCAGTGGTTAGGACATGCTGACGAACTTTTTCGATTCCGGGCGACTGAGGCATGTGACATTCTGACGAAATGTTCTTTGCCAACCTACCTTCTCATCCTATCTAATTCGCTAACCTTCACATTTATGCCTGCCAGGGTCCTGAATTGGAGGTAGGTGGAAATAAGAGGAATTTATCAAAGTCTACGTACCATTACCATGCAAGGAAGGGCCACGCGGTGCGCAGGTGGTTATGGTTGGCCCAAAAGAGAGCGGAAAAGGAAGTGCATTATCTGTCAATCCTCAATCGTCCGCGTGCGCAGTGTCGGCTGCGCGTGCGATTCTCTGGAAATTATTGGGGACCTAAAGGGGCAGTAAAAATAAAATAAAATAAACGTTCAAATTGCTCAAAATATTTTTCCAATTCCTTCCAAGATACATGCCAATAGAACAATGTTAATTTTGCAATGGCACAAGTGTAAACTTTTAATTTTGGCGCCTAAATTAGACAGGAAAATATTTTTCAATAGATGGCGCTCAGAACGATGCTTCAGTTGGCAATGTTGCCTACGTGGATCACAATTAAATCCTTTATTTATATGTAACCTACAGCTTCAGTATTCTGGCAGCAGTAACGTGCGATTACGAAGCACAAAATTAGGTGTTGTTTCTGAACCTACCCCAATCTGAGAGTAAAATAACAGATTCTGTATGCGAAAGCTGTCAGGTTGGGGTAGGTGTTACACCTACACCACATTTTGCGCTTCGTAATCGCACTGCAGATAAGCGGAGGACTTTCGTGCATGCCTGATTTTAAAATATAATAAGGTAAAGCATAATTAATGTCAAGGTGACTCTTCGCGGCGGGACTAACTCACTCGCGGGCACGGTACAAAACCGGGCTATTGCGCTCTGGGACGTTCTCTGTTTCAAATAAAAATGCAGGCTCCGTGATGAGGAGGATGCAAAATGTCCACAAAGCAGATAATGCGCATAGTCTTTAATTTGTTAAGATTTAAGAACATTTTAATGACAAAACTACTAATAGCTAAAAGTAAAACACGACCGCTGTAGGTAGTCAAAAATCAAACAAAAACATTATTCGATACGAGCTAGGTCCGATGACTAATATTACCTCTAAAATTATTTTATTATACGCACGAAAAATTAGATTTTTCGAACCTTATAACTTAAAAACGAAACGGGTCCCTGGTTAATTAAGAAATTAAAAGACCACCTGAGCGCACGCTGATGTGAAAAGAAAAAAAATGTGAAGAAGTATTTTTGGAATCTTCGGGCGAAACAGCCACAACTTACAAGAGAGAGAGAGAGAGAGAGAGAAAAAGCACAAATAGCTGTTCTGAGGGTAATAAACAGGAAGACTATCAGATATTCAACTCAAAACCTACACCAAGAGAACAAAATATATTTATTCGTAAGACACCTATTCATTCCATATATTCTTCAAGACTTTCACCCAGGTCTGCCCAAGCAGACAACAATCACAACATCACGTCTAATACGATCCGTATAACAAGCACTACAAGTACTACACCAGTAATTAAACACAACTTTTACAACGTTCTTCAAAATTTCTTGAAAATTATTTTATGATAAAACAAATACATTAAATAATTATCTAAGCTTAACAAACTCAACAAGATAGATTTGATTGGCTGATACTTCTAAATTATGATTAGTTCAAAAGCATATTAATCAAGATTCACATACACTTTCAAAAGAGTAGGTACTCCTACATACTTATCCCTTTGATCTTACTTCACACAATTCTTACAGCTGGATTCAGAGTGGACAGACTAACTTTAATCGGCCGGACTAAGGGCCGAGTACACGAAAGGATAAACAATCAAAATCAACGTCAAAGTATGATCAAACGCGTCACTTTGTGTGGACAGTAGGGAAGGAACTCTATGCGGATCACTAAAAGTGAAGTGTCTGAACATTGATTAACTCGGGCGGCTCTTCGTGCAACCGGCGCTAAATCGGGTTTTGCATGGTTAATCCGGTGCTAACCTCATACTAAGTTTTGATAATACCACTCTTACATCTCCTCATCACTTAATCCAGGCAGACTTTCACGTAATAGACTTTGGCACGACTTTAATAGGCATGAACTAAACCAAAATGTTATCACATAAATTAAGATAAATAATATTATTTCTGCATACATTTATTCGCACACTTTTCATATTATTCTTATATTTAAAACGAGAAAAATATAAAAAGAATTTAGAGAAATGGAAAACTAAATATATATATTTAAAAAATATTCACTAACGCTAGCAAGAAAGAGATGTAACATATTTGCCCGATGAGATAACTTCTCAAATCGTTATCATTCCAAAAAAAATGTCGCGTTCATGGACGGTGATTTATTTTTTGAAATCTTAATGTTTTCTCAAGTTTTCTTTTAAGAAAGCACGGTGACCTGCGCATTTATAGATTGTTAAGTGAATGGGAGTAAAAAACTCAGACAAAAACCCTTTTTATGGTACGCAAGGGGTGACCCAATGATTATTTTTCGATAACATTTCTTAAGTTCTCCTCAATATTTCATCATTATTATGAAGCTAGTAGCGATTTAGAAATGTTTTTGAGGAAAAAAAGATTTTTCAGTACATTTTGTTTTAAAACATTATGGTCTCATCCGTCAGTTGACTTTGCATTCAAAGCTTATGTTTTTTTTATATGCGACCTTACATGGATCATGGAGCTAATACCACACAACTACCGTTATGATATTAGCCCTATACACCACATTCCCGAAGGAATTAGGTGCCATGCCAGGACCTTCCCTTTATGAGCACGGCTACATTGAACTGGATGGAAAACACGGATTTTTTTTTATTGCCGCTTCGACCATCTTTTCATTCAATGCGATGGTACCAACCCGGGCGGGCTTAAACCCTACCACCTAGTAGGGGAAGGAGACCTACAGTTTTACATGGATTTCGAACCATGGAGCTCGCATTCGCACTTATCGAACTCGGAAAGAGAAAGACGGTAAGTGGTGCATGTCGGAATTGAACCCAGGCCTCTGGTACGCTAGGCCAGTCCCCGCGCCACTAGGCTACGAGCCGCTTATGTCGATATAATAGATTTCAGAACTACTACAGCGTTTTAATAATCCCGCTATTTGGGAAATACAGGATATCTGGCTACACTCCGTTTGAGGTAAGCTGTCAATCGGAACAGCTGTCAACTTGTCAAGTGTCAAACCCATTATCCGCCCGCGAGTGTGTTGCGCGCGCGCGATTTGCCGCGCCTTGCTTTGCTTGCTGTGCGCTGAGCGCTCAGCTGTGCAGCAGCGGGCAGTGGAATCGTTTTGTTTGCTGAAATATCAATCTCACTTCATTCTCGTTCGCAGCGCGAGCCGGGACGATACGCGCAGTCGGCCTCCGAGACCGAACGCGTTTTATCAATTGGTTCGACAAAACATCATTCTGTTTTCATTTCATCAAAAACATTAGGCACTTCTGGGATAATTCGTTTTCCCCTATTCGTGCATTCAAACTTGTATAGTGAGCCACAGTGGTGTTTGTTATATGGACTGAAAAAAACCAGCCAAACCTTTTCCACCTGGAACAACCACAGGTAAGATTTCTATTCAAGGATTTTCCTAAAACAGGCAATTATACTTTATGTTATACTCCATGTTGTTTCATAGGTTACTTTTCTGAACAATAACTAAATGTTTACCATATTTACATTCTAGGTGAACATAAAATATTTCTTAATACAAGTTCGGCAGTTGTTGTCAAACGTGGTATTTGTTATTGATTGTAGGCTCGGAGAAGAGTGAATGGAGAATATGCTACTTTGTTTTTAGTTGAATGCACGCACTTTTTTCTGACCAGTAACATTTACATTTAATATCATACTGGTCAGTAAAATTTTTAAAATGTAGGTAATAAGCTAAATAAAATGTGCAAGCACTTCAAGGTATCTTCAGTTGTGTCACCATATTATTTATGTATGGTGTCGCCGCTTATTTCTGAAAAACTTGTTTTTGCAGTCTTGTGAAACTATGACTTGCGCGAGCTTGAGCTCAGTCCATTTCAGACAAGTCGCAATTGTGAGTGAGATTACGTAAAAAATATATTTATAATTGTTTCAGTGGTCCACGATTATATTTTTCTGTGGTCATTGCACTACGAAATATTTATTTAAATACTCAGGTAGGTAAATACTCTACAGTAGATTGCTGATTATCCAAACACTGATTTTACGGATTGACCTGTTCTCCGGATCAATCCAAAGATCCACAAGCACAAACGGTTTTACTATGAAATAAGAAAATACAGTTCCAAACGAATTTGTGATTTAGGTGCATGTAAAAGCTGCACTGCTAAGTTGGTAGTCATATATTTCAGAAGAAATGAAACTGTTTCAGATATGTATACATATTTTATTGTTTATTGTTTATTCATCATCCATAGACAGTACACTGCACTCGGACTTGTCATATTTTATCATTTTATCATTAGCCAGTTCGGCAATCCCAGCGAAGAAGAACTGGCAAGAAACTCCGCTGGTTTTATTTGGTCTAAGTTTACAAAAGTATAAAGTATAAACAATTAAGATCATATGCAACAGTTCATGACAAATATCAATTTATTTGTAATGACTATGCCCGCCATCTAACATGTTGCCAATTGGAGCAAGCCAGTCCCCACAAACAGCACCCGTTCAAGAGCATCACACCGGGCTCAGCCATCGCCTCTTTCAACCATATTTTAGGGAAAGAGGAGACCCGAACCTAGCGTCGCCGCAAGCGAACTGAAAATGTTGTGAAAACTTTGTACGATTTAGTTTTAATACTATTATTTCTGTCATGAACTACTACAGTGACCTCTAAACAAAGAGTCATAATACATTATTATTCTTACAGCTAATAAAAATATTTAATATTAACCCTTTAAATGCTACCACCTACAGAAAATTAAGAGTACAATGGTTTGAGAGCAACCTGTATAATAATATACGAATAAGATTCCTGTAAGAGATTCTGACCAAAACTTACAATTAAATAATGCTTTACTACAGTTCGGGTGTACAGAGCCCTCGTCATTTTTGATACGTAATTGTATCAATTCAATATTATTTTGTTAGCAATTTTAAATACTACACGTAGTATTTATCATAAAATAATATGGATACAGAATGTATTGAGTGTCAAAAATAAATAATTTTATTTTTTTATCGTTCATGTATGACGTACTAGGGAAACAGTATAAAGAAGAGATAAACTATTTATTTAGTTACTACACTGTGAGCATAAAAAGTTATTACGTCTTTGAATAGTCTATTGCGTTAAGCCATTGAAATGTATGTTTCCTAAGGAATTTCGATGTTTTTCATGAATCAATATTTCTTTATCAGCCAAGTTATAAAGATAAGTTGTGGTAAAGTTTCTAAAACGCTGAGCAAATGAAGTTCTTGTTTTAGGAATTTGTAAATGATGTTGGAATCTGGTTGAGTAAATCCTTTTTTCAGGGCACTTAGCATTGACTGGTTGCGCGTGAATCCATTGAATAAGTCGACTGGCAATTTGTCGTACGGTCAATATCTTACACTCTTGGTATAGGGAATGGGTAGAGAACTGTGGCGGTTTTTTGAATAACACTTATAAGCATGCCCTATGTGCTCTTTCAACGGGCATTAGAAAACATTTAGTAGCCCCACCCCATAGGGTTGCGCAGTAAGAAGTTAAGGATTGCCCTAGAGCAAGAAAGATTTTACGCAGCAGAGTTTTGTCAGCAATATTTCGCATGCTCTTAAAAACGTCAATAGTGTTATAGACTGTCTGCGTTATCACTACATAGTATTAAACAAAGTCGCTTTCTCTGTCCCTATATCCCTATGTACGCTTAAATCTTTAAAACTACGCAACGGATTTTAATGCGGTTTTTTTTAATAGATAGAGTGATTCAAGAGGAAGGTTTATATGTATAATAACATCCATTAAATATTGGAGAAATACTGTTATTTTTGAGGTTTCCAATGTGATGTCGTAAAAAAATTTTTTTTTCCCGCTTACATTGCAAACGCAGGCTGGACCCTACGAGATTTATCAAAATAATGTACTAATTATTGTATACATTGAAAAGGTCTACAGAAAACTCCGCGATGGTATATATCTATCTCTTATGGATATCCCACAATAACATTTTTTTCTCATTTACTTTTTACGACAAATAATGGCTAATTTTCGAAGCGATTTTAACCAATACAGCATTAATCCTTATCCAATTAAATACCTTAAATACATTGTTGATTTAATATAGATCTATACGGCACTTTACAGCATATGATTTAAATGAATATTTTCGAAGATATTATAGATTTAAAAATTGCGGGATGTAATGTTTGCGGCGGTATCGGCCGGCCGGGGCGGCGGGAGCGTGCCTCGGAGGCCGCGGTTCTCCCTATAGCACTTTGAATTTATTATTTCTCTAATATCTAATAATCATATTGTAATAATAATATCTAAGTTTTTTTTATTTCAAATATCTCAATGTAGGAACTCTACGTAAAAACTTAGATGAAAAAGAATGGATACGGTACCTCCATACTGATGATAGTTCAAAAGCGTTCCTATTTTTAAAAAAACTCACACACCTATACTTTTACATGCACACCAAACTCTAATACGTAAAGGGTAAAAGAGCAGGACAAAGGTATAAGGAAATGCATCATGCGAAAAAGTGACAAATAGATTCATCTAATCGCGGAAGAATGAAATGAGACAACAATTTCCTTAAATTGAATTAGTTATAGCGTGAGAAAAAGGGATGGTGACATTTGTGACATCTGGTCGTAGATATATTGCAAAATTCATCCTAATCAATCATGACACATCAACGATGCGCGCATCCTAAGCCCTTTGAGCAGAATGGCGCGTCAAAACTAAATGAAAAATGAAAGTGAAAACGGCAGGGTTGCCACAAATGATCACGAAAATAAATAACAATATATTGTATTGTGCATTAAAATATTAAGGTTCCTATTTAGTGATAGTGGTCAGAACAAGTAGTGCCATGGTTGTATAGTTAACAAGGCATCAAATAATCTTTTCGCGAATTTGCAAGCGGGAAAATGAAAAAAATATTAATGGAATCATTCATTAAACCATCGTTATTCTGAGTAAAAATCATCGATATTAAGGATAAATTAATAAAGTCGAATATACACAATTTGTAAATATTGAAATCATAAAATAAAATAAACACAAAGAGGGAATCATTAATGTATTGCAAGTATGGGTCAAACATTGCAAAACAAATAGTATTGATTATTCTTGAATTGTCCATGTTTGCATTTTATGCATTTAAAAATTTCGTTCAATGCGTTTTAGATGCTAAAAAATAGTCCAAATAATAGTCAGTACAGTGTTATCTAAAACCTGTTGATGATTATTGCCGTTCGCCGTAAATGTGTGATGGTATTTTGATAAACCACTAAGTTCTTTCTTTTTAAATTTTTTTTATTTCCTTCAAATAGGTTCAGTTTATTACGCTTTTGTCCTATTGTGGCGGCTTTAATCCCCGGATTGGTTTTATGTATATGATAAAGTTTTACATTTACATATTTTTCGATAATAGCCCTAAGAAGATGGAGTCTATGATTAAATGTAGCAGGTTGAAGAAATGAATACTCATTCAATGACAAAAGGACATTTGAGCAAAGAAACGACTTGAGAATTTTAATCTTTATGGAAACGAGCTGTCTGTCACATGTAAAATTTTGACCATTTTCAAGGATTTACCTTTTTATCACAGCCTCAGAACTAAGACATATTATACAAACATCCTAAACAACATAAATAAAAAATAATAAACAGTACGTAGACTATTGTTTTGTGGCAGCCCTACTTGTTTTAAAAATAAAATTTAGTTCAATATATAATACTGAAATGAAAACAAAAATAAAAATAGAACTGATATTTTAAGTTTGCTTGTGCCAACCCTGTTTGCGCCTTTACAACACATAAAAGGTTTCAGGTCAACTAAACTAAAAATATACTGAATATGCTTGTACTTACACATGGAATGTGATTCCATTGCTCTTGTTGTGCTTATTAGTGTTATTTCGACATTTGTCAACCACACAAGACATTTTAAAGGCATTTTGTTGAGATTTTGAAATCTTGCCCAACTGACGCGCATGGATTGACGTTTGACACCGACTGAGAGCATATGAGCTGACTGAGCTTATATTTGACGGACCGTAAAATTTTTTTAGTCCCCTATCCATTCCTTTTTCATCTAAGCGTAAAAATGGTTTATTTGTGTATCATTGTGTCATAATAAATTTTTTTTAAATGACATTATGCCCGTGCAAAGCCGGGACGGGCTGCTAGTAATTTAATAATGCAGACAGTTGTTATAGGTTCTGATTAACAAACGCACACAAAAACTGTTAAGTCTTGTTGCACACTGACTGAATAAGTGTAGACTTTCCCCAGAATCAGGAAAAGTGAAGGTGTCACATCGCTCAAATATTTATATATTCAGAGAAATGTAAACAAATTGATTACATCAGACCCAGGGTCCGTAAGCAACCGTTCCAGGGATAAACTGGAAGTGGAAATATTTTTATTGTTGTTTTACATTTATTATGACTAGTTTTATTGTCTATTTGTAGACATCACTGAAAGTATCATGCGTGATCGAAACCACATCATTGTATCCAAATTGTCTATGGCTGAACCTTTTGAAGAATACTGTACACCATTATGGCACAAGAAATGTTAAAATAAATTTGCATAAAATTTATTCTTTGCATTCTTTTATGGTGTGAATATGAAACACAACTCATAAATCAATGCCATATTAAAAGGCAATCGAATCACCCATTCACAGGTTAATTGAGCAATCAATAATGTGATTATTGCATTAGTGCCAACCTACTGGTGTGAGGTGTAATTATCCACATGCATTCGCATGTGAGTGGAAACTGATTGAAAAATCATTCCGAAGCATTGTCAGTGTCAAAAAATATGCGAAACAATCCATTGTTACAATCCATTAAATATAGTATGTTACCCACATATATATTTTTTTCGCAACCCGTAAAACGAGTTCTAAGTGGGCAGTCTGAGTTTTCACCTAAATTGGCGTTTACGGCAAACCGATCGACTGGCGTTTTCTCCAAACTCCATACAAGTTTTTACTAGATATTCTGTGGTTTTACTTCTTCAAGCTGTCAAAGTCAAACGCGGACTTCCGATTAGTATGAAAACGCGGAGTGGACGTAAACGGCAACGTCGACGTATTTACGGCAACGTTGAGTAAGCTGTGAAATCAAGCTCGGACTCGCAAATGTTAGTTCGCTTAACGCCCACTGCGCGCGCTCTTCAATTTCTCCATACATTTGAAAACGCCAGTCGATCGGTTTGCCGTAACGCCAATTTAGGTGACAACTTAGACTACCGGCTCTGATAGATGTGTCAAAGCCAGATTAGTGATTAGTAGACATCAGATTATATGCATTTGCATACTTGCACATGCGTATGCACATAAGTATACTTTTAAAGCGTTATTGCATATTTTGGTGCTTTTTCTTCGATTGTGCATAATTCGGTAGTTTTACGTGTTAGGTTAGGTTAGGTTAGGTTTATGTGTTAGGAGTGTTATAATACGCTGTCAACACATCCACCTCGCACGCACTCAGCGAGCGTACTGAATGCATGTCCTTGGAAATATTAGAAAAAATGATTAAACAGAGTAATGCCCTTCCGAGTTCACTATCGCCACTCTGCCTGAAGAGGTCTCTGCAGAAATGGCGCCAAATTTCAAGTTCTGTCTGGTAACGCTAGTTGACGTAGAAAGGTCATTTTCAGCCTATAAATTAATATTATGTGACAAACGTCACAAGTCTATTGTCACAAGAATTATAATAAATAATATAAGTTATGTAAAATTAATGTTGTGTATAATTTGTAGTTTAATAATGTGAAAAAAAAAACGTAAATTCCAATAATAAATGTTTTCCAATAATTTTGCCCTTATTTTAGTGCATATTGCATGCATATTTTGGCATTTTGAATGGCATAGAATCCGATGTTTAGTGATTAGGCACATTCAGCAGGCAGATCAGCTATTTAAAAATCAGACTTAATTAACAATTCTGTGGCGGCCATGATTTTATGTCATGTGACCCCTCAAACCATCCATAACACAGATTCTCGCATATTGTGGTTTTGCATGATAGATGTAAACAAAGCCATAAAACACATCGAAAACACCTGCTCATAGTATATACTGATCGCATGGTAGCCAAATCACAAAAGAAATAAAATATGTAAACATAGACAAAGATTGCAAGCGCAACAAAAGCAAAATCAATTAAAATCCAGACTAAATCTAACACTTACACGAAATGCATGTTTAACACACAACAGGTTGTCCGTTTGATAATCTATACTTTCTATACAATAGTATAAAGAGGAAAAGTTTGATTGTTTGTGTATTTGAACCGAATAGGCTCTGAAACTACTGAACGGATTTGAAAAATTATTTCACCGTTGGAAAGCTGCAGTCTATCCGATGGACATAGGCTATGTTTTATCTTAAAAAAATTAGGGATCCTTACCAAAACTCCGATAACGTAACCCAAGGTGCAAAAAAAATACAAAGAATGTTCCTTACATCGCGTGCGCTGCGAAAACTATTCACGATAGAACAAAATGATGTACTACAATTTTATAGAACACATTATTATCTACAAAAAATGTCGCGACAGCATACATTTACCTATTATAGTTATGTCGCAATAAGTGTGCATTTATTTTAAAATAAAAAATTTAATACCGCCGCTAGAAAAGGCTCTTTATTTGTACAAAGATATTAATCCTTATCAAATAAAATAAATTATTATTTAAGACTGTTTCAATCCCTTTATATAACTTTTTGAATTATTCGATTCGGACATTTCAATTGAAGATATCATGAGTTTAAAAATTAGAAAAAACTCCGCTCGGCCAACTATGCGTTTTAGAGTTTGTAGGCGTCACTCAGAGGTACGGGAGGGGAGTCAGTCGGCTCCCTACGCAGCAGCCGTGTGCGGAATTTAAGAAATTGTCGCTTGATAATATTTTGTCGCTTGATGATAATTAGTTTAGTAGGTAACTAAACGCATTCAAAAAGTTCTTTTCAGAACTAGACCCATTAATATATTTTGTACATTTAGTTATCCTAATAAATAAGTGACTTAAATCGTTTTTATGATTTTCGATTAAATACTTTTTTGTTGTAGGTTATAGTAGTAGTTGTAGGTAGCTAATAACAGTTAAACATGTTTGAAAAATGTTACGGCTTTTCACGCGGCAGGAAGATACATTCTCCAAAGTCATTCTCAAAAGCCGTAACATTTTTCAAAAATGTCTAACGACCGCGGTAATCTCAAAAGTATCATTTCATAATAACAGTTAAGCTAATTATTTAGTGAAAAATAAAACAACATCAAATAGTGTTTACTCCCTGTCTTTAACTCAATAAATTATTTATTTAATGGCTTTTGTTTTGTGGTTATGACCTTTTTACAATAATTAATAGTATGAAAAATACATAAAAGTAAAAAATACAAAAAAAGTAAATTCACAAAATTTTTAATTTTAATTTGAATTATTTTACATATTTGTTGTTATAGCGGCAAAATAAATAAAAGTTGTGTGAAAATTTCAGCTGCCCTACTTATTACGGATCATGAGATACAGCCCTGTGACAGACGGACGGACGGACGGAAAGCGGAGGCTTAGTAATAGGCTTAGTAATTCCGTTGGACCTATTTGGGTACGGAACCCTAAAAATTGGAAATTATAATTTTCTTTCCTATTTTTATCTTTTATGTAAACTTTTGTATGGTGATACTAAAAGTATAGCATACGACTGAATGTATTAAGCCCTTATTAATGTCAGTTGCATAAAATACTATTATTGAACAATTAGTGCAATTAAGGCGCAATAAACGTTATAAAGATGCAATTACTTGCACGACAACCTAATAAGCCGAATTGAATATTAAATGCTTCTGATAGTCCACCCCGCTAACCTTGCTACTGCTACTGCTAATCTTAGGCGAAAAAGCCAATTTAATGAGCTTAAGTAACTACACATACTGACACAATGGAAATGTCTCTTGGTAAAAAAAAATTGCCATTTGGGTTTTAAGGCTGCGTATGAAGCTAGACAAATTCCCGATTTCCCCCCCACCGCTCCGCTAGACGCCGAAGCGGCAGTGGCGCCGTGAATCTTAGGACAAAACTGAAATGAGATATTGTTAGAGCGACACCTATACGCCGTCGCGGGAACTTCGTGAAAGTTGTATCGATCCCGCGGCAAGTCGTCAATGATCATACAACCAATCACAAGGCTCGAGATCACCCGCCATATTATTCACATTGCTGCTAGAAAACAGCCACCATTTCGTGAGATCTCTACTTCATGAAAGGATTTACTATTTTCACATCGATCGTCAGTAGCTCGTTGGTGTAGCGCGTGAGACGTCTTATCTACAGTTATTGTTCGATGGGGGTGTCGGTTCGAATCCTGTAGGTTACAAAACTTTTTTTTCTGTTTTTTTACTTTTTATTGTTAATGGTGTATAGTATATAATTATAGCGTAGGTTATACTTAATTGATTTACACATATAAAAAAATATTACATAATAATAGGTTTTGGTAAAAGTTTTTACCTGAGAAACAATTTTAAAAAGTATAAACGTAAAATAAAACAAAACAATAAAAAGTAAAATAACACTTTTAAAAAGGATAAACATGAGACGATGGAGAAATAATTTCCATACAAGGAGCGCGCAAAAAATTACGCCACGCGACTTACAACATTATATCGCCGTTCATAGCGCCCCGTAGCGCAGTGATGAAAACGGAGAAAAATCTAAATTTTTGTCTCCCAAATTGATAGGTAAAATGATAAAAAAAAGAATTATTTTTCAATAAACCTGATGGTCGTTACGTCATTCTTCATTAGTAGTGAGAGCCGAAACAAAGGCCAAATTCCTCCCGCGGCACAAGTAAAGTAAATTTACTTTTTTGTACTAAGCACTACCTACGTCGCTTATTCCAAGGAATGTGACAAGTAGTGTCGACACTTTTTTGGGTTCCGTACCCAAAGGGTGAAAACGGAACCCTATTACTAAGCCTCTGCTCTCCGTCCGTCCGTCCGTCCGTCTGTCACAGGGCTCTATCTCATGAACCGTAATAGGTAGGCAGCTGAAATTTTCACAGAGTGTGTATTTATTTTGCCGCTATAAAACAAATAGGTAAATTAAAAAAATATATAAAAGTTAAAGGGGGGCCCATACAAAAGAAACGTGATTTTTGGTGTTGATGGTACGGAACCCTTCGTGTGCGAGTCCGACTCGCACTTGGCCCGTTTTTTTAGTTCAATTTGCTCTTCTGTGGTCGCCTGTAATGCAGTATCCTCTATTTAGCTGCTATTTGCCGCGGCAGCGAGTGCCGCGTCTTTTGTCGTTTGAACATCTTTTGTTCGACGTTGGCTACGTTGTCGTCGTTGTTCGTCGTTGTTGATGTCGAAAACGGAACCCTATGCGCGCTCGTCGATTGTATCTCGTTCACTCGCGTCAGTCGCGCGGTCGCGCCGCGCCGAAGTGTCTTATAATATTTGGACGCTCGTCCGCTCCGCTGTAGCGCCACAGAGCAGCGCTGTGCAACAATCGAATAATGTAGGTTTGTATTCGAATGAATCGAATAACGGGAACAATCGAATAATTCGATTGTTTTTATTCGCAATCGCCTATCGCTAGTCTACGACCAGTGTTTCCAATGATATAACGAAAACAAATTTTGACATGACAGACAGGTAGATCAGGTCGGGGCGTTTATATTGAGTGGTCGCTTGATGGGCTTACGATCAGTGTTTCCCATGATATAACGAAAACAAATTTTGACATGACAAACAGGTAGATCTGGTCGGGGCGTTTATTTGGAGTGGTCGCATGATGGGTCTAAGACCAGTGTTTCCCATGATATAACAAAAAACAATTTTGACATGACAGACAGGTAGATTAGGTCGGGGCGTTTATTTTGAGTGGTCGCATGATGGGTCTACGACCAGTGTTTCCCATGATATAACGAAAACAAATTTTGACATGACATACAGGTAGATCAGATCGGGGCGTTTATATTGAGTGGTCGCTTGATGGGTCTACGACCAGTGTTTTTCATGATATAACGAAAACAAATTTTGACATGACAGACGGGTAGATCAGGTCGGGACGTTTAATTTGAGTGGTCGCATCATGGGTCTACAACCAGTGTTTCCCATGATATAACGAAAACAAATTTTGACATGACAGACAGGTAGATCAGGTCGGGGCGTTTATTTTGAGTGGTCGCATGATGGGTCTACGACCAGTGTTTCCCATGATATTACGAAAACAAATTTTGACATGACAGACGGGTAGATCAGGTCGGGACGTTTACTTTGAGTGGTCGCATCATGGGTCTACGACCAGTATTTCCCATGATATAACGAAAAAAAATTTTGACATGACAGGAAGTTAGATCAGGTCGGGGCGTTTATTTTGAGTGGTCGCATGAAGGGTCTGCGACCAGTGTTTCCCATGATATAACGAAAACTAATTTAGACATGACAGACAGGTAGATCAGGTCGGGACGTTTACTTTGAGTGGTCGCATCATGGGTCTACGACCAGTGTTTCCCAAGATATAACGAAAACTAATTTTGACATGACAGGAAGTTCGATGAGGTCGGGGCGTTTATTTTGAGTGGTCGCATGATGGGTCTGCGACCAGTGTTTCCCATGATATAACGAAACTAATTTTGACATGACAGACAGGTAGATCAGGTCGGGGCGTTTATTTTGAGTGGTCGCATGATGGGTCTACTACCAGTATTTCCCATTATATAACGAAAAAAAATTTTGACATGACAGGAAATTAGATCAGATCGGGGCGTTTATATTGAGTGATCGCTTGATGGGTCTACGATCAGTGTTTCCCATGATATAACGAAAACCAATTTTGACATGACAGACAGGTAGATTAGGTCGGGGCGTTTATTTTGAGTGGTCGCATGATGGGTCTACGACCAGTGTTTCCCATGATATAACGAAAACAAATTTTGACATGACAGACAGGTAGATCAGATCGGGGCGTTTATATTGAGTGGTCGCTTGATGGGTTTACGATCAGTGTTTCCCATGATATAACGAAAACAAATTTTGACATGACAAACAGGTAGATCTGGTCGGGGCGTTTATTTGGAGTGGTCGCATGATGGGTCTAAGACCAGTGTTTCCCATGATATAACAAAAAACAATTTTGACATGACAGACAGGTAGATTAGGTCGGGGCGTTTATTTTGAGTGGTCGCTTGATGGGTCTACGACCAGTGTTTTTCATGATATAACGAAAACAAATTTTGACATGACAGACGGGTAGAGGTCGGGACGTTTAATTTGAGTGGTCGCATCATGGGTCTACAACCAGTGTTTCCCATGATATAACGAAAACAAATTTTGACATGACAGACAGGTAGATCAGGTCGGGGCGTTTATTTTGAGTGGTCGCATGATGGGTCTACGACCAGTGTTTCCCATGATATAATGAAAACAAATATTGACATGACAGGAAGTTAGATCAGGTCGGGGCGTTTATTTTGAGTGGTCGCATGATGGGTCTGCGACCAGTGTTTCCCATGATATAACGAAAACTAATTTAGACATGACAGACAGGTAGATCAGGTCGGGACGTTTACTTTGAGTGGTCGCATCATGGGTCTACGACCAGTGTTTCCCAAGATATAACGAAAACTAATTTTGACATGACAGGAAGTTCGATCAGGTCGGGGCGTTTATTTTGAGTGGTCGCATGATGGGTCTGCGACCAGTGTTTCCCATGATATAACGAAACTAATTTTGACATGACAGACAGGTAGATCAGGTCGGGGCGTTTATTTTGAGTGGTCGCATGATGGGTCTACTACCAGTATTTCTCATTATATAACGAAAAAAAATTTTGACATGACAGGAAGGTAGACCAGGTCGGGGCGTTTATTTTGAGTGGTCGCGTGATGGGTCTAATACAAGTGTTTCCAAAGATATAACGAAAACTAATTTTGACATGACAAACAGGTAGATCAGGTCCGGGCGTTTATTTTGAGTGGTAGCATGATGGGTCTACGACCAGTGTTTCCCATTATATGTCGAAAACAAATTTTGACATGACAGGCAGTTAAACCAGGTCGGGGCGTTTATTATGAGTGGTCGCATGATGGTCTACGACCAGTGTTTCCCAAGCTATAACGAAAACAAATTTTGACATGACAGGAAGTTAGATCAGGTCGGGGCGTTTATTTTGAGTGGTCGCATGATGGTCTACGACCAGTGTTTCCCATGATATAACGAAAACAAATTTTGACATGACAGGGAAGGTAAATCAGGTCGGAGCGTTTATTTTGAGTGGTCGCATGATGGGTCTACGACAAATGTTTCCCCAGATATAGCGAAAACATATTTGGTCATGACATGACATGTACAACACATGAAATTGAACTGAACCGTTCCTCCGAGATTAATATTGGAGTTTCTTTTCGTCCTAGAATTTATTTTATTTTATTTTATTATATTTTTAATTTTTATTATTATTTTATTTTATCTATTTGTTGTTATAACGGTAAAATAAATACACACTCCGTGAACATTTCAGCTGCCTACCTAAGGCCCTGTGACAGACGGACGGACGGACGGACAGCGGAGGCTTAGTAATAGGGTTTCGTTTTCACCCTTTGGGTACGGTACCCTAAAAACGAACCAACAAAACAAAACATATTATTTATGTCATTTATTCTTTTCACGGAGTTTTCCTTCTGTTCATGTTATTAATTATTCTGTGCCGCCCACAAAAACTACAAAAATCCGCCCGCCGAGCTATCTGCCAAGGTCATGTGACTTGTCCTGTTGCGACCCGTCCGCAATGGACGTACTGCAGACGCACGTTCCACGGGGAGGCGGATATTTGCGGCCGCCCCAATACTCGTAGTGCCCGCTAGGCTTGAGAAGGAGAATTTAGCATAACTGCGTAACGATAGTCGTGGCACAATGGTTTTAGTGTCGTATTTTTGCTGCGAAGTTGAGAACAACACATATCGAAGTTCGGTTCCTGGAAACATCACTTTTTTTATATTATAACAAATATTTTATTTATTTATGATATTTTTATTTATTTATATCTTGCTAACCGAACGTTACTAACCAGTGTCAATTATTTCGGCTTTAGAGGTAACAATACTTCAATAACATTTGATTGAAAATTATACAGCGCCATCTATGAAGTTCAGCTGATGCTCGTAGGAATTTGGTTCGGAACTTTGTTACTGTCGCGATCCCGAAAGCGATCTCCGCGTGCGGAGAGTCGTGCGGAGAGGCGTGCGCCCGCTTCGAAACATCGCAGCGGACTGAGGCTACCGAAATGGCGATAGATAGTCGCCAAGAGAACGAAAGGGAAAGGGATACTTTACGGTGCTCAGAAATTTTGTCGTAAGTCCAAAATTCATTTTTTTGATGCTTTGAATGAAAAATTGTGTCCAAATGCAACGATAATCATTCAAAAATTTGAAAATCATGCTGCAAATATAATGTGAGATTACTAGCACTGTAATTAATACCAATTCTGAGAAATAAAGCATAATGTGAAAAAATCGACCTATTTTCGCGATTTTTTTCTATCGGGCCAATGTTATGCTATTGGAACAATAATCATTCAGATTAAGCGGATATAAGTGAAGTTTCATATAACGCAATTTTAGCATGATTAGTTCAATATTCTCTGAGAAATTAAGACAAAGCTAAGTGCGATTTAGCGTCATATGGAGCCTTAATAGTGATGATATGTTTGGTAAAGTGGGTTCGTACATTGTGAATCGGCTCATTTACAATGAGTAAAACATAAAAAAAAAAAATTTGCTTAATAATGTATACATACGTTTACATGTTATTGAATCCATTTACTTTGTTAAATATACTTTCTTAAAGTTAATTATTTTGTCTTATCACTATTGGTATCCCGAAAAAACGGGCAACATAGGTAATGTCTGCTTACTCCAGTTAAATAAAAAAATACGTTTAGTTTTAGATTGCCACAGCAGAGTACCTAACTTCTTTTATGCCTAGTTGAAATATGTGTTCTAATCCAACAAATTAAGACTCAAGAATAGAAACTGGACCTTGGAAAATTGTCTACACTAAGAGACAAAAAAATATGTCAAAAATTTATAAAATGTATTTAAATGTATATAGTAGATATACAGGCAAACGTGTACGCTTACCTGTACAAATATCTACTCTGGGAAGCGAAAGCGAGATGTTCTCGTGTTCGGTTCTGTCAAACTCTATATAATAAAGTAGGCATCTTTTTAGGATTCCGTACCCAAAGGGTGCCAACGGAACCCTATTACTAAGCTTCTGCTGTCCGTCTTCTCGTGTTCGCTTTCATTCATTTCATTTCATTTCAACGGGTCTACCGTTGAGGTATTTGTGAAACATGTCTTCTTAACATTTGCTTGTTGACAGGTTCGTTGTCCGCACGTAATCCCATATCTTATTACGTCCCTGTTTTATCTTAGCCCAACATATTTATTTCCGCATAGAGACAGTAGACCATGTTGTAAGCACCCTGTTTATCATGGTAAGATTATATCACGGAGCATATAATGTAGCAGCAGCGAAGAGTAATATCGCTAGTCGGCCAAAACCAGAGAATGTGAGGAAAAACATTGTCTCACCGGCTCACCTTCTGATGTGGCGACTGGCCTCCAGCAATAATAAAAAATATTATTTCATTTATATCATCTCGGCGGGCGTTTACATTGGCTATTCTTGGGTTGGGAATATTTGTTTATTGTACAGATATAACCGCTTAGATACTATACCTTTAAGGATCTTTTGAGGTGGGATTTTGTTGGGGTTGAGCCGTGGATCGGTGCTAGATCCTAATGTTGAAAACGGCAAAGTTCGATTTGGACTCGCAATAACATAGGGTACCTAAAAACGACACCGGCGACTGATACAATAATGTATATTTCGTTATAAAATGCGGTAGGGTGCGTAAATAGACTCCATCGGACAGAGGAAATCTTAGTAGTGAAATCGCTCCAGTATTTAGAACCTCCATGTACTTGGCCCCTCAAAGTCTATATATATCTTAAATTAAAATTGCAAGCGTTTGTGATAAACAAAAGAAAGTTTTGTGAACGAATGGTTTTTCCTTAAACAAATAAATAAAAACTACCATGTATTTGGCGCCCCAAAGAGCAAATTAAAAAGAAAACTATCGGATTGTATCAGAAATCGTTCATAAAGTCCCCATTTTTTACATCATGGGGTGAAGCGGGGTTCTATAAATAAAACCATAAAGTTGGCCCCACATTTTCATGATATCCCCAAAATAAATATCACGATCGTTTTTAAATCGTTTGTGATATGATGTGATAATGTATGTGATAACAGAAAAAAAAAGTTTTGTTAGCGAATAGTTTTCCCTTAAAAAAATCTTGAAATTTTACATGCTCCTGCAACAGGAAATTTACAAGAACACATCGGAACGGGTCAGAAATTGTTTGTGAACGTTTGTATCTTCATGGCAAGCGATCGCGCTCCCGTTGTGACTGACTCGGCGCACGTTTGAGTGATGCTACATCGATAAAGCTCTTTGCGACTGTTTTGTTGCTTGCGGATGATCTGTGTGTGTACAATGTTATATCGATGGGTGAGTATGTAAGGTAATCAATTTCCGATGCCAACGGTATTAATATATCTTCAAAAGTAGCGCTTCCGTGTGCACGCATTACGCAACTCTATCACGTCGCATCCAGTCAATAGGGTTAGGTTAGGTTTTGCATTACACTGAAGCCTAAGTCCGACAACAGATAACTCTTTCAAGCGTTAGCGTTATGAGATAACCCCGGAATCACAAAATTGTACCAAATTTTGTGTTATCTCAACAAATATCTCTGTCAAAAGACGGATAGTCATTACCGGAGAATTATATCTTCTGTCACAATTATCTGACTGTAATTTTACTAATAGAAATATGGACTTAGTATAACGGATTTACGCATCTAAATAAATCCTCATTTTCAGACTATTGACAAATCAGCCCTTATTCCTGTTTTCGTTGACTTTACCGTAAACGAAGAGTATGTAAACATGGTGATGGAGGTCTCCCTGGCGATGGCGTATGGCGGGGCGTTGCGCGTGCAGCTCATTAGTCATCCTTTTCGCCAACTAATAAACTATAATATATATAATAAAATGATCACTATCATAATTATACGCTTTTTGTAAAAAATATATTCATGTGTTAAAAAATCCGATTTGAATTTGTTAGTCGCAGCGTATTGATATTTCCACCTCCATGTATGCATGAAAATACATTCCTTGCACCAAGACACTTGTTTTGTTTAATATGTAATTGCCTTCCGAAGAACACTACTAGTTAAATTTCGGGTTAGATCAAAACGATTTGTGGATTTTAGCTATTCATCTGCTATTGGATTATGATCCAGGAACTAACCCTAACGGAGGAATGGATATAACATGAGTGGGACTAACATGATTCCTCTTTCTTTTTACATACATACATCCACATACACAACATTAATCCGCTTCCCCACAGACATTCTTTATAGGGAAGCCTAAAAACGTCAGAGCTTGAAAAAAAAAACCTCTTTGAGAGAATTTGATAGTATCAAAAATAATTTCCACCAAATCATAATGAAGGTGCTTTTGACGTATTTTCGTGAGGCGGGGTTGGCCGCCGCTCGAGTTGTACCACAGAAGATAGAAGGAAGGAGAAGTGTCATGTGGTCGTGGCTCGCGACAACGCCCCGTATAGACAAATTGTGCATGCAGTCGTATGGGAGTCCGCGCCGCCGGCCGCCGGCCTAAACATCGCCACTGCCTGCGGATCTGCTTCCTAAATCGGTTCGCCAAGTGAACCGGCGGTGAACAGGCAAGTGATCGAGGCAAGAGTCGAGTAAGTTAAGTTATAGCTGACGTTTACTTCCATCTCGTACCAGGATTCTGGATTGGATTTAGATCAGGATTACTGCGGATTAAAAAATTGCCAGAAATTCCAATATTTGAGCGGAGATTTGAAAAAAGGTCATGCGGTGGAATTGTTTCTAAAATCAAACTTAATACTGAAAAAAAATCGAACCAGCACAAAAAAAAGCTCAGGCGGAGGATTATCTTTCAAGATGAAGATTATGCTCCCAATTTGGGTGCCAATATATTTCGAATGACCAAAAAAGGTCATACAGGCCGGTGTTCGCTTCCGACTAATTTCTGACTACCGCACCCATGATTCCCCGACATTACTATCAATTTTATAGGATTACCAATGATTTCCTGGGGATTCCCAGATTCCCTAAGATTGCCTAAGATTTCTCAGACTCCTACCAGATTTTCCGGATTCCTATCTAAGATTACCTGAGATTACCAAACAAATTTACGGCAGATTCCCTGACCCCTCGGCGGGCTAGATAGCAGCACATCTCCTTCTTTTTTCGATCTGAGCTTTCGGCCGGCGGGCGGGGCGGCGGAATGGGCGGAATACGGAATGCTTTGTACGGCCGGACAAACATTTGCATAGGCCGCGCCACGCCAGTCTCTAACGATAATGACCATCTAACTTCGCGTATCAGTGACAGCACGCCTTTACCGTAAAAAATGCCAGAAACTTGAACAATTCTGCTAAATTGGGAAAAGGGAGAAATTCCTTAACATTTTTTTTTATGTTACTGGACATGGATGTCTAAGGGTGCCTTGCATCAATCTCACTTAGCGATTTAAATAAGGTTTAACGGCTTAAATGGATTTAACTCAATAATGTTCGTTGCACCAACGGTAAACGTCACTTTAAATCGTATTTAAGAAAATAAAAGTTAAATGAGCCTTTTCGCGCATTTAACTCGCTAAATACGTGTTTAGGGAGCTGTTGAGGGTCAAGTTATACATTTGGATGGAGCTGTTGGTTCTTTGTTTGGTTGAGCCAAACAAACAACCAACAGACATGGCTTTCGTCGATTATTCTGATGATGGCGGAGAAACAATTGATTTAATCGGCACACATTTTTTCAATAGATAGAACTGACCATTTTGTGAACATGCGCGACGAATATTTATTTCGTAAATTTCGACTCTCAAAGACCGCAAGACCTACATTTGCTGGACAAAATTGAACATAAATTCGATTTTCAAAAGGACGACAACCGAAATTTAACTTCAATAATTCCAATCAGGCAACAGTGTGGGGTTTGTTTTATTGATGCATAAATACGTTTTTGGTCCAATTTACCATCACTCTTTTTCATGCGTCAAAAGATAGAGACGGCACTTTAATGGAACAGAACAAACTGCCACAGTGCTGCCATTGCTTAGAAAATTAATTGTTTCTTCGCTAAATGCGTATTTAGCTAAATAGATGAACTTATCTGTTGATGCAACGCGTAGTCTCATTTAGCGAGTTACGAACTTAAATACAATTTAACAAAACGCGTATTTAGTGATTTAAATACGATGTTGGTGCAAGGGGGCCTAATACCTAGAACACCACAAGCACCGTCATGATACATGTCATGAACACCGTCATGAACACCCAACACACCGCATTCACAAAGAATGAGGTGCCATGCCAGGGACTTCCCTTTATGAGCATTATTATTACGGCGCATTGAACTAGATGGAAAAGACGCACAATTTTTCATTGCCGATTCGACCTTCTTTTCATCCAATGCGATGGTATCAAGTCGGGCGGGCTTAACCCGTCACTTAGTCCTTTACGTGACGGTGCTCCATAACCATAAACTAGAATATATATTATCTAATATTACTAGACGCCGCGATTCGTGTTTAAACATAGTCTGCTGTATTGTGTGGTTGTTTGTTTGAACCTCAGCTTGATACCTAGAGTAGTCCTAAAAAGGGGACAGGTATTTTGATATCACCTTATGGAAAGAGCCTGTCCAAGCCTCATATGTCAGAGTAAGCAATTATCTGAAAATGGGACGCTGTTACACTGAAAACCACACATTAATACAGCTGGTTATACAGCCTTTTTAACGAATTTGCCTCGTCCCGTTTCCCGCACTCACATCCTGCACTTTGGCCATCCCCCGCGCCCGGCGAGCATACCCACTAAATAGCGCCCTGTGAAGTTCTTACGTGTCGTAGGAATTCGTAAGCGAACTCACTCGCCGGCGCTGCCGCTTGTATGTTTAGTCGCTACGCCGCGCCGCGCGCTGCTCCAATACAAACAACATCCACTAAATAGCGCCCTGTGAAGTTCTTACGTGTCGTAGGAATTCGTAAGCGAACTCACTCGCCGGCGCTGCCGCTTGTATGTCTAAGTCGCTACGCCGCGCCGCGCGCTGCTCCAATACAAACAACTTTCGGTTGCTCCTTCCATCCTTCCATGCTCGTTGGTTGGTCTTAGCGGGGCCAGGGGCAGCGGAAACTCGCAGCGCCGTTTCCATCTGTTTTTAGGGTTCCGTACCCAAAGGGTGCCAAAGGAGCCCTATTACTAAGCCTCCGCTGTCCGTCCGACCGTCCGTCCGTCCGTCTGTCGCAGGGTGTATTTCATTAACCGTTATCGGTAGGCAGCTAAAATTTTCACAGAGAATGTATTTATTTTGCCGCTATAACAACAAATAGGTAAAATTTTAAAATAATAAAAATGTAAGGGGACCCCCATACGAAAAACGTGATTTTTGTGTTAAATCTTGTACGATGGTACGGAACCCTTCGTGTGCGAGTCCGACTCGCACTTGGCCGGTTTTTATATGACACTTCTTCGACCGCACAAAGGGAGGGTCGCTTACAGTATTCATTAAAATCGTAAGAAAGCCCTGATCCAAGTCCAGTTAAGCAAATAAGCGCTTCCAGCTCTCTGCTTGAGCCGCCGCCGCTCGGCGCGACTGCGGTGTCGCTCTAGGACGGCTTCGCCCGCTCGGTGTCACGTGACCCAGCCTTGCCCTAACAAAAAAGGCCAATTATAAAACAGCTTCATAGCTCAAGACGGTTTGCCGGCAATTAGAAGCCGCTGAATTTATTCCGCTGCCTTGGGAACCTTGCTAATTGGCCGACGTGCCCAGCTAAGTGCGCACACTGACTTATGGATGTGGACACTTGTGATTATGTACAGGATGTAATAGCAGTAATTTTTTTATGTAACATGTATGTCTGAACACCCACCATTAATTAGCCTAACACACCGCATTCCCGAAGAAATTTCGTGGCCAGGATCTTCCCTTTATGAGCGCGGCTACATTGAACTGGATGGAAAAGACGGAAACAAAATATTTTATCCAATGCGATGGTACCAAGCCGGGTGGGCTTAACCCGTTACTTAGTCCTTAGTATAGGGAGAAGACCAACAGTTTTACATGGATTCCTAATCATGCACTCATCATGCAATCATGCACAACACGGACAATTGTTGTGTCGATTCGCATATAATCAAGAAATTATTTGGATGTTTAGCTCGCAGGTTAGAATCCTGCTTCAGACGGAGCGCATCGCAACTTGGTTTTGTTTACAAAACGCGAACCTGTTAAAAATATTTATTGTACCGAGTAAAGCAACTCTCAGCGAACTTGGCGCGACCTCGCCCGGCTATAATTTCTTGTGATCTTCGAATAAATTATGTTTTTCTCGAGTAATGCAGAAAATGCGTGGGCAACATTCAGTCGGCGTTCGGCGGTTCTGCTCACTAATAAAAATGCTTCATCATTTCATTCGTGAAACAAACGTTACACAATATGATTTGGTATTTTTAGGGTCCCATCGCAAAAAGCGAAAAAACAGTAATGTTCTGGCTTCGGTGTCTGTCGGTCACCTGCATTTTAACCTTAATTGTTCTCCTATTAACGGTGGTTTGAAAATTCAGAAAAAAAATACTAATATAGGTGCACTTCTATAGTTGTGCACCAACTAATTACTTATGCTCAAAACGTCTTACTTTTTTAGAAATAGCTAAGATTACTGAAGTGAAAATATTTATCAGGCGAGGGCGAATATGTTCCGGAGTGACGGGACCCTCGGCACGTGAACACGTTCACGCTTGACCGGTTTTTTCTTATTAACCCGCTGCGTTTACCGACTTTGGGCCTTTTTGAATGTTTTCTTGATATTTCTCAAATATTTAGTTAGTTAGCCACCTGTTGGGTATACGGCACTCGTAGCTTAATGGTACGCAGGCTGAAAAACTTAATGAAAAAATATTTAATCTTTTGCCCGTTTCCGAGCAAGTAAAGGTTAAAACAAAAATATGTATTTCATTAAATCCGCTCCGATGGTTTTACCCGACGTATCGGTATTTGGGTAATCAACAGCTTATATGCTATCCATTTTCACATAAAATATAACAGTCCAAAAGCCAATAACAGATTACCACTATATTATACGTAATTGAGTCTACGTTTACAGTCTATAAAATATCATCTGTAGTCCACCTAATTATAGTCATACCCTGTTATTAATAAACCTAGATCATCAGCTGAATAGTTATACAATGTTTTGTCCTTTCCATTGACACGCAGTTTCTAATTCGTTAGAAAGGGACACAACACTGTTTAACTAGACTGTTTTTCAGACGATGATCTGGGATTATTAGTAGCAGGGTTAACGTTTAATAAATTTAAGAGTTTGATTGATACTACTGTGCAAATGGGATTATTAGTCTAGATTTAGAATGAGTATGTGCGAGAGCTAGATATGGTGTTTGTGTGTGAGTGTGTGTGTGGGTTCAACCCCACCCTTCACGGGGGAATGGCATAACGTATAATATGCAGATCGTATAATGTCATATTTTAACAAAATTTTAAAACCATGCACAACGTATAATCGGCAGATCGTATAATCTTATACGTAGTGCATGAAGAAGTCCAAAAAATTAAATTACTTATTTCTCCATGCATAACGTATAATAGTCACAACGTATAATGTTATGATCTTTATTTAACAAAAAAAGAAAACCATGCATATCATATAATCCTAAAATATTTCATACGATAAGCGCCCTTATCGATATAAGATTAAAGATTATACTCGCACGCGACTTTTCGACCGTCTCAATTAACGTTGTAGCAAATTGTTACTCTTCAACAGATATCGATTCGTGGCAATTTCAGCCTTAAATGTATCGTTGTTAGGGCGCTTTATGCAGTGCTTCTTGGCATATTATACGTTCTGCATGGTTTTATTTTTTTGTGAATTCATGTTAGGAATATTATACGTTGTGACTATTATACGTTCTGCATGATGCAAAGAGTTTATTTTATTTTTAAACTCATGCACAACGTATAACATTATACGTTGTGAATATTATACGATATGCATGGTTTTAATTTTTTGGAAAAAAATACTATTATACGTTGTGAATATTATACGTAGTGAATACGACTCCCCTTCACCCCTAAGGTAAATTAACGTGATGGTAAGAACCCTACAAGTTATGGCAATTATCAAGCTACCGCAAATCGCATCAAAATTATTTGAGTGGATTACAAGTTATAAGCGAACAGACAGACATCGGACCTTGGATTTTAAAAGAGTTACTGATTACTAGATTCGCTATAACCACAGAATCTATCTAAGTGACTTATATGACTAAATGCCTGTAAGTACCTAACCTAACCAAAGATTTGAAGGGATAACCTTCATTTAAATTTTGTTAGGGTTTAGTTCACATAGTAAATAATAGACATTCCCAATTATGTTTGGATGTAAAGATAGCCTAAAAATTGTTGCCAAATGTAAGTAAAAGAAATTAAGTAGTAAGTATTTTGACCGTTCATCTCTTATTTCAACCGGATACGTATCCTTTAATCTTTGTTCGACTGTACATACATCTGTATACCTTCACACATTATTCTATTTGGTGACTGCTCGTCCGCTTGCAAAGAATTGATTACTTTAATCTAAAGAAAAAAATTTGGCGCCATTGGTCCAATTAATAGAGCTAGAAAAAATAATAAGTGTAAAATAAATAGCGATTCATAACCGTCAACTGGTGCCTACCCTTACATATGCATGAAAGCGGGACTTGGGTATGGCAGCAGAGGCACGAATGTAGAATAAATGCAGTAGAAATGTGTTCCTTGAGGAAAATATGCGGACAAATTTTTAAACGACTGTGAGAGCAGTGTCAATTGAAAAGTGAAGTTGTGACGAGAATCGAGAAAGGAGTGCTAAGATGGTTTGGTGAAAGAATGACGAAACAAATTCACGGAGCAGAAGTGAGCGGAAGTGTCGTGCCCGGGCGAACGTACGGAGAACGTACCGCGACCAAATCTATGTAATTCTTCGTAAAGGTCTAGTACGTAGCACCCGTAATCTAGCGCATGTTTGAAAATATGTATGTCTATAGATTAAGCGAAAGAGGTGTGCTGCGATCGTACCGCATGGCGCTCTATCATCTCTGCTTACCCCTCCGGGAAAGGGGCGTGAAGATATGCAAAGGTAATATTTTGCTATCGAGTGGATCATGGGCACAATCGCTAAGACCTAGGCTTTGCTCGAAAAAAAAACACAAAATGTGGCATCAACCCAACTCGAAAATAACGATGTTACTGGTTTTACACGTACTGAGACTGAATAACGACGACATCAACATTGATATTGTCCATAGAACGTTTTCGGCTAATATATCATTTTTTGAACATCTCTTTGACGTTGCTTGCGTATATACAGTCTATCGCAAGTCCGATCAGCTTCGAAATAGGATTGTGCAATGATTGTGAGGACTGTTTATTCTTAGCAAACAATCAACACGAGCTACGGTGTTCAATTAACTTCAAATAGAGTTGCAGTAACGTTTGATCGCACATTCCCGTATTCCCGTGAATCATGAATTCGGACACGCCTGGAGAGCATCGTTATATAATATGATAAAGCCCCGCACGTCAAGGGACGTTGAATCGAAGCCCGACCTTTGGTTGATGGCCTTTGCCCTCATTTCTATCTATGCGGACCCTAGGACAATGCTATACTGCTGGTATAGATGTGATTAGAGGTTGTGTGAACCATGCATCAAAACATTGTATCACGAAAATGCGGAATGAATATAAATGTATCGTGTAAAAGTATTTTTACGTAAAACTCTCATTTTCATCAGGACCTATGTCAACTAAGCAAAGCCTCCAACATCCCAGCACCACTTGAAAATGTTGAATGCATTCATGACTGATCGCCCGCGAATGTTTATGATTACATTTTCTCCGCACGGATGAATGCCCAAAACGAAATGGACCCGGGCGGAGCCGCAAACTTCAGCTATTATTTCTTTATTTTTCCAAATCTCGGTGCAAACACTGTCGTAGGTACAATACATGTTTTAATGATTTATTTGATGTTGAAGTGCAAATGTCGGTGGGCGATAAAAGAGCATTGCCAATTATAAAACTTCAATCTGATGCGAATTGCCCTGTCCGTGGAAGTCGCCCCGCCCGCCCCGCTGCGCCGCCCGCCCTGGCTGCCGCCCGCCTGGGCTGCCAGCGACATATTTGTTGACAGAACTGGCACACTCGTGACGTGTACGTCGTCGTGTTCTTTTTCGAATCAGGAGTATCATTACCGCCCCTTGCGGTTGAGACGCTTTCTATTCTTTTATTAAACTATGTCTACGGATGCCCTATATTGTTCTCTACCCGAAGTCCAATCCTTATACCGTACCGTATTTGGTACCGTTCTATCCGCAGCTACATTTTTTTACACAGACTTCCTTTATAAACTCGAAGCTTATGCTTTGATATCGCGTTTAAAAGCTAGCGCGACTACTTTTTAGTCACGACTTATATTTTTAAGTTGTAACTAAAAAGTTAGGGGAATGCGATTGCATGGAGCGGTTACTTCGAGTAAGGTTACACATGTTCATGGACGCCACCCCACCAGTTACCACCTCCAGTTACAAAAATCCCAAAGTTTCCTTTCGGTTGCACCATGTAAATCTGCCATATAAACGAAAGTTACTTATCGGATTTCAGGTAACTGGAGGTGGTGAAAACAGGGGTAAGAAAGATTTATGAAGCGTTCCACGTTTGTATGGGGAGTTGAACGTTGAACGTGTGCTATTGGTTCTAGCTGCAGTTTCGCACACACCGCGCTGTACTGTATGCGCCACCACATGCGCTTACAAAGTCCTGAGGACTTCATCCTAATTTCGCAATATTTTCTTGAGTTAGTTGCCCCGAGTGATTTCCTTCCAATCAACCATCAGAACGTCGACGCGTCCTCCTCACGACGCGCCGCCTTGTGGTAAGAGAATCAAAGGCGGTCGCCCATTGTCACGCCGCCTGCCTCGTCGTCACCTGTTGCCGCCTCCGCCGCGCTGCCGCTCCCCGATAGGGCGGGCCTTTGTCTGGTTGCTGGCGAGACTTGCGCTGACAGGACTTGTAGAACTTGTAGGCGTATGGCGTAGGCGTGTTTTTACAGAACGTACAGTCGGTGGTTTGATTCTCGTGCGCTCATTTTGTTGATTTTGTAAGCGGGCAATGTAATCGGTTTCTAGTACCCCTATACTGTCATTTTGTTGAACTGAAATTATGAACTTATGTGCTTGTAGGAATTTCAAAAATACCAAAACCTTTTGATTATGTCTGTCGTTATATTAGCCTAACACACACAATGGGAATTGCATACAGACATAGGTGCAGTAGATATTGTACGGCTACATTGAACTGAATGGAAAACACAAACGATTATTTTGGTTAGAGTTTGTAAAACTGCTACCGTTGTAGCCTTGTTAATTTAAAGGGTGTGATGCATTAGAAGAAATGAGTAAGTAGGAGTGGTTGCCACGGACAGACCGACAGACATATATAGGGTTTCAAGGGCCCAGGGATCTTCCGGTGGTTCGTTGTAATTTAATTAGGCTACAAGATATCCAGGTGGTTACGCCGGTGTATAAAGTGTGATGTGTAGAGGAGGGATCTCATGAATGTACTTGGTGGCAGCTCTGCAGCGTGTGGGGGAGGCTGTTCACAGGTTGGGAATGGGTGAATTTGTAGGGAATCGATGAATAGCGAATTAACAGACTACAGTAGGTACAAAAAAAGATGTAATAAATTATAGACCATTTGAGGCACAAAACACAAACAGACAATCAAAAATACACCCTGGCATTGTCCTATTTAAGACACCTACAAATTAAGAAAATTGGGCTGTGGCGATCTAACCATCTACCTAAAATAGCCTATATTTAGAAGCACAAAGAAGACTATAAATAATTAACAATCAAGGCGGTGTTCTAACACGGCCTTAGCCTAACCTAATATCCAAATGGCCGGGGTTCCATGCCGGGAGCTCGGGGTGGGTCCGAGGTCGTGCGTAGTCGAATGGGCGGTGTTCTGCTTCAATGGGTGGTCCTGATAGACGCTCTTTGCGGTATCATCGTAGATTTCTACGGGGGGGCTGGCGTTAGAGTATAGGTACCGTGCGGGGATCCAGCAGGCGTACGGCGACGCTGTGGTGGTGGGTATACGTGTTGAAGATGTCGGACCGGCGACTGTGACAGGGCACGGCGGAAGCTGTGGCTGCTGGTCCACGGGCTGAAGACATCGGAAGGCGTGGGTGTGGCCTCGAAGTAGATCACGCCCGGCTGCTCACACGGATACGGAACACGGCGGCACGGCGGGCGCACCGATATTCGCGAAGGGTGGTACGCGGACAGCTCAACCAACTTTTGGGAGCGAAAGTTTTCACATTTTGTTCATGTCGCCTGACTCCGCGGCCTCGGGACCCGCACTCGTCGGAGCACGTGGCGCGACCGTGCGTCTCAAGGTGCTGCCTGCTTCTGCCCGTGTCCCGCGGGCGGCGCGGCGGAGGATTGCCGCGTGTTTCGACATTCCCAATCGGCGTCGCTAAGGCCCCAGTGGCGAGATCCGGTGCAGCATCTCGCTTGCACCTTGCTGGGAGCGCTGCTGTTGCGTCCTTGTCTTGTGTCTAACGAATTTAACTCAAACGGCGCTGTTTGTGCACCAGTGCCGAGATCCGGTGCAGCATCTCGCTCGCACCTTGCTGGGAGCGATGCCGTTGCGTCCTTGTCTCGCACTCAATGCAAAAAGATAATCTCGCCCCTGGTATCGTTACGTCATAAGGCGGCGCGGCGGACGCTACAATACCCGGTTACTTAAAAAACAAAAAAAAACAAGCAAAAAAAAAAGAATTTAAGTACCCTAGACATTTAACAAAGTGACCAGAATGTCACAGTGACTATAACATTAATTGCTGAACTATAATTGACAGTGCAAAAGTAATAATTAATACTGAAGCTAACCAAAATGTTACTAATGATAATCTTTACATCAATGTGATATCGATTGGCAAAACTGTTTTAAATTTCTAGACATTCAACAGGTTTACAATACTATAAGCCAAGCCCAATGGAATGCTAAAACATCTAAATGACAACAGAAATAGAATTAATATCGAACACAGTGTTATGACATTAACATATAAGTAACATTTTTATCAATCAGTAAAATATTTACACACATGTACAAGCTAACACATATTTACAATCCTATGGAAGCCACAGCCCAATGACTTATATCCTTTAAGTTGACTTTCATTATTAATAAAAAGTATAAGACGAGTATGAGAAGAAACATTACTAGCCGAAATTATATTCATGAATGTCTTTTTTTTTTTAAATAAAAACAAGAAAAGCAAGGCATAAAGAGAACAAGTTGTGTCCTTGAGTGTACTTTCAATAATAAGGAAAATTGAGATACGTATAAAAATAAACATCACTAAAGAAGTTGTATCTATGAGTGTACTTTCGATAATAAGAATTAAGACAAATAATTTAAGAAAAAAAAACATCAATAAAGGAAGTTTTGTCCTTGAGTGTATTTTCAATAATAAGGATTAAGACAAGTATGAGAAAACATTATTAAGCGAAGTTGTGTCCACCAGCATTATTAAAGCGATAGTAGGAACCACTGTGTGTTCCGGACATTATATTTCTAACATTCCGTATACTTTCTAAATACTATAATGTGTCTAGCGACATCCTACTTAAGATGTGTCACTCTGAACGCGAACTAACTAACTAACTAACTAACTAACTAAGTACCTACGCTTAAGTATTTTAATTGTATTTATATAATTAGCATGTTTATATCTTAATACAATTTGAATTTTCTCAAAATCCGTGTTTAATTTTGTCTTTCCGAGAGTTTATATGTTCAGTGGCTCACTATGCCATATTTATTTAGAGTTCCTACTCTTATTGGTCGCTATTGTGCGCCTATAAATTAATTTTAAGTTTAAACTAAAATTAGCAATATTTACAATTGTACAATTAATACGAAAGTTTTACCAACACTCACGAACGCGTTTTGAGACACATGAAATGATTTGGCAAATAAGACTCAGCAGTCTTCAAAATAGTTTACATTAACCGAATAGAATCCTATGGGAAACGTCATTAACATTTAACCCGTAGACGCTCAAAATCCAAAATAATAAGTGCCTTTTTATAAGGGACGCTTTATAAATGTCATATCCTTGTTCTTACCTAGAGTAAATTTTATCTAAATACGACTTATAAGTATTTTTATATACAGGTATGTACAGAGAACATGTGTTGGGAGGGTATGGTTGTTTGGAACTTAAAACTAAATAATGCAACCCAACCAGTCTTATTATGCCGACTTAACATAAAAACCTGGTTGTAATTGGTGAGCCTCAGAGTGAGAACTCGTAAAACCCCTTCAGATCAAGACACGCGAACTGTCTCGTGTCTCATCTTGGCCCTAGGTAGGTGCCTAGTGCACCGCCTGTCGAGAAGCGTTAAATGGGGTATGGCCTGCACCTAGAGATTCTATAGAATTTTGCCCCCCTCATGGGAGGCGGCATCTATCACGAAATACACCATTATGTGTTTTCAGCTGAACGTGTCTGACGCGACGTGTTGCCCGTTACAGTACACTATAGCTGTTAAAAGAAAAAAAGAAAAGAAAAAAAAATAGAGAATCACCAAAAGAACTAACATAAAATAAAGCGCGGTGAATGCGCTGTATGCCTTGTCTACGTAAGTGACTCGGTTGAGACCACTTACTAGTGACAGAGGACAGATATGGGGAAAAGGGTAGGAACCACTTGCTTACATCATCATTCACTTATCCTGTCGTATCCTTTCTTTTAAATTATCTATCATACTGGGTTGGGTGAGGTGGTTGGTGTTAGGGTGGGAGGGCGCAAGCTTGCTAGGGAATAGGGTGAGGGGTGAGGTTAAGTGAGGTGGAGGTAAAAGAAAGAAAGAGAAGAAAAAAAACCCGACGAACGCGAGGCTGGTTTGCTTCGCGGACGTCTGTGAAAGACCCTAACCTAACTAAGAATTTGTCGAACTGATTTTAACGGATTCGAACAATGTGGAGTGTAGATAAGGCTTATATTTATATGGAGGTTCTACAACCGCCTCCAGCTGTGACGACACAAGAGTGACCGTACACATAAGTTTGAGAGATAAGGCTTTATTTTTGCTACGCAGGATTCTCAACCAACCGTCCTGCGGGATATTTTGAATAAGGCTTGGGCGTTTAACGTGCGTTTCAAAAATACCATAAAAAACCGCGCACCGGTGAGTCGATAAGGCTTTAATTTATAACAAAGAACGTTAACTCGACCGCGTTCCATATCGCCCAGGACACACGTGTACCCAATAGTACATTGTGACACAAGCACATTTTTTTTAAAAGACAAAATATATTTTTTTTCCAAAGACAAAATTTTCCAAGAACAAGACATATACTAAAACTTAAATAAACATACCAAAACGAATCTAACCTAGGTAGTGTGTCGGCATGATTTGTGACCGAACACCTAGATGCGGGATAAGGCTTAGATTTATAACACGGATTCCCACGTAACCGTCCGTGAGCAAGGATAGGGCTTTTTATTTATTAACGTGAATTCCCTTGCCAATACCGTTCACGGGATATTTTTTCAATAAGGCTTTAGATATTAACGTGCGTTCGAAAAATATTCCAAAAAAACAACCGCGCACGACCGACCCTAACCTAACTATTGGAGTATAGCTTGTTTTACTAAAAAAACTTCTCCAAGAATTACCGTCATCCATGTATCCCTTGAAACCTGGCTCCTTTTTAGGGCGTGTGACACAAGATACAATTTAATAGAGAATTTAACCATTTAAAAATTTTGTAACTTATTGTTACTTAAAGTTATTGTTTAAATTTATGACCAAATATATCAAAGAAATGCAAACCAGTTCAACAAAAGTTTTAATTAATTTTTTTTTTAGTATTTAATAATATCACTCACATGTATTAGGCCTGCCTTGGAACCATCCATGTTGCCCAAAATGTATGTATTTTCAGATTTTTTCTCAAGGACCACAGATTTAATAAAACGAGGGGCTAATTTATTTGAAAAGAATTTAGCGGCGTCCGATTGAACATGGGATCGACGCCAGACTATGTCACCTACATTGAAATGTATCACTGAACGACGAAGGTTGTAGCGTTTGGCATTAGCTTGATATGCTTGAGTCAGGTTCGCTTGGATTTGATGAAAAACGCTTGCCAATGATTTTAAGCTAGTGGTCCATTCGTCGCGACCATCGATAATTAACTCCTCTAATTTAGTGAAATCTGCAAATTTATGGAATCGACCATCGAAGATGAGTTCTCTACCTGTCATTACAAAATTGGGTGAAAACCCATGGGCTAAGCTGACATGGCTATTTAAAGCTGCCTGAATCTTAGGTAAATTTTTAGTCCAGTTTCTATGGTCTGTCTCAACATAAGAAGCAATGGCTAATTCAATGGTACGATTGTGTCTTTCCACTGGATTGTTTTGTGGGAAATAGACACAATTTTTGAAAAATTTAGGGATATTATACCTTTTTAAAAGTGCCTGAAACTCGTTAGAGACGAACTGCACGCCATTATCACTTATCATACAATATGGCACGCCATAGACTAGGAAAATCTCATTTTCAATGAATTTAATTATTGACTTACTATTGGCTTTTCTAAGTGGGCATAACCATACAAATTTGGAGAAAATGTCAACTACAGTAAGCAAGTATGCGTGTCCTGAATAAGACCTCGGCAGAGGACCAATGAGATCGCAACTTAATGTTTGCATTGGAGCGTAGACCTTCTTCTGAAATAACATTTTACCATGGGGTAGCTGATTATTAGCTTTAAATGCCAAACAAACTTCACACGAACTTAAGATTGATTTGATTGAAGGAAACATGTTGGGCCAGTAATAATTCAGTTGTAACTTTTTAAAACATTTAAATGGGCCAAGGTGTGCCGATAGAGGGCTCTCGTGAGTAGCAGTTACTAGCTGTTTAATATGGTCAGCGGGAATAACTTCTTTCCATGAAAATGAATTTAAAAGATTGAATTTAGGTTTGCAAAAACGAAAGAGCTTATCGTCTTCCAACCTAAAGTTCGGGTAACTAGCGGGTGATTTTTGTATACTATTTTTTATTTTCAAAAACCACTCATCAGTTATAGGAACGTTTGGGTTGGATGAGTTTACACTTTCGATCTTAATACGTGACAACGCGTCCGGGACAACATGGAGTTTGCCTTTCTTGTGGACGATATCAAAGGAGAATTGCGAGAGCCTAGTAGACCAACGGGCGAGCCTGCCCGTGGGGTTCTCGAGTTTATATAACCATTTCAAGCTTTCATGGTCAGTCACAATCGTGAAATGAGTTCCTTCTAGGTAATGTCTAAAATGTGTGGTAGCTTCCACAATACTAAGTAATTCCCTTTCGGTGGTAGAAAAACCTTGCTCTTGTTTTGTTAGCGTTCTCGAATAGTAAGCTACGGGGTGTTCCTGAAAATTTGCGTCCTTTTGTACAACTGCTGAACCAATTCCCACTAAACTTGCATCACAGTGGAGGAAAAAGGGGGCTTCAAAATTGGGAACACATAAAACTGGGGCTGAAGTGAGGGCGGATTTTAATTTTACGAAGGCTGCCTCTGCCTCAGGTGTCCAATTAAATTTTGAATATTTTTCAGAGATGGAACTTGTGAGATTGGACAGGGGCGCCGCAATAGTAGAGAAATTTTTGATGAAACGGCGGTAGTAGGAAGCTAGTCCTAAGAAACTGCGTACATCTTTGACACATTTGGGTGTTGGAAAGTTTTTCACTGCCTCCACTTTGGCTGGGTCAGTCTTTAAGCCGAACTCGTTTATAACGTAACCAAGATATTTCAGCTCAGATTTTAGAAATTCACACTTCTTTAGGTTAACTGTTAGGTTAGCGAAATGTAAACGTTCGTAAACTTTGTCAAGGTAAGAAATATGGTCTGCAAAATTGTTGGAAATTATAATTAGGTCGTCTAGATAACCAAACACATGGTCATCGAATTCTGCACCTGGTAGTAACGCATCGACCAGGCGCTGTAAATTCTGGGGTGCGTTAGATAGCCCAAAAGGGACCACCTTAAATTGTAATAAGCCTCGGCCCTGTGAGATAATCGCTGTCTTTTCCTTAGCCGATTCTGCCAGAGGGAGCTGAAGAAATGCCTTAGATAAGTCAATGGAAGAAATATATTTTGCGTCCTTTAAATTATCAAGAATGTTATCTATGCGAGGGAGAGGATAACTACATTTTTTTGTAACAGCGTTTAGTTTACGAGAGTCCATGCAAAGGCGGAAGGAGTTGTCCTTCTTGGGTACTACTAACACAGGACTGGCCCAGGGTGACGATGATGGTTCCAGAACATCCAAGTCTATCATTTCATCTATTAATTGGTCCACTAACTTTTGTTTGTAGGGTGACATGCGATAGAACCTTTGTTTGATTGGAGGACCTTCCGTATCAATTTCATATTCAAGAAGATGCGTTCGACCTAGGCCACATTTTTCAAAAGATATGGACTCAAACTTTTCTATCGTTTTATTTAATATTAATTGTTCATCTGGAGAAAGTTTACAATTACTCGAGTTAGAAATAGAATGCAGCTGTTGCGCGTTAGAAACAGAATGCGGGGGCTGTGCGCTCTGAGCGCGATGTGTGGCATTGAGCGCTCCGGAAGAAGGCTTGGTTTCACCGACCGACGCGAGCGGCACGTACGTAGGGAGGGTGGGCGGGGGAGAATTCGGCCGATACGCTTTGCGTTCTAAGACATCTATTGACTCTTGCACAGAAGCGACGGCTATTTTGCGGGCCGACTTAATGTCCGGGTTATTATTAGACGGAATGTCGTCCAAAGCTAACAATAACTTAGTAAGTGATTCATCCAACAACTTATAATGTTTGCTCGAACGGGGGCTGTTAAAGCTAGAAATTTTACTTTTAATGATATCTAAGCTGGAAATAATATCTTTAATTTTTTTAATGGCCCCATCAATGTTTAATGAAGAAATCTGAAATTCTGACGGAATGGAGAAAGTGATTTTTTTATTTATACAGCCGGAAATTTTTTTTGATAGACCGGACTTTTCCCAAAATTCTGTGCCTAAAATGCAATCAGATTTAATTTCTGGAATAACTTCAAAAGTAAGTGGAATTTCAATGCCGTCGACCACGATATTGCAATGGATTGAGCCTGGACTAAATTGTTTAGTCCCGTCTGCCGTAGAGGCGGAACAAATTTTGGACTTGTCTAAAGTATATCCCATATTCAGTATTTCAAGATGTGAATTATTACCAAACACATTTATCTCGGCTCCACTATCTAATAGAGCTGTAAAATCCTTATTATTTAACTTGAAATGAACGTAAGGCCTCCTATCGCCATGTTGGTTTGATAGCACCGGGCTAACTTTCGGAAAGTCATGAACAAATTTTAACCAGTCATGCCATTCTTCCGAGGAGGTATAAGTCGCCGGTGCGTTTACCCGTTTTTTGTATGAGAAGCGGAAGATTGAGGGGGAGATGGGGGGGCCTCGATCGCTCGAATATTGTTATGCGGCAGCTCGCGCGCGCTATCGGCGTAGTTCGATGAGTGAAAGTGAGTCGCCGGGGGGTGACTCGCGTTCGGAAAATAAGGTCGGTATTGCTGACCCCTAGGGCGGTAAGAGTTATTGTATTGGCCTGAATAGACTGGCCTAAAACGAGGATATTGACCGCCATTAAAATTGTTATTGTTGGCGTTGTTAATATAAGTTGGAGGATTCTGTTGCCTAACACTAAATTGGCCTGCATTATTGTTATACCACGGCGGGTATTGTTGTCCGCTGCGTTGGTGTGACGCTTCAGCACGAGATGTGAACCGAGAGTGGGGCTGAGGCGTAGACCTCGAATTTTGGTTACCTTTCGCGGCACATGTGGGACAATTTTTGGACGTGACATTTAGCTTGCCGCAGTCAAAGCAGATAGGTATTAAAATATTCGGGCAGTTTTTAAAAGAATGGCCCGTATTTTTACATTTGAGACAAGCGTTTGCGTTTGAAGTCGACACTGTCTCGGCTTTAGGAATATAACTGTTAACTTTGGACACCTCTGATTTGATATTACTGAAGGGGGCCTCATTATTAAAACGTTCAATTTTCTTACCATACGCCAGAAGGTCGCAAGTATTTTTTATCGTACCGTAAATCAGACATTGATTGTACTTAGGTAACATATTTCGTTTTATTATTTCGAAAAGCATGATATCGGAAATTTGACCCTTGATTTTATTTGCCAAATCATTCACATCTGTTACAAAATCTGACAACTTCTGGTTAGGTTTTTGTTTTAACGAGCGAATACGGGATTCCGTGTCGAAAACGTAGTCGATATTATCGTACTCCTCTAACAAGGCTTTCTTAAGCTGGTCCCAATTCGCAACTCCATCCCTCACGGTACGGAACCATTTCAAAGCAGTGCCCGACAACAAATCAATGAAACATCTCAGTACGATGTCATAGTTAGATTTCCGCGCATAAGTAAGCTCTTCGACACGGGCAATGAATTCACGTACATCTGTTTCACCACTATATTTTAGATTCCAGGACGATAAGTTGTAGTAATGTTTGTTGAACACACAATTTTCGTGGAGACCTTCTGGTTTTACCACGGTACTTGAAGATGACTGGTTGGAATCGTTATCCAAGGAAAAAAAACTGGGTCCATAATCACCACCACTACGTGTTACAACATTAACCTCCGACTGTGAGTTTATGGATTGATTGTCATACATCATTAATTGGTCCTCTGGCATGTCAATGCACACGGAATGGTCCTGGCTTTCCATTTTGTAGTACCTATAATAACTTACTTAAAATGAGTTAAAAAAAAATTACGTAAATTTCCGTTAACGCGACACGCGACTAGATCGAACGAGACGAAAGCCTGATAACTACAGATTAAGGTTTGTTTTAACGAGTGATTAACAATAAGCACGTAGTTAACCTGACTTCCAAATATAACCTACGTGTTCAACGCAAGAGAATAAAGCGAGAAGAAAAAAAAATTTCACACACGTTATTTACACACACAATACATAAGCATCAAGAACACATAAAATTATACACTTAAATGAAACAGCACATTTCAGTTTTTTATATTTCGTTGTTTCATACTAACCCAAGAAGTTCCGGATCGCGGGACTGGCCGGTCGCGTGCTCACGTGCTCGCGATTTGTCCACGCGCAACGTGCTATAAGCTATATTTATAAGAAATGAGAGAAAGACAAAGAATATGCTCTGCTCTCGGCTTCCAATATATGATGACCTAAAAACCTAAGGAAACAGTGCACACCTATAAGAGCGAGAGTTACCGCCTTCGTGCGCTATTGCAAGACTCGATATTCTAAAATGAAATAACGTGCGTAAGTACCTATATACCTATTACGTTGGTGGACACAACTCGTTATTGACACATTTAATATTCAGTTTTGTTAATTCGCTATTTGCTTACCGTCAGGGCTGAAATGGAGAGTTAATTTGTAGTGTATAAAACAAGTGAGGCGTACCATAATAAAATAAATATAATTAATATATACAAATAGGAAATTAAAATAAACCAGTTCGGGTGCCAATTGTAGCCTTGTTAATTTAAAGGGTGTGATGCATTAGAAGAAATGAGTAAGTAGGAGTGGTTGCCACGGACAGACCGACAGACATATATAGGGTTTCAAGGGCCCAGGGATCTTCCGGTGGTTCGTTGTAATTTAATTAGGCTACAAGATATCCAGGTGGTTACGCCGGTGTATAAAGTGTGATGTGTAGAGGAGGGATCTCATGAATGTACTTGGTGGCAGCTCTGCAGCGTGTGGGGGAGGCTGTTCACAGGTTGGGAATGGGTGAATTTGTAGGGAATCGATGAATAGCGAATTAACAGACTACAGTAGGTACAAAAAAAGATGTAATAAATTATAGACCATTTGAGGCACAAAACACAAACAGACAATCAAAAATACACCCTGGCATTGTCCTATTTAAGACACCTACAAATTAAGAAAATTGGGCTGTGGCGATCTAACCATCTACCTAAAATAGCCTATATTTAGAAGCACAAAGAAGACTATAAATAATTAACAATCAAGGCGGTGTTCTAACACGGCCTTAGCCTAACCTAATATCCAAATGGCCGGGGTTCCATGCCGGGAGCTCGGGGTGGGTCCGAGGTCGTGCGTAGTCGAATGGGCGGTGTTCTGCTTCAATGGGTGGTCCTGATAGACGCTCTTTGCGGTATCATCGTAGATTTCTACGGGGGGGCTGGCGTTAGAGTATAGGTACCGTGCGGGGATCCAGCAGGCGTACGGCGACGCTGTGGTGGTGGGTCTACGTGTTGAAGATGTCGGACCGGCGACTGTGACAGGGCACGGCGGAAGCTGTGGCTGCTGGTCCACGGGCTGAAGACATCGGAAGGCGTGGGTGTGGCCTCGAAGTAGATCACGCCCGGCTGCTCACACGGATACGGAACACGGCGGCACGGCGGGCGCACCGATATTCGCGAAGGGTGGTACGCGGACAGCTCAACCAACTTTTGGGAGCGAAAGTTTTCACATTTTGTTCATGTCGCCTGACTCCGCGGCCTCGGGACCCGCACTCGTCGGAGCACGTGGCGCGACCGTGCGTCTCAAGGTGCTGCCTGCTTCTGCCCGTGTCCCGCGGGCGGCGCGGCGGAGGATTGCCGCGTGTTTCGACATTCCCAATCGGCGTCGCTAAGGCCCCAGTGGCGAGATCCGGTGCAGCATCTCGCTTGCACCTTGCTGGGAGCGCTGCTGTTGCGTCCTTGTCTTGTGTCTAACGAATTTAACTCAAACGGCGCTGTTTGTGCACCAGTGCCGAGATCCGGTGCAGCATCTCGCTCGCACCTTGCTGGGAGCGATGCCGTTGCGTCCTTGTCTCGCACTCAATGCAAAAAGATAATCTCGCCCCTGGTATCGTTACGTCATAAGGCGGCGCGGCGGACGCTACACCGTAGCAGGATAACTAAGTGATTATTATTATGTAAATGTCCGTGAATTGATTAGATGAATCGGAAGCTTAGCAAAAGTACCTATATTTTAGATGTTATGTTGGAAAGGCAAGAGGCAAGAGTCGATGCAACACATTGTTTATACACCTTCGCCTCAGTACCACTTTCTCTGTATTAAAAGTACCTCTTATCTACATATTTACCTTACCGGTTTACGTCAGAGTTCTCTGCTATACCAATCTGTAAGAAAATGAAAGAGACTCTATATTACGAGTTACCCATCACTTATTGATACATCGCAAAGACCATCGATTTCGCAGGTTTACACTATTGAATAGAGCAGGCATTTGAGGTATACGCGGTATACTCACTCAGGTATACCGCGCATATTTTAACAGGTCTTAAATTGCCCGTCCATAGATTTATATATTTGTTTAGATGCATGAAATAATAAAATTGTGTTGAAAATATGTATCTATACAGATATAAAAATCCATGGACGGGCGATTTAGTGTATCCCTCATATGGTTTCTCTCTATTCTGTTAGCTCTTCTAGAATTCTTCAAATAAAACAGCAGAGTATTATAGTCATAGTAGAAATGTTACTTGGTTATCAAAAACACATATCACACGCACCTCACGGCAGCAACTGATCGAGTAGAGTAACAAGATGGCGTTCGTTGTCAGGACGGATTTTCCGTCTGACGTCGCTTAAAAGTGTCTCTAAAATGTATATGCGTACATATAGGTACACCTAAGAGACATTACTGTGATTGTTTCAGCGACTATCTTTCACTTCAATGTTGTAAACCTGTGAAATCGATGATCTTAGCGATTTATTGACTCTGACTGCTAACGGTTGTTTAATTTTTTCATTTAAAAATATGAAGTCCTTATAGCGACGTCAGCTGACTTCTTTCCAGTTAAAAAAAATGCTGAGCTCTTTTTTTATTAAACCTAACATGGATGGCTAATTCTATACAAATAAGCCCAAAACACCCCATTCCCGATGAAATTTAGAGGACCTTCCCTTTTTGAGCACGACTACACTGAACTGGATGGAAAACAGGGATTTTTTTCTTCGCATCGCCCGCCCGCGTTCTTTCTGACTTCTTTTATTTTTGCTCGCCTCCTAAGCATCGTTGCGTGATGCTCCCCAAGAATTGGATTATCAAGTGCAAACATATTTTTTCCAGAGATTAGGGCGATCACACAAAAAACAAACTCTTCAGCTATATTATACTTGCATGGATTATTAACGATCCGCACCGCTAATTAGTGTTTCTACGCCAAGAAACACTAATTATCTATAGCCAGGTGACTTCTGGTGGTGGGTAAGCATGTGGACGCCACAGGATAAGGCAATCCGTTGTGTCATCCCATAGTACTTAGTGCACGCTGCCGAAGTATGGGATGACAGTTCCTAATTAGTTTTTTTTGACGGGACTGAAATAAATTGTTACGTTCTCGCCCTGCGGTTTGAATGTGATTTGCTCGCGAATAACATAAAAAGAAAAAAAAAACTGTTTATCCGATCGCTACCAAACTTCGCAAGATCCTCCGATGAGTTAATCTATAGATTACCTGAAAAAATCATCTAATCGGTCACGCCGTTTTGAAGTCCATAGGGAACTTCATGCACACATTATTTTTTATATAGATTGATGGATAGCAGTAAAACAATCCCTATAAAACTCAGGGACGCGTTATGAGTGCATCGCAGGGAGCAATTAGTTATGTTCTCAGTGTGCTCACTTTTCGCTGCATTAAGCTTAACTGCTGGGACGCAGCACACAGCTACCGCCACCCCTCATCTCCGCGCTCTTAGTATTTTTAGATACGTGACAGCAATATAGGGTAGGCACGGAATAAGCAATGGTATATAGTTATAAAAGAGTGACGTCATTGACTGACTACGCATAGCCTAATCCTTTAAACCTGAGATTTGAAATTTGGACCAAATATTCCTTGAGTCCCCTAGGATGCACGTGCGATCCATTCGTAGTTTCTAATACACAAACAGGGATGGACTTTGAGGTATTTTTTAAGTAACTGGACACGGATGGCTAATAACAAACTGACCCTGAGATATAAGCATGGAGGTGAAGAATTTCTTCACCTCCATGGATATAAGACTAACACACTACATGGGAACTAGGTGCCATACCAGCGGCCTTATTGCCGAACAGCGTTACCGCTAGCAACGACCGAAATTTGACACCTAACCATCGAATGCGATCGCCGATGCTCGGTTTGCGAGAGTATTATTAACGCTACTTTTCCAACCCCACTGACGCTAAAAATAGATCGACACCCTTAGACGAAAAAGAATGGATACGGTACCTCCATACTGATGATAGTTCAAAAGCGTTCCTATTTTTTAAAAAACTCACACACCTATACTTTTACATGCACACCAAACTCTAATACGTAAAGGGTAAAAGAGCAGGAAAAATTTATAAGGAAATGCATCATGCGAAAAAGTGACAAATAGATTCATCTAATCGCGGAAGAATGAAATGAGACAACAATATCCTTAAATTGAATTCGTTATAGCGTGAGAAAAAGGGATGGTGACATTTGTGACGTCTGGTCGTAGATATAGTGCAAAATTCATCCTAATCCATCATGACACATCAACGATGCGCGCATGCTAAGCCCTTTGACCAGAATGGCGCGTCAAAACTAAATGAAAAATGAAAGTGAAAACGGCAGGGTTGCCAAAAATGATCACAAAAATAAATAACAATATATTGTATTGTACATTAAAATATTAAGGTTCCTATTCATAGTTTATTCATATATTCATACAGTTTAGCAAAATCGAACTACGAGTTATCTTAGGCAGAAGATCAGCCTAGCCATTGAGCGGGGGAACGCGGCCTCCGTCATCGGCACGTTGCCAATTGCGCCGATGATGGAGGAATATTTTAATCTTTAGTTGTGTTTTATTCCTTTTTCTGTATTAATTAATTTATAATAATAAAAAAAAATACAAACATATACAACAATAATTTATACATACTATAAATAAAAAAAATGTTACCGTTTCTTATGACTATTTTCAGAGAATCCAAAGTTTCTCATAGATGACAAGAGGTTCCTATTTAGTGCTAGTGGTCAGAACAAGTAGTACCATGATTGTATAGTTAACAAGGCATCAAATAATCTTTTCGCGAATTTGCAAGCGGGAAAATGAAAAAAATATTAATGGAATCATTCATTAAACCATCGTTATTCTGAGTAAAAATCATCGATATAAAGGATAAATTAATAAAGTCGAATATACATAATTTGTAAATATTGAAATCATAAAATAAAATAAACACAAAGAGGGAATCATTAATGTATTGCAAGTATGGGTCAAACATTGCAAAACAAATAATATTGATTATTCTTGAATTGTCCATGTTTGCATTTTATGCATTTAAAAATTTCGTTCAATGCGTTTTAGATGCTAAAAAATAGTCCAAATAATAGTCAGTACAGTGTTATGTAAAACCTGTTGATGATTATTGCCGTTCGCCGTAAATGTGTGATGGTATTTTGATAAACCACTAAGTTCTTTCTTTTTTTTTTTTTTTTTATTTCCTTCAAATAGGTTCAGTTTATTACGCTTTTGTCCTTTTGTGGCGGCTTTAATCCCCGGATTGGTTTTATGTATATGATAAAGTTTTACATTTACATATTTTTCGATAATAGCCCTAAGAAGATGGAGTCTATGATTAAATGTAGCAGGTTGAAGGAATGAATACTCATTCAATGACAAAAGGACATTTGAGCCAAGAAACGACTTTAGAATTTTAATCTTTATGGAAACGAGCTGTCTGTCACATGTAAAATTTTGACCATTTTCAAGGATGTACCTTTTTATCACAGCCTCAGAACTAAGACATATAATACAAACAACCTAAACGACATTATAAAAAATAATAAACAGTACGTAGACTATTGTTTTTTGGCAGCCCTAGTTGTTTTTAAAATAAAATTTAGTTCAATATATAATACTGAAATGAAAACAAAAATAAAAATCGAACTGACAATTTAAGTTTGCTTGTGCCAACCCTGTTTGCGCCTTTACAACACATAAAAGGTTTCAGGTCAACTAAACTAAAAATATACTGAATATGCTTGCACTTATACGTGGAATGTGATTCCATTGCTCTTGTTGTCCTTTATGGCGTTATTTCCATATTTTTCAACAACACAAGACGACATTTTGTTGATACTTTGAAATCTCGCCCAACTGAATTCATCACTGACGTCTGACACCGACTGAGAGTATATCGGCTGACTGAGCTTACTTTTGACGGACCGTAAAATTTGTTTAGTCCCCTATCCATTCCTTTTTCATCTAAGTCGACACCCATACATTTGACAGTTGGTTGCGATCGCGTAACTTTTAACGTTTGCTTTTGACAGATAATTTTAACATCTTTGCTGCCAGAACAACAGTTGTGTCGAACCCTATTGCTAGGTAAGTAACATTCAAGGTTTTTATGATTTTTCAGTGTTTTATAGGGTTTTGTGATTAAAAGAGTAGTTTAATGTGTTAAACGATAAACTAGTGCCATCTTCGCCACCAATTTGCTTAATGGAAATTGTGAATAATAAATAAATATTGTTCCGAGTAGTAGTATATTTACAATCGAAAAATGCACAATACTTAATCGACCATTATGATTGCAGTGCTATTTGAGTCTAGTTGGCGTGCAATAAACACAAACGTGTTTTTGTGTTATGAATATTGTGTAAAGACATCAACTTTGACTCTCTCCGCCACTCGATCGCACTCCACTCGCCGGGACTCCGTCTCAAAATGCAGTTTGAGTTGCAGGCACACCAAACACTCACTAAGGACCGAGTGCACGAAAGAACAAAAAATCAAAATCATCATCAAAGTATGATTAAACACGTCACTTTGTGTAGACAGTATGGAAGGAACTCTATGCGATTCACTAAAAGTGACGTGTTTGAACATTGATTAATTTAGCCGTTTCTTCGTGCAACCGGGGCTAATTCAAGGCTTTATGTTTCTCGGTACATAAAGCATTAGAAATAATAAAAAAAAAACACATTTTTATTCGAAAAGGTGGTATAGTAGACAAATAAATTACATAAGGAAAATCTTCACGTTATAAAACTGATCATAACTTTTATTAGTGCCTAGTCAAACATTTAATTAATCAAACATTTACTAATAGTCTCTAAATTCTGAAGCGTAATATTACAATCATTGTAATAACTAAATTCTGGCTAAGTAAATAAGGACGATTAAATATTGTTCGCCAAAAATATGTTAACCCATAAAATGAACTTCACTTTGAAGTATTCTAGTTCCATCTCTCCACACCCTGTCATAATAGAGCGTGACACAACTCTTATAATGCAAAGACGTGTTTTGTTCGATTGACATGTCAAATCAAAGGAAGGTCGACACGATAGATCGACAAAAACTTTTACGATAGCTCAACATTACTGCGGTTAAAAGTTAGGCAATCGCATTCTGTGTTTATCGGTAGCCGCAAATTGTTGTTTACGATGGACTGTTAGCAGCGATAGTCGTTGTTACACAATCGGCCCGCAGGACCTTCATTATATTGCTCGACTACATTGAACTGGATGGAAAACACGGACATTTTTCATTGTTACTTCGGCCATAGTTTCATCCAATGCGGTGGCCATGGAACCATGGAACTAATTTCAGTATTTCAGGTTTTTTATGTGACTGGACATGGATGGCTAATACCACACCGACAGTTGCGACATTACCCCAACACAACGCATTCCCGATGAAATTAAGTGTTAAGCCAGAACTTTACGAGCACGGCTACATTGAAGTGGATGGAAAACACGGACAATTTTTCATTGCCGCTTTACTGTGGCGATTGCGTCCGACGGACTTGACCGACCGTGTAGCGCCGCCATGAAGGCCAGTTCACAAAGCTTTCTTCTCTCGCTGTGCAGCGACGCGAACAAACGGCGCTTTTCAGGAGCTTTTCCGAGTAGCGTCCATCCTTTGCGTACCTTTTGCATTGTATTTCTTTATCTTGTTTCATTCAAGAGCTACGTTCACGATCGACTAAAACTGGTATAAATGAAATAAAATACAATCACCCAAACTGACATGTTCTTCAAATCTGGTCATAACAAAAGTCGTAGATATGTTTGGTGTAAGAGAACGCTAGAGACGACATATTACTCAATATTGAACCTTGTGTGTTCAGAATGACATTACCTACTACTAGTGGCTCTCTGAGATGTAGACCTCGCGAGTATGCCATATACATATATTTCCATAGCTTAAATCTGAATAAATGTTCACCATGCACCATGAAACCAAATCTTATTATTTTTCTTGCATTGTTCTCACTTGGTTCTTACCTAACGCTTTAGGTTTTATCACTAAACATATTTTTCGTTACATTTCCATAAAATGTAAAGTAGCTTAGCCATTTCGAAAAAAACCGTTAAAAATACATATATGTATTTTTAATTATATAAGGTGAGTTTAAAATAATCTACAAGCCTTATAGGGTTGATTCAGTATCTGATATAGAACAACTTTTGCTAAGAATGTAGGCATGTAATTTTTTTTTTTCAATTTGAATTTTTGAGAAATTTAAACAGTACGTTCTGCCCAGTATTGTGAACAACTTTTGCGAAGAAACTATGTACCTATCGGTGATGGTTTCGAAGAAATAATTAAATAATCAAATTATTAAATGCGCGCGAACTTCGCTAAAACGGCGCGTCACCGCTGCACCGCTACCGCGCCGGCCGGGGCGCGGGGCGGCGCTCGGCGGCAGAGTCTATTTTACCTACCCGAATAGTTTTGCCTCCTTCCCACGCTGACGCACGCCGCGCCGGGCTATGGATTTGGTCGGCGCGGCTGTAATGTAGGTATGTACACAAGCATGCATGCCTTTTTCGCCCGATCAGCACTCGCTTCACTTAAATTCACTCACGTGCGATACTTATGCCCGATGCGCGCCATGGACCTTGACATACTAATTGCTTTCAAAACGAAAACAAACGCCCTTCAGTGAGAGGGGCGGCGGCGGCGGGGGGATGGGGCGGCGGGGTTTCTGTCTGCGCACGCGGCGGCGGAGAATTGTCGTGTCAGTGGGTCACGGTCGGGTCAATACCCCGTGGTTGACCTATATTTTTAATTAGGTAGTTGAAGAGTTAGTGCACTTTAATAAATTATTTTCGTGGAAACCATTACAGATAGGTGGATAGTTTCTTCGCAAAAGTTGTTTACAATACTGGGAAGAACATACTGTTTAAATTTCTCAAAAATTAAAATGGAACAAAAAAAATTACATACCTACATTCTTAGCAAAAGTTGTTCTATATCTGATACTGAATCAACCCTATAAGGCTTGTAGATTATTTTAAACTCACCTTATATATGTATAATTACCGAGCCTGCTCACAAAATTTTATGAGAATCGGTTGGGAAATCTGACCTGTAGGCGAACACAGCCGGACATACATACGAAAGCATTTTTGCCTAAACTGAAACGGAGACGTGCTTCACGCTCGGCACTTCGCTCGCTTTGCATTAAAAAAAAGTGTTTAATGGTGGTTATGCACGGTTACGCTGAAAAGAGAAAGATTCCCGGAATCCCCTTTTTACCCGACTACGGAAGGATTATGATTTTAGCAGTCTATGTATGTATATTTGTATTTACGTATGTTCCACCGTAGCGCTTAAAATATTCATCCGATTTTGATGAATAAGGTGTCAATCGTTTCGTTGTTATGGCCCGGGTAACATTGGCACATATAAAAAAAATATCAAAAAAAAATGCTAAAAAGACTGTAACCCGACCAAGGTAAGAAACAAGGTAGGACTTTTTTGATAAAACCAATAAGAGGATAATGTTCGCTACGGTGAAAACATACGTAAATACAAACATACATACCTAGAATGTGATATGTATGTATGTATTTATAATCGACTGTAAAGCAAGGACACATTAATTAAAGCAAGATCCCTGCACAAACTACTTTACGAATATACTGCATTTTTACAAGGATCTTTCTTTAATTAATGTGATCTTGCTTCACGGTCGATTATACATACACACATGGCACATTCCTTGGAATAAGCGACGTACATGCTTAGTACGAAAAAGTACAAAGACGACTAAAATCATAACCCTTTGTTTTTTGTCTTCCCCGTAGTCGGGTAATTAATCGAAGCTCGATGTGAAAACGACAGAAAGGGATATCGATTGTGTTTCAACTTCCTGTGTGCAACTTCTTGTGTCTCCACCTGCGGTGTCAATAGCTTTTCCTCGGACTTTGTCGCGTTTTCAGAGCGCACAGCGACGAAACTGCCATCTCTCTATAGAGATTCCTCTCCCCACATGCGTGATGTAATAACAGTGAATGTTCAAATGTACTTCCCCGGGGAGCACGAGCACGTACCAACTCTGGTAAATGCGTATCCAACGATCTCGGAGTCGGAAAGTAAACTTTTGGGTCCGCCCTGCCGGCGAACCGTTCTCAACTGAGAGAACAAAGTACGAATTTACGTAGCTGCGTGTTTTGGTATTGCAACGTGATATTTCGAGCGAATATTAATTGGTAAATCGTCGGAGATATTGGTTTATTTTTCTCCAGTGGATCGACGCGGGTTGCAATAATAATGTTGCCGCTTCTAAATATTAACAAGAAAATCATGGTACCTGAGCAATTTTAAAATGTTATCAATACATTTTTTATTAAACATGTTAGATCCATACGCGGGATTCTGAGCAGCTATATTTCACTTGCATACGGATTAGTTATATTGCATCGATTTATTGATTTCATTTATATTCACTTTCATTTATTTGAACTTTTGGCTGAATTACATAACGTCACATAATTTAAATTAAAACTCATTTTCAATGCTCCGGAAGGTCATAGGGCCATGAGTACTGTCCATTTTGTTAAACATCAATGGTACTTTTTCACAAGGGTTGCTCACCCTCTGACAACCTGTATTAAAGGAAACGATATCTACAACATTCGTCTCGAAATCACCAAAAAGACCGAAAGGGATAAACATCTACCCTTAATTAAAATCCCATGGAAACCAGAATGGTATCATTTTGAAGCCCTTTAAATTCTTAAAAATTTTGTCCTCTTTTAGTTTTAGAAAAGTTTAAGATTCCTTGAAAAAAAGTCCTTAAAAACCTTAAAGAAATTGGTTCTTGAAAAATGCATAAACATTTAATAATTTTTGTTGCAATATTTTAGCCCTTTTAGTAACACATCTTTGTTACAATTTCGTTACTCTATCTACATAATTCAGGAAGCTAGCACCCAGTCGCACTTTTCTTGAAAACAGGCTGAAAACTGAAGCGATCGAAAAAGCTATTTCAGTGCTAAAATCAATATATAATAATTCGACACGTGTATAGTATGTTTGCATACATGTTTATTTTACTTTTTGCATAAGACATTATCATTTCGGACGTTTTAACGCCTCATTCTGAGTTTTCGCCCGCCAAGTTTATAGGTTTTGTCCGATCTCCTGTGCTCGTAAAATCACTGTTAAAAAATACATAAAAACGCCATAAAAATTGTGAATGGAAATGCTAAGAAGCCATAAGTCTGGCTCGTATTGTATTGAACCGTCCGTTGCGTTGACCGCGAAATGTCAGTTGATATCATAACGCATGTCGGTCAGCTTCTAAAGATCAGGGTGATAGGCATTCAATAAACTGACTAACGTTTTGCGTCTCCAACATTATCGGTAGTTTTTGTGCCAGCTTCCAGGCTCAGATCAGGTTAATTTCGTTTTGGATATTCATCCGAGCGGAGCCCGGTAAAATTTGATCAGAACACCTTCGCGGGTGTTTTATGCGATGAATTATTTAAAAATATTGAGAGTTGCCGGGAAGCTGAAAATTTAGGAAATAGAGCAAAATGTTTGTTTTGTGAAAAATAAAACAAATAAAAAAAATGGTCAGAAAAAAAATCTGGATCGTAACAAAAGTGACGGGACCGGGTCCAACTATAGCTTTGAACTATCACATAACTAAAAAAAATGTTACAGCAACATAAGTCAAGCCGTTTAGGAGAGGAAAAATGATGAACACACGCACACCGGAATATTATATGTAAAGATAATAGACCAAGCTCCCATTGCATAAAATCTTACCTCACTCGATTTCTCTACAGACGTGTATTTCAGTGAAAGAAAACACTTGGAAACATCGGTTCAAAACAGGTTGCCATTCCGTAACCTGGTAAAACCATGTTTTTTTTCGGGTTTAAAACCTCTATTTTGACCCAAAATTATCTCATAAGATTTCACATAGAAAAGTATATGCAGTGAAAGATATGCCTTAGGAGCTGAGAACCCGCATAGGTTGCCTCCCTCCATCCTGGAAGGTTCCATGGTCAGCCAAGTTTAATGAGGCTAAAAAATGGGGTCATTTACCTCATTTGATTTCTTGATGAAATTTGTGCAGAACGATAGCTCGAAATGTGCCATTGATAAAAATATAAGGTTGCCTGTCATCAGCCTGGTAAAACCCTGTTGTCAGCCGCCTCAAAGGAAACGAAGAAAAATCTTCGGTTTGAGAAAATCTCATGTAGTCGCTAAATTCAGGGGGGCAATCAGTGCCAATCATGGTATCAAGATATAATCTATATCCTGACATTCCTGCGCCTCGTTTATTTTGGCAAAAAAGGGCAAAAAATATACGCTGCCGCGGAGATGCATCAAGGTATGATGAGTGCCAGTCGTGATTTTAAGTCAAATGAATCGCACTGATGTTGTGACAGCCATGCATATATATTTTACTTTACTTTAATTTACTTGACTAGTCTGGTTGTTTGATTTTAAATAAATATTCATAATGCCGCTCAGTTTCTAAGTATTAGGAGTGCTATTCGTGATATAACGTAAAAACCTACACTCTGGAATATAATATTCTCAAACAGTTAGTAAGTGACCTTAGTCCGTGGTCCTTAGAAAAGTTTATGTAAATGTGGATTAGAGAAGCAATGTTTGCTGGGGGTTTACACTTCAGGTGACCAGCCAGTTGAGCCAGTTGATCCAGCCGACCAGAACCAGTGCAAGTTACTACTGTTGTTCGATTTATGTTTTTGTTGTTATTTTTTTATTTAATAAACAAATTTTATTTCTTTCTTTCGTTATCACGCCATTAAAAGATAAATCTATTCGTCATCAGTTGAATCTAGACTACCATCTGATTAAGTTTTTCTTACTATTATATCTTTAATACTAAAATTAATGGTATCACCTGCTATCATATGTCGTACACAATCATAAAATTCCTATGGACCATTCAGCGAGGCGAAAACGGCTCACGTTCTATTTAACTATATTAAATGCCTTCGTTTTTTCTTTGTCTTTTAAGGCAGATGTGTAGTCACAACCAGTGTAAACCTGCTGAGCTGCCTAATACATTTCCTAACTAGCGAGCTTACTCTATGCAGTTATAAGCCAAATGGCGATGGTCACTGTAAATCCATATTTCCGAACAATTCGAGAGTAGGTGTAAATTCCCAAGTATAAATATCAAAATTTCGGTATCGGAACAATGAATTAGTTAGTGTCTTAGAATAAGGCTGGACTTTAATTAAATTTCTCCAAATCCAAACTCATCCACAAACCACTGGCTAAACTAAACATACCAGACCAGATGCTCTATTTCGTATCCACACTCGAGGATGCTTAGCGCCACGCGATGAGGATGCCGATATCGACAAGGCATATACGAGATTCGTATCCTCACTAACGGACACTGCAGAAAAGCACTTCAGCAAAAGTCGACATGCAGACCGCAGTAAGTTATCAGCAGAGACGTTGACGCTCCTGGAAACACGACGAAATATGAAACCGGAACATCCGCAGTAGTGTCTCGTGCACAAAAACCTCAACAAGACCATCAGCAAGTCCATTCGCCGTGATATTCGCCGAGAGAATATGAAGTTGGTTGGTGGTTGAGCACATTACAGAAGAAAATCGAGGCAGTTAAGTGTTTGCCTGTTCCTTCTCTACCGGCGTAAACAAATTTTAAAATCGAGGGAGCGGATGGGGCTGTCACTGCAAGAAATCCGGATATACTTCAGGCAATGGAAGAATTTTATGTCGAATTGTACTCCGCAGCAATTCTTACCCGAGCCCAATCAAACCAGTCGAATCTGATAGGCGTGCGCCGCCCACTAGACACTGCACCGATGATCTGCCGGAGATTCGTGTCTATGAGATAAACTGCTGCCTCTTGGAAAGGCAGCCTCTCGGTCGGCTGACAGGAAGGCTGGATTGGTACCAGCCTCATGAGCCAGCTATGTTTAGAAAAGGATACGGCACAATGGATCATATATTTACTATGAGACAAAAGGTGCTGAAGTGCGAGGAGTACAACAAGCCGCTCTTCCTACACTTCGTGGACTACGAGAAGGCGTTCGACTCAGTTGAAAACTCCCTCCTGAGGTGCAGAATCACTACATCGAGGTATCGTAAATGTATATCGGTCCGCGACCATGACTGTGAGTCTCCATGAAAATATCCAATCCATCCTCCTTGGTAAAGGCGTAAGGGGTATGTGATCGCACCCAAGCTCTTCGCCAACGCATTGGAAGATGTGTTCAAGACGCTTGAATGGGACAACATGGGTATCAACGTTAATGGAGATTTTTAAACTCATCTTCGCTTCGCCGATGACTTTGTTCTTCTGTCGAATTCCCGAATTCAGTTTCAGACCTTTATAAAGCATTGGTAAAGGTAGGTCTGAAGATGAACCGGGAAAAACCAAAGGTCATGGCGACCGAGGGCATGACGGGAGGACAAATCGTTATCGACAGAGAAGTGATCGAAGAGGTTGAAGAGTACGTATATCTCGGTCAATTTCTGCGACTTGGTAGATAAGAACTGACTAAGGAGTTTTAGAGACGGATTAAACTGTGTTGGACTTGCCTTCGAAAAGCTTAAAATTCCCTCTGAGATCTGACCTTCCACAACATTTAAAGACCCGAATATATGACCAGTGTGTCCACCCGGTTATGAAGTACGGGTGTGAAACGTGGACTCTGACGGTCGCCTCCCGTCATACCCTCGGTCGCCATGACCTTTGTTTTGTCCCGGTTTATTTTCAGGATCATCATGCTTTATAAAGGTCTTCCAGCATGGTCTGAAGCTGAACTCGGGAATTCGACAGAAGAACAAAGTCATCGGCGAAGCGAAGATGGCTGAGAAAATCTCCATCAACGTTGATACCCATGTTGTCCCATTCAAGCGTCTTGAACACATTGTGGAAAGATGAAAAGGTGGGTCAGGTCTCCCACGGCTGCGCAGCTGCTCTCCTCTAGACGTAATTTGAATGGTGTATATGTGTTAACTCGCTGGGAAACTTCGTTAGTGCGATATAGACTTCATGTCTAGCGGGTAGCGCCATCTAGCGCCATGTCAACTAGCTTCTATGCATCTGTTTGTTGATTTGTGGCATGTGAAACTAGCAGCTCTCAGTAGAGGGCGCTAGGTCGCTACATCACTTTCCCCCAGTCGAATGGCAAGTTGCCATGATGACGATGTTGCTGCTGGTTTCGGTGCTGGTCGTCAGAGTCCAGTGTGACGCGGTGAGTCGGTGTGGTGCTGGATGACGGAGCGCCGGAGATGCCCAGTGCGACGCGGTGAGTCGGTCGTGATGCTGGGTGACGGCTGCCGGAGGTGCCCAGTGTGACGCGGTGAGTCGTTCGTGATGCTGGGTGACGGCTGCTGGATGTGATGATGTTACCGGCGTCCTAGTTGGCGTATCGATACACCTACTTAGGACGATGGTGCTGATTTTTCTTCTGTAGAGTTGGAGTGATGCAGGATGACGACATGCTTGAGTTACTACCGGTGAGACCCGCTGGTGGGAGGCCGGTAGCAACTGTCGTGACTGCTGAAGTATACCTTGTTGTGACTAGAGGAGGCGTGGTTGTTGTAGAATCACGTCGGGGTCACCACTGTGGAGAGATGAAAAGGTGGGTCAGGTCTTGAGACCCACGGCTACGCAGCTGCTCTCCTCTAGTCGTAATTTGAATGTTGTATATGTGTTAACTCGCTGGGAAACTTCGTTAGTGCGATATAGACTTCATGTCTAGCGGGTAGCGCCATCTAGCGCCATGTTAACTAGCTTCTATGCATCTGTTTGTTGATTTGTGGCATGTGAAACTAGCAGCTCTCAGTAGAGGGCGCTAGGTCACTACAACATCTTCCAATGCGTTGGCGAAGAGCTTGGGTGAGATCACATACCCCTTATGCCTTTACCAAGGAGGATGGATTGGATATTTTCATAGAGCCTCACAGTAATCTTCGCGGACCAATACAGATTTACGATACCTCGATGTAGCGGTTCTGCACCTCAGGAGGGAGTTTTCAACTGAGTCAAACGCCTTCTCGTAGTCCACGAAGGCTAGGAAGTGCGGCTTGTTGTACTCCTCGCACTTCTGCACTTTTGTCACACAGTAAATTTATGATCGATTGTGCCGTATCCTATTCTAAAACCAGCTGGCTCACGGGGCTGGTACGGATCCAGCCTTTCTGTAAGCCGACTCGTGATGACTCTTGAAAAGACCTTGTACAGGTGGCTTAGAAGTGAGATAGGTTGATCGTTTTTCAACTTCGCCCTATTCGTCCTACAGCACGACGACACTATTTTGCCATGCAGCCGGAACGACACCATTTTCGAGAACTGCATTGAACAGTCTTTGCAGTTCCTTCAAGATGGGTCTTCTGACAGCCTTTAACAGTTCCGTCGTTATCATCACCCGGAGCCTTGGGTTTTTTAAGTCCTTTCAAAGCAGCCTTTATCTCATAGACACTAATCTCCGTCAGATCATCGGTGCAGTGTCTAGTGGGCGGCGCAAGCCTATCAGATTCGACTGGTTTGATTGGGCTCGGGTAGGAATTGCTGCGGAGTACAATTCGACATAAAATTCTTCCATTGCCTGAAGTATTTCAGAATTTCTTGCAGTGACAGCCCCATCCGCTCCCTCGATTTTGAAATTTGTCTACGCCGGTAGAGAAGGAACAGGCAAACACTTAACTGCCTCAATTTTCTTCTGTAATGTGCTCAACCACCAAGCAACTTCATATTCTCTCGGCGAATATCACGGCGAATGGACTTGCTGATGGTCTTGTTGAGGTTTTTGTGCACGAGACACTACTGCGGATGTCCCGGTTTCATATTTCGTCGTGTTTCCAGGAGCGTCAACGTCTCTGCTGATAACTTACTGCGGTCTGCATATCGACTTTTGCTGAAGTGCTTTTCTGCAGTGTCCGTTAGTGAGGATACGAAGCTCGTATATGCCTTGTCGATGTCGGCATCCTCATCGCATGGCGCTAAGCATCCTCGAGTTTGGCTTGGAAATCGAGCATCTAGTCTAGTATGTTGAGCTTAACCAGTGGTTTGTGGATGAGTTTGGATGTGGAGAAATTTAATTAAAGAAATTTTGATATTTATATTTTTGATTTGATAAGAAAGAAATAAAATTTGTTTATTAAATAAAAAAAATAACAACAAAAACATAAACCGAACAACAGTATTACAATTGCACTGGTTCTGGTTGGCTGGATCAACTGGCTCAACTGGCTGGTCACCTGAAGTGAAAACCCCCAGAAAACGTTGCTTCTCTAATCCACATTTACATTAACTTTTCTAAGGACCACGGACTAAGGTCACTTACTAACTGTGGAATATTATATTTCAGATTGTAGGTTTTTACGTTATATCACGAATAGCACTGCTAATACTTAGAAACTGAGCGGCATTATGAATATTTATTTAAAATCAAACAACCAGACTAGTCAAGTAAATTAATGTAATGTAAAAAATATATGTATGGCTGTCACTACATCAGTGCGATTCATTTGACTTAAAATCACGACTGGCACTCGTCATACATTGATGCATCTCCGCGGCAGCGTATATTTTTCTTTATACCTATACATGCAAACAGGCAGGATAACAACCAATTGACACAGTTTACTCACTTACTCTATTGTTTCAATAAACATGAAGCTCAAAAATGTCATTACATAGGGCACGAACCTAAACGGCATCATACATCTGTGCGAATGGAAAGACAACATTTGACTATTTTACCCTCATTATTTCAACTATTTTTCTATTCGTATGTAGGTATATTGATCTTCAACTATATCTTATTTATTTACTTATTTATTTATTTATTTACTTATTTAGTTATTTTTACCGTATTGGTTCTGTAGGCAGACATAATATTAATAAAAACGATTGTTGTTTTTGTGTTTGTTGTAGAGACAGCACTATAACCATTATTTCAAAACATATAATGTGTGCAAATGTCAGTGCGTATAGGTTTCGACTTATGTCATGGTTGGTGGTACTTATTTTACGCCTATTCTAAACGATAACATGATTTTTTTCATTATTGAATACAAAAAACTAATAAGTTCGTAGTCGACCCCTGTACCCTTTTTTGCCAAAATAAACGAGGCGCAGGAATGTCAGGGTATGGATTTTATCTTGATACCATGATTGGGACTGATTGCCCCCCGGAATTTAGCGACTACATGAGATTGTCTCAAACCGAAGATTTTTCTTCGTTTCCTTTGAGGCGGCTGACAACAGGGTTTTACCAGGCTGATGACAGGCAACCTTATAGTTTTGTCAATGGCACATTTCGAGCTATCGTTCTGCACAAATTTCATCGAGAAATCAAATGAGGTAAATGACCCCATTTTTTGGCCTCATTAAACTTGGCTGACCATGGAACCTTCCAGGGTGGGGGGAGGCAACCTATGCGGGTTCTCATCTCCTAAGGCATATCTTTCACTGCATATACTTTTCTATGTGAAATCTTATGAGATAATTTTGGGTCAAAATAGAGGTTTTAAACCTGAAAAAAAACATGGTTTTACCAGGTTACGGAATGGCAACCTGTTATGAACCGATGTTTCCAAGTGTTTTCTTTCACTGCAATACACGTCTGTAGAGAAATCGAGTGAGGTAAGATTTTATGCAATGGGAGCTTGGTCTATAAGAATGTGAAAATATGCACTTTTCATGCGTGCAGCTTTCTCGATCTTGATGGTATGGCAACATTCTTTGATTAACTGAAAATAATGCCCACTTTACAGAAAGAAGGCGGACGGCCTTATTCTTATAGAATTCTGACCGAATTCAACTAATAATTATTGTTCTTGGGAATCAACTAATTAAAATCACAGCAAGTCAGAGTTCCAGAGATGTTGTGGTATTTATTGTAAACAAGCAAACTATAGGGCGCTTTAGGACTATGTTCGATTCTGCATTATATTACTCGGCTCAAAACTTTGAAACTTGGGTTGAACTGGACTCAGCGCGAAATCTCAGATCAATATTTACAGAACATTCTCTGCTTGTTCAATCGAATCCATTTAAATCACTACGATAAGACGGTAATTTTCATATTTTTTCATGTATGAAAATATACTGCTTGGATATTTTATAACAGAAGTGTATTGTTGATTTATCATCCATAGGTAGTACACTACACTTTTTTGTACATATTTAAATGTACATAATTCTTTTACATTAACAGTACGTATTTACCGTTGATGATAGAATAAAAGCACAGGACAAATCCGTTTTTTGCAAAGACTTGTAGAATAACTGTCGAAGCGGCAATGAAAAACAAACCGTGTTTTCTATCCAGTTTAATGTAGCCGTGCTTATAAAGGGAAGGTCCTGGCATGCCACCTAATTACTTCGGGAATGTGGTGTGTTGGGCTAATATCAATAGTTATGTGGTATTAGCCATCCATGTCAGGTTGATCATTAATAGTAAAATTCTATAAATCAGGCTTAACATTTTATTAATTCACAATGTAGTTATTAGTAATTATTAAAATGTTAACTTTAAAATCAAAAAAGGTTATCAAGTAGCCGATGTTATTGCAATTACACCGTAAAGTTATTTGCATGTGTTATTCGTCTGAAATTAAGAGCTAATGTACTTTCAGATGTAATTATAGACCTACCATTAACCCAGCTCGAGTTAGAGCATTGCGAAAATTGTGACACTGAAGGGTAAGGCCCTCTAATAGGAATCATAAATCAATGTCGATCAATCATTCCCATCCCTTTGTTTGTCGATCCGCAAAGAAGCTAGTCCGCTTGTCCACTTCCCCACTAGCGTAATCATTCAACAGCTATCAAGTGCTATACTGTATACATACACTACATTACCGTCAACCATGTAGCATTATTGAGAACCAAAGAAATTGTTTATTTACTTGAATCGAAAAAAAAATGTTGAACAAGGTATTTGCCTTTATCTAAAGAAATAAATACACCATATTTATGAAATTCATAATGCAGTGGCGCTAATGTTAATCCTATCCGTTCATTGAACAGGAATGTTTGATTTATTATTTAATCTACAGTACAAATGACCATGCCATAAAAATATAATAATATCATTGATAAAAAACAAGGGAATCCGTATTTACGATGCAACCTAATGAAGGAGTGAATGGTAGAAAAAGTAAAAGGAGAAAATTCAAATACACATACAACAGAAAGTTTAACAGCTTGTGCAGGTAAATGTATGTACATAATAAAATAAACATAGCTTGTCTCAAGATAAATAAGGGAACGAATTAACAAAACAACAAAAGAAGCGTATCGAAAACAGCGTATCCAACTTACAACTATTACAATATTTTTCTTTAAAGATATATATAATCGTTTGACAACTAGACGTAGACATGTGAACGAGCGACATACATTTGTGCCCTTGTGCGCTATGACGCAATTGTTGGACTGATAACGCATTTTGGGCTAGTCTCAGGGGTGTATTCCGTGACCTTGCGTGGATCACTCGCGTAACGTGACATCGGAAGGTGACGTTCCCAGTCATGAGGGCTTTTTTATTCGTGTTTTTATTCATATTGGTGGTGGGAATGTTTTTGATTTCCTTTCGATCGTAATTTATAAATTAGTGAATCTATTCATTCTTTATTATGCAACATAAAAAAATATACACGTACAATAAATAAACAACAAAACAGCCCACAAGTTGAATTATCACTCGTGATTCCTTCCAGTGAACCTTTGGGGTAATGGCGAGAGACCACATAAAATATATTTTGGTAGTTGATACGGTTCTTTTATGTATTTAATGGATACATTACCGATATCTTATTGATTTGGAATTATCCAAAGTTAGATGTCCTATTATTAGATGTCGATGGATACACCAGCAATTTAAAAACGGAAAGGAGTGTTTTTTGTTCTTTCCTTGCTTGGCACCTCATGTCAGGCTTCGGGGATAGCCCCTGAAACAAAATAGTGCCTTTAAGTGTAAATTATTTCGAATTACAAGTTTCTGATCTTTAACAGCAAATACATTTTAACAATTACCTCTACATGTCAGTACTTCTTACAGATAAAAAATGCTCCAGTATTACTCTGAAGAAAACATAATATAACCGATAGAGACCCTTCAAATACGATTTCAATATCGTCTTTCAATATAGAGATGTAAGGAGGTATGTTAATATCACCAATCCCGCTGAGTATAAGAACTCCGAGCGAACATGGCCATATCGTAACTTTACTATTCCACAGTCTGTGCTTGCTTAGCCGGCACACACGGAACCTCGTAAGGCTTCCTCGGATACGCCTCGTGGCTGGAAACTTGGCTACACTCCCGGTGTACATGAATCGGTTTGCCGTGCAGTTTGTGCAAACTGAAAACTAGGTTTCATTAGTCCGGCAGTCGCCTCGGTGCCTGAATCAATATACTGAGCTAATAACTGGCAACGTATGCTGATATGCCGCCTAATAAGAGAGAAATCACGGCGTCTTATCGTGTAACATTAAAGCTAGGTTTCTTGAGGTTTCTCTCATTCAATATCAATTGTTTAGAACAGCATACCGTATACCCATTTTCTCTTATGAGAGAAAGATTTTTAGAAGAGAGATTTTCCCTCCGTCCCGTTTCTAGCATCGCTCAACGCGAAGCGGGCAGGGAATGCACCTATTCGCTTTTGACATTCCCAAAATATGAACTGACCAATCCTCCAGATCCTTTATCAGTAGGTTACGTAAACTATGTAAAGGACTCTCTGCCGAGGTATTTCCCCCAAAGTTCAACCCGGGGTCCTTCAAAATATGGTGTGAAGAACGTAAAGCCGGCACGGTTTCCGCAGCCCCCGCGAAAGTTCGAAAGTCCATGGGCTTCGTCGAGGACCTCTTATGAGAGGCCCTGGAGTACGACATATGCCGCGCTTGACCTAAAAAAAACCACCGCGTTACATTCGCTGACTTTTGAGCCATAACAACGCAAATAACACTCGTACCTTCACTCCTAATCCGAATGCTGCCACTTTTCTAGTCCGCAAACCAAGCTCTGTTTATATCTCAGATCAAAAATAAAATGTTCCATCTAGCGCGCCTGCTATGCACACTTCTCATTTGAATTCGATCTACGTCATACTCGAGGTTCGGCTGAGGTGCGGCCTCAACTTTCATGTAACGAAATCGTGTACCGCGCGAAGCTTACTGTAGTTAAGGTGGCCCATCCCGCTCAACTCCCCAAACAAACGGGGAAAGAAAATCACGCCCATATTTCTTGTCAGAGATCCCAAATTTTGCTCAAAATAGTTTTATTTGATCGAACTAGATGTCTGATGACCGTTGGCATTGTAAAATTGTGTTTGGTTTCTAAGTTATAAGGTCCGAAAGTTCGAATCTTTTGCGCGTTTTATGCAATAACTTTGGAGGTGGATTACGCAATGATGAAGTAAGAACACCTTAAAAAGATTAGTCATCAGACATAGCTTATTTAATCAAGATTTATAATCTATTTGGTTTTTGTTAGATTTTTGACTACAGCGGTCGTGGTTCACTTTTAGCTATAAGTCGTTTTTTGAATAAAATTTTCGTAAATCTTACCAAATCATACACTACGCACATTGTCTTTTTTGTGGACATGTTGCATCTTCCTCAACACGGAGGCTGTCATTTTCTTTGAAACAGATAAGGTCCCAGAGCGCAACAGCACGGTTTTGTACCATGCCCGCGAATGAGTTAGTCCCGCCGCGCCGGGTTGGGCCGCCTTAAACTAAGATACTTACGATTATATGTTAAATACCATATCATAGCGTGGCCTTTCCTTTCGGTATGTGACATTTGTTTCGCGCGCATGCGCAGTTTGACATTTTTATCTTTCATTTTTAGGGTTCCGTACCCAAAAGGTGAAAACGGAACCGTCCGTCCGTCTGTCACAGGGCTGTATCTCATGAACCGTAATAGCTAGGCAGATGAAATTTTTACAGAGTGTGTATTTATTTTGCCGCTATAACAAAAAATAAGTAACATTTTAAAATAATAAGAATTAAAGGGGGTCCCCATACAAAAAACCTGTTTTTTTGTGTTATGTCTTGTTCGATGGTACGGAACCCTTCGTGTGCGAGTCCAACTCGCACTTGGCCGGTTTTTAGATTCTCTTTACGCAGGGATCGAAATCACGAAAATATCCGCGGGACAGTCGGTTGGCTGTGCCTCTGTTATTTTCTTGCATACTGCGGAGTAATAACGACCATGTGTCACTTCTTCCCTTTCTCTTCTCTGGCTTCTATTGACACACGTTGACTCACTCGAACGGACAGCGAAGCGACCTTTGGTGGTCGCAGGTCGCCGGCCACGGGGCGGGCTGCGTGCCGGTAACGTGCCTGCATACGTAAGTAACGAGCCGTGCGCAACACAAGCCCCTCCCCCCGAACCCCGTGCGCCCGTTAATAATGTAATGTCACCGGAGTGAAAAGGTTCGTCCGTCGAGCAAGGAACGACGTGAATGGCGACTGAAACTCATCCGTATGGCACGTTTCAGTGGTAATGCACTAATGGTGGCTCCGGCCATTCAGTTTACGTGCACCATCAATTCGTTGCACTGAATGGCGTCCTGTGCAATTCTGGGGTGGACTTGGCAGGTCCCCCGCTACGCGCAAGCGGCTGCGCAGAATAAAACGAGGTATGATTTGGTTTCTGCGCTGCCACTTGCGCTGTTTAAAAAACGTTTGTTTTAAAATGTATCTTGGTTTTGTTCGTTGTTTATATCTTAGTTTAACTATTTCGTTTACATAAATTTCCAAAAAAATATTAATTGCATCCAATATAATTTATAAGATTGTAACCTTGGTTTATAATCCTTAGACAAAATTGTACATTCACAAAAAAAATTGTGAACGCCTGTAACTGGGTGACATGCCAGAAATGTATATACTTTAAGTGATTTTAAGATCTGTTTTGTACTGTCACTGTAGGTGTTCCTTTTTAAGATAAATAAAAACATTAGGAGTGTGCAAATTCGTAAAGGAACTGACTGGCCGGCGCGGTGCCGCTATACGGAGGAGTTTCGTTCCCGTCCTTTCATACTCGATGGTCGCGTGCCCGGGGGAGTGCCTCGGGACTGCACTTACGACGAGTTTCGAGCTTAGAGTAATGTTTCAACGCTAATTGAAGCCGCCCCGCTCGTGTGTGCGTAGGGCGGCCGGGATGGGTACTACTCGAATCGTAACGACCGCTCGAAACGTAGCACCTCAAGCATATAAAAAAGTCAAGTGCGAGTCGGAATCGCAGACGTAGGGTTCCGTGCCATCGTGCAAGATCCAACACAAGCAATCACGTATATTAACCGAGCGAAGAGCGAAGCGGCTCCTTTTTAGATTGGGCAAAAATGTTTTCGTATGTCCGGCTGTTCTACCGGTAACATTTCCCAAGATTCGATAATTATATAGATGTTGTTAGTCGAGCCAGTTTTGGAAATTTGTAATAATGTTTAAAAAATGTCAAACGTTAAAAAAGACAGACTCGCGAGGTCTACAGCTCACAGAGACACCAGTGGCATGGGACGGTTTCTTATTATTATTTCGGCAATAGAAATAAACACTTTGTGGAAAATTCAGCTACCTACCTATTAGAAAAAAGAAGAAAATACGTTTATTTTTCCCAACACAATTTAGAACAAATTACAAAATTAAACATACACATTTGTGAATAAAACAGCCAACGTAAACTTTGTGCTGCAGATCCCTCTTGATGAGTGAAAATACCATATTACGGTTCATGAGATACAGCCCGTGAACGGACGGACAGCGGGGGCTTAGTAATAGGGTTCCGTTGACACCTTTTTGGTACGAAACCCTAACACGCGCTATGGTACAGTGGCAAATCTTCCGCCTGCCGTGATTGACACGTGTGTTTGAATCGAACCTCCATACGTTAACATTAGTTGACTAGCTGAGGTTTCTGGCTCCTCTTAAACCAATTTTCTCTTGTACAATCACGATTGGAGCCCGAATAAATGCGCCCTCGGCCTAGGCCCCCAACCCACCGCGTCGCATGGCCCGCCCGCACTATTACGCTCTCGCTTAGCGTTCTTTCTGACTTTTTTGTCGTTGCGTGATGTTAAATAGCATGTAACCTTCTTGGAGAATTGCTATCAAATTCAAAATGCCGGTAGACAGTTCCATATCCTGGCGGTGCGGCATATAAATTCGTTATTAAAAGCCTAATGTCAACTACAAAAGGGTGCCGCCGACCGCGTCTTATAACGTCTAAAACATATTTTCTTACTCAACCAATCAATTCAAAAATCGTTCGGATACTTATTTTAAAAGAAAATAAAACAAAGAACCAGTTAATCCATATTACAATGGCAATTGACTAAAACTAAAATAAATTAATGTGTCACCAAATATGTACTACCTAAATAACTTTCCACATGCAAACAAAACACGATCAACTAAGATTAATGAAGAATAAGATTTAGGCATATCAGCTTAGGCTGCCTGTCTATAATAAATAAATAAATATCATATGTAATATTACCGCAACCGTAACAGCATCCTGTGCCATCGAAGAAATTGTCTCCATTCCCGAGTGTGACGGGATGTGATTTCTCCATTCCCAAATTTACTCCCCCAACGCCCGCACACACGCGGCGTGCCCCAAGCCTCGAACCCTTGCTGGAATATAACGCGTCGCCATAACGTTGCGCTTCCAGCGGAGCGGGGAAATTGCCAGTAGATTGCTTCGGTATCGTCTGTTCATCTCCGGTGTCGGGCTGTTGAGAAAATTGCTCTGCACGTGTGGGCGGGCCCCTCATTAAGGAGGTCGTGAAGACACAAGAAATCTAGGATTTCAACATTTCCAAGAAATGCATTCTTTGTCCAGTGGTCAAGACAGAATTTTGCACTGCGACTGCCATTAAAAGGCGAAATCGTCTTCCAGGCCCTAACGTTTCCCTACCCCTAAACGTGGTCATATAATAATCAAATTTTTAAATCACTTGAGAAAGCTTTATTCTATGTCTGTATTTTTGGATTTTTTGTGAATATTTGTATTTTATAGCAACAAAAAATCGATAATGATCGTAAAAACAGGCAACTTTTTTTCAATGTTTTCAGCAAATATTTTCCAATCTAAAATTTGGATCCAATAAAAAAAACATACAGACATAGATTTATATAACATATTTTAGAATCCAAAAATTCAGAAACCTAGTAAAACATTAAGAGCATGGAAACAGTTATCGCCCGTAGTATCGGGAATTGATAGGGTAACGACTCTCTTAAGAGAATGTGACTTTCGCTCCGGCAATGGGACTCTATCCCATTGCCGGAGCGAAAGTCACATTTTCGCGCCTTGCGTTTTAATTACAACATTGTGCGTTAATGTGTCTCTTAAATGGATCATTACGGTGCGAAGTCGACTCTTAATTCGTTCTCATACTCGCTTTGTTGGGATTCTCAGTCCAGAAAAAAACCGGTCAAGCGTGAGCGTGTTCACGTGCCGAGGGTCCCGTCACTGCTGGATATTCAATTTGGGATAAACCCATGTGACAGGCACCAGAGCCAGACCATAATACCCTTTTTTCGATTTTTGCGACGGGACCCTAACAATAATCAGAGGGATGAGTTCATTTACTCCAAAGTCCCAGGCAAATTTAACTTTCAGTAATTCTCCAGTCCGCAATTATTTTACAATATTAGTATTTCAATTTTCTATATTTCATTACCACTACCATACCCTCGACCATACCATATTACCGCCGACACTGGGGTTCCGGCGGTGCCACCATCGGATGTAAAAGTGGCTACGCGCCGCCCCGATTCAGGCTAGGTTCGGTTGCTACTCTCGTCCTCCATGCTCGCTGTCTACAGTCGACCTTGAGAAGGTCTCATTTTCGCGGACTCCCGTACAAGATGCAATCTGGAGGGAGGCCGTCGTCACTGTCTCGTAGCGGTCTACGAAGCCGACTCCGTTCAAATCAGTCCGCGATTATCACTGCGCGCCGGTCATTTATCCACGTCAACACGGCTGTCACGTCAAGTCTGCGTGCGTAATTAATGATGAATGGTGATAAACGTGGTTCTGATTTCCGGTGATGGTATCACCATGTTATCCTATAGTCATTGCGGTAGGGATATGGGGGTCTTGATGTAGGTTAAGTGATTTCAATTTTGAATCTGCTTACACTGAGGTTTGCTGTTTCATTTATTCTTTCTTATTTTTCTTAAAATATTCAACCAAAGAATTCTTTGCTAGTAGCATTTAGATCCAAGACTATTTTTCAATGACGAAAAAAATTTGTAAAGTATTTTAGCGGGTTCTTCTTTGCTCAGGTAATCAAATCCACGGATCTATCAATTTGTTAGTGCAGTTTGACTACCAAAATAAATTATATTAAAAATTTAAATTTATCAATAATCTGTTATGACTTCCTAAGAGCACCCAATTTACTACTACTTGTGCTTCACTCTTATAAAATCGCCATTATAAAAATAAAACGTTTGGCAAAACGCAAAAGACATAGTTCTTTCCGTTTATGACTTGACCTAAAAACTGTACCTATTTTCCAGGCTTTTTTCCGCGGCTTGTGTCCTTGTAAACCTTCATTTTTACCATATCTTATCATACTACAAATTTATGCTTTTTGTTACTTTTTAGTTACTAGCAGAAGTTTCCGTCCCCGCTGGTGTCAATATCGTTATGGACATTTACCTGAGAGGAGCCCGGTAAAATGTGGTCAAAGCGCAAATTACAACAGTTTTATCGCATTCTGATGAACGGTTTAGAAACTTATACAAGACAAATCATTTCTCCATAAAAAATGCCACCCTCGCTCACCGTTTTAGGGACCTTTATAGTACTAACAAAACGATTTCCTTTCAAACAAATACGTATCTATATCCATTATATTTAAAATTATGCATAAGATAAACCGTGTTTGAAAAATAATTATATAGAAATGATTTCTGTTACTTGATTGATTCTACTCACATATTGTATTCATTTACTTCCAAAAATTGTCTTAACATTATTAATTTTTTTCACGTGCAGCAGAAAAGCGAAATGTAAAGCTAATTGCGCCTTTATCTGCCTAGGGGTGACCTTTTCGCATGACTAGAACATCGCCAAATGCGAGTCGCCTAGCGTGCAAGTGCGGTGTAAAGTCCGCCATATTATCTTGCCGCTGTGAGTTTTAATTGCTTCTGACGCGCCTCGCGTGTCGCTTGGTGCCGAGAGGGCTGGACCCAGAGCAGCGATTATGTCATGTTAAGCTGCGAACTAACTATCGCTCAATTGTTCCATTTCTATGAACGAAGACGCTATAGGAGTACCGCAGCCAATTGGTATCCAAATTCATGGACAATTTTTTTTACGTCATTATCGTATTCAAGAGTTTGCTCTTCACCAATGTATAAAATGTTCTTATAATAATGAAATCAATCAATCACTGTAAACTAGTTTGTAAGTATCAATGGAATGAAAGTATAATACAATGACCAACCTGACGAAGTTTTTTTGTCGGCTCTTCTTCGCCAGAAGTAATCGAACCGACAGGAATAAAAAAATACGAATCCGAGTGTGTTATATACATTTAATGGAGGAAATAAAGAAACTGAAACTGTAATGACCTAGTATGGGTGGCCAAAAGTTTGTAACCGCCGAATCCGCCACCTTGCGGAACAATACCTCCGTAGGCACCGTGCCAGCAGATATGCGTATCGTTGTAGCACTATCCAGTTCATTCATACAGTTGAAAAAAGATAATCGCTGGAGGACAATTTTACGGGTGTTTACGACACAATGAAAAATATGTTTAACTGATGTTGCGCTATGAGAATAAGGACAAATCGTGAAAACCCCCATGTCTTTATCTGCATTTTTATTTGCAAAATGTAAACATACACGTTCGTGGAGAAATAAAAGAAGTCCGGTCAGCACTACTTGAGTCTTTGGCGAACGCCTTATGCCACGTGTTGTGATCCTCGTTAATGTGAATCATGCATCCATACGGTTAACATTAATAACGATTAAAAGTAACGTGGGTGACAGCACGGAACCCCGCGGGATACCATCCAGGGAAAGTCGTCCGGCTTTGCACCATAACGGTAACGAATATGGAGGTGCTCGACGAGAATCTGGAAATGTATACTGCGGCACCCGCTGCAGAGAATGACAGCTTCCCCTTGTAGTTCACATTAGGCTTTTGAGAACCAGCCGAAAACTCATATCTCTGCCGTACCGTCAGGATATAGAACTGTCTGCCTGCGAGAGAATTTCCTCAAACCTGGGAGTCTTCAAACATAATTTAAACAAGCTCTATAGCCAAGCGATTGTCCGCAAATTCGCTGGTATGGTGCCTCGCCGAGCGGGGTTTCGCGAGGTGAGGTGGTTTTGGCTTTTCTGAGTACCTCTGGTCTCTCAGCATAGCCACTCATACCGGTTTTTATAAAAAGAATATATATATATACTTGCCATCCACTCACAATATTTACAATGAATGTTTCATCTTCATCAACATCCTATGTACTTTTCTCTTAACCTACCCATAATTCGCTTATCATAAAATATTGTATTCGTAGTTAACAGGATGTTTAAAGATCAGCATAATTATGATATTCCGAGAAAAAATAAAAACCTACGGGAAATTTCCGATAAGCTTTGAAGCTTGAATTTTACCAATTGATTCTAAGAAAATTATAATTTCACTTGGTTATCTAAGATTGTAAAATAATGTTGATTTACTGGTTTTTCGTGTTAAAGAAAATTACAATAATTCTAATAATAGTCGCTGAAGCTTTTAAAAAGCAGTTACGATACTTATTGGTCGGTAGTTTGTTAATTTTACATATGGGTGGATAGTTATTTGTATTCACACGTAAAATATTGATAATTACGTACAACAAACAAATTGTATTAAAAATACCTACATCCATTCTAGCTTTGATACAGAAATTAATATTTAAATACCATACATACGCTTCACGGATACGTCTTTATTTATACTTTTAAAGAACGTTTGTGCAAGACGATCAAATGAAATCAAAGCCAACCCAAATCTCCATATGTAGGTAAATAAAGCTTAAACTATTGAATACTGAGGTTTTCGTCCCTTAATTAATTATCTTAATTTCTAGTGGTGTGCTTATGATTTATAAAAGTAAATCCATAATGCTGTTTAATCAGACACAATGGCATGTAATCTACCAGCACGTATCTTTGCGAAATATCGAAGATGTTATTTTTCGGTAATTTATCTATCCCGTGTCGGTTCAGGCATTTCCAGGGCTAAAACGGAAAAAAATATCGCTATTGAGAGCCGAGTGCACGAAAGGACCAAAAATCAAATTCAACGTCAACGTATGATCAAATACGTTACTTTGTATGAACAGTATGAAATTAACTCCATGCGTTTCACTAAAAGTGACGTGTTTGAACATTGATTAACTCAGCCGTCTTCGTGCAATTGGGGCTAAATCTAATTTGAGCCAATAGGTTACTTAATCTTTTTTCAGTTAAATGAATAAAGGTATAAATGGTCCATAACTCCGTTAATACCCTGCATAAATGTTATTGATATGACATTCGTTTCACATTATTAGGAGGTTAAGGAGGAGCGTCGTCTGTTATTCTAATGATTCTACATAATGTAGATGTCAGCGAGGGGTCATTCCGGCTCTAAAGCGGAATGCATTCCCATTACTGCTGCACATGTCCGGAATAACCTTCGTAATGAAGAATCAATGATAGGTTGAGGACTGACACAATTCCGGAATGGTTATAATTTCACTCCTGAATGATTATACGGGAATGCTTTAAGGATACCCCGAGAAGCCGATAAAATCCGAAATCCAGTTTCGGTAAAATGTTCGGGGAAAATTCGAATGAACAGAAAACGGATCATTCAACCAGTTTCCGTAAAATGGTCGGGAAATATTCGAATGAGCAAAAAAAGGGTCAGGCAGCCAGTTTCTGTAAAATGGCCATGAATATTTGGATGAGCAAAAAAGGACTATTGAGGAAATCTGTCTGAAGTTGTGTTATCGGAATGGGAATGGTTCGAAACCGGAATGGAAAGGCTAATGAGGAGTGTTAAAGTTAGTAATAAAATCATAGGGGGCGGATTCTCGAAATGAGGTGGACTTGAAATGAGCCATCGCTGCTAGATGTCGCTTGGCCGGTTCGATGACTTATTTCGCTTAAAACGCTCCCAACTGATACAGCAAGGCGATGAATATTTCATGCTCGCTCGCAAGACAGATCCATTACGTCGACATGATCGAGCGGATACATCATTGTCGCTCATCACAATTCTGTCGGCCGATTTACTGGAAGTCACCCGCAGATCGCCTCGCTTTATTAAGTCAATTGGGAAGGGGAATGAAAGTCTGGAAAAAAGCACGACGTCCTGACTGGCGTGCACGTATATAGTCAATTTAAAATGTGATATTCATTTTGAAAGAGGATTACTCGATAATTCGGAACCCATGTTATACCCTAGGACTTACTTCCAGGTCCTAGGTGGCGTCCTGTGTGCCCTATTCGGTACCATCGCCGGATGAAATGAGAAAGGACCATGTTTCTCCGGGATTCTGATTTGATGTGCTAATATTCCTGCATGTTGGTGGATGGCTAAAACATCATAAAGCAAAACTGTAAGTCAGGCGCAATCTATTCATTATCAAAGTAATTTAAATGAGCTGACGTAAGCAACATTTTTAAAATAGCATAATATGAATGGTTAAGATCACAATCAGTTTTATCGTTTTAGTCCCGATAGCAGAAAGAGACGTCCGAGTTAATACATTTTCAAACACGTCACTTTTAGTGAACCGCATGGAGTTGACTCAGCTACCTGCCATAAAACGTTACTTGTTTAATCATACGTTGACGTTAATTTTCATTTTTAGTCCTTTAGTGCACTCAGCCCTTGGTCTCTCAAATCACTCCGTCTTTCCAAATAAAATAGCATCATGCCACCCCTTCTTTGGTTAAGGCTACATTGAATTAATGATAGAAGCAATAGGTTAGATGGCTCGTAGCTCAAGGGCAGGTGAACTGGCCTTCCATCCCAGAGACCTGGGTTCAAATCTCCCTTCATCCATGCGCCATTTTCTTTCTCTTTCTGAGTTGGATACGTGCATATTGTTACGAATGCGAGCTGCTCCATGGTTCGGAGTCCGCAAAACAGAGGGTCCCTTCCCCTACTGGGGTTGGGACCTTCGCATTGGATGAAAATATGGTCGAAAATTTGTCCATGTTTTCTCTATCCAGTTCAATGTAGCCGTACTCATAAGGGTAAGGTCCTGGCATGGCAGTTAGCTCGTTCGGGAATGCCGTGTGTTGGGCTTATATCACGATGGTGGGTGTGGTTTTAGCCATCCATGTCCAATTTAATTAAAAAACAATCTAAGCCAGTGCGGTCACCTGAACCAATGCTCACGCCATGGCGCCATCAGTGGATTGCGGTCGGTCGCTGTCGGAATAATTTATTCCGTAGCGAAGCGGCGACCGCCCGCTCCGGTGGCGGCGTGGTGACCGGCGGCGCGGCGCGGCGCTACTCGGTCGGATCCGTTCTCCTAAATATTTATCTCGTCGAGCCACTGCTGCCACTCCCGGGCTGGAGAGCTCCGCGATAATGCAATCAGCAACGTTTGGTATCTCTCCGCTAGCCAGCGATGTGATGAAATGTGTCTTGCTAGAAATTAATCGGCTGTTCAGCTGTTACGATGGAACAAAATCGGCCGAAGGTGCTTTCTTAGTTAAGGGGAAAATTTAGATGAAACTATTTATTTCAGGCATTTACTCCCATATGGTTAAAGAGTTTAAATAAGTACAAATTTATATTTATAACCAATTACGGTGACACAGAGGATCTGCTAATAACACTCAGATAATAATAAAAAAAGTGTGTACACAATTGCCAGCCAATAGGTCTCAAATAGAAATGACATTCCCACCTACACATACACATACACTAATTTATTTTATGTATTTAATTTTATATAAGTATTGAAAACACAAATTGCACTACCCAAGCTTCAACAATGTGCATTTACATTAGCATATACCTACAATAAAAAATAATAAAAATTTCAGTACTTACTAATAATTATATTGTTTTAAAACAATGCTTAGCTCATTTTTTGTTAATGTAAAGCACTTGACTGTAATCTTGAGGTTGCCTCCTATAGGACAAACCTAGTTTAGTTAGTCTAGTTAGGAGGTAACATTTACTTTTGTAACTACTGTTTTTTATCAAATAAATAAATAAAATAAAAATAAAAAGAAAAATATTGTGAACTTATTAGCAATAAAACCATGGAACAGTTTAACTTACAATTTAAGTCAATCAAAATTCATTTACATAAATTACAATTCAATAATATTTAAAAGTAGTGAAATAAAAAAAAATCATTTTAAATAAATTAAATTAAATTAAAAAGTTGAAATCAAGATCAAAATGATTACAATCATTGCCAAATATCAGGTAATTCTACAATTACTTCATAAATATAATGCAGCCGACGAGCAATAGAAACTATAATTTCGCTATCGAATTTACTAATACACTACATTAACCCGCTCTACGCTTCCGCGTAATGGCATAATAGTCGTCCTGTCGGTGGTCGGGGAACATCCCAGACGCGCTACATCTCCAAGGCAGTCCAAGTATGCAACGTAGTGTAAACGCAGAACGTTAAAAGCTCGCTGCGTGTACTGGGACCACTGCTGGTTGTGTTATCTCGTAACGCTAACGCTCGAAAATGGAGTTATCTATTAGCGGACTCAGGCTTCCGAACGTAAAAAGAGGCTTTCAAACAGTTGAGCGAACTGATCCAGTTTTCGTGAAAGCCTACGCGCGGAGGCATGTAGATCATGGCATCTTGGCATAACCTACGATGCGATTTTATGAGATCGAAACTTGCTGCAATAGAATGCACTTTTTTATTTACGTTAATAGCTACTCACATATTTTCATATCGTTACACCGGAGACAGAGACAAATTCGACATATTGAAATGTCATATTGACGTTGATTGTGGAGTTTATTTTATGGAACTGGACATGCATGGCTAATGCCACTCCTGCTGTAACGATATTAGCCTCACACACCACATGGGAACTAGGACTTATGCTAGGACCTTCCTTATTTTCCACGGACACATTGAACTGGATGGAAAATGTTGGCAATTTTCATGGCCGCTTCGACCATTTTATTTTTCATGCACTGCAATTGTACCAAGATGGTACCAACCCGGGCAGTAATAATCCCACCAGCTCGGAAGTAAGGGAGGTCCAGTTTTTGCGTGGAATCCGACCCGCGGTCTGCCTTAGCGTTCGAACGGCTACCCATGACGATCACACGCCGCCGCCGAGACGTTCAATCAATTTAATTTTTTTTTTAAGTAATAATTGTAAATTTATAATACTTCGTTGATATAATTATACTATTGGCTCTCTGAGCAAACGGTTGAGAAATTCGACTTGTAGAAGAGAACAGTCGGACATACGAAATCATTTTTGCCCAATCTTGAAACGGAGACCTTCGCTACGCTCGGTCAATAACCTTAATCACAATAACGTAACTCCGGATACCTACCGTACATGGCTTGCTCACCCAATAATATTTTTTCAGTTTGCCACAATTATATTTATGAAGGGTCCCTAACATAACACTTTTAATTCTGGCGCTGGTTATGGCTGTACGGCCGAGAAAGGTTTATTTTTATTTATTAGAAGTAAAAACAGAAACAGACAATAATAATAATAAATAACAAAATAATAATAATAAGAAATATAGAGAGCAGGATTAGATTAAATTAGCCTATTACCTAACTATTCCTTACTGAAATATTTAAAAGAATATTTTTTTATGTATTTAATGGATACGACATTACCGTTATCTCATTAATTCGAGTTTCAGCGACATCTGCATTTGAAGCATTGTAATCAAGTTTTGAAAATAATCTGAAAAAGTATTGGTCGTGACATTCGTCGCAAATTAATTTAAAAGAACATAGACAAAATTAAAAAGCTTTGGCAAACGGGCAGACTGGCAGCAGACGACACATGAAGTGTTTTGCTTCGAAATCGTAAATATAGGAAGAGGCATCCGCAGTGGCTGGACGTGGCAGCGACTTATCGTTCTCCACCGTTCCAAGAGAAATCGCAGCGTCGCTGAAGAGGGAGCTGCAGCGAATGGGGCGCTGTTCAGACTCTTCACAACGAGCAAGTTAGATGTATTTTTTGCACTTATAAAAACCATAAACCAATTGGCATTAGCAATAAAAATGCCAAACTCAATCGATGGATTTTACGAAATTAGTACTTATAAAGTGGACGATGCATACGATTAATACGGAAAGTAAAGGACGGCAAATGCCGTACGCCAGAGCCTCACCTAAGCGAAGCTTCACGACGCCCATGGGCTTTCGACCTTCCACCATGATTACATACGCATTCTTTCCCAATAGTTCATTACTACATATTATAAAACAAAGTCCGCCTGCGCGTCTGTCTGTCTGTATTGTTTACTACGGAACCCTAAAAATCAATGGCCTTGCGTTAGTCTCGCTAAAACTCGAGAACGGCTCAACCGATTCGAATAATTTTAATTTTGTTTTGTTGGTCTCAGTACTGGGGTAGTTTACCCTAGAACCCATGGAAGTGATTCCTCACCTCCATGCTAGAACCCTATTACTAAGCCTCCGCGGTCCGTCCGTCCGTCACAGGGCTGTATCTCATGAACCGTAATAGCTAGGCACTTGCATTTTTCACAGAGTGTGTATTTATATTGCCGCTATAACAAATAGGAAAGGTTACAAAATAATAAAAATTAAATGAGGCTCCCATACAAAAAACTGAATATGTTGAGCGTGTTTTGCTTGATCTTGATACCGCAATAGGTAGATGGAACGGAACCCATCGTGTGCGAGTCCGACTCGCACTTGGCCGGTTTTTTATCCTAAAAAATGAGGATGATAGTCTCTGGTTGCAATTTTCTCGAAATCGGGTACCCTACTGAAGCGATCGAAAAAGCATTTTCAATGCTAAAAGCGACTTACATACTTCCTTAGTAAGAAAACGCGTATTTACTTAAATTATTTTACCTTAATATTGAGTAGGTATCCATCTATCAAAGTGATCTTTCGGGAGTATTTATGCTACTCCCCTATTTTCGCGACACATCGCGTTGACGTCATTAATTCACCGTAATATGTGCGTGAAGGTCGGCACTCAAATAAAATATAGACTATGAAATAACTGGCACACTGGCAAGCGTATATCATGAATAAGAAGATGCGATGGAAATGTACTTACATTTGGTTTAATAAACCTGAAATAATGTGCTAGAGGCTAGAGTGTTCGCAATACTGTATGTATTTGGGACAAAGGGGCAGTCGTTTGAAAAGCATTTGTTGACTGCGAAGTCATCGAGTAAGGAAACACGGGAGTGGCGAAAAACTAATTTGGTTAGCTGTGTCGTATCCACGTATTCGTAATACCTAATATACTTATGGCACCGCCGGCCATTCAGTTCGATTACGAATTCGGGCGCACGATATAGAATTCGTTGCACTAAATGGCGTTCTGACTGAAGTCCGACTTCTCACCTAAATTGATCGATCGACAAGCGTTTCCAAATGTATGCACAATTGAAGAGCGCCGCAGTTGGCGTTAAGCGAACTAATAATTTCGAGTCCGAGTTTGATTACGCATTTTCGACTACGGTCGACTTTACGCGACTAGACTGGACTACCGTTTGCATTGCGTTTCGATAGATTTGACGTTTTTACGTAACTTCGAATTTCCTCATACCCCAATTTAGGTGAGAATTCGGATTACGGGCGCTTTGCAGTTACTTACGTGTCGTTGGAATTCGAGAACATTCAGAATGAGCTAATATGTGAGCAGCGCTATCGCCATTGTATGATTTACCACTAAATGAAATGAAATGAAATTAAATATTAAATAATTTATTTGTTCACTTATGAGTTAATAGGCGATACATTTTTAGTCTTAGAATCTCCATAAGATGCCTGTTATAGCGTAAAAATACAAGGATCGTATTAAATTTTTTAAAACTATAAAAACACAACAAATCAATATTTACACACAAACATTTATCGACGCTATCACATCTATACTAATAATAAATCTGTAAGGGGTGTTCATGGATTAAGTTGCTTTGTTTTCTAAGATACTTCGTTTGTAGACTTTATTTATGATACTAAGACTAAATTGATGATTTTTACAAATCAGTTCTGTATGTATGTATGTATGTATGTTCCTCCATAACCCTTAAACCGATCATCCGAATTCGATGAAACTTACTACACGTATATGTAAATACACGGGACACAGGATAGGCTATATATAATTCACTTCTGCTTACGTTAAGATGTAGCTGTCATACAAACCGAAACGCCCCGAGGCGGCGGCGGCTTGTGGGGTTATCACTATCTGCATTTGTTTCTTCGTTTACTTCTTCTAAGTCACGCAACGGACTTTTTGATACGGTTTTCATTAACATAAGGAGCGATCAACGAGAAAGGATTACGCATGTAATTTTTAAATATTTAATACAAACCTTAAGAGAAAAATGAAACTATGTACTTGAAAATTATAGCTGTAAAAAAGGTCTACAGAAAGTTCCACGATATCATGTAGAGCGATAACTTCGAACCACTCGCCCGATTTATTTGCGTATTTTATCAACGTATAGCAACTCTGGGCGCAGTCAGATTCCGGATGGGTTTCGATGTTGAAGGTGGCTGTGGTTCGTATTCCTCATAAAACTTTGTAAAAGTAAGGAAGGTGGTAGGGTTAATCCCGCCTTTGTTGGTTTTTTATCAATTTCTATCTATTATAGCAATGCCAGTGCAGTAAGGTTCTGGCGGCACATGCTTTTAAAATTTGTTCCCAAATGTTTAGGAAGCTCTAAATGGGAATATGTCGATGTTTATCATAAAGTCATGCCATATCGGTTCAAACGATTTTGATTAAATTTGGTAGATGGATACATAGTCCTGGACCAGCCTTTTGGTGGGTTACTTTTTATCCAGGAAATAATTCAGACCGAAATCAATCCAACACGACATTGACCCGAGCGGAGCCGGGTACGGCAGCTAGTACAAAATAAAGAAATAAATCATGTCTATTAATTAAAAAATCAATAATAATAATGAAATCCTTATTAAAAACAGTAATAGGAATAAATAAAAATAAACAATAATTATTATAATTTATATTATCATGTAAATTATAATTAATATAATTATAATTATAACCAAGAAGTGGCTACGCTTCCGCCAAACGTTTCAATCGCCACTGTCATCCTTCCTTACTGTATGATGAACCGAGTTTATTGGTGCCTTTGAAAACAGTTTTATCCATGATCGTGCTTACCCATGTACATAAGTAGACTTGTTATACCCATGTTATTTCCTTTCTCCTTAGTTTATTAAATAACCCGGCTGCTCCTTAATAGCTCACTAAAAGGTTTGATCCTCTTTGCTCTCATGTCCTACTCCTCAGATAATCTTATCATTTGCTTCTTTTGATATTTCGGAACCAAAATCTACTTTGTGCACAGATTTGTTTTACCGTTCTTCGTTCACTCGATGTTCGCACATTTTCTTCACATCAATTTATTTAAGGCCCATTATTAAAAGTATTTTCCATACTTCTTAATGCAGGTCGGATTAGACATCCATCCATGTTCAGTTTCATAAAAACCGGCCAAGTGCGAGTCGGACTCGCACACGAAGGGTTAATAATTTTACTACTAAAAACATATGGACTTACTATATCGAATGGATAGGCAGAAGCGTAAATAAATCCGTTGAATAGTTATCTGGCTGTTTATCTGACTATTGAAAAATCAGCCCTAAAGCTATTATTACAGCTTACTTCTCCAAGAGTCGTCAATATAAATATATATTGAAAGTTATATTTTCATCACTTGCCTCCTCATAAAAAAAAAAACACTTATTGTTAAGTTTGAATAAGTTTATTTTATTGTCTTTAAGTTTATTTAAAAACAAATGTCTTCTTGGCGTTTTATGAACCTGTATAAAGATGGATTCCGCAATGACCTTCACCCGGAGAAACCTTATTGCCGAAATACACAGGTAAGTAGGCACCAGTCGCGTCGCCCTAATCCAATAAAATACACCTTCCAGGGCTTCTGTTACCGGCTTTGAAGCGTACGCTGTAAATCTAATTTACGCACTTTGAAGTAGGGTCCGCTTTGCTAGAGCTTTCATTGGTTTAGTCGCCTGCTTGATGCGAAAATAATAATCTAAGAATCTAGGAAATAAAATAATTCATTCAATTAAATCAAACATTTTGGCCAATCTAAGCTATTAGGCGGAAACAGACTCAGAAAGTTTTCATAATAAGTACTAGTCTGAGTCGCATAGCCACAGCCGTTTTAGGCATGGAAAATATCAGGTTTTATTACTTCCCGCGATCTAGAAACGTGATGATAACAAAAAAACAAGAAAGCTAAGATTGTAAAGAACATTAAAATCTATTATTCGTGTCATATCAAAACAATGAGCGGTTCCAATTTTATTTTGAAGTACATAAATGACGCTTTTTAACCGACTTCAAAAAAGGAGAAGGTTATCAATTCGTCGGAATCTTTTTTTTTTTTTTTTTTTTTTATGTATGTTCACCGATTACTCGAAGACCCGTGGACCGATTTGGAAAATTCTTTTTTTGTTCGAAAGGGTATACTTTCTAGTTGGTCCCATTTTTTTTTATCAAAATCGGTTCAGTAGTTTGGTACTTAACTATAACAAACATCGAATTTCTTAACCCCGCGAACCCAGAAAAGTGATTTTTTAGTTACAGTAGCTTTCTTTTCGGGTGAGATTGCTCAGTATGAGAGGTTTTTTTTTACTTCAACTGTTGGGGGTATTCAAGGGGGGTAAAAGAGGGCAAATTGTACACATTTCTATCTCTAGAGCCGCTGAACCCAGAAATGTCAGAGTATGTTTTGTTTTAGATGGGAATTCTTAAGAAGAAAATATTTTTGGAAATTATACTATTAGGGGGGTAAAACAGGTCAAAATGAACACATTTAGGCGAAAACCACTCATGTTGAGATCTCTGAAACCAATTATCCTCGAAACTTAAAATTTTCAGTGACTTCTTGTTAAGACGAAAAGGCTCGCTCACAACGGATTTTACAAAATTCAACTGTTAAGGGGGGATAAACGAGGCCGATATGTACACATTTTCATACAACTTAAACTTACGCAAGAAACAGACTATCCGGAACGATGGTAGGATGAGAAATTCAGAAGCTCAGCGGTTCCGGTTCATCGTTGTTTTGTCTTTTTAGGGTTCCGTTCCCAAAGGGCACCAACTTCCGCTGTCCGTCCGTCCGTCCGTCTGTCACAGCACTCTATCTCACGTGATCTCATCGTATCAATTATCGTACGTATCAACCGTGAACTCATGAATCCAGATAGTTACCGGTCTACCTTTCGTCAGAAATGAGATTTCTCAATGGTTGTATTTCTGCTAATGCTCGTTCATTGTATTGTATTGAATTGTATATGTATGTATATCTTCTTTCCACTTTGTATGTGAAGTTGAGCAGGAGGGCTCGCCCACCTTGACTTAAAAGTTACGCCACCACTAAAAAGCAAAAAATAAAATATTTTTAAATAAAAAAAGGACCGCCTTCAAAAAAACCGGAACTAAAAAGCAAAAAATAATTGGTTACTTTTAATTAATGTACGAAAAGCTATTTTAATTCTAACTAATTATGTACAATTTCTTAATTTTTAATCATCTTTTGAAGCCGGTGCCTTAGGTAGACGTTCTTTAAGGGCTGCAAGTAGTTAGATTAATATTACCTATGGCTAAGAAAGAAATATAAGTAGGTAGCTACTTACATTTACCTACTTGAACAAAACACAATAACAAAAATTACATGAACAAACTGGTCGGAAAAACGTATGTAAGTAGGTATTTAGGCAAGTACTTTGTAATTTAAATATGCCTTATACTTAAACTAAATACCTAATACAATAAAAACAAAATATTTACAAGAAAACCTTACGAACAAACCAATATAAAAACAACGACCACTTATATGATAAATATTTAGGTAGGTGTAGCTTGTACTTTTTATTCTACCTAAATACCTACATAACACAAAACAAAAAAAAATACAAACATAAAAAAGAACAGAAAACAATAGGTAGCGACTTTGAGGTGTCTGCTCTCAACTTCGTGTCAAAACGAAACGAGAGAAAGTGTGCGGTTAGTACATATCTCACCAATTTCGGCAGAAATCGTCTCGTTCAGACAACGATGTCGCAGGGAAGTACCAATCAACACAGAGCAGCGAATTAACGTCCTCCTTCACCAGTCCAGCCTTTATAAACCCGAAAGTACTAATAATAATCGCTGAAACCCAATTTCAGTACGCTGCGCTGTATCGATATCAGCTTGCACGTAAACCAACGCTAAGGGCATCTCCAGTTAGACAAAATGCTCTGTGGACCAATCATTGCTGACTCAGGTTGTTTACGCTCTCGTAGACTTCGGGTGTGTTCGGCTGAAATAGTGTCTGTTCGGTCAGCAGCGTGCGAAGCGAACTCTACCCAAGGCACCGACTTCAAAAGATGATTAAAAATTAAGAAATTGTACATAATTAGTTAGAATTAAAATAGCTTTTCGTACATTAATTAAAAGTAACCAATTATTTTTTGCTTTTTAGTTCCGGTTTTTTTGAAGGCGGTCCTTTTTTTATTTAAAAATATTTTTTGTTTGTATTTTTATTTACACCTATTTTGAATATTTACAATAAATATACAGGGTGTTACAACGGTGACTACATAAACTTCGGCAGCGTAATACTAATGTTTTTCGTAGACAAGAAAAATATAATATTTTTTCTCTAAAGTGTCTAGTTACCGAGAAATTAATTTTTGAAATGTATGGTTTCGTCTAGTATTATTTGACGCGATGTTGTAACCGTGCATGAGAAAGGTCTTGGCATGAAACGTAGATCATTAGCCATCGATGTCCAGTTGCATGCAACGTTCCCACATTGTTACAGAACAATAAATTCTGTTTACACTATATTAATGAATTACTTTGTACGGAAAGTCTACCTTTTTATATAGAGGATATTCAGAAAAAAAAATCAAGCTTTTTTGTTTATTTAAATCCCAATAATCATTTCCCAAATTGTATGTGCAGGCCGTTGCAACTACCTGTATAAAACCAGATTTTATATTTTATCATCAGAGTATGACATATTTTTTCATTCGCGTTTTCAGTCTTTTTTCCGCCTTAATTTGATTCTGAGCTAGATATACGTCCATTTAAGAGCCGCCTGTCGATTATGATATGAAACGATAGTTATACAACATTTCAGAATTATTATCCTGACCTACGAATTCGCAGACGATTCAATTAAAACGTCCAAACGAAATTTGTTATTAGGGTTTCGTACCCAAAGGGCGCCAACGGAACCCTATTACTAAGCCTCCGCTGTCCGTCCGTCCGTCCGTCCGTCACATGGCTGTATCTCAGTAACCGTAACAGATAGACAGCTGAATTTTTCACACAGTGTGTATTTATTTTGCCGCTATAACAACAAATAGGTAAGATTAAAAAATAATTAAAATTAAAGGGGGGCCCCATACCTAAAACGTGATTTTTTTGTATTAAATCTTTTTCGATGGTACAGTACCCTTCGTGTGCGAGTCCGACTCGCACTTGGCCGGTTTGAACAATTGTTCAAGACATCTTAAAAAATACACGTTCAGGCAGGTGTGCTCAAATGTAATCTAACTTTAGCAACTGTTCCATTTTTTTTTTATGTGACTGGACATGGATGGCTAATACCACAAGTTCTGTCATGGTATTAGCCCAACACACCACATGGGAATCCAATCCAATCACCTGCATGATTCAGGTCTAACGCATTTCTTTCAAATCAAGATATTCTTCTTTTCAGATTCTTCAACGAAAATGAGATATTTTAGCCCTTCTACTTTAAGAGGTAACTGAGGAATGTAGAACTAAATAGCATAACAATAAAAAATCTAATTAGGTAAATGCTAACCATACTCTTATAGTATAAAGCAAATGAGGTCGATCTAAATCCTTCTGTATGGTCCCGGGGGATATATCAACCCATTGTTTCGTAGTATTGAAATGCGCGCGGAGCAGGTGCTAGGGTTGCCAGATGGTCGAGATTCGTCGGGATTGTCCTAATATTTCATATGATATGCAGAGTCCTGGCAAAAAAAATTTTGGATCAACAAAAAACAGAAATTTTAAATCATTGTTCAAAAACACTTCACGCTTACTCTCCCTATTCGCTCGTTCGCCGACTTGTTCTTCCGTCGCGTCGGGTGCGTGCGTGTACGTACGAATATTAATTAAAAAACACTTAACTGATGGTAAGTTTATTTGTTTAGTTTCATATGAATTGTTCTTACTTATGATTCTAAGTTGAAAGCGTATCATTTGATTTAAGTATGCGTCCCGGTAGTAATCCGATAACCCTAAATGTTTAAAATTTTGCTAAGATAGTTTAGCCTTCCCATCTGGCAACCCTGGATGGCACCGATAATGTGAAAACTCGAGAGGAAACAATACAGCCTGCGAGTGGTGACCCAGTGACATTATTTCTGCTCCTGCACGTGGCCTCTTCCGGCCTCCGCACTCCGGAGATTTGCATGCGGATCTCGCTTAAATTATGTACATTTTCCCATAAAAAGGTTATCAATCAACAAAATCTAAATATTGATAAAAAAAAATAAAAATGATTGGAACCAAAAATTACAATATGCTCAATCAGCTTTTCCCTACGAACCACAGTCAGCCTCAGTGGCCCAGCGGCGCGACACTTCGGCGATCGCTCTCCGAAGTTAAGCAACGCTGGGTCCGGTCTGGTCTTGGATGGGTGACCATTCGACCGTTGAGAGAGGCTGGCCGTGGTTCGGATTCCACGTTAAGCTGTAGGTCCCCTTCCTTACTTACTAGGTGGTAGGGTTTATCCCGGCCGGGTTGGTACCATCGCATTGGATGAACAATGGTCGAAGCGGCAATGAAAATTGTCCGTGTTTTCCATCCAGTTCAATGTAGCCGTGCAATATAAGGAAGGTCCTGGCATGGCACCTAGTTCCCATGTGGTGTGTTGGGCTAATACCATGACAGAACGTGTGGTATTAGCCATCCATGTCCAGTCACATAAAAAAAAAAAAAAAAAAACATAGCATATGTCCTACAGTCCTATGTCCTAATACATTTTAGTCTATGGTCCACTTAACGTCTGAGCAGACGTTTAATGCGATAAAACGCGGAAAAAATAGAAACAATAATGTTACGCGGGTAGGGTGCAGATTAGAGAAGAAAACACCAATACTCAACACTCTTCCTTTATTTCAAATAATTCACAAGCAAACTCACAAATACAATTTTACGCTAGGTTAATTCAAACACTAATTTACAAACTATATCACTCACTTCACTGATTCACTTCAGAGCTAGTTCACTGCACTTCTATATCGCTTGTTGTCGCTCACTTCGCTTCTAAAAATAGACTGCCGCCCTCAGCGCCTTGGGCGCCTTTTATATCGGTGGAGCTTCTTTCCAGAACACTCCACCGATTTCTAGGCGCCCATGTAGGGCAGCAGTCGAGAACAATCTCCCTCGAGACATTACTAGAATGTCCGAGATTTGTTTCTGAAGTCAGCTGGACGAGGCGTCACTTTATATGGGACGACAGTGATGCGATAGCCTGCGCAATGCAATAAGACAAGTAGCGCCATCTACTGAAATTCGAAGGAACCATTTGGCGCACTTTGGTAGTGTATCAGCGCTATGTCTTCGCAGCGGGGCGCGCTCGTAACACTGCCTCCTCCTTAGTTATGCTCGTCTCGAGCATAATTGTCTCCGTGGTATCGGGCCAGACGATCTACGTGCACAATCTTTTCCCGACATCTATCATTCCGGCGGATACGATATGTCACGTCATTGATTTTAGTCACCACTCTATATGGGCCTTCCCATTTTGGTTGCAGTTTGGGACTTTTTCCTTTTTTTCGTAATGGATTATGTAGCCAAACTAAAGATCCTTCTTCAAATACATTTCCATTAGCTTTGCGGTCGTAACGTGTTTTCATCCGCTCGCTTGCTCGTAGACCAGCCTCTCTAACACGTTTATAAACAGTGTCCATTTTTCCTCGCAGATCTGACACATACTCTGTTACACAATGGGATGCCTCTGGTGGAATTCCTGTCAGAAGGTCAGCTGGTAGTCTGAGTTCGTGTCCAAAATTTATGTAGGCTGGAGTTTCATCTACGCTTTCATGCACAGCGGTTCGGTAGGACAGCAGAAACAGCGGAATATACTGGTCCCAATCCTTTTGATGGTCTTCTACCAATTTGGCCAAGTGTCTTTCCAATGTCTGATTAAATCGTTCCACCATGCCATCTGACTGTGGGTGGTATGGGGTTGTCCTGGTCTTATGGATTCCCATTATTCGACATGACTCCTGAAACACTCGGGATTCGAAGTTTCTGCCTTGATCAGTGTGTATCTCGAGAGGTACTCCATAGCGACAGAAAACTTCGTGGACCAATTTCTGTGCAACCGTGATCGCCTCTTGGTTTGGTATGGCAAATACCTCAGGCCACTTAGTGAAATAATCCATTACAACCATAAAGTAACGGTTGCCGTCATTTGTCGGAGGAAAAGGGCCAGCCACATCAAGAGCAATTCTCTCCCACGGAGCTCCAACATTGTACAATTTTAAAGTTCCCTTGCTCCGTGTATGAGGCCCTTTAACAGCGCTACAGATCGTGCATTTACGGCACCAATCTTCTACATCATCGCGACAATTTATCCAGTAGAACCGTTGTCGTATCTTCAGGAGAGTTCTCTTTATTCCCAAATGTCCACCTGAAGTTCCATCGTGCAGGCATTGAAGAACTTCTTTAACCTTAGATCTGGGGATGACTAATTGCAGAGAAGTATCCTTCCCGTTAGTTGTTTCCCATTTTCTGTACAATATTCCGTCATGAAGTACCAGGCTCGACCACTGCGCCCAGTAGCTTTTAGTCGCTGTGCTCATTGCAGAAATATCTCTCCATTCTGGCTTTGTCTCTCCTGCTCTCTTCCAGTGAATAATGGGCATCAGATCATCGTCCCCCTCCTGGGCTAGCTTCATGTTTTCATTGCTCCATTCTTCGCTGATGTTATCCGTTCGGATGGCCTTTAAATGAACGGTCTCCTTTATCTCCTCCCTGATGCAGTGCTTACACTCTTCTGGGCAGGGTCGACGAGACAAAGCGTCAGCATTTCCATGGGTTTTACCACTCCGATGCTCTGTATCAAACTGATACTCTTGGAGCTGTTCCAGCCAACGTGCAACCTGCCCTTCTGGATTCTTAAACTGAAGCAGCCATTTCAAAGCAGCGTGGTCAGTCCTCAAGCGGAATCGTCGGCCGAGAAGATACTTTTTGAAATGCTGCAAAGTCTTCACTACTGCTAGAAGCTCTCGTCTTGTCACACAATAGTTCCGTTCTGGTTTTGAAAGGGATTTGCTGAAATAACCAATAACGATCTCCTTGTCCCCATGACGTTGTGAGAGTACACCGCCGATTCCGGTATTACTTGCGTCTGTGTCGACTATGAACTCTTTATCGGCTTCGGGGTAGCCCAAGATAGGAGTGTTACAGAGATGTTGCTTAAGTTCTTGAAACGAATTTGCGCAGTCCTCGTCCCAATGAAATTGACGCTTATCTTCTGTAAGTCGATGCAGAGGCTTAGCAATCTCGGAGAAATTTCGGACGAAACGGCGGTAATATGAGCACAGTCCTAAAAAGGCACGAACTTCAGTCTTATCCTTTGGAATTGGCCACTCCTGTACGGCTTCGATCTTCTTTGGGTCGGTTTGGATGCCATTTCCGGAGATAACGTGACCCAAATAGCTAACCTGACGCTTGAAGAAAGAACACTTCTTGCCACTTAGTTTAAGGTTAGCTTGGCGAATCTTGCTCAAAACGTTCTCCAAATTCTTGATGTGCTCATCAAATGTCCGCCCTAATATGATTATATCGTCCAAGTACACCAGACAAGCTTCCCCGATCAGCCCAAAAAGTACTCGTTCCATAAGCCTCTCGAAGGTTGCGGGAGCATTACAAAGTCCAAACGGCATCACTTTGAATTGCCACAGCCCATGCCCTGTGGTAAACGCTGTCTTCTCTTTGTCTTTGTTGTCGATTTCCACCTGCCAGTAGCCGCTCTTCAGGTCCAGGGTTGTGAACCACTTCATACCACTCAATGTATCCAGTATGTCATCAATTCTAGGAATCGGATAGCTGTCCTTTTTCGTTACATCATTTAAACGACGATAGTCCACACAAAATCTGGTACTGCCATCTTTCTTCTTTACCAGAACTACGGGTGAACACCATGGACTTGATGAAGTCTCTATAACATTATTTTTCTGCATGTCTGCTATCATTCTCTGAACTTCTTCTTCTTTAGCTATGGGAACGCGGCGTGGCCTCTGACGTATTGGAAGAGCATCTCCTGTGTCGATGCGGTGCTTAACGATGCTTGTTCTCCCAATGTCTCCGTCGTGCGAAGAGAAGATGTCTGAATATCGCATAAGTAGATTTGTTGCTTTCTTGAAATCATCAACAGTCAGGTCCCGTCTGCTTTCTTCCAAAAGAGTGGCGACTTTAGATCTCCCTGTGTCCAATTTATCTGAGGAAATTTCATCACATTTGCGTAGCCAGGAAACTTCTTCTTTGCCACATATTAGCACGCCATTTGCCACATCGATTTTACAGTTGTTAGTTCTCATAAAGTCCAAACCTAGAATGCAATCATCGATGATATCTGCTAAAACGGCGGTATGGCGATAAGTCTTACATCCAATTTTAATCGTAACTTCTATCTCTCCATAAACGGGTATGTGCTGGCCGGTAGCTGTCTGAAGCCTGCAACCATTAAAATACTGGTGACGATTCCATATGACGCGGCCAAAGGTTTTTGACTTAACGATTGTACGGGATGCTCCAGTATCCAAGGTCAAGTTGCAATATATCCCGTTCACTTGGCCTTCAACGAGCAGGCTGTTTCCAGTACATGCCTGCGAAATTGTGACTTTTGGGGCTTCTATTTTACCAGCCAGCGTCCGCCCCCCGGTTCTGGCCTTTTCATCTTCATTTGCAGCATCAGGCCTTTCGGTTTGATTTTTGGGGCAATTGGGTCGAAGGTGCCCCAGTTCATTACACTTGTAGCACCGGGGAGTAAATTTACGTCTTACATGTGCTCTGGTTTCCGACGACACCACTTCTCTTACTCGATGCGCTCGGGGATCTGATCGAACCGCTTCGACCTCCAACGCGTGGGCAAGAGCGTCCTTCACCGTTGTGTGGTGACTCAATCGTACAGCAGCTCGTACTTCGACGTCCCTGATGCCATCCACGAAAGCCTGCACCAAGTAATCTTCCAACGAAGATTTCGATGATGATTGATGGGCCTTTCGGACAAGTTTTTCGATTTCCAGTGCCCACTGTTGAAGTCCTTCACTTGCTCGTTGTACTCGATCACGAAGTTGAGCTCGATAGACGTGTTCCAAATGCTTGTCGCCAAACCTTGACTCCAGTGCTTCTAAAAGTCCGTCATAGGTGATTTGGGGACCTAAAGCCTCGAGAACATGGAGTGCCTTGTCCCGAAGTCCTAAGGTCAAAGCAGTTCGTGCTTGGTTCTCATTCCATCCATTTGCAATAACCACTGATTCAAACTGAAGTTTGTAAGCGGCCCAGGATGTCAAACCATCGAAAGGAGGAACCTTAAATCTTGCTCCTGCTGTTGCAGATGAAGATACAGTTACTCCACAGGTCTTGATTTTCTCCATTTCTTCGGATATCTTTGACTCAAGCCCGTTCAGTCGCTCTTCATGGCGCCCGAGAGTTTGGTCTTGCTCTTCGATCTTAGAGTTGACCTCATCAAGCTTCTCCTTTATTTTGGCATTGGATTCCCTAACGGCCCACATCAGTTCTTGCTGCTGCTCCTCCTGACGGCGAGCATGTTCCTGCGCCTGCTCCTCTTGACGGCGGGCCTGTTCTTCCTGACGGCGGGCCTGTTCTTGCAACTGCTCTTCTTGACGGCGGGCCTGTTCTTCTTGACGGCGGGCCTGTTCTTGCAACTGCTCTTCTTGACGGCGGGCCTGTTCTTGCATCTGCTCCTCTTGACGGCGGGCCTGTTCTTCCTGACGGCGGGCCTGTTCTTCTTGACGGCGGGCCTGTTCTTCTTGACGGCGGGCCTGTTCTTGCAACTGCTCTTCTTGACGGCGGGCCTGTTCTTGCATCTGCTCCTCTTGACGGCGGGCCTGTTCTTGCATCTGCTCCTCTTGACGGCGGGCCTGTTCTTCTTGACGGCGGGACTGTTCTTGCATGAAGGTCATCAATGCGTTCAAGTCCAAGGCAGGAGTTTGCGTCATTAATTGATGGCTTTCGAATTCTTGAATTCCTGAGGCAGCTGCATCCTCGGCCGGTGTTGTGTCGGCTGCCGTCTGGCTCCTGGTCCTCACGCCTTCCTGGTCTTCTCTCGGTGTGATCGGCATCTCTAATCCCCGCTTCTGACACCAATTGTTACGCGGGTAGGGTGCAGATTAGAGAAGAAAACACCAATACTCAACACTCTTCCTTTATTTCAAATAATTCACAAGCAAACTCACAAATACAATTTTACGCTAGGTTAATTCAAACACTAATTTCAAACTATATCACTCACTTCACTGATTCACTTCAGAGCTAGTTCACTGCACTTCTATATCGCTTGTTGTCGCTCACTTCGCTTCCAAAAATAGACTGCCGCCCTCAGCGCCTTGGGCGCCTTTTATATCGGTGGAGCTTCTTTCCAGAACACTCCACCGATTTCTAGGCGCCCATGTAGGGCAGCAGTCGAGAACAATCTCCCTCGAGACATTACTAGAATGTCCGAGATTTGTTTCTGAAGTCAGCTGGACGAGGCGTCACTTTATATGGGACGACAGTGATGCGATAGCCTGCGCAATGCAATAAGACAAGTAGCGCCATCTACTGAAATTCGAAGGAACCATTTGGCGCACTTTGGTAGTGTATCAGCGCTATGTCTTCGCAGCGGGGCGCGCTCGTAACAATAATAAAGGTTTTCTATCAAAGTTAAATCGCGCATATATAGACGTAAACGTTTCAACACATCAACGTGCCAACAACACCGCGCCATGTTTGTTAATCGCATTGATGCCATTGGCACTGGTTCTCCAAAAGATTTACATTTGATGCAAGACGTTTTAACTTAAAATGTGCAAATCTATTATATTTTTAGAACTATAATAAAAAAGTTATTATATGTGGGCAAATGTAATAACAGCAACACTTCGGGGGTAAATAGGTGAAGCGGACGTATGTATGAAGACATTTTTTGATTGCGAATCTATTGCTTTTATGTGTGGATGATTAGGACAAACTCAGAATAAGCCCTAACGCGAAACTGATCTTAAGAGATTAGACTGACCTGTTTCAGGCCTTATTTTGTTTTACCCGTCCTAATTTCTCCAAAGGCTGTCCCGAAGCTCGAACTCAACGTGCCTAATCTGTTGAACATCCTCGGCTAGACGTGACCCAGTTCTTGCGATCGGCGCACTCGCATTACCTTTAAGACGTCAATCAAAAGGCCGCGCTGAAAGGGACAAGGAAACTCTTGGGAACGCTTAGTAACGTCATTAGTCGAGCCCTTTCTCTGAAGAACTACAAATACAGCCACTAGGCTTCCAATTCGACCTTGCAACTTTGCCTATTGTTCGCCTCGTTCTCTTCGCTGCTTGTAAACCTAATGTGTAATCTGAACACAAGGTACATAATCACTGTAACAATTATACAATATTTTGATAAATATTGACCGATTGATAAAATTCGTTTCTTGTATTTATGGGGTCGCCTGAATTGTTTTTGGCTACAGTTGGACCCGATAGCTGTTGTCGAGAATTATATTTATTTTACAATTTTTTTTTTTAATATTTAATTTCTCAGCTATCAAATTATACAATTCAGCTTCTGGCGTTTGGTTTTAACTTGAGAACCACTTACCCGATTGTGAACCAGTTTATATTTACGTATGACTTGATTATTTCAGTCAAATTTAGGCTTTCTACCATCACGAAATTACCTGAGGTGTGAGCAGTGGGGTCAAAATGCGAGATAAGTCGAGGTAGCCACGACTGTTTTTGACGGACATCCACAGTACTCTAAAATCCAGCGTTTCTCGTCTGTAAGTTGATTTTTCTGTTGGCTTAAAACATGAGAACCTTATATCCGATTTCGATTCGATTTGCATTTAAGTTATGGCTTGATTCTTCGTATCGATTATAGGCTACTCACCATAATGCTAAATTATCCTAGTGGTGTGGTTCAATATGAGAAATGTCGGGGATAAACCAACTCATTAATTTGAGTTTCAGCTTGTACTTTGTACTTGTTACAGTACTTTGAGCGTTCTGTGTAAAAAACACATTGTATGGGTCGGAACATCCTTAACTTGATAATTTTATGTATTTACCGTTATCGCATTAATTTGAGTTTCAGCGACATCTACATTTGAAGCATTGTAATCAGATTAAAAAATAATCTGAAAAAGTATTGGTCGTGACATTCGTCGGATCAATACGCAAAAACATCATCAGCGCCATCTAGCAGAAGATAGGGGAAGCATTGTGTAGATTCGAATATAATCGAGAAATTCGTTGGCTGACGTAATTGTCGAGATAGCTCAGTTGGTTTAGAGCAGTGGACATGTAATCCAAAGGTCGCAGGTTCAAGTCCTGCTTCCGAAGAATGTCACGACCAATACTTTTTCAGATTATTTTCAAAATCTGATTACAATGCTTTAAATGTAGATGTCGCTGAAACTCAAATTAATGAGATAACGGTAATGTCGTATCCATTCAATACATAAAAATAAACCAACTGTTTACCGACGAACTTTATTCGAACCGCGAGTTTTACTTGTTGTTAACACAACACTGACTAAGCAAATATCAGACTGACTAGTGTCAATAGCGACAATATATCCATATTAATCCATATTCATCCATACTAATATTATATATGCAAAAGAAACTCTGTCTGTGTTTAACGTTTCCACACCGAATCGAACCAACTTTAATACATTTCGGTATAGAGATAGTCTGGATCTTGGAGAAGGACATACGCTACCGTTTGTGGCGAAAAATTTTCTCGAATGGGGTGAAATAGGTAATGAAAGTTTGTATAATTCGGCCCTATATCAGTCCAAAACGACATTGGCCCGACCGGAGCCGGGTACTTCTATATCCATACAAAATAAATGTAATAATCTTAAAACACATATTTGCATACTTTATTCAACCGAAACTAGACCACGTTGTTTCTTTGGACATATTTCAACGAGTATCCTCTTACCAAGCCAGTGAGTTGTCTCCTCGGTGGTGTCTCCAATCTCGGTAATCATCCCTACCTACTGTTCTTTGAGTTGGAAATGTGCTCCATGCGTGCTATTTATTAGGCTCCTCGTTTGTGCCTTTATTCGTTACATTGAGTCTCTTCACAGCCAGTGAGTTATCAGCGTTATCCCAAAATAGTCTACTCCATCGCAATCACTCCACGTTATGGTGGTTCGTGTGTTAAATGAACTATAGAAAAGGAGCTTAATTATTATTAAAACAATCCTTCTCCCGAGAACCGATTTAAGATTGCCAGCGGCTATGAATGTAGGACTATTTAAATATGTATTAATAATTATACTGTATTGCTACAATTCGTGTTAGTTTCTTATGTTTGTCATTACTTGAAGTCACACGATTACGTTACACGTGATTTTCAACGCCTCCTGTCAACAAAGCCGTATTCAAAACCACATTGATACACTGCTCTCACGCATCTCTCACGATCTGTGCGTGATTATTTGCCCAGCTATTAACAAGTGCATTCACAAGTGAAGACTTCGCACTCGTACTCGGCACAATGCGAGGTTCCAGATTCACGCACCGCACCACTTAGCAGTGGATGCGGGAGTGTCACGTGCTTCCTCTGATCCCTCTATTCAGACTAGAGGTCGGTTCGGGCTTGCTGTTCCGTACTGTACGGACGTAAACCTTGATCCGAACTGTTTTGTGCTACTCTACATCGCCGAGATGAAACTCGAAACCGACATTTAATCTGTCAACCTGTAACCTGTAATTTAAACGTAAATGACAGGTTACAAACGATACAATCTCGCACAACAACGGCTTTGGTTACGAATCGTATTGATAGTGACAGTGGACCTGCCGAATCAGTTAGGGCACATATTAAAATGTCAATGTTTAAGTGTCATGACAATTCAAACCGCCTCTCAGCGCACTAACAAACGATTAACCTGAAACAATGAAAACATAAACACTGAAAGTTTCCACATCATCCCATCCCATAGCCTAATATTAAAGTATAACGCTAATTTCACCAAGCTTAAGCATACTTGGCTATAATCGTTTTACGACGTTGTTAAAAATAGCTGCTCCCGTTGCTATAACCTCGTTTATAATTCTGAACACTATATCATATATGACCTGAGGAACATTTTATCTAAAAAACATAACCTGTTCAATTTCGTGGCATCCTAGAGCACGTTATACGAAATTACGTTATTAGCGGACCGAGACGAACTTGAATCTATTTGGATTTACTAATGATATTTATTTATTTATTTATTTATTTGGAGAAGAACAGAGAACAGGTTACAATGACATATTAATAAAATGTTATAAATAAAAATTAAGCTACGCCTGCCTCCACTACGCTTCCCTCGAAAACACATAATGTAGAACATAAATATTTACACTAGATGAAGCAACACAGAACATTACATATGCTTAAGAGGAATCGTTTGGATGCCTGGATGTCTAGCAGATTAAATTAAAAGTTTTACCAAAAAGTGAATAACATTTAAAGCATACAGTTAGAAGAGGCACAAGTAAACATATAAAATAAAATAATACACTACTTATCACAATTATCCAGCAGGTGACGGTCATGTTTTTTGAAGGTGAGAGCTGTATTGCAAAATAAATCAATGGATGTTAAATATCTGTTGTAGCTATCGCACATTCTGCGGATTGGTGCACGGACACCAGCTTTTGTTTTAGCTCTTCCTACATGAAACAGTGACATCGAGCGTGTTTGTTTGCATGGCACGTGTAGACCTACCTGAGCGAGTAGATCAGGGCAATTGTAAGTGCTGACACTTATGTTGCGTAGAACCGATGCATCAAGCATTTTGCGTCTAATATTTAGTGAAGGTAAGTGATAGAATTTAAGAAGACTACTATACGATGCTTTACAACTTGTAAGACGAAAATGTAATGCTCTTAAAAATCTTTTTTGAATTTTTTCAATACGATTTATGTAGACAGTATAGTACGGGTTCCATACTACAGATACATATTCAAGTTGAGAACGAACTAAGCCTTGATAAAGTGTCTTGTAGGCTTGGACAGTTTTAAATTTCTTTGTCGAGCGAAGTAAGAAACCTAACATTTGGTATGCTTTAGTAATAATATTATCCACATGTGCATTGAAATGTAGTTTATCATCGAAAATTATTCCAAGGTCACGTATACTGTCCACTTTTTCCAGTACATTTGAGTTTTTACGATGTTACATTGGTTATTGGTACGTTGGTCTTGTGATTTTAGACGGATTGTGGTTTGTGAAAAAAGATAAGTTTATCTCTGTTCTGTTTAGTTATCGCGTTCCTCGTACCCTGCTGTTTGACCTGATTCCATCATATTTCTAAGAGAACAGAACGTATTAGAGCCGGTCCGCTCGAACGAACCCTAGTCTCGTGGTCGCGGACACGCTCAAATTATACAATTATCTGTTGACAATGGCGCCTGCCTCGTGTTGTGTCGGCACGTTGCTTGTCACGAACGTCAATTTCGTATTCAAGGTAGGAATCTCGATGATAAACTCTGTTAGTGAAGCTCTGGAGGGTTCCCTTCACGAGGTTACGACTGCCGCGTTGGTTGCGTCTTATCCGCCTTATAATGTCCTTCGATAGGGGTGGCTTCGCCTGATTCAGCTTCCACTAACGTAGTCAATTAATTTTTGTTTTTTAGGGTTCCGTGCCCCAAAGGGTGAAAACGGAACCCTATTACTAAGCCTCCGCTGTCCGTCCGTCCGTCCGTCCGTCCGTCCGTCCGTCTGTCCGTCTGTCACAGGGCTGTATCTCAGTAACCGTAACAGGTGGACAGCTGAAATGTTCACAGAGTGTGTATTTATTTTGCCGCTATAACGACAAATAGGTAAGATTAAAAAATAATTAAAATTAAAGGGGGCTTCCATACAAAAAACGTGTTTTTTTTTACGATGGTACGGAACCCTTCGTGTGCGAGTCCGACTCGCACTTGGCCGGTTTTTTAATTTTTCTAATGTAGTCGATGATTGATATTTTATTGTTATTCCACAAACATCACAACCATCCCCATACTTTGGGAAAGAGCACATTTTTGTTGAAATTGATGATTTTGAGCGGTTCATGGCTCAGGGGCGGGGGGAGTTGCATTGTATGCCAACGGTTATGGGCTCGATCTCTGCTCCGTTCGTATGAACTTTCTTTCTCTTTCTGAGTTGGATAAGTGTATTTCGTCACGAATGCGAACTGTTCCATGGTTCGAAACCCTGCAAGTTCTGCAGTTTCTCTTCCCCTACCTAGGTGGTAGCCTATTTACAATTTCCGCTGTACCCTTAATTGTGAGTAACTAGCTAATTTGCAATGATTAAAAAAAATCCCAGTTCCATTCGAACTCCAGTCAAATTAGGGTTATGATAAAATAAACTACAATGAGAATATTTTTATATTAAACGTAGTAGGTGACGTAGTAGGTAGGTAATGGGACAGCGGTTTGAACCGGCGCGGCGGCGGCGGAAATAAGACATTGTTTATAACAGCATCCTAAAATATGTAAAGTCACTTACCTAACTTGGGAATCGAACGTGCAAATTATGACCTTACTTACTGGGAGTTAGGGTTAATCCCGCCAGGGTTGGTACCATTGCATTGAATGAACGATGGTCGAAACGCCGATTAAAATTGTCCGTGATCATCCGTTTTAATGTCGCCGACCAATATAACGAAGGTCCTGGCATCACACCTAGTTTCCGTGTGGTGTGTTAGAATAATATTATTACAATTGGTTATGAATTAGCTATCCATATCCTATGAAAAAAAAACAGTTTCTTCGATTTTAAAAGATAATTTACTAGCGCGTGTCTGCTATACGCCCAGTATTGGATGCAATAGTTAGTAATTTGCAAATGGAACTTAAAATGTGTAAATGGTATCCCGCCAAAAACTGATTGAAATTGAAAACCGACCAATTGCGAGTCGGACCTGCACACGAATGGTTCCGTACTATCATGCAATATTCAACCCAAAAAAACACGTTTTTTGTATGGCCCCCAAAAAAATAATGTTTATTATTTTAAAATTTTGTTTTGTTTGTTGTTATAGCGGCAAAATAAATACACACTCTGTGAAAATTTCAGCTGCCTAACTATTACGGTTTATGAGATAAAACCCTGTGACATACGGACGGACGGACAGCGAAGGCTTAGTAATAGGGTTCCGTTGGCACCCTTTGGGTACGGAACTCTCAAAAGGGGCCAAGTTCGGCATAAAGAACAAGTGGGTTTGTCAGCTTCGCCGACAAAATAATTGAATTCTAAATGGGTGCCCAGTTTTAATTAATTTCTTCTCAAATCACGTGAACCAATAAATACCATTGGAATTCAAAATTGCTTGCTTACTACTAAATCTTGGAATTGGCAATTTTCTACGCCTCATTCAAGTAGGCTTCAATTGGTTTAAACTTGCCACGTCCAAGAATCTATCATGACCCAGGTAGGCTATGCGCTTAGTAAAGTTAAAATTCATAGCACCCGTATTGAAGAGCATGTATGTAGAGATGCTTGCCTGTTGTAGAATTTAGAGAAGTATACTGTGGGATGATAAGCAATGTTGTAGTAATGATATAACATGCATGGATGCTGTTAAAAAGTGTGATCGCACAAATATTTTATAAAGTACATCTAACATGTGGCCCCTAACAATCACTAAAGTTAAGCAGCGTCGTACGCGGTTAATACTTGGATGGGTGACCAAAGAATATATACCTGTTCTTTTATCGATATTATTTTTTATTCCACGCCTAATTTCAAGTTTCTCAATCGAAAAGTGGTGTAGGTTTGGAAGTGGACTAGATAAGAGACAGCTTGGTTGGGCTCTTTCCCTTAAGGTGGCCCATCCCGGTCATCTCCCCATACAAAAGGGGAAAGAAGATCACGCCCATATGTCTTGTCAGAGATCCAAAATGTTGCTCAAAATAGCTTTATTTGATCGAACTAGATGTCTGATGACCATTGGCATTGTAAAATTGTGTTTTGTTTCCAAGTTATAACGTCCGAAAGCTCGAATTTTTCGCGCGTTTTATACAATAACTTTGGAGGTGAATTACGCATTGATAAAGTAAGAACATCTTAAAAAGATTAGTCATCAGACATAGCTTATTTAATCAAGATTTATAATCTATTTGGTTTTTGTTAGATTTTTGACTACAGCGGTCGTGGTTTACTTTTAGCTATAAGTCGTTTTGAAATTAAAATTTTCGTATATCTTACCAAATCATACACTATGCACATTGCCTTTTTTGTGGACAGGTTGCATCTTCCTCATCACGGAGCCTGTCTTATTCTTTGAAACAGAGAAGGTCCCAGAGCGCAACAGCACGGTTTTGTACCGTGCCCGCAATTGAGTTAGGCCCGCCGGGTTGGGCCGCCTTAAATATGGTGCTCATAATCGGGTGCTGATTGTGGGGTTCTGACCTGCTCCAATTGGCAACATTTTTGATGGCGCTTATATTCTTTGCAAAATTAACTGATATTTGTCATAAACTGTTGCATACGACATGAGTTTTTGATTATCGAGAATTCATATAAATGTTGTGTATTCACCCGAGTTTTTCTCCTATTATCAATAGTTAATAGTTAAAATTATGTATTTACACAAATCGGTAAAACTAACTAGTACGTCTGTAAGCAGTGAGAAACACTTTTGTAAAAGTGGCCTTTGAAACGAAATCCAGCTAAGTTCCTGACCAGGTTATCTTCACTATGATCGTTGAAATGTTAAAGTATGATATATCCGAGTGTAGTGATGATGAATCCATTCTAATATTATAAATGCGAAAGTAACTCTGTCTGTCTGTTGCGTTTTCCCGCCTAAACCGCTAAACCAATTTTGATAAATTTCGGTGTAGAAATAGTCGGGACCTTGGAGAAGGACACAGGCGACTAGTTGTGGCAAAATTTAAACCCGAAGATGTGAAATAGGGGAAGAAACTTTCTATGGGGACTCATATAATATCGAGAAATTAATTCAGCCCAACATCTATATCAACATCATATAAGTAAGACAAATCTGATGCACTTTGCCTTAGGAACCCACAGACGACTCTTAGACATAAACTTAAGCAATTCAATTAAAGAGGCCTCATTAAATATAGCGTCTGAGATCACATTCCTAGGTGTAGTATTTGACGACCAATTGAAATGGAAGGCGCATATAGATAAAATTGCAAAAAAACTAAGCTCGGCCTGTTAAGCCATAAGGAAAATAAGGGAGCTATGTGGATGTAAAGCTGCTAAAACTGTCTACTTTTCCTTCTTCGATTGTGTCATGTCTTACGGCCTAATGTTCTGGGGGACTACCGCAGAGGCGAATAGGATATTTGTATTACAAAAACGAGCCCTGCGAGCTATATTAGGAATGAAAGCGAGGGACTCATGCCGTGAAGTGTTTAGGGAATTAAATATAATGTCAATGCCAAGTGCTTACGTCTACCATAATTTATTGTACGCTAGAAAACATATTCAGGAAACACCACTGAACCGTGATGTGCATCCACATAACACACGTTATAAAGAAAATGTTCAGCTTGTTAAGCATAAGCTAGCCAAGATGACGAAAAGCTTCGTGTGCAATAGTATAAGGTTATATAATAAGCTGCCTGAAACTGTTCGAGCAATGGATGAAAATGAATATAAAACCAAGATTAAATCAATAGTTATTTCTAAAAGCTACTACACAGTAAATGACGCCTTGAGCGATAAGAGCCTGACAATCTGATTGCATTCGATCTTTACTATTTTGAGTATTGACTATAGACTTTTAGAATACGTATGACTTCACCGTCATTACTGACGATGCCTTCTTAGAGTAGATTTTACTCACTATTCTCATTATATTTTTAGTTTAACTCTATGACAAAGCCACTTTACAGCCGATTGTTATAGTTACTATAGTTAATTATTTAAGCTATGTTCGAGTTATATTTTTTGACAATTTTACTGAAATTTTAAATGTTATTTGTATTTGTGTATTGACCGGAATTTTATATATTTTGATATTTTACTCCAATGAATTCAGTTAACTTGTATTGTTTTTATTATGAATTTAATGTAGATCCTGAATTGTTTATTTTGATAATTTATTTGACAATTTTGAATTCTATCGATGTTATGCTATTCTTAACGTGATTTTATTATGTACCTTTTTTGACGTGTCTAAGTGTATGATTGTATACCAAAAAGACCTAATAAAATGAAATGAAATGAAATCAGTCCAAAACGTCATTGACCGTAGCGGAGCCGGGTACCTCAGCTAGTAATCAATATTAGAATAAGATCCCGCGAATTGCTTAGAATATTATACATATTTTCATAATTATAAATGAATAGCTATCCATAGTGTGTTTTTTTCTAGTTTCCTTTTTGAAATTATGAAGACGACCCATTCGTTATTGAATTCCTTGTTAGATTTGTAAGAAGTGAGACGTGGTTTAGTAAATATAATAACGAGCTCTGGATAACGCAAATGTAAATGCATAGCTGTTAAGTTTCCATAAATAAATAAAATAAATTGAAAAAAAATCAAAGTACCTAAAATATTTGTCAAACATTTCGTAATCGTTTAAACGCACTTTGGTAACTGTCTTCAAACATATTCTGCAACTGTTATTTAAATATTTAAAAATTTAGAGGAGCGCTGAAACGAATAACGCATGTAATCAGTGGGTTAAATCTTGAAATCAACATTCGCCGGTGAGTCGCAGGTAGCTGTGAATCACCGTTGAATACTTAGGCTTGAGTGCTCTATCTCTGATTCATGTTATTGTTAAGATATTTCTGTCTTCTAATACCATTAACTAATTAATGCTTTAACCAGCCTTACACTTTCAATCCTCATGGAATGACAGCTCTCGCAATGGTCACCCTTGTTTTGTCCCTTTCTATTTATTCTAATTTCATTGAGATGCCAATATACGATCAAACACATTACGTCATCCAAAAGCGAAATGACAGTGATTCACATTCACCCGTTCATATCAATTCCATGAGTACAGAGCTGCGCTGCTCCGCTAGATCTATTCACAAACATATTTAGCTGTGGTGCGGTCGTTCGGGCTGCGTTTGCATCGTATGAACATTTCGTGGAAGCGCCAACCTTCGCTAAACCATAATATTTACCCGAAGGAGATACAATGGAGGCGGCTCGTGCCGTGATCGGTAGTCAGATTGCAGCAGCCTTTTCGTTGTTCGCTTGTTTTCCCGATAATTTTGCATAGGTTACAAAGCCTTTTGTGTTGGAAGTGAGTGTTTGTCCAGGCCACACTTTGTAAATATTTTCTTAATAACAAAACACCTACTAACCATCTTACATCTCACCGCATTTCCGAAGGGACTGTTTTTATGAAACCCCGGTATGGGTGGGTGGCTGTGCTGAGGACCAAATATGCTCAGAAAAGCCAAATACACCGCGAAACCACGCTCAGCGAGACACAATTTCAGCAGATTTGCGGCCTATCACTGAGCTATCGAGCTTGTTCAAATTGCGCTTGAAGGCTCGCAGGTTATATGTATGAGGAAAGACCCGCCGGCAGACAGTTCCATATCCTACTGGTTTACTAAGAAACACGTAACTATTTTTCAAGTTTTGTGAACCAAGAAATATTTTGCTTCAAACAGTATATTAACCATTTCAACAAATCTGTTGGGAGCGACATCTGTTGGAGACTCGCATAATCGCGGTTCGTGTGGCGCAATCGGAAGACAAAACACAATTTATTTAGCAAACCTATGCACTGTTCCTGCAATTAAGGTGGCCCAACCCGCTCAACTCCCCATACAAACGGTGATAGAAGATCACGCCCATATTTCTTATCAGAGATCCCAACTTTTGCTCAAAAGAGCTTTATTTGATCGAACTAGATGTCTGATGACCATTGGCATTCTAAAATTGTGTTTGGTTTCTAAGTTATAAGGTCCGAAAGTTCGAATTATTCGCGCGTTTTATTCAATAACTTTGGAGGTGGATTACGTATTGATAAAGTAAGAATTTCTAAAACAGATTAGTCATCAGACATAGCTTATTTAATCAAGATTTATAATCTATTTGGTTTTTGTTAGATTTTTTACTAGAGCGGTCGTCGTTTACTTTTAGCTATAAGTCGTTTTGAAATTAGAATTTTCGTAAATCTTACCAAATCATACCATACCAAAAAAGACAATGTGCATAGTGTCTTTTTTGTGGACATGTTGCATCTTCCTCATCACGGAGCCTGTCTTTTTCTGTGAAACAGAGAAGGTCCCAGAGCGCAACAGCACGGTTTTGTGCAGTGCCCTCAAATGAGTTAGTCCCGCCGGGTTGCGCCACCTTAAACAATCGCACCATAAATCTTCATATAATTTTTAATTTCAACCATTTAGTAATTTTTCGGGAACAGTCTACTTTATCTTTAGTTCCGCTTTTCAAATGGGCATTGTCCTTTAATTATAGGGTTTAATTATACCTCTGGTTAGACTTCGCTGTCTGTATTTTCTCCCGTCTTTCACTCACACCTAGCGAGGAAGGAAGGACCGGGAGCGGCAACCGAACAGCTGAAACTTCATGTAAGGGCCGGGGTAGCCACTTTCACATGCGGGTAACGGATAACTAAACGTTGTTAGATTTTTTTTAAATATCACTTGAGAAGCTCGATTCTAGGTCCGTATGTTTTTATTTTTATGTAAATATCAGTATATTCCAGTAAAAAAATAATCTAAAATGAAGATAAAAAGACAACTTTTTGTAATGTCTAAGAAGCCATTTTTTTCCAATCTAAAGGGTAAATAAAAACATTTAAAACATACACACGTATGTAGGTCTTGACAATATATTTCAGAATCCAAATTTTTAAACAGTTATCGCCCATAGTATGGAGAATTGATAGGTTAACATTCGAGTATATTTTCTCAGCGGGCCTAAGAAAACTTGTCCTTGATTAATAAAAAAACCGGCCAAGTACGAGGCGGTCTCGCACACAAAGGGTTCCGTACCATCGCACAAAATTGTTTTTTGTGGAGCTTTAATTTTTATTATTTTTCAATGTTACCTATTTGTTGTTATAGCGTCTAAATAAATACACACTCTGAAATTTTCAGCTGCCTACCTATTACAGTTCATGAGATACAGCCCTGTGACAGACGGACGGACAGACGGACAGCGGAGGCTTAGTAATAGGGTTCCGTTGGCTCCCTTTGGGTACGGAACCCTAAAAACCATTGGTTATGTAACCCATACTAAGTGCAACTCCTATCTTTCACGATCGGACTCAAGGCAAACAGTACACAGTACTTAGTATCGGTGCCGGAACACACACGTGACGTATTTTTAACAAAGCCACCCGTACCTTCAGGTTTTCCCTATCGCATCCCCCATTCGAGTTCGCTCGAGCCATTACGGCCTTCGCGTACTTCCGGTCGCGGGTGCGACGGCACTCCCACTAGTCGAGAGATTCGTGGAAGGTTATTTAGTAGTACCTAGTATACGTTGAGAGTGATCCATTTTCGTGTGGGCCGTAACTATTTTATGATATCAGACATACTAAACTGTAAATGGCAGTGACTATTCTTTTGAAAAGCTGTGCCGAATTAAATGTACATCTTACCATAAAATAAACGGAATCCTGTTTTATACATATATGTTACGCTTAAGGTCGGCCCGTAAGCATCATAAAATTTCGCCTCCCATACAAACGTAGTTTACTAATAATTTGAAAACCACTATTCCAACATACTTGATGTTTGGTATCCAATATTAGGCTACAAATATCTGTGTCTGCATGCCTTTGTTTTTTCGGTAAATGTATTCTGGGTCAAACCACAGAGAAAACAAAATTCGTATGAAGATTTTCTTTTTGCTTTCATTTCATTCGGTTTGGATTTTTCAAAAAAACAAAAGCATGCAGACACAGATATTTGTTACCTGATATTATATATTAAATATCAATTCAATTGGAATAGCGGTTTCCAAATGATTAGTAAACTACGTTTGTATGGGAAGCATAGCTTACGGGCCGTTCTTAAAGCCCGATGTTTGTTCAAGTCCGAAATTATTTTTTCCTTGAAGTTTTTTGGATTTGGATTTTTAAGTGAACTAATTAAGTGTTGATGTCAAGATAAAAAAAGAACTTTAAAATGTTTTTATTTTTATTTTTTGTGTGAAAAATTTCGAAAAAAAATGGTTAAGGTTTTTTTTTTCTTGCCATATACTCTAAATTAGTGTTATCGACACAGGTATATCTCAAATCTTAATTACCTTCAAGGGAAAAAAAAATCGGACTTTAACCAACATCGGGCTTTAACCGTAACATTTACATGTTTAGACGATATCACAAAAATATCGCAGGGAACTGTCCAGCGTGGCTCGAAATGCAACTAAACGTCATATTTCATCACTTGCTAGCCTACCAAGAATTGTTTGGCAGTAGCTTTTAGATCTAAGTATGTATTTCATTACTGTGGACGGAAAACCAGTAAAGTTTCGGCTACATTAAACTGGGTGAAAGCACGGACACATTTACATCGCTGTTTCGATCATCTTTTCGTCCAATGCGATGGTACTAACCCAGGCAGGCTGAACCCTACCACCTAGTTGGAGATGGGGACGTACAGTTTTACTCAGATTACCGAAGTGAACCATGGTACAGCTTGCATTCTTGACGAAATGAACTTAACCAGCTCAGAAAGAGAACAATTTCGTTCAAGCACCACTTTTGGGAATTGAACCCGTGACGCGTAGGAAGCAGGGCCCCGCGCCTCTGAGCGACGAGCTGCTTAAAACGTGCATTTGCGACGAACGCAATGTGTACATTTCGGATTTATTGTTCATTTTATTAGCATCCCCGTAACCAAGTTTTCTTTTTTAGGGTTCCGCACCCAAAGGGTGAAAACGGAACCCTATTACTAAGCCTCCGCTGTCCGTCCGTCCGTCCGTCTGTCACAGGGCTGTATCTCGTGAACCGTAATAGGAAAATTTTCACGGACTGTGTATTTATTTTGCCGCTATAACAAGAAATAGGTAAAATTAAAAAACAAAAAAAAATAAGGGGATCCCATAAAAAAACGTGTTTTTTTTTGTTAAATCTTGTACGATGCTACGGAACCCTTCGTGTGCGAGTACGGCTCGCACTTGGCCGGTTTTTTAGATTTTCGGTAAAATAGATAAATAGGAAATATTAGATTAATCTATACCATTATATAAAGAGGATAGGTTTGATTGTTTGTGTATTTGAACTGAATAGGCTCCGAAACTACTGAACGGATTTGAAAAATTATTTCACCGTTGGAAAGCTACAGTCTATCCGAGTACCATAGGCTATATTTTATTTAAAAAAAATAGGGATCCTTACCAAAACTCCGATAACGTAATCCAAGGTGGAAAAAGATCCCAAGAATGTTCCTTACATCGCGAGCGCTGCGAAAACTATTCCCGATAAATCAAAATTATGCGCTACAATCTTATAGAACACATCATTATCTACAAAAAATGTCTCGACAGCATACATCTAACTATTACAGTTATGTCACAATAAGTGTGCATTTATTTTAAAATAAAAATTTAAATACCGCCGCTCAGGAAAAGGCTCTTTATTTATATCCTTATCAAAATAAATAAATTATTATTTAAGACTGCATCATTACCTTTATATTATTTTTTTAGTTATTCGATTCGGACATTCCATTCGAAAGATAATCACGAGTTTACAAATTAGAAAAAAACTCCGCTCGGCTAGCTATGCGTTTTAGAGTTTGTAGGCATCACTCAGGGGAGTCAAGGCCACAAAATAAACAAGCCGTGCGGCTCATTCCCGCTGAAATTATTTTTAGGTTTTTTTTGTTATTTCAAATATTTCAATGTAGGTATATGCTCTTTTTTTAGGAACTACGTAAAAAGGGTTTATTTGTGGATCATTGTGTCCAAAAATTATTTTTTTAAATTATATAATGCCCGTGCAAAGCCGGGACGGGCTGCTAGTTCGTAAGATATTTATTGTAGGTAGCAAAATGTGCGATTTGCCTTACGCTATGTAGCCGTGCAATAAAGGAAGGCCCCGACATGGGAATACTGTGCAATGGACTATTTAATACTTTGTGTTTTAATGGATACGACGTTGAAGTTACCGTTTCATTACATACCCTTACATATATGTGCATACATAGTAACAGAGTTAGATGCAGATAATCCGAAGCAAGATTCGAACACACAAAAGTGGTACCAGTACAGAAATTGTCCAGTAAAGAAGAATCCGCAAAGAAACTTTACTGGTTGAAAGAATCCCCGGATCTATAAGGTTTTGTCTTAACTTAGTGTAGTTTGACTAGGGTTTAAGCCCACCCGGGTTGGTACCATCGCATTGGATAAAAATATGGTCGAAGCGGCAATGAAAAATTGTCCGTGTCTTCCATCCAGTTCAATGTAGCCGTGCTCATAAAGGGAATGTCCTGGCATGGCACCTAATTCCTTCGGGAATGTGGTGTATTTAGCTAATATCATAACGGTAGTCGAGTGGTTTTATAAGCCATCCATGTCAGGTTGCATAAACAAATATTATGGGGGACACGGATTATTTTGTAACCATTACATTGTCTACATCCTGTATTTTCAGGTTGACGGAAGCGAGTATGTGATTTTACTACTGTTCGCCACTTATGTATTTACTGCTCTTTGTTCTCGAGAGTTATTTCGGCTCGGGGGTCGTTGAACCGGAAGGGTTGTGTTACTAACGAGAACTTACACCTGACGAGTTCAGACAATCGTGATTTGATATCGTGGGGTCGCGAAGCGCCGGCTCTGCCGCACTTCAAACGAAAGTTATAATACATACTTTTTAACGGATCTTTGTGACATAACTTGGTGTAGTTTGACTACCAAAAAGTTTAAATAAATGAAATGAAATGAAAATGAAAGTGTGCCGTACCCAAAGGGTGCCAACGGAACTCTATTACTAAGGCTCCGCTGTCCGTCCCTCCACCAGTCAGTCCGTCCTTCCGTCCGTCCGTCCGACCGTCCGTCCGTCTGTCCGTCCGTCCGTTCGTCGGTCCGTCTGTCACAGGGCTGTATCTCATGAACCGTAATCGTTAGGCAGCTGAAATTTTGACAGAGCATGTATTTATTTTGCCGCTATCACAACAAATAGGTAACATTTAATAATAATTAAAATTAAAGGGGCCCCCATACAAAACACTTGATTTTCTGTGTATAATCTTGTACGATGGTACGGAACCCTTCGTGTGAGAGTCCGACTCGCACTTGGCCGGTTTTGTATGTAACTGGACATGGAAGACTAATACCACACCCACCATCGTGATTTTGATTTGTTCCTAAGGAATAAGATGCCACGCTGGGTGAAAGCACGGACACACTTTCATCGCTGTTTCGATCAGCTTTTCGTTCAGTGCGATGGTACCAACCAGGCTGAATCCTACCACCTAGTAGGGAGCCCCCCTACAGTTTTACATGGATTCCGAACGATGGAACAGCTCGCACGCTCACCGAGAAAGAACGTGGTGCCAGAACGCGGCGGGTATTTGAACCCATGACCTCTGGCGTCCAACCAAAAAAAAACAAACTTCTCTGACGAAGCTCGGTTTAAATTTCATAGGTAAATAAATAAAATAGTTAAAAATAGATAAATTTCGTAGGTACAGTTTTTCGACATTTTACCTGAAAATATTGTTTCATGTATAAATGGAATAATATTTGTAGTGAAAATTAACAAGTACTATGCTCACATTTTATGTTATTTTAGCTTTACAACGCTCAATACTTGGAAGAAATACCAAAAAATGTGAAAAATTATGTCTATTCAGTGTTTTTTTTCCATCTAGAAAAAATGGTACTGTGGGAACAAAATTAATTAATTTGGTACGAATATACCTGGAGTTTTATAATATTCAATTTAAGCTTGATGAGTCAAGTACCCTCTGAGGAATTAACAAATAACTGAGTTCCACCTAGCGTAAGAGGAAGCTTTTATGGATTGTGACGTTTATTGTGTGGCGAATTGTACTTAAATACTCGGGCTACTTGCTCTGCTAAGAAGGATGGTTTCTTTGTCCGCAGGAGACATTCAGTGGGGGCTGACAATGCGTCGCCGCTCGTAGACCGCTGGACGCAGCTGGGGCTTGATCTCGTAAGTATCTTCATACACTTTAGCACGATGTATTTTTATGTCGTTTCACTGCAAGGGTAAATCATTCCTATTGCCAAATAGATATCAATATGATAGAAAGCGATTTCGAGCCTATCTCTATCTTCTTTGTAACGATATGAAAATACCTTAGATCGCACCTGCTTATGTTATGTTTAGTCGGATATTTTTTCTAAGTTTTGGTTCAAGGTTATCATATATTGAATCTTCTTATTTGAAGCTCCCCTTCCTCTCATCGCTGAACTCTGCACCGGCAGGGAGTGCAGCCATCGACAGTCCCAAAATATGAACCAACCGATCCTCTAGGACCTTTATAGGGTCGGCAAACTACGAAATGCACTCCCTGCCGAGGTATTTATCCCAAACTACAACATGGGATCCTTTAAAGATGGTGTGAAGGAGTACCTGGCCGGCCGGCATGGTTTTCGCATCTCCCGTGTAAGTTCGAAAGCCCGTGGGCGTGGTCGGGCACCTCATACGTGGGGAACTGGCGCACGCAGGATAACTCCTTATTTACACAGAATTATGTAATCTGATAGAAACATTTTCATCGGGATTTTAACTCTCATTTTATAACACCCGCAGGGCAGGGCGGGTGTGCGGGCGCCGCCAACATGACGAAGAAGTTCGAGTTCAACTGGCAGATCCCGGTGCCGGAGCCTCTCCTCCAGGTAAACTACACTTGCGTCGACCCAACCGCAGCGGACAATACCTCGGCTACCGGCATTCGATGTTTTATAACCGAAGCGAACCGTTTTATCCCCATTTCAACCCGAAACTCGATCCCCGTACTTTACCGTCGCGTCGTTTGGGACTTCAGTCATTTAAAGTTAGGGTTCATTTTCATTTGCACTGCTTCGGAATTGGCTATTCAGGTGGGTCTTAGGGGAGGCCCCGATGATCAAATTTTCAGACGGAACGCGCGCTGCCGTGACGTCATCAAAGTTTGATGAGCTCTGTACGCCTCTGCGCTTTGAGTATTTTCTCTGCTTGCATGGGCTATACGGTTCAATTTGATTCGAATGGTTTTCTAAACGAACTCAATTTTTTCTCTATTATTCGACTGGGGAATACCTACAAACCAAACTCGTTATATCAGCGAATGATCCATGAATACTAAGTATTCAACTGGAAATATGCTAATAAATAGCTCCTAAAGGCTCCCTAAGACTGCCTCGTGGCAATATGTTGACTTATACTTACTTAGTTATCGGGCAACCGCCGAGAAAAACTAGTATTTTAACACTTGCATGCAATACTTGTTCTGTCCACTTAACAACTAATGCTAACAAAACAAATTAAGAAAACATTTTTTTGTAGTCCTCAAGATTACGAAAAGATTTTTTTTGCTTGCATATACTCACTGCAAGTTTATGTAAACAACATTTAAAGCTAGGATGACGATGAAGTCCCCTTAGAATAAGGAAGGATTCACTCATCAGCCGGTCGACTTGCTTCTACCAGAATATGTATTTTGAGGACAATCGGCGATGCTCCTGCGGCGGTATAGCCCTTACAAGGGTAGTTGGTGTTGAGAACTTGTTTTGTTGATTTTCCAGTTGCGACAATTGGTTTTGCGTGTGGTTCGAAAAGAACACACATCTAATAAACATTCGATGAGTTGACAGTTTTATTTTAATTACTTACTTTAATCGATTACACATCGCATTATCGTTTATTTGCAGAATTTTGCTCATCTATAGTTTATTGATCAAATACCATTGGAAAGTGCAGAAAATGTATTTATTTAATTTAGAAAAAAATATCTTAAGTAGAAAAAATTTCAGATTTCAGTTCAGCAAAACAAAACACAGCGAAAAAGAACTGGCAAGAAACTCCGCTACTTTTGTTTTCAACTTCCACTTAGTCTCAATTTACAAAAGCGTTTGTAATTTTTTTAACAAAAACACTGGTTGCTCTCAAACAGTGCATAGTTTGATTTAACTTGAATATCTAGATTTTTTTATTTTGCTGCAATTAAAACATTAGAGAAATAGAAAATAATCCTCCGTAGTTTTCTTTGAGGCTTATTCTTCGTTAGATGTAGAATTTGATTTGACTTTTCTCCGTTTTTTAAACATCAATTTTGATTTTTTTTTATGTTATCTATGTTAATTCCATTTAACTTTATCGATTTTTATTAATTTTATTTTCATTTTAATTGTTTATTTATTGGATTTGATGTAGTCCAACTACAATATGTATATTATGGTCCGAAATAAATCATGATTATTATTATTATTATTCTTATAAACAAGAGTATTGGACGAATCCAAAGACTGTTTTTTCACCTAAAGAATGAAACCAAACACATTAACGAATCTATATATCCAATTCTGACAGTGTTTACAGAATAAAATGCTTGTAACCGCGACCAAATGGCGTTACCTATCCTTCCTTCCCATTTTATCAAACATCCGCCTTACACCTCCACAAGTGCCGCGTTTATAGATATAGCTAATCCGGTCCCTGAAAATCACGTACGGATACCGTTGGCGACGCGCTAACGTAGCTTATCTCGCCTGGGGTAGGAGCGGTGGAGGCGGCGGTCCTACGAACCAAAGTACGTATGTGAATAGTTTGTGCAGTATCTGAACTTGATATACGCCCGGTTCCACCACCTCCAGTTACAAAAATCTCAAAGTTATCTGTCGGTTACATCATACAAAAATGCAATGTAACCGAAAGTTAACTATCGGATTTCAGGTAGCTGGAGGTGGTGAAATCAGGGGATAGTCGAACAAAAATGAAATGAAAATGTTCGGTCTCAGAGCTTATGTCGACCTCGTTTTGACAACGATATTTTCAGCACACTGAAATATGATCAAGCCAGAGGGTGTGGACAGAATCGAATAAATTAAGGTACTGCATGCCACCAATGTGCTTTCCTAGGCTACAGTCACCTCATCTACCCAGTAGAGTAACTATCACTGTATGCGCCCGGTGCTAGCTTCTATAACTGCTCGATGGCGTTCGTAGTAGGGCTCCTGTGTGTGTGTGCTACCTTGCATGACTCAAAACTCGCCCTGTGCTCAGTGCCTGGGCACCGCTGGCACCGCACTAGTTTTGCGCTGCGCCTTCCATTTTAACCTAATCCAAGAGCGAACTTCTGCGCATGCGCAGTACCCAAGTGACGTGCCACGAGCTAAAGACTTTTACTATCTTAAATACTCTGATATTTTCTTACAAACAGTATTTGATATATTGATTGCAATACCTTGTCGGTCAATGCAAGCGGTACAGCAGGGCACTTGTATAGGCGCGGTTCACAACGAGAGCGTTCGTGTGTCGCAGCGTTAACCTACTGCCCAATAAGCGGAGCTGTGCCCGAAGGCTGTAGGCCGCGCATTCAGCTCTGTTCCCCCTTTCCCCACCCGCTCATGAAAGCCGGACGGAAAACGCTTCAACGTCTCCACCCTTTGTGGAAATAATGAGCGTTCTTCGCTTTTTAGCTCTCAAAGGCGACGCACAAACGAGCACCGATGCCGTCTAGCGCTCTCAGACGGTTTCACTTGTATGACTCAATTGGGGATTCGCGATTTTATTTCATAAGACCAGAATGGCAGCTAACGAGCTGAGTACAATAGAAAAATTCATTGCACGACAATGGCTACGGATTTCTCGTAACCTTTGCTTGTACTTGTTATTTTTTCATTTGAGATCATACACTATCATACACATCTTCACTATTCTCAATAATTATCTCTCATTGAAATAAAAAACGTTTTTGTAATGAATATCTATCTACACATGATGAGTAAGAAGTTTCACTTCTATTACGCTTTTGATTCCACACACATTTTTTTTTCATCCAGTAAATAGTCAAAGAAAAAACCCCTAGGCCTAGTTGTGGGCTATGCGCGCAAAATTCGATAATCCGTGGTTAGAGCAGTATTTATTAATTTCATCAAGTAAGAGTTGGAAACAAACATAAAAATATGTAAATTAAGTGTAAACGATACTTTAACTCAAATCTTTTATCTACTACGCTTGACAGCGAACAAATAAGGCAAGGGCACATAATAGTAACAGTGCTACGCGCAAGGCCGTCACATGGAAAGAAAAATAAAACCGATTGAATCAAGCTAGAGCGATTAGTGCGAGAGGCTCATTAACTCGACACTGACGCGCGCTAGAGAAGGGTTGAAGGGCGTTAAGAGGGGTCGGTTTGCAGGATATGTTCGCCTCGAAGGGTTATTTGGTATTGTTTAAGCGAATCCGCGTGTTACACACCAGCGATGGGTCATTATCTGCCCACCCAAATCCGAGAACCCGCCTCCTCTACTTTTATCACTCATCAGCCTTACCTACTTTTCCCATTCCTGCTCCTCGTCAAAACATACCTTTTCCGGCTTTTAACCATTCCGCTTAAAATAGTAATTTTCGAGTGGTTATAATAGTAATTCCATTTATTTTTGGAGGTGGGCCCGCCAGAATGTTGTTTTTCACTCATTTCAATTTGCTTATTCTCATAACCTATTGTATTGTTTCGTGGTGTGACATAACAAAACAATACAGCAGGCCATGTTCTCGTCTCGACGATCTACCGAAACTGTATGACATATTTTTTTCGGACGTGGTCACTGTAACTGGGCGCACGAAATTTTCTTATCATTATTTATTTTCTCTTGACGTGGTCAACGGAACTGGGTGCATGACCTTTTATTTTTTGCAAATTCGAAATATTTTCCGCACGCCTTAATCGAAACAGGCCGCACGACCTTTTCATTTGCGCATTAGAATATTCCCAAGGCAATGTGGATCCGAGTCCGGATTTTGGCGGGTTCTCGGAGCATAATTACTCCGGAATAAAAATTTTAGCCACACTTTCCGATTATTTTCTCCGCGGTTTTTAACATTGAACCACCATTCCGGGTGTCATTCCAGACTTTTGGAGTGGGAATGGGAATGCATTCTTCTCTGGAGCCAAATGACCGATCGCGGTTGCACATGTCGATCTCCTCGGGGAGGGCCCGCGAGCGGAAGTAGGTCGCGGCCGAAATAACTCCGCACGGCCGCACCCCCGGGCAATCGGACGACTCTCTAGCGGAACTCCTCAAACAACGGGTGAACGGATTTCGGGGATCAGCAGTTCGACTCGCTCAACGCACTCATCGAGCGAATCGAACTGCTGATCCGTGAGCCAGCGTCTGCAATTGAAAGCTTTCCAGACTGTTTGGGTCTGCGCCTCCAACCGCGATAGTTTGACGCCATCGAGTAAAGAGGGCATCGATATCACTATGGGCTTGTCGTATGTAAGTTGCCTCTTTAGGCAAACACTCGGCACGCGATTGGAGCGCATGTATCACGTCCATTCCTTGTCTATCCACTCTCACAGGTTCACGGTGAGCACGGATTTGCCGCACGCTCCGCGCGATTTTCAGCCAAAAATGTATTATTCATGTGGCTTTTCGTGCTGGAAAAAGAAAATTATTCCGTATCATCCAGCGAAAGTTCTCTAGCCGCAATAAATGGGCGACTATTATTTAATTAAATACACGGATGCCTACGCCGTTTTATATGTGTTTCGTCCCCGTAGGTACAAAATGAAAAACCGGCCAAGTGCGAGTCGGACTCGTACACGAAGGGTTCCGTACTATCAACTCCAAAAAATCACGTTTTTTGTATGGGGCCCCCCTTTAATTTTAATTATTTTTTGATTTCACCTATTTGTTTATAATAATAATAAATAATAATGTTTGTTGGCAAAATAAATACACACTCTGTGAACATTATAGCTGCCTACCTATTACGGTGCATGAGATACAGCCCTGTGACAGACGGACGGACGGACGGACGGACGGACGGACGGACGGACGGACGGACGGACGGACGGACAGCGGAGGCTTAGTAATAGTGTTCCGTTTTCACCCCTAACCCTAAAAATGTACGGAACCCTAAAAATGTCATTTTCGTGAATTCGATCCCCCCTTAATTGATTGTAATAAATGAAAGATGAAATTTCAAAATCGGCCCCTCACTCCCGGCCCCCTCCTGCCGACATGCCCTTCGCGCGATACAAACTGTATATACCGATCCGTTAGGACAAGGTCACGCTATCATATGGTATACAAAATATTAAAGTAAGTACATTAGTACCCGCCCGGGTTGGTACCATCGCATTGGATGAACGATGGTCGAAGCGGCAATGAAAATTGTCCGTGTTTTCCATCCACTTCAATGTAGCCGTGCAATATAAGGAAGGTCCTGGCATGGCACCTAGTTCCCTTGTGGTGTGTTGGGCTAATACCATGACAGAAGGTGTGGTATTAGCCATCTATGTCCAGTCTCATAAAAAAAAAAGCTTCGCGCCGTAAATGATTTCTTTTGCTAACCCAACCAAACCAATCGAGCTTTACACAAACACACGAGTTTGACATTTACAATGGTAATTATGCAATTTAGAGAAAGGTCACACACAAAGGCCAAAGCTATGTGATAAATGGAAGTTATTGACAAAATTCTAGTGTACGTTCGGTTTCCGAGTGCCAAAATATCCACTGTCTTACTTGATTTTTTTTAATGGAAGAATCATCGCACTGAGTACAGCCGGGCCTATAAAGGAGCTCTTCGGAACTAATATGATTGCAGCCAAACGTGCCCGAAGCTATTACGCGTTTTACGAACTACTAAGGTGCTATACTAGGTTATGTTCCTCCACCTTATTTGGCAATGATACCTTGGCCTTGACTTGTTTAATGGTTTCAATAATACGTTCTTTACTCTCTGTAGCGTTAACCTCTAATTAACGTAAAATAACCTTAAATAGATTGTTTTTGCAACCTAACATGGATGGCTAATACCACAAAACTACCGTTATGATATTAGCCCAATACACCACATTCCCGAAGGAATTAGGTGCCATGCCAGGACCTTCCCTTTATGAGCACGGCTACATTGAACTGGATGGAAAACACGGACAATTTTTCATTGCTGCTTCGACCATCTTTTCATCATCATCATACTAGCATCATACAAGCTAGAAACTACTGAGTGTATGATCATTGTATTCATGTTCTGCTATTTTGTTTGTATTGTATTCTACATAGGTTTTTTAATTTGTATTCTACATAGGCAATTTTAAGACATTCTGTTACTTAAACTGAAAGCCTCTGATGAGATGTTTTGTTTTTTTAGGGTTCCGTACCCAAAGGGTGAAAACGGTACCCTATTACTAAGCCTCCGCTGTCCGTCCGTCCGTCTGTCACAGGGCTGTATCACATGAACCGTAATAGGTAGGCAGCTGAAATTTTCACAGAGTGTGTATTTATTTTGCCGCTATAACAACAAATAGATAAAATTTAAAATAATAAAAATTAAAGGGGGGTCCCATACAAAAAACGTGATTATTTTGTGTTAAATCTTGTAGGATGGTACGCTACCCTTCGTGTGCGAGTCCGACTCGCACTTGTTATATTTTTTATCGTATTCCACTGTATGTTTTTGGCTGTTCGTTTTCCATAAATAACATACGTAAGTACATACAAACGGCGAGTACGTATATCGTCGTGATAGCAAAAACGGTGCAAGTTATCGACGAAATGGCCTCAATGATGCGTCGCGTCGATAGGGAATTGTGGGTGAAGTTGGACAAAACTAATAGACTAGGAGGTCGCGACAAAAATGGTAACGATAACGTAAATGGCTGAAACTGGGTTCACAGGATAAAGACCAAGCCTCTGAAGCTAAATGTGTCGGTCTGCCTGCTCCAAGTGGTTGCGTTACCTAGATAAGGCGCCTGAAAAAGTAGTTTACGTTACAAAACAATCCAATGATAAAGTAAATGGCTGCAAATAACGCAGCATGAAATTATCTTGATTTGTAATACCAAAACTGAACATATCGTTGTTTGCATTTCTTAGTTATAAACGATTTCGGTTACAGATATAATTTTAGGCATATTTATGTCTTTAATTGAAAAACCGACTAAATATTGTTGTATAATAAATAGTTATGAATATGTACAGACAATCAATATATTAATCAGCAGGTACATACCAACATCTTTTAAATATTGCCAATCTAGCTAATGCAACCAACTGGCGCAGGCAGACCGACATTTTCAGAGGGTTGGTCTCTAACCCGTGAACCCAGATTCAGCCATTTTCCTTATCGTGACCAAAAATGTCGTGACCTCCCGGAATATAAAGCAATTTTCTATTAATATATCATTCCTAGTTCGGTTTCCGTAGGTGGAAAATTTCCAGGAACATTTCTTACGTGGGAAGTGTGTGGCAAGAACATGTTTGGCAGAGACCGAAGGGAGAATTTGTTTGGTGTGGACGTCTGTTTGGTAGTTTCGTCATAATTTTTTGGCATCTATCACCAGTGCGTCCTACCGGAGCTGAAGTGTGGACACAAAAAATAGTTAGTCCATTGGTTCCAATTCACTCAATGAGCTATTGAAAGGGCGAGTGTCGTTATTTCTCTGAGGGATACAATCACATACAAGTTTATCCATCACAGAACGTATGTGACCGACATAGCCCACAAGATCAGCAAGTTGACGTGGCAATCGGCTGACCATGCCTGCCAAAGAATTGACAGCCCATGGAGCAGACGAGTACTGGAGTGGAGACCACGTACAGGGGAATGCAGTTTCAGACGCCCAGCTGCTCGTTGGACAGACGACTTGGAGGGGTTACCATTGTAAATTAACTCAAATTTAAAATGTCTTTATTCATCACCATTCAAAGTGGCGCGCGTTGGAGGAGGCCTACGTTCAGCAGTAGACGTTAAAGGGCTGAAGTGATTGATAATATGTTAAGTAATTTAATCTGAATCTTTAGCATTTTAGCATATTATGTGGATGGTTCTACTTTTGGTAAAACTGTTCCGTGTTTAAAATAACTTGCAATTTGGCTAAACGTTTTATTTTAATGTTTACCTTGCTTGTAAGCTTTTACTCAGTTTCAACATTGAACGGCTGGCATTCGTGGAAGATATATTTAGGTAAATTATTCTCATTTGTTCTGTTCATAGCCGTGTCCAGGCGCGTTCTTTGTTCGGCGGGAAGATTTACGAGACATCCCCGTCGGAAACATCCCACGAATGCAAAAGCGCTCATATCACTTCACGCACAATGGATGAATCTAGCACAGTTATAGCATGTTTTATCTTATATCGATGATCAGACAAAAAGCCAGGCGCTAGGTCTGTGATTCAGCGTCTGGATATTTTTAGGTTGCCCATTGTCGCCCGCCATCGCTGCTTGGAGAGGCGTCGTCTCACGTTCCGCGCCGTAAAAGCGTTTATCGCGTAGGCCGCTGTCTCGTCGCCGCTTCCGGAAGTTGCGCTCGCTTGGGCGGGCGGAGGGGCGGCGGACCGCTACCGCGAACTATCAGACAACTTGAGCTGTCGCTGTATTTATCGCTTGGCTTTTTGATATGCTTCGAGGTAGCCCCCAGTGCCGTCTTGTCGTCGTCGTCGGAAGCATAATGTAGCTAAAGGAACTTGAAGACAATGTTCATCATCATTTGGTTACAACATTACTGACTAAATTAAACTTAAAACTATCCTAAAAAAAAAAAGTGTTTAGTCGTAGATAATTAAATATTATAAATGCATTTACCTAAATGAATGTAATCTAATCGAATTTTACCCAACCTAGCCTTCTTATGGATAACCTCATGATCCCATGATAGGTTATATTTCAAGCCTTTTCTCAACCATTTAAATGATACTTTTCTGTATTTTTTTTTTATTTATTACCAATTTCTCGCGTGTGATATCGATCGTATAATAATTAGCTTGATCCCATATTGTCCAGCCAAGAGTGATAAACCTCTAACGATCCACCAGAGGCGTAACCGGTATCATCGCTTTTATGTCGCCGTACTGTCGCCATGCGGTCGCCGCCAGCGGCGTCAGATGTTCTCCTAAAAGCTATTTGCTAAGGAAGTGCGGACCTTGAAGAGTCGCTACGACACCCCCCCCCCCTCTCCCCCGCCCCCCGCCGGTCTCCGCCGCCGCGCGGCAACTTGGTCTTAACATTGTGCTCCTATTTGTTGGATACGTGCTCGCCGACGTGTGAAGTGTACACGTCGCTCGCCTACCGACGATATTCCTACTAGAAAGCTGTTGATAATGTACGATAACTAATGCTGGAATTTATTCTATTTTGCGAGGAGCGCTTAGGGTTGCTCGGCGCGCGATGTCAGTCACTTTGAGTGACGTTGACAGCCCGACTCAATTTACAGCCTTAAACCACCTCAAACCACTAAAAGTAGGCATGCTTTACGAACATTTATTTTTATGTTTGTACCTACATCTCTATCTTTTCCAAATTGGCTGAGCTGCGAATTTTTTTGTCTAGTTGTTTTATTTGGGTTTTAAGCCGTCACCGACTATGCCAGCCCCATACTGACTTTACGAGTATAGTTGCTTCAAGCTATCAGCCACTACTTAGATCCAATACCAGCCATGACAAAATATACAATGTCCTAAACTCGCTTTCCTAATCATTCATGTATGTATTTAAAAAAACCGGCCAAGTGCGAGTCGGAATCGCACACGAAGGGTTCCGTACCATCGTACAAGATTTAACCGTATGGGACCCACCTTTATTTTTTATTTTAAAATAAATACACACTCTGTGAAAATTTCAGCGGCCTACCTATTACGGTTCATGAGATAAAGCCCTATGACAGACGGACGGACGGACGGACAGCGGATGCTTAGTAATAGGGTTCCGTTTTCACCATTTCGGTGTTAAATCATGTACGATGGTACGGAAACCTTCGTGTGCGATTCCGACTCACACTTGTCCGGTTTTTTTATTTATGCTGCGTCGTATGAATGTAGCACTATTGTGTGAGCGAGGTGGCGCGTAAGAGGCCGCCATTTTAGAATCTATTCTTTATCTGCGCGGCTTATATGGAAAGACGGCGGCCGGCGCGGGGGCGCGTCGTGAGCAACAAGTTCAAACATCGCTCCGAATGTGCTTCTAGAATGCATTCGCCAAGTCAGCTCTCACCATCGCAACTCTTCCAATACGTCTGCGACTGAATTTGTCAGTGGTATGTAGGTGCAATTAGGTTGGTAGTTTTAGAAAACTGGCCACGGCGGGTCTCTTAGTAGGCGCACTAGATGACACATCTCCTTCCTTTTTTGTCTGGACTATATCCTAAAAATAATAGACGAAAGGTTAGGTTAGGTTAGGTTAGTAGGTAGGTACTTCAGCTTTAAAAATGGCAAAGAAATGTGTTGAGAGTTTGGAACATGTTACCAACCCAGGTGCAGTATTTTCCGTGATATATTTTTTACAATTTGGCTGTCATACTTTTCACAATTTTGCAGTGTATTGGTTCGTAAAAGCTTTGTGTCATTTTGAAACCACCCTTACTTATCAGGAAACTGTTAATCCCAATGGGATACTGCTCTTTGCATTTTCTGCGAAGGTGGAGCGCGGCGAGGCGGCAGTACGGCGCCCAAAATATTAAAAACTCGTCGTATCAGCGTTAAAATACGCAGGACAGAGGCTTTGCTAGTGACAACGCGGTGCCAACATTACGACGGAACACGATAAACACATTAACACGTACTCAACTTTTTTAAAGCTTTAAAATTGGTTTCTGTTGATTTTTTTTTTCTTTTGCTCTTACACTAAATTGCAAATACAGATAACGTTTTGTGGTTGATTTATTTATTAAGCAAGAAAACTATTAAAAACCCTGTAACGACACACGAAATTTTTATGGATTAGCGGAGGAAATTTACACGGTCGAGAGCTCTTATTTTGTTTTAAATTGTTCATAATAATTTCGATTCGAACAAAACATATATTTAAACATAGAAATCTTGGGATTTCATTGCAAATCAATGAGAGACACCGTTAACAGCAAAATATTGCTTTATTTATGATACTTGAACAATATTTACATGATCGCACATTTCTTAGTAAACCATCGTTCAAAAATTAAAGAGAAATTTTGAATGTTTCATACATATGGTGCAGGCAAAATACATTAGACAAGATGTATTTTTTTAAATAGATATCTACAGTTTCCCGACTTCAGGAAAACTGAAATATATCAATAATATGATTAAAATGTACAAACGAACTACGCTTGTTTCCTTGCTTGTTTATGGAGCAACATTCAAGTGGACACCGCTTTTTTCGCCTTTACAAGAATGCTTCGATGAATGACAGAGGTTCAAATTTGAGATTCTAGCAACAGTGGCTTCGTCAGCAACTCTGATATGGCGATGCGAGACGATCCCATCGAGCCTTGAATGGTTTCGATTCATTACACGGCTTACCTTATAGGCTGCACTTTACGAGCATATCTTCAATGTCAGCAGTCGTATAGGGACACGATCGCAAACATTTCGTGAACTCTTGCACAAAAAGAATATTATATCACTTGTAGATACTGAGAGGCTTGTAACCCAGGGGCGCGGTGACTGGCCTTGCATGGTAGAGGTCGTGGGTTCGATCCCGGTTCCGTTGCACTACTTTCTTTCTCTTTTCGATTGCATTTCATCATAAAGGCGAGCTGTTCCATGGTTAGTTCCTTGGTTGTTCCTGGTTGATATAAGTATGTAAACTATTATGTAAAAATACTTTTTTCTTACTTTATAGTAGGTTATCTAAAGAATACATAGGTTATCTGGCGTAGGATTTAGCCCGCCCAGAGCCTCTGTTACGAGTTACAAATCACTTATCGAAAAAACGCTAAGACCATCGATTCCGCATCATTGAATAGAGAAGGCATTTGTGGGTAACGCTAATGGATTTTTGTATTTGTGTAAATACATATTTTCAAGACGTTTACATTTTTTCATATTTCTACACAAATATAAAAATCCACGGACGGGCGATTTAGTGTATCCCTCTAATGCCTGCTCTATTCAATAGTGTAAACCTGCGGCATCGATGAGCTTAGCGATTTATCGATAAGTGATGTGTAACTCGTATTTAGGTTCTGTTTGGTACCATCACATTCGATGAATAGGTTGACGAAACGGCACTAAAAAATATCGGTTTTCAGAAGCTAAATATGGTTTATTTAAATTTAAAAAGCAATACCGAAAATTATGAATACATTGAAACATTCACAGATGATTAAAAAAATACCTGTTAAGAGATCCAATAGGGCGCTTATGCAACCACCAAATTGTTGCGATAAAAAAAAAGATTGAAATTCCGACACGATATATAAATTAATTTACATACATGATATCAGCCCCGTTGTTTTAAAACGTAAACTACGGATTAATTTCAAGCATAGTCGTTTACTCTCAAACTTATACGTACACTAATAATTGTGACAAATTCGAGTTCTTTTTCTGTCAAATTGACTTCAACGATAGAGCAAAGTCAGTCAGCGTGTTTGCGTCCACTGCTGGACATACGCCTCTCCAATTTTCCTCCAGTCCTCCCGGCCCTCAGCGGTACGGAACCACTGCTTTCCACCGACGCACTTGATATCGTCGTGCTAAGTGGCGGGCGGGGGGCGTCAGATGGGCAAAATAGAGCAGATAGATAATAGATAGAGCAGATATGTGATAAATAGAGCAGATAGATGATAGATATAGCAGATAGATGATAGATGGAGCAGATAGATGATAGATAGAGCAGAAAGATGATAGATAGAGCAGATAGATGATAGATAGAGCAGATAGATGATAGATAGAGCAGATATATGATAAATAGAGTAGATAAATGATAGATAGAGCATATAGATGATATATAGAGCAGATAGATGATAGATAGAGCAGATAGATGATAGAAAGAGAATATAGATGGAAGATAGAGCAAAAGGGACTTCGAACTCTTCCTGTGCGTGGATCCGAAAGTGAACGGCCATGCACATCGCATGAACTATGAAAGCAAAAACAAAACTGCACATGCGCGAGACTGCACGATGGTCAGAAATAATATTTTACTATCAATTTAACTCGTAAACTTCCAAAAATGTTTACCGCTGTCTGGTTTACGCCGCGTGGCGTCCCGGCCAGTGTTTGGCCTAGGCTAAATATGTTGGCGTGAGGCCAAAACTAGGTAATTTTATTTACCGACACGCGCAGCGGCTTCGACTGAAAACTTCATTGAAGAATGTACCTACTACCTTAACGCGAACTTTGTGCGAACTGCAGCTTTTCTACACGTTCTTGTACATATTGTCAAGATCAAAATAATCACTCGGAAACTTAACAGATTCAGCATTTATCAAGCTTTAAGTTTTTAGGCAATTATTTCGAATCTATAAGGTAAATTAAAAAAATATAAACATACAGACTTGGGTTTTGACAATATATTTTAAAATCAAAAATTTCAAAAACCTAGCAAAACATTTTTAGCACGTAGACGGTTATCGCCCGTGGTATGGGAAATTTATAGGGTAGCGACCGCCTTAAACCTTGGCATTCGCCTTCCTGCTTGTACATTTCAGGATGTTAAGTTCATGCGCCGTTTTATTATATCGTGTATTGCAATATAATTCAATGGAATTTTTTTTTTAAATCATAGGGTCTTATGAAAAAATGTGTGCATCATTATAGGTTTTCAGTACCAGAAATAGAACAAGCTTTGCCAAGTAACTTTGCATATATTTGTAATAATTGGTAAATAAATAATTATAACAATGAATTACGGAGACCACAAATTTTCATTAAGCTGTGCAGAGCTCGACATGCACTTTGATGAATCATTTCCTTGGAAAACATTATAAATATGTAGATACCTTGTTCATATATGTAAACATGTAAATATATCTGGAGCAGTTAAACCCCTATCAAGTAACTTACAGTGAAGTCATATTTCGTGATATTTTTCAAACCCAGTTTAGGAAAAATGAACGTTTTAAAATTGAAATTGAGAGTTTTCGTGTCTAAGCGCGCGCCGTCACAGATTAGGTAATGGAGCTCACCGCTGCCTCTCCCGCCGCCCTGCTGCCGCTGTTGGCGAGAGAGGTGGGGGGAAAGCTAGAGTGCTGCCTGATTGATGACTTTCTCTGCGAATATTCAACGGGTAACAAATGCATATGAGGATGTCAGTCATTTTTCCTTGTTCCTGCAAAGAAGATATAAACAATCTTCTTTGTGATATGCTTTTGTGTCTGAATTTTACTACGATATAACCATTGTGTTTGCGTATATTTAGGTATATTTAGAGTTATATAGGTAGTGTTTGTAGGTGAAAATAAAGAAAGAAAGAAAGAATATTCGTTTATTTGTCTCTTTTTTGCATAAAATTAAGTACATAGTAATAATGACAAATAAATAACAGTAGACAAAATGGACCCATCGCAGATTTGCTTATAGATAATGTATCTATAGCGCTGATATTATGTTGGGCCCGGGTGGTGATATGAGTAACCAGGGAAAGGTGGGCATACACAAAATAGCCTACATTTCTCACCTGGAAATCTGTTTCTCACCGCCTTTTCATAAGATTTCTTAGTCTTAGTCAGAATAAGTAATGTTACAATAAACGTAAATATAAAATAACGTAACAATAAAATCGTGCTGTTTGGCTTTCAAAATCAAATCAAATCTTCGGCATGAAAAATCAACCTTTATCAATTTTTTTTTTCTAATGAATTAATGAATGAATACCTTATAAATATTTAAGATTAAGACTAACCTTGCTTAGTAGGTGTGTAACATCTCCAATCTTTTGGAGATGTTGTAAAGTAAACTTTGACAATCTTAATTTTCCCTACAGGTAAAATTTTATTAAATCTGCAACGCCTTTCGTGGAATGAGAATAAAATGTAAAGGAAAATTTTCCACATTCTTACCCGCAGGGAGCTCTGGACTCCCTCGGTGCGCCTTTCGGTAACGAGACATGTAACCGCTGCTCGTGAAACTTGATAAGTTCATTTTCCTAACCTTTGACTCTTCACAGATTTGCTTTGATTTTTATTCATGCCCGCGGCTTCACCCGCGTGGAATTAAGTTTCTTACTATGAGAGTATATCAGTCAAATAATTCTAAATTGTATCACTTTCTTTAACAATTTTTTTTTATAAAAAATACATACTTTTTCATTTTCAGTTTTTTCAACATTTATAAAGTCGCAGTTTTTTTTTTCCAATAACTCGTAGACGTACGGGTCTTGCCCTCGCCACCTGCTTTCAGCAACAAACGGGCAAATGTTCGACGCATACTTTATTTTGTTTTTGCAAAAATATTGCACATTTAAAATGTTATACGCATATTTTTTCGTCCAAACCATGTTGAGTTAATGATATTTTTTATCTACGTAAAATTTCCCCAACGAAAAACAAATATTTGTTAATTTTCTTTTTATTCATTATTTAACCAACTTACTTAAATTACCTCCGACGGATAAAAAATCTTTTAGTAATATTTTATTTATTTGTGAATAAACCTTATAGACATATCGTTGCGGACTTTTTATATAAAGGTCTTTTTAAGTTCTACAACTTTTTATCTCCATGAAGAGCACATTTAATTTCAACGGCACAATACCCAGCCTATGTCCACTCTGAAGGTTCAGTCTAAATATAGGTTAAATATTTTTTTAAATCGGATCAGTAGATTCGGAGATTACCGCCTACATCAAAACCTATACTAAAATATTAGTGTGTATATATTTCTCCAGTCAAGTTGTAAGTTTACGAAACTTTGCTACTCGACGAGACAACTTTAAGTGCACTTCGTGTTTTTACAATTTCCGCGGCGCGTCTCTATTTCAGTTCCGTTCTATAAACTGGAGGGATCGTGTTATAATTGGCCTTCGATAAAGCCGTCGCATCGGATCTTCCAATTCCCGCCGTAAAATCGTGCGACATAAATGTGGTGATAACATTTTATAACACTTATATCGATCGGTATGGAGTTTCCATTTTTACACAAAAGTCGTGAATGGTTAGAAACTGTCGATATTGATATAAAAGTAAACATAATATTCAGCTTTCATTAATAACTTGCGAAAATATAGAATGACTTATCATTAATGAGGTGGCCTTTAAAAACGACCGCGAAAGCTCAGAAAAATGTAAAAGAGAATCCTGAAAATCGCGTGGCTTTAAAGTGTTAGAGTCAACTCGCAACGCAATATAATAAAATTCAATGAAACGCCTCAGTGAGTCTAAATGGAACTTCAGACTGATGAAATTGCTCGTTAGTATTTTTTTTAATGCATATATTTTTAAAAACGATTTCAAGATAACCTTTCTCATTTGAACTCAAGTAATACGTGCGGTAAAGTGAAAGTTTCTGGAACTGGCCACTTATAAAAACAGAAATAAAAAAAACAATTACGAGATTTTAAAAACAGGACCCTGAGAACGTGTATAGTCCCACATACGTTATTTTGCGCCTGGCTGAGGGCACCTCTGTCTTTTAAGAGTTACCACATGAAAAAAAAATCCCCCATTGATTGGGAAAATATTTACAGCCTGCTGTTAGAAAAAAAATTGAGTAAATGAAAATTGCTATTTTAGGTAAATAATATAAAACAAAATATAACTAAATTTGATCTTTCATCATTTTAATTAAAACAATGGGGGTTGTAGAAGTCGGGTTATTTACTACCGCTAGTTTTGTTTTCTTGAATTATATTAAGAAAATAAACCCCAATGTCAATCCCGGAGATTATAACTCTGTCCAACGATATTTTTTTGCAATCCAATACAGATTAGACTTTATATAGTATTTTTTTTATTTCGTTACAATCTAACAAGGAGTTTTCGAGTACAGCTTTCGCGAGTTTTCGCGATACAAACCACTACTACATAACATATCTTCACAAACTAATAATTACTTAACAAAAAATACCCTCAGCTTGAAATGAATAAGCGGTGGGTAACTTGCATTGTTATAATGGCAGCGCATCCCAGTACCGCGAAGATGACCGTTCAAGATGGCAACCGTTTAGTTCCGATTTTGGCCACGCGCAAAAAGAGCTATGTGGCACTCTAACTTTTTAATTTGCCAGATTGTCATTTGTCCTTTCGAGGTGGCGTCAATTTAAAAGTTGTGTGTCGGCATTTCAAAGGATTTAACTCGAGAACCTTTTTGCATAATGTTTTTTTACGATTTTTGCTGTTACGTGGCTTAAGGTGGGCCAACCCGGCGGGACTAACTCATTCGCGGGCACGGTATAAAACCGTGCTATTGCGCTCTGGGACCTTCTCAAAGAATAAGACAGGCTCCTTGATGAGGAAGATGCAACATGTCCACAAAAAAGACAACATGCATATTGTATGATTTTCTTGATTAAATAAGGTATGTCTGATGACTAATTTTTTTAAGATATTCTTTATCATTGCGTAATCCACCTCCAAAGTTATTGTATAAAACGCGCGAAAAATTCGAACTTTCGGGCCTTATAACTTAGAAACCAAACACAATTTTACAATGCCAACGGTCATCAGACATCTAATTCGGTCAAATAAAGCTGTTTTGAGCAAAATTTGGGATCTTTGACAAGAAATATGGGCGTGATCTTCTTACCCCGTTTGTATCGGGAGTTGAGCGGGATGGCAAACCTTAAGTCACTTTTAGAGAGTTTTTTTACATCCTCTCATTGTTTGCCTAGTTCAGTGAGTTTAGACCTGGACGTACCCATCTCAATGTCGATGTACTGAAGGTCGATTAGCGACTGCTGTTACTGAATCTTATATTGATTCGGTACGAAATTAAATTGAGACTGCCAAAAAAAACTTGTCAGAAAATTCGTGGCTTGAACGTCTCTTGTATTCAGAAATAACGCGTGTTGGCGTGTTATGTCACCATGGCACGATGAGTGAGCGCGGCGGTATGTTGCAGGGGGCGGTGTTCGATCGGTGGACCGAGGAGAAGGACAACACTGAGTACGAGCAGAACTGCACCTTCAAGGTGGACGAATACGGTTTCTTCATCTACTGGAAGAGCGACGGCAAGGTGAGTACGCGAGTTTTCTGTAGTTACGAAGCATTAAGACATGCTTCCTATCGATAGATATCGAAGATTTGTGTGATACGAATCTATTTCAATTAATAATAGTGGGTTATCGATGTTATTTTTAGTTTCAGCGTAAGTACCTATATACGTAACTAAATTATGCGCACACTACTGCCTTTTTAACCGACTTCAAAAAAGGAGGAGGTTATCAATTCGTCGGAATCTTTTTTTTTTTTTTTTTTTTTTTATGTATGTTCACCGATTACTCGAAGACCCCTGGACCGATTTGAAAAATTCTTTTTTTGTTCGAAAGGGTATACTTTCTAGTTGGTCCCATTTTTTTTTTATCAAAATCGGTTAAGTAGTTTGGTACTTAACTATACCAACATCGAATTTCTTAACCCCGCGAACCCAGAAATGTGATTTTTTAGTTACAGTAGCTTTCTTTTCGGGTGAGATTGCTCAGTATGAGAGGTTTTTTTTTACTTCAACTGTTGGGGGTATTCAAGGGGGTAAAAGAGGGCAAATTGTACACATTTCTATCTCTAGAGCCGCTGAACCCAGAAATGTCAGAGTATGTTTGTTTTAGATGGGAATGCTTAAGAAGAAAATATTTTTGGAAATTATACTATTAGGGGGGTAAAACAGGTCAAAATGAACACATTTAGGCGAAAACCACTCATGTTGAGATCTCTGAAACCAATTATCCTCGAAACTTAAAATTTTCAGTGACTTCTTGTTAAGACGAAAAGGCTCGCTCACAACGGATTTTACAAAATTCAACTGTTAAGGGGGGATAAACGAGGCCGATATGTACACATTTTCATACAACTTAAACTTACGCAAGAAACAGACTATCCGGAACGATGTAAGGATGAGAAATTCAGAAGCTCAGCGGTTCCGGTCATTCGTTGTTTTGTCTTTTTAGGGTTCCGTTCCCAAAGGACACCAACGGAACCTTATTACTAAGCTTCCGCTATCCGTCCGTCCGTCCGTCTGTCACAGCACTCTATCTCACGTGATCTCATCGTATCAATTATCGTACGTATCAACCGTGAACTCATGAATCCAGATAGTTACCGGTCTACCTTTCGTCAGAAATGAGATTTCTCAATGGTTTCATTTCTGCTAATGCTCGTTCATTGTATTGTATTGTATTGTATATGTATTTATATCTTCTTTCCACTTTGTATGTGAAGTTGAGCAGGAGGCCTCGCCCACCTTGAGTCAAAAGTTACGCCACCACTAAAAAGCAAAAAATAAAATATTTTTAAATAAAAAAAGGACCGCCTTCAAAAAAACCGGAACTAAAAAGCAAAAAATAATTGGTTACTTTTAATTAATGTAAGAAAAGCTATTTTAATTCTAACTAATTATGTACAATTTCTTAATTTTTAATCATCTTTTGAAGTCGGTGCCTTGGGTAGACGTTCTTTAAGGGCTGCAAGTAGTTAGATTAATATCACCTATGGCTAAGAAAGAAATATAAGTAGGTAGCTACTTACATTTACCTACTTGAACAAAACACAAAAACAAAAATTAAATAAACAAACAGGTCGGAAAAACGTATGTAAGTAGGTATTTAGGCAAGTACTTTGTAATTTAAATATGCCTTATACTTAAACTAAATACCTAACACAGTAAAAACAAAATATTTACAAGAAAACCCTACGAACGAACCAATATAAAAACAACGACCACTTATATGATAAATATTTAGGTAGGTGTAGCTTGTACTTTTTATTGTACCTAAATACCTACACAACACAAAACAAAAAAAAAACAAATATAAAAAAGAACAGAAAACAATAGGTAGCGACTTTGAGGTGTCTGCTCTCAACTACGTGTCAAAACGAGTGTGCGGTTAGTACATATCTCACCAATTTCGGCAGAAATCGTCTCGTTCAGACAACGATGTTGCAGGGAAGTACCAATCAACACAGAGCAGCGAATTAACGTACTCCTTCACCAGTGCGCGCCTTTATAAAGCCGAAAGTACTAATAATCGTTGAAACCCAATTTCAGTACGCTGCGCTGTATCGATATCAGCTTGCACGTAAACCAACGCTAAGGGCATCTCCAGTTAGACGAACGGTTGCTTAAAATGCTTTGTGGAATACGATGTCTGTGGACCAATCATTGCTGACTCAGGTTGTTTACGCTCTCGTAGACTTCGGGTGTGTTCGGCTGAAATCGTGTCTGTTCGGTCAGCAGCGCGCGAAGCGAACTCTACCCAAGGCACCGACTTCAAAAGATGATTAAAAATTAAGAAATTGTACATAATTAGTTAGAATTAAAATAGCTTTTCTTACATTAATTAAAAGTAACCAATTATTTTTTGCTTTTTAGTTCCGGTTTTTTTGAAGGCGGTCCTTTTTTTATTTAAAAATATTTTATTTATTACTTTAATAACATTGCCATATACTGCAACAGATCAAGGCACGCATTCCTTTTTAATTTATGATTACCGTGATGACAGTATTCTTGGTGTCACCCTTTTGTATTCAGTGTCGTTAATGCAATGTTATAAACGCAATCGATTTTGATCTATTGCGTTTATAACTTCTGAGGCAGCATAATTTAGTTACTAAAATAAGCACTTACGCCGTAACTCGAAAACTTTTGACCCATCGAAATGTACTCGTATTCATGCAATTTTCAATTTCTATAGATATGAAATTTTTATTGTTAAAATGACTAAACCTAGCCAACTCCCTGATCACTAGCAAAGCGACCTTTAAAATCTCACAATTTTTTCGCGACATATCTATAGGAGAATTCACTTTATAATACGAAAAAGCCCCTTCATTCAGTTAAGTTCTTATGGTAAAGTATTCACGAAACTCAACAGTAAAGTTTAAAGATAACAAATCACTTCTCCATTATTTCAGTTTCGAGTTTCGTTATCTCATTTCGAATGCTCACAGTGTATCCAAAGTTCCCGTCGCTTCGCCTCCACTCCGCGGAGTTTGTCCATTTAACAAGCGAGCAAGATCAAATTATTCCGCGTGATTGTGCACGAAACAAACGAAGCTCACGAACCTTGATAATTGCTAACTTTTCCTGGAACGCACGAGATCAGTTTTCAATGAAACTCCAAACTTGATTGGGGCCGGTGAAAGTTGAATTGTCTGTTGAATTCATAATATCGGACAGAATTGTTGCCATTAGCTTAAAATGTCCTGGGACCCGGATCCTCGCCGTATCTACCTAATTGGGCTATAATAGTATTTTGCGCAACCAATTTGATAATGTGTCCTTGGATGGTAATTGGGTCGAACTATTAGGAAGGTCCTAAAGGTGGACCTTTTTGTGCTCTACGCGCAGAAATTCGGCCACTATTTTTTTCGTATGTTACGTCTGGGCAATTCCGTTGTTTGGTCTAGTGCGTGATCCAATGTACCGGACTTAGCCCCGGTTGCACGAAGAAACGGCTGAGTTAATCAATGTTCAAACACGTCACTTTTAGTGAACCGCATAGAATTCCTTCCATACTGTCCACACAAAGTGACGTGTTTGATCATACTTTGACGTTGATTTTGATTTTTTGTCCTTTCGTGCACTCGGCCCTGTGAGGCGGATTATTTCGCGTATTTATGTAGCGGATTATTTCGCGTATTTATATACTGCTGTGTTTTTTTATCTAGCGCGACATATGGCGCACGCCAGGCCGGCACAACGACGCTCATTGGCTTTCGAACTTTCACAGGGATTAAAAAAAACATACCGGCCTATCAGGTGTTCTTCACACCATGTTTGAAGAACCTCATAATAACATTGCCAGAGTCCATTCTACAGTTTATCGACCCTATAAATAAAGTATTTACTATATCAGTTTGTTCTAATTCGATGAATATCGACAGTGTGTGCATTCCTTGGTTGCGCCTTGAGCGATGGTAGAAAAACCGGCCAAGTGCGAGTCGGACTCGCACACGGAGGTTTCCGTACCATCGTATAAGATTTAACATCAAAAGTCACGTTTTTTGTATGCTACGACCTTTGTTTTTAATTTCACCTATTTGTTGTTATAGCGGTAAAATAAATAAATACACAGTAGGTGAAAATTTCAGCTGCCTTCCTATTACGGTTCATGTGATACAGCTCTGTGACAGACGGACGGACGGACGAACGGATGGACGGATGGACGGACTCACAGCGGAGGCTCAATAATAGGGTTCGGAGTCCTTTGGGTACTGAACCCTAAAAAGGGACGAAGGGAGTTATACAGCTCCGAAAAGGGTTCCCCGTGGTGCAGACGATTGAACACAGAGAGAGCCTCTAAATTCCTCCTGAGTTGAAGGTTGTCTGCATTTTGGGATGCTTCGGAATCGTAGACGAGATTCCTTCCCTGTATAGAGTCCAAGGAGACAAGCAGGTACTTAGCTGAACCGGCCCACAAATGCGATTACTGCAAGCAAGACCTTATCTGCGTCTTATGCAGATAAGACGCATCCTGTTTAGGGCTCCTAGCTGTGGTTATGTAACGCACATTGAATGATATTTTATACGCTTTCACGCCCACATTCTGTATTATCGTCAATACAATATTAAATATTCTTTATTTCTTGGCCTCGTTATTTTTTTATATTTTGACCAAATGCACTACAAATCGCATTACAATCATCCCACGTATGCCATTAAATTCGCGGTACTTATGATATCTAAATTTAAACACAATTGTGTGCTTTGAAGTAAGTTCCACCTGAGCTCATTTCAATGGGGAGTCATTAATTTAAATGAGAACCCTCTCTTTCACTTTGCGAAACTTTATGAAATTTCGTAATGGAGTAATGGAATGAAGCATCCTTCATTGTTCCCTGGCAGGGCAATCTCGGCGGCGGCGGCGGCGGCGGCGTTACTTGACATCTGTCGACCTATCAATACTGGCTGAGAGAAAACATTTTAAACATGATACATAACGTCAGCAAGCGGCCTGGAAAATAGGGCTTTAGTAAAGGAAGACGAATCCCCTATTTTATTTTATCAATAACTACTGAGGTACCCAGCTCCGCTCGGGTCAGTTGAATTTTGGACATTGACCCAAACGGAGCTGAAGGAAATTGAGTGAAAGGTTAGGACCATTTCCTTAGGAATTTACGTCGCATATGATTTGAACACTTACTTTAAATGTAAAACTAGAAAGAGAAAGAATTCTTACGTTTATTTTGCTCTTTCGTTGACGTCATAATAATATTATCCCTTTCTTAAACATTATATAAGAAAGAGATATAGACATTCCATCTATTTCTGATGATTACGTTTGCGAGTTAACGGCTATGCAATAAGTTGTCCGAATGGGTTTACATAGTCTGCTGAGTCCCCCGGGTTCTTTAATGTGTTTGGAAATTGGTGTGAACTACGTGCCATGCCAGGACCTTCCTTATGTGACACAGCGACATTCATATTGACGGAAATCGGACGCGGACCAACCAATCGGTGCGTGCGAAATCTAAATCACGAACGACGAATCCCATATTCGCCTCTTACAACATACACGGGAAGAAATGCAGCGGGCCCACTTGTTTTCTTAGGTGCCCGAACCTACGCCATACACAGAAGTTTTTTTACTTTAGATCATTTTGTATCAGCGTCGTATATGCTTTTGCTGTGACGGATACCAAATATAAAAAAATCTAATGGCTTTTTATTTGGAATTTTGTTTTTATGTTTGGAAGTTTACATGTTAACCTCAGTTTTAATGACGCGGTGTCTTGATAATGGTTGACTTCTTATGGAAAAGGGAGTATTCGAAATTCCTTAGCAAAAGCGAGAATGTGTGTGTGTAATAATAAACGCAGAGGCTTTCGTTTTTTTAACGAATATTTACTACAGTAAAATAAGTAGTGTTAAAAAATTACGAAATGGAAAAGAGTTGTCATTGAATATATATATTATTTTTAATTCAGGGCGAGATACGCAGGAGTTCGTATGTAACATGGGCACCATAAAAGTTCGTTGAACATTATTTTCCTCTTACTATCAAAGTCAAACGTGTACCCTTTTCGATCTGTTAAATCGCAATTTGTTTTATTAAGTTAATACGCACCAATTAACGCACTAATTGATTAACTTTAACGAATTTAGGGTTATACTAAATGTTTTGATTTAAGATTAAAATGTTTCAACCTACAGTCGGGTAGTGTGTTTATTACTCGACGTGGTAATCTGACCGGTCAGCTGCTGCGACGTTTGAATGGGATGAAAGAAAGAAATGTACTCGTATGTATGTACGAAGCAATAAAATCTAACAAAGTGGAACTGCACAAAGGCGGGCTTATCACTCAAAGTGATTTCTTCTAGTCAACTCGAGACTTAATGCCTTCTCTGCTTTCCGCGCAGGGTCCTCAGGGATAAAAATGTGTGGTCCCAACTAAGTTTTTTTTTATGTAACTGGTATAAAACATGAATGGCTAATACCAAACTTACCGTCAGATATAAGCGTAACCCACCACGGGGGAACTAAGCGCCGTGCCAGGACCTTCCTTATATTGCTCGGCTACATTGAACTGTATGTAAAACGCGGACAATTTTCATTAGCGCTTTGACCATCGTTTATTAAATGCGATAGTACCAAACCGGGCGGGATTAACCCTACCACCTAGTAATTAAGGATGGGGTTACGGTTTTACTACCTACAGTTTTACGTGAAACCCGAACCACGGCCAACCTCAACGGTTGGAAAATTGCCACCCATCCCAAACATAATAATGCAATGGTTTCTGCCAAGTCTGTAACGGACTAGAAACCGCACGATATAATGTGACTACTGTCACTAAAAAATAAAATGAACCGTCAACCCTACATAGAGCAAAAATAAACAACTCACGTACAACGAGGTGTATTGAGCTATTATTGTGAGAGTATATTTAGTGTTAGCAATCTATATTCATGTACATTAAGCAGTGTGGAGACGCTCACAGTATATCGATACAGTTAGAGAATAAAAGTAATGACATGTATTAAATTGAACCAGATTCCAGTTCAGATGCTGTGTCACACCTGGTAAGGCTGGACAGGCGAACCTCCACCCTGCATGTGTAGATTTTTTTATGTTAACATGGATAGCTAACACCACACCTACTCGAGGGTGGGTACCCCTGGTGTGGTGTTTTCCATTGGTGCCAGCACCTTCCTTATGTTGTCATTTTGTACGCTCTTTTTAAAGAACCGGCCAAGTGCAAATCGGACTCACACAAGAAGGGCTCCGTACCATTATACAAGATTTGACCCGAAGTAATCACGTTTCTTGTTTGGTGGCCCCCTTAATTTTATTTTTTATTTTTACCTTTGTCGTTGTAGCGATAACAGAAATCACACACGCTGTGAAAATTTCAGCTGTCTCATGTTCATTACATGCAACCCTCTGACAGACGGACGGACCGACCGCGGAGGCTTAGTAATAGGGTTCCGTTTGGCACCCTTTGGGTTCGGAACCCTAAAAAAGCATGCCGCCTCGTAATTGACCTCGCTCAACTTCTGCTTAAATTTCAGCGAAGAATTGTTCGAGTTCTTGCGAAGTTTTTACACAGTGGAGGCTTCGCGGGCATCATCCCCTCGCCAAGAGCTTAAAACTTGTCTGTTCTCTCTGACAATGTTCCTGCTTATCTTTCAAGAGCAGAAGCACTACAGACTGGGAGTTTCTTTGAAATCTTGTAATGAATATCTTCGATATTATATGGTTGCGCATTTGAAATGCTTATTATTCACAAGAACATCGTTAAGAGGGTACACTTTCCATGTCGGTCCATACAAAAAAGGAAAGCTATTTACTACTCAATTTCTAAAGATATTTGGTTTCAAAACGCGACATCATTTAACTAAGACGACTACGTATTGGTAGTCGTGTATGTTCTTAAATGGTATCAAAGTGTTTTATTTACTGGAATATTAACATTTTTTGCAAAAAGTATGCAAAATCAAACTTCTTTTAACTCAGTAATTTACGAGAAAGACTAATTTATAAAAACATGGGAGTCTAGCTACTAGGATTTAAAATTTTATTGAAGATACAATTTATTATTCCGGACGTGTTTGAATGTAGAAAACAGTTATCTCCAGAGGGTAGCTTCAGCCTCGGTAGCTCAGTGTGCGACGCCTTGCGAATCAATAAGCTGGGGAAGCACCTCTGAGCGCGGTTAGGTTCTGGATCGGTGACCTTTATCAACCGTTGATGCTGGCCGTGGTTCAAATCCCACGTAAAACTGTAGGTCTTACTTGCTAGGTGGTTGGGTTAATCCCGCTCGGGTTGGTACCATCGCATTCAATGAACGATGGTCGAAGCGGCAATGAAAATTGTCCGTGTTTTCCATCCAGTTCAATGTAGCCGAGCAATAAAAGGGAGGTCCTGGCATGGCACCTAGTTCCCATGTGGTGTATTAGGCTAATATCTGACGGTCATTTCGGTATTATCCATCCATGTCTACTTACTTAAAAAAAAGGTAAATGATGGGTGTTTAAATGTTTAAATGTAAGCTACGAAGGAAAACAGTATATTCTTTTTACACTAATTTATTAAATTAGTTTGTACGGAAAGTCTAACTTTTTATTTCGAGAACTTTTAGCAGAAAGTTATGAAACTATTTTGTTTGTTTTAATCCCAAAGATCATTTCTCAAATTGTGTGTACTGGCCATTACGGCACTCTGTATAGTGAACACCGAGTGTTGCTCACATTTTTTCACAATTACATTGATATCAGACACAAAAAAAATCAGTAACAATTTAAATACACATATCCTAACGGTCTACGATATCTTTTACCGAATTGACCATGAAATCACGTCCATATCGGATCCATTAAAAATATGTTACTTTTTCCTTTCCCCTTTTCTTTGGGGGGATTAGTGTGACCTTCTTTCATGTTCGCAATTAAGTACAAAAAACTCATATGAGTATTGCTTGTTACCACTTACCTTTTGACCAATCATGCATCATTGTAAGCCTAATGTTGTTTTTGTTTTTCTTTCACTTAATTTAACTTAATTTATATTCTTTATTCTTTATTGTTGCTGTCCACTCACTCAAATGCATCAGTTTTGTCGTTTATTGTTATTTCTTTATTGTAAACTTCATTTTAATTTTCCTTGCTATGTTTATATTGATATATTTGTTTTGTGTATTTTGTTCATTCCAATTACTGCTAGCACATGCTGTGCTTACTACTCGTGGGATGTTTCATAAGCTTTTGTTACTATACATGTTGTTGTTGTTTTTTATGTGATTCAATCCTGTATGTAAGCCTATAAATAAATAAATAAATAAATTTAGGAGTTTTAACCGTCCAAAGTTGGTCGAAAACTGTCTACGTCCTTCCTTTCTCGTTGAATGCAAACGGTCGATTTGTGTCGGCTTCAGCGGGGCAACAGCACTGCGTCTATCTATCGCGAAGCCTTTTGGCGATACCGTTTAAGTGTCTGCCGAAATTGGTAGTCAGCAGGACAATAAGTCCTCCGGAGCCCGTTAACCCCCGGGGACGCCGCCGGCGCGGCGGAGGGCAGGTCGCGGGCAATTTGTTCGCCGCAGGGAGCGCGCAGGGAGCTAATAAGCCCTCGGCCGAAGGAGACGCGAGCCTATAATGCGCCCCGGCCTTGTCCCACTTCGTGCTGTCGGCGCGGCTAATTTGGTTAGCTTTCATGCAGTTAGCGGTTCCTTCGCGGCCGCATGATGAGGTGCGTGTATTTGGAAGAGAAACGGTGTGTTTTCATCAAAAACATGGCGCCGACGAAATTCACCTTCAATAGCATTCTATGCTTTTTTGTTGGTTTCGGGCCATGGAGGTGAGAAATGTATGGAGAATTAACTTCCATACATTGAGGGCGCAAAAAATGACGCCCCGCGACTTACAACATTATATCGCCGTACACATTTGTAGCGCAGTGATGAAAACGGAGAAAAATCCAATTTTTCAATAAACCAGATGGTCGTTACGTCATTCTTCATTCGTAATGATGTATTCAGCGAGTGCCGCAACAAAAGAATATATGCCGAAACAAAGGATTTTTTATTTCCATCCGTTCTCCTGTTATTTCTTCACCTCCATGGTTCCGGCAAGTAAAAATAATAAAAGTGGTCCCACTGCTCTTTGTCCCGCGCATTTCTTTCCCTTATTCTTATTCCCTTATTCCTCCCCATCTTACCTGTATCCATAGAACGCGCCGCAGAGAACCAGAGCACCTCTTGTGGTTGACACTAGGCAATATATGGAACTGTCTGCCGACGGGTGCCTTTCCTTATACCTAGTCAGTAGTGTAGCTCTTACGGTTCATGAGAAACAGCGCGCTGAGAGACGGATAGACGGATAATAATAGTCCTAACATTTTCAGGTGCGGTATTTATTTCAATTCCCCGCTGGCTTAGACAAATAACGATGAAGGATGGGACCTAATTAAACAGGTCGCCGCCGTTGTTACTGGGTCGCCCCTCGACCTTGGCAGGGACAAAAGCGGGTGAGAAGCTGCCCTAATGACGTCCTTCCCGTAACTTCGCGGTTCGGAGTCAAGTGGAGCGCGGCCCCGGTCGAGTGCGGCTCGCGCCGACCGGCTGCAGCCATGGAGCAGCGAACGACCTGTGCTGCTAGACTAAGCTGTTTGAAGGCTCGGGGCGTGCGGACTTGCCTTCCACGCCAGCGGTCATGGGTTTTAATCCTGGCCCCATTATACACCACTTTCTTTATCTTTTTGAGTGCATTTCGTTAGGTCATGGGTTTCAATCCTGGTCCCTTTATGGACCACTTTCTTTCTCTTTTTGAGGGCATTTCGTTACGAATACGAGCGGTTTCACGGTTCGGACCCAATTAAACAGGCTGCCGCCATTACTGGGTCTCCCCTCGACCTTGGCAGAGACAAAAGCGGGTGAGAAGCTGCCCTAAAGGCCGTCCTTCCCGTGACTTCGCGGTTCGGAGTCAAGTGGTGCGCGACCCCGCTCGAGTGCGCCGACTGGCTGAAGCTATGGAGCAGCGAACGGCCTGTGCTGCTAGACATTTGAAGGCTCGAGGCGTGCGGATTTTCCTTCCAAGCCAGAGGTCATGGGTTCAGATCCTGGCGCCGTTCTTGTGCCACGTTCTTTATCTTTTCGAGTTGGATAAATACATTTCGTTACGAATGCGAGCGGTTCCATGGTACGGGCACCATGTAAAACTGGAGGTCCCCTTTCTGTACCATAGTTTTAATCCCGCCCGAGTTGGTACCATCGCATTGGGTGAAATTATGGTCGTCATTGCACTGAAAAATAGTCAGTATTTTCCATCCAGTTCCATGTAGGCGTGGCCGTGTTCATAAATGGAAGGTCTTGGGCTTGGCATTTAATTTCTTCGGGAATTCGGTGTGTTGGGCGAATTTCATGTCAAGGACACCCACCCTTAGCCATCCATGTCCAGTTACTAAAATAAGGCGAAAATAATGGGTGTGTCCAAAGGACGATTTCATTCATTACTGGCCTTTCTACAGTTACAACATTAATAGCTGGCAGGACTATTTAAATCCCTTGGCCATGAGTAGCACGATCCCTTATTAGAGGATGGGTCTACTACACACGTATAGGTAACGATAAATTTGGAAGTGTTGCTTTGTTAATCTTGGTTACGGCGCGGCGATCTGTCTTAAAAGGAACTCGAAACCCTAAAATATTCCACTCAGAATTGTTTTTCTAGCGGTCATTTATTTCATTCGTATCCGATCTATTTCGATGCACTTATTGCCTATTTTAATGTAAGGTACAATGTATGTCATCTATACTAATAATCAATCTGTAAGGGGTGTTCTTGGAATAAGTTGCTTTGTTTTCTAAGATACTTCGTTTGTGGGCTTTATGTATGATAAAAAACTAAATTGACGATTTTTAGAAAACAGTTCTGTATGTATAGATGTATGTATGTATGTATGTTCCTCCATAACTCTTAAACCGATCATCCAAATTCGATGAAACTTACTACACGTATATGTAATAACACGGGACACAGCATAGGCTATATAGGCCGCTTACGCTAAGATATAGCTGTCATACAAACCGAAATGCCCCGAGGCGGCGGCTTGGAGGGGTAATCGCTATCTGCCTCGTTTCTTCGTTTACTTCTTATAAGCCACGCAACGGATTTTTTGATACTGTTTTCAATAATATAAGGAGCGATCAACGAGCAAGGATTGCGTATGTAATTTTTAAATATTTAATACTAACCTAAAGAAAAAAATGAAAACTATGTGCTTAAAAATTGTAGGTTTTAAAAAACCCTACATGTAGAGCGAAAACTTGGAACCACTCACCCGATTTATATGCTAATTGTATCAACGTATAGCAATTCTGGGCGCAGTCAGATTCCGGATAGGTTACCGTTTTATATGTTGAAGGTGGCTGTGGTTCGTATTTCTCATAAAACTTAGTAAAAGTAAGGAAGGTGGTAGGGTTAATACCGCCCTTGTTGGTTTTGTATCAATTTCTATGTGCAGCATTTCTATAGCAGTGCCAGTGCATTAAGGGTCTGACGGCACATGCTTTTAAAATTCACTCCCAAATGTTTACGAAGCTCTAAATGGGAATATGTGGATGTTTATCATTAAATCATGCCATATCGGTTGCGCTGTTCTTGATTCTAGGGTGATTGCGGGAATACAATCAGATCATCTCGCTCAGTTGGTTTCTATTGCTTATATTCCTAAAAATAAAATTTCAAACGCATTCAGATGTACTAGAATAACAGATAAAAATAAAATAGCTGCCTTATGCAAAGACTTAGATAGTGAATTTAGGAATCAAACGCCCAATGATTTTAAGAATTTTTTCAATACTTTTATTAGGTACATGAACCTACACCTACCTATCAAACGCGTTAAAATAGGGCATAAAGTTAGATTTGCAGACTGGGCTACTCCAGAAATAATTAAGTCCAAAGAACATTTGCTATTCCTGTATGATTTGTTAAAAATAAGTAAACACAATCATTTAAGAAAATATGTTTCTGTATACAGCAAAAGTTTTAAGAAGGTATCATTCTGTGCTTAACAAATGAATTTAAGGAATAAACTCTTAGCTTCTGGTAACACCATAAAGACAACATGGGATATTATAAAATCAGAAACAGGCAAATGTTCTCCCTCTAATGGAGCGGACTTTGAGCTTAAAATAGGAGGTGAGTGCATAGTTGAGCGTGCAGCCGTAGCAAATAAATTTAATATATATTTTTCAACAATAGCTAAGGATACTACTAAGAACTTAAATTCAAGTACATCTGAAGCACTAGAATATATCCTGAAATTTATTCCAAGAAATGTAGACTCTGCGACGTTCCTGCCAGTAACATACATAGAAATAAAGACCATTATAAAAAATCTTAAACCCAAGCGCTCACAGGACCTCTGGAATCTCTCGCCACATTTACTAAAATCCATAGTCATGCTCTCATTGAACCATTAAAGACTGTCATTAATAAATGTATGAAAGAAGAGTCATTTCCAGACTCAATGAAGATAACAAAGGTCATACCCTTGTACAAAAAAGGTGCTCACTGTGATGTCGAAAATTACCGTCCAGTGTCACTTTTACCCATTTTTAGCAAGGTGTATGAAAAAGTTATAGAGCTGAGACTACACAGTTTTTTAACTAAATATAATATATTAAACTGTAAGCAATTTGGTTTTCGTAAGGGTCTGTCTACCAGTGACGCTATAGCTGCCATGGTAAAATCGGTTATGACTGCCTTGGATGGATCCAAATATACATATGGTATGTTCTGCGATCTTTCCAAGGCTTTTGACTGTGTAAATCATGACATATTAATTATGAAACTAGAACATTACGGGCTTAGAGGTAGGGAATTAGATTTGATCAAGTCATACTTTTGCAAGAGGCAGCAGATTTGTGATGTGCAAGGCACTAAAAGTAACACAGAATCCATCAACATGGGAGTGCGGCAGGGTTCTGTTTTAGGCCCCTTGCTTTTCCTTATCTATGGTAATGATATTTCTGCTTGCATTTCGGACGATGTAGAATTAGTTATGTTTGCTGATGATATTTCTTTAGTCTTAAATAATGTAAACACGGATTTGTTGCAAAAGTCTCTTGAAATAACGGTTGCTTCCCTACAGTCGTGGTTCCAGTGTAATAATTTGTTGCTTAATGTGAATAAAACAAATGTAATGAACTTTGCTCTCGGAACACAGAGGCGTATGTTAAGTGATACGATAGGTAATGTTGCTAAAGACATGTCTTTGAATATCACGAATGAAATAAATTTCCTTGGTGTAGTATTTGATAATAAGGTGACATGGAAAGCTCATATAGATAAGCTAGCCGGTAAACTCAGCTCAGCATGCTATGCTATAAAAAAGATAAGGGAATTATGTGGTATTCAGGCAGCTAGGGCGGTATTTTATGCTGACTTTGACAGTCTGATGTCATACGGTCTGTTGTTTTGGGGAAATGCATCCGAAGCAAATCGAATATTTTTGTTACAGAAAAGAGCCTTGCGAAGTATCCTCAACATGAAAGTCAGGGATTCATGTAGAAATGTCTTTAAAGATCTCGGAATAATGTCCCTTGCAAATAAGTATGTATATCAAAATATAGTCTATGCAAAAAAAACTATAGAATCGGCTACTCTTAATGCTGACATACATTCCCACAATACTAGAAATAAGTTTAATATACAATGTTTAAAACACAGACGAGCAAAGACTTCGAAGAGTTTTATTCACAACAGTGTTAGATTATACAATAAATTACCAGCAGTAATGTGAAATTTGCCCCTTAATGAATTTAAAAATAAAATTAAATCAGTTCTTCTTAGTAAAGTATATTATAATATAAGCGAAGCTCTTTCCGATAAAACTCTCTTTTGTGACTTAATATCATAAGAAGACAAGTACATAACTGTGTAACATACAAAATTGTAAGACTTCTTTGACATAATACTACGCTGGTAGTATTTTTTATATATAAATACTTATTCTATATATAATATATTGACTTGATACACGTCATTGGTATCAAACTTGACGAGGGCTTTATACACCTGACATAGGTTAAGTTGCCGACGGCTTTTACACCAGAGTATACTTGTAATGGGGGAACGGCATAACGTATAATATGCAGATCGTATAATGTCATATTTTAACAAAATTTTAAAACCATGCACAACGTATAATCGGCAGATCGTATAATCTTATACGTAGTGCATGAAGAAGTCCAAAAAATTTTATTACTTATTTCTCCATGCATAACGTATAATAGTTACAACGTATAATGTTATGATCTTTATTTAACAAAATAAGAAAACCATGCATATCATATAATCCTAAAATATTTCATACGATAAGCGCCCTTATCGATATAAGATTAAAGATTATACTCGCACGCGACTTTTCGACCGTCTCAATTAGCGTTGTAGCAAATTGTTACTCTTCAACAGATATCGATTCGTAGCAATTTCAGCCTTAAATGTATCGTTATTAGGGCGCTTTATGCAGTGCTTCTTGGCATATTATACGTTCTGCATGGTTTTCTTTTTTTGTGAATTCATGTTAGGAATATTATACGTTGTGACTATTATACGTTCTGCATGATGCAAAGAGTTTATTTTATTTTTAAACTCATGCACAACGTATAACATTATACGTTGTGAATATTATACGATATGCATGGTTTTAATTTTTTGGAAAAAATACTATTATACGTTGTGAATATTATACGTAGTGAATACGACTCATGTCATGCTATAAATTATATTAATTTATATAATTGAATTAGTAACTTACAACTCAAACTTAGGGTTGCTGTTTCTATTGTTCTTTGTTCTTTGCCTCACAACTGTTTTGCCAAGGAATTGTTTGGCAGTAGCATTTAGATCTAAGTATGTATTTCATAATTGTGGACGGAAAAATATGTTATGTAAACCCGTGAAGTTTCTTTGCGGGTTCTTCTTTACTGGGTTGATCGAATCCGCGGATCTTTGTGACGTAACTTGGTGTAGTTTGACTACCAAAAAGTTTAAATAAATGAAATGAAAAAATGAAATGAAACGATTTTGGTTAAATTTGTTCGATGGATACATAGTCCTGGACCAGCCTTTTGGAGGGTTACTTTTTATCCAGGAAATAATTCAGACCGAAATCAATCCAACAACATCCGCTTTTATGGAGTTTCGCTCTGTTAGATTTAATTGTTCTGTGTATAGTTTTTAATGTAATTTGCACAATAAAGAATGTATTTCTTTTTTCTTTCTTTATCGTATCATTCGGAATCTGTGAGGCTAATCAGTAGGTTTTTCGAGTCTTAAAAGTAATAAGAAAACGCGTGAATATCAAGCTTCAGGTCAGGATTGAATCTTCGTACATTGGCTCTTTTCTTCGTGGCCTCGGCAAACTTCAACTATTTTTGGATACAAACTTTTGGGCAGCGCGCTCTTGAGTGAGAGATGGGAGTGAGAAGCTGAAATAATGATGACTTGTTGAAGATCACAACATCATTAGTGGATTAATGTGGCTAACGGCTCAAACCGTACAGTAATTGTATATTACTCATGTTTAAATCGAACTGAGGAGTTAGGCGGCCGTGTTATCTAAGCGCTTACAACGCTGAATACCTGTGCCAAAGGTTAATGATTCGTACATAGTCCACAATAAAAGTTTGGTTGTTTATTGTAAAACAAATATACTAGATTAAGGGCCAATCCAATGTTGCTTCAACCCTCTACTTTCTTCGCTGCTCTCGGTCTGCCCGAGAGGGGTTCGGTCGAGCGGAACGTGCTCCGGAGACAAGTGCGTGATCCATGTCAAGTTCAGCTTGCAGAGAAGCAAGGTCAATGAGTATTTATCGAACCTTTTGTCGTGATGATGTTGCAAGGACCGTATCTGCGTAGTTAAGGGGGTGTGTGCGCTCAAGTAGATGGCGCCATAGTCGTTATTTGTGCCTCCTCAATAATAGACATGCTTGGGTTGCTCGTTTTTAGGATTCCGTACCCAAAGGGTACCAAACGGAACTATAATATAAGGATTATTGTCATGCCCAATTTCCTTCCCGCAGGCGTGAGAAAGGGTTGCAACGTTTATATAGGACGTACGTTATTTATGGGGGGGAACGGCAGAACGTCTAAAATGCAGATCGTATTATATCATATTTTAACAAAATTTTAAAACCATGCACAACGTATAATCGGCAGATCGTATAATTTTATATGTAGTGCATGAAGAAGTTTAAAAAATAAAATTACTTATTTCTCCATGCATAACGTATAATAGTCACAACGCATAAAATTATGATCTTTATTTAACAAAAAAAGAAAACCATGCAAATCATATAATCCAAAAACTTTTCATACGATAAACGCCCTTATGGACATACTTTTAAAGCGTATACTTGCACGCGACTTTTCGACCGTCTCAATTAGCGTAAGGTGGCCTTTCGAAATTGTAGCAAATTGTTACTCTTTAACAAATATTGATTCGTAGCAATTTCAGCCTTAAATGTATCGTTATTAGGGCGCTTTATGCAGTGCTTCTTGGCATATTATACGTTCTGCATAGTTTTTAACCGACTTCAAAAAAGGAGGAGGTTATCAATTCGTCTGTATGTTGTTTTTTTTTGTTTTTTTTTTTTATGTTTGTTACCTCATAACTTTTGCCTGGGTGAACCGATTTTGATGATTATTTTTTTAAATGATAGCTAGTGCTTCCCAAGTGGTCCCATTTTAATTTGGTTAAGTTCTGACAATAATATCCATAAGAAAATCATAAAAGTCTTAAATTTGTATTAAGATGTGCGCGACAAATGGACGAATAACTCAATATAACGCCAACCGATTTCGGTGATTCTTTTTTTATTGGAAAGGACGTGTACAAATTAGTAAGTGTACTTCAAATTCACTAAAAATAAACAAATAAAAAAACAAATTTAACAAAAAAAATAACCGACTTCAAAGAAAAAGCACTAAAAAGTAAAAAATAATTTTCATTTTTGTAGTTACGATTTCTGTTATTTTTTGAGTCGGTGTCAGCCAAGGTTAGGTTAGGTTAGGTTAGGTTAGGTTAGGTTCTCTTGATTGGCGCAGCGCGTGCCCGGCTGACGCCGACTCAAAAAATAACAGAAATCGTAACTACAAAAATGAAAATTATTTTTTACTTTTTAGTGCTTTTTCTTTGAAGTCGGTTATTTTTTTTGTTAAATTTGTTTTATTTTTTTGTGAATTCACGTTAGGAATATTATACGTTGTGACTATTATACGTTCTGCATGATGCAAAGAGTTGATTATATTTTTAAGCGTTCTTAATGCACAACGTATAAAATTATTATAAAATTATTATTATACGTTGTGAATATTATACGTAGTGAATACGACTCATTTATGGTCGATTTAGTAGAAAGCGAGTAAAAATCATTTTTGAAATGAGATCACTACTTACCGAGTTCACTCTTATTTAACTTCACTCTCACCAGTTAAGTAATTTATTTGAAGAACCGTTTCTCAAATTCATTTCTCTGCCGCACGGAACTCTACCGGTGGATGCCTTTCCTCATACCCACAACCTGGCAGTCTTCAAGCGTAATTTCAATAAGCTCGATAACTCAGCCATAGTCCGCAAATCCGCTGGCATGGCGCCTCGCTGGGCGTGGTTTCGCGAGGCGAGGTATTTTTGGATTTTCTGAGCACCGTTGGTCCTCAGCACAGCCACCCATACCGGTTTTTCATAAAATAAAAATATTGCGTGATGACATGGCATTACAGAACTTAGGAAGAGCGTGATGGTCAAGAGCAAAAATAATGTAGCATTCTTTCAGTGAATAATTTATTAAATCGGATAAGTACCTACATACAAATTCACCTTTTTAGGGTTCCGTACCCAAAGGGTGAAAACGGAACCCTATTACTAAGCCTCCGCTGTCCGTCCGTCCGTCTGTCACAGGGCTGTATCTCATGAACCGTAACAGGTAGGAAGCTGAAATTTTCACAGATTATGTATTTATTTTGCCGCTATAACAACACATAGGTAACAATGTTACATAAAAACATACAAAAAATGTGTTTTTTTTTATAAATCCTATACGATCGTACTGAACCCTCCGTGTGCGAGTCCGACTCGTACTTGGCCGGTTTTTATTTTGTCAATAAGCCTAACAATGGGTCCCCGTAACAATCAGTATTGGTGCAGTGTTTAGGGATTCTAAAGAAGTTGATGACGAAAATTCAGTTTCAAATTTTAGATATGTCATTAAATACTTTACTGGGGTGAATGGGGGATTCAAAGGTTTTATGGCTTTTTTTTATTTGACCTGACATGGATGGCTAATACCACACAATTACCGTTATGAATTATGATATTAGCCCAATACACCACATTCCCGAAGCAATTTGGTGTCATGCCAGGACCTTCCCTTTATTAGCACGGCTACATTGAGCTGGATGGAAAACACGGACCATTTTTCATTGCCGCTTCGACCATCTTTTCATCCAATGCGATGGTACCATCCCGGGCGGGCTTAAACTCTACCACCTAGTAGGGGAAGGGGACCTACAGTTTTACATGGATTCCGAACCATGGAGCAGCTCGCATTCGTGACGAAATGCACTTATCGAACTCGGAAAGAGAAAGAAAGTGGTGCACGTCGGAATTGGTGCGAATCTGGTGCGCTAGGCCAGTCCCCGCACCACTAGGCTACGAGCCGCTCAAACGTGAAACAATATTAATTTCTGATGTCAATGGTTTCTCGCGTGAGCGAAGCCGCGGGCAAAAGCTAGTTCAGAATAAATGTGTTGGACTTTATGATTTCGGCGCCAGAATGAATGAATACAGCTCCGACTTTGTGTAGCTCTAATGGTATTGCACCGATGTCGCTTTGAGTGTGCGGCGGCGGCGGTTGCGGGGAGGGGGCGACGCTTTCACGAACTTTGTCTCTTAGATCGCTGCGAGCGGGTGAAGTTCGTTGGAAGTCGCTGAATAGATGGGTCGGCCGATGTGGAACGGTGTTGCCAATTTGAGCTATTCAGAAGTCGCAGATGCTTCATTGAGGCGCTGCTGGGGCGAGTCAGCTCGTATCACCATACAAATGTGCCTTCGAACAAATGCAATATTTTAGTAAATCGCTTTCAGCAAGTGCAAATTGAACTTCAGACTGAGAATTACTAGCTACTTTAAAAATAGTGAAAGAGTGTGTAGGTACACCTAATGGAGAAAATAAATGAATAAAGAAGTCTTTTTTGTATTGCACAATAAAAAAATTAAACTCGATCTCTCGCATTAAACCTTTAAAAGTAATGTTATGACTAGATATACGTCCAAATTACATGGATGAACTATTAATTCCGTAATTTATTTATTTTTAAACTAGCTTGGTACCCGGCTCCGCTCGGGTCAATGTCGTGTTGGATTGATTTCGGTCTGAATTATTTCCCGGATAAAAAACCAAAAGGCTGGTCCAAGACTATATCCATCTACCAAATTTAATCAAAATCGTTTGAACCGATATGGCATGATTTAATGATAAACATCGACATATTCCCATTTAAAGCTCGTTCGTAATCATTTGGGAGCGAATTTTAAAAAAATGTGCCGCCAGACCCTTACTGCAATGGCACTGCTACATAGAAATTGATACAAAACCAACAAAGGCGGGATTAATCCTACCACCTTCCTTACTTTTACAAAGTTTTATGAGGAATACGAACCACAGCCACCTTCAACATCGAAAACAGTAACCCATCCGGAATCTGACTGCGCCCAGAGTTGCTATACGTTGATAAAATACGCAAATAAATCGGGCGAGTGGTTCGAAGTTATCGCTCTACATAATATCGTAGAACTTTCTGTAGGCCTTTTTAACACCTACAATTTTCAAGTTCATAGTTTTCATGTTTCTCCTAAGGTTTGTATTAAATATTTAAAAATTACATACGCAATCCTTGCTCGTTGATCGCTCCTTATATCAATGAAATCCGTATCAAAAAGTCAGGTGCGTGGCTTAGAAGAAGTAAACAAAGAATTAAAGGCAGATAGTGTTTACCCCCCAAGCCGCCGCCTCGGGGCATTTCAGTTTGTATGACAGCTACATCTTAACTTAAGCGGATCTAATATATATATAGCCTATCCTGTGTCCCGTGTATTTACATATACGTGTGGAACGTTTCATCGAATTCGGATGATCGGTTTAAGAGTTATGGAGGAACATACATGCATACATAAAGTCTACAAACGAAGTATCTTAGAAAACAAAGCAACTTACTCCATGAACACCCCTTACAGATTTATTATTAGTATAGATGACATATGTAAACATTAGTAAGCGAAAATAAATTAGTTGCTTGAAGAGGAATAATTTATTGCAATAATGCATGTTTTTGTCTAAATAATGAGACTAAGGTCCGATAACAGAAAGAGACGTCTAAGTTACTCAAGGTCACTTTTAGTAAACCGCATAGAAATGAATCAGCTCACATCCATACTGTCCATAAAAAGTGACGTAATTAATCATACGTTAACGTTGAATTTACGCTGATTTCCTGTCGAATTCGGCCCTATGTAGTTTACTTGGGGTGCTGGGGTTGCCTCGTCAAAATTTTCGTTTTGGCAAGTGTCAGCGCCTGATTGTTTCATTCAAGATTAAAATTCGTGGACATAACTGCGAAATGTACATGGTGAATTTTTCAAGTGGTCCTTCAGGGCTAAATCCGAAAGTAAATGATATAGCGAAAAACACTCAAATGAGTCATGCTATTTTGATAAAAACGAAAGCTGCGTTATTAGATTCTTGAAAAAAACGTTTTCCTAGCCGGGAATCGATGATTTTAAGAAAAATAAAGCATCCTGTATTATTACACCACCAGTCAATAGTGTCGCTTATGAGGAACAAATCCTGTGAAGTAATGTTATACGGCAAACTAAGGGAAAGTGTTGATTTTTAATAAACTGATTCAAATTTTCAAGTATTTATACGGGTAATGTACCTTGACTAATCGAATTGTCTAAAATATGTTTTTATTTCTCTTATAATTGCTGTATGTTTGTTTTTATTGTATGGCTCCTGACTCCTGATGAGTTGTGCGGTATTAACCATCCATGCTAATCCCACACAACTTTCGTCATGATATTAGCCCAATTTACACCACATTCTAATTTCGCGAGCACTTTATAAATACAACAAAGGGTTCAAAAATGTGTGTATCGCTAGTTGCTTATAGCTGTGTGCGTTCCGTTACGTTTAAAGAATTTATTAGTGTATTTATTATTATAGTAAATTATTTATTCCCGTGCAAGTCGTAAAAGCCGACTATGAGGGATCCGTGGTTCGTAGTTCGGATTTGACGTTAAGTTGTAGGCCCCCTTCTTTACTAACTAGGTGGTAATGTTAATTCTGCCCAGGATAGTATCATCGCATTTAATTTACGGTGTTCGGAGTGGCAATGACAGTTGACCGTGTTTTCTATCCAATTCAATGTAGCTGTGCAATAAAAGGAAGGTCCTGGCATGGCACCTAATTCCCATGAGATGTGTTTGGCTAAAATTATGACAGTAGGTGTGGTATTAGGCATCCGTGCACGAAAAAGTTATGAAAGCGAACTACAAAGGCGACAACGTGTTGTTATTTATGCGAATTCTGTGAATGAACTGTGAACATGCTTGTCAATATAAGAAACATTTTCCTTGAAATATGAAGGGTGGAAGGTAACCTTTTCAAAGCCCCGAAATACCTTAAATATGCTTACTAAACAACCGATTCAATGGCAAAAGATTTCCACATATTGCAATGACACTTCCAGCCTGTACACAATAGAACTAGCTTTATTATTCGTGTATCTTATTATTGTGGTATTATCTCAAGCATTCTATTTTAACCGAAAATAAATACCTAATGAAATCGACCTTGCAAGTATATATTTTTTTGGAAGCAAGCGATAAAGTATAGTCTGGCAAAGTTAACTAAAAATAATAGTTGGAGAAACCTTTTAAAAAAGTATTCATAAAAGTAGATAGTGCATCTAGTAATTTTAATCTAATAGCATTTGACACTATGTACAAACGGCATCACCTAGACGCCACACATTGGACGACCGTATGTGTTTTGCTTGCAAATGCCAATGCCTACTGGGGCATCGAGGGTGATGCGCTCTGTACCCGATTTAGTTGAATTTGCCAGAGTTACGTGTAGTAACTCCTACCTGACTGTCCCTTTTTTACCCGATTATCGGGTTGCTGTGACCCCGTTTTGGTTAGATTTAACCATTAAACAATGGTTAAATCTAACCAAAACATTATTCATGAAACATTATTCCAATATCATTACAATATTACATCGTGCCGCGCGTCTCGTCGATATCAGAGTGGTCAGTCTGAGTTCTCACCTAAATTGGCGTTTACGAAACTTCGAAGTTCCGTAAAAACGTCAAACCCTCTACAAGTTTTTACTACTTAGACATTCTATGGTTTCACTTCTTCAACCTGTCAGAAGTCAAACTCGGACTTCCGATCTGTATAAAAACGCGGAGTCGGCGTAAACAGCAACGTCGACGTATTTACGGCAACGTTGAGGAAGCTGTCAAATCAAACTTGGACTTTAGTTCGCTGCGCGCGCTATTCATTTTCTCCATACATTTGAAAACGCCAGCCGTAAACGCCAATTTAGGTGACAGCTGGGACTACGGGCTCAGAGATACGACCCCGAATTATCTGTGAATTTAGAGACACTCAAACTGCGAAAGGATGTAGGGTCTCTCTCTGTGTTCTAACGTCTCTACCATGAAGAATGCTCGTCGGAGCTGAATTTCGCTTCCCCTCCGTCTCTTTTCTACCATCGCTCAACGCGGAACAGGCAGGGAATGCACTCATTCACTGTCGACATTCCCAAAATAGGAAACAGCTCTGTAAACGATGGAGCCGAATTATTTCCCCCTAAGTACAACCTGAGTTCCTTCAAATTTGGTGTGAAGAAGCATCTGGCCGGCCGGCATGGTTTTCGCAGCCCCCGTAAATGTTCGAAGCCTATGGACGTCGTCGGGCACGGACGTATGCCATATACCGCTTTTGGGGGTGTATCTAAAAACAAATTACCTTCGTTTATTTATAGTATTTAAATTATAAAAAAAAATATTCAAAATTTATTTCTCACAATAATTACGAAACGATCTTTTGTGCAGCGCAGCGATGATTGTTAACCTAGCCCTAGGCGTTATCTGATGTTAAGGAGGAGTATGCTCAAAACTTTGATATTTTTTGGGGAATCTTTAAAAAACAACTTATCCGAAACAGGAATTCACTGTTGCAGGTATCTTTAACATCGAAAAAATAATCTGCGAGAATACAGCTCTAATTAATTTGCATGCCACCAAAATGTTTCCACCGAAATACAACGTTACTGCCTATTAAAAGTACGACGAATGAAACTTCATAAATCTGGAGCAGTCTTCGCCGGGCAGCGCTCGTCAAACTTACCCCAGCTGACTGCAACTTGGGCCGTTCAGCCTCTTTCTTGACGCTTCCCAAACTTTCCTTCATTACCAACAAAGAGACGACTTTTTCGAACTGTTCATACCACTCCACTCTCATCCTTATAATAAAAGTTGAACGCACTAGTACCGTCGGCATAAACGGCGCGCGTACTGTGTCCGCGATCTGAAAGAAAAACCTGCCTATTTTATTAAAAGTTTAACTAACTTTTTAGTTAAACTTATAATAGCACTAACTTTCTGTTAGTGCTATTTATTTGTGTAAACTTCGTTCATAATCGCAATCAATCTGTTATTTGGCGGTAAAATTCACTTTTGGTAGAAAGGCACATAATTATTTAGCACAGCACAAATAACCTCTAAAACTTAACTATGGAAACTGAGTATCCATATACATCGTGATTTATGTTGGGAATAACACCCCCCTCTCGCCAATCATCATATTTGCGTTTCATTCATAACATAACTAGTCGAATCCATATACATATTAGCCCCCATGTCCAGTCCATACAAATCTAAAACTTTGGCCTTCTCAGACCGAGACGTTTCTATTTGTTTAGCTAGTGAAGCGCCACAACGGGAGTTTGTCAAATGTCTACCCGTGTTGACATGCGAAGGGCCGTCCCCAAATGACGTGAACTCAAATACAAGTTAGTTCCGAAGCCGCGGCTAGTGGCGACACTGGGTCCAACAAACTTGTGCGCGACCTTTATTGCTTTTGCCGACCTCTAAAGCAGTGCTTACGCTGAAACAATAAGGCTGCTCTCTCTTTTGAATGCGCGCAGCATTCAAATTCAACATTAGATTTAATAATATAAGCAATTATTCTATTTATATTGTAGGCATACATTTGCACGTTTTGAATGAGGAGTATGTCTATTCTTGGATGGGCGAAAAAAGCTGTGTGAACTTGAATGTTCCGCTATGAAACAAGCGTAGTTCGCTTATACATATTTAATTATGTTATAATGATTATACATATTTCAAAAGTCTATTCATATTAAATATGGTATTTTTGTTAATTAAATGTGTGTGTATGTTAAGCTTCCTTGTTTGTGCATAGCATGTTTTTAGGGTTCCGTACTCAAAGGGTACCAACGGAACCCTATTACTAAGCCTCCACTGTCCGTCCGTCCGCACGTTTGTCACGGGGCTGTATCTCATAAACCGTAATAGGTAGGCAGCTGGAATTTTCACAGAGTGTGTATTTAATTTGCCGCTATAAAACAAATAGGTAAAATAAAAAATAAAAAAGCTAAATGGGGGCCCCATGCAACAAACATTATTTTTTGTCTTAAATCTTGTACGATGGTACGGAACCCTTCGTGCGCGAGTCCGACTCGCACTTGGCCGGTTTTTTACTGCATCAATTAATACTTCTTTTTTTTCTTATTAATATCTTACGTACACAAAATAATTCGGAAAGTTTACCGAAAACTTCATTTGGAAAATGAGAAGAACGCGTCTCGATATTAAATGGGCGCGTCGAAAGAAAACACGAAAAACCGAGTTCCCTCATCCGTCATACTTACAGCGGCCACATCGCATCGCGGCGGGGACATCAATCACCTTTGATCTTCTTTTCTTTCACTTTATTACCAAGCTAACGACGATATGACATTTATCTGCGGCTTTGTTTCTGTGGGAGCTGTGTAAGGGTGTGTAAAGTTGTGTAACTTCGATACGCGTTGCAGCTAAAAGAGTTGACATATAGTCGTTGGCGAGTTCATGTAGTGTTTTCACCATCGGTTTCCACCATATCGCGTCGCAAGACTCGTCACCCCTCAACACAAACACTGACGTCCACTAATCTGGCTGCTGCTGTCCGCTTGGGGTGCCCCTGGTTGTTTATAGGGAAGATTAAAACAAACGCATGCTTAGATTTCGCATTGGGAGGACAATGAAATCTTTTCCGAAAATTTAACTAAATCTTAATTATTACTTCCGGCAGCAGGCGTGATTTCTATTTTCGGGGCCCAGTTCCACATGTATGAACGCAAGGGGCTAGAGTAGCTTCTGACAAAAGCTTCTTCCCTTACAAACTACTCACTACGAATTCCCGATTCAAAGATAAGAACTCATGTGTTTTCTACATCTTCGCACGGACACAAATGAAGTTCAACACAGACTATGCCACCGCCGAACACAGAATGTGATGGCCAATGTGCGCTATTTATAACGAAGAGCGAACAGTGAGCATATGTGTTATTGTGACATGAGAAAAAATACGTGTATATTTCGTAAAAAAAAAAAGCTCAGGAAAATCTCGCTGCGATTCCAATTTGGAACCCAGGACGCCAAATCATAACGATTGTTCTTATTCAAATATATTCTAAACAATAAAATCAAAATGTTGCTTTCTCGAGTTTCCTAAAATAATCACCATTTTACTATACCTTTTCTAAAACCTTTCGCTTAAATAATCAGGTGTAAACTTGTTTTAATGCCGTTGCAGTTTGATATTAGCTAAATCTTCCGATACTGCTATGGAGCTTTCGAACTGATGCTGCAGCTTATTTGCATAGCTGAATATGCATGAAGTTCCGTGTCCGTGTGCAAAATATACAAACACATACAAAACGAGCTTACGGTATCGTCGAAAGGATTTCTTCCTTCACCAGCGAGTTCGTGACGGGCACTGTTATATTTTCCGAGCATAGAATTCATTTTTACCAGTCACCGACGACCTAGCAATGCTTGATTATTCGATATATATTTATTTGTCCAGCGAGTGCATTTTCAATTGACTTTTTTTGGTATGTAACATTTAAAAACAGCAGTTTGAGTTAAGGTCTAGATAAAGTCTTGCCTGGAGTATTATTCACATCTGTGAGATAATACCTCAGCTTTATTTGCTTGCTAAGAATAACAGAATTTGGAGGCCCTCTGCTTAGTTTACCTAAGGCATGGAGGGTCCTGGTCACGTCAGTCGAAGAGACGACGACCGTTGGAGTAACTGTGTCCTGCACTGGCGGCCGTGGACAGGAAAACGGAGTGTGGGAAGACCACCGCCAGGTGGGACGACGACATCAAGAGGACTGAAGGAAAATTCGAGAGGCGTATGTCCAGCAGTGGGCGCAAACACGCTGACTGACTGACTGACATAGAGGGTCCTTTGCCTACCCTCACTGACAACAATATATAGTTGTCAGTATCCTTTTCTGTCAGTGGTCTGTGCATGTGTCTTTTCAAAAACAGGTAGGTTGGGCTGTTTTAGTGAATCCTATGCGCCGGCATCACCCCGGCGCTTCTATATTATCATATTAAATATCATATTTTATGTTTAAAATTGGCGAATGCAGAATTTGGAACTGAAGCAGCATTCAGGCACAGATTGCAGATTACGTATGTAACATAAGTTATCTGTTATATAAATGAATATTCGGTTGTTATTCTTCGCGGAATTTTCGAAAACTATCTTATTTGTGGCTTATAAAATCAGATCCTGATTAACCCTATATTAATATATTTTTTTCTATGAAATACCCACGGGACTATGATTTATATCACAGGCTGATATGAGGACACCACTATTAGATAGGACGAAAATTCTACGTTCCAACTGTCTCAGAAAATATCCGTTCCTCGTATTCTTCGAGAGACACTAAAGCCAAACTACGATTAATCTTCAGAAATGTTGTTTTCTTCGTTGTCTTTCCTCGGAAAAAATCATATCTGTCTGCGCCCGTGTGCTCATTCATTTCAAGAGGATTCCGTGAAAAATGATGCCGCAGCAGGCCGGCCTTGCGGCGAGGTTGGCCTCAGACGCTGTCCCAAACGCTGTCCCAAACACTGTAGGTTCCCACATCCTTGTCGTTTTGGATGAAAAAGCCATGTTTAAGTACAGTCACGATGAGTAATCAAAAAAGAAATTTTATACGTCGTAAGTAGTAAATCCACAACTATTAAGGCTTATGCCAAGGCGGGTTATGCCGAGCCCGATTTCTTTCAGTAAGAAATTATATATCTTCTGTTTAAAACCGGTTTAAACCCAAGAACGTTAAAAAAGTAATGGATACGAGATGTTTATAGTTCGCTGTTAGTACCAGTGTGTCCATTTGGGATTTACAAAACGTTCATTTCGGATTTACAAAGAAATACAGAAAACTATCGATAAACATATTCACAGATGATAAATTAGTTTTATATTTTTCTGTAATTGTCTGGTTTTTGCATGAATATTTACCACAAACTTCCATTTTACAGCACTGATGATATTTCTAGAGACGCGCAAAAGAAGTCCGAAACGACTACGAAAATGTGTAATTCTATCTGGTTGAATAACGCACTCTAAGATTTAAAGCTGCAACAATATGACATGAAATGTCACCTTTCATTGTACACAATCGCGAAAACACGGTTTTCCAGAGATGATATTTCGACATAAACCGAATAGGCACACTGGACGGACTAATCCATTGGATCAACAATGTTTCACTTACATAGTTAAACGTAACCTGTTGGGATGATTCTGTTTATTTATACATATCAAAGTTCGCGTGTTTCACTTGTTGCAGGATGGAGACGTCATTGAGCTGTGTCAAGTCAGTGACATCCGTTCAGGAGGCGTGCCGAAGGTATGTCATTTATTACCACAGAGGAAATAGGAAGTTGAAGCGTCAAGTAGGCATTAACTGGGACGCCCACAATATATACTATATTGTCCATATGATCGTGTGTCTATATGTCATATTTTCTTTCTTTTTGATCTGAGGTTGGAAACGAGAGCATATTATAGTGCAGTATGTAACCCAATCAAAATGGAAAATGAAAGTAGTTAGTGGGTAAACCGAATGTGTTTCAGTTGAAAGTATGCGTAAACATTATTTACTAGAGGCTTTAATGGTATGATATAAAAATATGTCATTCCTGTGACCTCTCCGATTGATAAGCTATCATAGTTTTATTATCTTGCGATAACGTACGCGAAATGCCCCATGATTACTACTTTTCTAATCAGAACATTAAAAGCTTTTAGACTACAAGTGCAACGCATATTTTTTTGATACGTGGGAACTGATCTATCATGATTTCAACTAGTAAATATAGTCACGCTTAACGTTATTAACTACCCTTGTTATTAAAGTAAAACACATTGTTTTTTCTATCAATTCACACAGTAAATACATTTTTTGTTTATGGCACCAGGACACTAAGTTGTCCACGAACCTGATAAACAAGCACGGCGAGAAACTAGAGGACAAGTCGCTCACCATATGCAGCGGCACCGACTACATCAACATCAACTATCAGCACGTCGTCTGTCCAGACGCCGCCACCGCAAAGGTACTAACATCCCGCCACATAGTCAACAAGTACGGCGAGAGACTCGAATACAACTCGATTAATATCCCCAGCGGCACCGACTACATGAACATCAACTAACAGCACATCGTTTGTCGGGATGCCGCCAACGCCAAGGTACTAGTAGCACCCCGCCATCTTTTAACAATCGTGGCGATAATCTCAAAGATAACTCGCTCACTATCTACAGCAGAACGGACAAAATCAACACCAACTATCAACACGTCGTCTATCCGGACGCCACCACCGCCAAAGCATCCAACACCTCTTCAATAAGCCCGGCGAGAAACTCGAAGAATATTCGCTCACCATCAGCAGTGGCAGCCACTACATCACCATCGATTACTAGCACGTCGTTTGTCCGGACGCCGCCACCACCAAGGTACTAACATCCCGCCACATAGTCAACAAGTACGGCGAGAGACTCGAATACAACTCGATTAATATCCCTAGCAGCACCGACTACATGAACATTAACTAACAGCACGTCGTTTGTCGGGATGGCGCCAACGCCATGGTACTAGTAGCACCCCGCCATCTTTCAACAATCGTGGCGATAATCTCAAAGATAACTCGCTCACTATCTACAGCAGATCGGACAAAATCAACATCAACTATCAGCACGTCGTCTATCCGGACGCCACCACCGCCAAAGCATCCTGCCACCTCTTCAACAAGCGCCGTGAAAACCTCTAAAAACTACATCCACTGCGACTAACAGTACGTAAAGATGTACGCTTATACTACCGCCAAGTTACAACGACTTGGTTCACCATCTGCAGCTGCACCGATGCCGACGCCGCCAATATCAATAACCTGCCCACATAATAAACATTTTTAAAACCCAACCCATTGATATTATATAAGCGAAAAAATACTTTTAACCATACATATGTTCACGTGTGTAACGTTGCTAGGTGTGGGTGGATGGCCTCCGGAAGATCACCCACAATGTGAAAGCGAACAACGTGTGTCCCATGACCTGCCTCAAGAAGCAGTAAGTCCGCCTTCATCGCCTCGCCTCTTGCCTTCGTTGGTGTTGCATGGCTTACGGGCATGACTTCTGTCACTAACATTTTATGTCCTCCTTATTTATAAAAACCAAACTCGCGTGCAAATTTCACACTTGACTCTCGTGTATGGTAACCATTTTATTTAACCACATTTGCCGTTTTGTTTTGCATGATTCTTTTTTGTTTTGCCTTCGCATGAAGTCGTGGCAGGAATACCTTCGGGCCATAACACATAACAACAAGATTAACAACATCTGTGCGTTTACCGCCCTCATGAAACAGTGAGTATCTGTAGCTTGCTCTGTGCTTTGTAGCCCGTAATAATTATTCAGCTGTGTCAGACATAGCCCACTAGACTTTTTATTGGTGTATCTTACAACCTAACTCAACTCAACTCATGACTACAGTTTGGAACATTTAAACTTAGATTAGCAGCTTAAGGTGGCCCAACCCGGCGGGCCTAACTCATTCGCGGGCACGGTACAAAACCGTGCTGTTGCGCTCTGGGACCTTCTCTGTTTCAAAGAATAAGACAGTCTCCGTGATGAGGAAGATGCAACATGTCCACAAAAAAGAAAATGTGCATAGTGTATGATTTGGTAAGATTTACGAAAATTTTCATTTTAAAACCACTTATAGCTAAAAGTAAACCACGACCGCTGTAGTCAAAAATCTAACAAAAACCAAAGAGATCATAAATCTTGATTAAATAAGCTATGTCTGATGACTAATCTTTTTACGATGTTCTTACTTTATCATTGCGTAATCCACCTCCAAAGTTATTGTATAAAACGCGCTAAAAATTCGAACTTTCGAACCTTATAACTTAGAAACCAAACACAATTTTACAATGCCAATGGTCATCAGACATCTAGTTCGATCAAATAAAGCTATTTTGAGCAAAATTTTGGATCTCTGACAAGAAATTTGGGCGTGATCTTCTTTCCCCTTTTGTATGGGGAGATGAGCGGGATGGGCCACCTTAAGAAAATAATTTTAGCTCGCTAATTTTTGAGTTCAGATTGCATATGAAATTTAAATTTGCTTTTGCTTTAATTAAAGTGCAAACAAATAGTTTGTCCTGTCTTATAAAGTAAATTCTAAGTGGTGTAAGCTTTCCAGTTTTATGCGAGCACAACGACCTTTCCTAAGCAATCTGATTTAAGACTCCCATCGCAAGCCGATCGTAAAATCTTCGTCATTTTGCACAGCCTAGCTTACGAAGCGCCTAGACCGGTTGTAAAGTGCAAAGCCGATTTTAACGATGATGCATACTAAGTACAAAGTGACGCCTTTTTACTGCTGAAATGGCGATCGTTGTGCAACAGATGAATGTCGTATTATTTTATCACTAACTGTTAGACTAAATAAATAGTCGCAACTGGAGATTCATAGACATTACTCGTGCTTGGCTCAGCTTAGTTTCCGACTGTCAAATTCGACGTTCGTTCCAAAAATTTCATGTCAAAACGTTGGCATACTTTGGCTTAGCCAAGTACAAGTAATTTCTATGAATCTCAGCATTAGAGCGTTTCTCTTAACAGCGGCTCGTAGCACGGGCCGGAGGGCCTTGCCTTCTCATGCGATAGGTTTTTGTGTTGGTTCGGAATCCATGTAAAATTTACCTTTACCTTTCCCCTACTAATTAGCTGAGTTAATCCTCTCCTGGTTAGTACCGTCATATTGGATGAAAATATGGCGAAAGTGGCAATTAAAAATTGTCTCATTCATTGGAAATTTAAATTAGTTAGAAAACGTGTTATCTTCATATTTTCAAAATCGGCTTTAATGTATCTACCTCAAATTAATGAGATAACGGTAATCTAGTTTCCATTCAATACATAAATTCAGGAAAAATTGCCTATGTTTAATGTAGCCGTACAACCTTCGAATATTTTTCTAATTTTGAAGCCCAAACCCATTGCAAGATAAAGGATTACCGTCATTTTGAAGGTGTCAAGTTGAGTACGAAAATGAATTTCTCTAAGGAACTTTGAAAGTGACTAACACGACTTAAATGTTTGGTGTTCAATAATGAAGCCAATATGTTAGAACCGTCGAACGCTGGTACTTTTGTAGAATTTCAGCATGGATATACAAGCCTTAGTGACAAATGTCGTAAAAAACACTGGTATTTATTTATTTGGTACTAGCTGCGGTACCCGGCTCCGCTCGGGTTAGTGTCGGCTAAATTATTTCATGGATAAAAAGTAGCCCACATGGCTGATCCAAAATAGGGTCAAACTGGTCCAGGACAATATATCCATCTACCAAATTTAATCATGATCGTTCGAGATGAAATAGCATGATTTAATGAGAAACATCCAATAATTCCCATTTAGAGCTCCGTTGACATTTGGTGGCTATTTAAAAAAAAAAGCATTTGCCGCCAGAACCTTTCTGCACTTGCACTGCAACATTGCTTACCTAGTAAGTAAGTAATGTGTAATGTAGGTAAGTTTTGCGTGGACTCCAACCCACAGCTTGCCTCAACATCGAAAACAGTAACCCATCTCGAACCTGACTGCTCCCAGAGATCCTATACATTGTTGAAATACGCACATAAATCGGGTTAGTGGTTCGCAAGTTATAAGAATTTAACACTCACCCTTCTGGCAATGAAGCGTTATATTATGTAGCCTATAAGTTTTGAGTAGAATCATGCTAGACGCAGATACAATCCGCATCTAAATTCGAGTAACTGGTTCTCAAGGATTTTCCCAAGTAGTCCTAAAGTTGCGGGAAATACCAAGCCGTACCCGCCCCCCCCCCTCCGCGCACCCGCCACCGCCCCCGGCCCCGCTCCCCCCGGTGTGAAGTAGCGCTACCGGCATCGTTTTCGCAGCCCCGTGAAAGTTCTAAAGCCCATGGGCACAATATCTTTATAAATTGTAGCCTATGTGTTATTCTGATGTATAAGCTATATTATTGTAAAGTTTCATTAAAATCCATACAGTAGTTTTTATGTGAAAGAGTAACAAACATCCATCCATCCATCCATCCATCCATCCATTATTACAAACTTTCCCCTTTATAATATTTATTTATTAGATTTATTGTTTTATTATTTCTTACTATTCACGATGGTATTTAGAATTCCTTACCAGCCTCGGTACCTAAATCTCGTGGGAATACATCCTCTGTGACGCTGAAATGATCCATCGGTGGCACCGACCAAGGGGATAACCGGCGTAAAATGTGAGAAAATATGAGAGGGACTTCGATCAATATTGCACCAATCAGAAGCGGGAATGTCCTTCTGCGCTCTTACTGGGTAAAATATTTGGCATTCACTTCTGATTGGTGCAGAATTGATCGAATTCTCTCACATATTTTCTCCTAGTTTATGATAATAATTAACCCATAAAATATTCTTATGAATGTGAATCGATGTGATGTTAAATTATCTTGCATTATCTGGTACAATCGAATGTAATATGTATGCAGAATCGACCGTGAACCAAGGACACATCATTTGAAGGAGGAAGCCTTGCAACCTGTACCCTTGTACTATATTATTTTCTTTCGTTCTTTCTTTAATTAGTGTGTCATTGCTTCACGGTCGATTCTACATACATTTCACATTTGTTGAAAAACGCGACGCACTTGCTTAGTACGAAAAAGTTTATATTACGTAATTAAATCGTGTAATATTCCATTCGCAATTCTTCTTGATGCTGTTATGTATTTTGTAAACGGGGGCTTATTAAACTCGAATACTAGGCTCTTTAGCCGAAAGAACATGGTCCAATCCCACCCACAGCACATACAATCAGCATTATTCTCCCACTGGTGGCACAACGGTCGCAAATAATATTATCATTCACATTGAAATTTTCGATAACAAAGGAGAAATACATTTTCGTACGTCCGCAGAGACATTTTTGCGGAATGTTTGAATTATGTTGGAAAATATTTTCGTGGCAGACCGCTTACAATCGTTTTAATGTGTAAAATGTGAAAGCTTCGCGCGCCCGCACCGTTTATTTACCGTCCAGCGTATGAAATATAAATGAGGCATTTACATGGAGATACTTTGGATGAATTTGATTATTTTTTGGTGGGCTCCGCTTGGGTCTAATAGTGGTCCCATGCCGTACGCATAAGGACCAGGGATTTCGTACCAGATGGGCTCGTAAAACCAAGTGGCGTGCATCTCTTTCTTTCACAATTTGGAATTCTTCTTGATGCAAGAAACTACCCTTTTCAGTTCAATTGTATGTTCTTAATGCAAGAATTTCTTAGGTCTTCCAACAAGACTTTTACTTTAGTAACATTATTCTTAGATAGAGTATGTATCTATCTCCCAACTAAGACAGTAATGTATTGGAGGAAAACAATTCAGTTAACAACATATTATTCAATATTTAAGAATAATCTGTCTTCCTTGTATGGAAGACAATAATGTCTTTGGATGAACGCAAATTGTGTTAGTTTAAGACAACTGTTTTAGCGTGCATGTCCCATTCTTTGTAATCAGATTGTTAGGGCGAACCCGCTACTTAATCTTCTTTATACAAAAAGTACTTATGTATGTGTGTATTTCATGTATCATATGCCTGACTTCGATTATTAGTCGTCTCACAGCAACGATGTTATCTTCGGTAAAGAAGGTTTTTGGGACATCCTACAAGAGATTTGTAACTTAGATATACCACGCACGAAATTTAAATACCAGCATTCGACGGTTCAAGATATACGGCTTAAGGCGGCCCATCCCGCTCAACTCCCCATACAAACGGGGAAAGAAGATCACGCCCATATTTATTGTCAAAGATCCAAAATTTTGTTAAAAATAGCTTTATTTGATCGAACTTGATGTCTGATGACCGTTGGCATTGTAAAATTGTGTTTGGTTTCTAAGTTATAAGGTCCGAAAGTTCGAGTTTTTCGCGCGTTTTATACAATAACTTTGGAGGTGGATTACGCAATGATAAAGTAAGACCATCTTAAAAGATTAGTCATCAGACATAGCTTATTTAATCAAGATTTATAATCAATTTGGTTTTTGTTAGATTTTTGACTACAGCGGTAGTGGTTTACTTTTAGCTATAAGTCGTTTTGTAATTAAAATTTTCGTAAATCCTATCAAATCATACACTATGCACATTTTATTTGTTGTGGACATGCATCTTGCATCTTTCTCATCATGGAGCCTGTCTTATTCATTGAAACAGAGAAGGTCCCAGAGCGCAAGAGCACGGTTTTGTACCGTGCCAGCGAATGAGTTAGTCCCGCCGGGTTGGGCCACCTTAATAATCGAACACTGAATCAGCTCCAAAAAAATATTTCAAATTCAAATTCAAATTCTTTATTGGCAACAAAAACAACAATTAGGTACAATTTACAAATGTTTAAAAATAACCTATCATACATTTAATGCATCCTAATGAGGTAATTGTATACCAAAAGGTGCTAGCTCAGCATAATTCCTAAGCGGCCAGTACTACCTGAGTTGAGCTGACTGCAAGGTGCTGATTTTCAGCAAGTACCTGCCAATAAATTTATTATATGTGAAATTGTGAGGCGTCGCGCTGCTCACCTCGTACGTGGGTGAGGAGTGCTGCGATAATACTAACACAAAAGTAAACTTTAAGTTTGCACTGGTAGCGCACTAGAATATTTGTAACATATAATATGTAACTATTAAGAATGTGGATGTGTATGTACATAGGTTTTGTGTGTGAGCTTTGCTAAGGTAGGAATTAATGCAGGATTGTGAGTTTGCATAGAACTGGAATCTTATTATTGTTATTAATTTTCGTTTTTAGTTTTAGTGTTAGTGTTAAAGTTTTGTTTCATCATTTAAATTTTATTTTCATAAAGCTATAGTGTTTTTTAGATTGCCGCATCTCTCTGCTGCCCCAGGAGCAGTCTCAAGCATATTGAAGATATGTCGTCAAATGCGGATATGTAAAATACAATACTTAATCGGCAGGGAAGGTCCAGTTACACCTGGCGGCAAAGCCTATTGAGTGATACCATATAATCACAGGTTGATTATTTTCCCATTTTTGTGCATAATCAAATTTAGGTATAGTACATGAAATTGTTTATGTAGAAAACAAGTTACCTAGAAAATGTTTTATAAAAAGATTCAAATCATTGAAACATTTTTTGATTGCCCAGTGGCGCGACACTTCGGCGATCGCTCTCCGAAGTTAAGCAACGCTGGGTCCGGTCTGGTCTTGGATGGGTGACCATTCGACCGTTGAGAGAGGCTGGCCGTGGTTCGGATTCCACGTTAAGCTGTAGGTCCCCTTCCTCACTTACTAGGTGGTAGGGTTTATCCCGCCCGGGTTGGTACCATCGCATTGGATGAACGATGGTCGAAGCGGCAATGAAAATTGTCCGTGTTTTCCATCCAGTTCAATGTAGCCGTGCAATATAAGGAAGGTCCTGGCATGGCACCTAGTTCCCATGTGGTGTGTTGGGCTAATACCATGACAGAACTTGTGGTATTAGCCATCCATGTCCAGTCACATAAAAAAAAAAAAAAAAGACATCGTGCGGACTCGAAAGCTCCCTAAAATAGTTTACCTATAATTTTAATTGCTAAAAAATTTAAAGGTTTAGGGCCCGTCACCTGACAATCAATACAAAATTGTCCACCATGTTTAGGTTTGCGAAATCGAATTTCCCGCGGCACTTTGTCGGGTAGTTTGCTGCCGTGGTAAGTGAATTTGGAACAGGCGCTCATTTCTGTAATGACCGGCGAAGTGGTAGGACGCGGGTCGCGCGGCGGCCTAATCTCATTTTGGGGCGGAGATTGGTCAATGGATCCCGGGTGAATGTGACGTACGGGAGTATTATAGGTTCCGATTTTTCAATACGATAAAGCGAGTGTATTTGTGGAATTCCATTTACTTGTTAGGCAGGCAGCTTATGTTAGCGAATGCTATGTACTATGAGTTTGGTTTTTTTTAATGATTCACTCTTAAGGCACTGATCAGTTCCTGTGGTAGTTTTATTCAGGATTACACCAGTCGTTAGACCCGATAAAATTTCAAAATGTATTTTTTTATTGGCGGTGATTGGGTGAAGCCGTACCAATTTCAATTTACATGAGTGATGCTCAAACCGAACAACTTTTATTCTAGAAGCTCCGTACCTACTAAATTTCCATTTGCTAACCTGAATGCTGAAAAAAATCACTTCTGTGGACATCCTTGGTACTGTTTGACCCAGTCATCCTGTATATTTTCCCTATTCAGAAATGTGATGACTAAGTTGTGCCCCCGTGCAGTTGGATGCGGCTCGGTTTCCTCACGGACCCCCGCGGCAAGGTGCCCGTGAAGGTGGTCGCTCGCACCTTCGCCTCGGGCAAGACCGAGAAGATGGTGTACCAGTGCCTCTCGGAGCTGGGCCTCCCCTCTGGCAAGAACGACGTCATGGAGAAGGAGGCCTTCACCTTCGACAAGTTCTACGCGCTCTACCACAAGATCTGCCCGCGGAACGACATCGAGGAGCTGTTCCGGTCCATGTGAGTGTACCGAATCAGGTATTTCTTTGTGATTCTATTGCCGCACGCACAGCGGTATTATCAATACAGCTAGGTTAAGACAGTAGTGCCAGCACTGTACTATAGCAATCAGGTCACTGCGACCATATAATATAATATGATATTATGTACATGTGAGTGAAAAGACAAACGGCATTATAATATTTGATGCCATTTAACGACGTTTAAATATATCCCTGACCGATGACTACAAGTATATCCCTTTGATTATTACTTACATTTTATATTTAGTTTGATGGTACTGTCTAATCTGTTAAAATTGCTGTACCTCTAGAAACCGGACAGTTCCAGGTCTGATTTGTAATGTTTAATCAGTTAAAATAACCGTTTCAAAACCATGATATTGAGATTGATATTGTCACACATGTTATTTTTACCAAGCGGTACTGTTCAATCCGTTAAAATAACTCTTTAATATTAACTGTTTGGGCTGATTTATAGATACTAATCGTAATAAGTGAATAATAATGAGAAAGGCTTAACCAGTATTGACTGAATGTTCACTGTCAAAACAGAGAACAGTTGGAGGTATTTTTTTCTGTGTACTGTTATAAAGAACCGGCTTGCCTTGATGGTTGACAGAACGGACGGCAAGGCGGAGCGGATCAACCTGGAGCAGTTCATCACGTTCCTTAACGACAAGCAGCGCGACCCGCGCCTCAACGAGATCCTCTACCCGCTGTACGACGAGAAGCGTGCGACCGAGATCATCTGCACCTACGAGCAGATCGAGGAGGCGCGCGACGCCAGTTAGTACTCTAGTCACGCTCGGTGTTATTTTGTAATAATACATCCGCTCTCACCTGTGGCGTTACCATGGTAAATTTATCGTCAGGTGAACTGCAAAGTGAGTGATTAAATTTGACGTTTCGTTGATCGGCGGAAATTTCCTAGTTAACATGGTAGGAAAAGGAATCTAAATACTTGCCTTACTTACTTGCCTGTTCACTCGGCGAATTAATTTACCATGGCAGCCCTCCTGGCGGTCCCGAGTTCCGACGACATGTAAAAACCGGCTAAGTGCGAGTCGGACTAGCACACGAAGGGTTCCGTACCATCGTATAAAATTTAACACAAAAAAAAACGGTTTTGTATGGGCCTTTAATTTTTTTTTATTTTTTATTTTAGAGATTTGTTGTTATAGCGGCAAAATAAATACACACTCTGTGAAAATTTCAGCTGCCTACCTACTAAGGTTCATGAGATACAGCCCTGTGACGGACGGACGGACGGACAGCGGAGTCTTAGTAATAGGGTTCCATTGGAACGCTTTAGGTACGGAACCCTAAAAACTGCACAGCATGCCATTTTGCGTAACGAATATTCGATGTGGCGCGTCCCAAATTCGTAAGCGAACTAACTACTATTAATACTCATGCGAAGCAACGCTGCATGCCGCTTAAGAGATGAATTTTCATTGCCACTACCGTCCTTCCTTACTCGATGGCAAAGCAGAGTTTACGAGCCTACAGAACCTAGTGAGCAAAGACGGTATTTTTAGCAAGTGAAGATGAGTAAGAAGGAAAGAAATAACAATTTGTCAGGGGCAAGCTCTGACGTCGCCATGTGTATAAATGTTTGCGCATAACGCATCCTTCAGCAGAGAGGTGTTTAATAGCCAAGAAGGAGACAACCATTCTTAATCTAACCATTCCCCAGAATGCCTGACGAAGGACGGCCTGATCCGCTACCTTATGTCGGACGAGAACGCGCCCGTGTTCCTTGACCGGCTCGACTTCTACATGGAGATGGACCAGCCGCTGGCTCACTACTACATCAACTCGTCGCACAACACGTACCTAAGCGGTCGCCAGTTTGGCGGCAAGAGCTCCGTTGAGATGTACCGGCAGGTGCTGCTGGCCGGCTGCAGGTAAAAGCTTCTTAGTGCCTGATGTGGGATAAGAACACGCCCATGTTCTTCTACCGGCTCGTCTTCTACACGGAGATGCTCACTACTACTACAACAACTCATGATAATTCTACCCATGATAAACGTCGGCAACTAAGTGATCGCATCGCATCCAAAAATACAAAATCATCATTTCCCAATAATGGCAACAATACCCTAATTAATACGGATGTCTTTCGATGAATATTGAGAAGTTAATTTCGGGTGTTGATGAGATGTTCATATTCCACTTCTGATTTCAATTGATATGTCAGAACTAGTCATGCAATTAAACTAGCCCGAAATATGCAATAATAGCTGTGTTGATTGCACTCAGATGCGTGGAGCTGGACTGCTGGGATGGCAAGGGAGAGGACGAAGAGCCGATCATCACTCACGGCATGGCGATGTGCACCGATATACTGTTCAAGGACGTCATCTACGCGCTGCGAGACACCGCTTTCGTCACCTCCGACTATCCCGTTATACTGTCCTTCGAGAACCACTGCTGCAAGGCGCAGCAGTGCAAGCTCGCCAAGTACTGTGACGAGATCCTCGGGGATCTGCTACTCAAGGAGCCTCTACCCGATTATCCTGTGAGTTTGTCACCTTTGTCACCACCATAGTTCTTCCTTCTCGAAACTATTGTAACATGCTATACTGCCTCAAAATGGGATTTCTTTATCTGGCGAGTTCTCTGTTTCTCGTCTCTGACCAACCAGTCCTCTTTACCTTTGGGAATCAGTGTGATAGGTCTCAGATCAATAAAGTTACTTCCCCGATTTTTGTAGGTTGGTTTGGTGATCGGCTCGAGTAATTTGTTTGCCTTATTGATTGTACTGGGTGTTTCAGTTTCAGTTTCAGTTTCTTTATTTCCTCCATTAGATGTATATTACACACTCGGATTCGTAATTTTTTTTTCCTATATTATTTTATTTTTAAAATTAGCAAGTGCTCGAAATTTTCAGTGGAATAGTACATACCTACTGTGTCTCAAAATAATGCAAAAAATACATTTTAAGTTAAAGTCTTAGTCAAGATTAGCAGCGCCATCTGTTGATGATAGGCAGCGAAAAATCATCTTGTATCAGCTGAGAGAGCAGAAGCGTTATCAAAAATGGATGTGATAACCTGCTGTGTCCCTTATATGCTTGCCAGGTGGCAGGGTTAGTCCCTCCTAGATTGGTAACATCTCCTTACATCAACGATGGTTGATGCAGCAATGAAAATTGTCTGGGTTTTCCATCCAGTTCAATGTAGCCGTACAATACAAATAAGTAAGGAAGGTCCTGGCCCCTAGTACCCATGAGGTGTGTTCGACTAACATCTGGTTGTGTGGTCATATTTATGTTGCATTCAAAATGAATGGCCAAAAAGCAGCTTCCAACACTTAGTATCCTGTGTCAGCTTGAGCCAGGCGTGGCGCTGCCGCCGCCCTGCCTACTCAAGCGGAAGATTTTAATCAAGAACAAGCGGCTCAAGCCGGAGGTAGAGAAGCAGGAGCTGGAGCTGTACCGGCACGGGGAGCTCGTCATCGAGGACGAGGTCAAAGAGGACTCCACCGCCGTCGCCTTCGACAAGAAGGTACATCTCTCTCTCTCTCTCTACAGTGCCCTCTTTTTCTCCTAATTCTTTCATCATTTTTGCCTTTCTCTCTTTTTCTCTTTCTCTTTCTTCATAGACACATTTGATGTTTTCTGTTTATAAATAACATTTTATCTTTATTGGGTTGCTATAATTTATGTATAATTACCTTGTATCGCACATTTTTTTACTGCATGAGACCGTTGAATGTCTCAGTTTTCGTTCTAAACAGTATTGTTTTCTATATTGTTGTTTTTTTTATTTGTGTACATAATAATGCTGTATAATTTTATCAGTTGTATTTTCATAATGTTATAATTTCACCTTATTTTTATTTATTTCATGCTGCAGGAGATAAAGGTTACTGTTAATTTTTATTTATAATATTTTAATGCACATTTTCTTCTTTCCAACCAATTTCAGTCAAATATCGAAATTCGGTCCTGTTGTCTATATTTTTTTCTTCTCAAATTGTTTGCTATCTTGTTTCTTTTTTCTCTAAACTTGTTATCTTCTCAGAGCGTTTTTAGAACTATTTCCGTAAACTATACAAAGGGAAAACATATATTCAAATGCTCTTACTAAACACAGGCTAAGCCGATGTATAGAGATTTAGCTGCTTCACGTCTATATGAGGATAACCTTCTTGTATATATCCCTAAAAAGACATTAAACTACGTTAATATCTAATGAATAATATGATGAAAATTTCTACACATTACAGCCTGAAGAAATAGTGGCAGAAGCGGCCGCGGCAGGAGATGACGCACCACCACCGGTCGCTTACACCGGCTCGACCACCAACGTGCACCCCTGGCTCTCCTCCATGGTCAACTACGCGCAGCCCATCAAGTTCCAGGGCTTTGACGTGGCTGAGCGTGAGTCCTTTTCTTGTGTCTAGCTCACCGTGAACTGCTTAGTCTGCCGAGATAGTGGCTGAGACGGCATCGTCAAAAATAGATGCGGCATGGCACCTCCGATGTAGGTTAATTATTCTGACTGACTTCTGATCTACCTTTCGAGTCATTATCATGCCAAAAGAAGTGAATTGAACAGTTGTTAAAGTTGAACATCACAAAGATAGAAACAAAACTTTGTATTCTTGATTAATCTAACACTTGACTGGACTTGTTGGTTGCAGAGAAAAATATTTACCACAACATGTCTTCGTTCGCGGAGACGGCTGGCATGAACTACCTGAAACAGCAGGCCATTGACTTCGTCAACTACAATAAGCGACAGATGTCCCGTATCTACCCTAAGGGCACGCGTGCTGACTCCTCTAATTACATGCCGCAGGTGATCTATACTGTTGCTTTGACAATTATTTCTGGGTCACAGTTAGGTCCTCTTTTCATTTATATAGGCCAACAACCACCACCGCCAATGGTTAATGTTGTTTGAATTCCATTGTGTTAGATCAGCGATGTCTGAAACCATTAGGAAACGCAAACTGGCGAAATTAAAGTACTAAAGTTGCATCTGTTGTGGCAACCTGAATACCGAAACGTCAAATAAAATTGTATTTATCCGGCGGAAGTTCTGGAAAATCGATAATACTGCAGGAACGCCATCTCTAGGGCCTTTTAGAACTAACTAGTTAACTATTAAGCGATACATGGCGCTCAAGACAATTTTCATATTTATGTTCGGCGGAAATTATGGAAAGTTGGCAACATTGCAGAAGCGCCATCTGTACGGTCTTGTAGAACGAAGTAGTTAAGGATGTTCCGACCCATACAATGTTTTTTTTACACAGAACGCAAAAAGTATTGCACTTTAAGGCACGAATTCGTCAAAAATATTAAATATAGCCATAGTAGTTGCAGCGAAAACATATTCACAATTTCAGGTTTAATGGTTTCGTTGTAATTGCCGATTAAAAGTTTTACACCGTTAGATGGCGCTGTTAAATAAAAATCGTATTTAAATAAATTTTAACAAAACCAATAATCCTGAAAGTGTGAAATTGTTTTCGCTGCAAGTAATATGACTATATTAAACTTTTATTATTAATTCGTGGCTTAAAGTGCAATACTTTTTGCGTTATGTGTGCAAACAACTTTATATGGGTCGGAACAGCCTTAACAAGGAAGCTATAGATGGCGCGCAAGACTCATTTTAAGCCGAAAATGGATAAGGTATAAATAACGACGAGACTGGTGGAACGCTCTCTTTGTACCTTCAGAAATCAAGAAGATAACATCTCACTGAATACTGTGGTTTTATTCCAACGTCCGAGTTAACCTTACAATTGGTCCATCAAAATTTGCTTTAGAGTTTAGATTGACTGATCGACAGGACAAACATATTTTTCAAAGCGGAATTGTTTGTACCAAGAAGTGATTGATAAAGGTTCTATATAAAATTCACATTCTCAGCACTCATGACAGAGCATGTATGAATAGATGTTTATTTGTAGAGAAAGCAAAGAAAGCATGTTGTAATCGTACCATATGTTGTTCTATCATCTCTGCCTGCCGCTCCGGGAAAGCAGCATAAAAGGATCAACGAAATTCTTCACCTACTCTTTTCGACGAGGATCTGTTGTATGTTCAATTTCAACAGTGCTATTTGACTGGAGTTCAATAAATGCTGACACGAAATATTTGTCTGTTGTGCAGGTGTTCTGGAACGCGGGCTGCCAGATGGTGTCGCTCAACTTCCAGACGTCGGATCTCCCGATGCAGCTGAACCAGGGCAAGTTCGAGTATAACGGCAACTGCGGCTACCTGCTCAAGCCGGACTTCATGCGGCGCGCGGACCGCAGCTTCGACCCGTTCGCCGACGCGCCCGTCGACGGCGTCATCGCCGCGCAGTGCGCCGTTCAGGTGGGCGGAGCTCTCTGACTTTTATGGCTGATGTCGAATAGAGGCTCACCGAGTTGAGCAAGAAACCGCTTGGCGCGCGATGAAACGCCGATTTTATTCGGCTGGGCTCGGCGCGGCGCAAACTGACTCAGTTACATAGTGCACGTAGATATAGGATTCGACTCGATTCTGAGCGCCTAGTCGATGCTTCGCATTAGTGTCATGTGCCTTATAAGACAAAGACATCCTTGGTCATCACTTATGTGACCATAAATCTGTAATAATCGATGTTCTCAAAAAGTTTTGTATTTGATTATAAACCAATACATATATTGATCTGCATATTTTTATACATAAAGGTGATTCTATTGTGTGTTTTCCATATAACCTCTTATTATTGGGTTACTTGACATCCCAAAACAAGGAACTTGTTGTCATGCTGGAACGTACCTCTGTTCTAATAAAAGCAATAGATTATTTTTTGTATTGCGAGGAGTGTTCCACCAATATGCCGTATCGTTGCTTGTTGCAGACTAAGCTCTGTGGTTATCATTTGTTTAATGTGCTGGGAGGGTGTTATCCTGTGCATTCGTTTATAGAGTTGCTACGATTGACATCGGTTTGATGTGCAGGTGATCGCGGGTCAGTTCTTGTCGGACAAGAAGGTGGGCACGTACGTGGAGGTGGACATGTACGGGCTGCCGACGGACACCATCCGCAAGGAATTCCGCACACGCCTAGTTCCCGCCAACGGTCTCAACCCTGTCTACAACGAAGAGCCCTTCCTCTTCCGGAAGGTAACTTTTACTGTGGTCCGTGGCAGAGACCTCTATTTGTGAGGCATGTACGCTAAAGGATGCACATGCTTCCAAGCCATGACTTGTTTAAATACTTGAAGTAAGCTAAACTCAGTGCGGATCTAGGGTGTGGGGGCAATGTGGACAGTTGCCTCCATCACCCACTTCAGTCACCACTAAGGCTTAAGGTGGCCCATCCCGCTCAACTCCCCATACAAACAGGGAAAAAAGATCACGCACATATTACTTGCCAGAGATCCCAAATTTTGCTTAAAATAGCTTTATTTGATCGAACTAGATGTCTGATGACCGTTGGCATTGTAAAATTGTGTTTGGTTTCTAAGTTATAAGGTCGGAAATGACGGTCGGTATGATATTTGGCATTCGTGCCCAGTTACATAAAAAATGTGTGATACTAACCTTGGATTGCAAATTTTACATTTACATTACCGAATTAATTTATTGCGTGATCCGCTGTATTTTGTCGTCTGTACGATGGAGAATGCTCTTGTTCGAGTTTTACGCGCGTTTTTTACAATAACTTTGGAGGTGGATTACGCATTTTTGACTACAGCGGTCGTCGTTTTGTTTTAGCTATAAATCGTTTTGTAATTAAAATTATCGTAAATCTTACCAAATCATACACTATGCACATTGTCTCTTTTGTGGACATGTTGCATCTTCCTCATCATGGAGCATGTCTTATTCTTTGAAACAGAGAAGGTCCCAGAGCGCAACAGCACGGTTTTGTACCGTGCCCACGAATGAGTTAGTCCCGCCGGATTGGGCCACCTTAAGTATTTGGACCAGTTTAAAAGCAAGGAATGCAATTGCTGCCATGTGAGATAGAATTGGCTATTTCAAGGTCATTCAAAATCAAAATCCTCCATGAACTTGAAAACCTTCACATAACTTTTTTTTCGGCATTTGTAATTGGCTTTTTTGTGTTCTCCCTAAACAAAACCCTGTTTCCCTCCTCCCTCTTGGAGACCCTCACCTAAACTACCGAAAGCGAAAAACTCCAGCCAGAAAATAATTTCAAGCGATAACCCTCAAACTCTTCACAGTAGAATGAGGCACGTTAGATCAGCTCAATCTTGCTTCATAGACTAGAATAACGATGACATTGTCTGTGATCAGGTGGTGTTGCCAGATCTAGCTGTGCTTCGGTTTGGTGTATACGAGGAGAGTGGTAAGCTGCTGGGACAGCGCATCCTTCCACTGGACGGGCTGCAGGCGGGCTACCGGCACATCTCGCTGCGCACGGAGGCCAACTTCCCCATGTCGCTGCCCATGCTCTTCTGCAACATCGAGCTCAAGATCTACGTGCCGGACGGCTTCGAAGGTGTGTCAAGCCTTACGTTACTACTTGTACGAGGAGAGTGGAACACGTCCTAAAACTTTAGACTTTAAACTTTAGAACAGGCGGGGCTATTGGCACAAACCGTAAATAGGATTTTGTGTTTATGTTTGGTTAAATATCTTGCTTTTGTTTAGTATTATAATATCCACGGAATATTGAGGAGGCAGCAAGTGAAATGTTTGTAAATTTGTTCCAGGACCGCTGTTACCGTTTTACTTAAGACCTTTTTGCTCCGCGAATGTATAACCGTCGCAATTAGCTATCCCTTCTTAATTAATAACCAAACAACAAATCCACATTTGTTTAGTTGAATTGTTTAGTTATATGAACCTTAAAGTAATGGATCTGTGTTGGAATTCCAATACTGTTTGCAATCAAATGTTAAGTCACTTTCGAACACGGCCGAGCGCCTCACACGCACACAGTCACTAACAAAGTAGCGAGACATCACCCGGCGAGCAAAACGACGCCGCGACGCCATATTGTTTCGTAATGTTTTTGTCGTAAGTTTTATCGCTATACATGTAAATGAAACTTACCGGTGATATGAAACTCCGCCATTATGAAGGTTGTGCACCAGGCTGTCGTGTTTACACGTTATTATGGCACAGTACGGCATTACTCCTTTTCAATTTTAGATTGTATCACGGATAAGTTAATGCACCGGAACGCCGCAGAGGAGTGAATCATGCGCGTATGAAGTGAGCGGGTCCCCGCTAAAGACCGGCGCGCGAGTTCCGCCCACTTCACAATTCTTACCTCCTAATTGTTCAGTGATAATATCCCACATATCTAGGACCTGTATTCCTATATATTCCTGAATTAATACTTTATCAAAAGTGTCAGGTTTCTCCTTCACATTTCTCCTAGCCCGATTCTTCGCTTGTATTGTTTGCCATACTTTGAGCATCACTTTAATATTCACAGTATTCAACATGAGTGGCTTATCAAGTAAACGATCGATCTTTTTTACCTTAAAGGAAACATTGTAACAGTTGAAATGTCCGTGCAGACTTTATGGCGGCGCTGTCGGACCCGCGAGCGTACATGGGCGCGGCGAAGGACCGCTCCGACAACATGAAGCAGATGGGCATCGAGGAAGGCGGCGAGGATAAGAAGGTCAAGGTCGAGGAGAAGAAGGAAGGTGAGAGCGAGCCACCACGCACCTACATAATTGTACTAGTGTGTACTCATTAAATTTCTTCGGTCGATTGCTATGATAGCGCTCGCATCGTGCGGAGGTGAAACGGGTTTAGGGGACCGCAGTCCGCGCGGGTTCCAGCATGAAGGCCGGTCGGCGGGGGACGGGGTATGCCGACCGTGCAAAACATACCCGACCCTAGGATGCTACTGGATTTATGTCGTCGATGGTACATATACATACAGGGTGCAACAGCAGTCGCCGCGGTAACTTTTGGAAATTATTCTTGAAGTGTATTCAAACAAGAAGCTTAGATTATATTTTTCTGCCCATAACAGAGAAGCACCTACAAAATGGTGATTTAATTATTTAAATTTATGGAAAAAGCGACATAGTTAGATAAATTTACTTTTTTCATTGCCATTTCTTTTATTTTGTCGATGCACTAGTCAATTTGGGTGGGATAACACCTACCACCTAATAAATAAGGAACGGAACCTACAGTTTTACAATCATCACATTATAGCTAATAGCTATAATGTAATAAAAAAAATATACTGCTCTTAGAACCACTTATCCGATGTTGATGCGGTTTGTATGTTCGTATTTCTTGATTCTTCCCATAAATTATAGGCTAATTACCGTCACCTTAAATTACTTTAGGGATGAGCCGTGCGGTCAAATATTAGATAACCCGAGGAAAAGGTCAGACTTCAATGTATGTAGACAGAGCTGCTGGCGTCTACTTCACTAACTCAATTAAAATCCAACATATGGAGTCTCTTTTACTATTTGCTTATAACTTGAGAATTGCCTACCCGATTTTGATGCGGTTTGTATCTAGGTATAGCTTGATTCTACCTATCAATAATAGACTGCTTACTCTTAGATTGAATTCCCTGAGCGGTGATAAAATATAATAAATGTTAGGAAAAAGGTGCATGCATGTACCAATAAAAAATAATATCGAAAGTCTAAATGTTTGTCTCACCACTATATAGTGTACGTAGCCATTTCATCCCTTGACATTGCAATGCCAACTTTGTTTACGCAATTAATGTTATGACAGCAGTTGATATATCAAGGTAACACTCCGGAGCCAATTATAGCTGGAGCTATTTCAGTTTTATCACGTGCGGGTGGGTTATTCAACAAACTGCGCCAAGTGTCGGGACTGTTCTAACGTGCTTTGTGATATCTTGGATTTTGAAAACAAATATGGAGTTATTAAAAATATTTGCACTTCATTATAAAGGTAATCCAAAATATAGTACTATATGTAGTTACTGCCCTAATTTTCGTTCTTCATTCTATTAACATTCAAAATAAGTATTTAAAGTTAAATGCAGAACCCGTTATCCGAGTTATCACCTACACTCATGTTTAAAGGACTTCAAAGTTAAGTGAAAAAGTCAAACTTCTAGAGAAGCTTGTAAATAGTGGTCAAAGTTTACTCTTACCGCATCGTTAGTTTCTGCTTTCTCTTGTGGTTGTCAGGACAAAAGATTATTTTAGATAGTGATTGTTGCAAACAGGTGACACATCTTTAATAACACGCTGACTGTGCTGTCAAACTAACAGTGCTGTATAAGTCATGGAATGACATTTTTTGGTAATATAGGAAAATAAAATCCACTTGTCTTTTGCAATTCTGAAACGTAACATCGTTTGTTTACTTCTTCAACTTGTCAAAAAGAAACTCGTGCATGAAAACCCGGAGTCGGCAATTTCTGCTTTTGTATGCACAGAGCCGCTGATATTTGAGCCAATCACTGTGGAGTCGTTGCGTCAGGAGAAGGGCTTCGTGAAGACGGGCCGAAAGCAGCAGAAGGAGTTGGACGCGATGCGCAAGCGACACTCCAAAGAGAAGCAAACACTACAGAAGCAACAGTGCACCGCCATCGAGAAGCTCATCAAGGGCAAGAAGTGAGTGTCACTCTGCCAGGCTGCATCAGTCCGTGGCGTATAGGGCTTTAGAAGACTGACAAGGGTTTTGTGGCTTTTTCTGGCTAACAAACAGTCATAAAAATGTGCAAGATTTACTGTGAACTCTCCTCAAATTCCTAGGTAATTGTAAAAATTTGCAAGAAGTACAGTTTGGGGCGCTCTCTCTTGGGTAGGCATGGCAGCGGCGCGACATCAACACCATATTTGTTGCACTGTTGTTGGGCTACTTGAGCTCGCACATTGGTCTGCATGGTTTCGGTATTTGTGTCTCCGCACGCATTCAGTAACCTGCAAGTTCTCAAGGAAAGTATCGTGAAGCGAGGCTGCAAAGCGAGTGACTATGAGACTATTATACATGAATCTAGGCCGGATGTATTACCACGAGTTACCCAGGTCACTGCATAATAAGAATTTTCGTGAGAGTACTGATGCTAAGAGAGTGTAAGAGCACTACTGAAAGCAAGCCGCACTGACCCAGGCCAGGGCCAATACATTGTATATGAACTGGCGCACTCGCATCATGCATACATGCATAACAAGATTTTTGCTTTAAGGGATCGGCCTTAGGTTTATATGTTCCATGAAACTTTTTTCATATTTTGAAAAGATTTTCCAAATATTCCAAAACATTTGTGGAACAAAAACTGTGTCCAAAATATAAAGATTCGTAAAAATATTATAAATATGGTATTATAAATATTATAAATATATTATAAATATATTATAAATATATTATAAATATAATTATAAATATAATATTATAAATATTATAAATATGGGTTATCTTTAATGGTGAAAACCTCAATAAAATGTGACCAGTAATTTGCGAAATATTTTCATTTGAATACTGTCAAAACAGTCAATTTTCGATTAATTAAAAAAATATATCATGAATGGCAGGCCGTTAACAACCTGTATAGTTATTGAGTGTACCAAAATTATATCCTATTCCTTCCAAATGATCATAGCTCATGGTAGGAGGATCTCACCAGCATGGAACATGAATACGGTTATGACGCTTTCCCATTTTACTATGGAGCTCCAAAATTTAAAATCAATACCTTGATATTTGCAGCAAGGCAGAGCTATCCAACGACCCCACGTTCCGCAAGCTGGTGACGGAGCAGACCGTGTCGTGGAGCGAGCTGACATCGCGGCAACGCAAGGAGGAGTGGGCGGGCGCCAAGAGCCGGCTCAACGAGCAGCGCGAGCTGCTGAAGCGAATGATGGAGACCACGCAGCAGGCGCAGATGAAGCAGTTGGAGGCCAAGCACGAGAGGTGAGGTGGGAGGCGAGTTCAGGGGTGGTTCAACAAGCTGGTGGTGTAGTAGACAGTATCGTGGAACAAGTTGACCTTGCAGCAACACAAGGATTAGTGGACGGGCCCCAAGAGCCGGCGCAACTAGTAGCACGAGCTACTGAAACGAATGATGGAAAGCACACAGCAGGTGCAGGTAAAGCATCTGTCGGCAATGACGAGAGGTGAGATAGGAGACGAGCGGAGGGGTAGTTTCGCAAGCGGGTGACATAGAAGATGGTGTCATGGAGCAACCATTCATGACAGCAACGCAACAAGTGGGCGGGAGCCGAAAGCCGGCTCAACAAGCAGCGTGAGCTGTTGAATCGAATGATGGTGAGTACAGAGCCGGCACAGATAAAGCAGCTCAAGGCCAAAAACCTTAGGTGAGGTGGCGAAAGGAGAGAGTGGTTTACAAGCGTGGCTGTCACCTTGTGGTCACAAGCGTGACCACAAGGTGACGGGTAAAATGTTTAGTGAAGCCAGCTGACAATGTGATAATGTAAGGAGTGGGCCAAACAAGCAAGCAAAACAACCCCAAGAAGTTCTTGTGTGTTCTGTAGTCGAAGGAGCAGGAGAAGATACTCATCTTCGCCTGCTCCGCGGAGGCGGTGGAGGCCGCAGAGGTCCTGGCAATATGCTCTAACTCAAGCTGAAAAGAACCGCCGACTACAGGAGAGGAAGAACAACTCCAAGAAGTTCATGTGTTTGGTGTGTCGCAGGGATGTAAAAGAGCTGAACGCGCGGCAGGCGAAGGTGAGCGTGGAGACGGCGAAGGAAGTCGCCAACGACAAGACGCTCAAGACCAAGCAGGAGAAGGACCGCCGGCTGCGGGAGAAGAAACAGAACAACACCAAGAAGTTCATGGACGAGCGAAAGGTATGTCTAGTTAGGCTAGTTAGTTCTTGTTGTAGCACTTTGTCGGTCACTTAATGGGCCCCTATATTGCCATGTAGCATATCTTGGCACTTTCATGCAACCACTGAATTTCTATCTATGTCCTGACATTGAATGCTATGAATCAATCATCAAATCAAAATGTTTTTATTTCGGCGAGCATTATCGGTGGAAAAATCCATCATGCTATAGAAATAGTCAATTACAATATTAAATTTTCAAAAAGCCCTTGGGCCAACACCTTTTGGTATTTAGCCGTAGACTGAATTATTTCGCCATGTGGTTGTACCCACTCGGTGTATCGAACTTTTTTGCGAGTTATATAATTATGTCAGTCAGTCAGCGTGTTTGCGTCCACTGCTGGACATATGCCTCCAATTTTTCTCCAGTCCTCCCGGCCCTCAGCGGTACGGAACCACTGCTTTCCGCCGACGCACTTGATGTCGTCGTCCCACCTGGCGGATGGGTGGTCTTCACACACTCCGTTTTCCTGTCCACGGCCGCCAGTGCAGGACACGGTTACTCCAACGGTCGTCGTCTCTTCAGCTGACGTGACCAGCCCACTGCTATTTGAGCTTAGCCACCCGGTGTCCAATATCGACTACTTTGGTACGTTGGCGGATTGCCTTGTTACGCACCATATCCCGTAGCGATATTCCCAGCATGGCTCGCTCCATTGCTCGCTGGGCAACTTTCAACCTTTGGACAACGGCGACCGTCAGAGTCCACGTTTCACATCCGTACGTCATAACCAGGAGGACGCACTGGTCATATATTCGGGTCTTTAGATTTTGCGAGAGGTCAGACCTGAGAGCGAATTTTAGCTTTCCGAAGGCAGCCCAACCCAGTTGAATCCGTCTCTCAACCTCCTTAGTCAGTCCTTGTCTACCAAGCTGCAGAATTTGACCGAGATATATGTACTCTTCAACCTGTTCGATCACTTCTCCGTCGGGTCAAGTACCAACGAGGGCACTGGTACAGGACTCTTTTCTCCAGCACTGAACATGCGTATATCCATACCGCTAGAAATGTACCCAACAGTTTTCCAAACAGAGATACTCCAAGCGGCAACAGCTGTGGAGGAGAAAGGAGTATCGGATTTTACCATAAAAATACTCTCTGATGGCACAGCCTTTTTGCAAGCGCTGGGGAGGAAATTTTTTACCTCGGGCCTTGTTTTACAATGTCATCACGCTCTTGAGAGGATTGCGTACAAAAATAAAGTCATCCTCCAATGGATTAAAGGGCACAACAATGATGATGGAAATGATGCAGCCGATAATCGAGCTAAAAGAGGCTCAGGTACTATACCCGTAGGACCGGAGCCCATTCTCAGACCCTCGGTCAGCACTCAAAGATCTTGGCTGCATCGTCTCACGCCCGAAGAGCATGCGAGTAGGTGGGCCAACCGTCTAGACTGTAGGCAGTCTAGGGCGGCTTTACCTACCCTAAATAAGGGACTGGCCCACAAACTTATAAGCCTGGATAGGGCAAAACTTAGGAAGTTTGTGGGACTTATGACGGGTCATTGTTTGATAAACAAGCACCTGCATACATTCGGACTTACAGATAGTCCTCTGTGCAGGGCCTGCATGGAGGAAAACGAGACCGCTGAACACGTGCTTCTGCAGTGCAACGTGCTCAGCGAACGACGAAGGGTTCTGCTGCTTTCGCCCACATAGCTTGCGCAGGTCTGCAGACACCCGGGCCGCCTCGTCACCTTCATAGACGACATTGGCTGGCTAGGGTAGCAAGAATTAAGGGGGTGTTGTACGAAGGACAGCTCAACGTGGGGCCAAGTGCAGGCAGCGACCACCCCCAAACAACAACAACAACAACTTACTTATTAACTACATTAAACAGCTTTTGAGCAGGTGCCATTTTTTCTTTAATTTTCAGGGAATGTGTGTGATATCAATCAAAACCCTCTTTTTTAATGAATTTTTAACCGACTTCAAAAAAAAATTTTACAAAAAAAATAACCGACTTCACCGACTCCAAAAATAACAATAATTGTAACTACAATAATTGCAATATTTTTTTTACTTTTTAGTGCATATTAGTTGGTTTAGGAATACTTTTTCTTTGAAGCCGGTTTTTTTTGGTAAAATTTTTGTTTATCAAAACTACTAACCAAACGAACAAGTCAAATTCTAGTTTAGCTTATAATGGAAACGGCGAGGCGTCGCACCTCGCAGTGGCTGGCTGGGCTTGTAAAAAATTTCGTTTTCCTACTCCAATTAAGTGTGTGTGTTTACGCTCATGAATGGCGCTGCATTATCTGGTTTTTTAATATGTGTGAAGAGCAATATCTTAATTTTTTTGTGTGTTAATGATAAAATGCACTCCTGTCCAGATAAATACTCTTCTACAGGTTCGCTAGGGCTGAACATTCCTTAATGCGATCGTTTTGTTTTTTACATTTTCAGACGGCTACGATCAAGCAGGGGCGCGAGAAAGAGAAGCTGAAAATCACACATGACAAGCAGATGGACGAGCTTTCTAAGGATATTGATAATGTAAGTAGTTTGAGTTCCTAACTAACCTATGCTATATGCTAAAAAATTCATACTGCTTGCTGAAATAGGGACGGGACATAGGACGTTGTATGAGTAAATTATGCTGATACAGTGTTCACTCCTTTTTATTACATTTACAATCGCTCACTGGGGCTAACATTGTATATTAACTCGCCGGGTGAATAGACAAGTGAGTAAGTAAATCTGATGTTTGGTAGCATTTCGTACAATGCTCACATCAAATGAGGAATTAGACCAAGTAAACTGAAATTTACCAGATAGATTTGACCAGTGATGCGTCCAGATGGTCATTAACCAGGTTAACAGGTCAGCTGCAATGTTTCTCTTTAGCCTTCTTTTTGTAGCTCCAGCTCTCAGTATGTTAGGATGTGTGTCAATATGTCCCTTGCATCTTTTAACCCTTTATAAAACCGTTATAAAAATATTAATTAATTACAAGGAAAAATCATGCACTAAATTAGTACTAGTATCTTTTCGTCCAACCCTTTCTCACTTGCCATTAATGTACTTGCTGCTTTTAGTGTTCCCAGATATTGAGGAATTCTTCATTTCAGTCCATATATCACAGCCTTTTGACTTCTTATTTTGAACCAATTTAGTATTGTATAGATATTATTCATGTAACAAAAAGAATGTAAGAAAATTGCAAAAGAAAAGTTTTGGTACATCCCATCGATTCCTAATTCAAAATACCGCTCTCCGAAAGTTAGTTAGTATTCACACACTGTAAATACAAAAACATTTGGCAGTATTTTGGATATAGGTTAATATACTTGTTATATATTTTTTTATTTAAAGTAATAATTCTGTGAAATTAAAAGATATTGTCTGTACTTAAAGTTGTTGCTCACATGTGGTTCTTGTTCACAGTTAATCGAGATGTACAAGCTGGAAGAGTCCGATTTTGACATAGGCGCCAAGAGCGAGTTCTTTGCATGAAAGTATCCGGAGATCGCCTCCCTGCTGGAGCAGATCACTTCTGGAGACAGCGGCGGCTCGTAGGCTTGCCTCGGATGCGGTCCAGTGTATGAACACTTTTGTACCATGTGTCGATCTCATGTTAAGAAATGAATTCCATCTTCCGTAAAACCTAGTATAGGGTCACGGTAGCTACCTAGGACCAACGCCCAGACATAAGTCTATTTTTGGGACACATTGGGGGTTGAGTTGTATGGCGGTAGCTGGAACTGAAAAGGTGTGTTTGTGCCTGATAAGTAGGTACAAAGTTTCTGCCATTCCTGAAGGAAAAGAAGGGATGTGAAACTGGATAATTTCCATAGTGGACCTGAACTATGGTTAAATCGACTTCAGCCACAGTAAATAACTCATATTTACGATAAACAATATCAACAATTGTAATACATAGAAGGTACCGACTGTGCTGTCTAACCATCGCTTTTGGTTTTGAGCCCCTACTGACAGCTGCGCTACGGGGGTCATGAAAATGTGTACCTGCTTATCTGGCAAATAGTACAAACATTTCAAGAGTTTAGATATGTATATTGTCAATTTGAAATATACTTAATACAATTCAAAGCAAAGACTAAGCAGTGAACTAAACACCACCAAAAAAATTTTTTTTCTCGTCCAAGCCGTAAAACCTAACGTGTATTCCTGTAATGATTCACAAAAGAGTAAGTACGAGGTGGTTGAAACCCTCAACACCTTTCTTGGGCGAGTCCACAGGTCGTTACATCTTGTCATAAGATAAGCTACTATTAGACGAGTGGTAACTGGGAAGACAGGTGACTAAGTTGGTCTTACCTCAATTTTAAATGCATGGCGAACCGTCGCGCAATGGTGGAGCTGTGGTTTTCTATGCAGGAGTTTGGAAACTCAACCCGAAACAGCATAGTCTGGTATTGCATACCTCATCTAAGACGTGAGGTACACTTATTATTCCCATGGGCCTTCAAAGTTTTCCAGGGGCTGCAAAAAACCATGCCGGCCGGCCAAGTGCTTCTTCACACCATGTTTGAAGGACCCCAAATTTCATTTTGTTAAAATACCTCGGCAGTAAGTGCATTCCACAGTTTATTGAACCCACGGATGAATATATTAGGTATGTCGCACATTACCTATAAGATGCAAAATATTCAATTACTTTATACCAGCCGATTTAATTTTTAATAATATGCAGTTAATAATATATAACAATAAATTAATATATAAATAGGTAATTCCTAAGCATAGATTATCATTAGTATTTATTTTGATTATTTAAAATGTAATGCATGCATTACATTACATACAAAAATATTTTATGTGGTTCCACTGACAGCCTTTATTCCATATATCCATGAGTGGATCAAAAAATTAACGAATACTTAACGAAATTGATGCGCCTGGGTAGCGGTAGATTTGAGAACTGAAGAATTTCGGCCTTTCCTCGTGTTACAATGTATCTATTAAGTATAATAAGTAAGAATAATAATAGGTAGGTTTCCTATAGTTCTGTGCATTATAACAACGTTCAAGATACGGGTATAACATTGTTGCTATCGGGTTGCAATCTGTTTGAAGTTCGGTGAATCCGGACAACAGACATGGAACAAACCTTACTTATTAAAATAAATGTAGTTCAGTAAATGTTATGATATTAATTATTCATAGATGTAGATAGACAAATAATATTTCTCAAATGTGACCATACCTACGACGAGACCCAAAATATTGTGTTGGTACCCGTTAGATAGTTTTTTGGATGTAATGTGTATAATCACATATGATCATGTCTTTATACTGACCATAAAGAACAAAATCGAGATACCTATCGATCATATAACTTCGTCGTTCCATCATTTAGCTTTCTTTGTGTTTAGATAGGGTACGTACAATATAATAAGGAAAGCCAACATTTTACTTAATCGCTAGAGGACCAAAAAATTTATAATATCTGTTTGTTGATACTAACTATACTGTTTTAAAAAAAAACTGTATTCATTTAAGAATTCTACAGATGTTTATCCAGAGATATTTGTATGTTACATGTATTATAAAATTATGATTAAGGCGGTTTTCACACTTAACTTCAACATGTAAGTTTTTGTGAAAACAGCCTTCATCGTCACCATAAGATCACTTCAACCCGGCGAATTTATCTTTTGCCAAGACAATCTCCCATCACACCCGATGCTGTAAATATTATCAATGCATAGTTAATTATTCAGGGCTGCATTAAGGATATTCTAGTCACTAAAGTTTAGTTAGCGTGATATGATATCCATACCGAATATTGAGTATTAAGTTAATCATTACTGTGGTTACAAATATCTACTATTCAATTAAGAAATTGTCAATAACATTGCCAAATATTGGTGAAGTGTAATGTTAGTGTTTGTTACAAACTTAAGAAGAGTGTGGTTTATCTAGGTATTAATCTTATTTACTTTAAGGGGATTCCAAACCTGTCCCATCGATGCAAAGTTGGTTCTATACAACACACAAAAGGAAATATACTTAGGGACACTAATCCATACTAATATTATAAATTCAAAAGTAACTATGTGTGATACTTTTGAGGTTACCGCGGTCGTTAGACATGTTTGAAAAATGTTACGGCTTTTCACGCGGCAGATTTTCACGCCTAAACCGCTTAACCAATTTTGATTCTTGTCTGAGATTGGCTTACCACAGTTATTTTCCTCGGTCCTTTTTGCCGACGTTTCGAACTGTCCGGTGCAGTTCATTTTCAAGGCGAGTGCGTGCGTGCGTGCGGCTGGGCGCACGTTTGACAGCCCACTGTCTAACTTTGGTAAGCCAATCTCAGACAATAGTTTAAACACCCACAGAACACTCAAATCAGTTACAATTTTGATTAATTTCCGCTAAACCAATAGAGATACTCTAGACCTTGGAGAAGAACAGGCTAACTTTTGTAACGAAAACTAAACTCGAAGGGGGTGAAATAGGGGAAGACAGCTTGTATGGGGGACTCATATAATATCCAGGAAATAATTCGGCCCGACATCGGTCCAAAAGGGCTTTTACTCGAGTGGACCCGGGTACCTCAGCTAGTTAATATAAATTTTAAATTTAGCCATAGAGGTTGTTACACTTTACGTGGAATTCGAACCGCGGCCAGCCTCAACGGTTGAAAATGGTCACCCATCCAGAACCTAACCATGCTCAGAGGTGCTTCCCCAGCTTAACGATTCGCAAGGTGTCGCACACTGAGCTACAGAGGCTGACAACATTCTGACAAGACTCAGTGTTGATACTTAATTAGTGCCTCAAAGTACATCCCTTTTTATGTGTTGCATACAGAACCAACTTTAAAATCACTGCATAAAACAAACAACCATTTAAGATCACAAATCTGTTTGATATGAAACATTTTAATGCTTAGCAACTTTTGATTTAAACTAAAACCCTATTTAATCAATAGAAATGTCTAACGTATAACATAAATTAAATATGCTGAGATAAATAGACGTAACTGAAACCAAAGACTTAGATGAATAGATAAGCCTTTGAAACCCAAAACGCGTCAAAAGTTCTAATAAATGTATGTGTCACTTCACGTACAGGTCCTATACGAAAGCACAACTTTGGTATCATGACATGAAATGTTTTGAATTTCGGCTTGTATGGCGACGATTCATGTATCAATTTAGATCTCTGACTGAAACTAAATCTAACGAAAAGTAGTAGTTTCTTACGTCACTTTAAAAAATATATATTATTTAGTTTTATTTTCGGTTAGTGTTAGTTCCAGTTGCGACTATTTATTTCAGCCCTAGCTAACTAACATTTCTATTTTGTACTAGTACCAGAACTGTGCTATTCAAAGATGGCTTGGAAAAGTTTCCCCTAAATTTGGTTAAAGATGGTAATCGATGCACTTGAATCTTGTCCGAGATGAACTAAGGAGTGCGACGAAACCTGTCTACCCAAATAAAACTTATATAAATTTAAAACAAAAGATTTGAAAGTAGGGCCACTTTCATATAATATATATTTAGGAAACAAATAACTCTCCTACTGCACCTTGTTTTAAATGTACTTAATCTAAATTGTGTGGAAATACATAACCTTTTTAAATTGCTATGAGAAAAATATTTAAAAACAATATCTTACACATTATTCAGTTAAATATATTATACTTAAGTATGTAAAATCCTAGTATATAATGTTGTGTAATACATAGCTATGATACCTAATTATATGATAGTTTACATAGATATAAGGTTTCAAAACATAGTGAGAATACTTTTAAGATTTATTTTGGCTAGATGTTTCATTGTTGCTGTAAGTTTAAAACACATTATGATAGTTCAAAACTATTTAATATAAAATGCACTTAGTGTCTTCAAAATGTATCTATAATTTTAGAGATAATAATAAATTAATGATGAAAGAAATTTATTTAGGGTATACGATTTTACTGTTCAACTTTGAAGTTGTTTGTGTGACCTTGATTCATAAATGCAATATCAATACAATTAAAAAGTACCTCATAGGGTATTTCAAGAAAATGGCCTATGGTGTAGAGTTTTTAAAATGCTTAAAATACATTGAATATATTAATTTGTAGAGGATCTAGTCCCATAACCTTCATAGACGTCTAATCTGTTCCGAGGGAGGTTCAGTTCTTTGCTAGATAAAATATTTTCCTACCTGTGCCGCCGTGGAAAGATTATTTTGACCAATTAAATGCCTGCTTTAGTACGTAATAAGTCCTTTCTGCGGCGGTGCATGGCTCAGTTGGTTTATGAAATGCTGTATATAAAATAACATTTTTATTTCTAACAATATGGTATTGTAACTTCAACCATTACCTAGATGCAAAGTGAGATAATGTTATAAATTAAAAATGCAGTTAGTGTAAGGTTAGATAAGAATTTTAGGTACACTAAGGTTTTCATGAAAATGTTAGATCTTCATACAATAAATACATGAAGGTATTTAGTGTTCTGTTTGCGTCACATTATTTAAAATAAGTGTATCAGTATGGGCATAAGACACACTGCTGATTTACAATATAAATAATTACAAGTGTAAGATTTTGTCATTGTCCAATAATCTTGATGCCGGATCTATTGAACGCAATCACAATGGGGATCCAGCTTTCTAGCCAGGGGGGTTATATAGTCGATCTAGACCCAGCCCAGGGGTTTATGACCCCAACGACCGATCCAAGCCTGGTGGTTTAGTCGACCAGGCCCAGCCCGGGGGTGTCAAGAAACCCCATTCGAAAATACCCCCAGTATTTTCTCCTTTTCGTTTGTGTAAATGCTACTTTAGCATGCATACATCCATCAATAGAATTGATTTTCAGGTTCTTCGTGACATTCTAAAATGAAAATAAAGAATGGGCATTTTCATAATCTGCTTAGCTACCAGAATATTTTTCGGTTTAAAAGGTTCGAGTTTTATCTTGTACTCTTAATTCGTTATTTCACCCTTATCGGTGTTGCCAATGTATGTTTTTTATTCTTCCCTTATAATGTTTGGATAGCATTCGGAATATGTCCCAGATTTACGTCATCGACTCGTAGACCTGAATGTACCGCACCTACTATTTCAAAAGCCTGTATATTACCAAAAGGTTTTTCATCACTTTTAACTGGACATTGACAAACATTTTGAATGGACAATACTTTACATTTAACTATTAAAATACATTTGTCTTTTTTTACATTAAATTTTTCTACCATCACAAATTTGTAAAAATACATGTATTTTTGTAAATCTTAAATATGTATAGCAACACAAAATACCACTGCACATTTTTCATCACAGCGTGTAGAAGAATCTTGTGGCCAATACCAAAGGAGATAATGTTTTAAAAACTTACGGTTTCCCAGTGTACGATGCTGATTGCCGACATGTTTCGCCTTAAACAGGCATTATCAGGTGACAACAGCAACAATATCACGATATTATGTAGTTTAAAACATGGCAAATGGTCTAGCAACGTTCAAGCTGAGATGAATAGTCGTAACTAAAACAAAACTAACTAAAATACTTAAACGAAACTAACTAGAAATGTCACTTTGGACACTAGTTAGCATTACTTTTAGTCAGTCTAAATCGCAGCGACTATATCAACCTCAGAGTTGGCTATGGGTGTCAGCTGAGGTTATTCTAATTATAGGATTGCACCTAGTCTCCCTTGTTAAGATCGGCCCGTAAGCATAAAACAAATTATGCTCCTAATACAAAGGTACTTGACATTCTGGATCTAATATTAGCCAATGAATATCTGTGTCTGCACCTTTTTGTTTTTTTTTTAACCAAAACTAAGTTAAAAAAAATGTTCATCAAAATTTTTCAAATTATTTTTTCTGTAGTTTAGCACAGGAAACATTTCGTAAAAAAACCGGCCAAGTGCGAGTCGGACTCCCACACGAAGGGTTCCGTACCACCGTTCAAGATTTAACACGAAAAAATCACGTTTTTTGTATGGGGCCCCCCTTTATTTTGTATTATTTTTTTATGTTACCTATTTGTTGTTATAGCGGTAAAATAAATACATATTTTGTGAAAATTTCAGCTGCCTGCCTATTACGGTTCATGAGATACAGCCCTGTGACAGACGGACAGACGGACAGACGGACGGACGGACGGACGGACAGACGGACGGACAGCGGAGGCTTAGTAATAGGGTTCCGTTTTCACCCTTTGGGTACGGAACCCTAAAAAACAAACATGTGCAGATACAGATGTTATTCATTGCCTGAATTCCCTTACTTACTATTATACCAAACATCAAGTATATGAAAAGGGTAAAGTAAAAAAAAGGGGTTTTTAAATGATAAGCAAACTACGTTTGTATAGGGAGCATAATGTTCTGATGTTTGCGGGCCTACCTCAAATTATATTTCAGGTTCATATTATTATTTTTTTTGTAACCATCACTGCTATGATGTATTTCTGGTTTCACGAGCTAGTTATGAGATTACGAGCGGTTACCAGATTGTCAATTACTATGCAGTTGTGTGGGCAGAAACGATGTGAAATGTATCAGGCAAACCATAACTGCCCAATAATTTAAGAGTAAAAATTACTAGAAAAATTTGTGCCGAACATAGAGCAAATTGAAGCACGTAAAAATGCCTTATATCGTGAAGTAAATTTATAGAATTTGCATAAAACCCTTTTTTTGTTACTTAACACTTTTTTTGTTACTCAACACTTTTTTGCTTTACTTAGAGATGTCTCTAAATTTATAAATCGTATAATTCACTACATATTAAAATTCTATGCTTCATATACACTAATGGGAAATTAGAACTTTTACATGACTGTACACAGGGACAAAGGGATGCACATACTGTATGTGTAGACATACTATTACGAGTATTTTCATATTTAAACCCACCAAATTCGAACTATATAGTGGGCACAAGTGTACCTTTTAAGAGTTATTGGATTTGGTCACAAAGTAGGTAGTTATCACATAAATCTATTTGCAACAATCATATATAAATTCAATATCTAAAGAATAAACTTGTATTCAGCAATAGTGTAACCGTAATCATAAGTCGAAAAACAAGTAAAGCATATATTCTAAATTCGTTGTATTGTCTGTAGATTGATTTAGGATGTTTGGCAATTTTAGGAAGAACTTTATTCTCTGAATGCCAAACTTCAAACTGTTAATGAAATTGTGTATTATAATAAAACCAACAACAAAACTTTAATTATTTATTGACACATCACTATATTCACATTACATATTTATTTAAACTATAGTTGTACCTTATCACTTGAAATAAAATGTTATAAAACTTTAAACTGAATCTTATTTTACACTTTTGATCTTCTTCCGCTCTCGGTAGATGGACATCTGTTGTACTGAAAAATACAACCAAAAGTATTGTATGTGTAGATTCATAGATTTAAGATAACATCTCCTGATAACCCAGAACTCCTGTTCCACAAGTCGTAAGTAATTGAGATTCTAATACAAATAAATCAAATAAAAATGTTTCAATGGTCTCCTTCCTAAATGGAATTGTGCATTAAGGTGGCCCATCCCGCTCATCTCCCCATACAAAAGGGGAAAGAAGATCACGCCCATATTTCTTGTCAGAGATCCAAAATTTTGCTCAAAATAGCTTTACTTGATCGAACAAGATGTCTGATGACTATTGGCATTGTAAAATTGTGTTTGGCGTCTAAGTTATAAAGTCCGAAAGTTCGAATTTTTCGCGCGCTTTATACATTAACTTTGGAGGTTGATTACGCAATGATAAAGTAAGAACATCTTAAAAAGATTAGTCATCAGACATAGCCTATTTAATCAAGATTTATAATCTATTTGGTTTTTGTTAGATTTTTGACTACAGCGGTCGTGGTTTACTTTTAGCTATAAGTAGTTTTGAAATTAAAATTTTCGTAAATCTTACCAAATCATACACTATGCACATTGTCTTTTTTGTGGACATGTTGCATCTTGCTCATCGCGGAGCCTGTCTTATTCTTTGAAACAGAGAAGGTCCCAGAGCGCAACAGCACGGTTTTGTACCGTGCCCGTGAATGAGTTTAGCCCACCGGGTTGGGCCACCTTAAATGTAGGTCCCTTTCTTCCCTCCCTATATGGTAGGTTTATATACCGCTTTGATTGTTACCAGTGCATTCAATAAAAGAAAATGACAGTGTTAAGAGCATCCTCATGCCTAAACATTTTGGACGAATTTTTGCAATTAAAACGAGATAGCTAGAGCCCGACTTTGCTTAGTTAGAGCAGCTTGAAATAATTCTTTCTAAATGTGACCAACCCGCATAACGCGTAAAACTGGTTTTTTTATTGTTTCGTTAAATAAATTGGAAAAAGTTAAACATGTTCTTCGCTGAATGGGTAGATAATGTTAAGACCTTTGAAATGGTATTGATTTAAATATTAGTTAATATCAATATAAGCCGCAAACTTGAAAAAGAATATATTTGAGAACTGACTTAAAAAAAAAATTCCATGCATAAAATATCAATTTCTGTAACATTTTTCTTTCTGTTTTGGTAGAACGTTAGCTGGAATTATACATGTTTTTTTTTTCATGTTCTCATTCCATAGAGATCAGGAACTTAACGCAATCAAACCATTCGATTTGGCTCTAGCATAGTTTTTTGACATGACAAGAAGCATACGTAAGTGAACAGAATGTGTTTATTTTTTAAATTAAATAAAATCGAAAAATCAGTTTCATAACAGCGTCGGTAGATAACTCTGAAATATAAGTTGACCATTGATTTGTTACACTTTAAGATGCCTAGATACTGTTTACTTTCATGGTTCATAGAAGGTAAAAACTTTTAAAACGAGGATATTTTCACACAATGTTCAAACCTAGCAATACTTTTTTACTAATCACATGGTCAAAATGATAATGAATTTGAGTATACAATGCATGTGAACTCACTGAAGGGGTCGAAACGTATTAGTTCCAGCTTGTCAGCGAGACGCTCGCGGACCGCATTAAATGTGTGTCCCGTCACCACACTCTCCATCATCACCTGAATGGCCCTGTCAAATGTTGGAACATACAAACATGAAAGCACTTACCAATACTAAACATAGTTTTCCAACCCAAAGTTGATTAGAATAGTCCATAACATTGGTATGGGTTAGCATTGGGTTTGCTCGGTCATCAAATAGAGGGCTCTGGATAAGTACAATTTCCCCAGTGAACGAGTTCGGTCTTTTAGTACCTACTATTCGATAATTTAGTACACTACTTTATGAAGGAGCAAAGTCACAGAATAAGTAATAGTGCTCCGCAATAATAGCGAAATTCGGAACTAGTCTCTGAAATGATAACATAGCTGCTTACAATTTTGAGTCTTTGAATCGTCCGTAATAACATATTTAAAAAAAATATATTATTAAATTACTAATATGTGCTTTACTGGCCATAGTGGATTCGAGCAACTTGTTTTACACCTACATAGATGGCCATATTTAGACCAGACTATTACGCGTTGCGTAATGTGCGTTCAGAAATAACAAACGATGACCGAATAAACAAAGCGGAGACAGTTTGGCTGACCGAGAGAACCGATTTGGACGCAAGCAACTCATCTCGCTCACTCGTTCATGTAAGCTTCACTACGTTCCTCCGTTCACTCCATACAAATGATTAGATGTCCGTGTTCGATTAAGCTGAGCGATAGGGAATCGTTTGTTTTAGTACAGTAAAGAGAATTGCTTCCAGATAGTACATGGTACACATATGACCCAAGACCTCCTCTAACTAACCTTACCTACACCAACACGAAAAGATTTTGGAACATAAAATGTTTCAGAGAGTGAACTACTGCTTGTAGTTGCTGGAAGCTAAGATTATGAATCCACTATGAATTAAGGTTATTTTCAAACCGTCTTACTAATACACATTTATCCCATCGATATTACTCCGGTATTTCTTGCCGTCCGGTACTTCTAGCTAGAATAATACCGACGGTTGAAATGTTTATTATTAAGGCAGAAAGATTATAACATTTTATTATTTTAGGTTAATGATCTACAAATTCGAGTAAAATAATGAAATTAAATACTCACTTGGTCTTTGCCTTTTTCAGCAAAACGTTAGTAAGGAACATTGCTTTCGGGTGACAAAAGAAATATTCCCAAGTTCAAATTATCACAAAAAATGTTGATGCGACGAACAGCTGGGCACTGGCAGAAAATTTTAAAAGCACAGATCATAATTTCGATCAAAAAAATGTTCGTTGACAGTTGTCAGTTGACCACAGAATAAATGAGTTGCCCGCAGAGCGAACATGGAACCCGCACCCGCTGCCCGCGAATAAAGCGCGAGTTGAACGCACTCTCTGAGAAACTGTCGTCGGAGGTGAAGGCCTTTCGTGTTACCACCTGGGAGAACCTAATCGACCCGGTGGGTGAGAATGAAACCAGCCTTTACCATTTGAACCGACAGTTGACTCGCAGCAGGGATCCGATCTGCCCACTGATGGACAGCACAGGCCGCCGCTTCTTCTCCGCCGATGGACGCGCCGACATCCTGGCTGCCTACTTGGAAGTACAGTTCACACCACACCAAGCCGCCACTACAGTGCCTATCCTGGAGCACCACGCTGCTGTCATAGCCAAAGTTGAGGAATTCCTGGCAGCCCCACTTCCACTGCTCCGGGGCGACCTGTACATCTCCCTGTCAGAGCTGGCGAAGGCTGTCACTCGCCTTCCCAAGCGAAAGGCGCCCGGACCAGATGGGATCCCAACAATGGCCTTGCTGCAGATGCCTAGAAGATCCTCGGTCGCATTGACCAGGATTTTCAATGGCATCCTCCGAACCGGACACTTCCCGGCCGCATGGAAGACTGGAAAGGTCATCGTCCTCCCCAAGCCCGGCAAGGACCGCCGGCTACCTGCGAGCTACAGACCCATTACGCTGCTGTCCCACATTGCGAAACTCTTCGAGCGCCTGCTACTGGGGAGAATCAAGCCGCACATCCCATTACGTGACGAACAGTTTAGCTTCCGCAGTCAGCACTCCACTACTCTCCAGCTCACGCGTGTTCTGCACCACCTGGCAGTTGAGCGTAACCATGGCCGATACACCGTGCGTGTCTTTCTCGATATCGAGAAGGCATTCGACCGTATATGGTACGCGGGGCTCCTGCATAAGCTGCTGGACACCACCACTCCACGTGCAATCCTGAGGATAGTAGCGTCCTTCCTCGAGAGACGTCGGTTTTATGTCTCGGTGGAGGGACATGACTCACCCACGCGGCCGATCATGGCAGGCGTGCCACAGGGCAGCTCCTCTATGCGGCCTACACTAATGATATTCCCACCCTGTAAGGGCATCTACAGGAGTAGAAACAGGACGTGACGCTCGTGCTGTTTGCGGACGACAGCGCGGACTTCGCCTCATCGCGCCGGGCGGATATAGCTGCCTCAAAAATGCAGCGGTTGCTGGATCTGCTACCTGAGTGGCTGGACAAATGGAGGATGGCCGTTAAAGTCGGGAAAACGGCCGCCATCGTAACTGGCCAACAGCGCACATACCCACGCAACCTGCAGCTCCGAGGTCAGGACGTAGAGCGGCAATCCTCGGTACTCTACCTCGGCTGTACCATCGACCGGTCACTACGCATGACGCCTATGGTGGATCATGTCATCCGACAAGCCAAGGCGGCACGCGCTCTCCTGAGACCGGTCATCTCATCAAGACTGCCGTTGCGAGCGAAGCTGAGGATCTACAAAACGTACGTCCGCTCGCGACTCACCTATGCAGCCCCAGCAAGGTGTGTTCTAAGCTCAGCCACTCAGAGGTTCACCTTTCGTAGGGTTAATTCCACCTGGGATGATACATACCATCGCATTGAAGGAATGCATAATCGGGGCATGAATATTGTCGTGTTTTAGATCCATTTGAATGTGGAAGTGTCATTGCGGGAAGATCCTGGTGAACCTGGTACTCTTCGACAGCCTCTTCTGGTGATGACAATCGTTGGCCACGTATTGGTCAAAACATTTTGGGAACAGAATAATGTCACAAGGTGCCAGGTCGGGACTGTATGCAGGATTACTCACAAGTTCTACGTTTTTAACCTTTGAAAATTCGTATGTCTGCATGGCCGTCTGAGAACTGGCATTGTTGTGATGCAAGATGATGCTGCGTTTACTGTTATTTTTACGGAGTTCGTCATTTACTTCCATCAAACAGATGGTGTTATACAAATCACTATTCACAGTCTCCAAAGCAACAGTCTGCATGCCTGTCTGTTTCATTTTACGGCGCACATCATTTATCTTTTTGTTGCATAAAGCTGACCATCACAAAATTAGTCACAAGATTGACGCGATAGTCGCCTTTCATAGTGTTTCATCGCCAAAAGCAGTTTGAAGCCGAGCAAGGCTTTGTAAACTGTCAAATTACACTTAAAATCGTATAAAATCATACTACGAAAATTTTCATAAATTAATACCATGGTGATATAGACACGCATTTTTTTAAATGACGCCACAATGCAAAAACAAGTGACAGCAAGACAAAACAAACAGGACAAAACAGCCTAAGAACCGATTGCACGAAGAGAGGGATAAGTAAACAATGATCAAACACGTCACTTTTAGTGAACCGCATAGAGTTCCTTCCATACTCTCTATGCAAAGTGACGTGTTTAAGTTGATGAGATTTAGATTTTTTGCTCTTTCGTGCACTCGGCCCTATGCGTTATAATACCAAAATATTTAATTATTTTTCGATATTTTTCAGCTAAGTGGGCAGTTCCGAAAACTTATGGTGTGCCCTATGTATTATGTATCTAAAACGACATGGAGCCGAGTACCGCAGCTAGTTTATTAATAAAACGTATTATGTGGGTAACGTATTCACTGGTGAATCACAGTTGAAAATCTCCTGAGTAGACCCGCAGGCCGATCACCCAATACGCCGCAATGATTTTGACTCAAACTTGCTACGCGTTGCAATTGGATTGAAGCCCCTTGCCCGAGAACGGTCGTTTCCTCTTAATTGTATACACTGGAAAGAGAAGGAATTCCTAAGTCCCTTTTACTCTATGGTTGACTTCAGCATGACAGAAAGAGATCTCAAATTTGTCTCTATTTCCAGTGTATAGATTTCAGACAAAACGACCGTACTTCGCTAATGTAAAATACCGGTCGACTGATCTGTCTGTCAGTGGGCTGTAACTCAAGAAACGTAATAGGTAGGCAGCTGACATTTTCACAGAGTTCACTTCAGAGTTCATTTTCATATTTCCACGATAACAAAACAAAGCAATGTTTACTAAACAAATTAAAACGAATACAAAAAACGTGTTTTCAATCTTTCAATATTTTACGATGGTTTGAAACCCTTTTTGTACGAGTCCGAATCTCACTTGGCCGTTTTTTTTTTCAAGTTATACACGCTCAAAATGTTCAGCGTTATCTCTGCTGCCAACGCTATATCTGAAAAGCTTAGCGAAAGTAAATACCAAACTGAAGCTACAGTCTAGCGATGGGTCGTTCGCCAGATTTTCGCGCCCCCGGTCTGACCGAACGACCCAGAAATTGAACAGGTCGTTTTGACCCTCTCGGTAATCTTCCACAAAAAATTTGAATGAGCATAAATAAAAGGTCATTTTGCCTTTGTTCCGAAATTTTATCGAATCAGCAAAAAAAGGTCGTGCACATTCCGTAGTGGCCGATTCAGGTCGAACCCTTTTGAAATGTTTATTGAATGTGCTAAAAAAAAGGTCGCGCGTCCAAATGACCCGTTCGTTCGTTACGGACAACCCCAGAATTTTGACCTATTTGCGACCCGGATCTTTTGTCGCGTTCGCGACCCGGTTCTTTTCACACGGGTCGCAAAGACACTGATCTTTGCAAACAAATGACCCGTTCGTTCCCTTAGGACGACCCAGATCTTTTGACAAGGGTCGCAAAGACATGGGTCTTTGCAAACCACAGACCCGTTCGGTCATTCGCTGTAGGCGACCCGGGTCTTTTGACCCGTTCATTCGCGAACGACCCATCGATACAGTCCATTTTTGACGATCCTGTGATTTGTATTCTGTGCGTCGCAAGTTGCAAAATTTCTGTGCTCGCCTGTGTGCACTTATGAACTGAACACGAGAAGCTCTCACAACGAATACCGCGAGCAGTATATCTACTCAGAAAAGCGAAAGCGAGTTAGTCACAGATGAAAGTGAAACGCTTTCGCACGACTTCATCAAACATAAATCATCAGCATTGCCCTCGAAATAGAAAAATTAGAAAGAGACAACACTAGGGTGAGTCGTGGCTGTCATTTCATGAGTACGAAAGCGTCGTGACTCACCGGCGAGTCACCGGTGACAAACAGGTGAGAACTCAAGAGTAGACCCCACGCTTTCATCTGTGGCACCAAATAGAAAGCAGAGAGTATAAAATATTTATTTGTGATTTATTTCATGTATTATTTTTGTAGTCCAGGATATTTGTTTGTTAGATTAACCGCCAAATTCGCGTTTTTCACGGTATCTTTCTAGCAAAAAGTATTGTGATTTAAGCTGAAAGTACCTAAGGAGACAATGGATTCAATACCAATCACTTTCAAGGAAATAATCCCTGATCACAATGCACTGGAGAAATGGAGGGAAATCGTGCTCAATACAGGTTATAATAGCTCTATTTATTTGTGCCTTGAACAACCATAGAAGTGTTCGTTAACTTAATTCGCGGTAACCCCCTGCCTGGCTAGTGATTGTAGATGTATCAACCATCCACATTTAAATCTAACCTCAACGGTCAGCCTACCGGATGATCTGTCAGGCAATGATAAGAGAAAGAAAAAAATATTTTAGACAATTTGATTGGTGAAGGTGTGGAGTAATGCTACTTGAAAATTTTAATAATTTTATTAAAAATCAACGCTTTCCTTTAGTTTGCCGTATAACATTACTTCACAGGATTTGTTCCTTATAAGCGAAAACTAACTAACTTAGCGACACTATCGACTGATGCAAAATCAACGAGTTTGATTTACGGCTAGAAAAACAATGTTTTCAAAAATCTAATGATACAGTTTTTCGTTTTCATCAAAATCGGCCATATGACTCCTGTCAGGGTTTTTTGCTGTTTCTTATAATTTCGGATTTGACTCTGAAGAAACACCTGAAATTCAACCTGTATAAGGTAAATAAGTTTAAATGTTAGTAAAGTGTGAACAAGCAATAATTGTATCGTAAGTTTATACATTTCATTTCTGCCATCGGTCAATGCAGATCAGGCAGGAAATGCACACATTCACTTTCGACTCTCTACTTTGGGAAACTATTATTTCCCCCCCCCCCCCCCCCAAAAGGTTTGGCTTTACCAAATCTTAAAATCACAATCGCAATAATTACTTGAATGACTTGATTGTTTTATGTGTGACTGTACTGAGGACATAGTGATTCTTGGGCCGACCCTTCCTTTCTCTTCGACTAGTCGACCTTTCACATGACCTTAATTTCGGACGCCTCTATTACTTCAGGTGATGGAATTTGTTCTGAGCAAGATATGTTTCGATGCTTTTGCTGTAATCTGCATTGATTTATTGAACAAATAATAAAATTCTTTAAAATACTTGATTGGTCACGGATTACCCTCGTATGCCATGACACATTATTTATTTTATACAATCAAACTGGGCAGGAAAAAGGACAAAATAAACGATTTATTTATAAATAAAGAGGTATGTTTTAATTTTACTTTAAAGTACTTTAAAAAATTAGGAAAGCACAAATCAGCCATCGTCCCCTTAAACCGCTTCAACGCCCCCCCAATTTTCTCTGAGGTCTTTACCGCCCCCCTGCAGGCCACTAGCTTCCCCAAAGGGGCGTTATCGCCCACTTTGAGAAAGACTCCTCTAGATCCATTTTATAGGGTCGGTGAACAATAAAAACCGGCCAAGTGCGAGTCGGACTCGCACACGAAGGGTTCCGTACCATCGTAAAAAAAACCAAAAAAAACACGTTTTTTGTATGGGAGCCCCCTTTAATTTTAATTATTTTGTAATCTTACCTATTTGTTGTTGTAGCGGCAAAATAAATACACACTCTGTAAAAATTTCCGCTGTCTACCTGTTACGGTTACTGAGATACAGCCCTGTGACAGACGGACAGACGGACGGACGGACGGACGGACGGACGGACGGACGGACGGACGGACGGACGGACGGACGGACGGACAGCGGAGGCTTAGTAATAGGGTTCCGTTTCCACCCTTTGGGTACGGAACCCTAAAAATGGGTTCCAGGGATCCTTTAAATATGGTGTGAAGAAGTACCTGGCTGGTCGGCATGGTTTCGCAGCCCTCATGAAAAGTCTAAAGCCCAGGGGCATCGTCGGGCACCTCTTATTTGAGAATGTGGCGTACGCCATATGCCACGCATATGCATAAAAAAGAACATTGTATATACTATTTTTTTTTGTGAAACAAACAAAGCAGTAATAAATAATTATGAAATTTCATAGAATATAGACAAATTCAAAGAATTTTTAAATACGACGGAATTGTTGAATGAAGCCTAAGCCAAGTCCTAGGACTGATTAAATTGTCAGCAAAACATTGATGCATGAATAGTACTAAATAAATGAATACTTTGGTGCTAGCTAAGTTAGTAATGATGAAGTGCGCGGCAGCTTCGCACTACTGCAAAACGAAATCATTATCGAACCGGAATGGCCGTGAACCGAAATCGCGGCGAGCAACATTTTGCGGGGCGAACGGCGACCGCGTTCGCCCCTCCGCTGCAAAATCTAATAATGCAACTATAGTCAAATTTCAAATACCTTAACTATCTGTTACCAAAATATAGCAATAACCCCAACTCTAATCTGTATTTAGATTTCTTAATTATTTTCATACGCACGATAAGGAAAGGTCTCTTCTGATCCTGTTACTAAATTGCTATGTAAATACACTGGTGCGCTGGGCACCAGTGTATTTACATAGCAATTTTATGGATTTTTTTAAAATTATAAGGCTGTAATATACTGATAGGTGTACGGGCATAATTCAATTGTAAGGGTAGCTATGGAACCCATGAAATGAGTAGCAACTATATGTTAGGTACAATAATTTTCATAAAACTGGAAACTGTCCCGTACATAATGACACACCATGGATACTTTTACAAAAAAATCTACCGACACTATTCTTTCGGATTTGTAACATAGATGTCAGATGATAATGTAACCATAATTGGTTGCAGGTGGAACTCACAGCACGCTCCAGGACATCAAGCTGCCGCAGAGAGCCGGTGGCTACTGCTACGAGGACTCCAAGCACCCCAACACCAGGAATCGATTCATTTACTGGTATATTAATTGTTGGTCAACTAGTAGGTTGTCACCGCATTAGATATTTACTAAGAGCATGATAAGGTGATTGAGTTCCATGCAATGACTCGTGCCTGTTTGCTCAGTCAAATAAAAAGAATGTTTTTGAAATGTTGCACATTAAATAAATCAACTGAGAGTTACTTCTGTATGTTTTGGTTTTTTTTGATAACTTAATACACCGCTTGCCTCAACACTTAGTGGTTTATGCTGCCCGTCTAAACAATTTACACGTTTCTCAAATACATGTGAGCACATAAAACCAACGAAATATTTTGTTTACATTAATTTGTGTGTGTTTCCTCATAAAGAAACTGAAAAATTATGTAACAATAGTAGTGCACCTGCTTGACAATGCTGCTGTGACAGAATTTGATTTACAACAAATACAAATACGCTCCACTGTACTGATTTCCATAGGCAAACGACGTCTGACAGTATCGAGCTATCGGAGGCATCTCTTGACCGCAACCTAAGCGGGGCGCACCTGCGCTGTCGCGTCGCCGCCGGCACGCCACCGCTTGACGTGAGCGTGTGGGAGCGGGCGCGAGACGTCGTGGTGCTCGCCGCGACCGTCTCCTCCGTGCATCGGCTGCAGTTCCCGCGACCCCTTACACTCGAGGACAAGGTATTCAACTGAATGTTGTATTGTTCACCACTGCAGTCTCGTATATGTGAGTTTGGATGCTCTAACGTTGTTTCCAGGGGGGTGTCCGGCGTAAAATCTGAGAAATCGTGTGAGGAAATTCTATCAATTCTGCACCAACCAGAAGCAATTACGTCATACCTTCTTCTTTCTAACTGGCTAGAATATTTGTGATTCACTTCTGATTGGTGCAGAATTGATCGTATTCCCTCACCTATTTTCTCACATTTTACGGCGGTTAAGCCCCTGGTCACTAAGGTCCTGATTTCTATTCTCTTACCTGAAGTTTGGAATGTGCATTTTACAATCCGGTTAACTTTGTAATTCCCCTTAGCTTACATTCTGTTGATATCAACATAATTTTTGGTGCCAAAATACTCCATTTTGCAAATGGAGAAATAAGTGCGATAATGTCGTAGATTTTGGCGCGAAAATCGCCATATTGCGCCTTATTGTAACGGGTGAAACTAATAAAAATTTGATATGCAGGAAAAAATTCTAAGGAGTCCAAAGAATTAAGAGCTTCATAACTTTTTACCTTTGCGTTGTCTGGAGCCTAGCGGTTATGCCTGTGGTTTCTTGCAGGTAAGACAGCGGGTTAGATTTCACGGTATGAACCTCCTTTCACATCTTATATTGAAAAGTGAATTTAAGTTGAGTTTCAGAGTCAGTTCAAGATTCAGAACCAATGTCAAACTATCTTTCTACTTAGTAGGTGGTAGGATTAAGGCCTCCCAGGAAACAGCAATAAAAAATTGTCCATCTATGCAATCCAGTTAATTATAGCTGTGGTCTTAGTGATGGTCCGTCGCTTAACATTAATGAATGGACGAAGGTGTGACATTAGTCGTACAAACTCAGTTCCATAAAAAAATCTCTTTCAAAACCCATATTGAATTCTAAGTTTTCTTAACTTTTTAGTCCAGGCGGACTTGTACCACTGCATTGAATATGAGATGCATCAAAATGGCTATGGATTTTTTGTTTTGTAACTGCGTCCAAATAAGGTCCTATTTGGGCAAATCGTCCTTTCGGTAATGCGATGTTAGCCATTCATGTGACTAAAATGCTTTTTTTTATCACATTTTCTAGCTAGAAAAACACATTCAAAACACAAAACGTTTGGTCAGTATTTTTTTTATTGCAGGCGTCATTTGGTGCCCACGGGCCATCGCTATCCATATTTCACGATGCAACAACAGCGGTGGCCAACAGCCCTGCCAACTACTTCATACTGCCTCAGTACTCCACCACAAGTAAGTATCGTATCACTGTTCCAAAGTGAGCATTGGAACAGTGACCACATGATGTAATCGTAATACTGGACGCCCATCATCATCATCTCTGTTTACCTCTCCAAAGGATGGGCAGGCCTAACGCACTCTACATTTAAGGTATCATAAGCGCGGCAAATTAGGGCAAATCCAGTGCAGCGTCACGCACGCGCTTGACGTGATGCGTGCCTCGCGCTAGCAAAACGGAGCTTACTCAAGTATATCAAGAGGTAACATGTTCTAATACCTAGGACTTTTTTAATATCTCATCCTAGTGGGTAAATATGCACCTATAATTAGGTTGTTATAAAATACATAAAAGTAATTTTACTCGAAAAAATAATTGAACTCTAGCAAGTAAAAGTGGCAAATTGATTGTGCCATGGTAAGAGCAAAGGAAGCGATACAATACACACTGTTCTGTGAGGAAAACAGCCCTTTTTTCGTCGCAGCAGAATCACTATTTATTTGAACGTTTGCACGGAGTGTCATCTGTCCTTGTCCCTAGTTCTCACCTAAATTGGCGTTTATCAACTTATCGACTAGCGTTTTCAAATGTATGGAGAAAATTAAGAGCAGTTAAGCAAAATAACATTTGCAAGTCCAAGTTTGATTTGACAGCTTAATCACCTTAGCCGTAAATATGTCGACGGTGCCGTCTACACCGACTCCGCGTTTTCATACAAAAAAGCTTGAAGGACTAAAACCGCAGAATTAGTATAAAAAACTTGTATGGGGTTTGAAATTTTTACTTGTTTTTTATGCAACCTGACATGGATGGCTAATACCACACACTACCATTATGATATTGTTTATTGTTTATTCATCATCCATAGACAGTACACTGCACTCGGATTTGTCATATTTTATAATTTTATCATTAGCCAGTTCGGCAATCCCAGCGAAGAAGAACTGGCAAGAAACTCCGCTGGTTTTTTTTTCAACGTCCACTTAGTCTAAGTTTACAAAAGTATAAAGTACAAACAAAAAAAAAAAAACAAACAGCACCCGTTCAGGAGCATCACGCCGGCCTCTGTCAACCATGTGTTAGGGAAAGAGGAGACCCGAACCTAGCGTCGCCGCAAGCAAGGACCTTAAAGCGATGCACTACTCCAGTGGCAACATGAAAAAGTTGTGAAAACTTTGTACGATTTAGTTTTAATACTATTATTTCTGTCATGAACTGCTACAGTGACATCTAAACAAAGAGTCAAAATACATAATACACTAGCTGCGGTACCCGGCTCCGCTTGGGTTAGTGTCGGCTAAATTATCTCATGGATAAAAAGTAGCCCACATGACTGGTCCAAAATAGGGTCAAACTGGTCCAGGACAATGTATCCATGTACCAAATTTAATCAAGATTGTTCGAACCGAAATAGCATGATTTAATGAGAAACATCCAATAATTCCCATTTAGAGCTTCGTTGACGTTTGGTGGCTATTTAAAAAAAAAACATTTGCCGCGAGAACCTTTCTGCACTTTCACTGCTACATTGCTTACCTAGTAAGTAACGTGTAACGTAGGTAAGTTTTGCGTGGACTCCAACCCACAGCCAGCCTCAACATCGAAAACAGTAACCCATCTCGAACCTGACTGCTCCCAGAGATGCTATACATTGATAAAATACGCACATAAATCAGGTAAGTGGTTCGCATGTTATAAGACTTTAAGACTCACTACTTACCCTTCTGGTAATGAAGCGTTATATTATGTAATCTATAAGTTTTTAGTAGAATCAGGCTAGACGTAGATACAATGCACATCTAAATCGAGTAATTGGTTCTCAAGGATTTTATTCTGTTGGTCGCTCCTCCGGCGATTTAGCGTGATGCCAAGTAGTCCTAAAGTTGCAGGAAATACCAAGCCGTACTTCAGGAAAAGTAAGCGCTGCCGCCGCAAAGCCGAGCCGTGCATAGCATTGCAGTTTGTATGACAGCCCCATCTTAGCGTAAGCGGAACTGAATTCTATTTAGCCAATCCTAATTCCCGGGTAGTTAAATGTACATGTACTAAGTTTTACAAATCGCTAGTGCCTTGAAAATTCGCCAAACGGACACCAAACAGTCACGACGTCTGCCCTCACGTCCCCCCCCCTCCCCCCGCCGCCGCTCCCCGCCGCGGCCCCCGCCCCGCTCCACTTGGTGTGAAGTATCGCTACCGGCATCGTTTTCGCAGCCCCGTGAAAGTTCTAAAGCCCATGGGCACATAAATTGTAGCCTATGTGTTATTCTGATGTATAAGCTATATTATTGTAAAGTTTCATTAGAATCCATTCAGTAGTTTTTACGTGAAAGAGTAACAAACATCCATCCATCCATCCATCCATCCATCCATCCATCCATCCATCCATTATTACAAACTTTCCCCTTTATATTATTTATTAGATTATTGTAAAATTTCATTAGAATCCATTCAGTAGTTTTTACGTGAAAGAGTAACAAACATCCATCCATCCATCCATCCATCCATCCATCCATTATTACAAACTTTCCCCTTTATATTATTTATTAGATTATTATGTATTTATATATATATATATCTTACAGCTAAAAAATATATTTAATATTAATTAGTCAGCCTCAGTGGCCCAGTGGCGCGACACTTCGGCGATCGCTCTCCGAAGTTAAGCAACGCTGGGTCCGGTCTGGTCTTGGATGGGTGACCATTAGACCGTTGAGAGAGGCTGGCCGTGGTTCGGATTCCACGTTAAACTGTAGGTCCCCTTCCTTACTTACTAGGTGGTAGGGTTAATCCCGCCCGGGTTGGTACCATCGCATTGAATGAACGATGGTCGAAGCGGCAATGAAAATTGTCCGTGTTTTCCATCCAGTTCAATGTAGCCGAGCAATATAAGGAAGGTCCTGGCATGGCACCTAGTTCCCATGTGGTGTGTTGGGCTAATACCATGACAGAAGGTGTGGTATTAGCCATCATGTCCAGCCACATAAAAAAAAACCCTTTAAATGCTACCACCTACAGAAAATTAAGAGTACAATGGTTTAATAATATACGAATAAGATTCCTGTAAGAGATTCTGACCAAAACTTACAATTAAATAATGCTTTACTACAGTTCGGGTGTACAGAGCCCTCGTCATTTTTGATACGAAATTGTATCAATTCAATATAGATATTAGCCCAATACACCACATTCCCGAAGGAATTAGGTGCCATGTCAGGAACTTCCCTTTATGAGCATGGCTACATTGAACTGGATGGAAAAAACGGTCAATTTTTTCATTTCCGCTTCGACCGTCTTTTCATCCAATGCGATGGTACCAACCCAGGCGGGCTTAAACCCTACCACCCAGTAGGGGAGGGGACCTACAGTTTTACATGGATTATGGAGCCATGGAGCTGCTCGCATTCTTGACCAAATGCACTTATCGAACTCAGAAAGAGAAATAAAGTGGTGCATGTCGGAATTGAACCCAGACCTCTCGTACGCTAGGCCAGTCCCCGCGCCACTAGGCTACGAGCCGCTCTTGGAAGTTCCGTAAACGCCAATTTAGGTGAGAACTCGGACTGACCACTCTGTTGACTAATGTCAATGTTTTTAAAACGGAGACAACTTGCAACGGTTGTGGCAGGTGGCGCAGTGGCGCACGCGTGCGCGTCGCTGCTGCGCGCGAGCGGCGAGGCGGTCTGGGCGCTGGCGTGGCGGCGCGGCGCGGGCGCGGGCGACGCGGCCGGCGGGCTGGCGGTGGCGCGACTGCCGGCGGCGGGCGCGGGCGCTCCCACTCTGCAGCACCTCCGGCGCGAGTCGGCCGTGCCGCGCTTCCTGTCCGGCATCACGGGCGCCTTGAGGTAAGTGTGTATCGATCTATCTAGAGCAATGGTACACGAGCGTATGGGTCGCTGTGTGTTGATATATGACAAATTTATATTTATTATTATTATGTTATTTATATCACTAGCAGATTGAAGCTGACATGTGAATTTCATTTCTCCCGGATTGCACTTGTTTACATTTTAAATTTGTATTACTAATATTTACTTATCATTCACATTATAAATTTATTTTGATTTTATTTATTGATTGTTTATTATTATTATAAATGATCAGTTCTTATTATTTATGTATGTTTGTCTAGTCTGTTTTTAAATCCATTTACAGTTTCAGCTCTAATTATAGAAAAAAAATGTATAATTATTATTTTATATATAACTAGCTGCGGTACCCGGCTCCGCTCGGGTTAATGTCGTGTTGGATTGATTTCGGTCTGCATTATTTCCCAGTAAGTAACCCACCACAAGGCTGGTCCAGGACTAAATCTACCAAATTTAATGATAAACATCGACATATACCCATTTCGAGCTTCGAAACATTTGAGAGCGAATTTTAAAAGCATGTGCCGCCAGACCCTTACTGCACTGGCACTGCTACATATAAATTGATACTACACCAACAAAGGCGGGTTTAACCCTACCACCTTCCTTACTTTTACAAAGTTTTATGAGGAATACGAACCACAGCCACCTTCAACATCGAAAACGGTAACCCATCCGGAAACTGACTGCGCCCAGAGTTGCTATACGTTGATAAAATACGCTAATAAGTCGGGCGAGTGGTTCGAAGTTATCGCTCTACATGATATCGTATAACTTTCTGTAGGCCTTTTTGAACCTACAATTTTCAAGTACATAGTTTTCATTTTTGTCTTAAGGTATGTATTAAATATTTCAAAATTACATGCGCAATCCTTGCTCGTTGATGGCTCCTTATATTAATGAAAATCCGTTGCGTGGCTTAGAAGAGGTAAACGAAGAAATAAAGGCAGATAGTGATTAAAAAGTAAGCCCCCCCCCCCCTCCTAGAGCCGCGGCCCTCCCGCCGAGCCGCGCGGATAATTCCCGTTTTTATGACAGCTACATCTTAACGTAAGCGGAACTTAATTATATATCCTGTGTCCCGTATATTGTATGATCGGTTTAAGAGTTATGGAGGAACATACATACATACATACAGAACTGATTTCTAAAAATTAGTATCATTAGTATCATACATAAAGTCTACAAACGAAGTATCTTAGAAAACAAAGCAACTTACTCCATGAACACCCCTTACAGATTTATTATTAGTATAGATTATTAAATAATAAATCAGCCTTGACAGATGTGTTGGTTTGAAGAGGCTCTTGCCAACTAATGAAGCTCTGTTTTTTACTGTTTTTAGCCATTTAAAGTTTACGGGTTAACTGAGAAACAGGTGGTGGGCATGATTAAGCCATTGGCAGCCGTTCAGATTAACGCGATCACCTAAGGTGGGGTGGGTGGGGTCTGGATTAGCACGGCTCTAGAATGGCCTAAAACATACTCTTAATCATAGTAATATAAGGAAGATCCTGGCATGGCACCTAGTTCGAATGTGGGGTGTTGGGCTAATATCTGACGGTCAGTCTGGTATTATCCATCAATGTACAGTTACATTAAAAAATATATGTACGTGTTACCCAGTTTTCTATGCAGATTTCGCACGCCTCAACAGTGCACTCTAAATAAATAAGTAAACACCCTCGACAGAGGCAAGGGCGGCGGTGACGCGGTGGAGACGAGCGGCGTAGTGGTGGCGCACGAGGGCGTGGTGGCGGTGTGCGCGGACACGTGCCTGCGAGTGTGGAGCGCGGAGGACGGCGGCGCGCCGCTCGCCGTGTCGCCGCCGCTGGCCGTCGAGCCCTCGCCGCACGGTACCGTTTCCCTCCCGCAGTGAGCTTGCTGCAACATGAAAGGGCTCAAAAACCTCACAGATGGTTTTTCAGCCATTTTACGATTCCTGTTTTCTATTACTGTTTAATATGATGGGCGGGAAAAAAACAGATTTGATTAAAGTTAAGCAAAAATGCCTAACTTAAGTTGGCTTAAAATTAAAAAAAACAAGTTTTCATGTAACTCTAAGTGCAAATACATATGTATAAATACACATATGTCATATCATCAAACTACTGTCCCGGATAGAGCCCTATAATGCACTTTAACAGCATACTTCATTAGTGTAACTAATTCGGACAAGTGACCTGAAATTTACCAGTTAGCTTGATAAAGAATATAACTAAACGTCAGATTTCATCATTCACTTGGCTGTTCACCCGGCGAGTTAACCATGTTCACCATGGTAACCCAACTGGTTGTAGTTACATATTACAGTAGTACAGTTCATCACTGTTGTGTTGTGGCCGGTGTTGCAGCTCAAGGTCACCGGCTACAGCGGAGCGCGGCGGCGGACGGCGCGCTCGTGCTGGTCTCGTTCGTGTCGTCGCCGTGTGAGAGCGAGTTCGTGGTGACACGCGTCGAGCGCGACCACACCGGCGTGCGCTTCACCAACATCTGCCGGCTCTACGGAGCGCAGGTAGGGTTGCATCTTTTTATCACCCGCAGTTGAATGTGCATATCTTAAGTGACTACAAACCCGGCTGGGTTCTCTGGATGGTATGGGCGGGCTAAGTTCTCACCTGAATTGGTGTTTACGGAACTTCGAAGTTAGGTACAAATGTCAAAGTACGACAGGAATTTAACTTTGACATAGAGCAGGTAAACCCCAGGGTAACCATTTGGCATTCTAGTTATAATAGAACTATTTTTGCCTCTGGAATGTAATAATATTGACTATTGCATTATATTTAAAAATTACTTTGCAGTTGGAGCTGGTTGAATACCGTGTTGGGGCCGGCGAAGGGAGCGCGGTTTGGGCGCTGTGGAGCCGACCGGATGGGGACTCACTCATTACAAGTCAGTCTTCCTTGTATGAATAACTATATTTATTTATTATTACTTGAAATTGATCGCCCACGGTACTCAGTGGGGTTGAGAAAGTGAAACACGGCGCTTCATCATATCAAATCATACTTTTTCCTAGAAAAGGCTAGGTTTTTGGTAATATTTTTGTATGGAATTGTATCATAAGGCCAGGGCGAATTTCTTCACTATGCACTCCGTCTCGTACAAATAATAATTTTTTTATTCATTTCAAGCAGTGATTGGACCCTCGGCACAATACCACGTTCACGCTTGATTGTTTTTTTTTTAATATCTCAAACTGGATTATTTTTCAAATATATTTTTTTAAACTTATTTTGTAGTTACATAACCGCTGCTCCGGAGCCAGTCATCAATATTAATGTAGTTAAATAAGCATGGTGCATGGTTCCATAAATAACCCTCCTTCTTTCGCAGTCGGGTAAAAAAGAAGCATTTCATGCCCAACATATCAGGTAAAGTAAGTATTTAATATCCTATTTCTTACAAGATTTTTCTAACAGAAAGCAGTTGCAAAATATGTTTTCTTTTTTTTTCTTTTCAAACAACTGTTTTTACAATTTTTACATTACAATTCTGAGAGCATTGTCTTTGGTTGAATTTTTACCTGTGTGCTTAGGGCGACACATTTTTTTTGGTATTTGGCATGGGTAGCTAATACCACACCCACCGTCATGATATTAGCCCAACACACCTCTTTTGGCATTCTAGTCCTCGTGCCACTGAGCCACGAGCTATAAGAATATAGAGCTCAGCAAGGTGTGGGTTGCAGCGAGCAGCTTGGGAGCGGCGGTGGAGTGGCGCGCTGTGGCGGCGCGCGAGCCGCCCGCCGCGCTGCCTGCGCTGCCCTCGCACCACGCCTACCGCGACCGACTGTTCGCGCCGGGACTCTTCCCCGTTGCGGTCATCAAGAAAGCATTGGCCGTGAGCGCACGCTGTATTTTTAGCATACACTATAATTTTCCTTTTGATGGCTCTTTAAGGTCGGCCCGTAAGCACCTGAAAATTTCGCCTCCCATACAAACGTAGTTTACTAATAATTGGAAAACCACTGTTCCAACTTACTTGATATTTGGTATCTAATATTAGGCTACAAATGTCTGTGTCTGCATGCCTTTGTTTTTTCGGTAAATGTATTCTGGGTCAAACCACAGAGAAAACAAAATTCGTATGAAGATTTTCTTTTTGCATTCATTTCATTCGGTTTGGATTTTTCAAAAATACAAAAGCATGCAGACACAGATATTTGTTACCTGATATTAGATATTAAATATCAATTTAATTGGAATAGCGGTTTCCAAATGATTAGTAAACTACGTTTGTATGGGGAGCATGGCTTACGGGCCGTTTTTAAGGGCGTGATAACACCTGATTGCATTCAGTTCCATAAGGGCGTAAGTAACTGTGCCGACGCAGCGCTCCACACACACACACAGACAATGTCTTTTGTGTCCTGGCACCACGGCGGACCCTTACGAACAATCAAACATGAAATGCTAAGTAACCATGTATAAAAATAATAAAATATGGTTTCAATTTTATTATTTTTTAAAATAACCACCAAGAATTTCGCTATAATATCTCGACATCTTAGACTAATTGGCGCAATATCTGAATCAACCGTTATCTTCCGTGTCCATAACTAATCGAATATCAAATTGAGTATGAAAAATGAATGAGTGCAAAGTGTGATAGATAGTCTATGAAAAAAGAAAAGTTTATTATTTTCTATTTCATTTAAGTTTGTGTAAGACTTAGCCGCTCTCTCCATATATGAGCTGATTGTAGATCTTGGTAGGCCTAGAAACTGTAAGAACTATAGCGACTTCACTAGTAGTCCTCTTGCTCCAATTTCAACAGCAAATAAAATATTGTGCATATAAAACAAAATTATTGAGTTGTTGTCTGGGAGGGTATATGACCATGGTTGCTTTAATTAGGACATAATCATTACAAGGGTGCGTACAACTGTGTGTAGATATACCGGCGCACGTGGGGCGGTGGCGCAGGTGGGGGTGGGAGCGGGCTGGACGTGAGCGGCGCAGGCTTGGGGGAGGGGGACGTGCGCGAGGCGGCGCTGGTGGCGGTGCAGGCGCGGCTGGCGCACCTCGCCGCGCGGCCCAACACCAATCAGTCGCATCTCATGCACAGGTCGGTACAGATAGCGTGTAGATATACCGGCTCATGTGGGGCGTTGGTTTTCTTGACGACCAGTGAAGTAAAATTTGGGTGTAACAGCTTTTTTTTGCTCATTCAAAAACAAATTAACAAGCAATATACAAATTTTTTGTGCTCATCAAATATTTCAAGAATTATATCCGAATTGGCTGCTTGAGCTTTTTTTTTGCTTGTTCCAATTTTTTATTGAAATGGCTATAGAAAGCCAGGTGCATTTTCACATTCCCCCTTGTGCAATATCATAGCGAAATTATTATAAATTTACAGATGCTGGTCAGATCTGTACAGCTGGTGTGTGCAGTACATGGAGGGTCTGCAGAAGCCACTTGGCCTCATGGTATCCAAACATGTGAGTTGTCAGCCGGGACTTCACAAGATGTAACAAGTTTATTTTCCTCCTTACTAGCTCGAAGTCCATTTTTAGTTATCACTGTATACGAGTACGTCGTACACAAGCGTCCTGTTTCAGATAGCACTGTGAAAGTATCTAATGTGGTAGCTGTATCTGTGGTCAAATTCACCAGCATTTATTATTATTCACATTATATTCTTTATTCAAACGCTTATACATTTTTGAATATAAAATTGGAATCTTCTCCACCGGCGGTGAGAGGACATCCTCCAAGAACGCCGGTGGGTCCATGATGTGGTGACTTCTTCTAGCATGCGGCACAATTATTATTATTAATAATATGCGTAGAACACTAAAAGTTGTATTTTTTTTTTTTTTTTTTTTCGGACAACATAACAGATTACAGACAACTAAACAATAAACAGATTAACAAAAATAACAATATAATAAATCCTAATCCAACAACTGTTGCCACAAAGTATTTTTTTAAATGTATACGGCATAGGTAAAAAAAAATATTAAAGAAATTTTTATTTTATGTTACATGTTTTCTTTTGCCTTTGCAGCCTTTAAAGACTGTTACAACACGCTTTATGTGTATGTATATTGAATCACATCTGAAAATGTACGTAGTATATAATATATCCACTCACTATTCATTATTAGCTACAAGTTTTAATAATTTACTTTTAAATGTGTACTGATTCATAGGAAAAGGGTCAACTAGATTAAATTTTACATTGTAAGTCCTAAACATTCGGAAGAAAGGTTTGCGTTTTCCAGCGTTATTTCTATTAAGGGGAAGATGAAATAAGTTAGAGCTGCGAGTGGTTCGTTGATTGGGTACGTGTATGTTCACTTGCGATAATAATTCGCTACAATTTATTTTATTATGGAGTATCTTATGTATAAACATAACATCAGAAATTTCACGTCGATGACTTAATAGTATTGGTTTTCTTATAACAGTAGTGCAACCTTGTCTTCTGAGTCTAAATTGTAAGACTCGGTAAAAGTATTTTTGGATGTTTTCTAAAGCATAGATGTATTTTGTATAGAAAGGATTCCAGATTTCCGACGCATATTCTAACTGAGACCTTACTAACGAGTTAAATAGTATGACATAGCTGTCGGGGTTTCTGAAATCCTTTGAGTTGCGTAGCACAAATCCCATCATTTTAAAAGCTTTATGTATTATATTTTCAATGTGCTCAACAAAATGCAGTTTTTTGTCTAAAACTATTCCCAGGTCTCGAATACTGTTGACACATTCCAATGCCTCACCGCCTATCGTATATACGAAATCCGTAATATTAAGATTTTTTTTTTATCGTCATTTTTTTACATTTTGAAATATTCAGTTGCATTTTATACCATTGACAGTAAGAGAAGAACCTATTCAGGTCTTCTTGGACCTTTAAACAATCAGCCATATTAGATATTCGGTAAAATATTTTTAAATCGTCTGCGTATAATAGGTATTTACAAAACCTGAAACATTGACCAACATCATTCAAGAAAGCCAATTCCCTGCTTTACATGATCAGAAAGGCCTTCTCGTACATAAATACAGAACTATTCCTAAAATTATATAAGGCCTATGTTCGCCCCTTATTGGAATATGCTTTTCTGATTTGGAACCCTTATTTTAGAAAGGATATAGACCTTGTGGAAGGCGTTCAAAGACGGGCCACAAAAATGATTGCAACACTTAAGAAGCAAAGTTATGAACATCGACTTAAAGTTCTCGGACTCAGCACCCTGGAGGAACGCCGCCAGCGGGGGGACCTCATAGAAACATACAAAATCCTCAATGATTACTATAATCTACCAAATCTCAAAGAAATGTTCACAAAAAATACAAACATACACCTTAGAGGGCACAGCTTAAAACTTAACCACTCTGCATCAAATTCTAACCCCAGGAAACACTTCTTGGTGAACAGAGTTGTAGACTCTTGGAACAAGCTGCCGGAGGAGGTCATTAGTGCTGAAACTGTAAATGGATTTAAAAACCGACTAGACAAACACTTAAAGGCAATAAAAAAAAACAATAATAATAATAAACAATCAACAACCAATAAATAAAATCAAAACAAATATAGAATGTGAATGATAAGTAATATTAGTAATACCATTTTTATTTATTCTTTTAATATACAAGTGCACTCCGGGAAAAATGAAATTCACGCATCAGCTTTAAGCTGCTAGTGATGTAAATAACATAATAATATTAATAATAATAATCATTGAGGAAAATGACAAATAAAAAAGGGCCCAAAATGGACCCTTGAGGGACTAACATTATTCAGAGTTAACTGTCAAATTTTAGATGCTGGCTTATACTGGCACTGGCTGCTTGAACTGGCAGCTTAAGGTCGGCCCGTAAGCACCTGAAAATTTCGCCTCCCATACAAACGTAGTTTACTAATCATTTGAAAACCAATGTTCCAACTTACTTGATATTTGGTATCTAATATTAGGCTACAAATATCTGTGTCTGCATGCATTTGTTTTTTCGGTAAATGTATTCTGGGTCAAACCATAGAGAAAACAAAATTCGTATGAAGATTTTCTTTTTGCTTTCATTTTATTCGGTTTGGATTTTTCAAAAAAACAAAAGCATGCAGACACAGATATTTGTTACCTGATATTAGATATTAAATATCAATTTAATTGAAATAGCGGTTTCCAAATTATTAGTAAACTACGTTTGTATGGGGAGCATAGCGGGCCGTTCTTAAGAACGGCCCGTAAGCTTACGGGCCGTTTTTAAAGCTTATGCGTGCATATCATTAATGTTTAAATCGAAATTTGTGAGTGCATTGTTGTTGTGTCTTTGTTTTTAATTTAAATAGTGGTCAAATCTGTTTTTAAAACAATTAATAGATTCAGCGCTGATGTCTTCTTGTGGCAGTCGTCAGCCTCAGTGGCCCAGTGGCGCGACACTTCGGCGATCGCTCTCCGAAGTTAAGCAACGCTGGGTCCGGTCTGGTCTTGGATGGGTGACCATTCGACCGTTGAGAGAGGCTGGCCGTGGTTCGGATTCCACGTTAAGCTGTAGGTCCCCTTCCTTACTTACTAGGTGGTAGGGTTTATCCCGCCCGGGTTGGTACCATCGCATTGGATGAACGATGGTCGAAGCGGCAATGAAAATTGTCCGTGTTTTCCATCCAGTTCAATGTAGCCGTGCAATATAAGGAAGGTCCTGGCATGGCACCTAGTTCCCATGTGGTGTGTTGGGCTAATACCATGACAGAACGTGTGGTATTAGCCATCCATGTCCAGTCACATAAAAAAAAATAAATAACTCGATTGACCACGAAATGTTTCCTTGGATTTGAGTCGGCTGAAGATGTATGTATACATCTAAAAGTCCTATGAAGGCATCTAATTACTTCAAGAATGGGCGTGTATCAGGATGCTACATAGCAATTATGTGTAGAAGCGTCTATAAATGGTGCCATATAAGTGATAACTATTTATAACCGATGCATACAATAGTAATAATGGTTGTGCAAAGGAGGAGTCCGGGTGGTGGTGCGGCGTGGTGCGTCGCGGGGGGATATCGTTCGTCCGCGCTCTCTCCCACCTTGAGCGGCTGCTACTGGCGCCGGATTTGCCGCACACAAACACATATGGTTAGTTAAATGTAGCCGTGGAGTACAAGGAAGTTCCTTGCTTGGAAACTAGTTCCCATGAGGTGTGTTGGTCTAATATCAAACAAATATGTATTGTGGTGAAATTACCTTTAAACTTGGGGGCGGAGCTCTGGTAATCGGAATGAAACACCTGGATCTCTTGACTTAATTTATATTCAATTAATAATTAATAAAGAAGCTAATAATAATAAGGAATTAATAAAATGTACTCGTGAAGAAAAAAACCTTTTCTTTTCGAGGTGTCGCGAGTGACAGACTAAAATAAGCTCTTTATATGAAAAAGAACTTTTTAACAATAATTATGAATCGCCAGGAATATCTGGCGACATTCTTCCATTACTCCGGCGATGAATAATTTCCCCTTGGATTTAGCCTACCTAGAATGTCAAGAGAAAATTTAGAGCGGCTAACTTACACCTCGATGCTAAATGAGGTCGGGGAACCTTCATCTCACATCTAAAACTCTTGGATAGTAAGATCCGAAAGCTTTACGACCCTCCAAAACCGCTCAGAAATCGGGACGGAGGCGTATCATTCTACGATACAAACTCTACCTATCCCGGTAGCAGAAAATTATGCTAAACGTTAGCTCAAACGACCAAGTGTCGTGGTGTAGTTACAATAAACTTTTCTGCCACCTCGCATTATGGTGGTGCGGCACCATGTTATAAACAAACGCTGATTAGTAAGTTTTCAACCTTAGGGTTGTGACTTACCTAATTTACTAATACAGCGGTCATTAGGACCGATTACCTACCTAAACTAATATTAACTTATGAAAAGTTATTTGAACAAACATATAATTAAAATTATATTTTAAATTATTAAAATTTGAAAGTTAAATTGAAGTAACCATTCAGATTAATTAAAATAGAATTAAATTAACGTGTTAATAAAGTTAAAATTATTTAACTGATTTCGTTATTTATGAATTTTTTATTTAAACAAACAATAACCGAGCGCGGAGCTATATCAGGTTTATAACAAATCTTATTGTCTAAGTTGACCTTCCTCAAACAAGCATCAACCTATCGTACACGCTCTTATTCACACCGTGGTCACGCTACAATCTAAAAGCTTGTAGGCTATGCACGACGCGCGAAAGTTTGATGAAAGGAACACGTTGTATCATTTATAACAAAAAATATACAAACCAAAGTACGAAACATATTATAATAGGAAGATAACAATAAGAGAACACAATCTACGGTCACACTTCTCTCTCTCCTTCTTATTCATCGGTGTTCATTCATCCGCTTGGGTTCCAATGTGGTGAAATTACCTTTAAACTTGGGGGCGGAGCTCTGGTAATCGGAATGAAACACCTGGATCTCTTGACTTAATTTATATTCAATTAATAATTAATACAGAAGCTAATAATAATAAGGAATTAACAAAATGTACTCGTGAAGAAAAAAACCTTTTCTTTTCGAGGTGTCGCGAGTGACAGACTAAAATAAGCTCTTTATATGAAAAAGAACTTTTTAACAATAATTATGAATCGCCAGGAATATCTGGCGACAGTATTGGCCGTCCATAAAAAAACTATCTATGTAGTTGACACGGCTCGCGCTTGCTGGTTGGTGTCCAGCCTTTTATATACTAACAAAGTGACTATTCAATTTTTTTAAGTTAAGAAAAACTGTAAGTCCCCTTTCAGTGTACTAGGTGGTAGGGTTAATCCATTTCAATTACATAGAATGGGTAAATACAATTTTCAAATCAATTATGTTTTATTTTGTATGGTATCTGACAGCTTTGACAGATCTTTTAGGTGAGCTCGCTTAGACGCCACTTGTCCTGATAAATAAGCAGTTCTCTTGCCCATTATAAAAAAATAATTCGAGCCGCTTTCGCGAATTGGACAGAGGGCTGGGAGGCGTTGAGCGCGGAGGCCCGCACGGTGCTGACGGCGGGCGCGCGCTGGGAGCGCTGGCTGGGCGGCGGCGCCGACGAGCTCGAGCGGCGGCTGTTCTCGTGCGCGGCGCCGCAGCACCGGCTGCTGCCGCGCCTGCTGCACCTGCTGGCCGCGCCGCCCGACGACGCGCCGCCGGTCAGTGCCACGACCTCACGACCCCGCCGCGCCCGGCGGCTCTTCTTTGTTGTTACGCCACGAAATAACCATTTGCAACAGAAAGTACAATGCAATAACAACATGGCGGGCTTATCCCTCGAAGAGATTTCTTCTAGCCGAATTTTGGATGTTTGAGATGTTCAATGGTGGCATTTAATTTTTAATTAGGTTCACGCAACAGAATGATACGCTATACATGGTGAAAAAATAAATCTGAGAACTAATCTAGCATACTCTCTAAAATCGGTGAACGCAACATGGACCGTATACGTGTACAGCAGACACCAGCTTAATTAAAACAAATCGAAACAAACAAGAAACAAAACAAAAGATCTAACAAAACAAAAAACTTCAAGTTTTAAAAGGTGCTTAAATTACCAAACAATTTTTAAAATTTTAAAGAATTTATAAAACAATTTATTTTATTCATTTATTTGTATTTATTATTTATATGTTTATGTGTTCTAGGTAGCGGCGGTAGATTGTGTGTTCAAAGCCTCACCCTGGTCATGCACCACTATGTTTCTCTTTCCGAGTTGGATTAGTGCATTTCGTTACGAATACGAGCTGTCCCATTGATATGCAAAAATTGTCCGTGTTTTCCATCGAGTTCAATTTAGCTGTGCTCATAAAGGGAACGTCCTGGCATGGAACATAATTCCTTCGTGAATGAGGTGTGTTATACTAGACCGTTATACTAGGGTGGGTGTGGTATCAGCCATCCATGTCCAGGTACCAAAAAAGCCACGCCACCTTATGGTAGTGTAGGTTTCTTTTATACATTCCTGTATTTTCATTCATGTTGTTTCATCGAAAATAGAAACAATTTCGAAATTCCTCTCTGTCATATTCTTTGTAGACTAGTAGAGATGACAACGACTGAGTGCCAATTTTACCCGTCATTTGTGTTGGGAGTGGGTTTAATAACCCTGCATTTGAAGCTACACAAGTTCTACAAAAGTAGGAACATATGCGCCGGCAGTCAGCGAAAAGCAACTGTTTCTTGTTACTCTTTTCAGTGTAACTATATGACAATATGCGATCACACTAGAAACACCACAAAGGTACATTTTTGGGATTATTCTCCACTTTCGAGGAAGTTGTGGATGATTTCGTGCCAGTTTTTCGTCTGGGCTAGTGTCCTTTTGTGCCTTCTCCTTATGCCTCACTACCTCATAATCATACCTGCTCCAGGGATGATTAAACAGATCGTCAATATTTCATTCCTCTATTCAGCTGGTCCCTAAGCCACCTAAGCCATAATTTTACCCACTTACCTTTTCAGACGCTTACCCCTCAAAATATTGATGATCTGACGGCCATGCTGGAACCCATTCAAGATTTGCAGAAGGCTGTGCTGGAACTCAACGAGGTTCTGAAGCTCGAAGTGCCTGACCTTGACTTGTCCAATTCAGGTAAACTGACATAATAATTTATCATGTTCATAAACAAGTTAGCAAACATAGGTATTTTAATTTTCATCATTGCTGGAATAATTGTGGAAACCATTATTGTTATTATGTAGGTAAATTCTAGGAAATAATATGTTTTCAAATGTCTCATTCCTATTGGAATATTGATTGTGTTGCTATATATTCCTTTTACATGTGTATAGTGGTGCTAACTAAGCAGAATAATTATCATCACCAAAGTGGACTCAAGAAACATCATCTCTTTAAAAACAGACCTGATACTCAACCGTAAAAGCTGTTAACAATGCATTCTTTCAGAAACATATAAACTAATTATATTGTCGCATTTATGGTTTCACACATTCAGTTGCAGAACATTCAGCGTTTGACTAATATCAACCTCATATCGCCTATGGGTGTTTCTATGACACACACAGACAAAAATAGTTTTTTTTTTTTTCATCCGGTTAAATGTAAGGCAGATTCTGGTATGTCATCTAGATCCTGTGTGGTGAGTTGGGCTATTATCATTATGTTAGGTGTGGCATTAGCCATCCATGTGGAGTTCCTTAAAAAAGACGAGTGCCACATGCTCTGCTTTCTGTTCTACAGAAGATGCTGAGCACGATAGTGAGTACGACACGCTGTTCAGCAGTGACTTGGGCGTGTCTGTGCTCACTGAGGCTATACGACAAATGGCCGAGATGAGGTGAGTCTGTTAGTTTTTAGTTTACCCTGAATTTACTAATTTGTTTTCCTTCATTGCAGACCAATGTTATGTAATAAGTGGGTGTAAGAAATATATTAGGCGACAGTTGGATGCAATCTCGTAGTGTTGACAATTTCGCACCTTTGCTGTTAAAATAAGTGTAATCGGAGTGTCCAGTAGTACACAGGTACTGAGTGACAGCATGTGACAGCAAAGGCGCTCTACAAAGCCTAAAATAGCCAATCGTCTCTTTCCAGCGCCCGATGTGCCTTATTTACCGCCGGATACTGTAATGTCCACATTGTAACGTTTCAGGGGTCGTATGGTGCGCGGCGTGGTAGGTGCGCTGGTGGCGGCGCGCGGCGCGGACGGCGTGCCGGGTGCAGGGCACTGCGTGGTGCACTGGCAGGCGTACCGGGCGCTGCTCTGGCTACGCTCGGCGACCCTGCAGCCGCAGCAGTGAGCTAACTGAATATAATCTTCAAAAGATGAAGAAATTATTCTTCTTACCATCACGCATTATTTTATCACATTCTACAGTTCCTTAATTTCGAAATTAATTTCGAGACCTATCAATTTCCAGTTTTTTTATGCTAGTCATAGGAAAAATTGCAACTTCGGATGTAAGATCATGCAGGCATGTAAAAATACAAATAAAAGAGCCTAAAAATAAAACTAAATTCCACAATCATTCCCTACTAATGCAACAACAAACTGACGGTACAATGCTACTATAGCATATACTCACACTGTCTCGGTTACGACAATCGCACAGACATTTTTATCCCGCTTTATGTGCGGGATTTAGCGCACGGTCCGACGCTTAAGTCGGCGCAGTTCCCGGCGAAACTTGGACGAGCAGTTCCACCTGAAGCTGTCCGTGCTGGGTAGAAAAACAATTTGACAGTACCATGCTTCGATAGTGACAGCACTCTACTCGCAATTTCTTGAAATTCACGAAGTCTAGTGGACTTTACTTGTGTTATGCAGGTATCTGCATGCATGTCAAAGTGTGCGCAAGATAGAACTTAGGTATAGTGAGCATAAAATCAATAAATATAAATGGTAATCATACCCGAGCTCGCTCTTATGCATACTTTGACAAGTATGCACATACGTGTTCAACACAAGTAAAGCCCACTAGGCTTCATGAATTGCAAGAATGATACCATGTTACGATATTGAACGCACTCTACTGCTTTGCTGAGGACGATCACATTGAAGTTTTGATCTCACTTTATGTGCGGGACTTAAAGCACCATCGGACGGTCAGGTTGGCGCACTCGGATGAGCAGTTCCGGCTGAAGCTGTCAGTGCTGGGCGTGGAGGGCGCGGCGGCGGGGAGCGGTGGAGCGGCGGGCGGGTATGCGGCGGGCGCGGGGGGTGCGCGCGCCCGCCGCCACCTCGCCGCCGCGCGCGCGCCGCCCGCCTGGCACGCCGCGCTGCCGCTCATGGCGCACCATCTCGCGCATCAGATGTATCCTTTGTTGCCATTGTTGCCGGGTCACGACGTTTTGAGCTTGCTCTCCACACAATCTCTAGTTTGGTTTGAGCGTCGGTGCATTTTTAATCCTCGCATCCACAAGCCGGCTTGCAGCGGAAAATCATAGGTTTTTTATTTGCACAAAATAAAAACTTTCAGGGACATTTCTTTCCCTAATTTACACACGGAAAGGGTCTTAATTTCAAGGACAATGGCCATTTGAAAAGCGGAGCTGCAGTTTAAGTAGACTGTTCCCGAAAAAGGCCTAAATTGTTGGAATTTCAAATGAATATGGAGATATGGAGTAATAGGATCATTGCAAAATTGAGTGATAGTATCACTGCCTATGGATGATGAATAAACAATAAACACTAAACAATAAACAACAATTGCATACAAAAGTTTGCTTATTAAATTGTGTTTTGACTTCCAATTGCACCAAACGAACCCCAATTACGCAAGTCTCTAACAGATATCGCTCGCATCTAGCCGTTTTCATTTGCTTTGTTGACATAGTTAACATACTCTTTGAAGAAAAATTTTGCTTTATTTATATTACTTAAACAATAATTACTTAATCACATATTTCTTAGTAACCAACCGTGAGTGTCCGGAACGATTTTAAAAGCACTGTAACTGTTGCAAATGCTAAATGATAAAGACGCTCCCCTTAGCATAGTCGATTGCGTTCCTTAACTAGAAATTAGGTGGGCGGTGAGCGGCGGGTTTGAGTTTGGCTGGTGGTTGGCAAGCATCAACCAGCCCAAGCTGGTGCAGAGCTACGTGGCGCTGTTAGAGCCGTGGTGCGAGTGGAACGCCTGCTCGCGTGAGTCACTACATTATACTATTTACCATTCAAGATGTTTAGTTTACATGCCCCGGCTCAACGGATCGGTCTTTTGCCTACCCCCCGACAAATACATTGACATAAGTTCTGTCAGTGCTGTGACAGATCGAGTGTATTCTGTGCTAGACCTTTAGAAAGCCTTCACGAGACGAGGTCGTGTCTTGGTGTGCTTCTTGGAAATCGTCGACATGAGTGCCACGTGTCGTCGCATCTCAACTCGGCGATGCCCGCTGTTTAAGCCTGAGCGTGTGTGTGTGTGTGTGCAACACGTTCAGTGTAGGCGACGGCGCACGGAGAACCCAGGCAACATCCAGCAGACACTGACCAGTGAGCGCCTAGAGTTGTGAGAAACCCTAGTTCTATCTGGATTTCCTTCTGACCCATTGGTCTCAACTGGCCCCTTTACTTTCTATTATAATTATTCATTGTTAGAATAGTTGGATCAATTGTCTTGAATCCAAATTGAGTTTTTTTTTTGACCTGACATTGATACCTAATACCACACAACTACCGTTATGATATTACCAATACACCACATTCCCGAAGGAATTAGTCGCCATGCCCGGACCTTCCCTTTATGAGCACGGCTACATTGAACTGGATGGAAAACAAGGACAATTTTTCATTGCCGCTTCGACCATCTTTTCATCCAATGCGATGGTACCAACCCGGGCGGGCTTAAACCCTGCCACGTAGTAGGGGAAGGGGACCTAAAGTTTTACATGGATTCCGAACCATGGAGCAGCTCGCATGCATGACGAAATGCACTTATCGAACTCGGAAAAAGAAGGACAGTGGTGCATGTCGGAATTGAACCCAGGCCTCTGGTATGCTAGGTCAGTCCCCGCGCCACTAGGCTACGTGCATCAAGAGTAGCTCTGATGGGTGGTACAATACAATTCATACATTTTCATACATTTCAGCATTCGCTGGATGTTTTAAAAAAAACATGAATATATCAATGGGTGGGCTCTAATGCAAGAAAATAATTAAATCTGTACTTTGCCATCCAGGTCAGTTCATCCTTGGCATGTCGCTGCTGGACACGGGCGACGCAGAGGGCGCGTACACGGCCTTCTGCAAGGCGGCCAAGGGCGTCAGCGGCGGAGAGCCCCTGCTGCAGCGGCTGGTGCGCGGCGCCGCGCCCCCCGCCACACCGCACCGCGCCCTCGTACTGTACTACCTGCATGTAAGTTACAGGTTTCAGTCCAGGTATAAACATGGTAACGGAGAAAGTTTACTGAATTGATAATAACTGCTAAAAGACTGTTGCTAAAGGATAACATAAAAATACTTATTCAAGCAGCTTACTCGGCTGATGGAGGCGTACCGATGCTTCTGAAAGATACCTACTCTAGCATGGATCCATATCGAAATGCATTGAAAATAGTGAACAGATTGAACAAATTACAAAAAAAAATATTAATACATGGGCATTTTGTGACAGTTTGTTTTGGGTTGAATGTTTCATGATGACTTAATGATTTGGACTTTCTTGTAGAGGATTGTGGTTTCCTAAAATGTGATTTGCGCAGGTGATTCGACTGTTTGAGATCCACGATGCCGGCGCGTGCGTGGTGCGTCTAGCGGAGACCGCCATCAGTATCGCCGACCGAGACGACCCTAATCTGGTCAGTTCTGTTCTGTATTATCATCTATACTAACATCACGAGTGCAATTGCTGGTCCCAAGCACCGAAAGCCGGTCTCAGGGTACCCAGTGATTGACTATCGTCAACCTCGTTTTGCCAAATAATGTTTTTAGGTCAATGAGTGGCGTGCCCATTGCTGTGAAATCGAGCTATACGTTAAAACCTAATACCACCAAAATGGCAGGATTCCTCGCGATGCTTTCCCTCACAATTTACTGGACATAGATGACCAATACCATACCTACTGTCATGATATTAGCCCAATAAACCTCATGAGAACTTCGTTCTTCCTTTTATTGCACAGATACACTTGAAAACACGGACAGCTTTTAATGCCATTTCGACCATCGTTTATTCAATGCGATACTACCAACCTGGGTGGTGGGCCTAGTAAATAAGGAAGGGCGTTGGCGGCAGCGGCGCTAATCACCGCCGTTCACCCCTTATGTGCTTTTTAGGGTTCCGTACCCATAGGGTGAAAACGGAACCCTATTACTAAGCCTCCGCTATCCGTCCGTCCGTCCGTCCGTCCTGTATCTCATGAACCGTAATAGGTAGGCATCTGAAATTTTCACAGAGTGTGCATTATTTTTGCCGCTATAACAACAAATAGGTAAGATTTCAGAGTAATAAGAATTAAAGAGGGTCCCCGTACAAAAAACGTGATTTTTTTGTGTTAAATATTTTTCGATGGTACGGAACCCTTCGTGTGCGAGCCCGACTCGTACTTGGCCGGTTTTATGAATATCCATATTGTCTTGAGAGAATTCGTTTTTTCTGAACAGTCGTATGACTGAAGATCAATCAGAATGAGTGTGTAATGTCAATACTATTTACTCATTCAAACATAATTCGTGACTGATGGAATTGACTGACACTTGCATGAGCGCGTAATGGATGCCTTACTGGTCGGTGTCGGCAGGCGATGTTCCAGTGGCTCGTGTTCAAGTGGCACCTGGCGGGCGGGCGCGTCGAGCGGGCGCTGAGCGCCGCCGCCGCCAACCCCGCCCCGCACGCGCGCGCCAACGCCGCCGCCACGCTACTCACCACACTCGGTACCCTGTTTTATACTGATAATACTCCTAGCCTCAAATGTTGCACTGAAATTGAAAAGTAGATTTAATTAATTACTGTATTTATAAATTTAGTTTTCGCATGCAGAAAAAAAGAAATGCATTTCACTGGAAATCAAATCCAGGATATTAGTGTTATGTATCTCGGCATAGGTCCGCTTGAAAAAAATTTTGTAAATGGCATTTTATATATCTTTTTTGGTTTTAATCGTTCTCATTGAACATTTGGATTTTTTTTAGAAAATAACTACGATAAAAAGAAGGGGACTAAAAAGAGAACCCTGTGAAACTCCGGGTGCAATTCATATCTAGAATTACAAGCAACAGTTGAACATATTTATTGAGATTGATTCTCAACACAATGTCTTTAAAAATCAACACTGACAACAAACTATTTGTGGCATTTTGTAGCTTTTACAACTAAATACAGTAGGGACCAAACTTTTTGGCCATTCTGAATGCACGCCGAGTTCAATTTTGCACAGTGTAGGGTACGCACCCCGCGCGCCGCTGGCCTAAAATTTACGTTCTGTGCAGCGAAACTCGCGCACTTCACATCGGCCAAAAATTGTAGCCCAAGCTGTATAGTTGTTAATTTTTTAGTTGATATTTAAATCTTTCATTTGAACTACAGGCATATTATTGTTATCAACACACTTTCTTTTTATACAAACTTTTAGCATAACATTTGCTTTATTTCTAAAATCAGCTCAAATAAAACCTATTCCACATTTTCGAGTTGAACAATAGCAGTGTACTTGTGTAGCGAGCAGGAAGCAGCTGGGCGCGCTGGTGGGGTGCGCGGCGCTGGCGGCCGAGGCGGAGCGTGCGGCCGCGGCGCGCGCCAAGCTTCACGATGCGCACGCTCACAACCCCTACTACAGCTTCCTGTACGCGTTGCACGTAGCACGCTCCGACTACCGGAAAGGTTAATCTTCTTGTCTGTTCGTAGTGTCTGTTCTTCCTGTTTGGGAAGTGTGATTCCCATGTGAGACTAGAGAAGCCAGACATATAGTATTTGTTAAGAGTTTGCCACTAGAATGAGTAGGAATCATTTAAAATACTAAGAAGTACCATAAAATTATATTATGGTATTGCTACAAACGCGCTGCACCATATATGGCAGCAAAGCAAAATTTAGATACAGAAATGTAAAAAACATTTGTCCGCCGACCAACCTTGGTCAACAGATGGGGCCACATACCTGTTTACATGGCGTACTGATTCTGTGTCTATGAAAACTAAAATAGAATATCTTTGGAACATACAAACTGCAATTCGTAGTAGATTGTTCTCGGATTTCATTTTAATTTTGTTTATTTGTTAGAGCATTTAATGTTTTCTCTTTCTTTTAGTTTTAAGACTGTTTGTTTTCCTGAATAAAATTAAATAAAATAAAAGATTAGTGCACATGAAAGGATGCCTACCATTTGGTGGAGGCTGGAAAGAAACTCCAGCATATTTTGGATACGAAACAAGCGATACCATGCAAGCAACCCCAGTGAAAGAGAGCATGTTTATCAGAGTTGGAACAAAAGCATAATTGCTGACTTCGTGTTTTTCACCTCTAAATATGTGCAACCACATATTTACACAGACTATATACCTATTTTATCGAAAGAAAAAAAAAATCATTTCTGGCATTAGTATTCGGCAAATTTATAGTAAAGCAGCATTACATTCACAATAATCAATTTTAAAATGTTAGCGGGCGCGGTAATGTACGAGCGAGCAGCGCGCTGTGCGGCGGAGGGTGGGGGTGCGCGGCGGCGTCGTCGCTGCTTGCTGGCGGCGCTCACGTGCCTGCGCCTCGCGCGGCCCGAGCACGCTTTCCTCACGCGGCCCGGGGGGCCGGATGCGCCGACGCTCGTGCTGCGGCCAGAAGAGCTGGCGCGCGAGCTGCGCGAGCTGGACGCCCAGCACGCGGACACCAGGCACAACGTCGAAACATTGCTGCCCGGTGAGTGAACTGCTGCTCGCTGGCGGCGCTCACGTGCCTGCGCCTCGCGCGGCCCGAATACGCCTTCCTCACGCGGCCTGGGAGGCCGGACGCGCCAAAGCTTGTGCTGCGGCCAGCACGTGGCGCGCGAGCTCCTCGAGCTGAGATGACTTGTCGGTCAGTGACTGCTTAAAGAAATGAATATGGGTCATGGGCAAAAAAGTGTCACATTTTTACGATATTTCATGTCCACCTGCTTTGAAAATTTAAATATCCAATTAGGTGTAGTAATTAGTATTACAGTTTGCGTTTTCAGATGCCAGGGTCAATCAACAGTGATATTATTGAAATCTCAAGGACAATGCATTCAACATTTTTTTTATAAATTTAATTTTGTTTGACCCATGAATCGAGGCTCCATACAAATTTGCAGTGTCCACCTAGGGGGTGTTTATGTAAAAAAAATTCTATCTCAAAATGTTGTGTGAATATTTCCAGTTATTTCATAGATATGAATACTATATTAGTATTGTCTTATGTTAATTTATGTTATTGGAGTGGAGAGGGTATTTAAGATAATAAAAAAAAATATAAAAATAAATGTCCACCATATTTTCTAATTTTCGTTACTCATGCTTAGTTACCAATTTTCTTTGAAGAAAAACTTTCAAAGTAAGTGGAATAAGGTATATTATATGCTGGCACTACTGGCTGAGCTGTCCAAGTCATGACTGTCAGTCAGTGACAGTTGGGTAGTCTGTTGTTTTCGTTTTGAATATAGTGGTCACTTCATTTGCGGATTTTGCGAAATTGTGATGGTGATTACAAAGGCAAGATGTAAGGAAATCTTTACTATTCAATCGTATTCGTATAGGTAAGAACTGGCTTTTCAGTAATATGCATGGAAATTGTGTCCACAAGCAGTTTACATTTGTCACAAACAGTTTTAATGCAAAACTTCTCCCAAAAATCTCATTTTCGTTACTTTTCGTTACTTTTCGTGGCATAAGGTACTGTTTACACTGGTGATTTCACCTTGACCTCTGGTAATTTACTTTTAAACAACTTTTGTCATCATCAAACATTTAGAAAATGAGATTTTCTGTGTGTGTTCTTTTTTTAAGGTTTTAAGAAATTATGAATAGTTGGCATATTGAATGTTGGGAAATTAGCTTTGTAGAGGGCCGGTTTGATCGTAAATTGCTAGTAAGGGTATTGTGTAGACCGAGTTAAAAGATGAATTCTAGTGAAAGAATTGATGCGAGGAGATGGGTAGTTTCGGAGAAAATGTTTTATGAAGATTTTTATTCCGTTTCTGCAATTTCGTCACACTCACTCGCTTGCTGTACACATAAGCTTACTTACTACTACTTCATGTGTACCAACCGGGACTTGAACCGGGCTGATGTTTTTTAAAAAAAATCTATTTTTTAATCATTTTAATTATTAAGTATCATTACAATATTTCAATTAGGTTATGTGAATTTTTTTATATCCAAAAAAAACTTCGCAGGGTGCAAGGTAATTGCATTTAATTATTTAACTTACTTATAACTTAGCAGTAATATTTTTTATTCACTTTATTGATTATATTATTGTTACAGATAATAATTAAAATTTTCGGCTCTATTCGTAACAATTTTGATCGTGAATGATAATTTTGAACCTCTGGCAAAAAGTATTAAAAAGTGTCCAGCGAGAACGCAACTTTACATTCTCATTTTAGTTACTTTTAGTTGCTTTCTAATTTTCGTTACCTAAATTCTCATTTTCGTTACCGGAACATTTTTTACCCATGACCCATAACCTCTCGGAACCTTAATTTTAGACATTGTATTGAAATGGCATCTCTTGCAGCTAAAGCTCCAAAATGGCTGCAAATTGTGTTCAGGCCAGGTCACTTTTTTTTCTGTTACAGATAAGGATTCCAACTTTAACCAGTGTAGGAACTAATCACTGGTAAGGATCCCGTCTTACAGTTATCACTATCTTTTCGGCAGAGGGAGACAACATAGATTTTGAAGAACTCCGACATAAGCTAAAGAACGCCAACGCCGAGGCCCTGCACATGGTAGCTAAACGCCTGCTCAGCTTGGAACAGTTTCTACCTCATTGGCTCCTCACACAGTATATGGTAAGCATACTGATAGTCTTTACCCTACTCTTTGAGATTAAATTTTGTATCCTAATTATTCTTTTCTGTGTATGTCTTTTCCCACCTATATATATTTTTTTTCTTTAGTTCTAAGCTTAAGCTTAGAAATTAGAGCGAATGAGATTTACAGATCAGAAGTGAGTGAAAGTGTCATGCCATCCCCTTAGCAGAATGTCCCATGATCAATTGGCCAAGTACCTCGTAAAAATCAGCACCCGTAGTCTTTGAGCATGTACATACATATAAAAAGATATATTGGTAGCGAAATAATTATGTTATCTTACCAGACTCATACCATATGGCGCTCTATTATCTTTTCATGGCCCATTACATTTATCAACACATTTAAGTAGGTACATAAGTAAGTTAAAAAATATTTTAAAATTAAAACATGCGACAATTTAAAACTAAAAGAAACTAAATTATAAATCTTGACCAGTAAGTAGAAAGCGGGTGTTTTTACGCAACCTGACATGGATGGCTCATATTACACAACTACCGTTATGATATTATCACAATGCAGCACATTCCCGAAGAAATTAGGTGCTATGCCATAACCTTCCCTTGTTCCCTATGTCTGCGACTATGTTTGCATGTGGCATGTACGTTTATGTTGGGTTGGTACTTTTTGAAAATTGGAGACAGCGCGTCTCATAGTAGACGGGCTAGATGGCATATCTCGTTCCTTTTTAGGGTTCCGTACCCAAAGGGTGAAAACGGAACAATATTACTAAGCCTCCGCTGTCCGTCCGTCCGTCCGTCCGTCCGTCTGTCACAGGGCTGTATCTCAGTAACCGTAACAGATAGACAGCTGAAATTTTCACAGAGTGTGTATTTATTTTGCCGCTATAACAACAAATAGGTAAGATTAAGAAATAATTAAAATTAAAGGGGGTCCCCATACAAAAAACGTGATTTTTTTGTATACATTTTTTTACGATGGTACGGAACCCTTCGTGTGCGAGTCCGACTCGCACTTGGCCGGTTTTTATCTATGGGTATTGCCTAGGTAGATACCTCCGACTATAAAAGTGATACATTCTAAAACCACCTCGGCGATCGTTCCCGCCATTCGCGCAGGAGGTGGACAGCGGCGGCTGCGTGCGCACGCTGCTGGCGAGCGGGCGCGCGGTCGAGGCGGCGCACGCGGCGACGGAGTGCGTGCGCGCGACGCTGCGCACGCGTATGACGGCCGCGCACGCCGCGCCGCCGTGTTGCCCGCTCGCCGCGCTCGACCTGCTGCGCGCCGAGCTGCGCGAACACCTGCACGACGCGCGCGCGCAGGAGGTGAGCGCCAAACTAATTGCTGAGTCCTCCAGCTATAGTATGTCTCGCACGCACTCCTTGGGCTTTTAAAGTACAAGGTGTCGCACATTTTTATTTCTGTCATTTATAGATTACATACTACTTCCTAATTTTCTCATTAATTCTTAAATTTCTCAACATACTCAAATCGACACAATGTTTCTCCTATCTACTACTATATGGAGTTGTTTTCGCATATTGATACATTTTGCATTTTGATTGCAATGATTGAGGAATCAACGCCAAAGTCGGTCAATTACTAGTCAGTCCGGATTACCCTTTCACCGCCAAGGTTTTTTGGCATAATTCTTCTCAATACGCCACACTACAATTATTTCGATAATATGCAGTCTTGAATTGTTGTTTGATTTGTTGCAAATAGTGTGTTTCCACTGTTGAAACAGTAGAAATCTAATAAACGCTAGTATGTACTGTGCAATTATGTAAATAAAACACATTATTTCGTAATCAGTAAAGTTTTATTAATGTTTGAAGTGGAGTAGTTTTCTGTCGGATATATCCGACGATGGCGCCTGCAGAATGCCTTGCTCTGACGGATATATACGTTCCTGGCGGGGAAAGGGATTAATGATTTAGTTTTTGGACTAAAGTCACGAAGGGGTTGAAACTTTTTATCACTGTTTTAAAATAATGTTAAATATAAATCAAATAATAAAATTAAACTCATGAAGATATTTTTGATTAAGGTTTTAAATACGTAAATTACCGCCATTTACAGCCTCACAAAGACAGGTTCTTACGAGAGCACTTTCCTCAGAACATGAGGAGTTAGCAACCGTATTCCAGCTGGGATGTTCGCCTTCCGCTGCGCTATAGTCCTTGGTTTATTAATGTACACCTTTTCTTTAATAACCCTAGAGAAAACATTCCGGGAAACAACCATGCCAGTGAATTGTTGAAAATCTTGAGATGAAACGCTCGCCGAAAGTCTGCCTTGGGGTCGCCATTGTTGGATAACGCTGAAATGATCCATGATGAATCTCCAAAATGTATTTTACAAACAACATAAAAAACATAACAAAAGAATACTAAATGTCAGCGCCACTGTCATATTTTATTTTTCAAACCCCGCTGTGACTTGCTCCACTCAGTATTATTGCATTATGATTCCCGACTAAGTTTCATGTCGGTTCTTCATCCACGATAATCGAACTGTCTAGGACTATCAGTAATCTAATGAATACTTTAATGTTGTCTGTATATGTTTACAGGCTTATGAGGAATTGGAAGCAGTTGTAGAAGAATATGTAAAGGTGGTGACGAGAACATCTGATGCCATAAAACAAGCTCGCATTCAATTCCCGGTAGCTAGTTAAATATTATTTTGTATTGCAAAATGTTAATGCTTTCGAATTTCTAATAAACGTAATTTGTAAAAAAATATTTAGTGTATTTTTTTATTTCAACGTGTCAGCAAAAATCCCAATGAAATTTGTGAGCCAAAATGCAAGTTCTAATTCTAAATATTGTACCAACAGGCCATGATATTGTTATTTGAGCCTTTTATTATAATATGAGAAGTTGTGCATATATAAATAAAGATCTGTGACTTATCTTCACGAGATGACCCAACCATATACTAATATAGTCAATTTTATTAGTTACACAATAAACACTAACATTGAGTGTGCTCTAAATTATTTCAAGATTTATGGACATGGATGGCTCATACAGGACATGTCTTTAAGGCGGCCCAACCCGGCGGGCCTAACTCATTCGCGGGCACGGTACAAAACCGTGCTGTTGCGCTCTGGGACCTTCTCTGTTTCAAAGAATAAGACGGGCTCCGTGATGAGGAAGATGCAACATGTCCACATAAAAGACAATGTGCATAGTGTATGATTTGGTAAGATTTACGAAAATTTTAATTACAAAACGACTTATAGCTAAAAGTAAACCACTATCGCTGCAGTCAAAAATCTAACAAAAACCAAATACATTATAAATCTTGATTAAATAAGCTATGTCTAATGACTAATCTTTTTACGATGTTCTTACTTTATCATTGCGTAATCTACCTCCAAAGTTATTGTATAAAACGCGCGAAAAATTCGAACTTTCGGACCTTATAACTTATAAACCAAACACAATTTTACAATGCCAATGGTCATCAGACATCTAGTTTGATCAAATAAAGCTATTTTGAGCAAAATTTTGGATCTCTGACAAGAAATATGGGCGTGATCTTCTTTCCCCTTTTGTATGGGGAGATGAGCGGGTTGGCTTCTGAGAAAAAAATAAACACTGCGGTTTTGTCAGCCTCGGTAGCTCAGCGTGCAACGCCTTGCGATTCGATAAGCTGAGGAAGCACCTCTGAGCGCGGTTAAGTTCTGGATGGATGATTATTCAACCATTGAGGCTAGCCGTGGTGCGGATTCCACGTAAAACTGTAGGTCTTCTACCTTACTTAATAGGTGGTAGGCTTAATCCCGCCCGTGTTGGTACCATCGCATTGAATGAACGATGGTCGAGGCGACAATGAAAATTGTCCATGTTTTCCTGGAAGGTCCTGGCATGGCGCCTAGTTCCCATGTAGTGTATTAGACTAATATCTGATGGTCAGCCATCTTTGTCCAGTACCATAAAAAACCTTTAAAAAAAGTAAAAAAGTATTCCCCACGATATTTCGATCATCTTTCATATGCTCGAACCAGTTTACGAAACATTTATTCCACATTAAAGTGGACCATTTAAAAGCTCCGCTTCTTTTTAGACTGAACTGTAAACTACGAATATTTTTCATAATTTTACCAAAATAAAAATACGATGCCGTTTTTACAAATCTGACCGGTACAAACGACATCACCCTGGACGCCACACATTGGACTTTGCCCCAGATAGGTTTTCCTGGCAAATGCCAATTCCTTTGGTGCCGAGGCTGATGCGCTCTGTACACCGAGGGTTCTAAAATACCTACATTATTTTTGTGCAACTACAAATACATATAATGATATTCGGATTTTTGCCTTTATTTCTCTACGAAATATCAATTCAGATAGGTGAAAATTTTAAGTGCATAAATACTATACTTTAAAATACTGAGGGTACAGAATAATGTACCTAAACAGACGGTTCAAAAAAAAACAGTTGTGGTAGGTTGCGCCATTTATGACATGAAAACCAAAAGAAGAACAAGAAGAATCTTTTCTATAGTGCAACATAGCTTATTTTGCGCGTGGCCAAAATCGGAACTAAACGGTCGCTATCTTGAACGTTCATCATCGCGGCTACGGGGATGTGTTGCCATTATAACAATGCAAGTTACCCACTGCTTATTCATTTTAGGCTGAGGAAATAAAAAAATACTGTGTAAAGTCTAATTTAAGTTGGATGGCAAAAAATATCGTTTGACTGAGTTATAACGTCCGTGATTGACGTTGAGGTTTATTTTATTCATAGAATTCAAGAAAAATAAACTAGCGGTAGGAAGTAACTCGACTTCTACAACCCCCATTTTTTTTATTTAAATGATGAAAGATCTAATCAAAGTTACACATATTTTGAATAATATTATCGACCTGAAATATTAATTTTATTTCCTCATTTTTTTTCTTAAAGCAGGCTGTAAATATTTTTCCGATCAATGGGGGATTAGGGGGAACCACACGCATCTGCGCCTCCAGTTTTTGGTGACATATATGCGCCTCCGGTCGTTGGCGACGAATCTGCGCTTACGCTACCGATAGCGCGTTTACAACTGTAGCCCTACCATGAGTTTTCTATCGAACGAACGAAAAATATCATCGAATGTTCACGAACGAGATCGAACAGCGTTACAGTCGCTACCATGGGTTACTTTATTCACCGACGGAACGCTTATCGAACGCTCGATGAACGATGCGTTCGACCAGAGACAAGAAATAATGGAAGATAGTGAGTAGGCCGTGATTAACAGTGTCCATATCTTCTTTCGCATGAGATAAAATAGGACCGCACTATTATAAATTGAGTATAAATTTGCTAAGTTTACTAGTAAAAACATACCTCAAACCGTCGATTGTTGGCAGCCGATATTTTGTGACGATTTTTGTTGACCGATACTTTGCCGGCGCGGCGGGCGGCGCGAGACAATAAGCGTGACTCATAGGGCGTACCATCTGTCTGTAAATAACATTATATACCTAGTGACCCATTTCGCGCGAATGTTTTGTCAATGTTTGACTTTGGTTTTCTTGGATGCAATTATAGTTGTTTTATTTTTCTTATAAATTACCGATACAGGTTATGTTTTGAATGCTTTATTTTCTTTGCATAAAAAAATATGTATTGAGGAAATACACCTACATAAATTATTTTTTTTTAAAATAAATTCATTCCTGAAACAGGTTTGAAGAAACGTTTATAAATAAAATAAACCGTAAAAAATATATTTCGAATAGTATTTTTTTACGTAGAGCTGTAGTGTACTCATTATTAAGTTGCTAACATAATATTGAATTCAGAAATTGACATGAAATACGCTTGGTTTTTCATCCTTGGCACTAAAATGTGTGTTCGATCGTCCTTTCACCCAAGATATGACTAGTGAAAAGAAATTCGAATAACGTTATCGAAGTGATCACGTTGAACTGTCAAAATGTACACTCATGGTACCGTTTTTCATGCAACCGTATCGCGTCGTCGTTCGATAACGTTCGTGATGCTCGACAACGAGCGTGAATATGAACTCGTAGTGCCGTTTTTAGTAACAAGATCGTACGCTAGAGGCGCTGCAATTTTCCCCATACAAAAATTTCGTTAACGTTGGTCGAAGTGAACATCACCAAAACTCATGGTAGGGCTACTGCAGCCCTACCATGAGTTTTCTATCGAACGAACGCAAAATATCATCGAATGTTCACGAACGAGATCGAACAACGTTACAGTCGCTACCATGGGTTACTTTATTCACCGACGGATCGCGTATCGAACGCTCGATGAACGTTGCGTTCGACCAGAGACAAGAAATATTGGAAGATAGTGAGTAGGCCGTGATTAACAGTGTCTGTATCTTCTTTCGCATAAGATAAAATAGGACGGCACTATTATAAATTGAGTATAAATTTGCTAAGGTAACTAGTAAAAACATACCACAAACCGTCAATTGTTTGCAGCCGATATTTTGTGACGATATTTGTTGACCGATACTTTGCCGGCGGCGGGCGGCGCGAGACAATAAGCGTGACTCATAGGGCGTACCATCTGTCTGTAAATAACATCATATACCTAGTTACCCATTTCGCGCAAATGTTTTGTCAATGTTTGACTTTGGTTTTCTTGGATGCAATTATAATTGTTTTATTTTTCTTATTGATTACCGATACAGGTTATGTTTTGAATGCTTTATTTTCTTTGCATAAAAAATATGTATTGAGGAAATACACCTACATAAATTAACTTTAAAAAAAAAAAAATCCTGAAACAGGTTTGAAGAAACGTTTATAAATTAAATAAACCGTTAAAAAAATATTTCGAATAGTATTTTTTTACGTAGAGTTGTAGTGTACTCATTATTAAGTTGCTATCCTAATATTGAATTCAGAAATTGACATGAAATACGCTTGATTTTTCATCCTTGGCACTAAAATGTGTGTTGATCGTCCTTTCACCCAAGATATGACTAGTGAAAAGAAATTCGAATAACGTTATCGAAGTGATCACGTTGAACTGTCAAAATGTACACTCATGGTACCGTTTTTCATACAACCGTATCGCGTCGTCGTTCGATAACGTTCGTGATGCTCGACAACGAGCGTGAATATGAACTCGTAGTGCCGTTTTTAGTAATAAGATCGTACGCTAGAGGCGCTGCAATTTTCCCCATACAAAAATTTCGTTAACGTTGATCGAAGTGAACATCACCAAAACTCATGGTAGGGCTACTGGTCCGATTAGTTCGTATGACGCATAGGAATCGGATCATGTCCAACGTGCATATGACGTCATGGTTACTTCACTCATTGCCGTACACATAGTTCACGCTTTGTATGTAGGGAAAAGTTTGTACCATTACGACTGTCACAACAGTATACAAATTTTACGTCCCGATATTGTTGTCAATCGTCTTTCTACACTGTTTTTTTACAAACCGTTGAATGTATCTTAGGTGGAAATTCAAGTTTAGCTTAGAGGAATGATGACCAGTAAAACCAAACAAAATTCGTTACATTATCGATTGACAAAAATCGCGAAATCATTTCTGTGGTGTACTCGATTGAGTAAGTTTTACCCCACCGAACCGAATTGACCTGATGCGTGTACCAGTGTCTGTACAGGTTAATAATATCTTTAGGTATAGTCGTCTTAAGCATTTTGTCCCAGAGTGTGTTATCTCACCCGGCATATTCCCCTGACCTAGCACCATCGACATAAAAAAAACATTTTTAGTTCAATGCCCCAAAATAAAAGGCAAGAGCATCCTGCTTCCGACGAATGTCACAAGCCATACTTTTTCAGATTATTTTCAAAATCGGATTACAATGCTTCAAATGTAGATGTCGCTGAAACTCAAATTAAAAAGGAAAGAGGTTTGAAAACAAAGAAGATACGCTAGCTGCTTATAATTTTGAGATTTCTGAAGCGTCTAAAGAAGAGTGGTCAGAGATGTTTTCCAAGTGGTTTATAGGTATGGAAAAGTGTATACGTGCTCAAGTGAAAATTTTGAAGAGATCGATACCAGAAATAAATAAAATAAATTATAATTTTGAGTATCTTATTTCTTTTGTTATGATCTTTTGTATACTAACTAAGCCGGTCACCAATCGGACTTTTAATGTGTTTTAAAACAACTGTAAGCAAACGAACACCTATTACATGGCTGCTGAGTATCGCTAGTCGCAACAACGGCTACTGGCGGGCGCGGCGACGACTGTCTCAGTGCAATCACACACTCCTCGCCGCCGCTATAACTATCCGAGCGGCACGTTCATTCAATTACTACTACCTAATTTGTGGTCGTCTAACAAAAATATGGTATACCAATGTCTACAATTATTCAAGGACTTTAATTTTACAAACTCAAAACGAAATTTTTTGTTAATCCTCATTGATTAGAGGTGTTGAAATGTTGAGAAGAACTACTTAATCGTACTTAACTTTGTGTTTTGTTTGATTTTCACGCGTACACGAATGGTCACTCATGAAGCGCACCCCGTAGCCCTACCATGAGTTTTGGTGATGTTCACTTCGACCAACGTTAACGAAATTTTTGTATGGGGAAAATTGCAGCGCCTCTAGCGTACGATCTTGTTACTAAAAACGGCACTACGAGTTCATATTCACGCTCGTTGTCGAGCATCACGAACGTTATCGAACGACGACGCGATACGGTTGTATGAAAAACGGTACCAGTAGCCCTACCATGAGTTTTCTATCGAACGAACGAAAAATATCATCGAATGTTCACGAACGAGATCGAACAGCGTTACAGTCGCTACCATGGGTTACTTTATTCACCGACGGATCGCGTATCGAACGCTCGATGAACGTTGCGTTCGACCAGAGACAAGAAATAATGGAAGATAGTGAGTAGGCCGTGATTAAGATTGCCTGTATCTTCTTTCGCATGAGATAAAATAGGACGGCACTATTATTAATTGAGTATAAATTTGCTAAGTTTACTATGAAAAACATACCACAAACCGTCGATTGGCAGCCGATATTTTGTAACAAACAAAGTTTCTGTGGCCGGCGGCGTACGGCGCTAGACAATAAGCGTGACTCATAGGGCGTACCATCTGTGAATAGTATCATATACCTAGTTACCCATTTCGCGCAAATGTTTTGTCAATGTTTGACTTTGGTTTTCTTGAATGCAATTATAATTGTTTTATTTTTCTTATTGATTACCCATACAGGTTATGTTTTGCATGCTTTATTTTCTTTGCATAAAAAAAGAGGTATTGAGAAAATACATCTATATACATTAAATTTTTAAAAATAAATTAATTCCTGAAACATGTTTGAAGAAACGTTTATAAATAAAATAAATCGTTAAAACATTTTTTCGAATTGTATTTTTTTACGTAGAGTTGTAGTGTACTCATTAATAAGTTGCTAACGTAATATTGAATTCAGAAATTGGCATGAAATACGCTTGGATTTTTCATCCGTGGCACTAAAATGTGTGTTCGATCGTCCTTTCACCCAAGATATGACTAGTGAAAAGAAATTCGAATAACGTTATCGAAGTGATCACGTTGAACTGTCAAAATGTACACTCATGGTACCGTTTTTCATTTAACCGTATCGCGTCGTCGTTCGATAACGTTCGTGATGCTCGACAACGAGCGTGAATATGAACTCGTAGTGCCGTTTTTAGTAATAAGATCGTACGCTAGAGGCGCTGCAATTTTCTCTATACAAAAATTTCGTTAACGTTGATCGAAGTGAACATCACCAAAACTCATGGTAGGGCTACATGAGTGTACATTTTGACAGTTCAACGTGATCACTTCGATAACGTTATTCGAATTTCTTTTCACTAGTCATATCTTGGGTGAAAGGACGATCGAACACACATTTTAGTGCCAAGGATGAAAAACCAAGCGTATTTCATGTCAATTTCTGAATTCAATATTATGTTAGCAACTTAATAATGAGTACACTACAACTCTACGTAAAAAAATACTATTCGAAATATTTTTTTAAGGGTTTATTTTATTTATAAACGTTTCTTCAAACCTGTTTCAGGAATGAATTTATTTAAAAAAAAAACAAATTTATGTAGGTGTATTTCCTCAATACATATTTTTTTATGCAAAGAAAATAAAGCATTCAAAACATAACCTGTATCGGTAATTTATAAGAAAAATAAAACAACTATAATTGCATCCAAGAAAACCAAAGTCAAACATTGACAAAACATTTGCGCGAAATGGGTAACTAGGTATATAATGTTATTTACAGACAGACAACAACAAAAATCGTCACAAAATATCGGCTGCCAACAATCGACGGTTTGAGGTATGTTTTTACTAGTAAACTTAGCAAATTTATACTCAATTTATAATAGTGCGGTCCTATTTTATCTCATGCGAAAGAAGATATGGACACTGTTAATCACGGCCTACTCACTATCTTCCATTATTTCTTGTCTCTGGTCGAACGCAACGTTCATCGAGCGTTCGATAAGCGTTCCGTCGGTGAATAAAGTAACCCATGGTAGCGACTGTAACGCTGTTCGATCTCGTTCGTGAACATTCGATGATATTTTTCGTTCGTTCGATAGAAAACTCATGGTAGGGCTACTGAGGACTTCTCGTGTTCGTGTCCCGAGTAGATCCTCAAATCGGATCATGGATTTAAATCAAAGAGTTCGGAGAAGTCGTTGCTTTTCTAAGATTTAAATAATTGAATCTGTGGTGTGTACAAAAGTAACTATTCTATGGTAGTAATCTGTGAATCAACAAAACATTTGTAAAATTTTATTTTTAATCTTCTTCTGCCCAGCGCAGTTGATAGAACATAGTTTTTTTTATTCCTTTCTTATTATTTATTGTGTATGCCACGGGTATTGAATATTTTATGTTCTGTATATTGCCAAACCGCATTGGTCTGAAATGACAGTGGGAGAGGCAAGCCAGAGGCGTATCTAACGGTAGCTAAAAGGGTCCGACACCTGATGTTTTCACTTTGCGATATGTCCAAAGAGGAGCCAGGTGTTTTTCCGCTCTTGTATACCCTGTGTGGAGCTATTTCGCGCGATGCCACGAGTACCACGCGACCGGCTGTCTTGCGGAAGATGCGCGCGCGAGCGTATGAGCTGTTGCTCCACCGAGGGTCCGAGCCTTCCCCCCGGGCGTCGACTGACTCGCCCATATCGGATCTACTCACCTGTTATTATGTGCGGAGCCAAAGCGTGAAGAGTTTGGCGGAGCAGGCTGCCGCGCGTGACCTGCACGAGTGTATTGAGGCTGTGCGGAATGCGCGAATGTGCGAAGCAGAAGGCTTTGAGAGTGTTCTGCGACTTCTCTTAAGGCTCAAGGATGAGGTTTCGCCCGATTACTCATCTAATGTTCAGGTTGGTTGTAGTAGTTGATCTCTGAAATTCTTTGAAAGTTCGAAAACTTCTTTGTTTGAAAAGTTATTTTAGTTTGAAAACTTCTTTTTTTTACCCGTCTGTTCTAGCATTCTCTCCAAACATTATTTGGATTATTCTTACAAACATTCACTTCTCTATTATTTGGATCATGTACAGCATTTTTAATCAGGTGCAGGAAAAGCCCTCTAAACCAATATGACTGCAACTATGTGCAGTTGACCAAAGAGGTCAGGTTACACATCCGGTTTAAGGAAAAGATGAACAGTTGAAATACTTTTTTAAAACAATTATGTTCAAACATAGTTGAGAATGTCTACTAGTTACTGTGTTAACAAAACAAAGCAAAATTTAATCGGAGGTTTTATTTAACCTTGTACAGTAATACCCCGACTTACACTACGCCGTTTTGCGCAAATTCGGAGATATGCGGTTTTTCATTTTGATTGCCGCGCGCATCTGCTCTCTCGCTCAGCCCCTTTCAGTGTTCAGTTTGCGACAGGTACGTGGATTTGTTTTACGTGTGCAGTGCGTTTTACTTATAATCTCTAATTTTGTCATCTAAAAGAATGAAATGAGTCATTTGAGCCTAACAAGAAAAAAAATCACGTAAGTATGAGCAAGACAATGAACAAACTTATTTGCTAAACCTAGTTGAATCGGTAAATCAAATGACAATTGCAAACTTAACAGAAGGACTCAATTCAATTAAAAAGGGGTTACAAATTTTAGAAAACATAGATTCTAATGAATAACGCGTTTCTACTGCAAAACGGGGAATAAAAAAATTACTGGTATGCTACGAGGAAATTTTACGTGAGAAGAAGAAAAACTTAACTCGTCAGGCAACATTGTTAGAATATATGAAGCCTTCGACATAATAATAACTTCAGTTCTTACACCTTTTTTATTCTTCTAAATTATTGTTTTCTTTAAAGTCTGGTCCCGATTAAACATTCTTTATATGTATTTATATGCAAAGTTGAACCCCGACTTACGTGAATTTGACTTACACGGCATTCGCTCGGATCCACCTACCGCGTAAGTCTGGGGTATTACTGTATTCATTTTTACGTTTAACCGGAAGTGTATCTTTTAATTTTTGGTTGACTATAGGTAATATTTTCTATTTTTTACTTTTGAAATGATTGACTTTTTACTTATGTTATATGCAGGGTCCGTTCACATTAGGCCGGCTTGAAGCTTTACTGCCGCGATTGCCGCGCGATGGTCCCAGCGCACCTCTGCCGTATATTTACTATCCACCACACATGTTCCTGCTGTCACAAGCGCTACGTCCGCTCGACCCGAGACTGCCCCAGCGCCCTAGCGTCTACACGGAATACACTTTGGAGTCTTTCCATTCTAGTCACTGTAAGAATTTTGTTTAAACTGTAATGTCAACATACATAATACCCCATAATAGTAACAACCCTCAAGCAAAAACATCAACATATTAATTCACACACCCTTGTGTTATTTTCCCTAGACTTGCACTAATGTCAGCATATATCAGTGAAACGTTATTAAAATTACAGTATATTTTTGAAAATCCTGCATGCCTCTTTTTTGCCCCCAATGTCTTGCATTTCAAATAATTATGTAATTAGGTATGCGTGTCTTATTTTCGATATACATTTCATTAATATAAGCGAATATTTCTAAAACATTAAAATTACAGTACATCAATTAATATGTCCGGCAACCACATTCTAATCGGGCATACTAAGACATATTCACAACACATTGTGCAATACACCAAATGTGACAGACTCTATAAAGTAAAATTAGCAGAAAACTGCTGTCACACAGACACTTCTGAAGATTTCAGGATCACATGTCCGATGCATTTATTTATTTATGCTGCAATAGACAAACAGCCATTACTTCCACAGGTCTAAAGCACACAGAGAGCCCCGGAAAGGGCCGACGGCCCCGGTTGTTTGAGGTGCCGTCCTCCCTTGCAGAGCCACCTCGCGCATCCAGTACCGCATCCGCCTTCACCAACTACCCTCTAGGAGATATGGCTCGTTTGAGGGCTCCTAGAGACCTGCAAATACCTGCTTCGGGGGCTCATTCTCAAGTGAGTTGTGTGTCCAGAAGAGCCATCAATTGCAATATTCTTATTGATTAAATGGAAAAAATAATAATTTTACATTGGCCACTACCATTTTCTCTGTCATTTGAGGTTAGACAGCGTAATCTACGTTGAAGCATTCTAAAAGCTTTTTAAATAATACATAATCCGAAAATAGTAAATCCAGACCAAAATTCAATGTAAAATCTCAAATTTCCGATGACATGCAAAATATTTAATGGTAGGAAGGTCGAGCCATTCAGTTCTCTCACGAATTCGGGGAGTGCAACATCGAATGTTCGTTACACTAAATCGCGTCCTGTGCAGTTACGTGTTCTTACATGTTGTGTCGAATTCTAGAACAGCAGGGGTGAGCGAACTCGTAAAAGAACAGACTGGCCGGCGATACTTTCAGTGAGTATATTATTACTATAAAGTGGCTAGTCTGCCGCTATACGGATGAATTTCGGTTTATTCAATAATCTCACTGTCCTCTCTTACTTAATGTTGTGAGCACTCAAACGAAAACGATGCATGTTTTTGGCACCACTTAGCATATTTTTTGTCCGTTCAACTACTATACACAAGAACAACCCACTATCAACCAACAGTCAACACACAAGCATTTCCGACAACGTCGAATGCAATCTTCAGTGTTTACCGCTTGCATGTCAGTTTACCGCTTATGTACAACCTGTTAAATGTCTTTATTTTAATACTATAACATTGCATAATAAAACGAACATGGGCTTAGCTTGTACATGAAATTATCGATTGTTTTTAGGTGTTATCAAACCCCCCTAGCCCTGAGTTAGAAGAAATGTACCGGGCATCTGAGAGCGTACTTCCCCATGATGACCACACGGTCAATATCTGGCAGCTGGCCAGCTCCATAGACAAGAACATTCCTGGTGATATTTGGGACATTGCTTGTAAGTGCCCGCTTTTTATTTGCTTTGTGTGCATGAAATACAGTAGAGCCACGCTAGTCCGAACCCTGCCTAATCCGTTGATCACGGTAATCCGAACGAACGGAAATTCCCACATTTCCTTGCACCCGCGCGCGCGACCTTGTCTCATTAGTTCGCCCGCACTCGTAGGCTTGAGCGCGCGTGTGAGCTGCGCTAAGTGCTCTTAGTATGTAGAAGGAGAATGTAGGACAATATAAAATATTTGTTACCTTTTTCATTTGAATTACGATCAAAGATGGCTAAAATAAATAAAACAACAAAAAAAAAAACATTTTTTTTATTTTTCACCTCCATAGAATTTTTCCCATACTATAATCCGAACACCCCCATAATTCGAACCCTGCTGTGTTTTTAGGGGTTCGGATTAACGAGGCTCTACTCTACTTAATAATTAAATATTGTCAGAGATTAAATTAAAAAAAAATTACATTAGTACAGTCTAGTTTGAAAGACTCTAGTTTTTTGCAGTAAACCGGTTAAGCTTTATATAAACTTAAAATTTAAGTACATCAATAATTATTTAATTGATTCACTGTTAAGTTTGAACTAAGGTGTAACGACATATATAGGGTTGTGGAACAATCCTGCGGTCTAAATCATTGTACCTCAAGGACTAAATCATATATAATTTTCCATTGCAGCCAAGTTGCCGTTGGTGGAGGAGCGACGGTTGATTGCTATGTCTGCTCGCGAGGTGTCCCTGTGGAAAGATATGTACGGAGAGCGGCTCAATAAGATGGACATAGTGTCCGAGAAACAATTTATTCGTCATGTCATGTACCTCTCTAGTGAGTATTATGAGGCATTGTGCTTCTTGCCTTGAATGATCAAAGTTAATGAGTTGATTGAAATAATGTTTGATGCAACAATAACCCACACAGCACGTAAGTATAGTGCTGTGTGGGTTCTGGATACTAAAACTATACAGATGGGCCCACTGCATTTCTTCCCGTGCAAATCTTAGGAGGTGACTAAGGGATTTGTCGATCGTGGTTCGTATCATTCCTTCCTTCTTCACTTACTAGGTGGTAGGGTTAGTTAGTTAGTTGGGCAAAATGTTTTCCGCGCTAAGCCTACTTCACAGAGAGGCCATTGTGCGTAACAAAGGTGACTATGTAAGCCATCCTAGCTCGTCCCAGAAGTCCAGCATACCCTTTACATTCCCACAGGCCTCTGTAAGGGATCCCGGTGCTCCCAGGGTCTGCGCCTGATGGTCGGCCACACTCTTGCACTCACATGAACAGTACATGGGCGGTTGTTTCCGTTGTCTCCATGCAGCCACGACATAAAGGGCTGTCCATCACCCCCAGGTTATGGAGGTGCTTGTTGAGTGAACAATGTCCTGTCATTGTTCCCACCATTGTGCGTAGATCATTTCTTTTCAGATGCAAAAGCTTGTGCGTGAGGCGCTTATTGAGGGATGAGATGACCTCTCTGGCCTGCCTGCAATCTACCAGGTGTTTCCATCCGGTATTGTGAAGCATCTTGGTTCTATCTTGTAGCCTGTTTTTGAATTGACTAAGTGGTATAGGCACTATCGGTTCTGGACCCATTAGTACTGTACTGGATCCTCTTTTGGCCAGTTCATCTGCAGCGTCATTACCCACAGAGCCACTGTGTCCTCTTATCCACTGCAAAGTTACGTTATTGTTCCTCGCTACTTCTTCTAGGGCGCAATGACATTCTAGAACTAAGCCTGAGTTAACTTTGTTATTTTTCAGTGCGTTTAATACAGATGCGCTATCTGAGATAATTCTTATCTTATAGTCGTGCATCTTCCTGGTTTTGATTGCCTCTGCGGCTCGAGTTATTCCCACACATTCTGCCTGAAATATGTTTGGTGAAGTATGGTTGGTAGAAATCTTGTCACAGATTGCCGCGAGCATGGGTACATGGTTCATGAATTCTATCGTGAGGGACTCCATGATTTTGTTTCCAGGTTTCTGCGGCTCTCAGCCGGAGATCTGCTGTAGCGGTTTCCTGCTGAACATGCAGGTGTAGAGGTCTTAGATCAAGTATTACCTGTAGTGCCTGTGTAGGAGTTGTTCTCATGCAGCCTGTCGTTGCAACGCATGCAAGGCGTTGCAGACTTTGAAGTTTTGCTTTACGGTGCTCAGTTCCGTCCTAGGCCACCATACTACTGCGCCGTAGGTTATGGTTGGTGGAATTACAGCAGTGTAGAGTGTTATGGAGGGTTTTAAGCCCCATTTTTTCCCGAGCATTCTCTTGCACTGCCAGAAGGAGATGCACGCCTTCTTTGTTTTGTCTTCGAGATGTTTATTCCAGTTCATCTTGCTGTCAAGGATTACGCCCAGATATTTGACCTCTGTTGATAGGGATAATTCTATGCCAAAAAGTTTTGTCAGTTTCATGTCTTCTAACTTCCTCTTGTTCGTGAAGAGAATAAGTCCTGTTTTGTTTGGATTTACTGAGAGTGCATCCCCTTCACACCAGAGCTTAGAGCCCATCTCATTACGTTGAAAAGTACTGTTTCCGATTTGCCACTAATAAGAATCGTGATATCGTCTGCATAGCCTACAGTCTTATGTCCCTTTTCGTTTAGGCTCGTGATAAGGCTGTCCACCACGATATTCCAAAGCAGGGGTGAAAGAACACCTCCCTGTGGACAGCCTTTCGCCACTACTCCCCTCGTGGTACTATCTATTGTGAACTGTATGGCTCTTAACATAAGGAGATTTCTTATCCACCCCGAAATGGTCGGTGTAGCTCCGATTCTGTTAAGCGCCTGGCTTATGCTGTTGAAATTTGTTTTGTCGAAAGCCCCTTCAATATCTATGAAGACCCCTAGGGTGGAGCTTTTGCCAGGTTTTGCCTCAGCCTCTCAAGTTCTGGCCCCCACCAGTGATTTTTTCCCCATTGTTTGGGAGGAGTGAGGAGTTCTCCTAGATGCCGGCTCATGTGTATGTGCTGTTATTGTGTAACAGATTCGACATAGTCCGAGAAGGATGGCTCCGGTGAAACTTGCCAGTCTGAAACCAGCTCTGCCGCCCCACTCGATGCCAGCGTGATGTCTACTATTGTTTGGTATCTGGAACTGACAAAGGTTGGCTCGGCGCCCACACTCAGTATTGACAGATTGGTGGTAAAGAGATACTCTGTGAGATGCTCACTTCTTTTGTTGGCTGATGCGCTGCCCCAGAGAGGATGTAGGGCGTTGCAGTCTGCTGAGATGACGATGTCCCAGCTGTTCTCTTCGCAGTGCTGTACTAGCTCGGCCAGTTGCTTGGAGGGGATGTCCTCTTCTCCGGGCATGTAGACCGAGGCTAGTACTAGCGAATGTGTGTTCGGGCTGTTCTCAATTTTTACCGCGGTAATGTCTATGGAACAGTACTGATTAATGAGAACAGCAGTTGTATTACGAGGCATGTAAATACAAGTTCGTGGATTTTGTACGGCGGTATTTAGCATTAAGGATGTTCCGATCCATACAATGTTTTTTTTACACAGAACGCAAAAAGTATTGCACTTTAAGGCACGAATTCGTCAAAAATATCAAATATAGCCATAGTAGTTGCAGCGAAAACATATTCACAATTTCAGGTTTAATGGTTTCGTTGTAATTGCCGATTAGAAGTTTTACACCATTAGATGGCGCTGTTAAACAAAAATTGTATTTAAATAAATTGTAACAAAACCAATAATCCTGAAATTGTGAAATTGTTTTAGCTGCAAGTAATATGACTATATTAAACTTTTATTATTAATTCGTGGCTTAAAGTGCAATACTTTTTGTGTTATGTGTGCAAACAACTTTATATGGGTCGGAACAGCCTTAACGTACCACCGATGTTGCCTAGACCACATATATTGCCGAGCCACACATGGTTTAGGTGGTAGGGTTAGTCACGCCCGAGTTGGGCCGTTAATTTTGGCCGTGCTATATAACAAAGTTTCTGGCGTGGAGCCTAGTTTCCACGAGGTGTGCTGGGCTAATATCATGATAATAGGAGTGATATTAGCCATCCATGTCCAGTTACATAAAATAAAAAGTATTTGTACGGATGAAACCAGGTAGGCTAGATCACCATCATATCTGAAAAGATCAATGTACCAGTACATTCTAAAACAAGGTAAAGTCCTGGCATATTTAAAATATAATTCCGATGAACCTTTTCCCGCCGATTTCAGTTGGAATCGAGACACACTCCTTCACTTGGAGTGATGAGCACGATACGTTCAGTATGAGGAGTGATATCTCGCTCGAAGGCCTCTCCCAGGAGTCTGTGCTGGGCTACGTGGCCGGCCTGCTCTCTGCAGGGACTTGCTACAGGAGACTATATAACTTTGCTTTCGACGTAGACAATCTGGATCAATTTTATGGCAATGGCTACATTTTTGAGGTACGTCTTTCTTTGTTATTAATGAATTGTCGTGGGAGGTAGAAGTAGTTAAGAACCTATGTACATTTTAAAATTGAATAAAATTGTCTCGTAGCTTCCCTCTGGAGAAACCTGTTTTCTACATCAAAACATGTCCATTTTAATAATTTCGTTCTTTAATATATTTTTCAAAACAATTATCATATGTTTTCATAAGTAAGTATTTCTAGTAAATGATTATAGTTTTATTTGCATAGTTTTTAATTCAAAAGGTTTAATATTACATAAAAAGTCAGTCAATAAAAAACTTTGATAAAATTTAAAAACTTAGACGTACTGGTTATATGATGTTAGCATAATTCAAACCAAATATCTTTAGAAATGGAGTAGGAAAAAGCTTTCCCTTATTTGTATGGGCCAACACGAAAAATATATCCTCTTAAATCACAATCTGCAAGGGCTTCAGATCGAAATGCGAAAATTATTCTATGCTATAGTTCTTGCAATTCACGAAGTCTAGTGGGCTTTACTTGTTAGGGTTCCGTACCCAAAGGGTGAACACGGAACCCTATTACTAAGCTGTCCGTCCGTCCGTCCATCCGTCCGTCTGTCACAGGGCTGTATCTCATCAACCGTAATAGGTAGGCAGCTGAAATTATCACAGAGTGTGTATTTATTTTGCCGCTATAACAACAAATAGATAAATTAAAAAAATAATAACATACAAAAAACGTGATTTTTTATTGTTAAATCTTGTACGATGGTACGGAACCCTTCGTGTGCAAGTCCGAATCGCACTTGCCGGTTTCGTTAAACACGTATGTGCCAACGTGTCAAAGTGTGCCGAAGAGCGAGCTCGGATAGATTAGCATTTTTCTCTATTGATTTTATGCTAACCATACCCGAGCTCTTTTATTGACAAATGAATTATCCATTTTAGGTTGAACCATTCCGTTCTTAGTCCAAAATATTTTACTTTGCAGGCAGCAAAAAGTGAGGTCAGAAGATTTCTGTTAAAGTTCCGGCTGCAAGCGACCGAAATATTCGAGGAATGTTTCAAAATGACCAACTTAGACGAAGACGTGAATTGCCTTCCGACGTTGCTGCAAATCATGTACCATATGGAAGCACTGCAATATGAAATTGAAACAGTCGCTTCTATCTACAAACTCATTGATGCAGGTACCTTACAATACTATCTGGGCTTTTTTTATGTGTATTTATTTAAGGTTTTCTCTGCATACACTAAAACATACACCATATCACATCATTTTCCCCGGAGTGGACATGTGTGTGACATGACATAGCTTTATGTGGTACTATTACAGCGTATTTCCCATGCTTCTGAACCTATTCTGAGAAACATGATAGGACACATCATTGTAGACAACATGTATGAGAAATGCTTGTGTCATTTTGACATGTTTGTGCTTGTTTAGGAATGTGTTAACAGGCCCGCATCGCTTCATACATGCTCTTATATTAAAGGTGCTACTTTAGCCCAAGAGAAGTATGGAGGAAAGTTTTCAAACTACAGGAGGGCAAAACACCAGGATATGATTTAGTTGACTCAAAATTACTCAAGCACCTGCCCAGAAAGGGTGTGATTCGCATTACTGCTATCTATAACGCCTGCTTAAGACTAGCGATATATCCAGCTCAGTGGAAAATTGCGCAGGTTATAATGATACCCAAACCAGGTAAACAGCTCCATGAAGTGAACTCCTACCCTTCTAGACCTATAAGCCTACTTCCCATTTTTTATTCATTAAACAGGATACGCGACTGTCTACCAGATGTTATTCCCCCTCATCAATTTGGCTTCCGAGAAAAACATGGAACTATTGAACAGATACATCGAATCACTGACACTATAAGTCGAACGCTAGAAAGCAAACAGTTCTGTTCAGCTATCTTCTTAGACATAAGCCAGGCCTTTGACAGAGTGTGGCACGAAGGACTCCTCTACAAAATTAAACAGCTGCTACCTCATTCCTTCTTTTTGATCTTAAGATCATACCTCCACGGAAGATGCTTTGAAGTAAAATTTAACCAGGAAACCGCTCCCTTAATTGAAATCCTCTCAGGGGTACCACAAGGAAGTATATTGGGCCCCGTTCTATACTTGTTGTTCACCGCTGATCTACCAACGAAAGCTGATACTACAACTGCCACCTATGCGGACGACACAGCCCTTCTGTCGGTACACGAGGATCCTGTCATAGCATCAGCCAAACTACAGGCCCACATCCATGAAGTGGAGAAGTGGTTAGACAAATGGCGTATCAAGGTCAATCAGGGAAAATCCGTCCATGTGACCTTTACCCTCCGAAGGCGGACCTGTCCTCCAATAAAACTTTACAATGAGGAAATCCCCCAGGCTGAAGATGCCAAATACCTGGGTATGCATCAAGCCTGTCACATGAAAGCAAGATAGCTATCTACAAGACCATCCTCAAACCAATTTGGACGTATGGAATCCAGCTGTGGGGCACTGCTAGCAATAGCAACATAGAGATTCTCGAAAGATTCCAGAGCAAGTCTTTGAGAGCCATGCTAGACATACCCTACTACGTGAGCAACAGATACATACACGAGGACCTAAAAATTAACACCGTCAAACAAGAAATCGCTAAACATAGCGAAAGCTATCAGACGAGGATATCGAGTCACGTCAATGAACTAGCATCAAAACTAGTGGGCACAGGAAGCGTCGCACATTCCAGACTTAAGCGGCATAGTGTCCCTACGCTAGCCACGAGATTTGACCACAGCAAATGAAAAGGGACTCCTAAGAATCCCTCCGGCTAACAAAACCACAACGCAAAACTCATCTGAATGGCTCATTGTGTTTACACAGATCGCCAAGTTACAGACAGAACAATAAAAAAAATAAAAAAACGATTTACTTTATCGACTTTCTTTACGAAGCACATTACCTTTCTGATCATGTTAAAAGCTCTGTAAATTTTTCATTTATGCAAGTAGGATACCCACCGTCATGCTTTTAGCCCAACACATTGCATTCCCGAAGGTATTAGGTGAAATGCAAGGACATTCCGGCTATGAGCCCGAATACATTGAACTGGATGGAAAACAAGGGACAATTTTTCATTGCAGTTTTGACCATCTTTTCATCCAATGCGATGGTACCAACCCAGGCGGACTTAACCTGTTAAGTTCAATGTAGCCGGGCTCATAGCGTAAAGGTCCTGGCATGGTACCTAATTCCTTCGGGAATGCGGGGTTGTTGGCCTAATATCATGACATGTGTGTGACATTAGCCATTCATGTCTAGTTTCATTAAACAATTGAAGGCAAATCCACGCCCATCTGAATGGACATATTTTTTTTTGTGTCGACTCATTTGAGGTATAGAGTAATCCTGCATGTACCAAAAGTTACTGTCACATACTGAAAAGTATTGGAACATGAGGGATAACCATATCGTAATAAATAATATTATAGCTTTTTGATGTATGCAATGTGTGAAAAGCGATGCATAGTGTCCCTGGTTTATTCTACAGATACACATGTAAAGCTGCCAACGGGCACTGGCCTGATGAAGTACCTCTACAATGAGATCTCTCTCATCACTCATGCTCGCACTACGACCACCTTGTACCGTTCACTCTACACAATCTGCAAAGTTTACTACAAGTGAGTATTCCTCCTAGCTTTTTGGTTTTGGATCTGGAAAACGCCATCCCTCTGTCCCCTATTAACGATCGTTCAACGCGGATGACAGGGAATCCACTTCACCATTCTCTTCTCTCTCGCTTCCATTCGCATCTTCATCCCATTCACTGTCGACAGTCTTAAAATAAGAACCATCCGATTCTCTCGGTAACCTACGGATTGCACGAATGTCAGAGATATTCAGGTATCTCCCCTACAGAACAACCTTGGGTTCTTCAAACATCCTTTGAAGAAGCACCTGGCTGGCATGGTTTTGCACCCCCCGTGTAAGTTCGGAAACCCATTGTCGTCGTCAGGAACCTCTTATGTGAGGGCCTGGCGTACCCCAAATGCGGATGGACAGATCGTGATTTGGTGATACGCCCTCAAAGTCAGAAGAAAAACCGAATAAATCTTGATTTTATTTATTCTGTCCATTGGTAATTGTATTTATTTGTCCTCTGGTAGGTGACCTAAACCTGACAAGTCAAGCAATTTAATCACAATGTAAATTAACATTAAATATAATTTAAATCAAACTTCTATTGTACAATGTGTAGATAAAGCCACACATAGAGATTGTTTTTAAATAAAAGAATACATCAAGCATTCAATGAAGGAAGATCCATGATAAACTTGTTATGATTGAGGAGAATGCCTTTTCCTCCACATTGCCAGCCCAGGGTCAATATTTTTGTGTCACAAGTAATATTTTTTAATTCCTCTTACACCTTGCTATCGGTTGTAATTTCCTCACTGGAAAATTGACATTGAGCTTCGGTTGCACTACTCTGCACTGCTATAGGCAATTTTTGTTGATTTGAGTTTATCTAAACATTTATCTAGCTAGGTGATAATCTGGGTTGCAATGGATCAAATATTCCGGACACATGACCTTCGTTATTCCACACACATCCTCTTCGTAAATTTTGCTATTAAATTCGAGTTTATTAATATGTGTTGATGTCACTGTCTAAACTTAAGTTAATTTGATATTCTTCTTCCACAAAAGGTTCATCGAGCGGTTTATCTTCCAAGGCGAGCTCGACGACCGTCACGAGGAATTCTTCATCCGCAAGGACCCCCAGCACGTGCATTCGCGCTCGAAACGCTACTGGGACCGCGGGTTCCACATAGCGGACGCGTCCGCTGTACCTCGCTTCCTGCACGGCCTCGCCAAGTACATACTGCTCTGCGGAAAGTCCTTTCGCCTGCTGAAACTGTGCAACCCTACTGTGAGTGGCCTGCCCGAGATTCACTGATTTGTATTTAGGGGTAAGAGGTAGGGGGTGCTGCAGTGGATGCAGTAACAAAAAACTGTTTAGGCTCTATTGGCCTCTGCGCATAGTTCCAGTACATTCGGTGCCACCGCTAATTACTTACCTTTGTATGGGCTTGTGCCTTCGTAAATTAAATGTGATTCATAATATTTAGTTTGATGGCTTTCCGTGGGTATGGGGAGCAGGATGTGTTGCCCGACATGTCGGGGCCTCACATGAGTCCATCTTAAGGAAAAAGTGCCTTTCACGTGAGCAGCGGTCCTACCTTCAACACGACAGTCATATTCTCCCGAAGATGGAGCCCCAAGTGAGGCTATGAAACGTCGAACAGCAAACTCTGCTCCTCATATGCTCGGTAAGTTGTCAGACTAATTATTATAGTTATGTCCCAGGTAAGTTTTAAAACAGTCATGAGTTATGCCATTTTTTTATTTGTAATATCTAATTAAATATTTGTTGTGTTTGAATGATCATGGTTGACAGTGTTTACAATAGCAGTCGGAGGCATCAAATAGCCCCAGTACGTTCCATAGTGAATGACTAGCGATTTTATGGATTAATTCGGTGGAGCAAGAAAATACGTGGGGGGGGGGGGGGAAGTTCCAATATCCTTTCCAATATCCTATCTTTCATTTTTATGTCTAAGGTGAGGTTTTTTTTTCGTTCTCGGTGTCACCAATCATCATGAAATTTACATAGGCACACTTTCAATGAATTTAATAACAAAACAATAATGTATTTGATGCACAATATGAATTATATAATGATAAACTATATATTTCCCAATACATTCAATTATTAATGACTAGCCGTCTATTTTTTTAGTGATATGGGCATAGCAAAAATATACTTATTGAGATAAATTATAATCTCCTAACTGTCATATAATAGATACGAAAGTAAGTTTGTCTGTTTATCGTAGTTAATATATCTTATGCCTCCGACTGCGTTTGTAAACACTGTCAACCATGATCATTCAAACACAACAAATATTTAATTTTTCAACTTGTTTCTATCTTTTCAGTTCCTTTACTAAGTCAATTTTAAGTTAAAAAAAATTACGCTGTCGGGTTTTTTATATTTTTAAATAACTTGTTTTATTTTAATTATTTTTAGTTTTCGTAGAGCATGCATTTATCATTTAAATATCTGCACGTTAATAAATTCCAACGAAAGTAAGGTTAGGTATTATTATGGAACCTGACATGGATGGCTAATGTAACACAACTACCGTCATGATATAAGCCTAATTCAACAAATTCCAGAAGGAATTAGGTGACAGGCCAGGACATTCCTTTACACAGAATCACGGCTGCACACGGATATTGACAATGATCTATTGCCACTTCGACCATAGTTTTCCCTAATGCGGTGATACCAACCCAGGCGGGCTTAACCCTGTCACCTAGTAGGCTAAGGTGACCTACAGTTTTACATGGGTTCCGAACCATGAACAACTCGCAAGATAAAGTGGTGTATAACAGATGCGAGGATTTGAACCCATAACCTCTTGCATAAAAGGCAATATTTTAGTCCCAACATTACGAGGTGTAACAAATAGAGTTTTTTGATTGATATTAAAACAAAACTACATTTTCTAAAAGTTTCTTCATGTTATCTTTAAGTCTTTAATGAAGTCATCAGTTCATAGAATGAGATTCCCTCATTCAACGAATTTTGATCATATGCCGATATATACAAGGTTTTAGTGGAGGTATGGTCCAAACGTTAACGTATTTCTTGGCATATTTGAAACAAAAAGGATATACATTTTATTTGTAGGTATTTAAAATGTATGGGGAGGATCTTTTTCAAGTCGTACAACAAAATATCTTCTACCTTTTTAGCTCCAAATATGCCGAGAAATACGTGGTTAGCTCTTGGACCATATCTCCGTTAACACCCTATATATGGTTTTTTTAGAATCTCTGCTTACAGTTACACTAAATTTATAAGCGAACTTTGTTCGATACTCAAATCCTGTGGTTATATACAGGGTCCGTCACTCGAAGTGTTACCAATTGAAAATGATGTTATTTAGTTAATTGAAGAACGGTTCATTAAAAATTATATCACAATAAAACATTTAATTTTAAGACAATAATTGTTATTGTTCGATATAGCCTCCTTTGATCCATAGATACTGCTATTTTCGGATGACCGCCTCTATGCCGTTTAGCAATGCTAGGTTATAACGCTTAATGGTTCGATGCAATAACATTTTGTTCACATGTAAATGTCGGAGCTCTCGAACGAAAAATCACAACCAGTTAGGTTGTGATTTTCCGGTCAAATAAAAACAAACGATCACAATTTTAGGTTTAATATCCATTGCGAAAATGTATTATACAATTCAAATTTGTTCCCGCTCTTTTCGCCCACTTAAAAACGATGAAACAAATTGACGTTTCACCAAAATTTGGCGCGCTGTCATTATTATTTTGAAAATAGAAGTAACAGTTCGAGTGACGGACCCTGTAGTAATCGCTTTGATCACAGGATTTCATCCATGTATAAACTAACTGCTAGTTAAAATTCAATAATCTCCATAATAACCATGATTATAATATTTATAGCCACTACTTCATAAGACTGGAAGTTGTCTCTTGACTGACAGCTTTGAATGTGAGTCAAAAGCATTGTTAAAGCCATTTTTATTTAACTATTGTGCTAGTTAAGTTCCAGTTTCACAGATTAGAACTTTAACTGGATGCGGCGAAAGAGACCTGGATTCATAGTTTGCAAATATATGTGGGCCCGAGGTCCACAATCGCCCGATCGAATGTGTTACCTTGGAGCTTATTAACTGTTACATCCCAACTGAGCGTTTATTGTTTTTCTTGCCTCCAAAGCCCATCAAAATATAACGTTCATGATTTAATCCGTACATGAACTCCTGGTTTATTATTTTGAATAACATAACGTGTTAATAATATGTGATATATGATGATAAACCCAACTTTGGCAAAGCCGTGCTTTTCCTTCCCACTGCTCCCAAGGACGCACGGTTAAAGATCAGCGATATTATGATGACGATCATATCTGATGTACCCTATGTAACATAAGTCCTCATCAGGGGGCTGACGACATCTTCATGGAAAGTTATATGGGTAGGTTACACCATTTAAATATGCAATGTAACCGAAACTACATTCCATATAGCTGGAGGTAGTGAAAAGAGGAGTATATGACCTGAGTTGGTGTGACAAGCGCGCTTGCGTAAACAAAAATCATTTTGAATAATTTTTTAATGTTGAACATTTTGATGTTTTTGAAATTTCTTATTCCAAATTACATTTAAACATATAAGTTGCATACCTTTTTGTAAACTATTTAGAAAACCCTTTAGTTTGATACCCCACTCGATAGGTTTCAAGAAAAAATATATTTGAAAACACATAATTTGGCGCCAAAAATCAGCCATGATTTTTTTTATGATTTTGATATACCCAGTGTCACCTCTTAAGCTAAAATCCATCAAGCGGTTTGGCTGCAGGGGGTGCCAAAGAAATATACATACATACATACATACATACATACATATATACATATATACATACACTCGAAAAACACCCTCCTTCTTTCGCAGTCGGGTAAAAAATAAGTCTTGGACACTCAGTGGGATTCATATGCTAAAACTGCATGTAAAATGTACATACATGTTCGGGTAGTTTGTACCTGCGCCGCAACCGAAATACCATGTTTCACTACATTTATGTTATTACAAACCTGCTTCATCCTTTGAACTTACTGATCATTTTTATGTCATAAATTGGATCCATATGGTGATCTGTATTTTAATAAAGTATTAGTTTACACAACAAAGATCCTCTTTTTCCTATCAGGACCCGCTAGTGTTGCTGATCTCGTCAGACCACCCTACTGTGGAGTGCTGTAGCAGCTTCTCTCGTATCGAACGGCAGCGGCATCTGCTGGAGCTGTACCGGACGCGCTGCCTGTTTGTTCGCGGCGCTCCCGTCACCTTCCAGCAGCTAGTGCTCAAGCGAGAGGCTGACAAGAAGGCCTTCACCGAGATGGCCTCCGTTAAGCAAGCCGAGACAATGGAAAAGATAGTCGGTTGGTAGTTTTTTGAGGGTGCACTGATGTATATTGATTTTTGAAATTTAGTAAACAGTTTATGTTTATACAGTATCATCCTAACACTATCTATCATTTCATGTTTTTTTTATCGTTTATTATTTTTTTATTTATTTGTAATGCACCTGTCATATATATCCCTCTAGCTGACGAGGGCCTTATTCTACATGATAAAAAAAAAATCTGGGTTGTTTTTTTTTTTCGATTCTAAAATATGCACTGTTTTTAACTCCTTTCTATGATATACAATGAGAAATACTCAGGGTACAACTAGGACATATTAATAAATGCCGAAATTTGAAAGAATGCACTTACATAGGCACTTTGAATTTTTTTAGCTGAACGCAAAAGACTAGCGGAGTTGATTGTAGCAGAGAAACAGCACAACCTGCGAATATTGGAGGCTGCCATTGCTGAGACAAAGGCATCCAAAATCAGGATGAGACAACGTGATACTGCGAGAACTGAACTAGAAATTGCTGTCGACAGAGCAAGGGACGAAGCAGACACTATACTGAGGGATGAAGAAAGGTAGTCAATTTGTAGCAAGTATAGTAGGCTGAAGATCAAATGCAATACTTTTTATAACCTTCAATCTTTTTTAGTTATATGCATATGTTTAGATAAATGACAGTGTAAATGTAAATTGTCATTTTATGTCTATAATATAATTTTACCTTTCAGAAATAAAATGTTAGAGTACTACTCCAAGCTGAACCTTGAAGTAGAAAAGAGAACAGCACATACAGAGTGGAAAATTAAAAGATTGCAGCTCAACCTAGAAAGAATGCAGCTACTATCTTCCGAAGAGCGGAACCTAAAGAGGGAGAAATTGGAACTGGAACATCTTAAAATTGGTCCATCATCAGAACCTTCAGGTTCTGGTTATATTTCCTTTCACAGTGCAGAGAGTACAAATGCTCTTGAGCAGAATGTTGATGAAGTCAGCAGCGATGTAGTGATGACAGAAGTTTCTAAATCAATTGATAATTTTTCAATAAGCTTGACCGGAAGCAAAATCAGAGAAGAAAATTTACTTAATAAAGACCTTCTGACAGAAAACACAACATTTGATTCTCAAGGAAATATAATCCAACGCACTGTACTTCTCAATGATGATCTTCTGCGGTTAAAACAATCAAATCTTTCTGAAGAGAAATGTAATTCTGAGTTTGAAAATACCCATCTTAATGCTCTGAAAAATAAAAACAAAGTTTTGTCTCACGAGGCTTATGGAGGCAGGCTCGATTCAGAAAACAATATCACTTCTGTCACAGAAAAATACAAAGTTGATTATATCAGACCTGGAGAAACAGGAGCGATAGAAGATGACCTCAATCAGTTTGCCGGTTGTAACCAGGCATTCATAGAAGCTAAAAGAAACAAACACAAAATACTGGGTTCAGATAACACTGATATAACATCTGAACAGGGACATAGCATGGGTCTTTTCATAGAATCTGAATCAAAAGACCCTATTATGCATAGTGGCGCTCACAAGGAGACTAAGAGAAATCATAGAGTATTAGGCACTAACGAAGTGATGAGGAGCCAAAATACAAAAACATTTTTAAATTCGGAAGCTAATGAATGCAGTGAGGCCCTTTCTGAGGCTAAAAGAAATAAACTTAGGGTATTGGGTACTAATGATGATAATTTTAAATTGAAATCAAAGGGTCAAAGCACAGAGATCTTATTCGATTCAGATTCAAAGAAAAATATGTACACCGATGCTCACACTGAGGCCAAGAGAAACAAACTTAAGGTATTGAGCACCGATGATGAGAATTTCAAATTAAAATCCAGAAGTCAAAGCACAGAGTTTTTGAATAAAGAAGCAAGTGATAATAGGTTCCTCAGTGAAGCTCATTTTGAGGCCGAAAGTAACAAACTCAAAGTATTAGGGACAGATGATGATAATTTTAAATTAAAATCCAAAAGTCAGAGCACAGAACAGTTAGACAATATGAATTTAAATGTTGTCAATGCAGAAGCAAAGAGAAATAGATTACGAGCTCTTGGCACTGACAAGGAAAATCCTAAAATATTTAGCAGAAGTCAAAGTACTGATCACCTCACTGTCGCCCAAAAGGAAGCATTGATTAACAGACAAAAGGTTCTGGGTACAGAATATAACTTGGATATCAATTACTCTCAAAGAAAACCATTGAACGCTGCTCAGGAGGAAGCTGCTAGAAATAAGGCAAAAATACTGGCATCTGACTATGGAACGGAATTATACAACAGTGCAAAAGTAGATGCTAGCAAGCGAGCCAATCTCACCTTAGATTTAAAAGCGCCTAGCTCTAGGTCACCAGTAAAACTTATTCTTGGGATAACTCCGACAACTGGAGGAATCACTCCCGGTGACTTCTTCACTCAGGTACTTATGTTTAATTTTTGTATATTTTATCGTTAATGTGTTTGAAATATGATGTAGCTACGATTGTGCAATGTGCAGTTGGCCAGTGTGGCACTTAAATATTACACTAAAGGTGAGACAATTTTACGAATAACTTTATAACCACTGTTCCAACTTTCTTGATGTTTGGTATCTAATATTATGTAATATACAGATATTTGTTGCCTGATATTAGACACCAAATATCAAGTCAGTTGGAACAGTGGTTTTCAAATTATTATTAAACTATGTTTGTATGGGGAGTGAAATTTTCCGATGTATAGTGTCTGACCTTAACTATAGAGCTGATAAAACGAATTTCTTCATATTTCAGCTAGATCTTGAAACACCCACCACTGCAGATGTTCCATTCGGAGCCCCATCGACAGCAGAACTGCTTAGCCCTCCCAACCATTCTGAAAATATATTTAATACATCTAAACATGTTAATGATTTTGTGTCCTCAGAAGGATTCAAATATCCTTCCGTCATTCTGGAGGATGAAAATCCTGAGAGTGACGAAACAGGTCATGATAGAACAAATGAAAGTATTGAAGATGCCACCTCAGACTCCATATTGGGGTTACATCTTAAGAAACATTTTGATTGCATAAAATCTTCAATTTGGGACATGGACCATAAATCATACAACTTTGAAAGTTTCGACCCTTTCGGAGTTAAAGGCACAACTGTGGACTCAAAGGGCCATCTTTCCTGCAAAATGTCTTCAGATATGAAGAGGTCATGCTACACGAATCCGGTTGATATCATCAAGGAAACCCAGAAGAAACCCTATGGAAATATTTTTAATTTGCACAGTAATATTGATGAAGAGCCTGATGAGAGTGACTTTGAAAATGTCAATATAGCAACACTAACAGCTTGCTTCCAACGTTCGATAATGTTGCCGCTCTCTTACCAGCTGGAAATGGTAAACAACTCGATTCTTACTTATTTTCTGATTGATCTGGATATGTTTGAGCACTTAAAGAGTCTCAAGGATTACTTCTTCCTAATGGATGGAGAATTTTCTAGGACGATTTGTCAAAATCTGTTCCAAATGCTTGTGAAGACGGTCAACCCAGACGAGCTTCTGAACTATGCGACACTGCATAGCATTTTGGATAAGGCTCTCGGATCATCAATCACAAGTAAGTAATCCATTATTTCCGCTGGGCTATAAGTGATACATTGTCTTTTTTCTTTGCTCTGATTATGCAAAAACTTGAAAATGTATTTGTTTGCCCACAGACGTGAATAAGTTCTCTGAAAATCTGTCATTTACGATAAGCGACCTGCCTCTGAGTTTTCACCACAGCTCTCCCGATGTACTACTCTGTCTCTCGCTCACTTACTCCGTATCGTGGCCCATGAACATTATCCTGTCGGTGGAGGCTCTGTCGCGCTACGCCCGCGTCTTCCAGTTCCTTCTCAAGATGAGGCGGATATCGTGGATGCTGGGCCAGGACTTTGAGGTGATTTTTAGGGTTCTGAGTTAGAGAGAAGCACTTATAAATAATTTCGTTATATGCTCCAGTCTTTCTTCTGTCCATCTGTATTTCACAGGCTTTACTTTAGGTTTTTCAATTTTATAGTGCAATTAAACAATAGTATAGAAGATATTACAAATGTAACAAGTAAGTATCTTATCAAGTGCGATCTCGTTCTTTGTATACTAGTACTGTACTTGGTATTTGAAAATGCGAATAATGTACCATGCAAGGCTTTTTGACGATTTTTAGTTGAAGAGATATTTGCTTTCAAAGTAACATAATTTATGGAAATTAAAGGAAGTACAATATGTTGTGCATTGGTTAACAAACATTTTTTTAACCATGCTTTCACAGGCATCAAAATATCCTGGAATGTATAATATATTATGGCATATTATACTATTGTAACATGCTCGCATGTATCAAAAATTGGGGTTGTTTTCTCGGAAATTTAAGCTAAAGTGAGTCTGACTCGAACTTGCCCGATAATTATTATTTTCTTTATTCATGTGCAGATATTTTTATGTGTAAGGCAAAATGAAATATAATAATCGTCTGTCTGTTAGTGCAGCCATTCTCTGAATGAAAGACTGACAAACTATATCAGATTACACTTAATTTTAAACAATGTTCTCTGTAGAGGGCAGGGAAAAGTCGATTCAATAATCGTATTACCTGTAATATTTTCGCAAAATGTTTAGCTAACATTAAGCTAGCCCATCTAGGCCCACCGGAAAATAATGTCTTGATTAATATTTTACTATTTAAGCCATAAAATATTATTTCATATTTTACGGCGACGTATAATAGAAACCTGTCCATGTGCACATAAACACGGGATTTCCTAAAATGCAATGTATTACTTTTAACATCCACATATCCACATATGAAAAAAGTTCCTGTGTATTTTAGCGGGTCTCAAGTTTTAAATATTTAAATTAGATATTCAGCGCTCGATTTGTTATCACTGGAAAAACATGTCGATATTCTTAGTCAAACAAGGCTAAAGCAATCAAGGGAAGAGCACAAGAAACCTATAACTCAATAGATTCGACTAAACATTGCAGGTACTGAAGTTATCCGCAAAACTGTCCCGCGAGTCTCGCAAGCTTCTGGGATCCCCCCAGTACAACTCGGTCCAGCTATACCGGCACATCATGGCCTCCCTCGTCCGCGCTCTCGACTCCTATATCGTCACCACCTGTATCCACACCTCGTGGACGGAGCTCGAGGAAGACCTGAAGAAGGCTGGCACTCTCGACGACCTCTACGACTGTCATGTGGTGTACGTCAAGAAGGTCCTCTTCCGCTGTCTGCTCAACAAACGCTCAGCGCCCGTCATGAAGCTTCTGAACGATATATTCACTGTGATATTGCGGTTCAGCCACGTTTTGAGCACGAGGTGAGCGATACAGACATTCCGGTGAAAACATGTTGATATTGACTAAGGGACGTCCTGCGATTTGGGAAAAAAATATTCAATGCCAAGAATACCCTCTGTCGTCATGTACAGATGTTTATTTCGTTCGATGTTTATTTTCGATAATCGTCAACACTTACTTTGCTAATAGATGAATTTAAAACTATATCAATATGCTGTAGATGAATTTAAACCTAAATCAATATGTTTTCTTTCCTTGCAGATCATGGACAAAGAACGAAGATACGGGCCATTTCATTCTTCCATGCTTCATTCAACTAGAAGAACTGTTCAACCTGTTCGAAAAACTCACTCACCATCTCCACAAGACAATTAGCAGACTAATGGAGTGCGGCTACCAGCCTCACCTGGCGGAGTTGCTTACAATGATCAACCTTAATGGTCATTATGATCCCGGCAGCCGCAGTCGTGACAGTAGTCTGCTAGACACCACGACATGACCAAGACGGGTCATTGAGCTTGGGAACTAACACAGCACCTTTGTAACTATCAGAAGAGTGATGGTGTCACTCAGTAGAGATACTCGCAATGTACAACCTGAATTTTCATCATCACCCTATCAGCCTCAGTCGTGAAAGTAGTCAGTTAGAAGCAACGATGAGACGATCAGTGGAGGAATGGAGATTGGCTACCAGCCGTACTTGGCAGAGTTGTTCACAGTGATCATCCGAAATGATCATAAAACCCTGTCAGCCGCAGTCGTGACAGTAGTCTGCTAGATGCCACAATGTGGCTGAGACGGCTGCACCTCATGTAATCATCAGAGGAGTGATGCAGTTTGGCTACCAGCCTCTCTTGGCCGAGTTGCTCACAGCGATCAAACGAAATAGTCTTTATGAACTTGTCAACCATACTCATGACAGTAGTCTGCTAGATGCCACAATGCTTGATAATGAACGCTGTGCTTTACCTTGATGTAATAACCAGCGGAGTTATGGAGTTACCGAGACGGGTCATTGAGTTTAAGAACGAACACAGCACCTTTTTAAAACCAACATAGCGTTGCAATTTGGATACCAGCGTGAATTGGCGGTTCCTTACGATCATCAACCTGCTGTTACACAACACATCACAACATTCGATTGTTTTTACTAATAATAAACATTATCCATTAACTTCTTAAAAACATGAAGTTACATACTATAACTGTAGTGGCGAGCACATTAATTAGTTGTGTATTTGATCTCATAAAACAATTGGTTGAATTTTCAACAATTTTCAAATTTTTTCGCTACGCCTCATATTTATCTTACAAATACTAGCCTTTTTATTAATTATTAACAATACAGTTATAGTTTTTTACTCCCTATTTGTAGGAGTTATAGCTGAAATAGCGACAAAAAACTGAAACGCCATCTACATGGATGGACGCACCGCACCAACCCCATTCAGAAAAAATTGCAGTGGCATTAATTCTATTTTAAAATTATAACATTTTGGTTTGATTTACTCTTATTTCAAACTGAAAACGGTTGGTCATCAATATGTACCTTTAATTGCTCAATAATTTGCTGATTTAACTGCTCAGAAGCCTAAGTCCGCTAATAGATACGTCCACTTTCGAGAGTAAGCGTTATGAGATAACCCCGGATTCACACAAATAAATCAAAACAAACAGCAGTCCACTACCAATTTTAACTCTTAAGAACGGCCCGTAAGCTATGCTCCCCATACAAACGTAGTTTACTAATCATTTGGAAACCGCTATTCCAATTAAATTGATATTTAATATCTAATATCAGGTAACAAATATCTGTGTCTGCATGCTTTTGTTTTTTTGAAAAATCCAAACCGAATGAAATGAATGCAAAAAGAAAATCTTCATACGAATTTTGTTTTATCTGTGGTTTGACCCAGAATACATTTACCGAAAAAACAAAGGCATGCAGACACAGATATTTGTAGCCTAATATTAGATACCAAATATCAAGTAAGTTGGAACAGTGGTTTTCAAATCATTAGTAAACTACGTTTGTATGGGAGGCGAAATTTTCAGGTGCTTACGGGCCGACCTTAAGGCGCTAGGACTAGCCAACTACTCGCGCCATACAAATACACCTTTTAACAAATGTAATAATATGTAGTGACACGCTTCAGCAAATCCAATTAGAACTCCAGACTGATAATGGATTGTTAATATTTTTTGATTCCATCATTTATTTAAATAATAATAAATAATAAAAAAGTTGATTTTTCTCATTAGAAATCTGAAAGTAATTCGATTTCTAGATATAAGCAAAAACAGCGTATTTGCATAAACAAAAAATTCCATTTGCTTTTAGATTTCTACATTTAGTCAAAAAAGTTCGGAAATGGACACCGTTTCCGCAATTAATTTTGTATAGAAAAAGGAAACATACATTAACGAAAATAGGTTGATTCCTAGACAAGGAATCATATATTGTAAGAATGACACTTTTAATCGTCAGACTTAGTTAGTTAACTTGGGGTGCCTCGTCTAACTTTGCGATTTGGCTAGTACCAGGGCCTTAAGTCGGAGCGATACGGATTGGTGTTATCGATAACGCAACCTGGGGCGTTTGCTCCATGAATTTTCGCAAGTTTGGAGTATGATGTTGATATATATGCGGGATTCTTAAGATATGTACCAACCGTATATTGAAGTTCAAACCATTTCACCACAGGCCAAACGGTCTATCAGAATGGTATTAATCCACTTAGATATAGTTAAATGTGAATACTGTATTGTGTATGATTATGGATATAAATAAATAAAAAAATAAATAAGTTGTGGATGTGAAATAAGTTCTAGGTTTTCGAATATTGTATTTTATAATGCCCCAGGCAAAGAAAAAATCAGCGCTAATCTAATGAGGGATTTCGAAAGAGCAGTGTACCTCATCGTGAAGTTATGTATATGAAATATGATATAGTTTCGAAAATAGTATTGTGTATTGCCTCAGGCAAAGGAAAAATCAGCGCTGATCTATGAATCGCTGAGACAATAAGGGATCTTATACATACTTAAGAAATCAGGTCAAATCCAAGCGTTCCATAAAGAGGAAATACGCGAGCGATACTCTTTAGTTATTCTTACTCTGTGTAAAATGCGGCTGTCAATATTTCCTGTTCATATTTCTCCTTCAGACGCCACACTCTCGGTACGTAATTATAGACAATAACTATGACATCAATGAAAACCCAAATAATGCTCAGAGTGGGCAGTCTGAGTTCTCACCGAATTTGGCGTTTACGGCAAACCGATCGACTGGCGTTTTCTCCAAACTCCATACAAGTTTTTACTAGATATTCTGTGGTTTTACTTCTTCAAGCTGTCAAAGTCAAACGCGGACTTTCGATTTGTATGAAAACGCGGAGTGGACGTAAACGGCAACGTCGACGTATTTACGGCAACGTTGAGTAAGCTGTGAAATCAAACTCGGACTCGCAAATGTTAGTTCGCTTAACGCCCGCTGCGCGCGCTCTTCAATTTCTCCATACATTTGAAAACGCCAGTCGATCGGTTTGCCGTAACGCCGATTTAGGTGACAACTTAGACTACCGGCTCAGTGCACTTAGAATATTCGAGTTAGGAAAAGAGATTGTTTTAGCTCAACTATACCGAAAAAACGGCCGAATAGTGGACTTAGGCTTCGATATTGAAACATGGTATTTTTGTTAATTACTAAGTTGATCTGTTTGAAAGCTGTCTCTGATGTTTATAGTAAATAATAGTTATTTATTGCTTTTAAAAAGAATTATTTTTTTCCTTGTGGCTGCATACATTTTAAAAGTCATGTAAACTTCTGCTTCTTCGTCAGTAATTTTCTGAATTTCAGACCCATACAAACTACTTGACCCACTAATTCACATAATCAGACACGTGGATAAATGTGCACTTTTCCCTGTCTGGATCTATCTCTAATGGCCGGTGGCGTTGGAGAGTAGAGGATTTATTGGTCAACTAATAATAATTTGATCCCGCTCCGGAGCAAACATTTGGGTTCTCTAGAGTCACATTTGCACTGCGCGGTTTGGATTTGTCAATAGACCCGTCATCAAACAAATATGCAACGGCAGTCGCTCTGGTACTTGCACATGCGAATGGGTGATGCCACTGTAAACATGTTTTTACTAACCCTTCCAAAGTAGGTGACATCACAGTTCAAAGAATTTAAGAGATTTGATAGACCTTTTTGATTTAAGGCGGCCCATCCCGCTCATCTCCCCATACAAAAGGGGAAAGAAGATCAAGCCTATATTTCTTGTCAGAGATCAAAAATTTTGCTCAAAATAGCTTTATTTGATCGAACTAGATGTCTGATGACCATTGGCATTGTAAAATTATGTTTGGTTTATAAGTTATAAGGTCCAAAAGTTTGAATTTTTCGCGCGTTTTATACGATAACTTTGGAGGTAGATTACGCTATGATAAAGTAAGAACATCGTAAAAAGATTAGTCATCAGACATAGCTTATTTAATCAAGATTTATGATCTATTTGGTTTTTGTTAGATTTTTGACTACAGCGGTCGTGGTTTACTTTTAGCTATAAGTCGTTTTAAAATTAAAATTTTCGTAAATCTTACCAAATCATACACTATGCACATTGTCTTTTTTGTGGACATGTTGCATCTTCCTCATCACGGAGCCTGTCTTATTCTTTGAAACAGAGAAGGTCCCAGTGCGCAACAGCACGGTTTTGTACCGTGCCCGCGAATGAGTTAGGCCCGCCGGGTTGGGCCGCCTTAAGACAAAATATTAATGAGGTATACCGCAAATTCTGGAAAAGGCCCCTGCTGTCTAAAGTGTGATTGTCAAAACTCACTCTCTCAGATAAAGGGGATGAATTTTGATCGCAAAGGACAATGACCAAAATAAAATCGAAGATTTTTTTTATGAAAAACCGGTATGGGTGGCTTTGCTGAGGATCAGAAAGGTGCTCAGAAAAGCCAAAAATACCTCGCCTCGCGAAACCATGCTCGTCGAGGCACCCGCCGCCAGACAGTTTCATATCCTGGCGGTGCGGCAGAGAAATTAGTTTGAGAAACAGTTCGTTCTCAAAAGCCTAATGTCAACCACAAGGGGTGCTAGGATGGAGAGGAATGAGGGATACAAGTTCCAAAAAGCAACGTCCATGGTAGTACCTGTAGAACAGACTGAGCAACGCCACACGACTGGCTCAGTGACTCCAAGCCAGCGATGAGTTGTGGGTCCCCAATAAGACGAACCGTTCGGCCCTGAATTGAGACCAAGGACGCCAGCAGGTACTGGGGACTACCTTCCCATATGTGCCTACAGTATTCTATCGATTTATAAAGAAGAAGTAGTTGTACCGGTTGTACGGTATAGGATCCCCAGTTTCTGCGATTATTATCAAAAAGGAATAAATAGTTTATCATTACTAATACTTCCGGCTGTGGAAAACTCACGCGCACCGCCGTCAGGCTTATTGTGGATAATCCAGTATCACTCTCTTTTGTACAGTATAAAGATAACAGATATAGAAGCGGTTCTATGGTTCGATTTTCCTAACCAAACGCCGGAAACGTCACTTCAAAACAAACAAGCACAGAATATGTACGAATTACCTTTTTTCACCAATAGGAAAAGGACTATGATAGTTGATTTTTTAGGGTTTATTTTTCAGTAGTCTGATAATCAGCCTGATTACTATTCGACGAATTTATTTACGCCTCTGCTTATCCTTCAGCTACACTAAGTCCATTTTTTCATTAGTTAAATGCATGGAGGTGAAGAAATTCACCTCCATGGTTAAATTACAATCGGATAATTGTGATAGAGATTGTGATAGAGTAAGATTTCGTTCAGACGTCAAAAGCCTAAGGCTGAGATAAATAGTCGTAACAGAAACTAAGACTAACGAAAAGTAGTACTTTGTGACGTCAATTTGCATTAATTTGAGATTTCGTCCATACAAAATGTGTCAAAGTGACGTCACAAAGTACTACTTTTCGTTAGTCTTAGTTTCAGTTACGACTATTTATCTCAGCCTTAGGCTTTTGACGTCACTTTGCATTACTTTGACACTTCGGCCATTCAAAACGTGTCAAAGTGACGTCACAAAGTACTACTTTCCATTAGTCTTAGTTTCTGTTACGACTATTTATCTCAGCCTATGACGACCTGCAGATAATATGATACCATACAAACGTATGAAAACCCCTGTCAAAAGGCACAACTATCGATTTATTCTGTTCCCTTACCCTCAGTAGAGTTCACATATAGCTGGAGTACTCGCTATAGCAATAATAGCGCCCGTGAATAGCGCCAACTATCTTTTCCCTGATACTGTTTATGTAAATTATTTGGTGCCTATACATACCTTATGTAATGAGGCCCTGTAAGTAACCATTGTGACAGCAACACTCATTAAAGTTGTCTAGCAAATAAATATCCACCACTTACAATGTGGGAAATAACCTCAAAGTTCATCTTTAGCAGTGTTTACTGACTTATCCCCATTATAGAAAAAACTTAAAGTCACACATTTTTACTTATATGATGCGAGGAATGAAAGCAAAGTGGATTCATTCGTGTACATGCTAACTGCTAGCGCTTTTGTAATGGGCATTCTCCTTTACGCCATCTAGCCTCTGTAAAAGAACGAACGGATGTGAAAGCACAGTTACCGAGTTGTCGTTTTACACCCCAATGTCGCCCAAATCCGATTTGAAGAAAACTAGAATAGTTACCCCATTACGATGCTGCCACTGCCATTGCTCCTCGTCATGCCCGATTCCCTGCCAGCTGCTCTGCCGTGGCAGCGTCGGTGTTTACATACTGCTCTTTTGCTTCACAATTTTTAAATGCTTATTTGTATTATGTCCCATTTTATATAGAAAAAAGTATGACGTTTTGATTGAGCAAAAGTAATTAGTTGGTGAACAACTAGATACATATAATCTACACTACTTATTATAGCGTACGCCAGGAGCTCTTGAGGTGACCGACGACGTTCATACGCTTTCGAACTTCAGGGGGGCTGCGAAAACCATGCCGGCCGGTCAGGTCTTTTACACAATGTCTACGACGCCCATGGGCATTTGAACTTTCAGGGGGCTGCGAAAACCATGCCGGCCGGCCAGGTGCTTCTTCACACCATGTTTGAATGAACCATTGAGGTGACAATGCACATGGGCTTTCAGGGGGGCTTGCAGGCCGGCCAGGAATTCAAATCAAATCGTTTCACCAAAATGTTGTAAATAAGCTTCAGGAAGTTGATTTACGAAAATTGTTCACGGGAAGAATGGGGGATTAAAAGCTTTTATGGAGAAACAGTATTTATTTCCGATGTTATTCAACGGTTTCTAGCACTAGCGAAGCTGCGAGCAAAAGCTAGTACTTACGTATTTTGGTCATTGTCATCAGAAGTGCGTGTGAACGACAGACCCCATAGCGGTCTCTTTTCTCTTGTTGCAACGGGACCCTAAAAACTAAATTTTGCAATATTCCAGTCAAGTCCGCACATATATAAACAACAATAATGCCTGGTTGGTTGCGTTTACGCGTAAACGTAGATGGCGCCACAGTTGTTCGTCGCTTTTTCTGCCATAATTCCACAAAAAATAGGAAGGTTCAAACTATAACTGTTATGTATTTAATGCTATAAAAATAAATCGTCCAAAGGGCAAGCTTTTGTGAGGTCATTGTGAGGCACAGGGCAAAAAGTTGCTAATTGTGAAATGGCAACTTTTTCGCTATGCCTTATATTTATATCACAAATGCTAGCCTTTTCAATAAAATGTTGCATGGCGTTAAATAAATATATTCGTGTCCTCGCCAAAGAGTTCGGAGAAGTCGCTGCGCTCCTCTTTCTGCGGTGTTCGCCAATACTTACAATTTTTGCCAAGTTTTAGCAGAGCTATGAACGACTATGGCGCCATCTACATGGATGCACAAACCCCCCCATGGTCAAAGAGACAATGAAAACAATGTCTGTGTTTTCTACCCAGTTCAATGTAGACGCTCACGCTCAGTTTACGCTCATAACAGAAAGGTGTTGTATTGGTATATATATATACCCAAACCTGCCAAACCTTAGATGAAAAAGAAATTATTTTTCATCTAAGAGCCAAACTGAGATCTTAACATTTAAGTGACATCTAGTGGTGAATAGCAACAATGTTTACGAAATAAGATGTGCTTTGACTACATTAATTCAAATATTTAGATTATTAAAAATGTTTTTGAAGTCTTGAAATTTATGTTTTTTCATATATTATTGTTTTTTTACCTTTTAAAATAAGTTTATTATGATCTGTGTAATCACATCAATACCTTTTAGTTCGCTTGACTTGCAAACCGCTGATACGTCATCGCCTCCGTCGCGCCGCTGGTTATTTAGGCGGAGCGAGTTGGACGATAATTCATTCTTGTAATCGGTGTCGAACGATACAGACGTGGTAGTCGACTGCTGCCGTCGTGACCGTTGTTGCAAATCATTGTTATGGTTATTGCGATATAGTGATAGCAGCTGAATTCTCCGACGAGTTTAGAGCTGAGATTCCAGAATATTTTTGGCATCGCGAACTGTTTCTAAACCGGCAGCTCCACTCATCGATCGCTGACCGCACCGGCGGCGTCGATCGTCTCCGCTTCTCGCCGAGTCCCGAAGACTCTCCCCAAACACGTTCACGCAAAAGATTCACCGTAAACGGCGGCGAGATGGCATTCATGATGCCCGTTGTAAAAAACGATTGGGACATATACCATTCGCAGCGGACCCGGCGCACGTCCGAGTCTACTCCGGAGGGGCGCAACGCGCGCGCGAGGAAGATCTCCGAGTCGCGATCAGAGGGCCCGGCGTTGTCGCCGCGCTGCCTGACGCCCGGCGCCGGCATGGGCAGCCCGCACCGCAGCGCACCCACCATCCGCTCCGCCTCGTACTGCCGCGCGCCGCCATCGCGCGCCTCGCGAGCCTCGCTGCGGCCCTCGCAGCCGGACAGCCCCTGCAAGACGGCGAGCGGTAATCCGCCGCAGAACGGCCGCAGCGCCGTCGACAAGTTCCACAGCAGGTTGGTCGATAAGCTGAAGCGGGCACTCGGCAAGAACCCGGAGGGCCGCGCCGCCGACGAGCGCTCCTCGTGAGCGGCGCGCCGGGTGCAGCTAACGGCCGTTTGTGTGGCGCAGGACACAGAGCCTGCGGCTGCCGGAGCGGCCGCGGGTGCTGCGCCGGCTGCCGGCGGACCCGGCGCCCCCGCCGCCGCCCGCCGCCGCGGAGCAGTCCCGCGGGGACTACTGGCTTCGCCGCCGGCTGTCGGCGGAGCCGGACCATCAGCAGCGGGCGCGCTACTGCGGCGGCTGCGTGCCGTATTTCGAGTTCCGGCGGGGGGCGTCGGTCTCGTATTAAAGGATGTATTACTTTATTCGGTGTCTGTGATATGATAGATAACCTTAGTCTATGCTTAGTTTATTACGACTGAATGATTGTGCTAACAGTATTTTTGGTGTGAATGTACCTAATTCCAAGAAGGCCGTAGAACTGTTATGTCATCTGTGCCACCGCCTGTACCGTACTCATCAAATATGTTGGCTAACTACCTGTTCTACTTCTTGGCTACAAACATACACATGTTTCCGTTGTAGTATTTTAGTGTTTCTAGCATCATGAGTTGGCCTACTGTCTTCAGTAATTTACCTAAAAGATTTAATTATAGGTCTCTAGTATTGCAGTTTTCAAGAGCGCATTATTTAAAGAAACGACTATTAATGCGCCTTAACTTTATTGGGGGAAAGGTTTTGGAAATTTTGGACTGGTTAATGAAGGGGAAAGAAACAGGGAATTTTGAAAATTCCCTGAATAAGAATTGAAAGACTGTTGGATAGCCGCTAGGATAATTATTTTAAATTATTGTGCTTTAAGTTTTAGCATGTTTGCGGGCAAAGGCACCTAAACCTGGTTTAGGTGCCGTAAGATCATTGTATTAGGGTTGCCAACCCTCCCAACATTTTGTAAACCATGGAGCTATTTGATTATTAATTTTATTTTTTTACTTTTATCGAGTTGGCAACCCTGATCAATCACCGGGCTAAATTATGACAAGTGAGATGATACTCTGTGATTTGTTGTATGTTCATTTAGGAATGTGTGCGTTTTTTGTCATATTATGTTTGAATTCTCGAAAAGTTCCTTAAATTAATAGTTTTATTATGTTGGTTTTAATATTTTCTATAACGAGGATTTCACAAACTTCTCTAATGCGTTTTCAAAACGTTTATGTATCTATTGAAGTTTTTACCTAAGTATACAAACCAATCTGTACCGGCGAGATGCTGGCAAAATTTGTCGTAATTATATTTCCAGTTTATTATTATACAATAGTAAAGCCAAATTGAAACATTGATAAAATTTGAAATTTTGCGTACGCTAAGCTATGCTAAGTTAAAAATTTTAGTCATTTCGTTCGCGACCATTAAAATTTGAATATCTTGAAATCTCGAGGGCCAAGGGAGATACAAATTTTTATATTTGTTAAAAGAATTGTGTAGTTTTTGTAAATGCATGTAATACAATTTGTTATACAATTAGTGTAATAATTATTGAACAGATATATAAAATTCAAAACGTTTTGGTACCTTTTGGCCTATTTAGGTATATTACTGACCTGAAATTGGTTTTCATTCGTCACGGAATGCCTAACTACCTACCTATGCATGGTGCTGACTTCAATTATTTTAAAATGGTGAAATTGCAAGCGGTGTGGACTGGCGATTGATGTGTAATGTTCACTGCAAAATTGCTTCATGATGCTTTCACAACACTGCCATTTTGAAATACATAGTTAGTACCTACCTAAATATTACGATGTTCTAGGGTATATTTATTTATGTTAACGTCAACCGTCGACATCTGTTAAAACGCGAACTGACTGGTTAATTTGTCGCTTTTGGTAAATGCAACAACGAAAGTAAAACTATCGGATGCTTACATACACTGGGTATACAGTGTTTCGCTATTTAACGGATCTCAATCTGTTGAAATGAACCTAATTAATGTCGACCAAGTTGAGTTTTAGGTACCTACCTATGCGCACCCCATGTAATAGGTACATATTATACATACGAAAGTTAAGATTTCTTAGTCCTGCTTATTAAATGTACTGAAATAAAGATCTTATTCACTAAACCTGATTTTAGTCATATCACAATCCTTTTCCCTTTCAACCAACTCCAGTGCTACAAAACATTATTAACATTAATAATAATCACACATCAATATTTCAATAAGAGGGTAATGAGGTGATCAAGTAATATTTTTCTCAAAATTTGCACATTTAAATCAACTGAGAGCTTGTTTTTTTTATAGCCTAACTAGCATCCATGATATAGGATTGATTTTGCATGCACGTTTTTAGAGGCGTATATCACGGATATAAGTTAATTTATCAATAAAACAAAAGCGTACAGACGTAGCTCTCAGTGGATTTATTTAACATCAGAAACGTATTTCTTAATTTGACTGAGGCAACAGGCATGAGCCATTGTATGAAACTTGATCATCTCATTATCCTCTTAACTTCGGATAACCCCCATATAAAAGTTGACAAAACCTACACGCTCAAAACAAATTTTATGTTACTTTGACATGTTTGTATGCATTGTGTTTGAGTTATTTATGTAACCATAACTTCTCAACTGAGTTATTTGGAACTCTACGTTGAGTGCAGACTGCCCCCCACACACACTGCCACCACAGACTATATTGACTTTCTCAAGAGATAATCTTTGCGAGGTTATTTTTATTTTTCCTGTAGTAAGTGAGCAATATCTAAAAGTAACTAACAGATATTGAACTAAAAATATTTAATATGAAAATGTTCGGTGCCGCATTAGCAACATTTATTTATTTATGTTTAATTTGTATGACAGGAAAAAAATTCAAATTTAAAACAAATACTAATATAAAACAAGTTACGAAATCGTCAGGATAGTCATTTACACGACAGCCCTGACAATGAGATATACAACTAAAAAGTCAATAACAAGTTGTATCGTTGCAGGACGGGAAGGAAGTTCGGTAAAGGATTCCTCCAGTATCTGGTGCTGGAAAAATCTGGGACTTTTGCAAATTATTAGGGAACAAACCCCTAAACAAAACTTTAAAGCAAGAATAAGTAATAGTGATAAAAGTTCAAGTTCAGTAAAGGTCCCGTCCGGTATCCTGTTTCCTGACCGCACAAAACTACTTTTTAACTGATTGCTCTTTTTTCACAGCAGTGTTTTTAGGGTTCCGTCGCTGCGGTTCCTTGGAGTGGTAAACATTCAAGCTTAACGTCAACGTAATATATTTTGATGCTCGCAAACCTACTGATCAAAACCTATTGGGTATTCCCCGTTGACGTAGAAACGTAGACGTAGAACTCGAGAACGTCTGGCCGGCGCTACCGTCAATGTATGTTTTCCACTTAAAGGGGCTACGCTCTGCAACCATACGAATGTTTTTCGATCGCTCCTCCCGTTTATTTATTACTCGTCAAAAACTGGCAAAATTCAAAAATCGGCTCGACTATGCATATGTGCATACCTACTTGGATAATATTCATAAGGTTTGATTGTGCACACAGCCACAAATGCAATATTATTTCTGAATGGTATCACTAAATTTCACATGGCAATTAATTCAAATCTTTTTTATGCAAGAGAAACATTCCAATTCTACCTACCTACCTCCTACTCTTAAACTGTTACTTTTCGAACCAACCTCGGTGCAGCAACATCAAACTCAATATAAAAGTGGTTATTGTTGCAATCAAGAAGAATTGTACAAGCATTCAATCATCAAGGATTAAGAGAGTAGCTGCAGTGCCATTCAGTGCTCAGTGTTCCATCGTTCGAGCAAGGTTTGTCAAGGAAAACTAAGTCAAGAGGCCGACAGGAAAACCAGCACCTGGATTATTTGGAGGTACCGATTAAAAGAAAATGTATACAGTCCTCTCCCTATTCTAAACCTTTAAACGAAACAATCCCCAACTACTTAAGGGGATGTTGCAAACATGATTACTGGAAAACTTGACGTGTAACCATTCTAAGATTTTAAAAAAAGTTGGTCCTTGCCATTACAATTCAAGCCCTAAACTGGTTTGAAAGGAAAGTTTTTAAAGCGCGATAACTCACACAAGCGGCTCCATTTTTTTAAATTCACCAATCGATCTTCTAATGTCGGCCTTGATATTTTTTATGTTGGCTTCATATTAATTACAATGAATGAAAATATGAGGAATTTGTCCTTGATTTGCTTAGAATCCCTCATGTTTTAAATAGTAGTAGTTAATATATAGCATTGATTATCTAGTATATAGCCAACATTAAAAATGTATCATTACTGGATAATCGATTACTGAATTAAGGTGGCCCATCCCGCTCAACTCCCCATACAAACGGGGAAAGAAGATCACGCACATATTCCTTTCAGAGATCCCAAGTTTTGCTCAAAATAGCTTTATTTGATCGAACTAGATGGCTGATGACTGTTGGCATTGTTAAATTGTGTTTGGTTTCTAAGTTATAAGGTCCGAAAGTTCTCATGGCGCGATTTCCACTCGGATTTGACCGGTTTTTGTTGCTTCTTTTTTTTCACTTTCATCTTATTTATGTTTCATCGGCTGAGGGACATAGATTATTTCAAAAGCAATAAATAGGTCTAACTTAATAATAGCTCAGTTTTGGATGAAAATTCTAACAATAAGTTTGGAGGACCTCAATGAAAATTTCTGAAATATTGTTTCGTATTTTTGTTTATTTCGACAAATAGGTACATCACACAAAATAACCTATTATTAACCTAAGGACATATTTGACCGATAATTTATACCAATTAGTACAAAATTCCTTTTTAGCATTTGCTCCTTGCATTAATGTCTTGTTCAAATATTTGTTTCGTCAATGGGATACCTGCATTGGACCTCGACCATGAACTACCCTTAGGGATATACCTATACCTCCTAATCTGTATTACTATCAGTTGAGGCATGTAAGTACCTGGCTGCGTATTCAAGGTGATATGTATTGTGCCGGCCGCGGTGGCGCCACCCAAGGCCGTCTTCACGCTCGATCAATCTTCCTGTCCTGAATATCGGACTGATATCTAGGCAGATAGTCCGTTGTAATTGCGTGTTACATTTTGGCATATACAGAACATTGCGAATAATTAATTTTTTTACCTACCTTTTCAGAGTACTGGTTTTTGTGTCCAATCCTGTTTTAATTTCTAAGGTTTTGTAAGAACCGTAGTTAAAAATACGAACTAGTATGTAGATCTAGTTACACAGGAAAGATAAATAATGTATTAGTCCAATGTCAGCCTCGGTGGCCCAGTGGCGCGACACTTCGGCGATCGCTCTCCGAAGTTAAGCAACGCTGGGTCCGGTCTGGTCTTGGATGGGTGACCATTCGACCGTTGAGAGAGGCTGGCCGTGGTTCGGATTCCACGTTAAGCTGTAGGTCCCCTTCCTTACTTACTAGGTGGTAGGGTTTATCCCGCCCGGGTTGGTACCATCGCATTGGATGAACGATGGTCGAAGCGGCAATGAAAATTGTCCGTGTTTTCCATCCAGTTCAATGTAGCCGTGCAATATAAGGAAGGTCCTGGCATGGCACCTAGTTCCCATGTGGTGTGTTGGGCTAATACCATGACAGAACTTGTGGTATTAGCCATCCATGTCGTCACATAAAAAAAAAAAAATGTCGACCGTAAAATGAATGATGTCGTTTTTTTTCGATTTCCTGCGTAAAGATATAAAAATACGTGACTGTAAAATAACGGAATACGGTGGTAGGAATTTCTACCTTTTTTTAAAGTGATTTGTGTACAATATGAGTATCCATAGGTATATGGGGGACGCATCATAAAGTCCAAAAACTGGCTAAGTGCGAGTCGGACTCGCACACGATGGGTTCCGTACCATTATAAAAGATTTGACCCAAAAATAAACTTTTCTTCCATGGTGGCCCACTTTAATTGTGATTTGTTTTTTATGTTTACTATGTATTTGTCGTTATAGCGGCAACAGAAATACACACTCTGAAAATTCTCAGCTGTCTACCTATTACGGTTAATGAGATACAGTCCTGTGACAGACGGACGGACGGATGAATGGACGAACGGATGAATGGACGGACGGACGGACAAACAGCGGAGGCTTAGTAATATTGTTCCGTTTGGCACCCTTTGGGTACGGAACCCTAACAAGGTCCGAAACCCATAACGTCCAAATCAATACGGATATTTTCAATTACATTTAGTTAGATTAAGTAAGATTATATACATTTTATATTACACACGAAAAATACATACTTTTGGATATTCTGGGTTTTGGACCTTATGCTTTTGGACTATAGGTTAAAATAACTGTTTGTATTATAATATTTGAAAATCGTTGCATGAATCTTATTTTTATAAAATTTGGGATGCTCAAGCAGGATTGAGAAGTGGCAGAACATGTTTTTACCCTCAGGTATATAACAGAAAGGTCCTTGCGAAACGACAAAAAGTTGACTTGGAAAAACCCTACCTACGACTGAGTGGTCACGCTGTCGATCCATGTCCAGTTACATAAAAAAATGTTCGGATTCCATGCGAGGGTTGAAGTCGAAAGAGTACTATCGCATTGTATGAAAGATGGTTACAGTGGCAATTTAAATTGCCCGTGTTTTCAATTTCGTTTAGTACCGTGCAATATATGGATGGTGTTGCATGAGATGTGTTGGGCTAATCAGGGTGTTATTAGCCAACTCTGTTTACGTACATACAAACATTAAATATGGCCTCCAGTCTAGTTAAGATGGGCATTCCCGCTCAACACCCGATGCAAACGTGGTAAGAAGATCATGCGCATATTTCTTGTCAGAGATTCAAAATAATACCTCGGCTCGTAGCCTAGTGGCGCGGGGACTTGCCTAGCATACAAGAGGTCTGGGCTCAAATCTTCGCCCCATGCACCACTTTCATTCTCTTTCTGAGTTGGATAAGTGCATTTCGTCACCAATGCGAGCTGCTCCATGGTTCGGAATTCATGTAAAACTGTAGGTCCCTTCCCCTACTTGGTGGTAGGGTTTAAGCCCGCCCGGGTTGTTACCATCGCATTGGTTGAAAAGATGGTCGAAGCGGCAATGAAAAATTGTCCATGTTTTCCATCCAGTTCAATGTAGCCTCTGTTCATAATGGGAAGGTCCTGGCTTGGCACCTAATTCCTTCGGGAATGTGGTGTATTGGGCTAATATCATGTATGTCGGCGCCATTGATATCAGCGCCATCTGTTGGCTGTTGACAAAACGATTATAATCAATAGGTGATCGGCTAGCTGCCTATATTACCCCGCCATCTAGCGGAGTTTGATCGAAGCACGTTCTGAACGAAGCAGGCAATCTGTGGATCAGGCGAGACGGTGGGTAGGCGCCGGCGCGGCAGGGTGTTTTCCGGGAGACTACTCTCGCGCGGGCCGCCGCCTCGTCCACGCGTCTAATAGTGCGAAGTATCACGCCTGAATCACTTTTTCATATTAACTGTTTTGATTGATATTTGCGATTACTTTGTGCATTTAAACGTAATTGTTTGCATACTTTCTTGTGAATTGGTTTTGAATATTAATCATGGAGGGCGAAGGCGAAGCAGACGACGAAAACTATACTTCACCTATCTTACCACGGTCAAGATCCGACATCAGAAGTGGGATCAGCAGCCCAGCACTTCTAATAACTCGCACTTACCTGACTTATGAAATGAAAACGAATCGGGCTGAACTTTGTCATGATTAGCGGGTATATTGAAAAAAAAAATTACTTCCAACAAGAATGTTAACGAAAGTAATGGTTTCAACAACACGAACAAAGTTAAGTGAAAATTACATTGCGACCTTATGGTGATGTTTCTTTTAGAGATTGGTGTGAGCAAGTGGATCGAGCCAAAGAAGACTGGAATCGCACCGATTACAAGATTTGCATTAAGATTGCTGGATTATTACAATATCGTGAAAAAACCTTGGGGACACGTGGCTAGTAACATTTCCATTATGGCCTGATATGCGTGAGGCTTTAGTGCAGACAATCGAACCCGGAGCACGATATTTAAAATTATATTCTCGATTTACGAAACTTCAAGTTTGACCCAACCAAATCCATAACAAAAGCTTGGAAGATTTGTAAAGTATTAATAAGACCGTTGGAGCGGTCATAGGTTGTATCGACAATGAATACCTACAGCTTCGTCTTACAATAAACATGCTCAACTGTACCTGAGTTCATATCGGTCGCATTGACTATAAAACATCGAGACACAAGGAGTGCAGAACCACCAGCTAAACGACCCAAACCTAGGCGTTTCCTTTCATTAGTTTGCTTAAAATGCGGCATATCCGGTCCCATTCAGCCGAATTGCCCAAATATTAAGGTATCGGAACTTAAGTCCTTTACTGCCACTATCTCTGTTTCTTCTCATTCAAAACTCACGGAAAAATCTAAGATTAAGTGAAGTTATTGTGCTAAATAAAGGCAAAGAGACACGGTATGTTTTAAATAAAAACTTAGAGATGATGGTAACACAATTTCCTTGGCAAAAATAATATTGAGGGTAGATTGCAGTAAACATTTGGAACTAATTTCATTATTTGGTGCAGATCTTTCTGGAAAGTGAGAGGACTGCTCTTTAATGCTACAGGGTTTGAGAACGGGAATTCCGGTCTTTTATTGCCAACATATCACAGTTTTCGTCGAGATTAGTTTTCATATCGTAGAAGACCATGAAATACCCTGTGAATTTTTAATAGAGATTTGAACTTTTATTGCTCGTAAATATTAAAAGTGGTGAAGCCACTTTAATGCGAAATTTTTGTTCAAGACAACATTCGGTGATTTTGGTAAACAGACATAGATTTGAGTAACGCAATTAAGTGTTTTTTCAAAAACATGAGTTGCTTTCAAGAATACATAGGTGAATGACCCATCTTTAACCATACGATCCAACGATGTGCATCAATCAACCTGGCCAATGAAATGGACCCTTGGATTATGGTAAAACCGACATGTAATGCCGAATCGGCCGCAACAATAAAAAAGAAAAGTGAAAACGGCAATTGTGTTATACGCAAAAACAATAAAGGACGAACGGACAAAGATTTTTAAGATCAGCTGCGCCTAGCACCTTAGTCAGGACATTCAGGTAGTCAAGCAACCGAGTCGGCGATTGATGAAGGTACCGTAAACACCAAGGAAATAATTGAGGCAACAATTTGTCCCATCCGGGACATGGTAATATGACTTTCCATAACTTATTAAACTTTCGATGCATTCTAAGGTGAGTATCTTGAACCATACAAGTTTACATCCTCCATTCTTAATTGAAATAATGTTGCTCTACGTTGTTGAGGACAGGGGCCTCCTTCTATGAGTAGTAGGTTTAAAGAAGTCGAGGACAGGGGCCTCCTTCTTTATAAAATAAAAGATGTTGAGGACAGGGGCCTCCATCTTTTATCATAATAAGTTTACTCTACGCTGTTGAGGACAGGGGCCTCCTTCTATGAGTAGTAGGTTTAAAGAAGTCGAGGACAGGGGCCTCCTTCTTTATAAAATAAAAGATGTTGAGGACAGGGGCCTCCTTCTTCAAAATATGGAGCTTGTTGAAGATTTTGGCCTCCACGCAGATGACTTATAATAACTCAGGTTGACCGAGGGGCAAAACTTTTGATGATTTGCTGTGCCAAATTATTTCATTCCAGAGCAGGTCGAGCGCGACTTGAAGCAGAATGGCCGTGTCGGCGCCATTGATATCAGCGCCATCTGTTGGCTGTTGACAAAACGATTATAATCAATAGGTGATCGGCTAGCTGCCTATATTACCCCGCCATCTAGCGGAGTTTGATCGAAGCACGTTCTGAACGAAGCAGGCAATCTGTGGATCAGGCGACGGTGGCAAGGCGCCGGCGCGGCAGAGTGTTTTCCGGGAGACTACTCTCGCGCGGGCCGCCCGGCTCGTCCACGCGTCTAATAGTGCGAAGTATCACGCCTGAATCACTTTTTCATATTAACTGTTTTGATTGATATTTGCGATTACTTTGTGCATTTAAACGTAATTGTTTGCATACTTTCTTGTGAATTGGTTTTGAATATTAATCATGGAGGGCGAAGGCGAAGCAGACGACGAAAACTATACTTCACCTATCTTACCACGGTCAAGATCCGACATGTATGGTATTAGGCATAGCCTGCTGTATTGTTTTGTGTTTGTGTGTGTGTTACAAGCCGTGAAGTAGGATTAGCAGCGTCCCATTTTCAGGTAGTGGTAGGCCTACCGATATCTTAGCTTTGTATGAAGGCTCTTTCTATCTTATCGAGCTGAGGTCAAAATATTATCGAAAGACGCTGATTCTAGCCTTGTTCTAGGTATTAATTAGCCTTTTCTTACTTAATTAAGGCGCTAGGACTAGCCAACTACTCGCGCCATACAAATGCACTTTTTAACAAATGTAATAATATGTAGTGAAACGCTTCAGCAAATCCAAATAGAACTCCAGACTGATAATGGATTGTTAATATTTTTTTATTCCATCATTTATTTAAATAATAATAAAAATAAAAAAGTTGATTTTTCTCATTAGAAATCCGAAAGTCATTCGATTTCTAGATATAAGCAAAAACAGCATATATGCATAAACAAAAAAATCCATTTGCTTTTAGATTTCTACATTTAGTCAAAAAAGTTCGGAAATGGACACCGTTTCCGCAATGTATTTTGTATAGAAAAAGGAAACATACATTAACGAAAATAATTCGATTCCTAGACAAGGAATCATATATTGTAAGGATGACACTTATAATCGTCAGACTTAGTTAGTTAACTTGGGGTGCCTCGTCTAACTTTGCGATTTGGCTAGTACCAGGCCCTTAATGTAACTGTATCTTTTAGCAATCGTTTTTATGAGTGAATTATCATAAATTGTTTGCTATTTCGTGATTGGAATTAATGTAACGAATTAATCATTTTATTAATACGTTATAATAAATTTGTTACTGTGAAAAATGTGCATTACTTTGAGAGTGGAGCTAAAATAAAATATATGTATTATTTATATTTAGTTTATTGGTTCTTATTTTCTAAGCACAAATATCTCCAAACATAGATAGATATTCAAACATTCATTTTCAATTATTGACGCAACTACCTAAGACACAAAAAATATAATATTTACTACATATAATCTGCAAACATATACAACTGTACATGTCATCACTTGAATTAATGTTTTCATTAGTAAACATTATTTAGTAGAAAAATATAGAGGACATCATATTTGCTAGATATATCTACAAAAATGGCATAATTTCTTTATGTAATAGAACCTGCCTCAAACACAAGGAAATTCATATCTACTACATATTTATCAATGACAATTTTCCGCGATTAAGGCAGGCCCTGGAATAGCTCCTCAATACTATTTGCTGTGTTGAGCTTGACTAATGGTAATGTAATATGTCTAGTTCAATATGTTTAATATGTACGTAGGTATATGAAGCTTCAGGAAGGAGTCATTTTAAAATACATATCTTTATCGTTTAATCTGTTGCCATGTCTAAATACGTTTTCACTTAAATATGCTGCTACATTGAACTTTCAGAATAGATATCGACATTATATATAGGATTCTACATTAAGAATTTTTCTTTATTATATAAATCTAATCTTATTTAATCAAATAATGCATATAGTGTGAAACCAAATAATTCTTAAACAAAATAAAACCTCCTAAATTATATATAACTAAACTAGCTCTTTTATTTAACAGAATGGGACTATAAGTACTCGGAAACATTTAAATCCAGTCACTGTCACACATATTTTGGCGCACACACTTCACTAACTTTCTTGTGTATGATTTTTAGAGGTTCACTGCTTGTAGAAACACCACTTATTTACATAATAACAACCAAATCAACACATTTGAGTCAAATCACGAACGAACGAATCAAGCGCACTTCATAGCTGGCGGCACTAAGCATACTGAAAGGCGGGTCGGAGCTACCTGCGTGTAGGCCTATGACTCGACGTACCGAATTTCTACTTCACGGCTTGTAACACACACACAAACGCAAAACAATACAGCAGGCTATGTATTAGGCCTTAGAGCATTTATGCTCTAAGTATTAGGCATCCATGTCAGTTTGCATAAACAAAATACCCAAAACAGCTTTATTTAATCAAACTAGATATTTCATGACCATTTTTAATAATTAATAGAAATTTATAATTTAAGACTGTTCATATTGTGGGTGGTTGTTTTTATCGTAGTTCTTAATTATTTGCCTTAGCTAGACCGTTCTACCAAAAAAATATGTTTGGCAGTAGCATTTAGGTATTCATTCATAAGTGTATTATATCATTAATGTAAACGAAATATAGAACCATAAAAATCATAACTTATAGACCAGTGAAACTTCTTCACTGAATTGATCAAATCGCGGCGTGACAAATTGTGACATGACCTAGTGTACCAGTAGCTGAATAAATCTATGTTTGGTTTCGAAGTTACAAGATCATACATTTCGATTTCGCTACAATAAGTTTAGACGTGGATTACTCAACGATAAAACAAAAAAAACCTCTTAAAAAGGCTAGTCATCAAATCTAGCTTGTTTTATTGAAGATTTAGAATCAATTAGATTTTAGTTTGATTTTTTACTACAACGTTCGCGATTTACTTTTAGCTATAAGTCATTTTGTAATTCAAATTTTTGTAAATCTTACTAAATCAAACACTATGCGCATTGTTTACATGTTGCATCTTCATCATCACGGAGCCTGTCTTTTTCTTTCAAACAGAGAAGATCCCAGAGCGCAATAGCACGATTTTTTCCGTGCCCGTGAATGAGACAGTCCAGTCTGGAAGGAGCTGTGTAGAAATATTTATTTTTATATATTTTGTTAAGAAAGTCCGTTAAAAAAGATGTTGGATTATTTTGCAATCGACATTTACAAATTATATCGCAAGTGTATTATGTGTAAAGTAGAGCTATTCCTCCCCCAAGGTCAACGTCAACATGACACAAAGGCATCTCGAAGTTTCTAATACCGGGATAACGACATGGCAGCACGTGACTGTCAGATTCTGCACGGCAGACGCCGCACCCACCACGCCGCACCCGGATGCACACAAAGATGTGGATGGAAGCTGGCACCGTATCAATTCCAACGTCATCACCGCACTGGGCCATGACATTGCACGCGAAGTTCACGTACCATGGCACCCAAAATAGTTATTTTGGCTAGGAGGAGTTCGCATCTCTTCGCGAATGGATCGATTTTTGTTATCAATAAATTGCACAATGTTTAGGTACTGTTATCACTTCTGTTGACGAATCACTTCGCGATGCGCTCAATTGTGTCGTCGCATGAGTGGGAATTGGTGGATACATATATGTATTAGGAGACAGTATGTATACATTTCCGGATGAGGGAAACGATAAACGGGAAATTTGATGAGCCCCCCCCCCCCCAAGTTAACTAGCTCAGTCTTACCTTAGATAAAAATAAACCGGTCAAGCGTGAACGTGTTCACGTGCCGAGGGTCTAGGTCGGGAAACTACCTCAAAAACACAAATTAAGAAATTCATCCTCGCCTGATGTTTATTTAGCAATTTCATACATAATTATCGCGTGCATGGAGGTGAAGAAAAAACTCCATGACATAATGACGTTTTGAACAAAACTAATTAGTTGGTGCACAACTACATACGTTTACCTGTAATGGTATATTCGGGGACACCACAGATTGTGACAGGACAATAAAACGAGCATAAATTACACAGATCTGGAATAGGACATCAGTATCTAATGCATAAGATTATTGAATTATAATGATTTATCAAAATATTTAAACGGAAAATAATAATTTCGTTATAATTCAAATATAAAATATTGCAATGAGGTGTCATCGGGTGACGACGTGATGCAATAACATTCCAGAAATCGATAACATTATCACACTCGTCACGCTACCTCCATTCGGCTTATCGGCGTTATCAAAAACCGCAAACGATATGCATATCGCTATCGATGTTATGCCAACTCATGCCAAACTAATTAGATCACCTTAAAACCGGTCAAGTGTGGCTTCAAGCCGTGCGCACAGTTCCGCGCCAAAACTCCGACCGTGACTCGCAAAACTTGCCTACCATAATCGATCTCGTTTTTCCTAAAAAAAGAAAGAAATAATGATAGACAATTAATTTATTCAGACAACAACAGAAAACTCATAAAACAATGTAATTATTATTACATACAATTCTACAGAAAATGAGTCAATCTTAAATTAATTTCTGGAATTGAAGATAACATTTAAAAATTGTAGGTAGGTACTATTAATGAATTGAAATGACATAAACATGTTAAAAATAACCTTTTTAGGGTTCCGTACCCAAAGGGTGCCAACGGAACCCTATTACTAAGCCTCCGCTGTCCGTCCGTCCGTCCGTCTGTCACAGGGCTGTATCTCATAAACCGTAATATATAGGCAGCTGATTTTTTTACAGAGTGTTTTGCCGCTTTAACAAAAATAGGTAACATTTAATAATAATAAGAATTAAAGGGCGTCCCCATACAAAAAACGTGATTTTTTTGTCTTAAATTTTGTTCGATGGTACGGAACCCTTCGTGTGCGAGCCCGTCTCGCACTTGGCCGGTTTTTTATATGGATGGTACACCTTTGTTGACGTAGTGTTAGCCCACGTTTTAATTAACGTGGTATTAAATGCCATGCCCAGGAACGCACCGATCCAGGCGGACTAGTAAGTACGCAAGGATCAGTGGTAAGTAAGTAGCAAGTGGGCTCCTTAAGTGGCTTCAATTCCAACCTCGGATAAGAAACCACAATAGCGATTTATCAAAACGTGATATGGAACTTGTAATAGATGCTCTGGTTCATCATCTATGGGTGCATCGTTCGTTTTACAAAAGAATTATTTTCTTATTTAAATGTTCATTACTTGATGGCTAATACCATACGATCATGCCGATATTAGCTCTACCAACGCATTCCCGAACGAATTATGCGTCATACCAGCCCTCTACGCATGGCTACATATTGAACTTGATGGAAAGCACGGAAAAAAAATAATTGCCGCTTCGACTAAATTTTCATTAAATGCGATGGAATGGACCTCTGAAACCTAAATACCGGAAATAGAGACGAATTCGAGATATCATTCAGTCATATTGACGTCAACCTGCAGTTGCACATGGTTTCCGAACCATGTAACTCGCATTGGTGACGTAATGCACTTATCCAACTCAGAGTGAGAAAGTAGACGGTTCGTGGTGTTACACACACAGATTGGGCTAGAGGACTTGCCTTTTATGCGAGAGGTTATGGGTTCAAATCCTCGCCCGATCATGCACGGTTTTCTTGCTCTTTATCAGTTGGATAAGCGAATTTCGTTACGAAGTCGAGCTGTTCTATTGTTCGGAACCCATTAAAACTGTAGGTCTCCTTCTGCTTCTTGGTGCTAGGGTTGGTACCACCACATTGAAAGAAACTATGGTTGAAGCAGCAATGAGAAATAGTCCGTGTTTTCTATCCAGTTTAAAGTAGCCGTGCTCATAAAGGGTAGGTCCTGGCATGGCACCTAATTTCTTAGGGCATGTGGTGTATCATGACGGTAGTTGTGATGCATCCATGTCAGGTTGCATACAAAAAAAATATATAATAGTACTAGTACGAGAGCGGACCGTAGTCAACCCTACGTCATCGAGTAACAACATGGGACCCATTTGTGGTTGTGCGGATTAGAATAGGCTTCCTAAAAATACTAGGTTGCCTGACCCAAACCTGGAACGTTTTGTGCAGTAGGTAATATTAAATCACTTTTTTGGTAGAATTTAACGTCATCGAGTAACAACATGAGACCTAGCACAATCGGTAAAGGTCATCAAGAAAAGCTAAAAAAAAGTAGGTTGGCTCGTCCTACCCTGGCACGTTCTGAGGTTGGCCGGTTTTAAAATGTCGAAAAATAAAAAAAAATACGTCATCGAGTAACAAGATGACAATACCACCATTCGATAGTCCTATGAACATACTTCATAAAAAAATTAGGTTGGCTGCCCTCAGCCTGGCAGGTTTCCTACGCGGCCATGTTGAACGTCGGATGCGCCCAGTTCTTATATTCATCAATTGTTAAATTAATATAATATAACAGTTTTGTGATATGTATATCTATAAACCGGTGATGTTTTTATTGATCTGAACTCACGTTGGATAGGTAAAAAAAAAACAAAATGAAATATTTGTGATATATTGATAGTTTGCGTGCAATGGTTGCAAAAAAAATCATTTCAACAAATATTTTTCTTCTGTCGCTCAAGATACAACTAAATACATCCAATAAATTGTAAATCTCGCATTAGAGCAACTCAAAATATTTTTACCACGCAATAAGAAGTCTGTCACTTTTGAATCTGTTAAAGTCCATATGGGGCAGTATTATAGAACCTCTTAGAATTGTATTTAATATGGCACATTTCCAAACTTATTAAAAATTACTAGGGTAATACCATTGCTTAAAAAGGGATCTCATAATGATGTTGAAAATTATCGGCCTGTGTCCTTACATTCACAGTGTTATTAATTATAATCAATTCGGATTTCGTAAGTGTAGGTCAACAGGAGATGCCATTGCCTTGATGTTAATATCTATTTTAACTTCTCTAGTTAAATCTATGAGCACCTACGGCATTTTCTGTGATGTATCAAAAGCTTTTGACTGTGTAGATCACAAAATACTTCCAGGAAAACTAGAACACTTATGGTGTTAGGGAAAATAAATGAGGTATTTGTAAATTATATATATTAAATAGACAACAAAATTGTGAAGTAAACGGTACTAAGTCTGATGTAGAATCAATCACTATGGGTATACCGCAGGGTTCAGTTCTAAGACCGTGGTTTCATATGTTGTTATAAATGATATTTCAAGCTGCATCGCAACAGATAATGATATGATTTTATGTGCGGATGACAAATCATGAATTTAAAAAAATCGTATATCAGAACTACGGGAGTCCTTTATACAAGCTATGAACTCACTTAAATTATGGTGTGAAGCCAATAACCTACTTTTAAATGACAGTAAAACGAGTTTAATGCACTGGGGACCCAAATACGTAATGTGAATTGTGATGTATTAAATACGGCAAATGATCTATCTTCAGCTATAACTAAAGAAATAACCTTACTTGTGATACTTTTGGGGTTACCGTTGTCGTTAAATATATTTGAAAATTAATATGGCTTTTCACGCGGCGGGAGGAGACATTCGCCGACGTATCGAGCTGATCGTTCAGTTGTCAAGGAGGTTGTCCGCCACGTTCATACGCAGCAGACGACTGACAACTAGGCTCGCCGTGGTCGTAAGTCATAGGTGTGGGTCGAGGTGGTAGCGGAAATGCGGTGATAGTGCTTCTACGGTCTTCCTAAAATTCACAAAGACGGGAACCCCCTTAGACCAATAGTCAGCCAGATAAATGCTCCTACCTACCTCCTCGCTAAACATGTCGCCTCAATATTTCAACCCCTGTCTGGCAAGACGTCGTCCTACGTTAAAGATTCGGCCCATTTTGTGGAATTGTTGTCTACAGTGAAGTTGGCATGCATGGATCTATTAGTGAGCTTTGACGTCGAGTCGCTGTATACACACGTACCAGTCCAAGAGTCCCTCGACATCATCAGAAACTTAGTCATCAGCAACGACATCGACACTGAGTGCGTCAAGCTCCTGCCATATTGTCTCACTACGACATACTTTCTGTGGCAAGGACAATACTACATCCAGCGAGAAGGTGTAGCAATGGGATCACCAGTGACACCAGTGGTGGCAAACCTTTTCATGGAACCGCTGGAACACCGCACATTGCAAACTTCACCTCTTAAGTCAATGTTTTAGGTACGGTACGTGGATGACGTGATTTCAATCTGGTCACATGGTCGCCAATCACTCGACGCTTTCATCTCTCATCTTAATTAGGTTCACACAAATTTAAAATATACAGTAGATTGTGAGAAGGTAGGCACTTTGGCGTTCTTAGAAGTACTTTTTGCTCGACGATTGGATGGAATCCTAAGCCACACAGTGTACCGCAAGCCGACACACACAAATCGTTGTCTACAAGCTACTTCGCATCATGCTCATTTTGGTGCATTTGTGTGGGTGCATTTGGAATCGGTCGCAAGAGCATTGAGACTCAGAGCACAGCGGTTGTGTGACAAGTGTGTCACACAACCGCTGTGCTCTGTGTGTGTGTGAATATCTTCACCGAAATGGACCCTGTGCTTCGAGAACATGGGTACAATTTTCGCAATGTCGGTCAGTCAGTCAGCGTGTTTGCATCCACTGCTGGACATACGCCTCTCCAATCCTTCTCCAGTCCTCCCGGCCCTCAGCGGTACGGAAGCACTGCTTTCCGCCGACGCACTTGTCTCATCTTCCCACCTGGCGAGTGGTCTTCCCACACTCCGTTTGCCTGTTCACGGCCGCCAGTGTAGGACACGGTAACTCCAACGGTCGTCGTCTCTTCGGCTGACGTGACCAGCCCACTGCTATTTGAGCTTAGCCACGCGGTGTCCAATATCGACTACTTTGGTACGTCGGCGGATTGCCTCTTTACGTACCATATCCCGTAGCGATATTCCCAGCATTGCACGCTCCATTGCTCGCTGGGCAACTTTTAACCTTTGGACAACGGCGACCGTCAGAGTCCACGTTTCACACCCGTACGTCATGTCATAACCGGGAGGACGCACTGGTCATATGTTCGGGTCTTTAAATTTCTACGGAAGGTCAGACCTTAGAGCGAATTTAAGCTTTCCGAAGGCAGCCCAACCCAGTTGAATCCGTCGCTCAACCTCCAAAGACAGTCCTTGTATACGAAGCCGCAGGATTTGACCGAGATATACTTGTATTTATTTATTTGTATTTATTTATTTATTTATTTATTTGACAAATACATACATTTTACATAACAGGAAACCAAGGCGTAAAATGTAGCAAACTTAATTTCAATATGGAAGAAAAAAAAAACAGACATTTAATTAACTATGGATGAGTTAACTTTCAAATAGCCTTCCAAAAATGTCGTGCACACTCTCTCAAACGTCCTTCTCAGATTTACAAACACATCACATTCAGGTGTTGACAGATGCATCGCATTGAACAGCCTCAGGACGAGACATATGGGCGACCAGTAGTGAGAGCGGGTGCGCGTCACGATCTCGGCAAACAAACGTGCGTTCCGCCGTCGAGCGTAACCATCAGGCACGTTCAGTGCTAGTACCAGCTGTAGTAAAGCTTGCGAATCAACTTTCCCAATCAGAATTTTGAAACCAAACAGCATTAATGCCCGGGATCTCCGAAGTTCAAGTGAGTTGAAGCCCAGAATCCCGAGTAAAAATGCTGTTGGGTACATATAAGGGTAATACCCGTTTATCTGAGTATATAAAAATCTCAGGAACCTTTTTTGAATTTTCTCCAGCATGAGAATATAGTGATCCTCATGTGGAGACCAGACAATTGCCCCCGCTTCTAGCTTAGATCTGACAAGCGTATTAAACAATAATTTTAGTGCGATCGGATCCTTAAACTCTTTGGCATTTCGCAGTACGAAACCCAGCTTGCCAAATGAGGCTTTTGTTAATGCTCGTATGTGAGGATTGAAGGTGAGGTGTGCATCAAAAACAACACCGAGGTCTTTAACTTCTGTCGCCCTGGGAATTCCTTTAGCACCCAGGCGGTAGTCGTGCATCAGTGGTGTGAGTGAGCGAGTGTATGATGCTACTATACACTTTTCAGGATTAAAAGCTAGTTTGTTTGTGATGCTCCACTGATACACTACATCAAGAGTACGTTGAATAACCTCGCAATCAGCTTCATCCTTAATACGTAAGAATAGCTTCAAATCATCAGCATATAGAAGACAGGACACCAAGCTTGTCAACCCTACAATGTCATCAATCATTATATTAAAGAGGAGACTAGACAGGACTGAACCCTGACTTACTCCTGATCGGGTATTATAAGGTTCAGATTCGTAGCACCCGTACCTTACATACTGGCGCCGATCTCGTAGGTATTCAGCGAATAATACTAGAAGCTTAGGTGTGAAACCTGCCGTACTGAGTTTATGGAGTAGAATATCGTTATCAACTCTGTCGAATGCTTTTCGGAAGTCCAAGTACACCACATCTACTTGTGTATTTTTGTCCAGACTCTCAGAAATATAATGACTGATGACTAGCAAGTTTGATTCGACAGAGCGCTTTCGTGTAAATCCATGCTGTTCCTGTGACATGTAGGGTGCAGTGCCCTCATAAATGTAACTGTGTAAAATCGATTCAAAAATCTTGGCAGCAGCTGAGAGCACTGCTACCGGTCTATAGTTCTCCGCATTTGATTTGTCGCTACCCTTAGGTATCGGAGTTACTCGTGTCACTTTCCATTGCTGTGGATATACACCCGACTCGAGAGCTAGGTTGAATATATGGAGGAGAGGAACACTTACAAAATCGGAAGATCCTTTCAACACATAGCCAGGAATACCATCAGGACCTATCGCACTACGTGACTTGAGTTGTCTGAGAGCGAGACAGACATCCGCACTCGTGATAGTAGCTATATTGACATAGCGACTACCGCCCGCGTCTCCACCCGCACCCGTCCCTGCCCGCTGCGCGACAACCGGGTCCAGTATTGGAATGTTCGGTAAGAATACGGATTGAAAGAAATTTGCAAAGGCTTGAGCGGCAGCCGGACCTCGGTGAGGTACGCCCTGCTGAGATATACACGGTTCAAAACCACCTTTAGAATGTAAGCTACGCACATACCCCCAGAATGTCTGTGAGTTTTTTTGAAGCTTTAATTCTGCAGATCTAGTGTACTCTGTACGTAACATAGCCATTTTAACTTTTATTTGACCTCGCAAAGCACTAAAATTTTCGTAAAAACGTACTCTTCAACCTGTTCGATCACTTCTACGTCGATAACGATTTGTCCTCCCGTCATACCCTCAGTCGCCATGACCATGGGTTTATCCCGGTTCATCTTCAGACCTACCTTTATCGATGCTTTATAAAGGTCTTCCAGCATGGTTTAAAGCTGAACTCGGGAATTTTACAGAAGAACAATGTGATCGGCGTAGCGAAGATGACTGAGGAAAATATTCACTAACGTTGATACCCATGTTTTCCCATTCAAGCGTCTTGAACACATATTCCGATGCGTTTGTGATGAGGTTGGGTTAGAAAATGTGGGTGAGAAAGTAACGTAAATATAAGATATAAAAACAGACTAAATGGAATTATCGATAACTCTGTATCACGATTATTTGAAACCGATTACGGAGTACCTCAAGGCTCAATCATGGCACCATTGCTGTTTATTATTTTTATTAATGACATTGCAAAAGACGCTATGCTAGTACTTCTCGCGAAAACCATAGTAATTTACGCTGACGACGCAAATGTAATTGTTACTGATAAAAGTATTGAAACACTCCTTACAAAAACAACAAAAATAATTGAGGAGTTGGGTAAATGGTTCGCAGCAAATGGGTTAATGTTAAATAGTGCTTAAACACACTGTGTACATTTTAAGATGAAAAATATTAAACATGAAGTGAATGATGAGATGTTTATCGAATATAACGGTGAAGTCATAACGTTTGCAACATCTACTATATTCTTAGGCTTCAAGTTGGATCAAAAGTTACGATGGGACAAACACATTCAACATGTTTGTGATAAATTAACAAAAGCTTGTTATTGCCTCAGAACCCTGTCTAAATGCTGTGACTTGAATACCCTGAAGAGTGCCTACTTCGGTTATTTATACTCTGTCATGACCTATGGCATTGAGTTCTGGGGTTCTTCACTGGAAGCGGTTTCAGTATTTAGACTAAAAAAGAAAGCAATTCGGATAATTACACACTCTAAATGGGACGCACTTGTTTGCACGCCTTTGTTTAAAAACCTAAAATTGCATACTATGTATGATGTGTACGTACAAAGAACTATTTTTTATGTGAGAAATTATCCGGAATCATATAATAATTTTAAACACGGATATTCGACGAGAAATAAAAATGTGATCCAGCCAGCTGAAAAATGGGCTGTCGAAAACTCCCTCCTGAGGTGTAGAATCGACCACCGCTACATCGAGGTACTCCGAAATCTGTATCGGTCCGCGACGATGACTGTGAGGCTTCATTAAAATACCCAACCCATCCCTCTTGCTAAAGGCGTTAGGCAGGGGGATGTGATCTCACCCAAGCTCTTCACAAGTTTACATTCGGCGACGGAGCTCCTCATTACATAATTCAAATTTGATTGAATGTAAACCTAATGTAATGAAGAATTTTAATAGTCATAATAAAATAAATCGCCACAAAGTTACTATTCTTTTATTCACAGGACTTTAGGTTAAATATTCATGGTTATTTCCATCCTTTAAACATATAAATGTATATGTTTTCTATAACTAATACATAAATATTTTTACAGAGCTTTTCAGGTATTATTTAAACTATACCTACGACTTAAGAGCTGTTAATTTAAAATTCCGCTTCGGTTTGGATACATTGCAACTTTGTTACGATAAATTAAAAGAGATACGTAAATAAAGAAAAGAGAGTGACGCCAAAGCTTACTAAACTTCCTTAATATGTGAGTGACGATGTGGACATGTACTTTTGTATAGACCCGGCAACGTTGCGTATATATTTATAGAAAACATATACATTGAAATGTTTAAAGAATGGAAATATACTCTAGAATATTTACCCTAAATTCATGTGAATTAAAGAATAGTAACTTTGAGATACTTCACTTATGGGTTTAAGTTTTGTGGCGATTTATTTTATTATGACTATTAAAAAATCTTCATTACGTTATGTTTACATACAATCTGATTAAAATTTTGTAATAACGAGGCCCGTGGCAGAATTTAAAGCGTGCGCCTCTAATGCCGTAGGCATGGGCTGACTGGAGTTGCGATTCCCTACGTTGAATGATCCATACGGTAGATTCCGAAAGCATATGTATATGAAACTTCCGGTTTTTACTCTTCAAGTATGCGGAACTATGTGCATCATAACCTAAAGTTAACTTGAGTTAAACTTAGTTAATAATTAGATACGACAATGCCCTAATATCACGTAATCAATCAGTACCTATATCACAAATATTTCATTTTGGTTTTTTTTACCCTATTCAAGATGAGTTCTGATCAATAAAAACATCACTGTTTATAGATAGACATATCACAAAACTGTTATATTATATTAATTTAACAATTGATGAATATAAGAACTGGGCGCATCCGACGTTCAACATGGCCGCGTAGGAAACGTGCCAGGCTGAGGGCAGCCAACCTAATTTTTTTATGAAGTATGTTCATAAGACTATCGAATGGTGGTATTGTCATCTTGTTACTCGATGACGTATTTTTTTTTATTTTTTGACATTTTAAAACCGGCCAACCTCAGAACGTGCCAGGGTAGGACGAGCCAACCTACTTTTTTTTAGCTTTTCTTGATGACCTTTACCGATTGTGCTAGGTCTCATGTTGTTACTCGATGACGTTAAATTCTACCAAAAAAGTGATTTAATATTACCTACTGCACAAAACGTTCCAGGTTTGGGTCAGGCAACCTAGTATTTTTAGGAAGCCTATTCTAATCCGCACAACCACAAATGGGTCCCATGGTGTTACTCGATGACGTAGGGTTGACGACGGTCCGCTCTCGTACTATACTGTTTTGCCTACTCTGTAGGCATAATGCACGCAGAAGAACGTTGATACGCATGTGTCCATATGTGTGATTTTTTTACATATGAAGCAAAATATGCATAGGTGTATGCATTATTGCTTGCCTACGCGATAATAGTAATCGCATACTGCGTTTTTATTTTCAATCGAATGCTGATAAAGTGGCCTTGCATCACACATCAATGTTATCGTCGCATTTGGCCAATATTACAACAGAAGTAACTAAATATCACGGATTGGTCCTAACGTTAACCAGGTATTCCTTGACCTCTTTGGAACCAATCCGCCGCCAACACCCTGCATGTAAATTACGTGGAGGGGGCCCATTCAGGTAAGAGTGAGTTCGAGTTCGGGAGTGAGTTAACCTAAAAATAGCTGGGAAATATTTTATTATTTCAATAACGGAACCGTTATTTATACTGCCGACATATTTACGGGACAGACTAGATTTTTACCAACTGTAATGATATTCAAGAAATGTGGATACCACGCCTTCCGAAACCACGCTCAGCCCTAAACACAGACAGTCTTAATACGAGTTGGCTTATTTCAGCGAAAGGTAGTCATCTGTGTTTTAAACTAAGGTACGATTTGCCGTAAGGCCTAAAGGTACACTTCGGTTGAATTTATTCTAGTTCGAAAGAGCGTTGATTTTTTTAAATCGGTAATCATTTAATATGAGAACAAGGTTGAAAATTAGAAATAAAAATCAATAGAACTCATGGCCCTATAACCTTCCGGCGCATTGAAAAGGACTTTTAAAAATTCAGAAGAGTTAAAAAAAGGGAGAACTTCAATCAAGAATCAATACATGAAGAATAACGTAAATAAATAAAACAATATATTTTTTATTTAATGCGTTACAAAACCTATATTTCAAATTGAACCGATATCTACAAGCTGTGTCTACAACGGTCGTCTCGATATGAGAAATGATGAGAAATCAGTAAATAGCTGTCTCCGAAACGGGTAAACCTTTTCAGTCGTATTCAGAGAGGACCTGTCAAAACTTAGTACGAGATTAGCATCGGACTAACCATACAAAAACCCGGTTTAGTCCGACCTTAAAACACGTACTAAAGTTAGTACGCCCACTCTAAATAGAGGTGTTTCGATTAAAATTATAATCTTTTTGAATGCACAATGGTATTTTAGGCCCTATTTTTCCATACCTCTTTTCGTTCAGAGCCCGTAGTCCCAGTTGTCACCTAAATTGGCGTTTACGCCAAAACGACTGGCGTTTTCAAATGTATAGAGAAATTGAGGAGCGCGCGCATTTGCGAGTCCGACTTTGATTTGACAGTTTACTCACCGTCGGCGTAAATACGTCGACGTTGCCGTTTACGCCGACTCCGCGTTTTCATACTAATCGGAAGTCCGAGTTTGAGTTTGACAGCTTGAAGAAGTAAAACTACAGAATATCTAGTATAAACTTGTATGGAGTTAGACGTATTTACGGAACTTCGAAGTTACGTAAACGCCAATTTAGGTAAAAACTCAGACTGACCACTCAGGTTGTCGAGAAGTTAAGAGCCTTTGAAAAAGTTCCCATTAGAAACGGAAAAAAAATCTTTTTTTCTAAAGTAAAATAATTATACAAAAATATTACATTTTTTTTGCAGTATTGTAAACATATTTTGATAACCTTTTTAGGGTTCCGTACCCAAAGGGTAAAAACGGAACCCTATTACTAAGTCCCGGCTGTCCGTCCGTCCGTCCGTCCGTCTCATGAACCGTAATAGGTAGAAAATTTTTTAGAAGCTTAAATTTTTACTGAATGTGTATTTATTTTGCCGCTATAACAACAAATAGGTAAAATAAAAAAATAATAAGAATTAAAGGGGGGCCCCATACAAAAAACTAGATTTTTTGGTGTTGATGGTACGGAACCCTTCGTGTGCGAGTCCGACTCGCACTTGGCCGGTTTTTTTATTTCTCTATATTAATAATTGAGGACGCACACTTTTCTTGAAAACGGGTCTCGCTTAAAAAGCATTTTCAATGGTAAAATTGGTCTACTTTGAAAATAAAAGTTCATAGCCTTCAGATCCGGCTTTGTGTCGCTATATATTGTTTTACGAAGAAATATCCAAAGATAATGAATACAATAATAACATTCAATAATGCAAGATATTTTGAAATCCTTCAAATCATGTCTTGTATTGTCTTGGATCACAAATTGCCATGCACAGTGAGTCGCGCGTAGGTAGTCGACCGGTTCACGGGTTCGTTACATGACATATTATGCTTGTCGAAGCAAATGTTTGGCGCGTAGTCAATAATTCATATGTGGCGTAGTTAAAGCACTATTACTCTTTCTGTGGTTGCAGGGTATGTCTCTATACTAGCACGGAATAAGTAAAAAGTACTAGTCCATTACTTCCTACATCGGTCAGCGGTGCCAAAGAATAAGTAGCGGTGGCGGAGGCCGCCCATGAACGCTTTTCTTGGGCGGCGGCGCGGGGCGGGGAGGCGCGATAAGATTTTCTCCTTGCTATTCTCTTCCCCAGTGTATACACACACGAGGCGAATAACAGTTCAGAGCCGGTAGTCTCAGTTCTCACCTAAATTGGCGTTTACGTAACTTCGAAGTTCCGTAAAATCGTCAAACTCCATACAAGTTTTTACTAGATATTCTGTGGTTTGACTTCTTCAAGCTGTCGAAGTCAAACGCGGACTTCGGAATTGTATGAAAACGCGGAGTGGACGTAAACGGCAACGTCGACGTAGGTATTTACGGCAACGTTGACTAAGCTGTCAAATCAAGCTCGGACTCGCAAATGTGGGCGCGCTCTTCAATTTCTCCATACATTTGAAAACGCCAGTCGATCGGTTTGCCGTAACGCCAATTTAGGTGACAACTGGGACTCTGGGTACAGTTCACAGATAAAAGTGAAACGCTTACGCTTAGCTTTCGCCTGACGTCATCGCGGAAAAAAATATGCTATGTATCAAGCCTATAGCTTGTTCCACGATGTGTTTGATTTTTGACGTTTTGTGATTTACTTTTAGCTAAAGTCTTTTTATAACTAAATCGTTCGTAAATTTAAGCAAATCAAACACTATCCGCATTGTTTGCTTTGTGGAAGTGTTGCATCACGAACAATGTCTCTTTGTTTATTTGTTTAAAACGGAGACAGTGCCAGAGCATAATAGAACCATGGAGGTATGTAATTTCCTCACCTCCATGAATAGAGATGAAGATGAATATTCAAAATCGGAACCGTGCGCGCGAATAAGTTAGTCCCGTCCAAACATTAAACATTTAAGGCTTGAATTTATAATGGCAAGGACGAACTTATATTCATCCAAATCTTTAAATAGTTCCATGCCAAGGTTTTCCAATAATCAAGTTTGCATAAAATTACTTATTATGGAAACTAAAAATACAAAACTATAGCGTATCCGTTACGGTCGTTCTAGGGTCCGATGTCGTATAAATTGTGAGCATGATAAAGTCGTTGATAATATATAATAAAGGAATTAAATGCGGTTCACTAAAAGTGACGTGTTTGAACCCTCACCTCCATGGTTTGAACTCGGTCGTCTCTTCGCGCAATCGGGGCTTAGTATTGATACTGAAACATCATTGCGCTGTTGGTCAGACTTTACTCTTTTGAGCGGTTTAAAGTTATCTCTATTATGTCTCTATCGTAGAGATCTCCCCTACGCACGCAACTGAAATTGACCGTGTGTTTCCAGTATGCTTATAGGAGTATGTATGGTAGAAGTGTGTACGTTTTAATTTCGATCGTATTTTTAAACTCAGATCGCCGTTTACTTGTTTTATAAAATATCTCTACTACGCCACAACTCGCATTATCTGTAAAAATCAAGGTGACCTCGGCTTGAGGAATCTTCGGTGTTTGACGATAACATTATGTCCACGAATTTCCAAGGCCAAATATTACTCTAGAAACGTCAGTGTTATCGATTCGAGCATTCATTACACTTTAGACACACACTTTGCACTCCTAATTGAATTACCACTGTGTCACCAGCATGTGACATGTATGTATATACAATACCCTACGTCATTCGCGGTTTTGCACTTTGCCGCGCATTTGCTGACGTAGGATCTCGGGAGAATGACTTCGATTGTAGCTTCGGGAGGTCAAAATGAGGTGTTAGTTGGAAACATCTGACTAGGTATATAAAATATCTGCGTGAAAATTAAACATTCTTAAGTGCTCTTTTCACCCAACGTCTACAAGTTTACATAATTTATTGAAATAAAAAAATAGGTTAGTTCTCCACTAAAATGATTTTTGATTGTATGGATTTCGGATTTACCTACCACGTTATCTTCGGATTCAGTGTCAAATTTTTTTCGGTCTAAAGGGGGCTTATTCAAGTAAAAGAGAATTCGAGTTCGGGAGTAAGTTAACCTAAAATTAGCCGGAACACGTACGGAACGGGATTGTTATTTTACCTTCCAACCCCATTTAAAAAAAGTGAGTTTATATTTAGCACCGAACTCGTACCTCATTGGGCTCCTTGTTCTATTCAAAAGGTATGAGACTTCCATTGAATATTTTATAATCACTAAACATGCAAATATATTAGATAGTTTTTGATAAGGATTTATGAATAGAATATTTGATGTTTCTACATACACAAGCACAGCAAAGATGAAAAAACGGGTATTGCACAAGTATATGTAACTACCCACCACCCCCATTGACGCCATATTAAAAAAATCACACAGTAAAGTAGATAATTATGTATGTACATGATGTACGTGTTGATTCACATGATTATAGAAATTGAAAACCCAATTAGTTCTTCGATTGTTTTATCAAGACATTGCACAATATCATAACATGATAATTGATTCTACGAAACGGCTTACGCTTCCGGGCACCTTCATAATCAACGAAACATTTTAACTAGAAATGTACATTTATTTATGGTTGATTTACATACATTTGCTGCAACTGAATAGAAATGTTTCTGAATGTTTGATTTTTTATTTTGCTCGAATTAGATAGCACACTCTGATAACACTACACTTATACTGTCATGACATTCAGCATACCGCGTCCCCAAAGAAATCAGGTGTCATTTTAAAGACTTTCTGAAAAACGCGCATAATTTTTCACTGCTGCCTCGACCATTTTTATCTATTTTACTTTTTTCAGTTCATCCAATGCGATGGTACCAACTCGGAAAGGAGTTGCATCCAATTGTTCGATAAATCGTGGTCACGGATGATCCGTCCCATGAACACGATTAAAAATTGTTCGCGTAAACGCCGTGAATAATGTTTGAAAAACGCGAAAGCTTACGATTGATTACGAACTTCGGACCTGGGGGTCCATTCAGAGCTAGAGTGAGTTCGAGTTCGGGAGTGAGTTAACCTAAAAATAGCTGGGAAATATATCATTATTTAAATAACGGAACCGTTATTTATACTTCCAACGTATTTACGGGACGGACCAGATTTTTACCTAACTGTAATGATATTCAAAAAGTGTGGAAACATTAACTATCTAAAAAGTGAGTTGATATTTAGTGACGAATTCGAACTCACTCTTGCCCTGAATGGACCCCCAGTTCGCATTTGTGACCGATTGAACTGCAATGGACCGCGGCGATTAAAGCAACGACCTCTCGCATGAGAAGCGATGCCCCGCGCCCTGAGATACAGAACGCTCAAACATGTGAATTTTAAATACATATACTCCCATATATGTTATGCAGCAAAAGTTAACGTATAACGTATGATGACGTCGTTGAAGTTTATGTATGGGGAAATGGAACAACAAAACTTCGCAAATGGTGACCACATAGCCCGCTATCCACGTCATTCTTGTTTTAAATCAATCATACATAAGATTGAAACAATTCCCTCTTCGAATTGCTTCGATGAGTGAACTGGTTGAAACCGCTTTCCAGCGATCGCCTTCGGACGCCTCGCTTCACTACTATTAATTCAAGGTAGTATACGAATAAAGAAATTAACAATACAATTAACGAATTTTATTGTTAAAAAAGTTTAAAGTTAATTAGTTAACATTTTGATTGTGGACTAGCTGAAGTACCCGGCTCCGATCGGGTCAATGTTGTTTTGGACTGATGTCGGGCCATTTTTTTTCCATTTTTATTTCCTGAATATTGTATGTGTTTCCCATACAAACTTTCATCCCCTATTTCACCCTTCGCCAAAACAGCCTATATCCTTCGGCAAGAAATTCATCAAAATTAGGTTCAGCGGTTTAGGCGTGAAAAGGTAACAGACAGAGTTACTTTCGAATTTTAGTATGGAAGTATGGATTGCATAATAATATAATTCTTAGTGGCAATGGTACAGTCGAACAAAGAGTTTCGGATACACATCCGGTTGAATGAAAAGATGAACAGTCGAAATACTTTGACTTTTGGAAACAATTATAGTGTTGAGTATAGATTCAAACATAGTTGAGGATGTCTACTAGCTACTGAGTAAACAAAACCCTAACAAAATTGAATCAGATATTGTATTTAAACACCATTATTTTTTACGTTTAACCGGAAGTGTATCATTTAACCTTTGGTTGACTGTACTGCTAGTGATTTGAGTGTACTTCTGTCTGATATTGGCTTACCTAGGTCCTTGTGGCCGACGACGTGACGTTTCGAACTGTGGCGTGCAGTTCATTTTCAAGGCGAATGCGTGCGTGCGTACGTTTGACAGACGGGGTCCATTCAGAGCAAGAGTGAGTTCGAATTCGTCACTAAATATCAACTCACTTTTTTAAATAGTTAACGTTTCCACACTTCTAGAACATCATTACAGTTAGGTAAAAATCTGGTTTAAAAAATAATAATATATTTCCCAGCTATTTTTAGGTTAACTCACTCCCGAACTCGAACTCACTCTTGCTCTGAATGGACCCCTAGCTGCTAGTGAGTGCATGGTAAGACTTTGAGGAATACATCGATCACCAAGTTTGTACTCAAGGCTCCCTACGTAACTTGTGTGCTAGTTGGGATGTTCCGTGAAGACATCAATTATATTGAGTTCGACTGGACTCGCAGAAAGTCGGTCGGAGCTGGTCGAGCTATAATTGGTTCTAGAATATTCTGCGTCTCAGACAGTAACGACGTCGACGCCGCTATCGCTATCGAATCAGCTCAATTGTCCTGAGTGCTGGAGCAGAATTGACCCTTGATGTCAGGTTAGTGTTGTCGTGACGTTGACGGGAGCAATATGGTTAGAGAACAGGAAAACCCTTTCCGGGCGGAGCACCCGCTCCACTGTGCTCTGTGGCTTCCCGATTGCGTTCAGTTTGATAAGGGCGTAAGTAAAACAACATTTAGCTATTTTTAAAAATACCCAGAAATAATTTCGATAATCAAAAAAAGTAAATGTTAAGGAAGATTGATGTTCTAGCTATAATTTAAAGATAAAACTGTATTATAACCGTTATAGGTTTCAAATATATCTAAACCATAAATGAATCCTTATCTTTTTGAAATTATAAAATAATAGTAGTTATTAAAAAAAGATGGTTTCACTTACACCCTTATGGACCTGAATCCAATCAGGTGTTATGACCTGTTCACGGATGTGGGGAAAAGTTTAGGAAAAACCGGCCAAGTGCGAGTCGGACTCGCACACGAAGGGTTCCGTACCATCGTAAAGAAAAAACAAAAAAAAAACACGTTTTTTGTATGGGAGCCCCCTTTAATTTTAATTATTTTTTAATCTTACCTATTTGTTGTTATAGCGGCAAAATAAATACACACTCTGTGAAAATTTTAGCTGTCTACTTGTTACGGTTACTGAGATACAGCCCTGTGACAGACGGACAGACGGACGGACGGACGGACGGACGGACGGACGGACGGACGGACGGACGGACGGACGGACGGACGGACGGACGGACGGACGGACGGACGGACGGACGGACGGACGGACGGATGGACGGACAGTGGAGGCTTAGTAATAGGGTTCCGTTTTCACCCTTTGGGTACGGAACCCTAATGATGGAATGATCCCTCTCATCTTCATGATGAATGCTTCTGGGCATTTAACCTGCGTTTTAAAATGTATAACTGTCAAATATCTGCCCCTCAAGGATATTTTAACTTTGAATGTCGGTTTCTGCTCCAAATTACGGCCCTAAAAAGGTTTTGGATAGCTTGATTATTTCTTTTTAGAAAATAGTAATTACTTTTCCATATTCATGTAGATAAAATAAAGACAAGCGTATTAATGCCTTTTTGTCTTTTTGTCTTTTTGCGATTGGTTAAGAAAAAAGACTACAAAATCAATCAGAAAAATCTATGCTTGCACGTCCTTACCTTTTTCAAAACACTTATAATTGGTGAGACATAACGGTCGTAAGTTTTCATACAACATTTTCAACCGATACTTATAAGCTTTTTGAAAAAGGCAATTTACGGGCAATTTAAATTCAATAAACAAATACTGATCAATCGGTTGAAATAACGATTTGATACCCACGGAGGAGGGAGGTAGAGAGGAGGTGGTATTAACTTATATTACTAAGGAATGCAGCGTGACACTGCGCGGGGAAGCGGGGGGAAAAACATTTCATGATGGGGGTTCAAGCTCCGCGTGGCTACGCCTTTTGTGCTAAATCTATCTACCGGAACAACCAGTATTCTGGTAGCAGCTATTCCGAGAGCTGTTCTTAATGGTTACAAGACTACAACTATGTGGCGCCTTTTGCATTTTACTGTGAGTTTTTCTATAAAAACCTTCGAAATTTAAATCTATACCTTCGCGCGGATTCAAATAATTTAAATTTAAAAATGTCATAAAAATTTGCATCATGAGATCAATATTTCTTACCGTACAAAGAAAATTAATGCGCGCCATCTATAGGCACATAGCAAGAGCGATACATCGGTACAATTATTCCGGGAGGTCACGACATTTTTGGTCACGATAATGTAAATGGCTGAATCTGTGTTCACTTGTTAGAGACCAACCCTCTGATGCTAAATATGTCGGTCTGCCTGCGCCAAGTGGTTGCGTTATCTAGATTGGCTATATAAAATAGATGCTGGTATGTGCCTGCTGATGATTATACTGATTGTCTGGAATCATTGATACCTATTAATTATACAACAATAACCAGTCGGTTTTTTTAATTAAATACTTAAAATACCTAAAGTTATATCTGTAACCTAAATCGCCTATAACTAAGAAATGCAACCAAAGATTTGTTCAGTTTTTTTATTGCTAATTAAGTCTGTACTGATACTTTCATGCTTCGTCATTTGCATCCATTTACATTATCATGTATATTTTTTGTCACCATAACTACTTTTTCAGTCGCCTTATCTACGTAACGCAACCACTTGGAACAGGCAGACTGACACATTTAGATTCAGAGTGTTGGTCTTTATCCCGTGAACCCAGTTTCAGCCATTTACGTTATCGTTACCATTTTTGTCGCCACCTCCTAGTCTAAATGCTCGAATATTGACTCAAATTACAAAATATGAGGTGTTTTACTGACAAATAAAACTTAATTCCACCTACCTACAAACTTTAGATAATTTTGTCCTGTGTAATGTTTGCAACATTTTACACAAAATCCCATCGTGGAATCGACTGTTCACTGAAAATTGCGCTGCAACCATAATATTGTCCCACAAACTAACACCGCCAGCGCCATGTCGCGAATGACACTAATCCACGCCTTTTTATTACGTGGGCTGTGACGTAGAGACCCACTTGGTGGACACAGACTAAGACCATCTCCTCTCTACCTCTCTCCTCCGTGGTCCCAGCCCTTCATCCATCCATGTCAGGTTGCATAAAGAAAAATCTTCAGTTAGGACACCAATCAAGTTTATAATAAGATACTGGCTGGCCGCTCTCCTTAGAAAATGATTATCCTTTTACGTTACCTGGGGGTAATGTACTATCTTATTCAAAGCCTCTTTTTCCCGTAATGGGTTAGCGGCTATCTAAGATTTAAGTAATCTTGTGTGTTCTACGAACAGGTTTAGTAAGATAAAATTCCACATCACTCCACTTTGGGTGTAGGTAGACTAGAATAATAACTTATTACATCTTGCATAAATAGCACTGCTCATTATTACCTACTCATTCATTCTACGCTGCTCATTCTTATTGTGTGAACTCAGAATATACATTCGTACAGTTCGTGGTGAAGGGGAAATAAGGACTTATAAATATTATAGAGGACTTGCCATTCATGCCCCGGTCATGCGCCACTTTCTTTCTCTTTCTGAGTTGGAAAAGTGCATTTCGTTAAGAATGCGAGCTGTTCCCCTCCTAGGTGGTAGGGTGAAGCCCGCCCGGGTTGGTACCACTGCATTGGATGAAACTATCGTTGGAGCGGCAATAAAATGTGTCCGTGTTTACCATCCAGTTCAGTGTAACCGTGCTTGAAAACGGAAGGTCCTGGCATTTTTTTTTATGTGACTGGACATGGATGGCTAATACCACACCTTCTGTCATGGTATTAGCCCAACACACCACATGGGAACTAGGTGCCATGCCAGGACCTTCCTTATATCGCACGGCTACATTGAACTGGACAGAAAACACGGACAATTTTCATTGCCGCTTCGAACATCGTTCATCCAATGCGATGGTACCAACCAGGGCGGGATAAACCCCACTATCTAGTAAGTAAGGAAGGGGACCTACAGTTTAACGTGGAATCCGAACCACGGCCAGCCTCTCTCAACAGTCTAATGGTCACCCATCCAAGACCAGACCGGACCCAGCGATGCTTAACTTCGGAGAGCGATCGACGAAGTGTCGCGCCACTGAGCTATTGAGGCTGCCATGGCATGGCACCTAATTCCTTCGGGAAGTGGTGTATTGGGCAGATACAAAATAAAAAAATAAAAAAAAATATTGCAAGACTTTTCTTATGTATTGTACTCTTAAAGTAGAAACGTATTTTGAAGCAGGTGGTGTGACTTACTCAGTTTATAAAAATGCTACCTAAACATAGGTGTGGCAATGTTTGCAATGCAAATTTTAGCATATGAGCACTTAAAATCAACCAAACACAAGAAAAAAAAAACATTTACACAATAAGATGTACGAAGAAAACATTGGTTGAAAATTTACATATATCTTTATGTTTTTGAGTTAATATGTAAATAAGTGTATGCGTCACAGATCACCGAGTGGGCGTGCTATCGCCGATCATTTTTAGGGTTCCGTACCCAAAGGGTAATAAAAACGGAACCCTATTACTAAGCCTCCGCTTTCCGTCCGTCCGTCCGTCCGTCCGTCCATCACAGGGCGGGCTGTATCTCATGAACCATAATAGGTAGGCAGCTGAAATTTTCACAGAGTGTGTATTTATTTTGCCGCTATAACAACAAATGGGTAAAATAAAAAAATAAATAAATGGGGGTACCTTACAAAAAACATATTTTTTTTGTTAAATTTTGTACGATGGTACGGAACCCTTCGTGTGCGAGTCCGACTCGCACTTGCCGGTTTCTTTTGTCTATCGGAGATAATCCGCGTATTAATTTTTGACAGTTCCCTCTGAATACGACTGTCAGAGGGAACTGTAACTACTCAACTAGTAACTTTCAAGTATCCCATGATATTACAGCATCATATATAAATGCGTGGACATTGCCAATTGTAGTACCAAGCGATTTCGACTTCGCAGACCATGAAGAATAATTACAGGTAATAACCGGCAGACAATAACACAATGCTTCCTTGCCGAAACAAAGCATGTCTTGTTATTAGGACTTCTTGTTACAAGGGCTTTGCAAAATGTTTGCAAGTGACGGATCCGACGAAAACACAGGGGTTTGCTCTGAAGCGAGGGGGTGAATGGTCCCGCTATAATGTTGTAAATAGTTAATGTAAGTAATTAAAGTACCTAAAAATGTAGTATGTGTTAGATACAAATCGCAAATGGCAACTATATTTTGAAGTCAAACTCACAAACGGGCTATAAATACTCCCATGTAAACGTAGTTTACTAATGATTTGAAAACCACTGTTCCAATTTAAGGCTCCAACTGAGTCCAGGCTTTAGCATACAAACAATAATAGCGACTTCCGGAAGCATAGATTTAGAGTTAGGGTTCATTGTTGTATGCGCGTATTAACCGTTTTCAGGCGAGCGAAATTTATGTTTTTATTCTGTAAAGTCCACTTTTTAAAGTGAATTAATATATCATTCACACTTTTTCACTAGATAAATATGTGATCTTGTACTACAAAAAATTAAATTGTCTAAACCATTTATAGTTTCCAAGCGCTGGCCTCTTTACAAACATATTTTTTGAAAGAATAAAAGCAACGAATTAATACCTTTTTACGGTCATACACTAGATATTCTACACTAGACTAGATATAGTAAAAAATTTGATATTTCAGTGTTTCTACGGGTGTTTATTCTTAAAAGAGGCTGAGGTAAAATAAACCAAAATATTGGAGGTTAGCGTCATACGGTGTCTGTTGCGTTCGTTTTCACGGCTACATCGCTGAACCAATTTTAATGAATTTTGATGTTGAGATAGTCTGGACCTTAGAGAAAGACATAGGCTACCTTTTGTAGCGAAAACACAATCGAAGGGAGTGAAATAGAAGAAAAATCTTTGCATGGGGAACGCATTTAATATCCAGGAAATAATTCGGCCCGACATCAGTCCAAAACGACATTTACCCGAGCGGAGTAAATGAGGTCCGCTCGGGTAAATGTCTCAGCTGGTTCAATAAACTATCATATATTATCAGGCAAAAAATATCTGTGTGGACTTTTTTTTCTTTCTAAACCGAATCAAATGAAAAAAAAAGAAAGCCTTCATATACATTTTGTTTTCTCTGTGGTTTAGTCTAGGATAAATTTTATATCAAGTAAATTGGAACAGTGGTTTTCAAATGATTATCAAACTACGTTTGCATGGGGCGCGTAATTATCTCATGCTTACACAGTGATATGTAACGGGCCCACCTAGAATGAACCTGCAATTAAACCTCTTCGAGCATTCCATTTATTATGATGTGCCTGCGTAGCCTGTGTAGCATTCTGTAGACATTGGAAATTATGGAATTATAAATATTGGGAATTATAAATTATAAAGAGAGGAATCAGCAAATACATTGCGCTTTACTTAAAATAATTTTCACGGAAAACCAAACGTGCAAATGTTTTAAATTTTTTCTGCTTCTAGTTTACGGTGACGCTTGGTTCGGGTCACCTCTCTGCCTGAAATATGGCCGAGAGAGATGACGGCTGTACCCGGAGTGATGCTCGCAAATAAACTGATATTTGTCATGAACTGTTTCATACAGCATGAATTGTTGACTTTCGTGAATTATTTTTATTGAATTGTTTTACCTGTGTTTGTTAAAAAAAAGATGTTTGTAAATTTAGACTAAGTGGACGTTAAAAAAAACACAGCGGAATTAGTTGTCAGTTCTTCTTCACTGTGTTTCGTTTTCCTGAACTGGCTATTGTCAAATTATGACAAATCCGAGTGCAGTGTACTGTCTATGGATGATGAATACACAATACATAAAAACAATACAATACAACAATGAACAATAATGTACACATTCATAGATAATACATATATGTACTAAGATCAACAACTGCTCTGAAGTTGAATCAGTTTCTACTTAGGAATATTTTTCTTTATTATTTATTGTCATTAACACAGAACACTTACACACAAGAAACAGATACATATTTTTCTTATAATAAATAAAAAAGGACCAAAACCTTCGTATAAAAATTGACACAATTTAGGGATTTAATCGTATTCAGAGTTATGTTTCATCTGAACATCCTGTGTTGTCTGCGTGGTATTATAGCTATGGTAGGTATAATGTCCTATAAATGGTATAATACTAAAAAATAACCGGTTGAGATCGGACCATTCGTCCAGGCGAAGACACCACTTCGGTTGGAATCTCAGAATATAAAACAAGGTAGAAATGCGATGAGTCACTTTCCAAGATTTGACTTTGAGTGTCGTATAGGTACACATAGTTTGCGCCCTTCCCACAGCCCCACAACATGGACACTCGCGCCACTGCGCAGGGCATGGCTCAGCATGGGCAGATGTTGGATATATTTGAATGCGACTCTATCGTCCGTCCCTAGACATACATATTACTATAAATATAATACATACATTAACATTATGGTGTTAGGATGTCAGCCCAGTGGCGTGCCACCTTGCGATTCGATAAACTTGGTGAAGCACCTCTTAGCGCGGTTAGGTTCTAGATGGGTGACCATTTTCAACCATTGAGGCTGACCGTGGTTCCAATTCCTGTAGCACCCTTTCTTACTTACTAGGTGGTAGGGTTAATTCCACGTGTTTTCCATCCAGTTCATGTACCATCGACCATCCAGTCCAGGCATGACCATCAATGTGGCCGAGCAATATAATGAAGGTCCTAGTTCCCGTGTGGTGTGTTAAGCTAATATATGAGGGTCAGTTTGGTATTAGCCATCCATGGCCAGTTACATAAAAAAGGTACGCATAGGTCCCAACGTGGCAACTAATTCCTTATGAAAAATATAAAATTTGAAAATTAATATCTCAAGGATAAGAGGACCTCCGTGTTCAGGACTCTACGAATATTTCAAAGGCAAAGTTACAGAGGAGACATCTGTTCCATATGTATGCACTTACTGTATACATTTAACATTTTCAAAAGAACGTTTAGTTCTATTAATATATGCATAATCCAAGCAGGTGCAGATTATTTTTACTGCAATTAATATGACCTTAACATACAAATAGTTCCGTAAGGAAAACCAAGTTTACGTTGCTCGGTATCCAACAAACCATACAATCGTGCCTCTATCATAGTCTCATTAGTAAACTTTCATCGATTATCTTTCTCAATCCTTTTTTCCGATGAATTATTCTCAAGACTGTATATCAGACTCAGATTTGTCTACGATATTTCAATGTAAGACGGTTTCTACTAAGAATTGTGTATCTAGTTATTATTGAATTACGAAATGGCTGTGTAGTCACAAACTTTTCTTCAATACAGTTTTTTAACAGTTTAAATTAATATCTGACGGTTTGTTCGGATAGTTGGCGGCTGATATCGGTAGGTACCTAATACTATAAAGCTGCCTTTCCTTTGATTTGTTAAAATGTATTATTTAGATATCTTCGTTTTCTGTGGGGAGTGTACCACGCCTTCAGTCATACTTGGTCATACCGGCACGTCAAGCTCTATTACTAATTCTGTGGCTCTATAAAGATCGGAAAGTTTTTATGTTTATAGTGGCCGCAGCTGGCTTCCTTGTAGATCGCGTGAGGAGATCCATGTTCGGAGAACATGACACAATGCTAATCAGTAGGAAACGAACTAAATAGAAGATAATATACTGAATTTCCGTATCGATTCCATTTAGATCTGGGGGGTTACCGGCGTAAAGTGTGAAAAAATAAGTGAGGGAATTTCAGCGAATTCGATCAATTCTGCATCAATACGAAAGCGTTCATGTCATAACCTCTGCGGTCTTGTTGGTGGAATATTTGAAATTCACTATTGGCGTGGAATTGATTTGATTCCCTCACTATTTTCTCAAATTCACTCAGGTTCAGTTTCCTGGCGTACATCATATGCTAGGTTATACATAAAAAAACTAAAGTTTAGTAGGTAGGTAGTAGCAAGTGAATAATTAGTAACAACTACACGAACCGAAAACGCCTTCGTCCGGTTGTTTGAAGTTTGAAGCAGAATTTCTTCCCTTTTTTTTTATGCGACCTGACATGGATGGCTAATACCACACAACTACCGTTATGATATTAGCCCAATACACCTCATTCCCGAAGGAATTTGGTGCCATGCTAGGACCTTCTCTTACCACCACTTTCCATAATAACTTTTTTCCACGTCAACGTATTCCAATGATTCATATAATTTCCGTTGGCAGCGGTCGCACTTCGTCCAAATACCCATGCATTTCGTTTCAATTAGCTTTGACATCGTATCATATTTCTGTGCATGCGGCCGCGCCGCGCGCCGCCCCGCCGCAAGCTGTCTCGTGGTTATTTTCCACAGCAGACGAATAATTCGAAACCCGACCTCTGAATTCAACTCGCAAATATATCATTGTGCATGCCCGCGCGAATACCGCCTTCTTGCACAACACGTATTATCTACCTACGTAATAAACAGAGTGTAGTTAAATTGTTGCCTTTGGGTAAAACAGTGTGGAGAACTAACTAGATTAAGATTTTTTTTCTAGTTTAATAAAAAAGTATTTTTTTTTATTTCTGAAGTAATATTGTATGGAGGGGCTCTGGAAGTATAGAATAAGAAGGGACGAGAGTAGCGACTGAAACTCATTAGCATAGCAGAGAGTAGCCACGTATTATTGATAATTCACTATTGAGAAGCGCAACATCGAATGTTCATTCCTGAAATCCGATAAGTAACTTTTGGTTACAATGCATATTTACAGGGTGCAAACGAAAGGTTTCTTTGGGATTTTTAAGGCTAGAGCTGGTGGAAACGGGCGGACGTATTTATATGCTTACGCACTTTTGTTTAATTTTTTTGGTTTGGTCTTTGAATATTTCATGGCTGTTAGTTCCCGTGAAAAGATCAAACACAAAACATTTCAAGCCATTTCTGGATCCCGAGATCCGAATTCGGTTCCTAGGATTCCCAGCTGGGGGTCCATTCAGGGCAAGAGTGAGTTCGAATTGGTCGCTAAATATCAACTCACTTTTTTAAATAGTTAATGTTTCTACACTTCTTGAATATCATTACAGTTAGTTAAAAATCAGGGGGTCCATTCAGAGCAAGAGTGAGTTCGAGTTCGGGAGTGAGTTAACCTAAAAATAGCTGGGAAATATATTATTATTTAAATAACGGAACCGTTATTTATACTTCCAACGTATTTACGGGACAGACCAGATTTTTACCTAACTGTAATGATGTTCAAGAAGTGTGGGAACATAGACTATTTAAAAAAGTGAGTTGATATTTAGTGACGAATTCGAACTCACTCTTGCCCTGAATGGACCCCCAGGTCTGTCCCGTAAATACGTTAGAAGTATAAATAACGGTTCCGGTATTTAAATAATAATATATTTCCCAGCTATTTTTGGGTTAACTCACTCCCGAACTCGAACTCACTCTTGCCCTGAATGGACCCCGCTGGGAATTCATGATCGCAACTGGGGCTGATCGATTGCGAGATGCCAAAGAAAGGTCCTTTAATCAGCACTTTAGGCCCTTTAAGTGTCGATTAAAATTATTTACCACTAGCCACTATTGAAATTATTAGCCTAATTATCAGCCACTAGTGAAAACCTAGCTCATTATAATAAAATGTAAACCACTTAAATCGATTTAAGTCGTTGACACCACAGAAATAGAAACTCGACCAAAGCGATCGAAATAATTGCTGTCATCGAGTCAGAAATGTCCAGTGGCGACCGAAACTCATCTGTACATACATTGACGGTAACGCCGGCCAGTCGGTTCGCATACGAATTGCCGTCCTTCCTTAGTCAATGTGTTGGGCGATGCAACCCTTGCCCAGGCACGGGCGGGCAGCGGAACGTTTGAGGCGGGGCGGGCGGGCCGTGACGTCACACGCTCGATAGCGCAGGGGTCACCGACCTACCTCACGGCGCCATCTTGCGGCCTTGCGATCTAGTTCCGCGTTTCCTCGAGGGTCTCCGCCCTACTATTCTGCTGTTCACATTACGGTGTTATTTGAGGCTATACACATCATACAATTTTGGAAATAATCAGAACATTTGGTCTGGACACTCACCCGAAGTAGGACCATGATTTTAAAAATCTGATTTCAATGCTACATGTCGTTCGTAAAATAAATAAAAAATATCACGGTATTATTCATAATGTAACTACGAATTAGTAAAAAACAAGTGTGACTTATTTTTAGGGTTCCGTACCCAAAAGTGCCAACAGAGCCATATTACTAATCCTCCGCTGTCCGTCCGTCCGTCCGTCCGTCCGTCCGTCTGTCCGTCCGTCCGTTTGTCACAGGGCTGTATCTCATGAACCGTAATAGGTAGGCAGCTGAATTTTTCACAGAGTGTGTATTTATTTTGCCGCTATGACAACAAATAGGTAAAATTTAAAAATACTTAAAATTAAAGGGGGTCCCCATACAAAAAACTTGATTTTTTTGTGTTAAATATTTGACGATGGTACGGAACCCTTTGTGTGCGAGTCCGACTCGCACTTGGCCGGTTTTTTACCATATATGAAGTATTATCAACTTCCCATATCTATGGCTAATTAATACCTACGCTAATTCTGAATTATCAAAGTTACTCCGTAAAATTCCAGCCGAATCATTCACCTTGCGAAACGCAAACCAGACACAATCACTCATGTTTAGTAAATTTCCAACCCGTATACGTGTCTCTAAAGTAAATACACTTCAAGCCACATGATTCATTAGCGAGCGACTTCGCAGCTTCTTACTCATTCACCTGACACACACGTATATAGCACCAATCAAAATGCTTTAGAAACATGTGATGTCGCCACAATGGCCAATACCACGATATTATAACCTATTGTCATGATATTAGCCCAAGACACCTTATGAGAATCTCGCCTACCCTTTCTTATTATACGAGTATTGCACGGCTACATTGAAATTGATGGAAAACCAAAACGACTTTATTTGCCGCTCCGACCATAATTAATTCATTGCGACGGCACAAACCAGGCCGGGATTAACCCCGCCACCTAGTAAATAAGGAAGGAGATCTGAAGTTGGCTCCGTCAAGTTAGAAACCCCCTAACGAAAAATCGTATTTTTCTAATGCAGTCGTTTAGTACTCATTATGTACAGATTTGTACAGCTCATTGTTTATTTTGTACGGTTAAGATTGAGTAAACACAGGCCAAGCAACGAGGGTTTCTAACTTGACGCTCAGACCGCCAACATTTAATTTTACCTACTTTTTATATCCAATCGTTTAGTACTCTTTTTGTACTGATTAATACACCGAATGAATTATTTAGTACGGCGTTGACTTCTAAACAATAGACACATAAATGGGGGTGTCAGTGGGGGTGTCTAACTTCACCTTTTTCCATTTTGACATTTATAACTTTTGAAAATTATATTCTAAAAGGTCATGTTTTGAAACGTTTATTACACCAAAAAGTACGTTTAGTACGCGTTCTATAACTACAGAACGTTGTATATTGCCCATCGATAGACCAGTTTGCTAAGGTAAATGAGGGGTGTCTAGTACATTCCTAGGTCTACTAACAATACAAAAATGTATTTGCCTGCCATAGAAATGTGGTTAATGATAATAAAGATTTTGTCGATTTAGTTGTTTGATTTCAATAAAAAGTCAATCAGTCAAAATCTTTAGGTACGCTATTCAATAGAATCCTCTGTTTCTGCGATGCAATTTTGCCCTTGGTCTCAATAAAACGCCGAAAACCGACGTCTTTGGACATGTAGCAGTCCAGTAGGTCCAGGTGGTCTGAAGCAGGTACGACATTGCCTTGAAAACTTGCTAGGAGCTGCCTTGGCAGAGAAAACACAGCATAGGATCTTGCGAACGTTGATGGCGACAAAGCTCTCCTGGCCCCAGTTGACTATTTTCTTGAGAACAGTATCCACCTTATTTATTTATTATGTACAGAATGTTGCGCTTCTCTGGATTGTCCATCTCTGCTCTTCCAATCCTTGACATACATTTTAACATATATTTTAAGCGGCTCGTAGCTAAGTGGTGCGGGGACTGGCCTAGCGTACCAGAGGCCTGGGTTCAATTCCGACATGCACCGCTGTCTTTCTCTTTCCGAGTTCAATAAGTTCATGTCGTTACGAATGCGAGCTGCCTTATGGTTCGGAATCCATGTAAAACTGTAGGTCCCCTTCCCCTACAAGGTGGTAGGGTTTTAGCCCGCCCGGGTTGGTACCATCGCATTGGATAAAAAGATGGTCGAAGCGGCAATGAAAAATTGTCCGTGTTTACCCTTCCAGTTCAATGTAGCCGTGCTCATAAAGGGAAGGTACTGGCATGGCACTAAATTCCTTCGGGAATGTGGTGTATTGGGCTAATATTATAACGGTAGTTGTGTGGTATTAGTCATCCATGTCAGGTCGCATAAAAAAAAACCCTCAAGCTCCGTGCTGTCATCAGCGTAACTGTGAATCATGCCTAGGGAAAGTAAATCGTTGATGAATATTATGAATAGCGTTGTTGACAGCACGGAGCCCTGAGGGATACCAGCCCCAATCGGGAAGTCGTCCGAATTCGCACCATCAACGGCAACGTATATGGAGCGGCGCGACAGGACCCTGGCGATCCATGAGCAAACCTATGGGATCTACATATGTCGGCACGTTTTAATTTTCTTCTGAGACAAACGACAGCAAAAATACTAAACGCTCTGTGTAGTGTTACACATGTTTTTTTACAAAACTTCGACAAAAGTTGATCAATCGATATTACATACAAAAATCAAGTAATTGGTTTTCAAACATCTATACGATGTTTATAATCTATACGATGTTTATGTGAGTTATATACTCATTCTGTTAGAATACAGAAACATCGTGTGGGACCAACGACATGAAAATCGTGACTGCACACTGAGGTATGTGGGATGCATGTTATTCCTTCTAAGTTTTGTAGGTTCAGAAAACAATAAATGGGTTTTAAAAGTATTGCCTTATTTTATGCAGATACTTAGGCTCGCACCCAGTTTTAAGCATTTTTTGAAAATTTTCTTATTTTTTTTTATTTAATTAAATTTTAATTGATTTTTAAAAAATTTGAAAAATGAAATAGAAACATTTCTTAATTTAAGGATATTTACCAATCAGGACCTCTACGGAAGGTGGCACATTTTTACGTTTTGCTGCCCCAAATACAATATTTTTTTTTGGGGAGCGAAGTATGAGCTTGCGTTGTTTTATTACCCGACTGCGAAAGAAGGAGGGTTATGTTTTTCGAGTGTATGTATATATGTATGTATGTATGTATGTATGTATATTTCTTTGTCGCCCCCTGCAGCCTAAACGGCTTGATGGATTTTAGCTTGAGAGATGTCGTTAGATTCGTCTTAATTGTGAGAGTGACACTGGGTATATCAAAATCATAAAAAAAAATCATGGCTGATTTTTGGCGCCAAATTATGTGATTTCAAATATTTTTTTTCTTGAAAACTATCGAGTGGGGTATCAAACTAAAGGGTTTTCTAAATAGTTTAAAAAAAGGTATGCAACTTATATGTTTAAATGTAATTTGGAATAAGAAATTCCAAAAACATCAAAATATTCAACGTTAAAAATTAATTCAAATGATTTTTGTTTACGCAAGCGCGCTTGTCACACCAACTCAGGTCATATACTCCTCTTTTCACTACCTCCAGCTATATGGAATGTAGTTTCGGTTACATTGCATATTTATATGGTGTAACCGAAAGATAACTTTGGGATGTCTGTAACTGGAAGTGGTGGATCCGGGCGATAGTCAGATATATTTTCGACATTCTCGGTCGCCGCATAGACCGATATCACCATCATTGCTTTACTATCAGCATTCTGCACCTGCACAGCTCATAAATCCATGCTTCCGTTGTCAATGGGTGTCACGCTGGGGAAGGTCCGCTTGTTCCACAAGAGGGCGACTCTACAGTGCCGAGATACTGTGGTGCCCAAAATCAGTACCAATTTGATAATATCTAAAAGCTTTACCAAAGATAAGAAAAATTTCCATGAAGATGTCGTCAGCCCCCTGATGAGGACTTATGTTACATAGGGTACATTATATATGATCGTCATCATAATATCGCTGATCTTTAACCGTGCGTCCTTGGGAGCAGTGGGAAGGAAAAGCACGGCTTTGCCAAAGTTGGGTTTATCATCATATATCACATATTATTAACACGTTATATTATTGAAAATAATAAACCAGGAGTTCATGTACGGATTAAATCATGAACGTTATATTTTGATGGGCTTTGGAGGCCACAAAACAATAAACGCTCAGTTGGGATGTAACAGTTTATAAGCTCCAAGGTAACACATTCGATCGGGCGATTGTGGACCTCGGGCCCACATATATTTGCAAACGATGAATCCAGGTCTCTTTCGCCGCATCCAGTTAAAGTTCTAATCTGTGAAACTGGAACTTAACTAGCACAATAGTTAAATAAAAATGGCTTTAACAATGCTTTTGACTCACATTCAAAGCTGTCAGTCAAGAGACAACTTCCAGTCTTATGAAGTAGTGGATATAAATATTATAATCATGGTTATTATGGAGATTATTGAATTTTAACTAGCAGTTAGTTTATACATGGATGAAATCCTGTGATCAAAGCGATTACTACAGGGTCCGTCACTTGAACTGTTACTTCTATTTTCAAAATAATAATGACAGCACCCAAAATTTTGGTGACACGTCAATTTGTTTCATTGTTTTTAAGTGGGCGAAAAGAGCGGGAACAAATTTGAATTGTATAATAAATTTTCGCAATGGATATTAAACCTAACATTGTGAACGTTTTGTATTTGACCGGAAAAACACAACCAGTCATCGTTCGGGAGCTCCGACATTTACATGTAAACGAAATGTTAGTGCATCGAACCATTAAGCGTTATAACCTAGCATTGCTAAACGGCATAGAGGCGGTCATCCGAAAATAGCAATATCACATGATATGGTTCGAAAGGTAAAGGCTCAAATTCAAGGAAATCCTCACCAGTGTTCTGCAAAATTTGCGAAAAGTCAGACAATACCCGACTCAAGCAATCGGCGCATACTGAAATAAAAAGAAATGCAACTGAAGCCCTACCAACAAGATACAAAAATTACAGCATCTTAGTTCAGCGCAGAAGGCAGTTCGACTACAAAGAGTTCAAGCAATGAAAGTCTTGCGTGGCGATCTGGAAAACATAGTTTTTTCTGACGAAAAAATGTTTACTGTCTAACAGTATATAAACAAACAACATTTTCTCGTTTGGCTACAGGGCAAATCCAATGAGAATTTCGACGATGGAGTTCCCGTTCGTAAGCAAGCGCCCGCTTCTGTTATGGTCTCGGCTGCAGTGACCGCAAATGGTCGCTATTCACTCGTGTTTATCGAGGAGGGCGTCAAAGTCAACCAGCAAGTGTGTGCAAAAGGTGTTAAATGAGGCGCTCATACCATGTGCACGTGTAAACAATGCAGTACGAAACGCTGGACGTTCCAACAACACTCAGCATCGTCTCAGAAAGCTCTTATCCATGGATCAAAGGAGGCTATATCGAACAATAACAATTATTGTCTTAAAATTAAATGTTGATTGATTGAAAATTCTTTATTACGCCACAAAAAAAAAACAATTTACAAAAGAAAGTATAGTGCAAAAACAACATAAGTTTTATTGTGATATAATTTTTAACAAACCGTACTTCAATTAACTAAATAACATGATTTTCAATTGGTAACACTTCGAGTGACGGACCCTGTATATAACCACAGGATTTGAGTGTCAAACTGTTCGCTTATAAATTTAGTGTTACTGTAATCAACGATGATGAGAGGGAGATTCTAAAAAAACCATATATAGGGTGTTAACGGAGATATAGTCCAAAAGCTACCCACGTATTCCTCGGCATATTTGGAGCTAAAAAGGTAGAAGATATTTTGTTGTGGCAATAGATCCATGATCATTCAAACACAACAAATATTTAATTTTTCAACTTGTTTCTATCTTTTCAGTTCCTTTACTAAGTCAATTCTAAGTTACAATTTTTTACGCTGTCGGGTTTTTTATATTTTTAAATAATTACAAGATGATGCGTCCCTTAGAGTTGGGACCTATATCCGTTTGATTACTGTACATACTAATACTAAAACTGTAAATATGGGTTTTTGTTAAATTGTTGTGAACTCTACCTCCCTACTTGTGAACTCTATGTTGGTCAAGATAAGTAATAGGTGGATTAAACGATATTTCACAACCCAATGCACGTTTGTATCGGCTGATAATTAAGTTGTTGTTCACCGTCTTAATGTTCATGTTCCTGTCTTTTTATTTTTTTGATTTCTTTCAAATACTCTGCTTTCTACGTAGGTATTCTATCCCCTGGTTTATCAGGGGTATAGACGCATTTATCAGGGTTTGAGTGGAATACATATTTTTCCGTGCAAACGTTTGAGTTAGTAAACATGTCCGGATGCTATAGTGTGAGTCAAATGAAACTAGCTTTATCTAGTATTTACTAGTATAGGCAACATCGATCTATCAATGTAAATTTAAATAAGACTCGGTCGAAGTCTAGAAGAATGATGTATTAATGGTTCAAAGTGACGAATGGCTTCTTCCTCGTGCGATTTCCTCATTCGATCTTCCTCTAAGGAAATTAAAGTATCTAGGTAGATAATGTTCCATTAAACACTTTATTCGCTAGGAAAGAATTAACAGGTTATCCGATCGGGTTATTTTCCTCTCCTTTTTCTTAAAGAAACAAATTCAACAAAACCTTCGCTCGAAATACGAGGCGTTCTCACTCTAGTGATATTTATGATTCTATGACTTTTCCAATGAAAATAACAAGACGCGGAAGTAACAAGGCCAAACTCTCAATCGAGCTACGAAACAAATTGAAATAGGTCAGGGATATTTGTGCTGTCTCCAGAGGTGTTCAAATCACTCGGTAGGCATACAATTTCCGAAACAATATTTTTAGCAATTATCTTAGATTTCAAACTACCTAACTTACCTACCATTTTAACATAATTAATATTGACACCTTATAACAATTCCGTTCACTTTCTGTATAATTAAAGCGAATCGGGGATTATTTCTCTTTCCAGTCTAATTTCACGATGCCTGACAGTACATGAATTTCACCGTTATTTTCCATATTTTTTTCATTATTTTTTCTATAATTTTCCATTCCTGATTGATTGATTGATAAATAGGTACTTAAGAACCGACATTGCGATGACAGTAGCTAACTCTTGTTTTCACCACCTCCAGTTACCTGAAATCCGATAATGAACTGTCGCCTGCATTGCATATTTACATGGTGTAACCGATAGGTAACTTTGGGATTTTTGTAGCTGGAGGCGGTGGAAACGGACGTAAGAGATTACGTAAGAGAGTACTAGGTTAGGTTAGGTTAGGTTAGGTTAGGTTAGGTTAGGTTAGGTTAGGTTAGGTTAGGTTAGGTTAGGTTAGGTTAGGTTAGGTTAGGTTAGGTTAGGTTAGGTTGTGCATTTCGCCTGAATATTTCCAGGAATTTTGAGCCTTATTCCCGGATAAGCTTTAATCATAATCGTTGAAAATCTCAAGCATTCATTCTCTGATAGGTCCAGAGATATGTCGTTTGTGGATGGGCGACAACCTAAACTGACTTGTGAGAGCAAAAAAACCGGCAAAGTGCTAGTTGGACTCGCACACGAAGGGTTCCGTACCATCAACACCAAAAAATCACGTTTTTTGTATGCCCCCCCCTTTAATTTTTTTATTTTACCTATTTGTTGTTATAGCGGCAAAATAAATACATACTCTGTGAAAATCTCAGCTGCCTACCTATTACGGTTCATGAGATACAGCCCTGTGACAGACGCGCGGACGGACGGACGGACGGACGGACGGACGGACGGACGGACGGACGGACGGACGGACGGGCGGACAGCGGAGGCTTAGTAATAGGGTTCCGTTTTCACCCTTTGGGTACGGAACCCTAAAAACGCCAGCCAGTGGCAGCGTAGGAGTAAGTGGAACCAATTTCATCGATGCTCAACGAACAAGAACGCAGACGGCAAACCGGACTATACCTATACGCACATCGATCAAGTGATGGTGCATTATTTATGTCCCGACATGGTCAGTAACATTATCGTGTTTGCATTGAATGAAGTATCAAAAGAGCGAAGATATCGATCGGAAGTCGTCAGTCGCGAACCAGGGCAGTGTGTCAAGGACGGGGTGACGGGGGTGTGGAGTGAGCTGAGCCTATTCCAAGAAATGCCTTCACAATATTTCTAGGATGAGTGATGATAGACCGTCTCCAGTTTTGATATTGATATCGTGTGCAAGTAGTTGAAAACCGCCTTGACGTGTGGTCGTAATTTCGTTACTAAATAGAAACGCTTTCATAGATAAAACAAGCATTTTAGTGCAATGAATTGAATTGGTAATTCAAAGAGGTAACCCAGCCAGTGTATATTATCTTGTCGTAGAGAAAAGAAGAAAGACATTTGATTTGAAGGATTAGCCTAGGCACAAAATAGCTTTAGGATGAGATTTGATTTGAAAGATCAGTTTAAGTACAACAGAAGGTTAAAAAAAATTGAATTAGATATTCTGGCTGGCGTGTACTTGCTTAAAACTTGAGTAGGTAGTTGACCGTGCAAAGGAGTTTCATTACACGTTAGACGATCTCTACTGCGGGGCATCAAGCACAACTGAAAAAAAACTACATTATTTACTTTAGTTAGCGCATAAAGCAAGGGATTTAGATCTTAATATACTTTTATAGCACTATTACTATTCGCCCTATTTACATAAATAATTGTTTAAGCTGCCAAAGCTGCTGTTTGCATGCATTTGCATTGACATGTAGAGCATCTCCGGCCAGGGCAATACTTGATCAAGAATCAACAACAACAAGGACTAACAGAAAACGATTTTGGTTTTCGAAACTTTTGAGTTAAACAGCAAACCATAATAGTAAAAAATCGTCTTTAATTCAACCACAAAACACCCTACCAGAACTGCTGAAGATAACATTTGAAACTCGTTCCTGAAACCCGAAGTACCTATCTATATTTTAAATTTGCCTTGACTGTTTATCCATACGCATAACATGCTATGAGAGTACATAACTACATATGTATACAAATTGGCGCTGATCATGTAAAGGAATCGGAAATAGCCAGCGCATTGCGAATTATTTTTGCAACAACGATTCATTACACAAATTCGCTGCCACGTGGTTTGTTTTCGTCGCACCTATAAATAGGTTCTTAAAATATCTTAGCCTCATCCGAGTAACATTACGATATTTTAGAAACTCTTTGTCCAACCAAATCCTAATTTCTAGTGGACGTATGGACGCATTTTACCAAAGAATCGGCCATACGCTTCCATGGCTAACATCACACGTATTCGTACTGTAAGTAATGATATTAGCACATCAAACCAATTTCCAGACATTTGAAAGAGCTCACGTTGAGTGTGATGAACAAAAAACGCTCATTTTTCATTGCCGCTTCGACAATCATTTGGTAACGATACACCAAATAATTTCTGCACCTTGTGTAACACGTACGACCTTGCGAAAAAATGGCAAATAAAGTGCTGCACGAGTACAGCCGGAATGGGTGCGTTCCGCGCCGCGCCGAAAGATTCGCGGGGTCGGAGTGCTTTGTGTGGTGAGTGGTTTTTTTACATACCTGCATATACGATTCTTATATGTTTGGAAGCGCACATCTGAGATTTAAGAGCCTTCTATAGTAACAACCGCCCTACAAAACCATACTTTTATCATTTTCATTATTTTTAAAGGCAGCATAAACATTGGTCGTTGCTCTGCGGATCTTACATCCCGCCTGAGTATCCGCCGCAGAGAATCAGAGCATCCCCTTGTAGTTGACAGAACGAACCGTTTCTCAAAATCATTTCTCTGCCGCTAGGATATGGAACTGTCTGCCGGCGCGGGTGTAACCTGGAAGTCTTTGATAGCTCAGCGATAGTCCGCAAATCCGCAGGTATGGTGCTGCGCCGAGCGTGGTTTCGCGAGGTGAGGTGAATTTGGCTTTTCTGAGTTCCTCTTGTCTTCATTAAAAAAAATATTGCATCGACAAATTAATCCCTTGCCCAACTTGAGAACGTTTCCGTAGGAATCAAAGTCTAATACAATTTGCAGAATATGAAAAACTGTATTTGTTGACATTTCTCAGCTGCCATGGACAGATGGGTGCAAGTGAATGCCGTGTACGCCACTGTGCTAAGTGTTTCGACAGGATCAACCACGATATTCTTATCTTTAAACTAGAACAGTTTTGTTTTCACCTAAGCCTGCTTAGATGGAACGACTCTTACATAAGAAATCGTTCGTAAGCGGTAAAGATTGGGGCTTTCAAATCATACTTTTTGAAGATCCCATCAGGTGTTCTACAGGGCTCTCACCCCGGTCCGCTGCTCTTCAACGCCTATATTTATGACATTTACGCATGCATAAAAAATATCAGTGGTCAAAAATAGACGGTTTATTGACGACTAAGATATTCATAAATCGACACATTCACCAAAAATACACTCAAACACACCCTTAATACATCAAGCTTAACTATACACACCCTCACACCTCACCTTCCTTACTCTCTCACACACTCTTAGGTAAGTAGTTAGATAATTTTATTGTTATACATAAAGATTTGTAATTTTGTGGAACTTTTTCATTGGCTTATACATTATTTGTAATTTTAAGTATATTAATTAATGTTAAGTTTCCTAAAAAAAGGTTTTTTTACCTAAAGCATAGATTTTGAGATACCGTCCTAGTCGAAGAAAAGTTAACTATTGAGGTTAATTTAGGTATGATGGAGGTGCGATTTTGCCGATTGAAATTTTATAGGAGACTAGTGTGCCCTTAAGCGCACACACACGTCGATCGATAGCGATACCGACAAACTCACAAGACAGCTGCCAAGTCTCCTAAATATTGTTTACAAACTGCGGTACATCGCTATGACGTTGGCACGCGCGAAAACAGAGGACGCGGGAACGAAAAATGGCGCCCGCGTCCAGGCTTCGGGCTATTTCTGTAGTAGACGTAAATTGGATGCTGGCGCAAGCTGTGTAGGTATAATCCGATACAAACCCGCCTCGTCCGGAATGAATTCGCTAAATTCCGAGGCGCCTCGCGCTGAAATAAATAGCGTTGTGACGAGTCGAGGCTACAGTCCGGCTGAGTCAAGACAAGACTCAAATTCTCAGCTGGCCGAGTTCGATACAGGCCAAGACCACCGAAATGTCCAATTCAGGGAGTCACCATGGAAATTAAAGTCACTGGGTGAACAGTAAGTGAATAATTAAATTTGACGTTTATCTTAATTTCGTACCATGCTACCTAACTGGAAAATTTTAATACAGTTGAAAACATTACGACCTAACTTCTAAAATTAATATTTTACGATTTCAAAATATCCTTAACTTACGAAAAGTTGCAATATAGAGTCATATGCTGAGATTCATCGAGATTACTTGTACTTGGCTAAGCCAACGTTTGCCTTCCGACTGTCAGTTTTGACATTAAATGTTTTGAACGAATATCAAATTTGACAGTCGGAAGCTATACTTTGCTTAAGCCAAGCACGAGTAATGTCTATGAATCTCAGCAATAGAGGCCCGGTATTTTAAATTTCGTCGGTAAATTTTGTGTTCAGACCGGAATTTACTGAAAAGGTCTGTGTGGGATCTTCAAAACCCATATCGCCCTCTATGCTAGGAGTCGTAATGGAATAGTAAGTAAAATAATAAAATAATACCCAGGGACCCTCAGATATCGATTTTGAAATAATTCTGTTCAGGAACTAAACAGTTGTTAATACCTTCCACAACCTGTCATCAGATTCGTACTCGCCGTCAAAGGGTTTGATCGGATATCAATTTTAAAAGGATTTGATGCAGTAATACAAATTTGTAAGTGTTGTCCACTCTTTTTAAATATCATCAGATTTGTATTCTCAGACTACAGATTTCGAAAGGATTCAAAGCAGTAACTGAGAAGTTGTAAATAGGGTCCATTTTTTTTAAATATGTGATCAGATGCGTATTGGAAACCGCATATTTAGATTTTGGAAGAATTCGATGTAGTAAATAAATAAGAGTTGTAGTGGAAATGGTTGTAGTAGTACTTTTGAATTTGTCATCAGATCGATACTCTCAGCTCAGACCACGTATAGGTACCCTGATATATAGATTTTGAAAGGATTCATTCCAGAGACTAAAAAGTTGTATACTTCGGTCACTGTTTTTCAAAGAATAATGTAGTAGTCTCTATCGATTTTAAAAAGATTTGATACAGGAAATAAAAAGCTGTAAGTGGTGCCGATCTTGTGATGGTAATACCTCCCACCTAGTAGGACTATATAATGTTCTTTGTTACGATGACTGAATCCAAATATACAGGAAAGCAAATGCCACTCGATGGTGATATAGGTGATTAATGACATCTGATTACCAACTACCCCAGACTGTGACGCAATGAAATCGTATTTCCTAAATCATTCGGAGCTAAACTAGATCGAACTGCTTTTTTCTAGACTAAGATTAAGCCTCGGTTGCACGAAGAAACGACTGAGTTAATCAATGTTCAAACACGTCACTTTTAGTGAACCGCATAGAGTTGCTTCCATACTGTCCACACAAAGTGACGTGTTTAATCAAACTTTGAGGTTGATTTTGATTTTTTGTCCTTTCGTGCATTCGGCCCATCCTCCGTGATTCGGCCCTATCCTCCGTGATTCGGCCCTAATAGACTAGGAGGTCGCGACAAAAATGGTAACGATAACGTAAATGGCTGAAACTGGGTTCACGGGATAAAGTACAACCCTCTGAAGCTAAATGTGTCTGTCTGCCTGTTCAAAGTGGTTGCGTTACGTAGATAAGGCGCCTGAAAAAGTAGTTATGGTGACAAAAAATACATATGATAAGGTAAATGGATGCAAATGACGAAGCAGGAAAGTATCAATACATACTTGCTTAGCAATACAAAAACTGAACTAATCTTTGGTTGCATTTAGTAGTTAGAGGCGATTTAGGTTACAGATAAAACTTTAGGTATATTTAAGTATTTAATTAAGTAACCGTCTGGTTATTGTTGTATAATTAATAGGTATCAATGTTTCCAGATAATCAGTATATTCATCAGCAGGTACATACCAGTATCTATTTTATATAGCCAATCTAGAAAACGCAACCACTTGGGACGGGCAGACCGACATATTTAGCATCAGAGGGTTGGTCTCTAACATGTCAACCCAGATTCAGCCATTTCGTGACCAAAAATGTCGTGACCTCCCGGAAGTATTGTTGCGCGATCATGTTGTTTCTATCCTCGTTCCACGCGAACAAGTTATCTTTTCTATGAGTTTAAATTTAAAAAGAATGTCATTAAAATTCTTGATGCACTGATAGTTTGTTGACCTAGCCAATAAATGTTTGAGTTATCTTGCTGATAAATACCTAATAAGTTTTGGCTCCTGTAGTGATGGCGGTTTTAAAATAATTTACCGCCGGGTTTTTTTTTGTTTAACAGTCCCAGCGCGGTATAGCTACGATTTTTTGCAGAGGGGTCGAAACATCTAGAAAATACAAAGATGGCCTCGAAGTTAACCTTGCTCATATTTACCAGTGCTTAATTCCCATTATATGTAATAAAAGGAAGCAGTCAATAAGGCTGTAAAATAATTGGCTTTCACCACACCTTTTATATATTCGAAAATATTCGATTACATGGAGCTGATTTTAGATATCCGTACAGAAATGTGCCCTCCGTCACTGGCCACAAAGGTTGTTGCGCCAACCTTGAAGTGTCCACGACCTTCCCATGGACGCACGTGCCCACACACGTGCTACACAGTACGGACAGTGACACCGCACAGCTATACCTTTAGACTAGGAGGTCGCGACAAAAATTGTAACGATAACGTAAATGCCTGAAACTGGGTTCACAGGACAAAGACCAACCCTCCGAAGGTCTGCCTGCGCCAAGTGGTTGCGTTAAGATAAGGCGCCTGAAAAACTAGTTATCTGATCTGTGAACCCAGATTCAGCCAGGTAAACCAAAAATGTCGTGACCTCCTGGAATACATAGACCGAGACAACGTGACCATTTCTATTTTGGTTTAAAACGAGAAATAGGATTATTTGCTTCCCTATGAATCAATGGTGGTGTCAATTCTTGAAATACCGCGCTCAGGAACCAGGAATATTTTAGTTGAGAAAACTATTTCCATAATTCACTTTGACATTACCACACATTACTTTGGTCATTTGGTATGCTACACGGAATGTGTGGCAAACATTTCATATCATTGTTGATGTTCGATCCGCAAATGCAGCAGAATAGGTCGGAAGTTATTTACGGATTCATCTCCGTTTCACCACCTCCATTTACCTGAAATCCGATAAGTAACTTTCGGTTACATCGAATATTTACAGGTGTAAGATGAAGGTAACTTTGGGATTTTTGTACCTAGAGGTGGTTGAAACGGGCATCAGTGAGGAACCCGTAGTGTGAATTCCATTTAAACCGATTTTGGCCTGCAGAGCATTTAGGACTGAATAAACTATACCAGGGTACTGCTTAGGTACCCGCGGTCCACAAACGCTTAGAAAAGGTACGAAACATTTTTGAAATATTGAATTTTATGGTTTTAGAAGGAATGCTTATTTCTGAGGACACATGCGACTCCATTTCTATCCGTCTTAGAAAATACAAGTTAAAAGTTTCAGTGTTTAGAAAAAAAAATTTTTAGGATTTAAAATTTCAAGTTATAGGTAAATTGCAAATAAATGGGTGTCCGTGCATGCCGTGCCACCATTACTGTAACCATCTTATGGCTTTAATTACATACATACATATTGTTCAGTACATATACATAACCTATTATACCGAATACCAGGTATAAGTATGGCGTGATGCTATGTTTGTGTCAGAATAACTAGTCATTAACTAGACAAACGCTTTGTGGTTAATTTCCAACTAGCCGCGGTACCCGTGTCCGCGCGGGACATTGCCATTTTGGACGGACATAAATTTGATATTACCAATCTGATATTAGTAAAAACCCAGACATTCAAAAACTTTATTTTTATAATATAGGCATCGATATGTGGGAGGCATGTAAACCTCACGCGGCTATTGTCTTCTAGTCTTGTGGACTGGCGATGTGTGTTGGTAAACAATACGTGTCAGTAACTAACGCCTACTGTTGTGGTTGTCACTAATCTGAGCCGGTAGTCTCAGTTCTCACCTAAATTGGCGTTTACGTAACTTCGAAGTTCCGTAAAAACGTCAAACTCTATACAAGTTTTTACTAGATATTCTGTGGTTTTACTTCTTCAAGCTGTCAAAGTGAAACGCGGATTTCCAATTTGTATGAAAGCGCGGAGTGGATTTACGGCAACGTTGAGTAAGCTGTCAAATCAAGCTCGGACTCGCAAATATTCCGGGAGGTCACGACATTTTTGGTCACGATAAGGTAAATGGCTGAATCTGGGTTCTCGTGTTGGAGACCAACCCTCTGATGCTAAATATGTCGGTCTGCCTGCGCCAAGTGGTTGCGTTGTCTAGATTGGCTATATAAAATAGATGCTGGTATGTACCTGCTGATAAATATACTGATTGTCTGGAAACATTGATACCTATTAATTAAACAACAATAACCAGTCGGTTTTTTAATTAAATACTTAAATATACCTAAAGTTATATCTGTAACCTACATCGCCTATAACTAAGAAATGCAACCAAAGATTTGTTCAGTTTTTGTATTGCTAAGTAAGTGTGTACTGATACTTTCATGCTTCGTCATTTGCATCCATTTACCTTATCATGTACATTTTTTGTCACCGCAACTACTTTTTCAGTCGCCTTATCTACGTAACGCAACCACTTGGATCTAAATGTGTCAGGCAGACTGACACATTTAGATTCAGAGGGTTGGTCTTTATACCACGAACCCAGTTTCAGCCATTTACGTTATCGTTACCATTTTTGTTGCGACCTCCTAGTCGTTAGCGCGCTCTTCTATTTCTCCATACATTTGAAAACGCCAGTCGATCGGTTTGCCGTAACGCCAAATTAGGTGACAACTGAGACTACCGGCTCTGATACAGTCAGTCATGAGCTCTCTGAGGACTTAAAAAAATATATTTTTTTTTGTATGGGAGCTCCGTTTTATTTTTATTATTTTATTTTACCTGTTGGTTGTTATAGTTGCAAAATTAATACACACTCTTTGAAAATTTCAGCTGCCTATCTATTACGTTTCATGAGATACAGCCCTGTGACAAACGGACTGACGGACGGCCGGACAGATGGATGGACGGACGGGCGGACAGCGGAGGCTTAATAATAGGGTTCGGTTGGCACCCTTTGGGTACGGAACCCTAAAAAGGTCAAGATAATGGGAAAGTTAAGGTGGCCCAACCCGGCGGGCCTAACTCATTCGCGGGCACGGTACAAAACGGTGCTGTTGCGCTCTGGGACCTTCTCTGTTTCAAAGAATAAGACAGGTTCCGTGATGAGGAAGATGCAACATGTCCACAAAAAATAAAATGTGTATAGTGTATAATTTGGTAAGATTTACGACAATTTTGATTTCAAAACGACTTATAGCTAAAAGTAAACCACGACCGCTGTAGTCAAAAATCTAACAAAAACCAAATAGATTATAAATCTTCATTAAATAAGCTATGTCTGATGACTAATCTTTTTAAGATGTTCTTACTTTATCATTGCGTAATCCACCTCCAAAGTTATTGTATAAAACGCGCAAAAAATTCAAACTTTCGGACCTTATAATTTAGAAACCAAACACAATTTTACAATGCCAATGGTCATCAGACATCTAGTTCGATAAAATAAAACTATTTTGAGCAAAATTTTGGATCTCTGACAAGAAATATGGGCGTGATCTTCTTTCCCCTTTTGTATGGAGATGAGCGGGATGGGTCACCTTAAGAGAGCTAAACGCTACAAAATGATTAATCGCCTTTTTTTATTACTTAACGGGGTACATAAGGTAGGGAGGCTGTTCCAACCGGTGTGCGATATACCTCTTCACCTCCTTGTGAAGAAAGGAGGGTAAATAGAAAAGAAGAAAGCCAGCAACAGAAGAAAATAAGTTATATTTTGTCGAATCATGGAAAAGCTCGCATTTGTAATGAAATGCACTTATATCCAACTCAGAAAGAGAAATGAATGGTGCCGGTATTCGAACCGGGCACCTCAGGCATGGAAGACAAGTCCACCTGCCCCTGAATTACGGGCCACTCAAATAATTTGCTATCTACTTACCCATAATCGAGTGAGTTTTTTTTTTCAACTGAGTCAATCGAATCCGCGGATCGAAAAAGGTTTATGACGTTACTATCTCAGTTTAACTATCAAACGTTTGATTAATGATAATGTCTAGAAGTTCTATTTTTGATTAAATAATGTAATAAAACATGTGAAAAATATGAATTGCGCGAATTAGTTTTTTTGCTAAAATAGGTTCTTGCAATAAAGCACATCTATAATTACATTACACACATCAAACAACACATTCCGATCAGTTGCGTATTATTGCATTTTCATATTCTTAGATTTCTTATCAATGTACACAATTTTAGATCCATTAACCTCGCAGTGTAAACATCTAAACAGATTACCACAGCAGATTACAGAGTCAATTTATTAGAAAGTTACACAAGAGTGGTTAATTTGAAATATGCCATGACGTCAACGCGAATGTCAACTAATTAATTTTTTTTTACGTTGGGACGAAATTTTCCGCTCCAGTCTGAAAAGTAATGAATTAATTCACTGGGCGATGAATATTCAAGAACCATGGCTGGGAGAAATTTCCACAACGACCAAAGTACAGTCGTTTACTTTAATGTGGACACACTTCCGGTCGGATGGTTCCATATTTTGATCAGTTTTGAATTTTATTAGGTTGTTAACGTATTGTAATTATTTGTTATGCAGGATCCGTCACTCGAACTGTTACTTACTTCACACTGCTTCTATTTTCAAAATAATAATGACAGCGCGCCAAATTTTTGGTTAGTCCCACTGAAGAGAAAGGAACGAGAAGTGGCATGCGATCGGTATCGCGTCTCCAGTATATGGTAAAAATTACCATACAACCGGCCAAGTGCGAGTCGGACTCGCCCACGAAGGGTTCCGTACCATCGTAAAATAATTAATACAAACAAATCACGTTTTTTGTATGGGGGCCACCTTTAATTTTAATATTTTTTTAATCTTACCTATTTTTGTTGTTATAGCGGCAAAATAAATACACACTCTGTGAAAAATTCAGCTGTCTATCTGTTACGGTTACTGAGATACAGCCCTGTGACAGACAGACGGACGGACGGACGGACGGACAGCGGAGGCTTAGTAATAGGGTTCCGTTTGCACCCTTTGGGTACGGAACCCTAATAAACGACACTGTCAAAACATGACCACCGCGCGCGAATGCGCTCTAAAACAGCGTTCGTCAAATCAGTTCCCACCCACAAACCCTCCAATACGTCTGCGACTATGTTTGCATGTGGCATGGACGTCTGAAAATTTAAGACATCGGGTCCCATAGTAGGCATGCTCGATGCTATATCTCCTTTAGTCCTTTGCTAATCTCGTACTAAGTTTTGATAGGTTCACTCTGAATAGGACTGCTAAACTTATACAGTCGTATTCAGAGAGGTTCTGTCAAAACTTAGTACGAGATTATGACCGGACTAACCATACAAAAACCGGTTTAGTCCGACCTTAAAACACCTTAGTCCGCCCACTTTGAATAGAGCTGTTACTAAACTTTTATGCCGCATAACGATCGGCTTACCGCTATATGAGTAAGGGTTCCGAAACGTCGAGCAGCACGATACGCGCGTATACGCAGTCTGTGGCTTTGTCACGCATAAAGGACAAATACCAAAATAAAGCGAAGTTGTGTGTCGTGGTAATAAGAAAATGTGAAGTGATTTTGGTTTTTATTTAATAAAATAGATTTTGTATTATTAGCTAGTTTGCGAAGAGCCGGATTGTCAAGAATAAATAAATGGTTGCATTTTGACATCAATAACATCCGCACATCTACGACAGATCGATGATTTTAAACATAACCATCCTTGTCTTTTGCGCAGCACCGTTTATGATATGACCTGACAAACATTTTTTTTATTATGGCCAGGCAATAACAGTCTGCCAGTTCTATTTACTTAAATATATTTTCAAAAATCCATATCTTCAGTTCCCTGCAGTAAAATAGTGTTAACATTATTAATAATCTTTTGTTTAATTATGTAAAACAGACTTTTTTTGGATTGTTTTAATAGGGGGCGTGAAATCTCGGAAAATATGTGATGGAATTCGATCAATAATGAATGCCAAATATTCTTAATGTGTAATAATTAATAAGCGCCCTATTTTAAATAAAACAGTTAAAAACCACAGAAGGGATCTAAAATATTTGAAACAAGATATTCTATTCACCTTATCACCATCAATTGGTTTTTTAAGAGTTAGATGGATACCAGCGCGCTAAAATTTACATGTTACAAATTAGAGTTGACAAGATATCATCAGAATTTGTGGCAACCCTAGCAAACATTCGCGCACTTTTCGCGGGCAGACGAAAAATAGAAAGCGCGCGCGCGCGCTCGCAGCCTTGCCGCGGGCGGAGGGGCCGGGAGGGGAGGCCGGAGGGGGGGGGGGGGCGGGGGTGACGAGGTCATTGGCTCCTAGAAATAAGTAGGCAGACGAAACAGTAGGGTTCCACTCGAGTGGCAGACAAGTCTATGGTGATGTAACTTTAGCGCAGATAACCAATTTTAATCCCGACGATAACACAGAGATCGACGGTTGGTCGTGTGACAGTGGCCATGTCGTCGTAACCGTTCGAACATATAAATATTACCTATTTGTTTAGATTTTTCACTTTGACAATTCGTTATTAATAGAAATTCTATTGCTAGAAATTAGTAGAAGTTCGACCTATTTATATCTGATTATCTGTACTCCACCTGGTATATTTGTAAAATATTTTTCAGAATTAAAACAAAAATGAATGCCTAAGATATTTATATCCCCCTGGATAACTAAAGGAATTCTCATATCCGCCGAAACACAGATTTTTTTTTAAAACCGGTTCTCAATTTTCTAATACCGGTCCTCAGCACAGCCTGGGTCCGGAAACATCAATATTGAATTCCGATGTTTTTATTTAGCAATCCCAATACAAATTAGTTACCTGATTTGAAATGTATGGGGACAAGAAAAAAAAACCGGCCAAGTGCGAGTCGGACTCGCACACAAAAGGTTCCGTACCATCAACACCAAAAAAATACGATTTTTGTATGGGGCCCCCCTTTAATTTTTATTATTTTTTTATTTTACCTAATTGTTGTTATAGCGGCAAAATAAATACACACTCTGTGAAAATTTCAGCTGCCTACCTTTTACGGTTCATGAGATACAGCCCTGTGATAGACGGACAGACGGACGGACGGACGGACGGACGGACGGACGGACGGACGGACGGACGGACGGACGGACGGACAGCGGAGGCTTAGTAATAGGGTTCCGTTGTCACCCTTTGGGTACGGAACCCTAAAAACATCGGAAACTTATATTTATTCTTCGCGAAAATGGTTCGGTTTCCGATACAGATACACCCCCTCAAGTGGTGCCGGTATTGATAAGGTCACCCTATATCCTATTTCCTTTTTAGGGTTCCGTACCCAAAGGGTGAAAACGGAACCCTATTACTAAGCCTCCAATGTCCGTCCGTCCGTCCGTTCGTCCGTCTGTCACAGGGCTGTATCTCATGAACCGTAATAGGTAGGCAGCTGAAAATTTCACAGAATATGTATTTATTTTTCCGCTATAACAACAAATAGGTTAAATAAAAATAAATAAAGATTAAAGGGGGTCCACATACAAAAAACGTGATTTTTTTATATTTAATCTTGTACGATGGTACAGAACCCTTCGTGTGCGAGTCCGACTCGCACTTGGCCGGTTTTTTACATTCTGCGATTTCACCGTCGGTATCGATGATCTACAAATCCATCGAGGCTTTGACGTTCATTGCTAGAGGTTTTATTCCTGTATGAAGAATCGATTTCGTTGAGTTTCGTTGAAATTGTGGTAGATATGTGATATGTAGGCTAACTTAACCTAACCTAACCTAACCTATCTATCACATTTTTTCTTTACCTACGCTGACAATCGTTATTGTAATTACCTAGGTAATTTCTACTTTTATTCAAATGTAACCTGCAAGTACATGACTCCCTTTTGCATATTATAGGACCCTGCCTCTGCCCCATAACCTACCGTCCATGAATATTCGTAATGGGTTAGCTGGAGTGAGTCTACCTACTTAATATCTAATACCTACCCGGTGGTGTGGCAAGAGGGTCGCCTTCGCAAAAGGTTCGCCTACATAAAGTCCAAAAAGCACAAGACCCAAATCCCACAACGTTCAATAGTATGGAATTTTCGTGTTTATTATAATAAGCACATAATCTGACCTAACCTAACCAGATTGAAATTTGTAATATGTATTAATCGTTTTGGATGCTATGGATTTTAATCTTCGGATTTATGGGCATTATGATGGCAAAGGAGGACAAAAGTAAAAAATAAAATAAAAAAATAATAAATGTACATCAACGAACAGCCACAGTATACATCATCCTACCACAGTACCCAGTCACTTTTTAGGATATTAGCTATTAGAACTATAGGTAGGTATGTATAAGTGCATATAATCGTCACAATATTCCTATCAGTTCCGCTGCTCGGAGATGCTAAAAATAGATTTAATTGCTAATGCGGTCGCAATGTATGGTTTATTATTTTGCGCGACTTGCACAATGCTCGGACTCGATGCTGCGATGGACGGGATTGTCGCGTCGTCGTCGGCCGCCGGCGCGACGGGGCCGCGGAGGGGGGCAGCGCGGGCCGTCCCCTCCGCGCGTAGTGCTGCGCAATGCTTAGATTGAATTAGATTGATGTCGATACTTTTTGGTTTTGTAATTCGACTATTGTTGTTTTTACTTATTTTTCCCCGTGAGTCTTGCTTGCAGTTTCGCGTGTTCTTTCAAACAGCTTAAACATGTGGTAGATAAATTTGTCCTAGTAACTCAGGTAACTTGAAATATGTAGTCACTACTACAAATTAAGATGATGTGAAAAGACAACTTAAAATAACTAAAACACGAAATATATAACTAACTGCGGTACTCACTTGCGCATGGGTTAAGTAGTTCTTGACTGTATTCGGGCAGATTTTTTCGAGGATAAAAAGTAGCCCATGCAGCGATCGCTTCATTAAACGTCACTGTCATCGCACCACATTGGACTTGGAGCTAGAGTGCCACATAGCTCTTTTTGAGCGTGGCCAAAATTGAGGTATTTTCTTTCTCTTTCCTTTGCTATGTTTTAACTACATACATATTTATCTTTATGATCCACATTCTGAGCTGCCTGGTCTCTAGTGCATTTTGTTTCTTATGCATATAAATAAATCTCAATTTCACAATATTCTAATAAATTTGTATTCATTGTAAACAATTATTTTAGTCACAGACATGCTCAAAAAACCGCAAATATAAGGCATTACGTGGAGTATTGTTCGCATCTATAAGACGGATCGAATAGTTAACTGCTTGGCTCCTTGGAATTGATCCAGCGCCGTGCTGTGAGTCTCGTTGACGACCACCAGTTTGGTTTTATCCTGTAGATCCTTTATTTATATGGTCCGTAAACTGTGTTATGCACTCCCAGCTGAAGAATTTTCCCCAAATTGTATAACCTTACACTCTTCAGAGATGGTCTAAATAATAATTATATAAAAAAATACGTATGTAAGAGTCTGCACCTAATGGAGGAAAATTAACGAATAAATGAATTTGGCTGGCCGGTATGGTTTTCACAGCATCCCAGAAAGTTCAAAAGTCTATAAACGTCTTTACGGCCTTTGAGGTGAGGAACTGGCGTACGCAATATGCTGCGCCTCACAACATAAAATATAAGAGAATACGTATCGTAAAAACTTCAGGAACATCGATGTACTTTATATGTAAGTCAAATATTCTAATTACTAGTTATTGTGTCATGAAATATTACAATAAATTAGTTTAAGCCGCCCCGCCCATTAGTGTATGGATACTTACATACGCTATGTACGTATGCATATTGGCTTTGCTATGTTTATTCAACAGGCTTGAATGCTTGCAATCCGAGTGCAGTGCACTAGTCCGCAGATAAAAAAAGAATAGATAATAAAGGTCAATTCTTGCAACGTGCCATTAAGTTAAATGAGAATAAAAATGTACACACTTATGATAAAACTTTTAATTCGTAAATTATAAAACATCGATATATTAGGAATACATATTTTAGACTCGTCAGTTTCTCGTATTCTTTCTCGTTTCATTGTTAGCCAGTGGAAATTTCCACACCAAAACATGCAAAGATGCTCTTGCCGCTCCAACTTCAATGCCGTCGCATAAATCCATCTCGTTCCCTCGCGGTAAATCGAGCGCACACCAACCAAACCGGTTTGCACTGCTTTAACTTTTGCTCGGTTGCATGAAGCCGTCTCCCTCTCGCCTCCAACGACCGGACCGTTCCGTTTTAACTGATAGCTCTGCTATATGTATACTTCTCGGTCGTCTGGGGAATGTTTTCGAGTTGCTGTCTTCTTCTAGAAGTTTGAATGGACGATGAGATATATTTCTTGAAGCACAGCTTCAAATAAAAAGAGATATACTGTTACTGCATTACTACGAGCACGTGGTCGGAAGGTCGTTCAATGTTGTTGTTATTAGTAATTGATAAATGATAAATCGACTGATAAAGTCATTAAAATTACTTCCCGGAGTAATTAGATGTAATTACCTATTTGCCAATTTATCGATGTTAAATGTCTTGCGCCTGTGCCTTTGTTTTGTTGTCAGAACGTTTTAGTAAACCTAGGTCGGGATATGCATATTTGTAGATAACTAATGGGATTAGTAATGTAGGTAACCGCATAGCAGATAACAGGACATTTGTAAATATTTGCATATTCATTCAGCAATTTAGCACTCAGGTGTGGGAAGCCTCACGCTCACTCTTTTGCGCAAATGTCGATTTTTGGGTTGTTTAAAAATATTTGTGATTTTACCAGACTAATATCATCAGTCATATAAAAAAAATCGATCCTGAAATTGAAGATTTGGCAGAAGAGTCCTTCGTCACAGAATAAATAATAGCCTTCCCATGGAATGCTCTTTTATCGACAAGTATTTTTTTATAAGGAACTGGACATGGATGGATAATACCTACTACACCTTATGGTAGTATACCAGGACCTTGCATATACATAAGTATGTCACGATTACACTGATCTGAATGGAAGACAAGCAATAACTTTCAATGTCGCGTCGTCAATGTAGGTATATCTATGCAATAACAACCCGGGTGGGATCGCCCTACTACTTAAAAAAAATGTCTCCCTATTTTATCGATACCTAGTCACAACATGTATGAATGAGGAGAACCTATGAGAACGGATTTTTTAAGCCCAATTGGACATGGTTTGGACCATAAGGCTGATGCAATAAACCATCGACAATCCCATTGAAACTATTGATTGATTAGACACATTCTGTATGGATGAAATGTCACTTTTTACACATTAGAGGGCGTCCATTAATTACGCGACCTCAAATAGGGGGGGGGGGGGGGGTAGATAGGTCCGGAAAAAATTAATTTACTTTTTAATTTGGAGAATACCTTATTTTCGGGTTTACCTTTCAAGTTGTAAGTGGACGCCTAGGTCTGTAGATTCCCGTCGCTGCCACCGTAGGTTAGGTCAAAGTTACTTTTTTAATACTGAGAATACGTTGTTAGTTCGAGTTGTAAGTAGGTTAGGTCCACGGAGGAGGGAGGTAGATGAGTGTCAGCGAACGCTGGACTTCCCCTTCCGAGGGCCATCTTTTTTAAAAAAAAAATAGAACTTGGTCTGATGTTTAGAACAAGTAAAGCAACCACGCCTTCTTCGATAAAACAACCGGAGGGAAGTTCCGTTTTCAAACAAAAATTACAAATAATGGCCACCGCAAGCCACGAAAAAATATTAAATTAAATTAGTTCTAGCATGTACACTTGACGAATATCTTATCATCTGTGGTTCCACAGTTTTATCTCAACCTACCTCAACATAACAGCCCTAATTTACACATACTAGATACGTCCAACCTACGTCCTTACCTTTGTCACTTACATATTAATGAATCCAAAGTAAATATGTGACGCAGGTAAGGACGTTGGACAATGAGTCCCAAATAAATAATCTGTTAAATACATATTTAACTAGAAGCTTATAAGCACATAGTTTTCGTATTTTATTTGTTAATTTATTACAGGAAGTATTACCTCGTACAAAATTAAATAAAAAAAATCTGTATTAAAATGTTGTTATAGCGGCAAAATAAATACACAATCTGTGAAAGTTTCAGCTGCGGTATTACGGTTCATGAGACGGCTCTGTGACAAACGGACGGACGTACAGACGGACGGACGGAAGAAGAGTTCCGCTGGCATCCTTCCGGTACGGAACCCTAAAAAAATAGATTCCTAATAGGTACCTAAGTTACATGTTACACATGTAAAGTCAAAATTAAGGTACTAGAAGTCAAGAAGAAGATTCTGTATAATGTTACTTGTAAAAAGCTTTCTCTTTACACTGCCTGTCGCATCGGGATCTACTATATCGTCACGGCTCACAACCGGGGGTGTAACTCAGTGGTAGAGTGTCTGCTTCGCATGCTGAAAGTCCTGGGTTCAAATCCCAGCTCCTCCAAAATATGTTTTTTTCTGCATCATACGTGAAGGCGGTATTTTGGAAGACTATGCAAAGGCACAAAAACATTTACTTATCGGAAATTTTTTTTGTTCTCGTTCGTGCTGCGGTAGGTACAGAATTACGCACAAAGGGTTGAGTACACGAGAGGAAATCAAGGTGGAAGCAATGTCATTTCAATGGACCATGGGAGGACATACATCCGACGAGGAAGAAGATGCGGGAGGGGCGACCGAAATTAATCAATTTACATACACTGACGGTAGAGCCGGCCAGTCAGTTCGCTTACGAATTCGAACACGGCTGATGCTCTCCACCATGTTAGACGACTCGCAGGTGATCAGGCGACTGAGTGATTAGTTGTATTTCGTACCATGCTAACTGCCAAACGACACGTGTCCGTCAAGCGAACTTTTTTTTTATGATGGCTAGTACCAAACTTAACGTCAGATATTAGCCTAACACACCACATTGGAACTAGGCGCCATGCCCGGACCTTTCTTATATTGCTCGCCTACATTGAACTGGATGGAAAATACGAACTAATTTTATTGCCGCTTCGACCATCGTTCATTCAATGCGATGGTAAGGGGATCCGCAGTTTTACGTGGAATCCGAACCACGACCAGCCTCAACGGTTGAAAATTGTCACCCATCCAGAACCTAACAGCGCTCAGAGGTGCTTACCCAGCTTATCGAATCGCAAAGCGTCGCACCACTGGGCTACCGAGGCTGACAACTGAACTGAAATATACCAGTTAGCGGAGATATAATCACTCACTTCCCTTTCCACCCGGCTAGGTGATTTACCATGGTAACCTCCCAGTTCCAAAAATAAACCGCACCCGGCACTTTCGCGATAGTATCATATACATCGAAAGGTCACGTTCGCGGCGTAGTAGGAGGCAGGAGGGCGCGGCGGCGGAGGAGGCGGCGGTGGAGGCGGCGGGCGCGCATGCGGGGAAGTCTGCGAGTGCTACGTGACGAAATGTACGGAAAAATACATTTTCCAGAACGGAAAAACTACGCAGCTGCCGCTTTCGACGCGCTATGGATGCTCAGAAGTGTTTGTGTCGAGTTATAATCCAAACAAATCTTTGCGTGCTGCTAAATAGGTTGCTTTCATTTTTGATGAATTTCTTTGCATCTACTATTTTTTTTATGCGACCTGACATGGATGGCTAATACCACACAACTACCGTTATGATATTAGCCCAATACACCACATTCCCGAAGGAATTAGGTGCCATGCCAGGACCTTCCCTTCATGAGCACGGCTACATTGAACTGGATGGAAAACACGGACATTGCCGCTTCGACCATCTTTTCATCCAATGCGATGGTACCAACCCGGGCGGGCTTAAACCCTACCACCTAGTAGGGAAAGGGGACCTACAGTTTTACATGGATTCCGAACCATGGAGCAGCTCGCGTTCGTTACGAAATGCACTTTTCGAACTCTGAAAGAGAAAGACAGTGGTGCAAGTTGGTATTAAACCCGGGCCTCTGGTACGCTAGGCCAGTCCCCGCGCCACTAGGCTACGAGCGAGGCTACGAGCCGCTCAAAACTAAATCTAAAACTCAAAACTAAAAATACTATTGTATTGCATCTACTTATACATTTAATATTGTGATGAATAATTATTGAGTATTTTTATTTATCTAATCTCAGCTTGAAGTCTACCTTAGATGACCATAGTTTTAAATTTGAAGAAGAACACAATATAAGCAAATTAGAAGGTAGGCTTATATATTACTGAAGGTAGTTATTTTTGGTAACATTGATGTCCCCTCTTTAGCATTTGAATCACAGAAAAGAAAATAGATGTTTGGGGTTAGCGCATCTATCCTGAAAATAATTTATAATGGAATCTAGTTTATCGAATTAAATCTATAAATAAACCTATTAATCTATGAAACTATCTTGGTACCTAAAGGTGCCTATCTTGTCAACAAGTCATGAGGACCATTGCCAAGCTTTTGCGGTGTCTACTTTGCCAAAACTCCCAATAAATAAAAATATGATACACTCGAATGTGTACGTGGGTAGGTATTGAGTTCGATAAATTTGGAGTGAAATTGGCAATGAAAAAAGAGCAGGTTTTGGTGCAGTTTTCGTATTAGGTATATTTTAGAGGTGTTGCACCTGTGCAGTCTACCCCCTTCCGCTTTTCTCTTTTGCTAAAATAGATAGTCGCGTCATCTAGTGTCGAGTAGGACAATATATTTCAGATGTGCCGACAATGATGTTTATTTATCATTATCGCCATCTAGTGGCGAATAGCAGGTTAGAGTTAATGTTAAGCCTTCATTTTGTTACAAATATGTTAGAATAGATGGCGCAATACAAATATACAGAATTATTTGAATTCGTTTGTGAAGATATTTCATAGATGGCGTTTTCGAAATCTGGATCTTCCAGCTAGCGAAATTCTTTCCTAAACGCGAAACTTGCAAGAAATACAAGGTTTCCGTTTTAGTACTAAAGATGGCGCCATTATTTCAAAAGTTGGAAGAAATTAAAATGTAGCTACGGAAAGGTTAAAATGTGATTCGTGATTCCACCTCTCGCTAGTTCGAAGAATATACGCATATAATTATGTTGTAGCCTAATCATTTTCAAAATGTTAGGTTCATTGCCTTTGCTGTAATGTAATACCATATTAGAATTCTCATACATACCGTTAGATGGCTATATCAAAATTCGACATGGTCGCAAGGGTCGGTTTTGGTTAAGGTTGGACCTAATCGCAAAACTTCGCAAAATCCATTTACATGTATCGACATAAATATAGCATATTTATGTTACTAGCCAAAAGGCGATGTTTGGCGAGGCACCGCAAGTAAACTAGGTCGTTTTGATGGCTATACATTGTTTTGATATGCGTAATGGTTCTTCTTCTGTGAATCGAATCATTTTCGTGTTCGTTGAATTGACATTTCCATATAAATTATGATGTCGAAAGAGTGTCGATGTCTAAACTTTTTTGACTAAATGTCGGAAACTACAAGGATTTAAAAAATATTTATAATACTAACATTTGGTGCTCGGGGCCATGGCATGAGGCTTGATCCCAAAAATTACAAAGAAACCAGGAAAAATATTTATGAATAAAAAAGTCCATCCACCATTGATAAAAGATTTAATCATATTTTGGAAAGAGGCGAATGGCGGTCTACGTATACGGAATACAATCTACCGAACGAATAACGCCATTTACATCATCTGAGTACTGAATCCAATGGGAAAATAAGGTTTTTTTCTCGTTGACTGAATCAGACTAGTTACCTATTCTGATTCAGACAGATGGGGGTTTGCCATAGTAAAACCGACACTTCCGAAGGATTCTATGTAAGAAGTGCCCAGATCTAGCGCCGTACCTAAGACGGTGCCCAGGCACAGGGCTTAGACCTTAGAGGGGCCCAGAAATGAACAGACCCGAATCAAGTTTTGTTTTTTGTTTTTTGTTTTGTTTTTGTCAAGTCATCATACATACCTACATACCGGGCGTTCATGGATGTCCCAGTGTCAACCAGGTTTACCCCTCGTAACATCGTCTGGTGATGAAATAAAAACCTACAACAGCTGCATTCTACCAATACTAATATATGTTTCGCAAACTTGGAGCCTAAATAATAACGAAGTATTAAGAATCAAAAGGGCACAACGTAAAATGGAAAGAAGCATTATGAATGTCAAACTAAGGGACCGCTTATCCAACAAGGCTATGAGGGCACGAACAAAAGTAAAAGACGCCATTAAAATGGCTAAATTAGCCAAATGGCAATGGGCTGGACACATAATGCGAATGCAGGCCCAACGTTGGACAAAAGAGAGCACTGTGTGGTGTCCCCGCTACTGGGGGTCCATTCAGAGTAAGAGTGAGTTCGAATTCGCCACTAAATATCAACTCACTTTTTTAAATAGTTAATGTTTTCACACTTCTAGAACATCATTACAGTTAGGTAAAAATCTGGTCCGTCCCGTAAATACGTTGGAAGTATAAAAAAAACCGGCCAAGTGCGAGTTGGACTCCTACACGAAGGGTTCCGTACCATCGTACAGGATTTACAAAAAAAAAACTTTTTTTTTGTATGGGGCCCCCCTTTAATTTTTATTATTTTATAATGTTACCTATTTGTTGTTATAGCGGCAAAATAAATACATAATCTGTAAAAATTTCAGCTTCCTACCTGTTACGGTTCATCAGATACAGCCCTGTGACAGACGGACAGACGGACGGACGGACGGACAGCTGAGGCTTAGTAATAGGGTTCCGTTTTTACCCTTTGGGTACGGAACCCTAAAAAAACGGTTCCGTTATTTAAATATAAATATATTTCCCAGCTATTTTTAGGTTAACTCACTCCCGAACTCGAAATCACTCTTGCTCTGAATGGACCCCCTGCACTCGGCGTCGCGGTCGCCCACCATCAAGATGGAGAGACGAACAGGGGGTCCATTCAGAGTAAGAGTGAGTTCGAATTCGCCACTAAATATCAACTCACTTTTTTAAATAGTTAATGTTTCCACACTTCTAGAACATCATACAGTTAGGTAAAAATCTCGTTCACGGACCACATTTTTACCTACTGTAATAATATTCAAGAAGTGTGGAAACATTAACTATTTAAAAAAGTGAGTTGATATTTAGTGTCGAATTCGAACTCACTCTTGCCCTGAATGGACCCCCAGGACGCTTTCGCTGGGAAGATGTGGACGCGGCTAACCCAAGACAAAGAAAAGTGGAAGAAGATGTGGGAGGCCTTTGACCAGCAGTGGGATGATTTATAACCAAAACGGTCCAAATTTATAATGAACATAACAATAGTAATTTATATATAAGGTTACATTGGGCTTGAAATAAATAAATAAATAACATCGTCTGGTAGAATGTTGATATCTTAGTCGTCCTCTTGAAATATTCATCATCCCAGGTGGTGCACACCTGCGTATTGCTCATCGATTTAGGTCGATAATGATAGACAGTGTGCACGTATCTAAATTACGGGGGACTTCATTTTGAGCCAATTTAAGTGAGTGAGATAACCACCTGTGTAATATCATCGATACGTTATTGATAATACTTTTCTGAGATAACTAGTATTTAACGTTTTCAAAAATTTTGGGAGTCTGAGAATATAAATATTTCCTTGTTCTCCATACAGCGTACGGCAACATAACTGTAGCCACTGCCGTAACTTCGGAACAGGATACTTGACAAAAATGGCAAGATCGCGTCGTAACGCTCCATTAGGGGTAAGCACTCTCACATTTGACGAAATCATGAACTTTAAAACTGCATGGCCCCGATTGCACGAAGAGACGGCTGAGTTAATCATTGTTCAAACAAACACGTCACTTTTATTGAACCGCAAGGAGTTTCTTCCATCCTGTCCATACTGAGTGACGTGTTTAATCATACGTTCACGTTGATTTTTATTTTTTGCCCTTTCGTGCACTCGCCCCTAAAAGGTGGTACAAGATTTATTTTATCGGGACTCTTGGAATATTATAATCCCACAGTTACGGGAGTATATTACATCCTGTAAACACAAACCTATAACGTTGAAAAACGACTAGATGTGAGACGTTTATAGTTCGCTAGCAGACCTACCGACACAGATGTACCCACGCACATAATATAACCTTCCTAACAGAGGTTAGGTTAGGTTAGGTTAGGTTAGGATCTTTTGCAGGGGAAACTGGGCATGGCAATTGATTGGGGAAAACTCTATGGTGGTAAGCTCCCAGTAGTCCACATCCTGGTCAGCAAGAGCATCCTACACCCAGTGCGAGGTATTGATCGGATCGAGGCCACGCCAAGTCGCAAACCAATTTAAATTGTGTCCGTGAAAATTTAAGATTTATCCATTCCTTTCGCGTCGTAGTTTTCTGTATTTATCTGCTTTTCTTCGGTATGGTCGCCCCAATTTTTTTGTGACCACAGCTTTGGTGGGAATGTCCTCATATATAGAATTTTACAATATCGTCGTCACGTGGAAACCTAGCCTACATGATTTTTATTATATTGTTTAAACCGGTAACAGATAGTGTGTATGTACATTGTATCATGTTATAAGTGGATGGTTTTGATTTAATTTGAAGTTTATTTTATTTATTTTAGAGCATAAAAAGAAGTGCACGCATCAGCATAATGCTGCTAGTGCATTACAATATAATAATAATAATAATTTAAATAAAAGCTTCTTTTTTTTAATATTAAATTTTATTTTGGTTTGTGAAAGCGGTGACAAAACAGACATTTCACTGTTCTTCCTTGTGAATAATGCTCTGCGATTATATCAGCCAATCAGTAGGTAGCCACAATGGCGGCTGAATAACTGACTCACAGTAAATTCAGAGAAACATGGACATTCTCCTTATCATTATATTGTTTAGCTCCTTAGCATACTGTGATGCCGAGGGTGATGCGCTCCGTACAATGATATTTGTCTTCACCAAGACTCCATGGATGTTTCAGGACCCAGTTATGTCAGCAAATAAAATTTTCTGAAAACTTATTTTCGTTAAAGGATTAGTGAAAGGATTCTCAATGATAGGTTGAAATTAAATTCACCAAGAAGTGATCGATCAGGACTACTTACCTATAAAAAGTACTTCCCAAATCGAAAGGCTCTACCACTATTTCTTACTATAATATACACTATATTTCTAGTTTCGTGACCCTATGAGGCACGCAGCAACACCGTGATCCGCAGCGTACTCGACTCCGATGCACTGCACGCTCCAGCAGCAGCAGCAAGATGGCGGCCCCCGCTCCCGCCGCCATTACAATCGCCAGCGGCATCACGTCAGCCATCTTGACGCGCTCCGCGAGCAGGGCGGCGCGGCACGGTGGTGCGCGTGCGCGCCACTTGGACACGATCCGGCGCGCGAGACCGGTCTCGTGCAGCCACTGCGACTTGGCCCTCAGCGTGCTTGAGTATTCGCTGTGTTTCGATGCGACCACGTAGGTATTAGACTGCGGAATTATAAACCAACATAGGTAGGTACTGTTACATTCTCAAGCGTAGTAAGGAGCGGCTCGTAGCCTAGTGGCGCGGGGACTTGCCTTGTATACAAGAGGTCTGGGTTCAAATCCTCAACCCGTACATACATCAATTTCTTTCTCTTTCTGAGTTGGATCAGTGCATTTCGTCATGAATGCGAGCTGCTCCGTGGTTCGAAATTCATGTAAAACTGTAGGTCCCCTTCCCCTATTAGGTACTCGGGTTGGTACTATCGCATTGGATGAAAAATTGGTCGAAGCGGCAATGTAAACGTATCAGTGTTTTCCATCCAGTTCGATGTAGCCATGGCCATAAAGAGAAGGTCCTGGCATGGCACCTAATTCCTTCGGGAATTTGGTGTATTGGGCTTATAACATAACGGTAGTTCTGTGGTATTAGCCATCCATCTCAGGGTACACATAAGTTTACTATAAAGATCAAAGACAAAACTAACAGAATATTCAAAGACAAGTCGTCAAAAAGACGCGTCCGTTGTCATTTTAAAATTTATCATATCCCCGATTTTATCATTTTCTCGCGACATGAGACGACAAAAGATCTAATAAACGACTACACAGTACGTGCAGACTTTCAGACCTCAGGGATGGTGTCGACGTGTCGAAGCCGACAAAGATACGAGTCGGGCAGTCGACGCGCCAAGTGCGGGTAAATGCCGTTGAACTCCGTGTGGAAAGCCGTGTTCCCAGCGCCCACCAGCTCCACCCCGCGCTGCAGCGTCTGGTAAAATGATGACGTCTTCTTCTTCTTTTTGAAATACTCCACGTCGTCCCAGGTCGTTCGAACCTGTGTCAAATATCGAGCTAAAACGATAGCGCTCATCCAAATACCTACTTAGAAACAGATTTTGGTAATAAAGATAGTCACCTATGTTCAATGCATTAACCTGAGCCGGTAGTCTCAGTTCTCACCTAAATTGGCGTTTACGTAACTTCGAAGTTCCTTAAAAACGTCAAACTCCATACCAGTTTTTACTAGATATTCTGTGGTTTTACTTCTTCAAGCTGTCAAAGTCAAACTCGGACCTCCGATTTGTATGAAAACGCGGAGTCGACGTAAACGGCAACGTCGACGTATTTACGGCAACGTTGAGTAAGCTGTCAAATCAAGCTCGGACTCGCAAATGTTAGTTGCCCACTGCGTGCGCTCTTCCATTTCTCCATACATTTGAAAACGCCAGTCGATCTGTTTGCCGTAACGCCAATTTAGGTGACAACTGGGACTTCGGGTACTGATTAAAACTGATAGGTTTAATGCCGATAATTAGTTGCTAACAGATTAAACGAGGTGACGAGAAGCCACAAACCGATAGTTTTATGATTAGGTGCTTATAATAGACACAATATTATTTCCTTTCGGATAAGTAATTATGAAAAGTTAGGCAAATGCTTGCAAACTAAGATGTTAATTACCGATTCAATTTTTGTCTAGACCAGGCGAAGAAACCTTGATGCTCAGTAATCTCATATTAATTTTCATCAACGAAGACCAGTGATATGATCTGACCAGCGGACTTATTGCCGAACAGCGATAGTCGCTGCCAGCGTCGGTGTCGCTGCTAACGAGCCATCGCATTCAAGATTTTTCGGCTACCATCGACTTACCGATACCGACGACATAGACTATGTCGATGGCGGCTACGGATAAAAATGTATTGCGGTTGCCTATCTATTATCCGCAGTAACGGTAGCCGCAAAATTTGATATGCGATATCTCGTTAGCAGCGACACTGACGCTGGCAGCGACAGTCGCTGTTCGGCAATAAGGCCGCTTCCACTTCAAATTTCAAATTTCAAATTTCAAATTTCACTTCAAGCTTCAAATTTCACAGGTTCCATCTGATGCCACATCTAAGGGTGCCTTTGATTGAAGTGTACCATACCAACAGGATACTGAGAATTCAACGTAAGTATTTTATCGTATCTCACCTCAGCAAGTCTATTCCTGGCATTCAGTAATCAGGAATTAGGTTTTCTACGGAAAACCTTGATTGATTAAAAAAACTATGCTCCGGAATGTTTTCGCTAAGAAAATCGCTTTGAAAACTGCTACAATAGCGGTTTTCTATACTCAGGATTCCTGATTCCTGATTACTGAATGCCTAGAATAGACCTGCAGATGCGATAAAATGCTATGTGACACTGTAGCGGAGCAACACAACATCACGCATTTCCTGACGAATTATATAGCTTTCCCAGCAATACTAGACGAGACGCGGCGGACGTCGGAGTACCGAACGGTCGTAGAACGTGAATATAAGCAAGAGAAATAGCTAAAAGTAGAAAAATACCCACTGACTTAGATAAATCGTAACCTTTTGCAGTGCACTAGTCTTGCACAATATCATCACATTCAACAATGCTCACGTCAAAGAACAGGTAGTGCACATAGTCGTAGTCCTCTGCCGCCGCCTTCAGGTCGGAGTCAGCCAGGTCCCGGAGGGTGCGCAGGCCGCCGGGTCCGCTGTGCAGCAGCGAGGAGACCACGGCGGACGTGTAGTACGAGTGCACCAGCATGGAGCACACCGAGAGCACCAGGAATACGGCGCGCCCGGACGGACCTTCGGGCACGGCGCTCGCATCTACGAACCGAGCTCTTATTAATACCGTCAATTGACAAATGGACTATCTGGACTTATTAGTCTTTACCTAGTAATTGTCTCCTTTTTTGGGGAAGGTTTTAATCACAAATTGTAAGGAGGTGTGAAATGTGAACGTACTGCCTAAACGTACTGAACGTATCTGACTGTGAAACGAGATTTTATACGAGCCGTGTTTGAGATAATTGGAAGGCTTCTGGTATATTCACTTACGGAGTACATAGACATCCATTTTTGAATTTGGCCGCTTTTTCGAAATCTGTCATCGCTCTATCATCTCTGCCTACCTTTCTTAGAAATCGGCGTGAATGTATGTATCTATGAGGGAGCGGCGTGGCGCACAGATCGCTACCCTTTGAACACCACGGTAATGCACAGACCGCTTCTCTTTGAACACCGCGGTGCTGCACAGATCGCTACTCTTTGAACACCACAGTGCTGCACATACCGCTACTCTTTGAACACCACGGTGCTGCACATACCGCTACCCTTTGAACACCACGGTGCTGCACAGACCGCTACTATTTGAACACCACAGTGCTGCACATACCGCTACTCTTTGAACACCACGGTGCTGCACATACCGCTACCCTTTGAACACCACGGTGCTGCACAGACCGCTACTCTCTGAACACCATGGTGCTGCACAGACCGCTACTGTTTGATCACCGCGGTTCTGCACGGTAGTGACCTTGCTGCAGACAGGTGGCGATGGCAGAGTACACGGCGCCCTCCCGCTCGCGCCGCCCTCGCGCCGACAGCAGCAGCGCCAGTGCGAGGAGCGCGGCGGCGCCGGCGCACGCCCACCACACTCCCTGACTGAACGGAGCGGCGAACATGTTGCTCGCGCTCTCGCGCGTCGCCACGTATATGAACCCAACTCTGAGACGACACAGAACAATATGATGCAGATTATTTTTGAACAATTTATTTTGTAGAAAAAGGGTATATAATTGACATTTCCAAAATTTTACAGGGCAAGCAAGTTCTCTTTCTGAGTTGACTTATCCAATCTCGTCACGATTGTGAGCTGTTTTATGGTTCGGAATAAATGTAATCTCCCCCCACAGGTGGTAGGGTTAAGCCTGCCCGGGTTGGTAATGTCGTATTTGATGATGGTCGTAGCGGCAATATAAATGTTTTCCTGTTTTCCATCCAGTTCAAGGTAGCCGTGCTTGTAGAGGAATTGCACCTAATTTCTTCGGGAATGCGATGATTGGGCACCACACTGTCGGTGTGGTATTAGTCATTCATGTTCAGTTACATAACAAGGTCCTTGCCATCCACTATAACTAAAACACAAACCTGAACGGCCACACGGCGGATACGAAGTCGAAACGGTCTAGTCTTTCTTTAAGTATCCTCAGCACGGAACCACCGACGTGGGCCTCGCCTTCGCTCACCATGCGCGCCATGCTGCTGCTGCCGGGCGCGTGCGAGCTCCACAGCGCAGTGGGCACCAACTTGGAACTGCAAACAGAACAACCTTTCCTTTGTAGATCACAACATGGCCACCGATCTGACCTCTTCTTGTGTGCGTGCGGGCTCCAATTCGATGGTGGGCACCGACTTATAACTGCAACTTGCCTTTGTAGCGACAGAAAATTCTCTGTAACTGTTGTTTATATTCGTCTCTACAGCTATTAGTGAAAAGTCTGAAGTGTTTCATCTAAGTCTGTACCAATAACGAATGGTTATTGTTCCTACCGAAGAACACCGGTGCTACCAGTACCTGGGTGCATGGTGTATCTTTCTGGAGCATGGAGTGGATATCGTTCACGTGACACTGCCATAAGAGTACCGAAGAAATATGCTGATGCGGAAAGATGTACTGTGCCATAGTTTAGGCTTTTGTGGTAATCACGTTTCCCTAAGCTATAACCTAACGGCTGGTAACTGGTCACTCGCATTCCAGGTAAAACTATTCTTACTATGCGGTAGGGTAATTCCCGTCCAGGTTTGTACCATCGCATTTAATGAAAGATCGAAACGTCAATGAAAATCTTCGTCCGCGGTTTACTACACATTGTAGTAGCAAACCGCCAAGCCGTGCAACATAAGACAGGTTCTGGTATGGCACTTTGCTCCGATGCGGTGTGTAGGGCTTATATCATGCAAAGGTGTGGTGTAAGACATCCATGTCCGGTTCCACAGAAGGAACTTACCTACCAGAAGTTTTAACTTATGAAGGGCTGGTGAAATACAGGCAAAAAGTAGGCATATAAAGTTTTTTGCATAGACCTGACAACGCGCTCATGCTGGGTCTGTGGTTTTGTGTTCAATTTATTGAAAAAAAGTGTTTACGTGAGGTTGAGGGGCTCAAAGAGAGTGACGACAAATGCGTAGGTGCAGCGGGTCGCGGATTCCAGTTGCGGCGTGCTCTCGTCCACGAGGTAGTCACGGAACCCTACGCCGTTAGCGCTTTTGTTGTACAGCCCCATCTGCCGGGAAAAGAAAAGTCGCATGAGGGCTTGCTGAAAGTTCCTGGATTCTGATAAATAAAACCAGTCAATGGCTTAGTGAAACGCATTTATCGCCGCTTCCGCGGGCTCTCAAATCGTTAACATCTAAGTTTATCATTAATTCTTGAAAACAAAAGGAAGTCAAGGTGCAAGGTGCGGGCTATATGGCGGATGTGTCATCAGTTATATATTTTAAGCGTTTTTCAATAAAGTGTGGACGCTATTGCTTAAAGGACGCTCATGGGAAAAAAATCCAGCAGTCTGGGAAGTACGTGTTTACCGTCTGCAGTCACTGTCCTTTGGTCTTCAAGCGACACTGTTGCGTAATGTCCTGATTTGCCGAAAAAAGAAACACCCAGTTTCATAGCAGTGCTTCGTATTTTTTAACTTTTACAGGAACATATTCAGAAGGAAAAACCTATTCCACCGACTGGCTTTTTCTTTCAGGTTAAAAGGTTTCCACACCTGTCGCGAAATTCACACTTCATGACCAAACGATAAATTGATTGATTGAGGATCAAGTTCCATACAATTATGCGTGGCGTTTCCTCATTAAAATTAAGAAAAGTAAATTCTGAAATTTTGCACATTAAATAAATCAATAGTTTCGCACTTATATCCATGATGTACGTCCAAAATGTTGTAAACAGATTATATGATGAAATTAAGTATATGTTGGATACTAGGGAAATCGATGATCGAAGCTATATAGTGATAAGTGATGCTTACCTGCTGATCTGAGGGGTTACCATGGTAAAGTACTCGTCGGGTGGCCAAGCAAGAAAGTATTAAAATCTGAAGTTGTTGCTTTTCGTCCAAACTAACTGGTAAACTTCAATTCACTATTCACACGACGTTTGAGAGATAGCAACTAAAAGCAACTAAATATTTAATCACTTAATTGACTATTCAGCCACCAAGATATTATAACATGGTAACCCCCTATTTTACCAAACGCGCCAAAATAAGTATAACTTAAAAAATCAAGTAATAAACACTTACAGGGGCAGCGATTTTCAATGCGAGACCGTTAAAATCGAATCGGCGGCGGATGCGCTCCATCTCGTGGAATACACGGAGCCCCTGCGGACTCCAGCGGCCCCAGGGGTGTGAGGTTGCGCCCCGAAGCGGGTGGAAGTACACATCTTGCAGGGCCAGGCCAGGGCCTTCGGGGGGCGCTGACGTCACAACGTGGCCGATGGCGGTTGCTGAAATGTCTTAGGCAAGAGGTCATGGTTTAATCCCGCCCCTTTCACTCACTTTCTTGGTAAGATCTTTACGAATGTGAACTATTCCATGTTACGGAATCCTTGTAAAACATTAGGTACCCGCACCCCGCGTGGCAATGGTCGACATATCCGGGCTTTCCATCTTGTTAAGTGTAGCCGTGCTCATAAAGGAAAGGACCTGGCATGGCACCGAATTCATTCGTATTATAGTAGTATTATAACGGTGGTAACATAATTATTAAAATGTCTGTTGTTGAGATTACCGCGGTCGTTAGACATGTTTGAAAAATGTTACAGCTTTCACGCGGCGGGAAGAGACATTCTCCGACGTTTCGAGCTAACCATTCAGCCCGTTGTCAATGAGGCTAAATGATTAGCTCGAAACGTCGGAATGTCTCTTCCCGCCGCGTGAAAAACCGTAACATTTTTCAAACATGTAAAATGTCTGTGCTATTCATCCAGGTCAATGTAGCCGTGCAATATAAGGAAGTTCCTGGGCTAGTTCCCTTGAAGTGGGTTGGTAAATATCATGACAGCAGATGTCTATCGAAAGTCCAATTGGAATTACATTAAAAGCATTTTTTCTAACCACGACTGATATTCCAGGTCCTATTGAAAGATCCAGGAGCTTTCCCTGGGATGGCAGCTAGCGGCTCCCACCGCATCAGGGTTATGTCAGAATCGTAGCGCGCCTTAAGTTCTGTGGGGACCTCGTCTCCAACGATCAGCCACTTAAACTTGGTCGTGAAGTGGAACGGCTCCACCTGGACACACAGCGTGATTAAAATAGGTAGGTAAGGTACATATGTAGGTAGAGGTTATCTAATATTGTATTGTATTGTATTGTTTATTCATCATCCATAGACAGTACACTGCACTCGGATTTGTCATATTTTAGCATTGGCCAGTTCAGCAAAACAAAACACAGCGAAGAAGAACTGGAAAGAAACTCCGCTGTTTTTATTTTCAACGTCCACTTAGCCCCGGTTGCACGAAGAGACGGCTGAGTAAATCAATGTTCAAACACGTCACTTTTAGCGATCCGCATAGAGTTCCTTCCATACTGTCCACACAAAGTGACGTGTTTGATCATACTTTGACGTTGACTTTGATTTTTTATCCTTTCGTGCACTCGGCCCTTAGTCTAAGTTTACAAAAGTGTTTGTCAATTATTTTAACAAAAACATAGGTAATATATGAGCTAGCGCCCCTCTATTGCATTCGTTTCCGTAGTTCTTTATTTTAGCTGTGCAATCGTTTGCGCTTCTTGGACAGTTTTTACAGCAGAGAGCTGTTGGTACATATGCTGCTGCTAAGCTAATGGCTTGCCACTTATAAGCAAACGGAGAATGGAGCTAAAGCTATGGAGTAGGACTGTAAATGAAAGAACATACGAACAACTGGATATATTGGAGTCAGCCTATCTGTCGTCTCGAGCATGGATTGTAACGTTTGCAGCTTCGGTTGCGGACAGTGACCTGTCTGGAGAACAGGGAGTGGACATCGTCCACATGACACTCGCCACTAAAAGTACCAAAGCAATATGTGGAGGCGGCAAGGCCTTCCGAAGAATCTCGACGTTCTTGGGCATTCAGTGGAAATAGCGTATCCCTTTGCGTATGACCAAATCGGTTGTTCATTGAAAGCGTTTTTTTAATAAACAGCGGAGCATTTCATTTCAATAAATGAAATGAAATGAAATGAAAATGAACTGAAATGAAATGAAAGGGGCATTAACTTATAATAATAATAATAATAAAATGCTTTATTTCTGGCAATTGGTTATAATGGCACCCATATGGTTATAATGTTTGCATATATACAAATTTATAAAAAAAAACATATGAGCTATAAAACACTAAAACAATTTAAATTACAATTCAAGTCAAATCACACCTGCACATAAATATATACTGTTCTTGGAAAATCCAGGCGGAAATTTAAGGGCTGTCCACATGAACCTTTAAAAAAACTGTTGTTCTCAGAGTGGTCAGTCTGAGTTCTGCTGCTGTCAAAGTCAAACTCGGACTTCCGATTTGTATGAAAACGGGAGTCGACGTAAACGGCAACGTCGACATATTTACGGCAACGTTGAGTAAGCTGTCAAATCAAACTCGGACTCGCAAATGTTAGTTCGCTTAACGTCCACTGCGCGCGCGCTTTAATTTTTCCATACATTTGAAAACGCCTAGTCGTTCGGTTTGCCGTAAAGGCCAATTTAGGTGACAACTGAGACTTTGGGCTCAGAATCAGAAGAATGCAAAAATCTGAATAGATGAAAAGAGTATTATTTATGTCATTTCTCCTTCCCCTTTCTGCCAGTCGCCCATTCTTTGGCGACATTGCTCGATTGAGAACCAACCTATTCCGTATTTTTATTTATACGATCGGGGCCGCCGATCAAAAATTCATGGTATGAAAACAAGCTCTTATTTAATTGCTGTTAAAATAAACAGCAAATTAAATCAAACCCATCCATTTATTACATTAAACAATTTATATATATGTTACGATTAAAGCTAAATAATTTCAACCAACATCGGGCTTTAACCGTTAATATGGGCCATCCCGCTCAACTCCCCATACAAACTGGGAAAGAAGATCACGCCCATATTTCTTGTCAGAGATCCAAAATTCTGCTCAAAATAGTTTTATTTGATCGATCTAGATGTCTGATGACCGTTGGTATTGTACAATTGTGATTGGTTTCTAAGTAATAAGGTCTGAAAGTTTAAATGTTTCGCGTGTTTTATACAATAACTTTGGAGGTGGATTACTCAACTATAAAATCTATACATCTTAAAAAGGTTAGTCATCAGACATAGCTTGTTTCATGAAAATGTATAATCAATTGAGTTTTTGTTAGATTTTTGACTACAGCGGTCGTGGTTTACTTTTAGCTAGAAGTCGTTTTGTAATTAAAATTTTCGTAAATCTTACCAAATCAAACACTATGCGCATCGTCTGCTTTGCGGACATGTTGCATCCTCCTCATCACGGAGCCTGTCTTTTTCTTTGAAACTTTGTCCCGCGAATGAGTTAGTCCTGCCGGGAAGGGACACCTTAACACGAAACCAACCTTCTTCAGCATATGGTCAGGGTTTCCAACGACGTAGAGAACCCCCAGCACGTGATGGGCGCAGGAGACGTTGAGTATGTCGGTTGGGCGTTCGGTGCAGCTGGCTGTGGCCATGACATTATGGGCCCATAGTCCGGACACAAGACGGTGTTGTTCTATGCATATCCAAAACGGTTAAACCAATCGACAAAGGATTTAAGAGTCCGTTTCGGAAACGGTGCAGACAACAAAACGTGCTATCCAAAGGGCCATGTGACATACATTTCTAGCAAATCTGTCAGACGTGCAAAATGAATAAACTTTCTAAATTATGTTTTCTTGAATTTTTCATAAGAATCCATTTTTTTGGGTGTTCTTCTTCACTCAGTTAATCAAATATGCGGATCATTATATCGGTAAACATCAATGAAGTAGAGAAAAAATGGATTCCTCTTATAACTAGCATAACTATAAAATAAAAAGTATTCTGTGATTCTTTCATTTAATTACCTATACGTTGCTTACTTATCAATCACCTGAATCACCGGTTAAAGTGCATTGTCAACTGAAATACCATATAGTGATTAAACTTGATAAGGGTATGAAAATATAGTCAGGACATGTAGAGCATATGGATGAAGAAAAAAGAAGAGAAGTGAGTGGCGTCAGCGGCAGCGTAGGAAAAGAGTACGTACCACGACAAGATGAGTTTACTTATATTTCGCAAAATATCTACAGTTCGCGTTCTTCGACACAAATAAACTACAGTTGTCAACCATGAGGATATGGGCCATACTTTTAATGGGTACGCGTTACGTAATGAAATTTTCCCAAATATCACTGCACCGACGAAATGGAAACCACATTTATGGCATGTCGGAAAATGCGATGGTAATAGAGGGTACTGCAGCTTTTGTAAGACATGAATATAGATTCCTCGTCAAAAGATAGAAACAATTTATACGTAGGATATATGCGTGTATTTCGTGACACTAACCCGCGGCCGGCCAACAGACAAGAGCTATGATGCTGGAGACGGCTTTGTGCTTGAAGAAAGCCGCAATAGCAGCAACAGCAGCCTGCATCGCGGCCGACACGGAGAACCAACAGCTTCTCGTGACTACCAACCAACCGCCACCTGCGGTGGAAAGACATCGAATGTTTGTCAGGCCTTTCATAGACCGGCGAGTTCAGAAGTTTGATATGTAAGGGGTGATTTGAAATAAAAGCCATTTCAAAAATGTTTTAAAGAAGTGGATATGGCTGAAAGAATTCACAAATCAGAAAAGTGAAGAAGGGGACTTGATATGGTCCCCTGTCAACTAGTGCAGGAAAATGCACCATTCACTGTTGGCATTCCTCAAATTTGTGCAGATCGATCCTGAATTTATTTATAAGGATCAGAAAACTTTGGAATGCAGTATCGGCCAAAGTTTTACCTTACAACCTGTGTTCCTTCAAACATGGTATGAAGAAGCACCTGGCTGGCCGGCATGGTATTCGTAGCCTCCGTGATAGTACCAAAGCCAAAGCCCTGGGCGTCGTCGGGCAACTCTTATGTCAGGGCCCGGCGTCGAAGATATTTTGACTACAATCAATTAGTAATTAATAAAAAAAGGACCGCCTTCAAAAAAACCGGAACTAAAAAACAAAAAATAATTGGTTACTTTTAATTAATGTACGAAAAGCTATTTTAATTCTAACTAATTATGTACAATTTCTTAATTTTTAATCATCTTTTGAAGTCGGTGCCTTGGGTAGAGTTCGCTTCGCACGCTGCTGACCGAACAGACACTATTTCAGCCGAACACACCCGAAGTCTACGAGAGCGTAAACAACCTGAGTCAGCAATGATTGGTCCACAGACATAACTGGAGATGCCCTTAGCGTTGGTTTACGTGCAAGCTGATATCGATACAGCGCAGCGTACTGAAATTGGGTTTCAACGATTATTAGTACTTTCGGCTTTATAAAGGCGCGCACTGGTAAAGGAGTACGTTAATTCGCTGCTCTTTGTTGATTGGTACTTCCCTGCAACATCGTTGTCTGAACGAGACGATTTCTGCCGAAATTGGTGAGATATGTACTAACCGCACACACGTTTTGACACGTAGTTGAGAGCAGACACCTCAAAGTCGCTAACTATTGTTTTCTGTTCTTTTTTATATTTGTTTTTTTTTGTTTTGTGTTGTGTAGGTATTTAGGTAGAATAAAAAGTACAAGCTACACCTACCTAAATCTTTATCATATAAGTGGTCATTGTTTTTATATTGGTTTGTTCGTAGGGTTTTCTTGTAAATATTTTGTTTTTACTGTGTTAGGTATTTAGTTTAAGTATAAGGCATATTTAAATTACAAAGTACTTGCCTAAATTCCTACTTTCATACGTTTTTCCGACCTGTTTGTTTATTTAATTTTTGTTTTTGTGTTTTATTCAAGTAGGTAAATGTAAGTAGCTACCTACTTATATTTCTTTCTTAGCCATAGGTGATATTAATCTAACTACTTGCAGCCCTTAAAGAACGTCTACCCAAGGCACCGACTTCAAAAGATGATTAAAAATTAAGAAATTGTACATAATTAGTTAGAATTAAAATAGCTTTTCGTACATTAATTAAAAGTAACCAATTATTTTTTGTTTTTTAGTTCCGGTTTTTTTGAAGGCGGTCCTTTTTTTATTTAAAAATATTTTATTTTTTGCTTTTTAGTGGTGGCGTAACTTTTGACTCAAGGTGGGCGAGCCCTCCTGCTCAACTTCACATACAAAGTGGAAAGAAGATATACATACATATACAATACAATGCAATACAATGAACGAGCATTAGCAGAAATGAAACCATTAAGAAATCTCATTTCTGACGAAAGGTAGACCGGTAACTATCTGGATTCATGAGTTTACGGTTGATACGTACGATAATTGATACGATGAGATCACGTGAGATAGAGTGCTGTGACAGACGGACGGACGGACGGATAGCGGAAGCTTAGTAATAAGGTTCCGTTGGTGTCCTTTGGGAACGGAACCCTAAAAAGACAAAACAACGAATGACCGGAACCGCTGAGCTTCTGAATTTCTCATCCTTACATCGTTCCGGATAGTCTGTTTCTTGCGTAAGTTTAAGTTGTATGAAAATGTGTACATATCGGCCTCGTTTATCCCCCCTTAACAGTTGAATTTTGTAAAATCCGTTGTGAGCGAGCCTTTTTAATCGTCTTAACAAGAAGTCACTGAAAATTTTAAGCTTCGAGGATAATTGGTTTCAGAGATCTCAACATGAGTGGTTTTCGCCTAAATGTGTTCATTTTGACCTGTTTTACCCCCCTAATAGTATAATTTCCAAAAATATTTTCTTCTTAAGCATTCCCATCTAAAACAAACATACTCTGAAATTTCTGGGTTCAGCGGCTCTAGAGATAGAAATGTGTACAATTTGCCCTCTTTTACCACCTTGAATACCCCCAACAGTTGAAGTAAAAAAAAACCTCTCATACTGAGCAATCTCACCCGAAAAGAAAGCTACTGTAACTAAAAAATCACATTTCTGGGTTCGCGGGGTTAAGAAATTCGATGTTGGTATAGTTAAGTACCAAACTACTGAACCGATTTTGATAAAAAAAAAATGGGACCAACTAGAAAGTATACCCTTTCGAACAAAAAAAGAATTTTTCAAATCGGTCCAGGGGTCTTCGAGTAATCGGTGAACATACATAAAAAAAAAAAAAAAAAAAAAAAGATTCCGACGAATTGATAACCTCCTCCTTTTTTGAAGTCGGTTAAAAATAATCATGTAGGAGAGGTGAGGAGAAAAGCAAATAATTTGTGAAAAAACTTGATCTGAAAGATTTGAAACTATCGATAAAATCGTTTAGTTACCCTTTTTCATCTAAGTTAGTTACGTCGAAGTTACACGCTGTCAAAATTGCCTTGTTAGTAGCTAGAGTAAATATATTACAATAGCGGTTGATCAAAGTCAGTCAGGCAGTTAGCGTGTTTGCGTCCACTGCTGGACATACGCCTCTCCAATTTTTCGCCCTCAGCGGTATCAAAGTATACGCGTAATATGTTTGATGGTTCACACCCACAATACGATACTGTACACAATCATCTTTAAAGACAGCGACTGACTGTTCAGCTTTTTCTTCAGCCAGATTTTGTCCCGGCCGCTTTGCATGATAGCGGACGAAAATTATTTTTTGAAAGGATGATAGCATATGACCGGAAGATGCAATGTGTTATGCTATGGTGTTTGTAATTGGGCGGTAAGTATGTATTTAATAGGATAATTGTATTGTATGTCACCACATTTTTAGTAGTGCTAAAATATTTTGTCGGGTTTTCATAAAATGCTAAATAATTTTAATTTGGAAAATTCTTAACGACTTCCAAACATAAAAAAACCCACCTGTACCACCAGTACTGCCTGTACAAACCTTAGCATTAGAATATTTTTTCGGAACTGAAAATGCCGGAGCAATTTAATACAATTTATTCTACCGCCTAAATCTACAATAGTTGCCTTAATTGGGCACACATGGCATTTTTTTTCATGAAATCATCTGAAATAGAAAACGAAAGTGAAGGATACATAACTTTCGAGGTGTTTGCTTTACAAATTGGACGCAAATGGATTGAAATCGTTTTGTGACGTACTTTGCAGGCTTGGCGTGGTTTGAGATTAAACCCAATTTCACTATGGTTTCAGATTCATCATTATCGATTGTCTTTGATCTTTCACGTGGATAAATAAATACACCATAATAGAAAACAAAAGGCTGGCTTAATGTCGAAGGGCATTCCTTACCTACCAAATATCTAATTTCCACCACTACGAAAACAAATGGTCCCACTGTATTTCTTCCCGTGCATGTCGTAAGCGGCGACTAAGGGATTTACTCGCGGTTCGGATTCCACGTAAAACTGTGAGTTTCCCACACCGGTTGGTACCGTCGCATATAATGAAGGATGGTCGAAGCGGCAATGAAAGTTGTTCGTGTTTCTTCAAGACCACATTCAAGACATTACAAGATTCTGGCATGGGACCAAGTTACGATGAGGTAATTTCTATGGGGCTAATTTCTTGAAACTATCATGTGTGGTATAAGCTAGGGTGGCTATATACATACATGCACAGTAAAATAAAAAAAAATGCAAAACGGAAATTTCATGAATAAATTGACCTAATTTTGTAGTTGTAATTCACTTGTTGAGTTTTTTAGCACTTGCTAAATACAGTGGTTCCGCGTTAACACCCCAATTGCGAATTGTGAATGACATTATTTTCTCGTTTCACACGCGAGCGCGTGCAGTGCCTTGTGCTATGATTGGGGTGCGATCTGATAGGGTACCGGAATAATATTATAATTTACTTTCTGGTTATGGTGCTGTCTCTACAACAAACACAAAAACAACAATCGATGTTATTAATGTTATGTCTGCCTACAGAACCACGTGGTTCTGTAGGCAGACTGGAATTCCTGGAATTTACTTTCCAAATAATCCAGGAATAACTGCTCACTAAAATAAAAACTGCTCTATAATTTCACTTATAAAATATAGGTAAATCAAATTTAACTATGCATATTAATAGCAAAAAGAAAAGTTGAATTTATTTAATTATTAACGAATCACCTTGAATAGATTCACAATGTTTGAAAATCGTTTGTATCGCAAAGTGACGTATCAATATTTCCTCACTGGATTCGATTACTATCTTGTTTTGTTTTGTGTATTAATCTCAGTTTACTATATTGTGAAAACAAATGCCTACGACGACAAAGCGAATTCGAATTTCAAATCGGAATCGGTCAATACGTTCGCAAAGAACGTCCAACGGCGCTTCCCTCGCCCACGCTTTTATCAATTACAATGCAATGATGAGGGTGCTGATTTCCCTGGACATCAATTTGCTGGTAATCGATCTGCGGAGACACGCGCCGCGTCGACACGTCGACTAACACCCGCCGACCATCCGTCTCCGGCGAATACTGTGCAGAATTAGCTCATCAACAGTTCACACCCACTTACTTGACAGGGATGGATCTAGTATCATACACTTTTGCTCTGTGTGTGAAATCTGGCATTATAAAAATACCTATAAGCTTTAATTCCCCGCATTTGTAGAGAGCCTGCATTTTGAACTTGATCTTGTCTGATTCCCAGGTTCGAATCCGGCCTCCAACGAGAACATTCTTGCTGCCTGCTTCACACGAATGCCCAGACCAAAAACAATCCGATTATTTTCAAAATACGATTACAAGGATTCAATAAAGATGCCGTTGAACGACCTCAAATTACTTTTACAATATTTTTATTTTATTCGACACACCTAAATTGTAAAGGTTTTCATGTCAACAATAAAGAATTATTATGAGTAATAATCGGTTAGCTATTCATATGGTAAGCTATTACTATTCGGTAATCGGTTGTCAAATGGAAATAACTATCTGAGATTGTGACCGTAAATTGCTTACTGCAGAAGTTTGATACAAGCTAATGAAGATTTAATTTTCCCTTTGTTTAAATTGTAAAAGCGATTTATTTGAAAAGGTTGATAGCACCAAATAACTAAATAGTGGATACATTGTTTATAATCTCTTACGAGTCCAGCCCATTCTTCGTTTTCACTTTACCATAGCTCACACTTGCAGATTAGCCCTCCCCTTGTCGACTTGCAAAACGGATCTCTACTGATTAACTAACCCACATAATTTTCTAAACTACGTGCGAGATGGCGGCACGTGCACAAAATCCGATTAGGAACCGTAAAAAGATTTCTAACGAAACGTCAGTGAGCCATGACTGTTTTAATCATCGTTTGACTAATATATTTTACGTGAAAATTGCTGCCTATGTTGTTTGGTAGTATAATTCGCTGTTGTGTATCGTTCGCCTGGATATTTATTCATTTTATGTTTTAGATTACATTTCTTCACACACTTGTATTCGTAATTTTTTTTCTTATCTGCCAGTTCGATTACCTCTGGCGAAGAATAACAGACAAGAAACTTCGCCGAGTTTGTCATTTTTATTTTTCTTTGATATGCATGGAACTAGGCATGGATGACCGCACCCGATGTCAAGTCCACACCGGATTCCAGAAGGATCGGCTCGTATAGCCTAGTGGCGGGGGACTTGCCAAGCATACCAGAGGTCTGGGTTCAATCTCGCCCGTTCATACACCACTTTCTTTCTCTTTCCGAGTTGGATAAGTGCATTTCGTCACAAATGCAAGCTGCTCCATGGTTCGGAGACTATGTAAAAGTGTAGGCCCTTGGTACCAAAGATAGTCGAAGCGGCAAAGAAAAATTGTCCGTGTTTTCCATCGAGTTCAATGTAGCCGTGCTCATAATAGACCGGGATAGACACGGTTTGAGAAGCACATGAAATCCGAAATGATTTTTTTTTCTCAGAAATATATAATTTCATGTTCATATGCTTACTTACATTAAGTTTGCAACATTTAGCGGGGCCCGGAAGATAGAAAAAAAATTTAAAATGTATTAAAAAATATATATCTCCTAAACAATTATTTAGAAACGGTATTAAAAAAAATTATATTTATAATTATAAAAAAAATTAGGTTAAGTTCAATATTCATAATTCAGAATCATAATTAGTGTTTTTTTTTTATCTTTCGTTTTTTTATATTTATTTTTTACGTTTCTCCTTATGTTTGCGAGCGGTGGCATTAATTAATCAACTACTTAAGTTTTAAACTTATTTTGTGACTGGCAAAATATGTTTGCCAGTTCTTATGTGCACGGAATATTGAGGAGGCAGGAAGTGAAACGTTTGTAAATTTGTTCCAGGACCGCTGTTACCGTTTTACTTAAGACCTTTTTGCTCCGCGAATGTATAACAGTCGCAATTGGCTATTCCTTCTTAATCGATAACCAAACAACAAATCCACATTTGTTTAGTAAATATGAACCTTAACGTAATGACTCTATGTTGGAATTCCAATACTGTTTGCAATCAAATGTTACGTCACTTTCGAACACGGCCGAGCGCCTCACACGCACGTGGTCACAAACAACGTAGCGAGACATGACCCGGCGAGCAACACGACGCCGCGACGCCATATTATTTCGTAATGCATTTGTCGTAAGTTGTATCGCTATTCATGTAAATGAAACTTACCGGTGATACGAAACTCCTCCATTATGAAGGTTTTGCACCGGCGGTCGTGTTTGCACGTTATTATGGCACAGTACGGCATTACTCCTTTTCAATTTTAGATTGTATCACGGATAAGTTAATGCACAGGACAGCCGCAGAGGAGTGAATCATGCGCGTATGAAGTGAGCGGGTCCCCGCTAAAGACCGGCGCGCGAGTTCCGCCCACTTCACAATTCTTACCTCCTAATTGTTCTGTGCTTATGTGCATGGAAGTATGCAACATTTATATTTTTGACATAGACCTAGCATAATGATTCTTGACATGTTTAAGTGTAGGTTACCTACCTATGAATGCAATAAAACAATACAATACAATACAATATATGTTAAGTCGTAATGTAACTGAGAATTTGCAACAATTTTGTAATTGCGGAAATGTATTTAAAAAAATGGTTTTACTAAATAAATCTATGCCGCGAACCTAACTTGCTATTGCTATATTTCTTTCTAGAATATGTAAAAGAAAATTAAATTCTTTAAAAACTATACCACGAACGATTTTATACGTATTTCGAATTTTTTGTTTAGCTTTTGTGTGAATGTAAAAATTATAAATGAAATAAAATGTGCTTCTAATATTTGCAACATTTTACAAATTTCACAGAATATAGAGTTTGCGGTCAGTTTTCAATTTCAGAAAATAAAATAGAATTTTCATTATTTGCTTTGCAGATATTATGAAAATAGTACAAAAAAATATATTTACACAGTTCCGTAAATAAGAAATTGTTGCAAATTCACAGTAATATTACACCTAAAATTAGCTAACATATAAAATTTTTAAACAACATTTCTAAATATTTGTTTAGGAGATATCATTTTTTAAACATATTTCATATTTTATTTCTATCTTCCGGACCCCCCAAAATGTTGCAAACTTAATGTACACACGTCCACATGAAATACTACGTTTAAGAGAAAAAAAAATGCATTTCGGATTTAATGTTTTTCTAAGTGCTGATTTAAGGCTAAAGTTCCTGGAGTATAAAGAGAGAGTCCTACATGGCACATGGAAACATCGCCAGGAAAGCCCTATTTAGGTGGTGTCATAGGCTTCGCGTGTACTTTGAAGGAATATCTTTGGCGAACCGAGGTCGATATTAGTCAACTGCAGGAATTTCTTTTACAAATATTCTGTTTTCGGGAGCCATAAGTCGAAAATGATCGCTCGGATGTCCGTCAATTTAAAAAAAATATGAAAAAATTTAAAGACGTTACGATTTAAAGGCGGGGGACGTACCGATTCTAAAGATTGTTGCAGGGTAAAAATATATAACACCAACCCACTGCCGGCCAGCAGGCGACTACTATGACATGACGCTGGATACAGCTTTGTACTTCCAAAGACCGGCCAAGTGGGAGTCGGACTCGCACACGAAGGGTTCCGTACCATCGTACAAGATTTCACACAGAAACATCACGTTTCTTGCATGGGGCCCCTTTTTAATTTTTATATTTTTTTTATTTTACCTATTTGTTGTTATAGCGGCAAAATAAAAACACACTGTGAAAATTTCAGCTGCCTACCTATTGCGGTTCATGAGATATAGCCCTGTGACAGACGGACGGACGGACGGACGGACGGACGGTCAGCGGAGGCTTAGTAATAGGTTTCCGTTTTCACCCTTTGGGTACGGAACCCTAAAAAGTAGCGGCAGCAGCTTCTGCAGCCTGCTTGCTGAATGATCACAAATGACTGCTTTCTTTGGCTTTGGTTGCTTTATATACTCGTATAACATATGTATAGGTTGAACTACGAATAAGAAGAAAAGGGGGATGCACTCAAATGTTATAATTGTATTTAACTAACACAAGTTATAAAATAATAAGTAAAAATATAAAACAATCACTTTAGCATATTAAAATATTAACTCGTATTAGATTATATGTAATCTTAAGACAATCTTACGAAATTAATGTTTACTAAGCAGTATATTGTTTTTGCAACCACATTAAACGAATGTCGATTGTTTATTAAGATATTTCAAATGATCTAGAAAATAAATTAAACAAGTATTTATTTAGGACAATAAAACCAATGGGAAATTATCAAACACAGAGAGCGGCCAGGGGTTACCTGGTGTACAATGTGATAACAAAGATAAATTTAATATTTTAATTTTAAATAAACTAATAAAATAATAAATTCATAAGTTATGCATAAATCTGGAGTGCTCATAACTTCAGCTCCTTTAATGGTGGAATATTTGACACGCTACCGATTTATGCGGAATTGGAAATTTCCTCCATTATTTTATCACATTTTCTGTTGGTTCAGATCGCTATGTATCGAACATATAAGTTTACTATCTTTTTGATTTTTTTATTAGAACTTATACTTTATTTTGTTGATTACACTTTCTTAAAAAAATATAATATTAATCTAAATAATAAATTAAAATAATAACACCCTGACTAAAAATAAATCTAATACACAGAAAATAAAATGTATTTTTTAATTGGTTCTGTTAATATTATTATTGCTACGTTGAATTCATGTTCTGTAAAGTTAAATTGTGTTTATTTTTATAACCTTCGTATAGTATCTACATATTTTGCATTATTGTTTTTTTATGTTCTTTTGTATTTTCTTCTGTGTTTTCTTCTAAATAGATAACTTAATAATAAAATCTGCGTGGGGAGAAAATTAGTGGAATCCGTTTCAGGAAGTCAATGATAAATATCACAAATCATCCTATGCTTCGTTGAATTAATGGTTGCCATAAACTTCCCAACTGCACACAAATATGATTAGTATATACGTTTGGGCGTGGCAAGCTTGTGGTAACTTCAGCAATTTCATACAATTTGGGTATTAAATTATCAGTAAAGGATTGCTACCGTAATAAGCAAGCTTGCATAAAATATACTATAGCTTACCCAATACTCAGTACACTTTAATGAATAAAGTGTAAACGGGGCATGCCGTTATATTGGAGGTGAAATGATACGTTTGGTGGTTGGTCACATCTGAAATCAATTTTGCAATAAAATCACGAAAAAACTATGATACATTTTTGAAATTGAAATTAGAAAAAAAAACAAAACTTTTACAATGGTGGTATCTGACATGATGGTGTACTTTATAATTCATTATTGTAAATTTAACAAAAAATGCTCGCCTGTGACGGGAGGACGGACAGAGCTTTATCAAGGACATGGACTTCCTTAACTTGTAAGTTCCCTGTCTTGCCGCCTCGTGCGTCGCACCAGATTGCATTGATTCAGAATTGCATAATTATTTTGGAATGCAATCAAAACTCCTCTTTGTTCTTTTGGTATACTTTGTGACCACTAAAAAAACGGAAAAAGGTCTGCTGCTCGCCATTTCCCATCCAGTTCAATATACTACTCGTACTCATAAAGGGAATGTTCTGGCATGTCACTTAATTCTTTCGGGAGTTCGGTGTGTTTGGGCTAACATCACGACAATGGTTGTGTGGTATTGTCCAATAACATGCTAGTGGCTCTCTGAGCTATAGATCTCGCATGTCTGTCTTTTGAAGGCAATGTAAATTTTTTATCATTAAAAAAAATAGAAACTGGCTCGACTAATAAAATATCAATAATTATAGATCCTGCTCACGACATTTCAAGGGAATCGGTTGAGAAATTCGACCTGTGCAGAACAGCCGGACATACGAAAATAATTTTGCCCAATATGAAACGAAGACGATCGCTTGAGCTTCGCTCTTCGCTCGGTCAGTAAAACAAAAAAACGGGTTACGGAAAACCTAAGAATAAGCCCCGAGTGAGGCGCTGATCAGACGTTATCGAATGCTCTACCCAAATAATATAATACACTGTCTTGGCTCTACCGAAGCACACCGAAGTGTTTGTCCGTGGTGCAAAATGCGTCAGTAGTGGCGGGCAAATTCCCGCCTGCGTACAGAAATCTCCCCTGGGACAGGGATCCGGGAGGCGAGCGTTGCTGGGCCGAATAGTGTGGGGAACACGCGTAATCGATAAACATTATCATCATCGTAACTTGAAATAATACTTAATGTTTACAACAACAATAGTGAAACTCGAAATAAAAACACTTGAAATGTAAGAAATATGTTAATTTTATGTCTGCCTACAGAACCATTACGAAAAATAAATAAATAAGAGAAACAGCTAATCTGGTTGCATGTAGCTTGTGTCCTCCGTTTGATACCGGCGAATGCCGAAATATTACTGCTTTTTACGACCTATATGTTGTGTTTAAGGATCGGTTCCCGATTCCCGATCCTGCACTTCCTGCACCCCATTGCAGCTCCAGGGGCGCGGCTCGCGCCACCCGATCCGCATAGAGACGGCGGCGCGGGACACAAGAGGAGGCGTTCAGCTACATACAACCAGATTAGCTGTTTCTCTTATTTATTTATTTATTTTTCGTATTGGTTCTGTAGGTAGACACAATATTAATAACAACGATTGTTGTTTTTGTGTTTGTTGTAGAGACGGACCATAACCAAATATGTTAATTCAGACTATTGCTCGAATGGAATATATTGTAAAATATTTTTTAAATTATATCACCGTCGGTTATCAAAAATCGAAAAGGCCTTTTCAAAGTTGAACTGCTTCCACCCGGTACGTGTAACGTCTCAATGAAGATGACGATAGATCGATTGAGCTATCGATACCTTAAAAATATTACTCACTTAAAACTCATCGACTCACTTTCGTTGCCTATTTCGTATCCCAGGTCAACAGAAAAATAAATATAAAATATAGAGTTACCGGGCTCAATTATTACGAGTCTATCGATAGAATTAATCACATCCCTACGTTGAAATAGAAGTCCCATCTGGCATTGTGCCGTTATACATCTTAAAATGTATAAAACCAGTACAAGGCAGATGCGAACATCGAAAATTCTGCGACTGGACGGGAAAATCTTTTCAGCAAGAAACTCGGTAATAAACCGCGAAATTAGTCGAAATATGACAAACGAATTAAACGACCTTCTTACACTAAATTGTAGAAAATGCCTCCAGCATCTTAGAATACTAGAGGTTAATTTTAAGGTTGTTTAAAAGCTTTCATGACAACCCTCTAAGCTTGAATCTAATCTAGCTTGAATACAAACCAATACATACCTAACTCTCTTTTGTCACGTAATACAATACAGAAATAATATTTGAGTCTATGAATCTTAGATCCCAAGCTCTCGTCTACTTTGAAATGCACCCCTTATAGAGATTTGTGATGTAAAGTGGCGAAAATTACCGTAATTGCCATAGCACAGCTCGCATAGGTCTACGGTAATTGCAGTGTATCTTGAGGAGATAGGTACTGCTCCATTTAATAAAAACTAAAATTTAAATATATCGGCACGAAATATAGGTACTGCCCGGGACCGATCTTGTTATACCCCCTCCCCCCCGTTCCGAATCCGTTGAGTTTTTGTTCTGTGCAGCCGTTTGCGCACGGAAGGAACCGGCTTTGACTTGTACAGTTTTATGTGGAATTCGAATCACGCACGTCAAACCCCTAAGCCGCTAATGCACGATAAGAAATGCAGTGGAAAAACTTGTATTATTTTTAAGTGCAGGAAGGATTCCACAGGGAAAACAAATAAGGAAAGCGTGGGATGTCCTGGAATGGTATCGAGTTTAATTCGGAGTGTGGTTGGCCATCTATGTCCAGTCCCATGAAACAAATATTAATGTAAGGTCTGCGTGTTGTAATCAACGTGTAAGTAATTTTTTTAACATAGTATAAGAAAAAAATAATCCTTATCTAAATAAGGCATAATCAATTTTGTTATCTATAGATAGGCGTGGAATAAAGTAGTAGAAATTTCAAATTACAATCTCAGTAGAAACATACATTTTGAATGGTGTACTACGTAGACAACCATTCCGTAAAATGTACTTTAATTTAGGCGAATAATAATACTAGATATATAGTTGTCATAATAATGATGTATCAAACATTTAATCTGTTCCTAGTGAGCCTTTTGATCGCAGGATCTATCGGTCAAGATGTCAGCACAGAGCACACGTGTGTTTGGTACGGAGAATGCTTCTGGAACGGTAACTTCTATCACAACTGCGACTACAGAGATCAAGCGCTCCCAATCTTCGAAGATGGGGCTGTCGACGATGACGTGCTGGACATCCTGGAGCGGAGGTGTCCGCACTTACTCCACGATGCCGACGGGAACAGATTGCCAGACGCCGAAGTGGTGACCTGCTGCAGCCCTGCGCAACTCGAGGGCCTCGACGAGAGTGCCAGGCTCGCGGACGGAGTGCTCGGCCGCTGTCCCACCTGCCTCCGGAATTTTCTGCGTCAGACCTGCGACATGACGTGCGCACCCGACCAGAGCCGCTACATGTCCACTATAGTCATCACTCCGCAAGAAACAGACGAGCCGCCCTACGTCCACGAAGTAAACTTCACCATGCTCGCCCGGTACATGCAGGGCGTGTTCTCGTCATGCGAGGAGGTCATGATGCCGCAGCTGGGCCTTCCTGCAGTGAACGTTATGTGTGGAGACGCGCCAGTGTGTACGGCGCAGGCTTGGTACGACTTCGCCGGTGACGCTACGAACCCCTACGTCCCCTTCCAGATCAATTATATTCAAAGCGAGGACGAGGCGAGCTCATACAGCGCTCCACTGGTGCCTTGCAACGAAGCGTACGAGGGATCCATCGCATGCAGTTGTGTAGACTGTTTTGCGAGCTGCCCAGTTGGTGGCGAACCCACCGTTCCGGAGCCAGCGTGCCAAGTAATTGGAGTTAATTGTGTTAGTTTTTCTGTAGGAATTACACTCTTTGTCATTTCCGTTACCATATTTTGCATTCTTACAATCGTAGACTACGTTAAGACCAGGGCGTCGAATTTACAGGAAGACATCAAAGATAACCGTGACCCAACAAGGAACTTGTCGGTGAGCAGCTTAAATAAATTATATGAGCGCGTTTTTCATAGTATAGGTGTATTTTCATCTTCACATCCAATGGTGATTCTAATGCTTACATCTTGGCTAGTTATAGGTTTGCTTTATGGAGCTCTATCCCTTAATGTCACGGCCAACCCAATAGAAATTTGGTCGTCACCGACGTCACAGACCCGTCAGGAGCTCGATTACTTTAACACTAGATTCGAACCGTTCTACCGGACCAGCCAGGTATTCCTACAAGTCGTTGGGCTCGATCCGTTCGAACGGGAAACCGCCACAGGCAGTGTTACTTACGGGCCAGCGTTTCGGCTCGAAGTAGTGAGGGAATTGGCTGCTTTGGAAAGGGCTATAATTAATATTGGGGAAGATGATGGCGGGATTGCATTAGAAAATGTGTGTTATGCTCCTCTTCGAGAAAGAGACCAGGCAGAAGATATAGAACTTTGTACAGTTATATCAGTGATGACTTATTTCGGAGGCCACACGGCAGAATTGGATAACAATACTTATATAAATACAATTCAAACTTGTTTAAATAACTATATCAATCCGGAATGTCTGGCACCATGGGGAGGTGGGGCGGACCCCTTTACAGCATTTGGAGGTTTCCAAGACGGTAATGTTCTACTAGCAGATACGCTTGTTATCACAATACCTATTGCTAATTACTTGTCGGAAGAGGAGTTATTACCAGCTATGGAGTGGGAATTAAAGTTTATAGAGTTGTTGCAAGACTATGAAGCCAATTGGAAATCTGATTTTATTAATGTTATATTTGGTGCCGAACGATCAATCGAGGACGAACTAATTAGAACATCGCAAGCAGAAATTATTCCTATTTCCATAAGCTACATACTAATGTTCGTTTATGTCACTTTCGCTCTGGGAAAAATCAGGTCTTTGAAAACGTTTTTTGTGGATAGCAAAATTTTTGTTGCGATATCTAGCATCGTCATCGTGCTCATGTCTATCGGTTGCGCACTCGGCGTCATGGGCTACGTTGGGATCCCTACCACACTACTCGCTGTAAATGTCATCCCATTTTTCATCTTGTCTGTTGGAGTTGATAATATATTTATTATGGTTAACACATTAGGTTCTATTACTTCAGATCTAACGATCTACCCTGATTTCTCAGAAAATATGAGCCCCTCAATGAAAAGAAGTTTCGTATTTGGCAAAATGATGGCCAAAGTAGGACCTTCAATTTTAGTCACCTCACTATCTCAGTTATTCTGTTTTGGAATTGGGTCAATTTCTAACACTCCTGCAGTAAATACATTTGGTATATTTGCAACGATTTCTTTAGGATTTCTTTTCTTATTTCAGTTGACCACATCAATAGCAATCATGGCAATAGATTACAAGAGAGCTGCAGAGCAAAGATTTGACCTATTTTGCTGCATACGTCGCAAAGTTCTTGACGATGAAAACCCTCTCACTTCAGGAACTCCTCACAAAGGGTTTGTACAGAGAATTATGAGGCCGTACGCTAACTTCCTTCTAAAATGGCCCACTAAAATCGTCGTTGTGATATTGTTCTTAGGATGGTTGTCGGCGAGCATCGTTTTCATACCGAGCTTAAAATTAGGTCTCGACCAGGAGATGTCGATGCCGGAAGATTCGTACGTGCGGAAGTATCTAATTGCAGTGAGTCAACTTCTGCAGATGGGTCCGCCAGTATATTTTGTGCTCAAGCCCGGGTTGAACTTTACCGATCCGGATCACCAAAGTTTGATTTGTGGCGGGCAGATGTGCGATAGCGACTCCCTCATTACGCAGATATTCTTAGCGTCTTTGCACAGTGATATTACATATATTTCGCAGAGTTCAAACTCGTGGCTCGATGATTATTTCGACTGGACGAGTTTAGAAGGTTCCTGTTGTAAGTACAACGTATCGGATCAATCCTTTTGCTCAAGTGAAACAAACTCAATAGACTGTACCTTCTGTTCCATAGAAATGGAGCAGTTTGGAGTGAGACCAACTGCGGAACAGTTTGGAAGGTATCTGCCGTATTTTTTGAGAGATGCGCCCGGTGAAAGTTGCTCAAAAGGCGGACTCGCCAGTTACCAAGCCGCCGTCAACTATGTGCTTGACGACAATGGGTTAGCGACAGTGCATGAGAGTAACTTTATGGCGTACCACACGTCGCTTGCTACATCACTTGACTATTATGAGGCTCTGCGCTATGCTCGTGAGATTAGTGACAGCATCACAAGCTTGATCCACGAAAGGACCGGGCTCACTGACATCAGCGTTTTTCCCTATTCTATATTCTATGTTTACTATGAACAGTACCTCACGATGTGGATAGACACAATCGCAGCACTCGGGTACTCCCTGTTGATCACTCTCGTCGTCGTGCTCCTGCTCTCTGGCTTCAATTTGTTTAGCACGTTCGCAGTGATGGTCACCGTATTGATGGTTCTCGTCGACATGATGGGTCTCATGTATTTCTGGAACATCCCCCTGAATGCGGTCTCCCTGGTCAACCTGATCATCTCGATCGGTATAGGCGTTGAGTTCAGTAGTCATATGGTTTACGCGTTCGTCGCGAGCACGAGCGGCGTTCGTGAGCGCAGCCGCGATGCTCTCGTTTCGATGGGTGCCAACATCGTGAACGGAATCACGCTCACCAACATCCCAATAGTGGTGCTCGCTTTCGCAGTAACTGAACTGATTGAGACGTTCTTTTTCAGAATGTTCTTCGGGATAGTAATTATTGGGTTCTTGCATGGCATAGTTTTCTTGCCAGTTCTTCTTAGTTATATGAGCAACTTAACATCTTACAAAAAAATATAATTGTTAACCTGCATTGCACATCGGAATACCATATGATATTACATAATTTGGGTATATTACCATTTTTAGCATTCAATGCTTAGCTGTCGATACTACACACAATATTATATGTAGCATTAAGATAATTGTAATAGGTATAAAATATTCATGTAATCAAGGTCTGATAATATTAAGGTAGATAGATACAAAGACTGAAATTGAAATTATCAGATTGTATCAAATTGTACGCATAGTTAAATTATTTTTATATATGTAGTCTCATTATCATTCAAATAAAGCAGGCCGAATTCAAGTTTGCGGTTTGTAATTATAATTTTACAGTGTAACTATAATTTCAGGAATTAAAATATATTAGAAAATCAATAAAACTATATACATTTTCAATTGATATGTTTTTTATTAAACAAAACCTCAAATGTTGTCATCCAAAAGAAGGTGAACCCTGACTTCATATTTTACTACCGATCTCAACAAAGGATGGAGTTTATTTTGTGATTTCCAAAAGATGAATGATGAATTGATGGTCTAGATATTTTTAAAAGCTATAAGGTAAATAACCAACGTTTCAAACTTTTTTATGATGTTTTTTTAATATTTGCCTATTATGAGAACTTAGTTTAGTTTTTTTAAAACCGAAAAAAATTGTGGGTACATTTAAATATATATTAATTAAATATTTTACTTACGCCCTTATCAAACTAAGCGCAATAGGCTCATATCACGCCCTTAATTCATAATAAATAACGCACATATTCATATATTAATCCATGGAATAAAAACATTGTGCAGTTAATAGTATAGCTAATCATTTAAAAATATAATATTTACACACAGATGTAATAAATGAAATTAGAATAGCAGGCTCAAGCATTTAGAAGTCATAAACATTAATAACTTTAAAAAACATAATAAATGTGCAAATCTATTGTGTAATGTTTATTGCTTTTTCGTTTAGCACAATTATTTGCAATCGACCTGTTCTCGAAATTGAAATTCTCAAATTTTGCTCCATTCCAATGCAAATCACATCCAAGACGATTCGAGATATAAAAAGCGCGGGAACTCAATCTTGGAGCAGCAGTGTGGATAGGAAACGGAGCAGCAGGCAGAAGATGGTGCATGAAAAACTAGGCCAAGGACCTGCCCCGAAGACGACATTGACGATTCAACGACGACGGAAAACTTTGCTTTATTGAAATACCGTGGTCCGGAATATTTGCAATGTCTTCACGCAAATCTTCGGGTGCTCTATTCATTTCGAAAAGGTGCAAGTAAGTCTAAAAACTTAGTGCGCAGTCCTCTCAAGCGTCCAGCACGTGGTTCAAGTAGGCTATGTAGCATATCGCCAGCCGCAGGATCTCGATCTTGGAGAGTTTCTTGTCCGGAGGCAGCGTGGGCAGCAGTCGGCGCAGCGAGCCGAACGCCGCGTTGAAGGCCTCGACGCGGATGCGCTCGCGCGTGGCGTGCGCCGTGCGGTACTTGAGCGTGGCGCGGCGGCGGCGGCGGCGCTCCTCGCGCGACAGCCCGCCGCCGCCGGGAGAGGGCGCTCCGCTGGGGTAGCTCTCTTCGGAGAGGGCGCATGACTCCAGCGAGCGGTCTCTGTGGATTCAAAAGAAAAGCTTAGACGATTTTCAAACCTGACATGGATGGCTAATACCACGCAACTACCGTTATGATATTAGCCCCATACACCACATTCCCGAAGGAATAAGGTGCCATGCCAGGACCTTGTCTTTGTGAGCACGGCTACATATTGGACTGGATGGAAAACACGGTAATTTTTTCATTGCCGCTTCGACTATCTTTTCATACAATACAATGGTACCAACCCGGGCGGGCTTAAACCCTACCACCTAGTAGGGGAGGGGACCTACAGTTTTACATGGGTTCCGAAAAATGGAGCAGCTCGCATTCGGAACGAAATGCACTTATCAAACCCGGAATGAGAAAGAAAGTGGTGCATTCGAGGATTTCAAACCAAACATCTGATATGCTAGCCAATCCCCGGCTACTCTCCGCCTTGCAGTGTTATCAACATCGTTCAGAGTCCTTTACTACACTTCCTCGTCTTTCCCTCGGATAGATTGCACAGGAAATTGCGCCCTTATGGAACTGAATCAGGTGTTAATTTAAAATGTTCATTTTAAGAGATTAAACGGCTTTCTACTCACGGCATTGTTTGTGCGGAGCACGACGTTTCGAGCCAAACATTTTGCTCATCTTCAGGTGAGTTCCCGTGTCCAGCGGCGGCCAACGGGGAACTGTCGATTTGACGTATTCCGCCGCAGTTAAAGTCATGATACAGTTAGCGCCTTTTGCCTTTCCCTGGAGCTCCTGAACGCATCCGCTCAATACTTTCAAACTACCCACAACTACAATCTTCGCCAACGCCGGAACACGAAAAATTGACAGTTCCCCGTTGACCGCCGCTGGACCCGGGAACTCACGGGAGCTCACCTGAAGATGACCCAAATGTTTGGCTCGAAACATCGTGCTCCGCACAAATAATGCCGTGAGTAGAAAGTTGTTTAATCTCTTAAAATGAACAGTAACCACGATAATCTAAAAACTTACATAAATAATATTTACAAGTCTGCTCACTTATTCTGTGCCCATCATGGAGGTGCCTAACCTCCATGGTGCCCATGTCCTAGCAAGATTCTCAGTTTTCCGAAATGTTAACCAGTGATGAATAAAGCCCCAACCAAATGCTAGTTTCGCATTTAGCACGGAATACTCTATCTCTTAGCTCGCAAGAAAAAGGAGCCACAATTGCCCAGTTCCGCTAAGAGTTATGAGAATGGAATTTCGCGCAAATGTTCTCGCTCTGTTTGGTATAGGCTTACATACAAATCCGCCGTTTGATTCCTGGCTTTCCAAAAATATTTGAACGCAATTAAACTTTCTTTTTTTAAAAAATGCGTTCAGTTTAATAATGACGTAAGTAAAACAACATTTAATTATATTTAAAAATAACTACAACGCATTTAGATAATCCAAAAAGAAAATATGTATATTGATGGTGTAAGTCGCTAACTTCGTGCTTCGTGTTCTCAAATTAGACTAATATTCATATTTTTTCATAAAAACAGGTTGAATGAGCGGTTTCATAGGTTTGAAATATAGCTAGACCATCAAATTCATCTTTCATAGTTTTGAAATTACAGAATAAGTACTAGTTATTTTTTAAAATGTTAAAATATGGTTTCACTTACGCCCTTACGGGACTGAAGGCAATCACGTGTCATCATGCCTTTTAGTAAAGTTTCCTGTTTTAAAAATTCAGGGTTCTTTGCCTCTAAATGGCGTCCGAACTTTCCACGCTACATATTGACGAAGCGAGGTTATCTCGACATTGTTGCGAAAGATTAAGAGCTAATTGATTTATCAGTAGATGTGAGTGATGGCTGCAGGTGCGTGATAACTGAGCTGATCGAGTCCGCCAGGTGTCGCAAGGCAAGATAACCCGAAGATAACAAGTTAGCTTATTGTATTAGAACGTTACGACCTATCTTAAACTATACTAATTTCTTGCAACTGGTTCGATCCCACCCCGCTCATGCACCACTTTCTTTCTCTTTCTGAGTTGGAAAAGTGCATTTCGTCACGAAAATGAGCTGTTCCGTAGGGTTAAACCCGCCCGGGTTGGTACCACCTCATCGGACGAAACGATTGTCGATTCCTTCGGCAATGCAGAGTGTGGGGCTATATCATAACGGTTAGTGCGGTTATGAGCAATCCATGACCATGCAGTTACATAAAAATATATTAAGAATAATTTATAATACTTATATTAGTTGTTTTATACGTTACATATTAAATTAGAAAAAATGTGTCGTGTGTGTTCCGGCACTAAAAAATCATACATGTTTTCCCACTGTAATTATTACCATATGTCGTAAGAGGTAACTAAGGGTTTCGTTGTTAATTTTTTTGGATTTCTCGTAAAACTGCATATCCTCTTCCTTACTTACTAGGTGGTCAGGTTAGTCCTGACCCTGACTTGAATGGACTATGGTCGACACGGCAATAATTATTTGTCCGTCGGTTTCATCCGGTTCACGGGACCTGGCAGGGCATCTAGTTGTTGGTGCCATAACTCTTATATCATAACAGTAGGTGTGGTACTAATCATTATAAAAAAACATGTGTTTAAAACACTAACAGCATTTCAATGCTGAATGACAAGACGGATTTCAGTAGCCCAGCCTAAAAGTTGTACTGCTCATCATAAAAGTCTAAAACACTAAGAGGATTTCCATTCTGAATGACAAGACGGATTTCAGTAGCCCAACCTAAAAGTTGTACTGCTCATCATAAAAAAAACATTTGTCTACAACACTAACAGCATTTCGATTGTGTATGGCAAGACGGATGTCATTAGCCCAGCTTAATAGTTGTACTGCTCATCATAAAAGTCTAAAACACTAAGAGCATTTCCATTCTGAATGACAAGACGGATTTCAGTTGCCCAACCTAAAAGTTGTACTGCTCATCATAAGAAAAACATGTGTCTTAAACACTAACAGCATTTAGATTGTGAATGACAATACGGATGTCAGTAGCCCAGCCTAAAAGTTGTACTGCTCATCATAAAAGTCTAAAACACTAAGAGCATTTCCATTTTGAACGACAAGACGGATTTCAATAGCCCAGCCTAAAAGTTGTACTGCTCATCATAAAAAAACATGTGTCTAAAACACTAACAGCATTTCGATTGTGAATGACAAGACGGATGTCAGTAGCCCAGCCTAAAAGTTGTACTGCTCATCATAAAAAAAACATGTGTCTAAAACACTAACAGCATTTCGATTGTGAATGACAAGACGGATGTCAGTAGCCCAGCCTAAAAGTTGTACTGCTCATCATAAAAGTCTAAAACACTAAGAGAATTTCCATGCTGAATTGACAAGACCGATTTCAGCAGCCCGACCTAAAGGTTGTACTGCTCATCATAAAAAACCGGCCAAGTGCGAGCCGGACTCGCACACGAAGGGTTCCGTACCATCGTAAAAAAAAAACAAAAAAAACACGTTTTTTGTATGGGAACCCCCTTTAATTTTAATTATTTTTTAATCTTACCTATTTGTTGTTGTAGCGGCAAAATAAATACACACTCTGTGAAAATTTCAGGTGTCTACCTGTTACGGTTACTGAGATACAGCCCTGTGACAGACGGACAGACGGACGGACGGACGGACAGACGGACGGACAGCGGAGGCTTAGTAATAGGGTTCCGTTTTCACCCTTTGGGTACGGAACCCTAAAAAACATGTGTCAAACACTAACATCATTTCGATTGTGAATGACAAGACGGATGTCAGTAGCCCAGCCTAAAAGTTGTACTGCTCATCATAAAAGTCTAAAACAATAAGAGCATTTCCATGCTGAATTGACAACACCGATATCAGCAGCCCGACCTAAAGGATGTTCAAATATAGTGTTTTGCAATGGCCACTACATACATTTCGGCAGCGTTTTTTCCAGACAAAAAAGGAAATATTTTGTAGATATTAATTTAAAAAAAAGGTTTCCATTCGGTGTAATTTGATGAGATCTTGTAACCATGCATAAGGAAGGCCGTGGCATGGAACCTAAATCCCACGTGGCGTGTCAGGCTAATGCACATATTTTCGCCACCCATTTCCAGTTACGTAAGTACATAGAATGTTCCGGAAAATTAGATTCATTTTATACTAAAGTAATTAATTACTTTGTAAGGAAAGTGTTACTTTTTTTTAAAATATATTCAGGAAAAAATTATAAAACTTATTTGTTTATCCCAATACTCATTTCGCAAATTTTCTGTACTAGCCGTTGCAGCAGTATAAAGAGAATTTTCTGTAAAAACATGAAAGTGAAGGCAATCTGCAGAGTAGCCGACGAGACGACGACGCAACCTTTGACAGTTATGTGGATTTACGACGATATACAATTCGTAAACATCGAGGGTGTCCTGCCTTCCAATCGTTCAGGCCACAATACAAACAGCATGTCGAAATAGTGTAATTGGAACTAAGGATTAAAATTAACTGGACTTTCCATGCCACTGTGATGTTGATGCGCCGTGCTGCAATAATACGCACGAACTAATCAGGTTGATCCTTTAATTACCTTCTTAAATTTTATTTAAATTCAATCTAATTAAATTAAATTTAATTTAATTTCTTAATTTTAGAAATTAAATTCTTCACCTCCATGGGCTGTTCTACTTTAATTTGAAATATAGCACGCTCGGATTATCATACACGTTTATACAACTACAACCACAAGGATATCTCTTCTAGAAAATAATTATTACTCCCTGCTCCGTCAGCGGTAACAACTTCTTCGTCAGATTCTTGTGGTTGTTATTACGAATCAGTTCATCCCTAATGCTGATTACATTACGTAATTTGTGAGCATATCGCGAGGAAGCAATGTATTCCTGGCAGCTCTCATGGTGACCGAAAATAATTTAATCCTCCTGGCTTTAGTTCTCAGGTTGTCCCCTGACTACACTGACTCGCACATCGGGGAATAGAACCCCACGTCTCCAGAGCCTCGAGCCGTGTTAGCATCAAGTAACCACCCTTTTTCTACGCACTGAGTTCTCCGAAAGTTCGCACTGCTTGTGATTGGCGGTAAAACTTCTTGATTTTTTTAATGAATAACCGATATCGGAAAGTATTTAAGAAAGGCGTATGATGAACCTTACGTAAGCTTCTATCGCTCGAAAAGTGAGCTTCCTCTACAAAATACCACAATGTCAACAAGATTCCACCTCTCTGAGAGCATGCTCTTGTTGCTAGTTAGAGGCAGCATTGTTTACTTGATACTCGGAGTACATGCAGAAGAGATTAGTGTACCACGCGTTATTTCTCGAAAAGCAACAACAATGAAGGTAACCTTTCGCATCCCAAGTTTTCTCTGCTAGTTAAAGGCATCGGCGCAAAACGTGAGAAAAAAAATTGAGGGAATTTCATCAATTCTGCACCAATCCGAAGTGGGGTGTCAAATATTCCCGCCAGTAAGATCGCAGATGTACACATACACGCTTCTGATTGGTTCAGAAATTATCGAATTTTCTCATTTACTTTTTCACACCTTACGTCGATTACCCCCGGTTCTTCATAATCGGGGAGAATGCAGCAGAGGCCAGTGCCGAGTGCAGTATCGATTCACAAAGCGCGCGCTCCTGGTGCCAGATATCCCATTTTTTTGTACGGGCTATCACCTCAGCACCAAGGTACGAACCTCTTCCTAGGCACCAAGTTCTCCCTGCTCGTGATGGGCAGCAGCGCCTCTCGATGCTCGGCCAGCATGCAGGACAGGCCCATGCCGACAGCGCCCATGCCAAGGGTAGCGTCCGCACCCGGCGAGAGCGTAGAGTCCAACCAGTTCTTCATCTGTAACGAAGTGGTCAAGTTGCGTGTTGTCTAGTCATCTACTAACGCTTGAGCATAGACATCAAACCCATATATTATTTTTGAATTAATATGGATACATCAGAGTTAGCAATCTATTATCTAATGTATCTTCGCTATTCGCTTCGATATTCGCCAGTATAATTCCGAGCGGGTTACATACAATGCAGATGATTCATAAGATTTTTTAAGAAATATTTACTTGTATGTAAATTCATGTCGATAATATATTAACAAAAGTACTTTCTAACTAAAGTGTTCTGTTTCCTTCGAAAATATAAATAAGACACCCTAACTTACTTACACACTTACATTTTAGCCTTAACCCTTCTTTCATATTTTCTTGGCGTCAAAATCAAATTTCCTCTCCGAAAATAAAGACCAGCAGTTAAAATAAATAAAACATATTTGTGTTGGCACCTTCATTTTAGATCGGTCCATAAATTGTATCGTTTCCCTTTCAACTTTTTTACATTCAGTGGAAGGAAATATACGCTGGGTTTTTCTGGGTGACTTTCTGCTATTGTTTGAATTGGTAAATAAGTTCTTAAAACCTGTCATTATTTTTTTATATATGAGACCGTGATTTGCAATGTTCTTACACTGTCAACCTAACCTAAGCCCCTGCAACTATTTGTATCTTTTGAATTATTGTTTTTCTTTTACTAGCTGAATCAATGTAGTTTTGAACTGATGTCGGGACAAATTATTTCCTGGATATTTTATGAGATCCCCATACCAACTTTCATTTCCTATTTGACCCCTTTCGAGTTTAATTGAACCCACAAAAAGTAGCCTATGTCTATACGGAAAATCAGCGGCTTCGAGTTTTTTTTTTCAGAGTTACTTTCGCATTTCTAATATTCACTAATATAGACTGTATTCATTTAAGTCATTTTGTTTGTTTTCTTTTAGTCCTTAATTGTGATTTTTTTCGTTCTGTTTTGGTTTCTAAAAAAAATATGCTGGCCAAATATATGGGATTTACCTTTTAAGCGAATATGGGTTATTCATTGCGCCGGGTTAAGTTCCGCGACCAGGGGCTTGTCTTAGTAACAGAACATTACTCTACCATGGACCTGTACCTCAAATGAGTATCCTTAGGGAACAATAAATCCGTATTTATTCTTTTTATATTCCCCCAATCCCTAACCCCTTCGGAACGGTTAATCCAATCACCCCCTGCCACTAACCGTGCAGAATCGATTGGATCTTAAATGGGGTCCAACACAATTTGGACATATTTGGACACAAACGCTTCTCAACAGCGTTGTGCTTTAAGGGCGTGTAATTGTATTTCGAGCGCAATGTTTAAATCACTTTTTAAAGTAAGGGTGTGGATACCGACACGTTAAAAGATTACAAATTTATCTCACTGCCCTTCTTTTCGTGAATGTCGTAAGAGGCGACTGAGAGATTTTTCATTCTATGAAATGGAATTCTATGGTTTCGATTCTATGAAAAACTGTAGGTCCCAGCCCTTACTTCCTAGGTACTAGGGTTGATACCAGGTTGGTAATATTGTATTGAATAAATGATGGTCGAAGCGGAAATTATTCGTTTCTTCCTTGGTTCAATGTGGCCGTGTCTGTTCCGCGTTGAGCAATATTAGAATGGCAGACCCTACATTCCTTCGGAGACCTGCGTGTCACCTGAGTGTCTGCAGGTAATGAAATCTATATCCGAAAATTATTTGTGATTTACATCAATAAACACAAATTTCGCCGACGTACCAAAGTAGTCGATATTGGACACCGGGTGGCTAAGCTCAAGTGGCAGTGGGCTGGTCACGTCAGCCGAAGAGACGACGACCGTTGGAGTAACCGTGTCCTACACTGGCGGCCGTGGACAGGAAAACGGAGTGTGGTAATACATAACCCGCCAGGTGGGACGACGACATCAAGTGCGTCGGCGGAAAGCAGTGGTTCCGTACCGCTGAAGGCTGGGAGGACTGGAGGAAAATTGGAGAGGCGTATGTCCAGCAATGGACGCAAACACGCTGACTGACTAAACACAAATTTATTGATGTAGATCACAAATAATTTTGACGTATGATATACGAATAAACGAACTAAAGCAGAGATTAATGAATCCTGATATAAGTGTATTTTTATTAGTTATTGTTAGAATTGTGTGTTTTATTTAAAGCACAAATATCTTGAACATATTTTTATATTTGGTTATTGGCCTGTACACATTATTCCACCGACATTGATGAATACGTAGACGACGAAAGGACGGATACGCTTACTTCAATCTGTCAAAGTGTAAAAGTCACCAATGAAGGGTTTGAAATAGAACAAGTAAATTATTCAGCTCACGTTTAGGGCATTTGAAAGCGCGGACACATTCGTGAAATATTTAAAGGAGAATCTTCATTTTAAATTTGTCTGGCATCTAGAGCGGTTACAGACATATGTTAGTGATGGCGGCGATTTTAGTAGAAACTACTATAACATCAATTCCACTTTGACGTTGAATTTGGAGCAACAATAATCTACTATTTCCTCTGAAACGTTTCAGCAACAAACTCTTTTTTCACTGTTGCCATAAATTTTTTATGAGATTAAAATTATGAAAAACTTACGTTATCCAACAATTGACACTTTTAACGTCCGAACGATGGAATGAAATTGTACACTCCAGCACCATCTCTGGTTATGGTTAATGTTATTGCTAAATATTGTCTTCCTCCTTATGTCTTAAGTAATTATGAGGAAGACAGACAATATTTAACAATAAACTAACCATTGCCAGATATGGTGCACTCCAGCCTAAATAGAAAATAACAAAATATTACATGACAATCCCAATCCAACAGAAATGATGATTTGTGAATGATTTTGCTCAATATATAAGGTACAGAACAAATTTGCTCTTCGTTACCCTCTTAGCCCTTAGCTATTCGCGCCCGGCCTGTATGTTTGTGTCAGTGGCCAAGAACTCGAGCAAAAAAAAAATGCCATGGAAGACGGAAAATATTTTTAAATTTCAGTGCGCATTTAAGTTATTTCATGGTTAGCAACCCATATATAATTGTAGGGGCCCTTTTTTATCGCCCGGATATCACCGGAATGTCCTAGAATTAAAAATTGTAAGAATAGATCTAAAGGAACTTGTACCATTTCGACTGACAATAGTAGTAAGAATGGAAAGGGGAAGATAAAAAAAATGTACCTTACCGTATTTAATTTATAGCGCCATTACTAACATTTCGGCTGTCCACTTAAAAATCCCTGGCTATCCCCGAAACATTCCACGTTTACAGCAACTTTCGCACCGATTTATTTTTTCTCACAGCCTCCCGAACTATCCAAGCAAACTCGTGTCACGCCGCTGTCATTGGAACTACTGAAGGGGATGCAGCATCCCTGTGCCTATGCGAGAGGGTGGTGATGATACGGGGAGGGAGAGGGATTGGGGGTGTTAGGAAGGAATTCCTCCGCCCCGCCCTCCGGGTCACCTCCGTCCTGGCGCGCGGGGAGGAGAGGATTTTCCCAGTGCAGCGAGTTCCAGTTTGAACTCATCATATATTTTTTTGTTTTATCTTTTATTGAAATCTGTCTTTTTTATTTTTTTCCTATTACTAAGCCTCCGCTGTACGTCTGTCCGTACGTCCGTCCGTCCGTCTGTCATGTTTTGTGTTATATCTTGTACGATGGTACGGAACCCTAGAACATGACTCCCAAGACCATTTCCATATCAAATCTATCGCTCAATGTCTAAAAAACCGGCCAAGTGAGAGTCGGTCTCGCACACGAAGGGTTCCGTACCATCGTAAAAGATTTAACAGGAAAAAAACACGTTTTTGGTATGCCCCCTTTAATTTTTATAATTTTTTTTTACCTATTTGTTGTTAAAGCGGCAAAATAAATGCACACTCTGTGAAAAAATCAGCTGCCTACCTATTACGGTTCATGAGATACAGCCCTGTGACAGACGGAAGGACTGACGGACGGCGGGACGGACGGACATACGGACATCGGAGGCTTAGTAATAGGGTTCAGTTGGGACCCTTTGGGTACGGAACCCTAAAAAGCAGCAGACACGTTCTACCACAGCATCCCGGTCCAGACTCCGCCCCCTATTGTTCGGGACCAATCACGGCCTCCCCCATCCCGGGCGCCCCGCCCCCGCCATCGACCCGGGCGGCCCGCCGGGACGCAGGTGGACCGCCTAATTGCTGCCGTACGCTAGCGGGGACTCAGGGGACCACCAGGAATTATATTTTAAAGGCACGGAAACTGGTTCTACATGACTTCTTTTATGTAACTGGAAATGGATAGCTAATACCATGTCATGATATTAGCCTAACACACCACAGGGTAACTATCATTTCTCTATACTACGGGCGATAACCGTTTACATACCTACTTTAAATTATTTATGTACTCGTTTTTTTTTATGTTGTACTCTAAATTATATTGTAGCTATGTAGGTTTTTGTTTTTTATTTACCTTTTAGATTGGAGAAATATTGGCTAATAAACATTAAAAAAACGTTTTTTTTACTGTATATGAACAACACAGACAATTTTAATTGCTGTTTCAACCTTCATACATTGAATGCGGTGGTACCAAGCCAGGCATGATAAATCCTACGACGACGCGACGGAAGAAAGAAATCCGTATTTTTTACGTGGAATCCGATACGGCAGCCTCACCGACCCCACGTGGCACAGAGTTGCTTTATCTCGATTATCGAACGTCAAGGCACAAAGTTCGCGCCACTAGGCCATACCTTATTCTGTGGCAAGGCTTCACATTTCTGAACCTGAAATTCAAAGTTCTAAAGAGGTTCTAGCCATATTTACGTAACTAGGAGCTACTTTTGATCCCGCATTGGTGAGAATTTAAAAAATGGTTGAAGGGGCACGCAAAATTCAACCTGTTTTCAGTTCAGTACAATCTAAAGCGCTCAAATAGAAGCTTACGACCGATATGAAAAAAGGGTAATGTATCAAGATAATAAAAAAGTTTGGGTTATTCAACACGGTGATGGGGCGAGGCACGATTGGCACCGCAGACCGCCGCGGTCTGGTCCCATTCGATTGTTGTCCCTGTCCGCCTGCGCTTGTACCTGCGTGTCACATGATGCTAATCCATAATGAAGCTCGTCCAAGGTCATATTCCCACAGCGTAGAAACAAATCAGTCAACACCAAATCCTGCTTTATTCACCTAGAAATAGACACAGCAATCGACATTATTTTTCACAGCAAAAGTGAAATTTAAGGTAAATATTGCCGAACCATGTATTGCGGAATATCAGAGACTGACGTCCGAAGAGAGAAGTTTTGGCAAACATGTTTCCGTAGAACCACCCTTCTTCGTATACATATGGAGGTTTCTGCTGTTCGAAGGAGGTTTAATTTTATTACATTTGCCAAGGAATATTTCAGAGCAGCTCCTTTCCTGATAAGCCTATATCTTTTAGACATGGAGCTAGCCAACGATGTTGGCTCCAATAACTGCATGGAGTCAAGCAAAGTTAGTATCTGGCGAAGTGTGAATCGCGATTAACGATCGATTTAACGATCTCGACTGATTTTCACACCAGCCTAGTTTATGTTGATTTACAAAACACATATTCGGGGTGTTGGAATAGGAACTACAGCCACCTCCGGTACGAAGCACCCTAGCATCTGCTCTCTGTTTTCAACTCCATACAGCTTTGGGCTATCTGTCTAGTCGACGACCCCAAGGTCACAGATGACCTGTATTCGCTGAACCATTTCTACAGTTGCTGCCCTCAGATAATTAATTAATTATTAGGTATCGGTGGACGGTGGTGTCGGTATTTCATGTTGCCGTCAACCCAATCCCATAGGCAATGACGGTAGAAAGACATCGCGTGTAATTTGGATCCTGTCTTCTCCACGCGAACCGTACCATTAATGCAGCAATAACTTCCAACTTCTGGAATATTCTACAGTACCAACGACTAATTTAATTTAATTTCTGCTTGCGATTTTTTTACATTACCTATCTTACAGAATATCGTGAGGAAACTAACTTTGGTGGTGTTAGGCTTTCTAGCTAAACATTTGATGAGCAAGAAATTTGCTCTGCTCAGCAATTGGCGCGCCTAAAATCATTACGATTTACGGTACCGAGTTTGACAATAGTCTGGGTAACCTGAGGCCACCTGGTTAATCTGGGAGCCAGAAATGGCACCCGTGATTATGTCAATTTTAATCTATGATTTTTAAATAAAATTCAAAATAAAGGTCCTATGGAGACAAGGGAAACACGATCTTACTGTTAAACGGAGAATAAAACATTGCTTTGTTTTTTTTTATGTTTCGCAGCTGAATAAAAAAAGAAAATGAACATCGTAGTATGTTGTCAACCACGTAATTTATAATCAGAATTTTCAGCAATATTATTGTTCAGAAAAAATAAATTAAACGACCAGAAAGAAAAAACTTCTCTTAGAAGTAAACTTTGATAATAACGGCATCAGAACGGCGAATAAGAACGGCATCATGATTTACAAAGACAATAAATAGAATATATAGTTGGTTCTTAGGCGGGAAATCCTATTTTCCGCCCTCCGCTGGCCGCCCGCCCGCCACGCCTCGAACCTGTGAAAATCGGTTGCCATGACCCCAATATCGTTGTGCCAATAAAAGCCTCCGAATGCACTGTCACTTTGACTGATTTTTTGTGTCATCTAAGACTGATTTATAAATAGATTTTTGATAACCTTTTCTTGTCCATGTATTGAACTAGATTTACATGGTAGATGCAGTGAGTGATTCGCTCTGCAGCCGGCATAATGGCATACCATTTCCACTGCGGACAGGTCAGTAACTTCATATTCTGTAAGTAAATCCTTTATTAATAGGGGGCTTAGATAGGGGGGTAAACCTTACATGAAGGGGTAAACTGTGAAATGTATTCAATCCCGGCTAAGGTTTTTCCCAAAAGTCTAAATTTCTTCATGATCTGGAAATATCAGCAAAGAAGCACTTTTGCGGCCGTCATGGTTTTTGCAGCTCCTGAAAAAGTTCAATAGCCCATGGGCGTCGTCGATTCCGTAGAATTGTGTTTTTGTTCGTACATCATAAAAAAGGAGCTATTTTCCAATATGATATGCGGCTAAAAGACAAATGAATATTTTCGTGGCATGTTGAATGGTATACTTTTGTGTGGTCGTAAAGGGAGCGGGACAAGTTTGCATGGCCTGTAATTATGTAAGCTCTCCATACCAACGTTATTTAATAATCACTTTGCTAATGTACAGTGGGCAGCAGACCAAAGTTAACGAAAATGAGTTAAGAAAAAGATAAACAGATAAAATACAACACACACTTTCAAGGGGGACTATACATATAATCATTGTTTAAAGCATCAACTATACATGCAATCATACGAAAAAACCTAGACAGATTTAACAGAAAAAAAAATTCATTTTGACTTTCAACCGGAAGTGGTAAGTTTGATATTTGTTATCTAATATCAGGCTACGAATATCTGAGTCTGCACGTTCGATTTCAATAGTCGAAACAGACTTCCAGTCAAAAATATTTTTTATACCAGTTTTCAAGTCACGGGAAAACTAAGATTTGAACATTTTATGAAATGCATTCTTACTCCATTGGCCAAGGCACAATTTTCACGGCGACTAACATTAAACTAGAGAATTCGTCTTCCATGCCCTAACGGTAACCCTAATCCTACCCCTGTACTTGTCATATTTGAATATATTTATCACTTAAGAAAGCTTTAATTTATGTCCATATCTTTTTTCTATAAATATCTGTAATTTTCAGTAAACGTAATTACTAAACGTAAATAAATACAACATTGTTCCATTGTTTATTTGGCAATTTTCTCCAATCTAAAAGGTATAAAAAATTAGATTTTGATAATATATTACAGAATCCAAAATTTCAAAAACCTTGTAAAACATTAAGAGCAGGTAAACGGTTATCGCTCGTAGTGTGGGGAATTGATAGGGTAAATACTCTATTAAACAAATTGAAACATAGATTTATAAATAACTAGCAGCCCGTCCCGGCTTTGCACGGGCATAATATCATTTTAAAAAATATTATTTTGACACAATAATACACAAATAAACCCTTTTTACGTAGAGTTCCTACATTAAAATATTTGAAATAAAAAAAAACTTAGATATTATTATTACATGATAATTAGATATTAGAGAAATAATAAATTCAAAGTGCTTATAGGGAGAACCGCGGCCTCCGACGCACTATTTATAGGCACGCTCCCGCCGCCCCGGCCGGCCGGTACCGCCGCAAACGCTACATCCCGCATTTTTTAAATCTGAAATATCTTCGAAAATATTCATTTAAATCATATGCTGTCAAGGGCCATATAGATCTATATTAAATCAACAATGTATTTAAGGTATTTAATTGGATAAGTATTAATGCTGTATTGGTTAAAATCGTTTCGAAAATTAGCCATTATTTGTCGTAAAAAGTAAATGACAAAAAAAAAAATATTGTGGGATATCCATAAGAGATAGACATATACCATCGCAGAGTTTACTGTAGACCTTTTCAATGTATACAATACTTAGTACCTTATTTTGATAAGTCTCGTAGGGTTCAGCCTGCGTTTGCAATGTAAGTGGAAAAAAACAATTTTTTTACGACATCACATTGGAAACCTCAAAAATAACAGTATTTCTCCGCTATTTAATGGATTTTATTATACATATAAACCTTCCTCTTCAATCACTCTATCTATTAAAAAAACCGCATCAAAATCCGTTGCGTAGTTTTAAAGATTACAAACATGATAAAGCTCATAAAGGGAAGGTCCTGGTATAGCATCTAATTCCCTCGGGAATGTACACCACATTGGCTGATATCGTAGTTGTGTGCTACGCGTAACGGTAGCCATCCATGTCAGGTTCTACAAACACAATACATATATACATTCTCAAATCCGTCGAACGTTTTCCAGCATGGTTATATTTCACACTTGCATGACCAAACTATTTCTTCATACAGATTCATCAGAGTATCAAAGATAAAAAAATATTCCACTGTTTCGCATTAAACTATTGCTTATGAAATCTGTTCTTTAACGCTTAATATACAAGAGCTAAAGTTGAAATAGTAATGAGAGAAGACGAGCCACCCTCACAGTGACGTGATAATGTTTCAAGTTTTTGTTTGTGCTAGTAATCCCTGTTTGACGTTTTTTATTTGGTAAATAGTTTTGTGTAATCCGTCCGCTTTATCCTCGGCTGGATTGTATTCGCTGACTAATGTTGTTTGTTTTTTGTTTGTCATAAAATGTGGGTATGGGTCACCCTAACTAGACAAGTGTGTGTTTATATCACTTACGCCCGGTTCCACCACCTCCAGCTACAAAAATCCCAAAGTTATCTTTCGGTTACATCATACAAATATGCAATGTAGCCGATAGTTAACTATCGGATTTCAGGTAACTGGAGGTGGTGAAAACAGGGGTTAGACATATATTTTCTTGAAAGTAATATATTTTATAAGCTCAGTTAAGGGCCAAATATACACTAACGCATACCTCATCTAAATTGTTTATTGAAACTTGAAAACTGGCTTAAAACGAATAATAATTTGTTCAAAGAACATATTTTGAACATTTTAAGTATTTTGAAACTTAAAATGATAACGTTATCATATAAAAGTATAAAAAGATGCGGTTTGGCGTGACATACTTTCAAATAATACAAATATAAATTTCATCGTGGCCAATGGTCGTGGCATAAATTATGAGTCAACTTTCCAACTTCCATAATTTATGGTACTTGGTTATCGTAACAATTCGCTAACAATGCCACCCTAGAAGCCGACTTTATGGGCTCCGTTAGAAATAAACTTCTTGTTTTAGTAACGTATTTATAATAAAAAACTTCAAGACAGAGATACTCAACCAGTGGCACTTTTAGAATATACACACTTTTCACACAGGCATTTTTTATGAAAAGCTTTCATTAATTTTGTAAGGCTTCAGAATAAGAAAAAGAAAATGTTTAAGATTGCGTTGTAACCAGGCAATTTTTGTTTACAAATTCCAGTTTATGTATTTTTTTTACTGAAAACTCTCCTTCTCCCGCTTGTATTATTTTAGTATCAAATGCTTAAGGTGTTTTTTAAATTATCTATAACATTCTGTTAACACAAAGAGTGAGCACGAAAAAAGAACTTTTACAAAAAGGTTTTTGTTTTTTGAAGGAACAAATATTTTCTGATATATACTTATTATAACTGCATAAAAAATATGTTTTTCCAAATTCCCCAAGTTTTTCAGGTTTAAGTAACCATTTTCAACATATATTTTCATGGTAAGACGGCATGACGAAACCCCACTCCACAATTTAGTGCAAATGGAACTTTACGACCATCGTTAAAACCCATATAATTATGTATTACAACGCTCGCTTCTCTACAGACATTCATAACTTCATTCGGGAACTTCGTTGCGAATATCTTCACCGGCCCCCTTGTTTCAGCTCTATAAATCCGTTTCGTTATTATTTCTTAACTAATTTTTTTTAAGTTTAATTAAACAACCACTAAACCAGTGCATAAATTCTTTGACTAAACTAAAACATTTATGAAAAAACATTTTTTTTCGTACCAAAAAAGTCCAAAACAAGTACTAAATATATGAATATTTCCTATGATTGAAATCCGTACTCAGGAATCAAAAATGATTCAGTGGCGAAAACGACTTTTATAGCGGTTGTCAAGGCGGTTTTCTCGATTTGAAGAAAACCTTAAATCATTAAAATACCGTTCTCCTGAACCTTTCCGTCGAGGAAACCGCTTTGACCACCGCTATAAAAGCGGTTTTCTCCACTGAAATATCCCTGATTCCTGAGCACGGAATTTCAAGAATATGCCTAAAGGTGTCGGAATCGGTAGAAGAACTGCCCGCAAAATGTTTGCATGTTGGTTAAAGTACAGCCTTGCAGTGTGTTTACGAAGAGGTTTTAAAAGCTCTCTTTCTTTAATGAATGTGACTGTGCTTCGCGGTAAACTCTCCGTACATATGACATTCGTTAAAATAATAACATTAAATAACTGCCCTACTCAGTTTCCCGGGGTCCTAAGCCAATCTAATGTCTACAAGCTACGCCCGGAAACAAGGGGTTCGTGTGCGAGTCGAGCGAGCGCGGTGCAATTTCCACATCACATCACTGCTGCCAGCAGTCACTACCATCACGCTGGCGGCTAGTGCCAGTGGCACGGCACGCACCCTGGCTACATCACTTTCGTAGAGTAAACAGGGTGTAATTGCTTCCTTAATATCCTTCATCCTCCATTGGAAGAGGTCAATCGGTATCAGAAAGTAAAAAATAATAATATGAAAAACTGTTTTATCTGATTGCTGTACGATCCCAGCTCTCCCTTCTTCAACAGGCATGTTCTTCGACTGTGAGATTAGTAGCACTGTAATTAATACCAATTCTGAGAAATAAAGCATAATGTGTAAAAATCAACCTATTTTCGCGATTTTTTTCTATCGGGTCAATGTTATGCTATTGGAACAATAACCATTCAGATTGAGCGGATATAAGTGAAGTTTCATGAAACGCAATTTTAGCATGATTAGTTCAATATTCTCTGAGAAATTAAGACAAAGCTAAGTGCGATTTAGTGTCATACGCCCCCTTAACGACGCTGGTTTTCCGGAACTGGAACTGAGTGGAACCACATAGATTTGTAAAGTCTCCATGTCATTTTTTTATTATTCATTACTTATCTAATTACCTTATTTCTCTTTGTTCTAAATTTCATTTTTTTTACAGTTATTTGATAAACATTAAAATGTGGTCTAACATTGGATATAAGAATGAATCTGAGAATGATCCTACGTCGTCCTATAAATGGAATGACGCATAGGATCGCGTCTTTCAAATATAAATCCTCCAGAAAGCTTTAAATAGGAAAGGACATTTTACGAGTCAATTGATAAATTACATATGTGAGGTTTTACATTTTGTAGGTTATGCGAACATTTTTATGATAAGTTAACGTTATTCATTTCAGCTTTCTTTTGTCTGATGCTTTTGTTTTGTTTTCTTCTCTTTATTTTTTGTTCATTCCTTTCTTTAGTAATTCGTTAAGTTCGAACGTAATTTTAAGTGCTTATTTTATTTCTTGTTTTATATTCACATAAAAGTTTGTTATTTTGTCTTCATTTCTCTGAACAAAGTATTTGTTTTTCACATTATTTTTATATGTATTATTATGAAATTGTAAATAGTTTGCCGGTTACTGTCACTTACTGAAATAGGCTAGACTTAAAATCAGCGACTGACATATGTTAGTCACATTTGTTGACCTTTTGTTGCACCTTCTTAATTTAATCTAGGCTATGAATATTTAACGTTTAATTCTATTTATATTAATTAAGGTATTTTTATTGTATAAGTTTAATCAGTTCATTTGTGCATAGCTTGTAATTTTTGTAAATTTTATCATATTTTTTTTACGTTTCTTATTTCTTATTCCATTTCGTCTGTCACTTCTACCTACCTAATAAAAAAGGCAAAGTGCGGAACGGATACATTTGCCAATGGTGCACGTTTAATAGGTACACCTACCTATTATTCATTCTTACGATACGGCGCGGGTGCGGAGGAAAGGCTGTTTATTTTCAGGCCGACCGACGACAAATGGCTTGACTATTTTTATACATCCAATTTATTTGATGACAATAACGCTTCCTTTTGCGTGTCTAAATTGTATATAGTTTTCTTTGATGCCATTATAGATAGGGGACACACAGATAGGTGTGCATAGTACATTTCATGATGATAAATGTACTAGTTTACTCATTACATCAATTTATGTAGGGAAATAACGCAAATAACAATGTAAATAATCAGAAACATGCAATTGACTTAAGTAAGCATTTTGAAATGTCGGTCGATAAGAAACGAAATTAATCAAACAAATAACCGGACATGCAAATTGGAATAGGCATAACTGTCGACATTAATATTCTGTAAATAACAATTTGTAACCCTTCTTTAAGCCCTGCAGGGGTTGGCGGTGTACGGAGGGGCTCGATACATTTAACTGTAGTAATCCCGAGCCACAATGGCGGATGACACCTGCTAAATGGGGGTTTAGCACGTGTCACATTGTCCGAATGTTTTCTATGCCATGGATTATGAGAGCGAGGGGATGGGTAGTGCGAGATCATAATTTTATTTCTAGATTTATATTGCGCAAAAAATGTTTAAGCTTAGTAGGAAGCTTTGGTTTTGGAATTCAAATAGTTAGCCTCTGAAAACAATAGTTGTTATATTCAAGTACGGTCGTGGCCCAGATAGAGTTGCAGAAATTATAGGTCTTTTTAAATTGTATTTTGGAAATTGACGTATACATTAGGTATAGGTATATGCTAATAGGACAAATAACATGTAGGTACATCATATAGGCAACGCGATAAATGTAATCTGTGCCTATTGTTCAAATGTTTACGTGAGCTTGTTTGCGAGCAAGTTTTTGATAAAATTGCGAAAAATTAAATCGTTAAAATTAGAAAAAAATGCTTACCATAGAATCCAGAGACAACAGAATCCATTGAACGACAAGCTTTAGAAATTAAATTTCCGAAAGATATTTTACTTACGAAATATTTACTATCTTACAATACAATACAATGTCGAATAGCATAGTGGTGATTTTAAAATTGAAATCTAATTTCCGGCACGTGACACGAAATAAGAAATTAAAGCATCAAATTCATGACTCGGTTCCCCTCCAATATCTCATTTGTTTTTATGGAGCGTGCAACCGCATCAACTGGACGTGTGAAATTGTTTTATGCCTTGGTACCAACATCCAGAGGGTCGCGTAAATTTTCCCTTCGGGACGGGTTTAGGATGACGCTTGCTTGACTCGTGTGATAAACGTTTAATAAGTCCCACCATCCATTGATTAATGTTGTAAACGCCTAATTTTAAATTTAACCAAGCTAGGAAGGAAAACGCTTTTTTCCCGGGACAGCGGTCGGACTCCCAAGTCTGTGGCGGACCTTGGGGGAAACCGGCGTAAGATGTGAGGAAACATGTGAGGGAATAAGTACGACCGCGAGTACGGGCCGCGGCGCCTGCGCAGCTGGGAGGTGCCGCGCTGGGCGCCGACACGGCCGCGGCCCCTCGCGCAGCCCCCGGACCCCAGGCCCGTGGCGGACCTGGACGGACGCTTCCTGCCCGGCGGCGTGCGGGCATGCGGTGTCATCTCGCGCCCCACTATGCGTGCAGTTCAATAGCAGTGTCGGTCGTGTTGCAGTACGACCGCGAGTACGCGCCGCGGCGCCTGCGCAACTGGGAGGTGCCGCGCTAGGCGCCGACGCGGCCGCGGCCCCTCGCGCAGCGCCCGGACCCCAGGCCCGTGGCGGACCTGGACGGACGCTTCCTGCCCGGCGGCGTGCGGGCATGCGGTGTCATCTCGCGCCCCACTATGCGTGCAGTTCAATAGCAGTGTCGGTCGTGTTGCAGTACGACCGCGAGTACGCGCCGCGGCGCCTGCGCAACTGGGAGGTGCCGCGCTGGGCGCCGACGCGGCCGCGGCCCCTCGCGCAGCGCCCGGACCCCAGGCCCGTGGCGGACCTGGACGGACGCTTCCTGCCCGGCGGCGTGCGGGCATGCGGTGTCATCTCGCGCCCCACTATGCGTGCAGTTCAATAGCAGTGTCGGTCGTGTTGCAGTACGACCGCGAGTACGCGCCGCGGCGCCTGCGCAACTGGGAGGTGCCGCGCTGGGCGCCGACGCGGTCGCGGCCCCTCGCGCAGCGCCCGGACCCCAAGCCCGTGGCGGACTTGGACGGACGCTTCCTGCCCGGCGTGCCGCGCGGCACCTCGGGACCCTTCGGCCACTACGTCGGCACGTGGGACATGCCCAAGGCGATCACGAGGAAAGTTGGTGAGCTGTGAACAAAGAGTTCTTGCATCGCGTGACCAAAATTCGATACATTTTGTTGAAGGTGATGTTTTTTTTAATTTTGGATGATGTTGATGATTCTCGAAAATCTCTAGCAGCAGTCCTTTCACATAATTTGCTTTCATTCTTTATTTACAGTTTACACCCCCTTGACTCTACATGGTATACAACTACCAGTAGTCCGAACCGTAAGGGAATCATTCGTGCTTCCCATATTTGTTACGAATATAGTATAACAGGTTGGTTGAAACAGGATTTAGAAGTGCTAAAGGGTGTACAAGGAAGGTCCTGGCATGGCACCTAGTTCCCATGTGGTGTGTTGGGCTAATACCATGACAGAAGGTGTGGTATCAGCCATCCATGTCCAGTCACATAAAAAAAAAAAGGTTTTTTCGCTGATTTGCATCACCGAAACCGTCCTTGCGAAACACCAGAAAATGTTCTGTGCATTCGTGGACTTAGAAAAAGCATAATATCGTGTGGTGAGGGATGAACTGTGGACGAGTCTGGCTTTGTATGGCGTGAGCAACCACCTTGTGCAAGCACTAAAGTCTCTCCATGTAGGTACACTCACCGTCTGGTTCACCATCTCTAGGGGTGTGAAACAGGGGTGTGTGATGTCACCTCGGTTCTTCAATGTGTTCATGGACAGATGTCTGACTAAGTTGAAAGACAGTTAATGGGGATTACGAATGGGCGAAATAATTATCAGATGCTTTCTGTATGCTGACGATGCTATCCTAATGGCTTCAATGACGGAGGAACTGCAGCTGATGGTATCTTCCATGAACGATGCGTGCAATGAACGATGTATGAAAATAAACGCAAGTAAGAAGAAAGTAATGATTTTCCAGCGAGACGAAACAGTGACTGGGTGTAATGTAAGTATAAATAATGAAAGATTAGAACAGGTGAATGAATTTGTATATGTATGAAGCATGTTTTCCCGCGATGGTAAGTGTGATAAGGACATTGAAAGAAGAGTGAGTGCTGGAAATCGAGTAAACGGCGCAATTAATGCCGTTATGAAAAGCCGGGTGATTACACCTACAGCTAAGATTCATAACTTTGTGCTGGTGCCTACACTTATGTATGGAAGCGAGACTTGGGTGTGGCAGATGAGGCACGAATGGAGAATAAATGCAGTAGAAATGGGTTCCTTGAGGAAAGTTTGCAGAGTTCATCTAACGGACACATTTCGAAAGGACTGGGTTAGAGAGCAATATGTCAACTGCCATGACAAGTGACTTGCCAATCTTCCGCTCCTAGCTGGAGCAGACAAATTTGTGGGCAGAGTTCAATATTTTTGTAGGACAGAAAATGAATGAACGACATAGCTTTGACTTTAGTCCGCAGTCTATAAACTTTGCTCTGTCCCACGCTGTACACACGGCTCTGATTCCTTTGAACAGCTAATCTATTCTTTAACCTACCGCCCAAATGTCTACCTTTACATCAAATTCAATTACATAGCTTGTCCCTGAACATAGGCTGTTACGCATTGGGGATCCGTTTCGAATACGCGCGTGGAAGAATACCAACCGCATTGGAAGGTTACGCCGGCTATTTATGGGCACCCAGCACGACAGTTTCGCTGGTGTCTTGTTGTGTCAGCTACGTCATTGATACGGTATTTGCATTACAACTGTGCCGGTTTAATATCATCGTAATCGCTCGAGAAAATATTTTAGGGAGAATATTTTTGTAACCGATCCAAAAAGGGGTTTTTAATTCGACTTGACTGGTACACATGTGGCATCGTTTCACATATAGCGTCCGATAATATGTTAGAACGGTTCCTATGTCAGCGTAGGCAGTTTGCTACTCAATCTTTTTACCGTTTATATTTTGTATTGTTTGTTTATTAGTATTTATAATTGAAATGACCATGATAATCTATTATCATAAAGCCCTAATTATTAAGTTGACATATTTAGCTTAGTTTTAATTATTTAGTAAATTTGACGATGGTATATGCCAGAAATTGTAAGCTGAATCTATGTTTGCCTGTATGCCCCAAAATAAGAAAAAATGACCTGTCTGAGTGTAGCTTGTCTACCAATTTGACAAAATGATATACAATACAATACAATACAGTGGTAAAAGGTACCACTATGAAATGAAACGGTGAAGGGAAAACATCTTGAGGAAACCCAACAGAGAGGCTATTTAGCAAATACACACGCTGCGGGGATTTGCCTTCCATGCCAGAGGTCATGCGTTCGATCTCCGCCAGTTCATTCACCATTTTATTTATATTTTAGAGCCTTTCGTCACGAATGCGAGCTATTCGGAATCCATGTAATACTGTAGGTCGCCTTCCCCTACTAGGTTGTAGGGTTAAACTCGGGTTGCCTCCATTGCATTTGTGTGGTTCCGTGCTTTCCATTAGTTCGCCGTAGCCGTGCATGTAGGGAAGGTCCTGGCATGGCACCTAGTTCCTTCGGGAGAGCGGTGTATTGGGCTGATATGATGACGGTGGGTGTGGGATTAGCCATCAATGTCCAGTTAAATAAAAACATTAATTATCAGGCTTATCAGGACCATCGATAGCTTGATTACTATCAGAATTTGAACAATTATGCAGACCTAGGGTTTCGTTTACAAAGGAGTTTATTTAAATGTTTAGCTGAAGAGTTGTCGAAGCAGCCGCCGGAGGGCCGGTTCGAGAGCTGGCTCCGACCGCGCACGCAGCGCTCCGGCGGCGGAGCGGGCGGGGTGGGAGTGCGCGGGGACGCCGCCGACTCCGCGGATGGACCCAAGGCCGCCCCCCAGTTCGCGGTGAGTCGGCCGGCAGACAACCGCGTTCGCGCCGCTATGTCCCCTTCATGAATAAGCGATTGTAACAGTTGCTGAGTTTCGTAGTGGAATGCGAATGTGAGTTGGTAAATAAACTTGCTGGGATACTGCGTTGCTGCCTGTACTGCATGATTTTCGCAAGCGACATTGGCGCATTTCGGTGCCTACTTTTTATAACAGATTTGTGCGGTTGTTTCCGGCAGGTAGTGAATATAATTTGGGCCCACTGCATTTCTTCCCGTGCATGTCGTAAGACGCGACTAAGGGCCGAATGCACGAAGGGACACAAAATCAACGTCAACGTATGATTAAACACGTCACTTTTATGGAAGTTACCTATGCAAGGGAGTTGAGTCCACTCCTTGCGGTTCACTTAAAGTGACATGTTTGAAGGTCCTGGCATGGCACCTAGTTCCCATGTGGTGTGTTAGGCTAATATCTGACGTTCAGTTTGATATTAGCCATCCATGTCCGGCAACCGGAGCTAAGAGTTTCATCGTTTCTGGTTTGGATTTCACGTAAAACTTTAGGTCCCTTTTCTTACTAGGTGGTAGGGTTAATACCGCCCATTAAGGGACCGTCATATTGTATGAACTTTGACAATTGATGACAATTGTCTGTGTTTTACATCCAGTTCAATGATGCCGCATTCATAAAGGGAAGGTTCTGGCATGGCACCTAATTATTTCGGGAATGTGGTGTATTAGGAAAATATCATAACGGTATTTGTGTGGTATTAGCCATCCATAACAGGTTCCATGAAAAAAAATTGAACATAAAAAACATCATTAGTACAAAAAGTCCATACAAATAATAAAATTTAAAATGAAAGATTTTTTACAATAAATCTAAAAAATTATTAGAGATTTACCTACCTAAATTAAGAAGCTATAAACTTTAAACTAGCATATTTTTTTTGTGTGGCCTGTAGCCTAGTGGTTAAATACTGCAGTTGCATGTTCGGAGACTCGTATCCTCGTGTGTATACACGTCTTTCTCTTAGAATATATTGAAATGTGCATTTACTTTTAGGATGGAGATTACTGCATGTTTCGGAACCCATGTAAAACTGCCGGTCCCCTTTCCTCCTTAGGATTTCATCACCTGTTGTTTTGTGCACCTCATGGTTATAAGCTTATCCAATTATCCTCTCATATTTTCAGCCAAAGCGATGTCCAGTTCACCGTTGCTGAGTCAGCACCAATAAGAATTCACTAAATTTTATGATAATAATTTGTTAATTTAATTTGCAAATAAAAAGTATTGGACGTTATTATTATTTGTTTTATTTTTTGCAACACTTATTTTTTCAATTCGGTTGTTGGTAATTCAATGACCATCTAGCTTAGATAGCAATGCACTTGGTACATGTCACAACAACCTACTGAACGGCTTGTAAAAATACAGCTCATAATAGCAGCATACTTTGTACATAATTTCTGGTTATAAATACAAATTATATAATTCAAATATTATTTTCATGTCTGCTCTGTAAAGGAGGACGAACCAGACAACAAAACTACGGGGGATCATTCAAGCCCTGCAGAGCCCCCTCAAGACACCGACAAGTTACCAGATTGGGAGGACGAGAAACGACCTGTAGACGCGCAAGGGAACGGACCCTACGTGCCAGGGTCCCTCACGCAGCCCGAACATCGGCATAAAACCTACGATCTCTTAGTCAAGGAAGCATTTGAGCAGATACACGGGCCGCAAGAGAGCGACCGGGACAAATTCTGGCGCAAAGTCGCCGAGAGCGCCCACACTAGACAGGAATCGGAACCGGCCGAGACCAAAGACGACCTCTCCGATGATAATATGCGAGATCAGCACCCGAGGAACAGGATTCAGCGACAGGACCCCATTCCAAAGCTCCCCAGCGTTCAAGGTGGCTACTACCATGCGCGTAAAATGCACATGGACTTTCTAGAGCACCAGCCGCTCCCGGATACACTCGGATACCGTAACCTAACGCAGGTCGGCCAGCATCGAGACTCGGACGTAATCGTCAAGCCCTACGCAGTCGCCTGGAAGGGCTACGGAGCTTCCGGACCGACATCCTGCACAAAGATGCGAGTCCACCGACCGAAAACTTGCGATGCCAAGCAGGCCGCAGATAAAGAAAACGTTAAAACTAGACCAGCGACTTCGTTGTTAGAAAACAAAAAACCTATGTCCCGAATGGATCTTGCGATATGCTGGGACTACAGGCCGCAGGATCCCACTCAAGAACCGAAGCCGCCGAAACACATCGACGGGTCCAACGGATCAAAGGCGCCCGCCGTCTTCACGATGGTTCACACACCCAAGCAGGAGGATCACCCTCCGATCTCCGCTCACCCTAACCCGATCTTCACACAGAACAGTGCCCCTGAAGACATGGGCCCGCATCAGGTACCCTATTTCGAAAAGGATATGTCCAAGAATAGGAGGAAAGATTCTTGTGAGGTGCAGAATTGCCCACAGCATACTCAGCCCGGAAGAGAGCATGGAGGGCACGCAGAGTCCCATAGCAGGAGGAGCTCTTCTCATTCCGGGAGTTCACGCAAGTCCAAGCAGTGTGACGGAATACATGGGTGCGGTACTCCAAGCGAGGACTCTCAAAGTAAAAAGCCTAACGGAATACAGAACAAACTAAAACCGATAAAAGAAGCGTGGAGTGGAAAACAAGAAGTCGATGGAGAAATGGTCAAAAAAGGCGAAAGGAGAAATTCTTTAGAAAACCACGAAAAGCGAAATAGCTTGGATTCCTATGATAAAACTTCTCTGGCGCAAGGAAAGCTTCACCAGAGTTCGCCCAACATCTCAAACGCGTCGAGAACTTCTAAGGAAGGTAACAATAAAGGCCGGCATAAAAATTGCCAGTCGTGCAATGGCAACCAACTGCCCACCGTTGCAGCGAAGCCCAAGAATGATTACAAGTTCGCATTCAAAGCAGGAAACCCGAATTCAGTCCAGAGTTCAAGCAGCAGTGGCTCGGGAGAATCTAAGGCATTGAAGATTCCTAAGATGCGTGACCCTTACGCGAAGAAGTCATACTCCATCCCCACGCTCGCACCGCCATTTTGCATCTGGCGGGACACCAGCAACAGCGGTTACCCAGAGCACTGGCGGCTAGCCAGCGTCTACCAACACACTTACAAGCCGCTCGACCAGAGAAGAAAACCTCTCATTGCGAGCGTTTTCCAGTAGACTTGTGCCTCCTCCAGTGCCTTTCCTCATTATCTACAACTTGGGAGTTTTAAAACGCAGTTTAAACAAGCTCGGTAGCTCTGCAATAATCCGCAAATCCGTTGGTATGGAGCCTCGCTGAGCGTAATATGGCAAAGTGAGGTGGATTTGGCTTTTCTGAACACCTTTGGTCTCTCGGCACTGCGACCCATGCCGATTTTTCGTAAAAAAAGACTGTCTTAGCACCTTGTCTACTTGCACACAAAATGTTGTCCACTACTCAAGTACACCGATGTCCATTGTGGTAAACGAAACGTCAAGTGAAAGAAGAAATCGTTCAGCCAACATGAAATCTAAAACATACATATGAGACTACAGAGTTTTTTTAAAGTGCTTGTTTGCATTGATAAATGACGCGATAGTAAAAAACCAAAGTGTTGAAGGAAAGACGTTGTCAATAGTCCCTACCAGCGAGGATAAAAGGACGAGAGCAGAATCCGAAACTCGTTGGTATGGGGGCGGCGTAGCCACTTTTACATTCAAAATCCAGTGAACAGTGAGTTCGGTTACGAATTCCCTAACTACTGATTTTCTCGAGTACCACTGACACGTAAGACAACAACAAGATCACAAGATGCTATTTAGTACAACGAGCATTCGATGTTGCGCATCCCGAGTGAGTATTTGAACTAACTACAGTTAGACGTATTGGACTAACTCGTGGCCACGCTGCCGCCATGCGAATGAGTTTCGATCATTCTTCTTGTCCATCCATCCTCGCTGGTCCCTACTTAAACTTACTAATTCAAAATATTCGAAAGTGAGATGTGAAATAAAAGTGTTCGTATATTAATAATATTGGTCGATTATATTAGGAATGCAATTTCCAAATGTGTGGAGTTTGCACATGGTCTATGCTAGTTGATTTTTAGTTATAGCAATTGGTTTATGAAACTCAAGTGATTAAAGTGAGTTGTCAGAAAGCAGGAAGGAATTAATTGGTTGGTTTCTTAAGGTGGCCCAACCCGGCGGCCTCAACTCATTTGCGAGCACGGTACAAAACCGTGCTGTTGCGCTCTGGGACCTTCTCTGTTTCTAAGAATAAGACAGGCTCCGTGATGAGGAAGATGCAACCTGTCCACAAAAAAGACAATGTGTATAGTGTATGATTTGGTAAGATTTACGAAAATTTTAATTTTAAAACGACTTATACCTAAAAGTAAACCACGACCACTGTAGTCAAAAATCTAACAAAAACCAAATAGATTATAAATCTTGATTAAATAAGCTATGTCTGATGACTAATCTCTTTAAGATGTTCTTACTTTATCATTGCGTAATCCACCTACGAAGTTATTGTATAAAACGCGCGAAAAATCCGAACTTTCGGACGTCATAACTTGGAAACCAAACACAATTTTACAATGCCAATTGTCATCAGACATCTACTTCAATCAAATAAAGCTTATTTGATCAACATTTTGGATCTCTGACAAGAAATATAGGTGTGATCTTCTTTCCCTTTTTGTATGGGGAGATGAGCGGGTTGGGCCACCTTAAGGCATGAGTTTGTAAATCATGCATGGCAATGTTATATTTGGTTTGCCAAAATGATACTTTAAAATAATTAAATGAGGCTCTCCAAAATTGTAAGAAAATCTTCAGCACACAGAACCGCAGGTTTTTAAAAATATGGGTTACTAATAATTATTTAAGATAAACGCAAATCTTGAAAATCATTTATCTGATGTAAGGAATACTTTGGTCAAACAACCATTATAATGATAAAATTCGAAATGATGTTACATATAATACGAATCTCCTGGAATAATAAATAAGCAAACAATATCTTTTACATCTTTTTATTCATATTTTTACAGGCAAAACTTTGGCAATGTTCCGAATTGTGTTAACAGCGATCACGAACATATTCGTGCAAACACCTGGTCCGAATCAGTATTCGCGAATACTGTAATATTTACCATCATAAATCGGACCGCTTGTGAGCATGCTAACAGTGCTCGCAATAAAACCTTAAACCATTGTCTGAATTTCTGAAGTGTCTACAACAAAAAAAGAGTATTTGATGTTCAACAATGAGCAATTTGCAAGCATTCAGGTACTAAGCATTCGATGACGTCATTGTTACGTCGTACCTCACAATCTTGCATTTCTGAGCACTGTCAGTGTGTTTCGGACCAACTGCACTCGTCAGCATTTAAGCGCAAATTCGGACCATAGCCTATCTAAGTACATTTTATGATGAAGGTGAAGGTTCAAGCAGAAAAAATCTCTAGGCTCCTGCAGTTGTGGTCTTTTACTAAAGTAAGGTCACTGCCAGTCATGTACAATAGGTTTGCCTTCATTTTGGCACTTATGTTTTCCTTTTATTATATTTCATACTACAGATGCTCTTGGTCTGCAGAAGGCTATTCTTTAAAAGGAACACTCTTTCTCTGACTGGCCAATTAGATTAAACGCGGCACAATGTAAGAGCAGTCTCTAATAAGATGGTAACATACGTATCTATGTTTACCAAGAAGGTACTCTTAATTTATGATCTCCAAGTTCTTGGTTCTATAGTAGAACAAATCCTATTGGCCACCAGGTGATGTGAGTCACAATCACGCGTGATAATGCACAGAATCACGCACCGATGGACGCCGCTTATCATGGAGAGTCTGCAGTTCAAAGGCGCCGTTTACGGCAAAAGCCTCCCGTACTCCATAAAGAAAGTGCTCTTGCGAATGGTCTCCCACGCCTTGCTGCAGTAATGGAACCAGCCCTTCTCCGACAAGTTGGCCACGTTGCTGATTTGGTGGCGACTCACGCCGTGCACCAGCCATCGCAGACGCGACGCCATCTCCTCAAACGGCGGGTGGCCTCGGTAAATGTCCATGTTGTCTGGAATTGAGAATGTTTAGCACTAATGAATAGAAAAATCTAATGGATCTACAGTGGTTTGGTCTGGAGGGCAATCAGCTTGATTGGTGAAGTTGGCAAGTTTACTCATTAATTCTGTGGGAGATGAGCTGGTAACCCCCCAGACATTTGTCGTCTACAGAAAAATTAACAGCTCGTGGTCTAGGGGCTAGAGGAGTGGCCTTTTATGCGAGAGGTCTGGGTTTAATTCGATGCCCCTATCCATGCACCACTTTCTTTCACTTTCTGATCTGGATAAATGCATTTAGTTACGAATGTGTTCTATGCTTCGGAACTATGTGACCCCTTCCTCTACTAGGTGGTAGGGTTAAGCCCACCTGGGTTGGTACCCCGCCGCACTGGATGAAACTATGGTTGAGCAGCAATGAAACATTGTCCGTGTTTTTCATCCAGTTCAATGAAGCCGTGCTCATAAAGGGAAGGTCCTGGCATGGGACCTAATTCCTTCGGGAATGTGGCGTATTGGGCTAACATCATAAGGGTAGTTTTGCGGTGTTAGACATCCATGTCAGGTTCCATAAAAAAAAATTAGGGGCCAACGACCGCTTCGACCAGTATGGTAGAGTTCATTGACCATCCTGCGGTTGTGCCCGTCATTTGTAAATATCTATATTTTTCAGTAAAATAAAATTAAAAAAAAGCCTATATTTTCCAAGGTATATTAAAAAAATTAAAACATACAGATGCAGATTTTGACAATATATTTTAAAATCCAAAACTTCAAAACCTAGTAAAGCATTAAGTGCATGTAACCCATAGTACGGGGAATTGATAGGGTAACGACTGTCTTGGGACATGTTAAAAAAACTAACCTAGAAGATTACATATTTTTTTAACTGAGCTAATGTTACAATATAAACTAGTTGATAGCAAAATTAAATTTTACTCATTTGGACATAATGCTTTCAAATTTCTTCTCTTCTTCTTCAGCCTTTTGCTGTCTGCTGCTGGACATAGGCCTCCTACTGACTTCTAAAAATATACTTAAATTTAAATTTACTACACTGATAATATGTATGCGTACGTATTGTCTTTCACTATAATGCATTACAGACTAGAATGCGTGTTCACTTTACCGCCCCAAACCCGCATTATAGCGAGTTGTCCATACCATTATATAAAGAGGAAAGGTTTGATTGTTTGTGTATTTGAACTGAATAGGCTCCAAAACTACTGAACCGATTTAAAAAATATTTCACCGTTAGAAAGCTACAGTCTATCAGAGTAACATAGGCTATATTTTATTTAAAAAAAATTAGGGATCCTTACCAAAACTCCGATAACGTAACCCAAGTTGGAAAAAATTTCCAAGAATGTTCCTTAAATCGCGAGCGCTGCGAAAAGTATTCGCGACAGCATACATCTAACTATTATAGTTATGTCACAATAAGTGTGCATTTATTTTAAAAGAAAAATTTACATACCGCCGCTAGAAAAGGCTCTTCGAAAATAAATAAATTATTATTTAAGACTGCATCATTACCTTTATATTATTTTTTGAATTATTCGATTCGGACATTCCATTCGAAAGATATCACGAGTTTAAAAATTAGAAAAAACTCCGCTCTGCTAGCTATGCGTTTTAGAGTTTGTAGGCGTCACTCAGGGGTACGGGAGGGGAGTCAAGGCCACAAAATAAACTAGCCGCAGGGCTAATTCCCGCTGAAATTATTTCCAGGTTTTTTTTATATTTCAAATATTTCAATGTAGGTATATGCTCTTTTTTTAGGAACTCTACGTAAAAAGGGTTTATTTGTGTATCATTGTGTCAAAATAATATTTTTTTAAATTATATTATGCCCGTGCAAAGCCGGGACGGGCTGCTAGTACTGTGTAATTGCAAAAATTGTTTGGTTACCAAGCAATTTCAACCTTGGCGAGGCGGTGCAGGAACATTTTGAATCAGGTTTGTGGGTAAGCGAAAACGCCAAAGAAACTGTCATCCTGCTAGCTAAAACAACATCTTGTTGAAACTTTTAGAGTTGCCGACAGGCGTTAAGATGCTAGGGCCGCAGTATGATGTAATGGCCATTTCTATTGGAGGGTACTCACCGTAGTCTTCATACAGTTCTGGCAAAAGGAACAGATTAAGAGGGGGCCCGCACGAATCTACAGAGAGGCCGGCACCCACAGAATCGATATTAGGGCCATTTCTGTTTGTGTCACTGTACAGGTACATCCCGGAGTTTAGCTGCAGCTTCGAGTTTTCAAACACCTTTCTGGAAAATCACATAATTATTTTAAGCCTGGTGATTTCGATTTAAGGTGGCCCAACCCGCTCGTCTCCCCATACAAAAGGGGAAAGAAGATCACGCCCATATTTCTTGTCAGAGATCCAAAATTTTGCTCAAAATAGCTTCATTTGATCGAACTAGATGTCTGATGACCATTGACATTGTAAAAGAGTGTTTGGTTTCTAAGTTATAAGGTCCGAAAGTTCGAATTTTTCGCGCGTTTTATACAATAACTTTGGAGGTGGATTACGCAATGATAAAGTAAGAACATCGTAAAAAGATTAGTCATCAGACATAGCTTATTTAATCAAGATTTATGGTCTATTTGGTTTTTGTTAGATTTTTGACTACAGCGGTCGTGGTTTACTTTTAGCTATAAGTCGTTTTGAAATTAAAATTTTCGTAAACCTTACCAAATCATACACTATGCACATTGTCTTTTTTGTGGACATGTTGCATCTTCCTCATCACGGAGCCTGTCTTATTCTTTGAAACAGAGAAGGTCCCAGAGCGCAACAGCACGATTTTGTACCGTGCCCGCGAATGAGTTGGGCCCGCCGGGTTGGGCCACCTTAAGAACGGCCCGTAAGCTATGCTCCCCATACAAATGTAGTTTACTAATCATTTGGAAACCGCTATTCCAATTGAATTGTTATTCAATATATAATATCAGGTAACAAATATCTGTGTCTGCATGCTTTTGTTTTTTTGAAAAATCCAAACCGAATGAAATGAAAGCAAAAAGAAAATCTTCATACGAATTTTGTTTTCTCTGCGGTTTGACCCAGAATACATTTACCGAAAAAACAAAGGCATGCAGACACAGATATTTGTAGCCTTATATTAGATACCAAATATGTTGGAATAGTGGTTTTCAAATTATTAGTAAACTACGTTTGTATGGGAGGCGAAATTTTCTGATGCTTACGGGCCGACCTTAAGAGGAAAGTATAGATAGTGCGCACAAAATCGTGCTACACCGGCGAGTGAGAAACGCCTGCTTCAATCATAATAATAATATTCTTTATTGTTTCCATACACATGGTACATACAAGGGCTGGAACATATCCTTACTTGGACAAAATAATTTGGCCTGCTGGTAAATCCTACCAAATCACAAGCCATAATAATAGGTAGCCCTAGACTTCTGTCGAAGGTTGATTACAGCACATTGCCAGCAGTGATCTACAATGGAGTTGTCATACCATACTCCAAAACAGTCAAGAATTTAGGAATTTTCATTGACGAAACTTTATCGTGGGTGCCCCAGGTAAACGAGGTCAGCAGAAAAATCTTTGCCGCCGCCCACTCCTTAAAGCGCTTGCAGAATTTCCTCCCAGTCCGAACCAAAATTACTTTGGTGCAAACTCTCCTCTTTCCGATTTTGGACTACGCAGATGTTTGCTACTTGGATATAACTGAAGTTCTCTTAGACAAGCTGGATCGTTTGCAGAATCTCTGCATTCGCTTCATATATGGTCTGCGTAAATATGACCATGTATCGCAGTACCGTCGAGAGCTTAAATGGCTACCCATCCGTTTCCGAAGGAACTGTCATTTACTCATTCTTTTTTACGGAATTCTAAAAAACCCTTAGTCTCCTGAATATCTTCGTTCCCGGTTTGTGCACCTCTCTTCACATGGTCTCCCTTTGCGATCTAGCAATGACAGTATCCTTGCAATTCCTCGCCATACGACGTGTTTTTTCTCTAACTCCTTTACTGTGCATGCCGCACGTCTGTGGAACTCGTTGCCGATCACAGTCCGCTCCTGTCAAACTACCAGCTCTTTCAAACTTAAAGTCAAGGAATTTTACTTAAATGAAATGTAAAGATGATAAAATGTTCTCACTGTATAATAGGTCGGGGAAAAAGTCTTTTCGCATTATAGTATGTATGAACTTGTAATAAAATCTCTTTGGCTATACTATTTGTATCTGGCTGGTTTTGGTATCATTGAAAGTTTAAATTTTAAAGATCATAATTCCAAATTCAAATTAGGAAAATGTGTGATTCTCATTTGTTTTTCGTACTCTCAAAATGAGTGAATCTAATGAAGAAATTCGATACATTTTAAAATTTTACTACAAAAAAGGTAAAAATGCAACGCAAGCCGCGAAAAAAATTTGCGATGTTTATGGACCTAGTGCAGTGTCTGTGAGAGTAGCACAAATTTGGTTTAAGCGTTTTCAATCCGGAAATTTTGATGTCAAAGATGCACGTCGCTCTGGTCGCTCTATTACGGATAAAATGGATGCCATTTTTGAAAAAGTGGAGCAAGATCGGCATATCAGTAGTTACGACGTAGCTGAAGAACTAGGAATTGACCACAAAATAGTTTTGGCGCATTTGAAAAAAACTGGGTACACAAAAAAGCTCGATATTTGGGTACCTCACGAGCTCACTGAAAGAAACCTAATGAACCGTGTACTCATTTGTGATTCTTTATTACGACGTAATGAAACCGAACCATTTTTGAAGAAGCTGATAACTGGTGATGAAAAGTGGATCACGTACGACAAGAACGTGCGAAAAAGGTCGTGGTCAAAGGCCGGTCAAGTTTCACAGACTGTGGCGAAACCCGGGTTAACTCGCAACAAGGTGATGCTGTGTGTGTGTGGTGGGATTGGAAGGGCATTATTCATTATGAGCTGTTACCACCAGGCAGGACCATCGATTCTGAACTCTACTGCGAACAACTGATGAGATTAAAGCAAGAAGTTGAGAGAAAGCGGCCGGAATTAATCAACAGAAGGGGTGTGGTTTTTCATCATGATAACGCTAGACCTCACACATCTTTAGCCACTCAGCAAAAACTAAGAGAGTTTGGCTGGGAGGTGTTAATGCATCCGCCGTATAGTCCTGACCTTGCACCTTCAGATTTCCACCTGTTTAGGTCTCTTCAGAATTCTTTAGGCAGTGTCAGGTTAACATCACGAGAGGACTGCCAAAACCACTTGTCGCGGTATATTGATCAGAAGTCCCAATATTTCTATAGCAATGGGATCATGTCCCTACCTACAAGATGGCAAAAAGTTATCGAACGAAATGGTACCTACATACTTTAGTTAAATGTAAATAAACCATATTAAAAAATGTTTTGAATTTTCTTAAAAAATGCGAAGAAACTTTTTCCCCAACCTAATATATATATTTAATTTTATTATCCTTCTAATAGTACTGATTTTAGAATCAATGGTAATAGGTATTATAGGTTTTTTTTTATCCTGGTTTGTGGATATAATAATATGTATTAGTGTATTGTATCATATATATTAGTATATTCAATCATATGTATAAATATGTATATATTATGGTATATGTATGTTTATGGAGTTATTTTTTTTTTCTTTTATTCAAATTCTGGTGTGTCACCTACCTACAGATATTTCTATTGCCTTTCCTCATCACCCCAAGGGTTGACTGGAAAATCACTCTTAGTGATAAGTCCGCCTTTGTGCAGTATTGTTGTTTTGCTGTATGTTTTCTTTCTCCTATTTTTGTTTATGCACAATAAAGAATTTATTCATTTATTCATTCAAGGGCGGACTTATTGGCTAATGTCAATCTCTTCCAATCAACCCGATAATGGGACAAAAATATACAGGTGGCAACAAAAAAAGTAACCTAAGAATAGATGTTGTGCACTATTTATTAATGATTAAAAAAATCAAAAAAAGTTACAGACAAAATTAATAACTATGGACATAAGTATGTCAGTTCGAAGTTTGATACTCGGAAAACAAAAACGTGTGGACTAGGGCACCTGTAGAGATCCTGCACGCTCCTCACGCTTTCGGGTCGGAAGTCCTCCAGCGTGCAGCGGTTGTGGAGCAGCAGCAAGTGCGGCAGCTGCTCGCCGCCGCCTCCGCCCCCCTCCGCCGCCTCGCCCGACGAGCTCCACGCGGACAAGGATGGCAGCAACATCTCCGAACTTCCGATCAATCTGGAAATTGAGCGCTTTTATTAACCGCCATTGGTGGTTATTCATTTATTTTCCTCCATTAGATGTAAAAACACTTTTGGATTCGTCATTTTCAGGGGTCCGTACCCAAAGGGTGCCAAAAAACCTTATTACTAAGCCTCCGCTGTCCGTCCGTCCATCCGTCCGTCCGTCCGTCCATCCATCCGTCAGTCCATCGAAGGGCTGTATCTCATGACCGTAGTAGATAGCTGAAATTTTCACAAAGTTGATAATTTATGTTGCCGCTATAATGACATTTAATGAAATTTAAAAAAGAAACGTGATATCTTTGGGTCGAATTGTTGGGACCTTGGGATGGTTCGATTATCACGACGAAGAAGAACCGACAAGAAAATTCCTCGGGAGCTAAAAATAAGAATATTACATTATCCTTTTAAATGCTACCACCTACAGAATAATTAGGAGTGCAATCTCAACAATAAAGATATTATGCATAAGATATTCCTGCATGAGATTAGGCTGCGAACGTGTTTTCCCTTCCCATACAATTTGGTCTGTGACTTTAATGAAACACATTGCCTGAGCGACATTAGAAAGCATTTTAAACACACAAAGTAATTAAATATAAGTAGCTATTAGATTCCAAAAGCAAACTTCTACAACCTCAAGCAAACATGTTTTATAAACAAACATAAATACAAACTTTAAATTCACGAACTTTACCTACTATACTTTTTCTGTTACCTATATTTGGCTCATTTTATGTACTGACTTATGTAGAACAAGATAGATTATATGTATTTAAAATATGTTAAATTTAGGAAAACCTATTGTTGGCCTTAGCATAAGCTAACTATAATTTCACTGTTGGTTTTCTAAATTAATAAATATAGATATAGCGCTCTGGTCGCTGCCTTATATTCTTCATACTTTTGGCTATAATTTTTGGCATTGTTACTAAAAGGTAATGCAATGTTCACCTCAAAAAGTTATAATCCGTGAACCAGTCCTGAACAACAATAAGGACATGACACACAGCCATGAGATAGGAAGCGATCTGGAGGCAGTCTACTGTAGCGACAGTGCTGCTGCGAACTGTCACTGGCGTAGCACCTGCTACTGAGCCCTCCTCGAGTGCCGATGGCGAGAACAGAGCCTGGCTGTCCAGTAGCACCACACGGTCATTCGTTATGAACATGTCCACACCTGTAATGATGTTGGGATAGGTTGAAAAATGAAAATAAAAAAAAGCCATTTAATACCCAAAACCTCACATACACTCACATTTGCTGCACACAAACCTTAATTTGAACATGCTGATGTTGATATTCTATCAGTCTGTTGAGAGTGAGAATTTGACCCAAAATTCTACGATCTGAGCATATGTTTTGAGCAGGGCTGAAAACTTGATTGTGAATAACAAGATTTAGAAGTGCTTAGAACTAGAATTTGGACTTTTTAACTCCATCCCTTTTACAATCTGTCACAAAATAGGATGTTCAAAAAAGTTTTCGGCTTTGACTTTTGAGAATCAGCATGTTCAAATTTAGGCATGAAGTTGAGGCTATGCAAGATGGGTTCGATCCCCGCGTTCATGCACCAATTTCTTTCTCCTTCTAACTATGATAAGTGCATTAAGTCACGAATCCAAGCTGCTCCATGGTTCGGAATCCATGTAAAACCTTAAGTACATTTCCTCTACGAGGTGAAAGGGTTGACCCCTCCTAAGCTGGCACCATCGCGTGGATTAAAGGTGGTCGAAGCAGCAATGACAAATTGTCAATTTTCCATCCAGTTCAAAGTAGCCTTGATCATAGAGGAAAGTTTCTGGTGTGGCACTTAATTCCTTCGGGAATGCGGTGTGTTGGGCTAATATCACGACTGTGGACTAATACCACGATAACATAAACAAAATCAATTGAGTAGGTAAGAGTAACTAACCCTTAGTGCAGTGTTGAGCCCTCTCAATTTGATCAACATCCTGCATTTTGAACTTGAAATATGTGTCCACAGCCTCTTCAACCCTCTCAGCTTCATTAAACTCAGTGAAATTAAGACCCTCTAGCTGGTCTTCGAGGGAAGTTGGCTCTTCGTCGTACGTCAATGAAGAGACGAGTTCGTGTGAGGACAAGATTCTGCTGCAGAGGTCATCCGAAGGCTTGTCGTGGGCTAAAAGATTTAATATCATAGACTTGCCGACACCCTGGCAACCTGGAATTCAGATATCCTTATTATCGGATCTGTAACATAACAAATCTATGTATCTATATTCTATGAACGTATGTAAACTAGTTTGTAAGTATCAATGGAAAAAAATACAAACCTGGCAAAGTTTCTTGTTGTTTCTTCTTCGCTAGAAGAAATCGAACCAGCAAAAAAGAAAAAAATGGACGGATCCGAGTGTATAACTTACATTCAATAGATGAAATCAAGAAATAAAGTTTCATCTGTAACATGACATACCCAAAATGCCGACTATAAGGTAATTTGAGTTGGCGTCATGAAGAAAGTCTCCAGCTGCTGGATTGAACTCCAATTTATCATCAAGCAGCTTTACCGTCTCCATCATCGGTGGAATCGGCGCGCACACCTTCTGTTCTGCAATGGAAGCGATCTTGAAGAATAAGAATACGGCAAGAAAATATGATCAGAATTAATGAAATTGACAAAATCCTTTTTAGGGTTTTGTACCCAAAGGGTGAAAACGGAACCCTATTACTAAGCCTCCGCTGTCTGTCTGTCCATCCGACCGTCCGTTTGTCACAGGGCTGTATCTCATGAACCGTAATAGGTATGCAGCTGAAATTTTCACAGAGTGTGTATTTATTTTGCCGCTATAACAACAAATAGGTAAAATAATTAAATAATTAAAATTAAAAGTTAAATCTTGTACGATGGTACGGAATCCTTCGTGTGCGAGTCCGACTCACACTTGGCCGGTTTTTTAATTACATTATCATTTGAGACACAATGTGGTAGTTGCCTGCCTATCATCCGCTTGCAAACCCTCGCCATCTGCAAGGGGAGCGGATTTATGAGTGAATCAATTTTAAGCTCAGATTGACCTCTTCGGCAGACATTATGGAATGTCTCCATTTGCCGGTCTACATCAGCCAGTCTGGTGGTTGGCAGTGTCCAATTGATAAGTGTCGTCGGCTACCATTAATTAATCAACAGCAGTTGAATTAAGCACCCTGTGGGTCCTTCATAAAACCATATTCCGAGTCTGAGACCATTTTACTTTCACATCCGAAATTTAAATGTACATGCGAAAATGCGTAAGAAAGGTAAAACTTAGGTTACCTTCGCTAATTACTCAAGTTGGTACGGTTAAGCCTGCCCAATATTGTGCAGGGATGTACCAAATTGGATGGAGACATTACACCCAGTTCCTACAGGATTGCGGTGTGATGGCTAACAGCATGACAGTGGGTGTGATATTGACCACATAGATGGTTGTCATTACATGGCAAGTAAAATGTGAGTAGCGATTGAATACAAAATATTGTTTGTGATTTTATTTGTTTCAACACTTTTAGTAAACCATAGGCGTATACTGTACCTAACAGCTTTCTCTCCTTATTTTCATTATGTGCTATCTTGCTAGGCGTGACTGCTGGCTCGCAGTCTGAACTCGGCTGCGGCTTGGGACTCTGCGGTCGATGCTCCTCTTTCGGAGTGGAAGGTTCTCGGGGCTTAAGCAAAATCGTCGGTTGTTTCTCTTTCTCCAACACCTTCTCCTTTTCAGGCTCCTTAGGAGGTTCTCGGTCGGATTTTAGTATGAACGGTCTCCTCGGTGTCACGACGTCCTGTAAAGTAAATGGAAAACAACTGCATAACTATCACACATCTCATCTGACCAACCTTCACAGGAGATACATCTTACGGTGTTTTACACCTGTACAATCTATATACAAATGATGTTGCCTCGGACAATGATCATGCATTAATAACATTAATAGCTCATGATGACCAATAGTTGTGGCTTCTAAAAGTCGCGGAACGACGATTAATCAATGATCAAACAAGTTGAACGATGTTGGTTGAACCGATATTCAATCGTCATTGCTGGTTGCTCTGCATTACTTTCTTTAACAAATTTAGCACTGGCACCAATTCCCGGTGACATCATTACCAAACGGACAGTATATGTAGTTTGGTTGTAAATATAGAAAAAAATGCTTTTAGAGGATTTATATAACATTAGCTTCAAGTTATTATTCAATGAATCTGCGTGAACCGATTGTGATACAGCTCTTTCGAGGTTGCAGTAATGGGAAGGATGAACATATTTTGTAGCCACGCTTCTTAAAACTCTCCCAGCGTTATAAGAAGCATTCAGAATTTTAACAGCAGTATTCAGAGTGGGCGGACTAACTTTAATGCGCCGGACTAAACCGATTTTGGATGGTATGTCCGGTACTAATATCTTACTTAGTGTGACAGGTTCTCTCTGAATACGACTGTAAATATTTCAATGGCTGCACGAAATATTTGCCTGAGATTTTTTCTATAGAAGCATGCAATTTTTTGTACATATATATAACAATTAATGTACTTGATGGGACACCGATTAGGGGCTGTAGGGCACGACACCCAGTTTCTATAAACATTGGATTTTAATTCTTATCGAATAAATTCAAGAGATGTTTCAAAAAAGCCTGACGGACGTAAACATGAAAGACGGCTCGCACCGGGCGACTTGCACGGTAATAAAATTATGTACTCACTTTGAAGGGTAGAAACTTTTTCTTTTTATCAGCCATTTTTTAGAAATGTTAAGTAATAAATCAACGAAAAGACTATAACATATTTACATACTCTCAACCAACTCTCAACCCTTCTTTATAACCACAGAATATAAATCTTAATAATGACACCTCTCAAAGTTCTCATTGACCGATGTCATTATTAAGAACCACAGAATATAAATCTTAATAATGACATCGGTCAATGAGAACATTTATATTCTGTGGTCATCGCATTGCGTTTCAAACAGTAGCAGAAGTGCAGCTATCTTTCCAAACCTTTCAGTCGTATTCAGAGTGACGCGATTAATGGCGTTTTTACTGATCTCGGACTGATACTTAATTCAAGATCAATGCAAGATTAATCTCGAACTACTTAAATTGCGGTTTAGCATTTCATATGGCAATTTTGAATATTTGCTGCTTTGTTTATGCTTTCCTGCACACTATGTGAGCTTTAAACCTACAACTCACTAGGCGCAATACCCGCGAATACTATGTTTTGCTGGTTCAGGTCCAGCATTGTGTACTGCTTCTTTTTTCAAAATAATAATGAGAGCGCGCCAAATTTTGGTGAAACGGCAATTTGTTTCACTGTTTTTAAGTGGGCTTAAAGAGCTGGAACGAATTTGACTTTAATAATAAATTAATACAAGTGCACATGATAAGATAACTACAGATAAACACGCCAAATAACAACTCGATGACAGACAACTTACACAAGTCTCATATCCATAGCTTATCCGGGTTCTGATCTATAATTGTCGGGATAGCTCAGTTGGTTTAGAGCAGTGGACATGTAATCCAAAGGTCGCAGGTTCATGTCCTGCTTGCGACGAATGTCACGACCAATACTTTTTCAGATTTTTTTCAAAATCCGATTACTCAAATTAAAAACTCTTTTTTGTCGAAGAAACTTCAGACAAGAGTTTGAGGTTATTTTGTTACCACGCTCACAATCGGTCCGATTTGATATCGCAAATATTGCAGTATTCGCGAATACTGATGCGGACCAGGTGTTTCCACGAATGTATTTGTGAGCACTGTCAACCCAATTCGGACCAAGGGGCGTCCCTTATGCCAAAATGACGTTCACGTGGTGAATATGAGCAATTCGGAACGGTCGCGTAGCGTACGCGTACATTGCTGCAATCTCTGCAATTTACGCATTTCGGAACGGGGGGTTTTATGTTCTGTGGAAATAACCAAAGAATTGGAAAAAATTGCTGCGCGAAATAGCTCAAAAATCTTAAATAAATGCTTTGAACAGGTGGAGGAAGGAAACTGAGCAAACGAAACGTTTTCGTTTGCCACGACCGTGTTAGATCGGAGTGAACAATCGTAAAGACTAGACAGTGTAATATATCTTTTGTAAAGACAGTACAGTAAAGTGTATTCTGTGGAAAAGAAGTTAATTGTTCAGTCACTGACCATACAGCGATTTTAGGAGTAAACTGTGAAACGGGGTTGAACCAGGCTTATGATGTCGCAGTTTTGGGCATGGAGCGTAGTAGCGCTCACTTTGAGTGCGGCGCCTTACATCGCCTCAGATGAGGCAGATTCCTGTACGCCTGTACCTGACTCACCTTCCTGCTCGTGTGTCTTTCCCAACGGAACCGGTTTCGACCTAAAGCCTGCAAGCCCGGCCTTCAGCTCGGTGAAATCTTTTACCGCGGATGGCCTCAATTATCAAATGAAAGAGTTTTCTTTCCACCCTTGCACAGACCAAGCCATCCCTCAGCCGCAAAACAAAACAATTCAGAACTCTTGTGAGAAACCAGTTGCAGTAAGTTTGTATTTAATATAATATGTCTTATTTATTTACTAGCGATGCGGCCTAGCTTCGCACAGGTGCAAGTAATGTCGCAAATAACAAAACAAGATCGCGAAGATGCATCGGATGCCATGTAATTTAAATGAGGCGTGTTCCGATCGTGCGAAAAAGTGTGCAAAAATGGTAAAGTACACCAAGAAATAGAAACTCTGTACCTATTTGTTTGGTGCGGGGCGTCAGAAGTGGGAACAAGGCAAAATGGTTCGGGTATGTAAGTAGTACCTGCCGCCAGTTCCCCGCGCCGGAGGCAGCAGCGGTGGGGCCACCGCTCTAACGGAGTTTGCGCGCATTTAATAATTCTAAAATTTTATTCTTCTAGTATGTGAGCCCGTAAGATTTTTTGTTTAATAAAAAAAGCAAATGTCATATGGCTTCCGGGAATCAAATATTCGATTGCCGGGTAGAAGCAGCTGACTAACGTCAACCAGTATTTGTGGATGTTTATGTGTAGTAGATACACAAAACGAGTGACTCTTTGCTTGGTGATCTAACTGCTAAAAGTCTAGCACTAACAAAGTAGTGGTTTCCTTACGATGTTTTTCTTCACTGAAAGCAAAATCATAGAAACGCATTTTTGAAACTCAAAAAAGAAAGATCATATTGTGCCTGAATCTAAATTGCAGAATAAATGACTGTAAAACACAACCAATACTTCATGCCCTAATATTTTGGCTTACATCCATTCGAATGAAGTCGATTGGAACGAAGCCAACCGGTGCAATTGTTCTACCAAATTTTTAGGGATAACATTCGATAGTAAAATGTCATTCCATCGACATATTGAAATCATAGGAAATAAGATAGCCAGTGCATGTTATGCGATAAGATCAATAAAAAACACTGTGGACATATCAACTTTAAGAATAATTTATTTTAGCTATATGGAATCTATTTTGAGGTACGGAATAGATGTGTGGGGAAACAATTGTTATGTAAAAAAAAGTATTCTTATCCTTCAAAAGAAAGTTATACGAATTATTTGTGGAGCTAATTATGATGAAAGTTGCCGACCCCTTTTCGTAAAATTAAAAATCATGACTGTAATATCCTTATACATATACATAATATGCATTGGAGTACATGAGAAACACGAACACTCAGATAAGGTAAAGGAATTGCAGATGTATAACTTAAGAAATAACGACAGCTTTCGACCGAAAGGCCCAAAATGTTTATTGTTTAAGAATTCATCGATTTATACTGGAGTAAAAATTTACAATCATTTGCCCATTTCTATTAACAATGTTTAACAATAACCAATTTTAAAAGTAATTTGAAAGAATATTTGTTGTCACCCGTTTTATAATATAGAAGAATTTTATCATAATTTTAATTTTAATTTAGAATAATTTTAATATGGACATTTAGTGAAAAAAATTATGTATTGAAAATGTATTGTGAATTTTATTAATGTATTTATTTTATAATTAATTTTATTATTGACTTTAAGATTGTTAATTTATGTTATAAAATGTGCACGGCTCGCAAGGGTCACTCACGCTAAATAAATAAATAAAAAATAAATAAATAAATAAATGACATGCCATTGTACAATAATTTAGAAATATTTCTGTCAGTGTAGTTTGGCATGTACATGGTTTTAAATACCAAGAAGTAGCGCTGCTTGCAACCATGTTATTGTTGATTTTGAGCAGCAAGACCGAAAATACAGTAGAACCTCGACTATCTGATCTAATGTGGACCAGCCCTAGGTCGGTTTTGATCGATAAAGTCGGTTGATAGCGGTTCCTAGAATAACTTTGAGGATATTGTGCGATTGGTATCTCAATATGTTTAGTCGTCGGGTTATTGGTAGTCAACCCACATGACACGTGATGGTAGCAAGCGACTGACTGGATGGCATGATCGCGAGGGGTAACGATGTGCACACAGAGCCGCACCAAAAAAGACCCCTTTACGTCTTTACTATTTTTCTCTCGTGCAATTTTGACCTACTTTCGCCCTTTGCAATGAGAGAATTTGCCGAATCAGGGTCCAAGGGTCATTCAATCAGTTTGCCACTTGTACCTCGTGTACTCGGAACCAGTCATATGATTTAAATAATTTTATATTTTCTATCCAACTTGGCAAGTACGAGTATTTCATAACTTTTAGCAATCAATATAGAAGAATGAATGAATCAATATAGAATGGGTATGTTGTTTGTGCAGCTTTCTTTCTTCAATAAGTGCGTCCGCACTTCACATCTGATTATTATTTCTTAGTATAAGTAATGCAACTACTTGTTTAGTATTGAATAGGAAATATTACTTTAAGCTAGGTATCTTATACAAAACACCAGATGGATATTAGCCTATATATAACTTGCCTGTTCGTGGAACTTCACAATTCCAGACCCATTGTTTTTGTCCTAGTTTGTTTTTTGTTTGATTGACTGTTGAATTCAATTCAATATAGGGGGTTTACATGGTGAATTAATTCGCTGGGTGAACAGGCAAGTGAGTGATGAATTATGACATATATAGTCGCATTTGTACCATGCTAACTATTAAACGACGTGGTATTTGGCAAAATGAACTGAAATTTTGGTTTGACATTGCTGGTTTGAGTTCATCGTTGATTCTGAACAATAAAGAAAGGGTATTCATCTTTACTAAACAATTGAAGCGGCCAGAAGAAGGGCCGACCAATTTAGCCAAATTTTACAATTTAACAGAAGACTGTAACTAGAAAATAAAACAATGCATCATACAATTTGTTTCTTACTTTCTGAACCAACATTTCATACATAGAAACGATTTCAATAATTGGAAGAGCCTGTCAATCAATAATGTCAGTCAGTCAGTCAGCGTGTTTGCATCCACTGCTGCACATACGCCTCCCCAATTTTTCTCCAGTCCTCCAACCCTCAGTGGTACGGTACCACTGCTTTCCGCCGACGCACTTGATGTCGTCGTCCCACCTAGCGGGTGGTCTTCCCACACTCCGTTTGCCTGTGCACGGCCGCCAGTGTAGAACACGGTTACTCCAACGGTCGTCGTGTCTTCTGCTGACGTGACCAGCCCACTGCCATTTGAGCTTAGCCTTTTTATTTTTTGATTTTACCTATCTGTTGTTATAGCGGCAAAATAAAGACACAGTCTGTGAAAATTTCAGCCTACCTATTACGGTTCATGAGATAAAGCCCTGTGACAGACGGACCGTCGGACGGACTGACGGACAGACGGACGGACGGACAGCGGAGGCTTAGTATTAGGGTTCCGTTTTTACTCTTTGGGTACGGAACCCTAAAAAGGCTTGTGTACGATGATACAAGTTTGAACTTGTCTCAAAATGTACTTACAATCTTTTTGTCTCTTTCTCTCTGCTACTTTGAATTGTAGAGTGTTTGACGTCGGTGAGTTCGAATTAACGCGTCGTTTTAGTCATAGCAATGATTTTTTCGTTCGAATCACCAAGTGTTAAAAAATGTATGGATTTATTTCGAATATAAGGAGATTTTGTAGGGAACTCATGATAACTTTGAATTATAGAGCAGTCCGAATTATCGCAGGTTTGAATTAACGAGAGTCGACTGTGTGATGATATATGTAGTTAAAAGTACAATAAAAAATATCTTCCTTAAAAATGGTGATTTTGCCCTTCCTACCGGTTTCAATTATAATATTAAAATTTCCACCAAGTCAAATGAAATTACTCTGTTCTTATTTTCAGATTTGTCTGCACGTACATGAGGTGGAACTGAATAAATCTACAACACCTAATACCTTCACTGAAAAGGAGAGATATGAAAGTTACGGTTACAACAATAAGGCAGTGTTCTCTCCTACTGGACGTTCGATCACATATGACAATAGACCATCGTGAGTATAGCAAATAGATAATTTTAAGTAAACTATGAAATTGAAGTTTTTATCTTGCTGACCATTATGAACTGGTTATCTTAGATTTGATTCAGAATTCCAAATTCAAATATATTACAACTTACTTATTATTAAAGTTAATTTACTACATTCAGACTTAGTACGGAGAGTTCGATTTCCATGCAAGAATACGCCTATACCCTTGGAAGTCCAAGATTAAAGGATTAAAAATAAATGAAATGCTTGCCATTTCATGCTGATAAAATTGACCTTTTTTTTTGAATTGTAAGCCTATTAACTTTGTCTCTCGATGTGTGTCCTCACCCCGGAGCAAAATAATACTGAGTAGAAAAATCTTTATTGTACCATGATTGGATTGTGAAATAAAAACATTTTCATGCAAAGAATTCAAGAGGTCTCACTGCATTTCTTACCTTACGTGTAAGGTGACTAAGGGATTGGGTTCCGTGTTAAACTGTGGGTACTTACATACTTACTAGGTGGTATGGTTAATCCAGTCCAGGTTGGCGCATTGAATTAACGATGCTCGAAGCACATGTGAACATTTTCTATGTTTTCCATCCAGTTTAAGAGGCTAATGAGGTGATAAAGTTCCATATAACAGCGAGTGCCTGTTTCCTCAGTCAAATTAAGAAACAGTTTTCTGAAATTTCACACATTAAATAAATCGACTGAGAGCTATGTCTGTACATTTTCCGTACCATCCATGATTAAGCCTACAAAAATGTTTATGCAACTACAAAAGGGCAAGGAATATCATGACTGTAGGTGTGGTATTAGCATAATGTTTTAATAGCTCTTTTAGTAGCTGTAGATTATCCTAAAATAAGTGACAAGTAATCTAAGAAAAACATTCACAAAAAAAAAAATCACACCAAAAGACGAATGACACACAGAAAAACGAAATTGTTATGTAAACACGTGAAGTTTCTTTGTGGGTTCTTCTTTACTGGGTTGATCGAATCCGCGGTAACTTAGGGTAGTTTCACAACCAAAAAGTTTAAATAAATGAAATGAAAAAAAAGTGAAATTGAAATAACTGGTGCTTATTGTTTTCAGAGCCACAATAGTTCTCCTTCAGTGTGCGCCATTGGCCGAAAAAGATTTGCTGAATGTAAATGAAAAGGAGCCTAATGCAGTTGTAAGTAGACCATAATTGTAGGAAACTCAAAATAATTCTATTTTATAGTTCATTAAACGTAAATTAAAAGACGTCTATGGAAGTTGTAAGTAAAGTAAAGTATAATTGTAGAAAACTCAAAACTATTCTATCTTACAAGTATAGTTCCTTTAACATAAATGAAACCCGTGCCATTAAAACAACGATATGAAATGGATTCCAAACCATGGGACGAGCACTCATATGCGCTTATCCAACTCGGAAAGAGAAAAAAAGTAGTGCGTACACAAGGCAGGATCGAACCCACGACATCACAGATGAGAGGCGTGGTGAGATGGCGCATCCAGAAATACGGCCTTTTTGACCGTTGTACCGTTGATTTAGATAAGTACCACTTCTTTTATCAGCGTTCTTTTATACAACATTATATGACATCCCCCCCTGTTCTTTATTTGATAACGAATCATTTACGATACAGGAGTAGAAAGATACATGTTTCGCGTTACAGGTTCTGACGTACATCTCTCGCAACGCTTGCTTGAAGGAGATTGTTGCCGTGAGCCATCGCTCGGCAGGTTCCACGCTTCTCATCATCTTCTTCACGCTGCTCCTGTTCTACGTTGTGCTCGGCGTGTGCACCAAGAAGTTCCTCATGGGCGCTCAAGGGCTCGAGGTCATACCTAACCTGTCCTTCTGGGTGGACCTGCCCAGTCTAGTCAAGGTAATTACAGAAATTTGTTTTAACATTAATTTTGTCGAAAATTTGTACGAAATCGCAAATTTTTTTGCTGGTATTTTTAATCCAACACGCCATAACAGAACTAGGTGCCATGCCAGTATCTTATATTGCATCGCTGCCATTTTTTTGTTGAGCCATTTTAAAATCGTATTAAAATCATAGTAACTGAAAGAACAAAAAAATATTAAAAAAATGTCATAAAAAATATTTTGTGGCAAGACCTAAAGCGTTAGGTAAGTACCAAGTGAGACATATAGATGAAAAATAATAGGGTTTTATTTTAAGGTGCATGGTGAACATTTATTCAGTTTTAATCTATGAGAAGACTGACTAGAGATGTATACAGCTTGTGAATATTGATTCAGTTTTAAGCTATGGAAAGACTCGCAAGGTCCACAGCTTAGGGAGCCACTAGTGTAACAAGCAATGAAACCCAATTTACCCAAACAGGTACCAATAACCTAATATGTTTGCAAGCGCTGGCCACCAGTGGCTTTTGAGTTCCACGGTGACATTGCGCCGGTGACCACTGTGTCGGTGTTGCAGGACGGTTGGTTCTTCCTGATCGGCGGGTGCCGGACGCCGGCGCGGGGCGCCGCCGGGGCCACCGCGAGCCCCGATCCCAACTCCTACGACAGCATATAACATCTGAGCGAGGAGTTGCCTCTCTCACGCTCGCGTCTGCTGCTCTCGCCCTAGGCAATATTCGTGACAACTCTCGGCTAAACATACGTAACAAATTTATAGAAACTTAAGGATCAGGAGGCCTTTTTTATGTTAAGCGTACGCCAGGACCTTTTGAGGTGCCTGACGCGACACCCATGGGTTTTCGAACTGTCAGGAGGGCTGCGATAACCATGTCGACCGGCCAGATGCTTCTTCACACCATGTTTGAAGGTCTCCTTGTTTGAAGGTCTTACTTTAGGGGAAATACCTCGGCAGGCATTCCCATATAGAGGATCGGTTGGTTCTTAATGGAATCTGTGGAATGTCGACTGTGAGTGGGTGCATTCACTGCCTCTTCCGCGTTGAGCGAAAGTAGAAAATAGCTTCGACAGCCGCTATAAAAGCGCTTTTCTCCACGAAAGTTTTCTCATTCCTGTGCACGAAATTCCATGAATAGACCGCCTAATGATAAATATTTTCTATGTTTGCATTGTTGCAATATTATGCTGAAAATATAGAACACAGTTGTAAGATCAAAAAGGTTTCTATAAATTTGGTAGGTATTTTTTTAGTCACCGCGCGTAACTGGTTTCGATGTAAAAAAGGACTATAGAATCAGTAATACTATTAAAAATATTGTTTTAGTTTGCTGGCTGTAATACCATAGTTTTATCCTTTTTTGTTTTGCATGGTTTATAAAGGTTTGTGATCTAAGGGAAAATCTTTAAGAATAATAAAATTAAGCCCCATGTTTATCATCTTCTGAAGAAAATAACTAATGTAGAACCTAAATATATTTTGACAAATAATATTAACGATAATTTGCGAATCTCCGTTAATGTGCACATTACCTCGGTAATCCACAGATTATCTGAAGCAACCAGTTAAAATGCATAATCATCGTTAATTTCCTTACTTCACCTAGTCACTGTGCACATTTTCAGGTTAATGTTCACATTAACTGAAATACAGCAGTTAAATTTCCTAACCTAACCTAACCTAACCTAACGCAGACATCGGATTTGTGTAATCTTTTTTGTAAGCTAATCACGGAACATTCAAACCTCAAACCTCGTTAAAACTTCGTACTTTAACGACCGTGTTATCGTTAATTTGCACATTAACTGGGTGTAGTGCATAAAACAATATGTTTATAATTCATTGATATGCAGATTATCTATGCGATGTGGACATAGCCAGTTTTCGCATATTATCGGTGACAAATATGTACATAAAATAATGTATCTTATTATTTAAGTATCTCCGATTAATACCTTCTTGTAGTCTTGAATTTGGTGAGAGGCATGGTCGGTTTCAAAGTTTTGCTTAAAAATCCAAGTTCTAAAGATACGATATAAACTTTAACTTTGGTTAACATTGTTTGAAATATCAGAACCTAAATATAAGGTAATTTGCAACTTTCGTTAAAGATGATTAGGTACCAGTTATGCAAAGCAGTTTGAATCAAATGCCTTGACTTAGAGCCTTGGCTTTAAATTGTGTGTTGTAACAGTACTCACATACTACGCACTTTGTACCATTTACAATCATGATAAATTATTTTTGGAAATAATATTACATTTGTGTCCAAGATAGTATATTTAATTATATATTTAATTAATTGTTTGTAACATATAATTTGGAAGGCTTCCTATATTTTAATATGTCGAAGAAAGTCTTATCAAATACGTAAAAGTCAACATGTTGCCAAAACAAAACATGTGGGAAAACATATGGGTATACCATATCATTTGAATTTACATTTGAAGAAACATTTTTGATCTCACATAAAAAATTGTCCTGGAATGAAAGGATAGTTTTGGGAAACATTTTATATTTGTGAATAGCTGATGACGTAATTATTGTAAAACATGAGCATATCTTGCATCCCAATGGCTCACTATGTGCGTTGAAAGATTTATTTGACATCTGTCAGATTTAATAGAATTATGATTGCTGTAAGCTTCAAATATTGTAACATTTTCTAATTCAGCAATTCTTGCGTGGAATTTGTTTTTGAGTCTATATTAATGATGCAAATAAATATGTTTGTTTTAATTTGCGTGCCACTGCAAAGTTATCTTTTTGAACTGTCAAATTGATAATCTTTCAACGGCTATCATATAAATCTTTGCGTAGTGAAAACTGACTGGTTAACCATTGTTTATCATATACCTATAATACCAATTTGTACATGTCAAGTAATTTGCATAAAATTGACCATTTCATTAACCGTTATTGCCAAATTTTACGCATTCATGTAGATATGCTTGAGTGATTGTAAAAGAAAGGCACATATTACAATATCAGCCGTTTCTCAACCAACTTAAAACCATCATCCATCGTGGATATTGTTTTAATATGTCTATAGCAATTATTGTCGGGAAATCATTATCATATTAAAATATGCTTATTTCAGAGCCTCCATCTTATAGTGCCAATGATTGCGCAACTTTTGTATCTCCTCTTTAAATTAACATTATAGCGTGCTACCACTTGAAATATGTACACAAATATATGTATGTAGGTACACTTTTTATAGTTATAAACATATTTTGTTTTTGAAAATTTTTTTTTAAACTGTAATGTTTCCGTTTTGAATACGTTGAATACGTACTAAAGTAAGAATAAGTTGAATTATATCCAAAGTATTATTTTATATGTAACATATCATCTTTACATGCGTATCAAAACTGTGTTACTGATAAATAATATCAAATAAAATAGTCCTGTGACAGCAAATAGATCAATGCAGTCGCATGCAAGCGATGGGATCCTAAAAATTTTGGGTGCCATCTGCCTCTTATTTATAAGAATAGAGAGAGAGAGTCGGTTTGAAAATAACAATTTTACACTTGAACTTCTATAAACCATATGCTTAAATTCTTTATGTACATTAATTGGTATTTTAAAATGTATAGCTTAATGTTTTTGTTATATAAGGTGAGTTTAAAATAATCTACAAGCCTTATAGGGTTGATTCAGTATCTGATATAGAACAACTTTTGCTAAGAATGTAGGTATGTAATTTTTTTTGTTCCATTTTAATTTTTGAGAAATTTATGCATTACATTCTTCCCAGTATTGTCAACAACTTTTGCGAAGAAACTATGTACCTATCGGTAATGGTTTCCAAGAAAATAAATTATTAAAGTGCACTAACTCTTCAAACTGCCTATTTGAAAAATAGGTTCCGCGCCGCGCCGGCCGGCGGCGCGGAGGCGGCGCGCGGCGGCAGAGTCTATTTTACCTACCCGAATAGTTTTGCCTCCTTCCCACGTTGACGTTCGCCGCGCCGGGCTATGGCAAATCCATCGCGGCTGTAATGTAGGTATGTACACAAGCATGCATGTCCTTTTTCGCCCGATCGGCACTCGCTTCACTTAAATTCACTCACGTGTGATACTCAGGTCCGATGCGCGTCATGGACCTTGACATACTAATTGCTTTCAAAACGAAAACAAACGTCCTTCAGTGAGAGGGGCGGCGGCGGCGGCGGGGTAGATGGGGTGGCGGGGCTTCTGTCTGCGCACGCGGCGGCGGCGGCGGAGAATTGTCTTGTGTCAGTGGGTCACGGACGGGTCAATGACCCGTGGTTGACCTATATTTTTAATTAGGTCGTTGAAGAGTTAGTGCACTTTAATAAATTATTTTCTTGGAAACCATTACAGATAGGTGCATAGTTTCTTCGCAAAAGTTGTTTAAAATACTGGGAAGAACATACTGTTTGAATTTCTCAAAAATTAAAATGGAACAAAAAAAATTACATACCTCCATTCTTAGCAAAAGTTGTTCTATATCAGATACTGAATCAACCCTATAAGGCTTGTAGATTATTTTAAGCTCACCTTATATAATGGAGATTTATCGTAAAAATATTTTTCTGAACTCTTGAGTAATTTTTTTTTTCTGTAAAGTGAATGCAAGCTTTTTTATTTGTATATGAAGCTTTAGGTTTAGTTGTTATGGCACATAGTTTAAAGTCTTTATTTTAGGGTCACATCGTAAAAATCTATATACCCTCTATGTATATCCGTCCATCTGTTGGTCTACCCTATAAATTTATCGAAACTATCAATTTACAGGTGCCCAGTAATTAATATATTTAATTTAATATAAAAAAACATCTTGGATGCTACTTTGTATCTTTTGAATGATCTTAGTGTAGCTTTAAGTCATGCGGTTATCTATTAATTTATTGGACATCCTGTACAATTTTGAAATTGAGATGTTGAACATCAATTTGCAGGGAAAGAAGCGATGGGATCCTAAAAATTTAAACATTGTTAATATTTGACCAGTGTTTTTTTAGTTTGTTTGTCCATAGTTTTATTTTTCGTTGAACATATTGTTTTAACTTATTGTGGTAATAGTTGCGATCAGTGAGAATTTATCAAATCAATAAGTAGCAGTATGAAGAATTATCGCATAGGCGAATTCATAATTCTGTCTTTAAGTTAAAGTATTTTTTTACTAATAACTAATATGACTTGCCAGGCACCCATACGCTTGGGACGTAAAAAGTGTTTTAAGTATATAAGTATGTACTTTCAATCCAGACTGGTTACTGTAAGAATGTGACAGGGCTCCAGAAAGACAGGGCCTCAAGGCGATATGTTGGACTGTCACGTAACCCAAGATTTACAACAAAAATACATCATCTTGATGAAGTATTTGTATGTATGGTTGTAAGTATGATGAAGCAAAAAAGCATCAATCTTATTTTGTGCACATCTGACTGGAATCTCGATATTGATGGTAGAATTCAAATATGAATCAGGATTAGAAATGTAATGTCGATATCTGGCTGCATATGTAGTAAATCTATCACTGTATTTCTTGTTAGGAGACAAGAATTGTGTGCACAAAATAATTACATAACTTGCAATTAATAGCACCCAGATCCCGTCTGATTCTTTGTTCCGTTATTATTGTTGTGACCCCCTAAAACCGCACAAAACCAAAGTTGACTGAGTTAATCTAGTTACACAATACAACTAGAGCGTGTATCTTTTGTTTAGTTTAAATAGTCTGGTTCATAGATTAATATTTATGTCTGCTTCCAAGGGCTATCGGGAAAATGGCGCCGACCCGTTCTTTGAGCGGTTACAATAGTTAGCGAACGTATTTCGTAACTTCACTCATTGCTTGCCCCTCCCCTGCCCACGAAACTCTGTATACATTAGACTTGAATCTAGAGGGATAAGGGCTCGTACCCATACTACGTGACCGATTTTACCCACTTTATTGCCACTCTGCCTCAATGTGTGACCTACCGTGGTATTGTGCTCAGATCCCCCTCCGACCGGCATCATGAACCAGAAAGCTTTGCACATTTGCACATGTGTTTGGTGTTGGCCTTTTTGTTTTGTTTACTTAAAATAATTGATGGTTTTTGCCTACTATTGCTTGCATCATGATATAAAGCTAGGATTACACCAGAGCAACATCGTGCGACTTATATGGTAGAACCTGTGCCAGCAAGCTTTTTCAACCTCTGTAGACCGTTTGACGTGTTGCATGCGCCATGGAGTGGAAGAGGCATGTGCCACCAGATCAGCTACAGCTGCAATTAAAATGTTTTTTCACTTGCCCCTCAAATAATGTTTTGATCAAATAAGTTGCAAGGTGTGAATTTTTGTGGGATGCCACAACTGTTGCGGGTGACAAAATGTAGCATGCCGCAATGTAGTACGATGTTGCTCTGGTGTAATCCTAGTTTAAGGTGGGCCCGTAAGCATCAGAAAATTTCGCTCCCCATACAAACGTAGTTTACTAATCATTTGAAAAACACTGTTCCAAATTTCTTGATATTTTGGACTTCATATCAGGCAACAAATATCGATGTCTGCACGTGTTTGTTTATTCGAAAAATCTATCCTGTGTCACACAACAGTGAAAAGAAAATTTGTATGAAGATTTTCTTTTGCCTGTTATTTGACTTACTTTAGATTTTTCAGCAAAACAAAAACGTGCAGACACAGATAATTATTGTAGTATATATTTATTGTATATAATAATATACAAAATATCAAGAAAATCGGAACAGTGTTTTTTAAATGATTAGTAAACTACGTTTGTATGGGGATCATAGCTTACGGGCCGTTTTAAAGGAACTGATTTTAGAAAGATCTGAATTTCCCATTGTAAACGAATTCATGCTGTAACTAAGATTTGAGCTGTAATTCAAACAGACAATTTTTCATCAGATTTAAACATTTATATCGGTAAAATTGCTGTTAGGCAGTTAAGAATTAAATAAAAAGCGTTAGGTAAGTTTGCCACATCTCAGGTCTGTGTCGGTGCAGTGCCTTGACACATAGATACCCAGTGACCAGTGACATCAGTGCTTTTGGCCAGCAGCGCTTGTACTCATGACACGAACACGAAACGTTCTCTCACAAGTAGCTGTCATTCAATTTATAGAAAAAAAGGTGTAGCCGATTTTTGTTTTAATATTGAGGATGACAGTTGCTATGGGAGAATTTCTCTTATTCATTCAATGAGTTGGGGTCAGGAAAGATCCCCTTCCTATTCATGGATATTATTATGATTATAAAACTTCATGGTAGAACATATTGTTTTTAACTGTACAATTGCACTGTATTTGCGGACAAATTCTATGAGAATTTCATTATTCGTTTTGTTCAATGTATCCGGCCGCCCCAGAACAGCGATGGGCCCAACACTACATGGACTCTGATATATCGAAACGCTTGAATGCAATATCTGTGTAATGATACTTTGTATTTTGCTCTGCACGGCCCTGCTATGTGGTAATAGACCTCTTATCCTGTTTCAACCTGTTTCACCAGTGTGAGACGCCGAAGGAAGTTAAAATATTTAATAATAGAATTTTGTAACTATATACTACTTTACTTACTTTTGTGGTTACATGTAGTTCAAGGATTGTGAAATATAATCGAAAAGTGTGTTGGTTTTTGTATGATATATTATCATGTATTCCGTTTTCTTCTTTTTTGAAATATAATATAAAACTTTTCCAATTTCTTTTCATTTTTATTCTATCAAACTGCATTATTACATGTCACGGATGAAAAAAAAAACAACGGTGTCTTTTCCCACGACGAAAACCTCAAAATTCCAACAACATTAGCTGCATTCCACACCATATTACAGATGTATATATTTTAGGCTATAATCAGAGAGGCAGAACCGATCGAAACCGGAGACAAGGTACCACACATGGTTGCAAGAGGGTCCAAAAGTGACCTTACATCGGTTGCATGGTACTGGAGCGTTCCGTAAATAAAACCGCTTAAAAATACAAAGTGGACGATTGCGTACCAGACCACACACAGTGAGTGGGTAAATTTTTGACACACGTTTTATAATAATATATAAGTCAATGCGTTTTATGGACTTTAGAAGCGCATATCGCACCAATTCATAACTATGGCTGGAGTGCACAATCTCTGAGCTGCGAGTCCCAATTGTCACCTAAACTTGCGTTTACGAAACTTCGGAGTTCCGTAAAAACGTCAAACTCCATACAAGTTTTTACTAGATATTCTGTGGTTTTACTTCTTCAAGCTGTCAAAGTCAAACTCGGATTTCCGATTTGTATTAAGACGCAGAGTCGGCGTAAACGGCAACGTCGACGTATTTGCGGTAACGTTGAGTAAGCTGTCAAATCAAACTCAAAATTCAAAACATCACTTCTTGATTAGATTAATTTCCGATTTGTATTAAGACGCAGAGTCGGCGTAAACGGCAACGTCGACGTATTTGCGGCAACGTTGAGTAAGCTGTCAAATCAAACTCAAAATTCAAAACATCACTTCTTGATTAAATTATTAATTTATTACTATATAAGGAACATTGCAACTTAACTCGGTCCAGTGCCTTGCCTCGCCGTAGGTCGTCGGGTAGGTACTTATGGTATCTGGGCGATGGTATTACTCCCGCATCAAATCTTCACTCCGAACTGCAATAAACAAAAACAATTAAGACTTACAGACGTACTTTTTGATATATTTCAGAATCCTAAACAAAAAAAACCTAGTAAAAGATTTAGAGCATGTAAACAGTCAACGCCCGTATCATGGGGAATTGATAGGGTAACGACTGTCTCGTGGAGAATGCTCTTCGAGCTATCCTTCCATCCACATGAATGCACCTATACACAGTCAACACTCCACCTATAATAACCAAAATATCATGTTGATCATTTATCTATAGGGTTGCTAAGATGCGAAACGCATTTCATGCCGCGGTGTGAATGGCACGAAGCACTTAGCGCATCTCCCTTTCCCGCCAAAATACCTAACCGATTTCCTACGAGCTCGCTGGTCACGGGTAGATCGAACGTACACCGTCGGAGGAGCGCGGGGGACGAGACGCGAACGTTTTGAAGTGCAAGAAATAGGCGAACTGTTTTGGAAATTCTTTTAGAACGATTATTTGTGAACGTTGAGTGTGTTGTGTGACCGTGCTTGTAAGACCTCTGCTGTGTAAGAGTGTGAGAACAGCTCTGGAGCAACCCGCTGCAGGCTCGGACGCTTGTGTGGAATACCGGACATCGCACCTACAGGTTAGTGAGTTCGGTACCTACCTACTCCTTCTAGTACGTCCATCAGTCCGCGCTAAGTGCTCGTCACAGTTTAATTACCATACGTTATATGAAGAAACACTTGGTAGGCCCGCATGGCAACCAACTAGTAAACTTCTACGAGTAGAGCCCATGATTGTCGTCGGGTCAGTGGTATCATACTTAGGCAATATTTGTGGCACTACAAGTATGTGCAGCAACGGCTTAATACTACTTACTTCTAAGTAAGTCCGAGTAAGATCGAAAGTAAGACCGTGTTTGGCACAGGGGCCTACTAGGCAAGCTCCCGTCTTTTCACCTGTATTCCACCCAAGCTTTGCTCTTGGATCGCCAGCTTCCTGTCGGGCCGCTCCTTATACGTGGCCGTTGGTGGTGCGAATTTGGAAGACTTCCCTATTTGGGCTGGTGTCCCGTGTCCCGCAGTGCTCCGTGATGTCACCAACGCTATTTTTAATTTTCAACAACGATTTACTGGCCCTTGGCATGAGGTTACGCTGATGACGGCACGGAGCATAAGGGGTTTGTCAGGGATTGCATGAGCAGAGATGCACAGCCCATCGAGGCGCAACGTTCTGTCTTGAATAAGGTGGACACACAGTTCTCGAGAAAGTTGTGAGCTGGGTCCAGAAGAACTTTGGCGCATTCAACGCTCGTAAGACGCAATGCTGTGTTTTCTCTGCCAAGGCAGAACCCTTTCCGATATTAGCAAGTTTTCAAGGAAACGTCGTACCTGTCTCGGAGCACCTAAACCTACTGGGCAACATCTCCAAAGACGTGAGTTTTTGGCGTCTTATTGAATACAAGGCCAAAATTGCATCTAAGAAATTGGGAATCAACGGATTAGGCCGGTTTTTTTTAAAAAGGCCGGTGAAATAATACTGTAGCCAGGGAAGGGAATAATATGGAAAGGTTGGCGTCCTTGGATTAAATTCTGCGCCGAGCGGTCCGTCTTGTTGGGGACCCACAACTCACCGCTGGCTTGGAGTTCCTGAGCCACGACGGTTTGTGGGGTCGTTCCCGTAGCGCTCAAGTACTACCATGGACGTTGCTTTGCGGAACTTGCATCTCTTATTCCTCCCCATCCTACCTATATCCTGGGTGCCCATTATATATGGGTGCTCGACATTAAGCTTTTGAGAACGAACTGTTTCTCAAAACCATTTCTCTGCCGCACCGCCAGAATATAGAACTTTCTGCCGACGGGTACCTTTGCTTATACCTATAACCTGGGAGTCTTCAAGTGTAATTTTAACAAGCTCGATAGCTCAGCAATAGTCCGCAAATGTGCACCCATATTCAAAGGTTGGTAAGGTTGGTCTTCGTAAAAAAAACAACCTTATCTTCATGTATCGTAACAAATGCAGGTACCTAAGCCATTATGTTGACTCACCTTAGCAGCGTTCTCCACAAGACATTTGAACATCAGAGCGGACCTGTCGCAACCCTTCTCACCATCGGTGACTGCCACATCGTTCACTGTAAAAAAAATGGGTTCATTCAGTTACTTATTTAATTTGGTAGTGACATTATACCTAGGATATAATGAGTATACGGATACTCATATTATTGTTTTCTATTATTTTTTAAATCATTGCCGCAAATTTTAATATTTCATCATTGTTTATGGGAATCTATCTAATGTTCTAACACCAAGAATATTTTAACAACAATTTTACAATGAATTTTACCTTAATTATAGTAAGAACCTGGACACAGTAAGTAACTAATTTAGGAAACGTTTGCCACGAAAATTTAAGATTATTCAATAAAATAATCATCGCATCATTACTAATTTTTTATTTTATTGTATGTATAGGAATATATATTTATTAATCACCTGTGCTACAAAAATCCGTGAATTTTTTGTTTCTCTCCGATTGTTCTGGCTGATCCCCATAATACTTGGAGTTTACCTTACTAATTCCTTCCGCTGAGAACATTCCCTTGTCGTCTAACTGAAAGTGCATAAAATCTTGTTTGAACATCCGATTTAGATAACAAGAATTTAGGCTTTACCTAAAATTAAATTCCAAGTGAGGTTTATACGTAAGTACATATATACTTAGGTAAGTTGATGTTGGTTGGTGGTCACTTGGGGGTCAATATATTTTTCATTATAACTAAAACAATTATCGTGAAATATTAACATTTCCAAAATCAAAATTGCAATCATTTGTGATTCGTTTGTGAATCTTTGTGATAGCCAAAAAAAAAAGGTTTGTGGGTTTACATAAGTGCAGACACAAACGATCTACAAACTGTTGCAGTTTTTATTCTTGGAATAAATATGAGGGCGAACTTCATGAAGCTGCTTCACCTTATGATGAGAAGTGTTAATTTCTCTAAAACGATTGATTCACAAACTTCTACAATGAAAGCACACATATACTGTTATGGTTCAACGAATCTGATAAGTACGTAGAATCGACCGTGAAGCAAGAACACATTTGTGAAAGAAATAAAACCAGCAAGCATACCTTTCCCGAGCATTGTGTCTAGCCGCCATCTGCTCCATATCCATAAATTGGATTTTTCCTACAGTCCCTCTTCCCATAATCATCCTACAAACACGGTATTTAAGGGCGTGATAAGAACCGATTGCGATCAGTTTGATAAGGATGCAAGTAAATCAACATTTAAAAATAACCACGATGAATTTCGATAATCCAAAAAGTCTATATGTAGATTGATGGTCTAGCTATAATTTAAAGATACAACTGTAAGTTGCTGGTCCTTTCTGTTCTCAAAATTAGACAATTATTCATAGATTTCCATAAAAAAGTTTGAACACAGAATTGAGCGTCCAATATTTACCGTTACAGTTTTCAAATATAGCTAGACTATCAATGCATCTTTCATCTTTTTAAAAATTCCAAAATAAGTAATTGTCGTCGGGTGAGTGGTACCATACTTAGGCCATAGTTGTGGCACTACAAGTATGTGCAGCAACGGCTTAATACTACTTACTTCTAAGTAAGTCCGAGTAAGATCGAAAGCAAGACCGTGTTAGGCACAGGGGCCTGCTAGGCAAGCTCCCGTCTTTCGGTATTCCGAAGTAAGTAATACTAATTTTTAAAAATATGAAAAATTGGTTTTACTTAGCCTGGTGTGCAGCAAGTGCTGATTTATTTTAATCGACACATAAAAGGCCTTTATTACTAAAGTGCTGATTATCTTGTACTGGTATTGATTGCAAGCTGCTAAGAAAGGCCCTTAATGTGTGGCGATTAAGCTAATCAGCTAATCAGCAGTAGGTGAGAAAGGCCCTTACACCATTACGGAATCGACATTACAATCAGGTGTTATCACGCCCCTAAGAACATTCAAACATATTGCCGTCGTCACCAAAATCATATTTGGCATCAGACGCTGCATAGAGCCAGTGACTTTCGTGCTGGCGAGCCTACCATGCCTGAGGTCCGGTAGGTGCAGGCGAGCAGGCAGCGGGCGGGGGTGTCTTCAGGCACCACGTGCTGTTGCAGAGCGAGCAGGCTCGCCAGGTCTAAGTTGAAGTCGCGGTTGCACTTCATCACCAACTTTGTAAACTCCAGCTTGACTTCCTCGTCCGTCATGGCCTGAGTTTATACCACTCTAAATATTATTCAAAACTTTTTCGCATACCGCCGACGATATACTATAACTTATGACTTCTCGCTGAACGTTTACTTCGAATGAAATGAGAAAAACTTTTTCGCGTGGAAACCGTTTTTCAAATTGTCAGTTTATTCTGACTTATCGTTACAATTTATTGTAGAGTCCTACATTAGTAAATATTGCAGTGTTCGGAACAAGATCTTTCGTTTTATTGTGTTATATGAGCTCAAATATTCGTCTAGGTTTTTCCATGTTTTTCGTCAGGTTCACAGGCTTCGAGGCTATGCCTCATGGCCTTGATTTATCTTCGCTTTCTTGTGGAGTCATTGCTCTCAGGTAATAATATAATAACCATGGTAATAATTCGCTAGGTGAACAGTCAATCTAAAATTATAACCATATTAAAAAAAAGGGTTTATTTACATAAAACTTTAACATGCTTTTCATAACTCCTAATTAATTGTATACATTAAAGAACTTTATAAAATTTTACTTACGTAACTTGAATGTAGTATCAATATACAAAAACACAATGATTTCAACATTTTAAATTTTTGAGTAGATACAGTCTATTGCAGCTAATGGTCACATTGGTAAACTGAACCAACTATCGGCCTTTTATAACTAAATCCACCTGAATTAAGCCCAAAAAATGATCCGATTAGAAAATAATGCAATCATCATTGAAATATCAAATGAGCTCTGTAAAAGTTTGTATACCTACTTAACAATTATTATTAGACCATTACCTCCATGAACGCATCCATCGCTCATTTGATGAAGTTTAATACTCGTTTACCATATAAAATCTCACTAATAACATTTAGTATTGTTAGTTTACGAAATAAGTTACCAACATAAAATCCACCGTATTAGAAACATAGCTAAAATAAGACTAAGAAATATATCTCCTGTAAATATATGTTTTGTGTTCCACGAAGGATCTTTTTTTGATTAGTTCAGCGAGCACGGAACTCCGGCACGGAGTAAGCCTATCTGTCGTCCTGAAAGTTGTTGAGCAGCAGTTTTTCGTCCGGCGTGAAATACTGGCGCACCCTGTTGAGGGCTCCCAGCTTTTTTGCCTCAGGTAGACGCCGCGCATACCAATATAACTTTCAGAGTTTTACCCTCGAAGTTCGGAGCTGAAGTTGATAGTGCCGCTCGCGCTAATTATTTTTTTTTTTTTATTATACGCGCCTGTATCTTGCTCCCGTTAAACTAGACGAGGTGGTGGAGACCCCATCCGGAAATAGTGTGGAGGGTTTCTTCGAGTCTAACAACAAGGCGTCGCGTTCCTCCTCCACTTCGGCCCGGCATGCGATCAGGTGACTGGTGTACCTGGCTGGCACCATGCTGTCATGCGTCGCTAACAATGTCGTACAGATTGAGCAGATCATTAATTTTCAGAAAAAATGTTGGTAACAGAACGGAGCCCTGCGGTACGCCAGCATTCACTGACATGGCTTCGGAGTAACAACCGTCAGGTCCTCCTAGTCGCTGCCCTGACCCCTCCCGTGCCGCGGGTTCCGCCGCAGCGAAGGCAGCACTCCAAGTACTCGTCGGTATTTGAGTTCCTCGCCTTGGAACGACGACGCTTGGCAGTTCGCCCCATAGAAATAGGATGTACCGCTGCGCGCGCATGCTAGGTCTATGGTTCGCCCGTACATTGAGCAAGTTGCTCGTAGAGGCCACTGTTGACCGGCGAATTCCGTTTTTTTCCTGCCGGCGAGTGTCTCTCATCATCATTCAGCGGAGAACGCGGCATCCATCATGGGGAAAATGACAACGGGTGGATGATTATTTTTACGTTTAGGTCATTGCTCCTTTTTTTCTATTTGGAAGGCTTACGTAATTCTTTATTTTAGTTTTCTGTCAATAAATTGTAATTAAATAGTTCTTAAATTTGAATTTAAATTGAAATAAAAATATTGAAAGAATATTCGTGGCTCAAAGTGTAATAAAGAAAATCTTAATTTAAATTAACATTCAGTAAAAATGAAAAAAAAAAACAATTTTTTTTTTATTAAATTAGCTTTATTATGGAACATTGCAATTTAACTCTGGTCCAGTGTCGTGCCTCTGCCGCCGTGTCTCGTCAGGTATGTTATCAGGCCGATTTTGGTAGTACTACTTTTCAAATCTTTAATCCGAACTGAAAAAAATGGACGTACGATTTTCAATAGGTATTGTTACAAAGGTAAGGCTCACATGTTTCTTTCATGCAGTTTTCACAAATATTCTAGTCGAGGGTCTCGCTGCAAAAAAATGTTATCTGAAGATAAGTACATAAAAGGAACCATCATCTAGTGAAAGTAGGTAGGTACTTATCGTAATGTTAACACTTGTGAATCTTTATGGACTTCACGTCCTGTGAGGTTATTACGTGTCGTTGGAACTCGATAAAATCAGCAAATTGTAAGCGAATTCGTTATTGAATTTCGTAATTGAACTCACTCATCGGCGCTGCGGCCTTTGTATGTTAAAGTGGCTACGATGTTGCCAACCCGGGCGGGATTGACCCTGCCTACAGGAAGGAAGGGGAACTACATAATTGATTGAAACCTTCACTGACGGCGAGATAGGTTTGATATGCTTCATAATTTTCATAGTGCTGTTTTTTTGCGTGAATTTGCAATTTAATTACCGCTATTATAGCAATGATGTCAATCAAAATACTTGTATCAGTAGCTTGTTCCGTATGACTGTGACCAACCATAACACAATTAATCTCTCACACATCGTAATAGATAAGGTAACCTATTCTCAGACATCTATGTAGACAGATATGTATGTACCTTAGCAGCGTTCTCCACGTGACATTTGAATAACAGAGCCGCCCTGTCGCAGCCCTTCTCACCATCGGAGACTGGCTGTTCGTTCACTGCAACCATACACCATCGGTCAACCGTCGTTTTACAGGGTACGGAACTTCAGCGGGTATCTCTATGCTACTGTGGGAAGGTATGTAAAAACAATCTTTGTAAATATTTTTACATTCGAATGCTTTCGCAGTCATTTTTATGCGCAAAGGAATGAAACACTATTACATACATAATATAATATTATAAATGCGAAAGTAACTATCTCTCTCTGTTGACGGTCTGTTGCGTTTTCACGCCTAAACAGTGAAACTAATTTTAATGAATTTCGTTATACAGATATTCTGGAACTTGAAGAAGGACAAAGTCTATCTTTTGTGGCGAAAATTAAACTCCAAGGATGTGAAATTGGGGATGAAAGTTTGTTAGGCGAACTCATACAATTTGCAGGAAACAATTCGGCTACACATCAGTCCAAAACGATATTTCCCGAGCGGAGCCGGGTACCTCAGCTAGTATGTTAACGAAATTGTTAAAATAAAAAAAAAAACATTGGTCAATCGGGACAAAAAATGTTTTTTTTTTCGCTATAAAAAATAGTCCAAAAAATATCTTTTAGTTTTATCTTTGTGCTAAAAATACTTACCTTTGCTACAAAAATCGGTGAACTTTTTGTTTCTCTCCATTTTTTCTGGCTGGTCTGCGTAATACTTGGAGTTTATCTTGTTAATACCTTCCAATGATATCATACCCTTGTCGTCTAACTGAAAAATGCATAAGACTTTGCTTGAAATATAGTGCTATGCGAGGGTTTGGATACTAATCAACGGTTGATTGATTGAATTACAGCAAATTAGATTAAATTATATGAGATTATTAAGAGCAAATTTCTTCGAAAAAAGTACTGATCTTATAAAATATGTTAGCTGCGGTAGCCCAGTGGCGCGATGCCATGATGTTCGGCTAACGGTTAAGCAACACGCCAGCGAGTGACCGTTCGACCCTTGAGGTCTAGCTACGGATCTGGCAGTTTGGGTCAGGGTATTACGGCGCCAGGGCATGTCTACCGTCGGCTTGCCTTCGGACCCCTGGCATTGATGTCAGACTCGTAGTGACCAGCGGTAGTGCCCGTCAGTGTCTAAGTGTCAGTAGTGTAAGTAGTGTTTTATTCCACTATATTACAAGATACGCAGGACAGGTGAATTGACCTTTTTAATTTGCCAGGTAGGCGGAGAGTCAGGACTGGAAGGTACCTCCGGTGCTAGTCTGGATCTCGAATAGTGTAAAAGCTAGTAGTTGCGCCAGCGGATCCAACCGCGTATAAATGAAATGGAGAGATGCATTATGTGTATCGGGAAGTGAGTGTGCTGATTAAAAAACTCCGGCACGGAGTAAGCCTATCTGTCGTCCTGAACGTGGATTGAATCTTTAGCAGCTTCGGCAGAGCGGGCAGGTTCAGCAAGTCTTTGTTGACGTCACGATGTTATCCTGTACCGTGTTGCTAGTAGTACAGTTACCTACTATGCCTGAGTTCCGGTAATCACAATAGCAACTAGGCAGTCGTCAGGCACCGCGTGCTGTTGCAGAGCGAGCAGGTTTAGCCGGTCAACGTTGATGTCACGGTCGTAGCTCGCACCGTGTTGCTAGTACCATCACCTACCATGCTTGAGGTCCGGTAAGCGCAAGCAACTAGGCACTGGAAGCAGGTATCGTCGGCCACCGCGCGCTGCAGCAGAGCGAGCAGGTTTGGCCGGTCAACGTTGATGTCGCGGTCGTAGCTCGTACGGTGTTGCTAGTACCATCACCTACCATGCTTAATGTCCGGTAAGCGCAAGCAACTAGGCACTGGAAGCGGGTATCGTCAGCCACCACATGCTGCTGCAGAGCGAGCAGGTTTGGCCAGTCTATGTTTATGACGCGGTCACAGCTTGTACTGTGTTGACAGTAGATTCGCCTACTATGCCTGAGGTCCAGTAAGCGCAAGCAACTAGGCATCGGAATAAGGGATCGTTGGGTACCGCTCGCTGCCGCAGAGCGAGCCAGTTTGATAGGATACCATCAATGTCAATTGAAGTCGCGGTTGCAGTTTCCACCATGTCGCTAGTACAGTCACCTACCATGCCTGAGGTCCGGTAGGTGCAGGCGAGCAGGCAGCGGGAGAGGGTGTCTTCCGGCACCATGTGCTGCTGCAGAGCGAGCAGGTTTGACACTTCTACGTGGATGTCGCGGTTGCACTTCATTGCCACCTTTATGAAATCAAGCTTGACTTCCTCGTCCGTCGCCGCCTGATTTTTTAATTTCCAAAAAATATTGAGTAATTGTTTGAGTAAATGCAATACGGGTTTAAATAATTGTAAATTGGTTAGAACCGACGATCTCCGTGATTGTGGTGTTACAACGTTTTTCCCTGAGCTAGTTCGTTTAACAAAGCACCAGAAGAAGTGTGGAGATTTTTTTACGGATAATAATGAAATAATGGATTTCAGGATAATATAGCATTCATTTGGCGACGATCTATTTCTTTTACCAAATCGTATAGTTTTTTTTCCATATATCATCTGATTTGGAGCATATTATAAGCAAAACTTGAACCGGTGTGGCTCAGACCTATTAGATGGGTAGTTTTAGGTAAGGATCTGTGCATAATTCATACAATAAAAGCTTAATAATAGAGCATCAGTGCAATGGGAATGTCAACACGATTTCGCAACCAACATCAGATAACCCGTCCCAAGTTGGGACTGAATCATTTTACTGTCCATTTTATCTACGTACAAAATGAAAAAGTCGTTCGTTCATTTGTGCTTAGCCAGGGACGGGCGGGCAACCTTCCTCACCCCTTCCTGGCTCTTACTGATTCCTCGACTGCTAGACCAGATTTTCGGCCTGAAAGCTGATCGACCGACAATGTTTTCGGCCCAAGGAAGGACTTAGGACCATAGTGTACGGTACTATGGCGCCAGAGGATGCCTACGTGATGACTTGCCTTCGGGGCCTCGGCATTGATGTCGAACTCGTAAACGTCCAGGAAGGAGCGCTAAAGACGCATTCTTCAACTACACTGAATTGAATGGGAATGTTTCAAATACCTACTTTTCTTTTATTGTAAAAAAATCTTAACATGTGAAAGTATCACGCACCTGACTTGATCGTAGCAACAGTATGCAAAAACAAAATATTTTAAACATGTTTTTTTATGTAAAGTGCAGACTATGTAATGCAGATAATGGTTAGTAAGATTGAAACCACTAACCACACCTTTTATAAACCAATCTGCCGCAGACATTTGATATTATTATAAGATAAAAAAGCAATCCTCATTTAAATCCCGAATATTCGACCACAATAGAGGGTAATGACAATAGATTGATCATTATTTTAATAAATTCGTCTATTACTCATCTGATAAATGGTCGCCACAGGATGTTTCAATAATGAGAAGTAAGGTAACAAACATGTGAGATAAAAATATTACTTTTTATAAGTCATTTTAGTGTTTCTAATGGAAATTACTCAAATCGTACATACATGCAAACAATTGAGGGTATGGGTCCAAATTTAGATTATATATATAGGAATACCTGGTCAATGTTTGGACAATACCTCCTCCTATATTACTCAATAAGTATTGTACACGAAAATTGGACCTTTAGCCATCTAACAATAAACTGGCAACGAACTTTGATAGAAGCATTGAACATATTATGCGTGTCCCGAATTCGTAAGCTAAATTACTAGTCAGTCACTCAGTGTGCGACGCCTTGCGAATCGATAAGCTGGGGCAGCACCTCTGAGCGCGGTTAGGTTTTGAATGGGTGACCATTTTCAACCGTTGAGGCTGGCCGTGGTTCGGATGCCACGTAAAACTGTAGGTCCCCTTACTTACTTACTAGGTGGTAGGGTTAATGCCGTCCGGTTTGGTACCATCGCATTGAATGAACGATGGTCGAAGCGACAATGAAAATTGTCCGTGCTTTCCATCTAGTTCAATGTAGCCGAGCTATGTAAGGAAGGTTCTGGCATGGCAGCTAGTTCCCATGTGGTGTGTTAGGCTTATATCTGACGGTCAGTTCGGGTATTAGCCATCCATGTCCAGTTACATAAAAAAAAACTACAGTTAGACGTTTTCTACTAACTCGTGGCTACGCTGCTACTGTACGAAGGAGATTCGATCGCCAGTCCAGTACTTCTATGTTCGCTGATCACGGGATACTTCGATGGTCGGTGGCCGCCCTGCAGCAGCGGCGATCAGAGGTCTGTAGGCTCGCGCGCCGCCCACTGCTCCCTGCTAGGCCGCGGGCCGCCCTCGTGGTGCCAACCGGAACATCACCGGCTTGTATCAATGAATCTTTGCCTTTGAACGTTCTACCACTTAAATGTTATATTAATATAATATATGGAATAATCAGAATAATAAAGAAAAAGGAATTAAATATAACCAAAGATTAAAATATTCCTCCATCATCGACGCAATTGGCAACGTGCCGATGACGGAGGCCGCGTTCCCCCGCTGAATGGCTAGGCTGATCTTCTGCCTAAGATAACTGGGCGCACGTTTGTCCCCAGACGCCTCAATGAGCAATCTACCAAGCTCTTTTACTAGATTTTTGGCGTCTGGGCTCCAAACTCCAAGAGTCTCCACAGCTAAGGCGACGAACTCGTCTGAATTGTATTAATAATACTTTTTTTACCATAGCTATTAACATATAAATATACATAAATAAATATAATCAATATACACCATACGGATATATTGTACTTTTACGTCTAGCCATAACCTTATTAATATATCAACCACTGTTACTAAACGCAAATAGACTTCCTGGAAAACGGGCAGCAGCCTTGTCTAGGTGCTAAAAATTAACACAAAAGCTAACAGCGCAATCACAAGACATATCCCGTTGCTTTCAGAACCCATTTAAATGATGTACTAATACATTATATATGATTATGTAATAATAATAATAAATAAATAAATAATAAAAAAAATCAATGCCCAATCAAGAAGCCCACGATCGTATCAAATTCAGGAAGATAAATTGGTTATATCGTACCGATTTGAGCTTCAGCGACATCTACATTCGAAGCATTGCAATCAGATTTTGAAAATCATAATTTGAAAAAGTTTTTGGCCGTGACATTGGTCGGAAGCATGACTGGAATGATGGTGATATCATTCTTATTGCTGTCGTCACCAAAGTCGATTTCGGTATCGGACACTAGAGTCCGCCCGGATATAAATAGATAATTTTATGTTTTTAATGGATGCAACATTAAGGTTATCTCAATTAACTCAAATTTATGATAAAACGGTAATGTCGTATCCATTAAAAACATAAAATTATCTGGTTATATTCTTTTGGTTCTTAACTTTCTTTAAACTTTTGAAGAAAATAAACAATTTCCTGCTTCAGTTGAATATCCAGTTCCATTCTTGGAATTCCGTGCTCAGGAACGTATGAACATAAGCTTATGAATAAATCTTTTCCCTCCTCAATATTCTGTGATCTTTTCGGATTTTTGCAAGGATTATTTTACTGATACTCCTGATCTGTATAAGCTCCACGTTATCCTTTTTCCTACACAAATTTAATGCAACGAGATCCATCGTCTTATCCGAAAAGAAAGTGGCATTACTAAATGTTTGCACATTATAAAATAATGTATTTTCATGTTGTTATACTGGATAGAGAAAGGAGTCATAAGGTTCTTTGACTCAAAGGTTGGCGTCAAATTTGCGTCAAGTTGGAGAGATTTCATTTGTCTCTATTTCCGGTGTACGAAATGAAAATACGTGGAGACTTGACAGCATGGCAGTTGAAAGATATACCAAAAGACGAGATTATAATGTGTATATATTATGTTATAATTTATCAATAAGAAAATAAATGTTATAACGTCAATCTTCTTTGATCCGGGCATCCGTACGGCTACATCATAGAGCCGAACTGTGAAAAAAAGAAAAGAAAATTGTTATGATAAAAATCCAAAGGTTCCACGTTTCATGCAATGTAGCCTTAAAATATGAGGAATGTCCTGGCATGGCACCAAGTGCACGTATTGGGCTTATATCATGACAGTACATAGACGTAGTATTTACCATTCATGCACTGTTCCTTGAAAATATGTATAGTTCATGGGTATGGAATATATAATGTAGTGAGGTGAGAGCCTCGGTAGCCCAGTGGCGCGACGCCTTGCAGTACGATAGCGTGTCAAGCAACTTAGAGCGCGGTTGGTTACTAGATGGGTACAGTTGTAGACCGTTTAGGCTGACCGTGGTTCGGATTCCACGTAAAACTGTAGGTCCCCTTCCTTACTTACTAGGCGGTAGGGTTAATTTCGCATGGGTTGGTCCCATCGCATCCTATAAATGAAACGTCGAAGCGGCAGTGAAATTTGTCCGTGTTTTCCATTTAGTTCAAAGTAGCCGATCAATATAAGTAAGGTCCTGGAATGTCACCTAGAGCGGTTTGATATTAGTTATCTATGTCCAGTTACATAAAGATAAACACATAAATGTATTTATATACTTATATAACAGTGCGCAGAACCTACATTTAAAATGTTGGGGAAAACTTTGGTACCCTAAATAAAAGGGCTGGAGGTAAAGACAGACAGACGGCAGTAGCACAGAATAAGTATTATAAAGAAACTGAAGTGTTTGCAACTATCAATAAAATAGAAGGTAAAACGCATATAGTTCACAATTACCTTAATGGCATGCTCGTTGGTACACTTGAAGAGCAGCGCAGCACGCTCACAGCCCTGGTCTCCGTCAGTCACAGACTCATCGTTCACTGTGCAAAGGTGGATATCTTTTAGTTAAGGTAGAGGAAATTATTAACTACACAAATACATTGCAGTGCTCAAATTCACACTCGAAGTAACATCTCGGGGCTATTTCTGGCTCCCGAGCGCAGATATACGGTCTTAGTGTACCCAGTAGTTTTTCGCCTTAATTTCGAGATAATTGGCCAGTTTCGAGGTTTTTGCTCTTGGAATCCCTTTTGATCCGAAGTTCTAACCTAAACTGGCGTTTACAGAACTTCGAAGTTACGTAAAAACATCAAAGCTTGTACAAGTTGTTTCTACTTATTCCGTGGATTTGTTTATTTAAACTCGGAATTTCGATTTGTATGAAAACGGGGAGTCGGCGTAAACGGCAACGTCAATGTATTTACGGCGACGGTGAGTGAGCCGTCTAATCAAACTCGGGCTCGCAAATGTTAGTTTGATTAAGCACTCTCTTAAATTTCTCTATACATTTGAAAACGCTAGTCGATCGGTTTCGCGTAAACGCCAATTTTGATGACAAGTCGGACTTAGAACGCTGGCTATTGCTAGCATCGTTTTGCCCGTAGATGTATTTTTTCTATGAGACTGGACATGGATGGCTTGTACCACACTCACCGTCATAACATACGCCTAACACACGGCATTCCCGAATTCTCCCTCCGTAATTACACATTCTGACGACATGTCTTCAGAATATAACCGTTAGCTTCTATTTTATTTAAATATAGTTTTACACTATGACATTTTAGAAATGTTATTTGTTAAACAGAAATGTTCTTTGAAATAGGAATGTGCTATGTATGTACGTATAATCGACCGTGAAGCAAGGACACATTAATTGAAGAAAGAGCCCAGTAAAAAGAGCTACTTTACGAATATACTGCAAGGCTAGACCCGAACCAGCAAAACATACCATTGCGAGTATTGCGTAGGTTCTTTGATATAATATCTGGCTACAGGATACCAAGAGGATACATAAAATAATAGAGACAGCGCACTGAAAAAAAATCAGTAAATCCAACTGTAATACCAATAATAAGAACTGCCTTGCAACGTTAAAATAGAGCCAAGTAAATCGGTTACTCTGAGTGAAAACAGTGAGCCTAATATTGAATTTTACTGTAATTGTTATTTTAACTGTGTACAATAACTGATTTTTCTTACTGTTTCCATAATTGTGTGAAAACTATCTCTAGCTTTAGTATTATTTCCATTCTTACTTACGTCTTACATTCATTACGTCTTATATTTCTAAAGGCACTGTGAAATATGTTAAAATTATACTGTACTCTTGAAACTGGACAGTTGCAAGCCTAATTTGTAGTCAGCCGTAATATTCAATCAATTAAGATTACGGTTTCAAAATCATCTTTCATCAAAATCATCATTTTCACCAAGCGGTACTGTTTAATCCGTTAAAATTACTGTACATTGGTAGTGTTGGAAAATACTTTACCATTATTGACTGAATTTTGACTGTGCTAAAACAGTAAACGGTTGCACATTTTTTTTTCAGTGCGGCGTTAATGACAAACTCCGAAACATTCCTATGTTGCCTGCACCTCATTGCACCTATAGGGCGCCGCTCGCGCCACCCGATCCTCACAGCGTCGAGAGACACACTCTATAAGTTTTTTTTTTTTTTTTTTTATGTGACTGGACATGGATGGCTAATACCACAAGTTCTGTCATGGTATTAGCCCAACACACCACATGGGAACTAGGTGCCATGCCAGGACCTTCCTTATATTGCACGGCTACATTGAACTGGATGGAAAACACGGACAATTTTCATTGCCGCTTCGACCATCGTTCATCCAATGCGATGGTACCAACCCGGGCGGGATAAACCCTACCACCTAGTAAGTAAGGAAGGGGACCTACAGCTTAACGTGGAATCCGAACCACGGCCAGCCTCTCTCAACGGTCGAATGGTCACCCATCCAAGACCAGACCGGACCCAGCGTTGCTTAACTTCGGAGAGCGATCGCCGAAGTGTCGCGCCACTGGGCCACCGAGGCTGACGTAGACGTAGACGTAGTAGACGTTTATAAGTCAATGATGATGGATCCATTGAACTGGATGTAAAACACAGACAATTTTTCATTGCCGATTCGAACACCTTTTCATATACTGCTTTCATTGCCGTTTCGAAAAAAAATCATACAATGCAATGGTACCAAACGGGCGGGCTTAATACTACCACCTTTTTTTTTATGTGACTGGACATGGATGGCTAATACCACACCTTTTGTCATGATATTAGCCCAACACACCACATGGGAACTAGGTGCCATGCCAGGACCTTCCTTATGGCCACGGCTACATTGAACTGAAGGAAAACACGGACAATTTTTATTGCCGCTTCGACCATCGTTCATCCAATGCGATGGTACCAACCCGGGCGGGGTTAAACCCTACCACCTAGTAGGGGAAGGGGACCTACAATTTTACATGGATTCCGAACCATGGAGCAGCTCGCATTCGTGACGAAATGCACTTATCGAACTCTGAAAGAGAAAGACAGTGGTGCAAGTTGGTATTGAACCCGGGCCTCTGGTACGCTAGGCCAGTCCCCGCGCCACTAGGCTACGAGCCGCTCAAGGGCTCAACCTAGTAGGGTAGGGTTATACAGTTTTACCCGAATTTCGAACCTAGGCGCTAGTGCTAGGAACTAGGTGGTCGGTTAAGTCTTGCCAGGTTGGTATATGAAAATGATCCTTGTTATCCATCCAGTTAAATATGGGTCCTGGCGTGGCACCATATTCTATGAGAATTCACTGTGGCGGTGGGTTTGGTATTGGCCATCCCATCCGTATGTCCAGTTATTTAAAAAACTTCTGTCTTCTATGCCCGAAATGATATTCCTTTGGACTTTTAGTTACGAAACTAACTTATACCTTTATTGCAGAAATCGATGTATTTCTGTGTCCTGTCCAATACGGCTGCGTTACCAGGAAACATCTCCACCACGGACTGAACTGAGCCTTCCGCCGACATCATCCCATGCTCATCCATCTGTCAATCAACGCGAAGTTTCAATGATACGTCGTTTATTCGTTTATTTCCCTTTCTTAGGTGTACATTGTTGGATTTTTAGGGTTCCGTACCCAAAGGGGGCCAACGGGACCTTATTTATAAGCCTCCGGTACCCGTCGTTCAGTTAGCGGGCTGTACCTGTTGAACCGTAATCGGTAGACAGTTGTCAGGACACAGGACAGGAAGACAGGAGTTTGTTTAAAAGTGTTTTACGTAAGCAAAATTTTTGCCTATTGGTACTTAACGACTCTTCTCAAAATATTTTTGACTCCACACTTTTGTGATCCTTAGTAATACATTTCTAAGGCTGAAGTGCACAATCTCTGGTTAGGTCATATGGTTATTGTTATTTTAGATCTATATTTTTTCTTCTTCAGGCGAAAATAAAGGACGGATATATTTTCATTTTACCATTATCAATAACCAGAGATTGTGCATTCCAGCCTAAAACGTATAGGATCGGTTTTTCCATGATTTGAAATGCCTTGAGATTAGCTCACTAAATCTCAAGGTGAGAGTTAACGACAGGTTCTGTTCCAATCATACCTATGTAGCTTCCTGCAACATTGACAACACTACAAAGCAGTATTAGAATATAATTGGCGTGCAATTTCAGAGTCATATCCGGTGCTTTGTTAGACAGATTTATACCTTTGATAACTACACACCATTTGCTTGGTTGGACGTCATTTTAACCGCATTTTAACTGAAACTTGACAGATTGGTTTCATCACTCAACATCATCACCGGTACATAAAGCATCTTCTAATTGATTAGTGTTAATCCATATTCAGTATTCACTGAAATCTAATTATCATTTGCCAGTTAAACAAAACACAGCGAAGAAGAACTGGCAAGAAACTTCGTTGTAATGCTTTTCAACGTCTAGTTTAAGTATAGGTTTGTCTAGGTGAGTCTAGGTTTAAGGCGGCCCAACCCGGCGGGCCTAACTCATTCGCGGGCACGGTACAAAACCGTGCTGTTGCGCTCTGGGACCTTCTCTGTTTCAAAGAATAAGACAGGCTCCGTGATGAGGAAGATGCAACATGTCCACAAAAAAGACAATGTGCATAGTGTATGATTTGGTAAGATTTACGAAAATTTTAATTTCAAAACGACTTATAGCTAAAAGTAAACCACGACTGCTGTAGTCAAAAATCTAACAAAAACCAAATAGATCATAAATCTTGATTAAATAAGCTATGTCTGATGACTAATCTTTTTACGATTTTCTTACTTTATCATTGCGTAATCCACCTCCAAAGATATTGTATAAAACGCCTTTCGGAACTTATAACTTGGAAACCAAACACAATTTTACAATGCCAATGGTCATCAGACATCTAGTTCGATCGAATAAAGCTATTTTGAGCAAAATTTTGGATCTCTGACAAGAAATATGGGCGTGATCTTCTTTCCCCTTTTGTATGGGGAGTTGAGCGGGTTGGGCCACCTTAAGACAGCGCTTTCCAATATTACATGCCTACGAGTTATTGGTACTATACATTATTTTAATTCCTTGTAACATTAACAGTAAGTAATTAACATTGATGATAGGAGAAAAATAAAGGTAAAATACTTAATTAAACAGAAAACTAAACTAAAAAACCGGCCAAGTGCGAGTCGGACTCGCACACGAAGGGTTCCGTACCATCGTTAAAGATTTAATACAAAAAATCATGTTTTTTGTATGGGAGCCCCCTTTAATTTCAATTATTTTTAAATTTTACCTATTTATTTTACCTATAAATAAATAAAGGCAAAATAAATACACACTCTGTGAAATTTTCAGCTGTCTATCTGTTACGGTTACTGAGATACAGCCCTGTGACAGACGGACGGACGGACGGACGGACGGACGGACAGCGGAGGTTTAGTAATAGGGTTCCGTTGGCACCCTTTGGGTACGGAGCCCTGAAAATGTACGAAATCAGGAGTGAGACCACGGAGAGTTAGACACATATCAGTTGATTTGCAGTTAAATCAAGCCTTAGTCCAATCTGTATAAAAGTTCAAACACAATTTCGGTCTTTTTAGGCTCTAAAAATAGAATATTTTCAGTAACTATTGGGCTGATTACTAGCTGGTTACGTACGTGGAGTGGTTCAAGACCTGCGGACCTCAGGTTCAATGTTTTCAACGTTTTCCGTTTAAGGAAATAGTATGAGGAACATGTTTCGCCTTTACGTGGAAACATATTACCACCCGGGAATTAGTACGCCGTTTTAAGAATTGACCCACAAACCGCATATTTTACCCTCGATTTTACCGTGGTACTCCCACGACTGTAAAACTTAGCCCGAAAGCGAAGGATTGAGCGCAAATCGCGGATGCGGGGTATAGGGCAATATCTTCGTACCCCGTCTCCACGCTCTTATTTTATAATTGATACGGTATTACCATTATCTTATTTTAAGGGTATGCAGCGACATCTATATTGAGGGACTGGAGGATACTTCCCCACTCTGACCGCTAAGCTATCCAGACAATTACGCCAGCCCACGAATTTCTAGATTATTTTCTAATATACACAATGCTTTCCCTATCTGCTACTAGATGGTGCTGATTTCACGTAATTATCCGGACTAATAATCACACAAGAGTCAGGGGGTCCATTCAGGGCAAGAGTGAGTTCGAATTCGTTTATAAATATCAACTCACTTTTTTAAATAGTCAATGTTTCCACACTTCTTGAACATCATTACAGTTAGGTAAAAATCTGGTCTGTCCCGTAAATACGTTGGAAGAATAAATAACGGTTCCGTTATTTAAATAATAATATATTTCCCAGCTATTTTTAGGTTAACTCACTCCCGAACTCGAACTCACTCTTACCTGAATGGACCCCCTGCTCGGTATTAATTCATATTTTGTATATATTTAATGTATTCGACATCACCGTTAATTCATGAATGGAAGTCTGCAGGTCCGAATCCTGTTTCTGACGAATATTCATATTATTATTTTTTCTGATTGTTATGTTATGTTATCAATCTTGATTGTTTTATTTATCATAAACGTCATTGTATATTAGTTTAGCATATCTTTTATTGATATTAGTTTGGATGAGTTATACGGACTCATATAATAGATGCAGATTGAATTCGGTACTCCTGGCAAAGTAGAATAAATAACTACGCGAATTAATCTGTAAAGTTGTCGAAAATATACCTGTCAATTATTATATTTAATTATGGGACACATTACTTATTATAAAATACATGTTGAAAATTTTGAAACTTGTAACGGTGCCCATTAAACTATATAAAAAAAAATCTCTTCCATGGGCACTGACTGTGGAAAGGTTCCATAACGCTTGCTGTGTTCCCCATCTGCACGGCCTGTCATGGCATTGGACGTAGTCTTACCAACTTCAAATCCTTGTAAACACAAGCAAGGACGCACGATTGCTGGTTGTTGATGACCTCGCCGGTTTTCAGAGACTCCAGACTGGGCGCGTCGACCGATAACTTCCCAATGCAGGAGTCGAGAGCGCTCTTGAATCGGGCACTTACAATGTTTTCGTCGTCCCCTGACACCTGTACAGGGGATACTACATTTTGAGTTATTTCACATTTTTTTAGTTAATCAAACGTTGCTTTCGTTGCTATCATCTATTACTATTTATTGTACTTTACTATTTCTTTCTGTGCCCTGCTTGTTGTACCAGAATGTTTGCCAAATTATTACCAAACAAAGATTTTGTCTGGTTTTTATGATTGGTGAATTATGGCACTTATAAAATAGTAAAATTGGGTTAACTGCATTTCTTCTCATGCATGTTGTAAGAGGCGACTAATTGATGATACGTCGTTCGTGATTCAAATTACACAAAAAACTCGGGTTAGTACCAACGCATTGAATGAACTATGGTCGAAGGTACAATGTAGCCGTGCAAGGTAAGGAAGGTCCATTTTTTATGTAACTGCCCATGGATGGCTAATGCCAAACTGACCGTAAGATATTAGCCTAACACACCAGATGGGAACTGGGTGCTATACCAGCACTTTATATATTGCTCGACTACATTGAACTAGAAGGAAAACATGGAACATTTTCATGGACATCGTTCATTCGATGCGATGGAACCAATCTGGGGCGAGATTTACCCGCACCACCTATAAGTAATGGAGATGGCCTACAGTTTTACGTGGAATCCGAACCACGGCCAGCCTCAACGGTTGAAGATGGTCACGCATTCAGAACCCAACCTCGCTCAGAGGTGCTTCACCCAGCGTTTCGAATCGCAAGGCGTCGCACCACTTGGCTACCGAGGCTGCCACTGGCATTCCTTCTAGTTCCTATGTGGTATTTTGAGCTTATATTATAACAGTAGGTGTGGTCCTTTTTTAATTTATTAATTAATCATCCTTTTCCAGTTAAATAAAATCAACTACTATGTTACCTAATTATTGTTAGAAATAGCTTCCAAAGCAAGGCGTTGACTCACCGTTGACCACATCCCTAGCACTACGCAAAAAAGCGTCACAACTTTCCACATTTTGAAAAAAAAAATTGGTTCTGTCCTCACGGATAGTGCTCCCAGTGGCAAGTACGAGGCCGTGCCAAAACGATTCGGGTTTTATAGAAGACCAAACTCGTTGACGGTACTTTGAAATGATTGTATTTTACAATAGATCCAATTCACATATTTCACACTGCATATTGACACCATTTACTAGCTAACAACCACAAAACACTTCACGGTAGGTTAAATATGTAATGACAATGAAGCATACATGCAATATTTACAAATTAAAACTTGGTTTACTGGCGTTGAGAAAGAGATTTTATAAAAATATCGATCACAAAAAGAGTATAATATAATTATTGATTATATAAGATATTATATAAAAGTGTAATATAATAATTTACATGTAATGTAGCATGTAATGTAAATTATTGATTGATTGATCTATGATTAAACCTCGTTTTTGCAATTTTTGCGACCATAGCTCTAGTTAGATGATGCCACCTATGAATATTGCTAAGAATTTATTAAAGTCAATAGATTCGTTATTTATTACGATTATATAAAAAAAATATTGATCATTATGAGAGATCAAGTGCTTTAAACACACTGAAAATAAAAAAAATAAAACCAATCTTCATGTAACTAAACGCACGGAGGGGACTAAACCTCAATCCCCATACGATTATATTCCAGTTCATTATGTTCGAATCGCATGAGGAATTTATCTTTCGAATAGAATAATGCATTAATCCTATTTTTAAATTACAGGTAAAATAAATTGATTCTAAAGTTATTGATCCTCTTCAGACAAATATAATGTTTGCATGATCGTTAGATTTATCTAGAATTTTTTAAATCGCAGAAATAAGTGAGATAATTCTATCCAGAGAAAAACGCATGTCATAAACTATAAAAGGATTTTTTTTTATTTTTTTCAATTTATCCGAGGCTGACAGGACATTAATTAATATATATTCGTGTTGATTACCAATACCTTTAAGTAACCTGAAACCTATTATTTTACCGAGTCTTATGCGTGCAAAACTTAAAAAATCAACATAAAAAAGTCGGGTGCAATGAAACAGGTTTCGTAATGCGAAAAAAATGCATTTATTTTCATATAATGTTTGACAATTATTACAAATAACAATACGTAGTCACGGCAGGTGCTCAGTCGTCGGTCGCCAGTCTTTATGGTTGATGTCATGAATTACATGTCAAAGCCGAACTGAAACAGGAGGAACAGAATACTATAACTCCTAATATATATATATATATAACTACTAAATATAATAACTCCTAACAGAATGCAAGCAGAAAATAATAATAAGCTGAAATTGTTTTGGATCTGGAATTTCGTCTGAAGCGGCTGGATTAACCACACCAAAAAATGTTTCACTTATAATTAAAGTCTCCTTTATATTTTGTAGTTAAATGTAAAAACATATTTTTAAACGACACTGTAAACGATAATATTGCAGATGGCCATAGTGTAGTGGTTACACCGGTGTTCTCGTGTATCGACGTCAGCAGGTCTATTCCTAATCAGGAATCCTGAATCTAGAAAACCGTTTTTGTAGCGACTTTCAAAGCGGGTTTTTTACGGAAAACCACTATTTTCGTCAAGAAAATCGCTTTGAAAACCTCGCTTCCAGGTTCCAGATTACTGAATGCCAGGAAAATACCTGCAGATACTTTAAATCCTAGGGTACCTCACCGAAATTTAACTGGGCATTTTATTTGATTTTATTTGATTTATTTTTATTTGCGAACCATTCCTAGGATCGGAACCCATGTAAAACTTTGGGGCCCCTTCCTTGCTTACTAGGTAGAGTTGAGCCCGCTCAACTCTACCTGGTTGGTACCATCGCATTGTTTGAAAAGATGGTCGAAGCGACAGTTAGGTCCGTGTTTTCCATCAAGTTAAATGTAAATAGAAGGTCCTGGCATATCACCTAATTTAGTTACCCAATTAAATAAGTTGGGTTAAGCTGGTTAGGGCTTCTGACTAGGCATTCCTCAGTCGATTTGCAGAGAGGCCTGCTATCGTAGTTGGTTCCGATTTTTCGGAGTCGCCTTCGATGTCCGGCCTCCCGTTAGGAGGAACCACTAAAGACATTCTGTTCCACGACGGATCAACAAAACAAAACAGCTGAGCTTAGTCGGGTGTCCACTAGCTTGTCAGTCTGTCAGTCAGCGTGTTTGCGTCCACTGCTGGACATACGCCTCTCCATTTTTTCTCCAGTCCTCCCGGCCCTCAGCGGTACGGAACCACCGCTTTCCGCCGACGCACTTGATGTCGTCGTCCCACCTGGCGGGTGGTCTTCCAACACTCCGTTTTCCTGTCCACGGCCGCCAGTGTAGGACACGGTTACTCGTCGTCTCTTCGGCTGACGTGGCCAGCCCTCTGCCACTTGAGCTTACTTACTGGCTTGGCGCTAGGGAAATTCAACAAAGTCAACATTCCTAGACGTTTGAGACTAAGGCTACAAGTAGAATATAAGAGAGAGAACCGTCTTACCTTGGAGGCGTGCTCGGTCATGCACAGGAACGCGTGCTTGGCTCGATCGCAGCCAGCCGCCCCGTCGCTCACCGGCTTGCTATTCACTGCAATCAGGAAGTCCATGATATACTACTGAGAGCACATGTATTGTCCGTGTTTTCTACCAAGTTCAATGTAGCCCAGCAATATAAGGAAGGTCCTGGCATGGCACCTAGTTCCCATGTGGTGTCTTAGGCTAATATCTGAGGGTCAGTTCGGTATTAGCCATCCATGTCCAGTTACATAAAAAAAATTAAACTCAAGAGAAACGATCAACACTCTAATGCGTTGTAAATACGTTACATACGAAATACCCATGCCTGAATACTCGCTGAATCTGTTCATAACTTCCGACCTATTCTGATTCATTTACGGATCACTCCGTAGGGTGCTGCGAACGATTTCCATAAATACAAAACACCTGATTCATCAATTCGAAATTTCCAGAATTAGTCTCCGGCATGAAACCCGCTTCTCATTACATTACAAATACTAGCTGAAGTACCCTTCGCTCGTGTCAATGTCATTTTGAACGGATCTCTGGCTGAATATTTTCCTCTATGTTTTGTATTCATTCATAAACTTTCGATGACGTGAGCACAACCACTCATTAAAGTTTATTGCAATCTGGTGAATTAATTAAAACACATACTAGACAAACAAATAAACATACACACCCTTCTATTAAATTAGGGATATGCGATCCCATAAGCTATGGGAAAAATAATGCTATACGTAGATACAAGCGATGCATATGTAGTTATCGAGTTATTATCAATTACGTGATCACTTTTCAAATAATTAAACTTGATCCTAAGTAATCTATATGTTATGGTAAGAATCAGGCTATACGTAGGCACAAACTGCATCGATATCTGGTAAGTGGTTCTCTTGCTATAAGCTAACAGACTGACATCCGGCAGACTTTGGATTTTGTGAGCACAGTTGAAAAAGAGATAGGGATAGAGGAGACATAAACAAGGGAAGATATAAATACACATGATGATGATGAGAAATTGAGATAGAGACTGGGTAAGCACAGCAGGGATTGCACAGAATATTTTGGATGTTTATTCATTGATAATATTTTTTTATAAAATTTACAAATCATATCGCTTGCTCATTAATTGGGAATTATATGCGAGGACAACGTATGTACATACCTTCATGACACTGATGTAGAAAATCTCGAATGTTATCAATTTGTTCTGGAGCATCGCTAAAGAGCTTTTCGGCACTAGCCAACACGCCTTCACTTGACATATTACCGGAGTCGTCCATCTGAATGAAAAATACTTTTAAGAGTCTGAGTTGACAAATTTCGGTAGGGATATATAGCCTTCGCTACGACCACTATCATTACTTCTCATTCAAGACCCAAACCATTATTGTGATTAAAGCCTCTAACTGGCATCTTCTGCAATGATTCTATAATACTTATTTGAGAATTAAATTATTGTATATAGCGAAAATGGTTCAGGGGGTGTTAGCACCCGATTGCATTCAGTTCCACTAGGACTGGTGCTAACACCTCCTTAATACTGCTAATCTAGGAACTATCTTATCATATCTATCTAGAAAGGAAATCTTGCTTTGCAATCCTGTATAAATTTTCTTTACAGCACATTCGAGAATGCAGATTCACATTTGAATCTAGTACTTTAGACTTGAGTATGTAATTTGTAACTAATTTATTTGATAACATTAACAAATGAAAATTTTAAAAACATGAAAAAGAAAAGAAACGAAGACACAAGGGTTAAGAGCCAAGATAAAAGACTTCGTCCAGCGGCGACACGTACGGCAGTGTTCCCATCACGCTTGCTGCATTGCCCCTCTGGATAGCAATGCTCAGTCTTTGTGTTAAATAACTTGCTGCCATTTTGTCTCCTGTTAAGTCAATAATTTTCTTACCGATTTCATAAATAAAGGATTTGGCGCTCTCACATAATTTAAGTTCACTGCACACCTATTAAAGCATTCAAATAATTGCAATAAAAGTAATTTTACTGTGTAAACAGAGTAATCTATTCATTTGAATGTTAACGAATACTCGATTTGGTTCACATGTGGATTTACAACTCCATTTGTCAGGGTGATTGTTTTATATGGGTTTGCGAATTTAAGGTGGCCCAACCCGGCGGGACGAACTCATTCGCGGGCACAAAACCGTGCTGTTGCGCTCTGGGACCTTCTCTGTTTAAAAAAAAAGACAGGCTCCGTGATGAGGAAGATGCAACATGTCCACAAAAAGACAATGTGCATAGTGTATGATTTGATAAGATTAACGAAAATTTTAATTACAAAACGACTTATAGCTAAAAGTAAACCAAGACCGCTGTAGTAAAAATCTAACAAAAACCAAATAGGTTATAAATCTTGATTAAATGAGCTATGTCCGATGACTAATCTTTTTAAGATTTTCTTACTTTATCATTGCGTAATAAACCACCAAAGTTATTGTATAAAACGCGTGAAAAATTCGAACTTTCGGACCTTATAACTTAGAAACCAAACACAATTTTACAAAGCCAACGGTCATCAGACATCTAGTTCGATCAAATAAAGCTCTTTTGAGCAAAATTTGGGATCTCTGATAATAAAATGGGCGTGATCTTCTTTCCCCGTTTGTATGGGGAGTTGAGCGGGTTGGGCCACGTTAAGTTATAAATGCGACTACAAGAAGATCAAGATTGCCCAAAAATCAGTGTGATCGATTGGGTGCTCAAATAAATGAACAAATATTACTTAAAGTTAGAGAAATATCATAATCAAATCTGTGCTGACACCAAGTTCTGAGTAAATTCAAGAGGTTGCTATCCAGCCTTTCAAGTAAACTTAACTTCAAAGAAAAACAATATTGAGCTAGGTGTCATCTTGTTAAAAATTACCATTCCAGCATTTTTAAACATGCACGCGACGAAGCATCGAGCCGCCTCCGAGTCCGGCAGCTTCTTGGCCTGAAGCAATGCTATCTCGTCTTCCGCCAGTGGGTTGCTCTTCATGCACTCCATGGCTATGGACATCATGTGCTCGTGGATCGCAGCCTTGTGAGCGTCAGACATAGCCTGAATGATACGTGACTATTATACAAACATTTTATCAGATATTAGATTTTGAAAAAGTTTGGCCTCTTGCACTTTAGTCTGAAGCAGGATTCGAATCTGCGAACTTGAGATTACATGTCGATTACAGGTACTATATAAAGTTGGGATACTCACCCTCGCTTTCTGCAAACCTATTCCTGGAATTCCTTAATCACCAATCAGGAATCCTTTCCTGATTAAGCTTTTATAGCGGTTTTTAAGGCGATTTTTCTCGACAGAAAACCTTGAATTAATTGAATTAATATGATGCGGAATGTCCTCTTCAAGAAAATCGCTTTGAAAACCGCTATAAAAGCGGTTTTCTAGACTCAGGATTTCTGATTTCTGATTAGGTACGGAATTCCAGGAATATGTCTGCTGTTGCAGTCTAAAATAATCTTCCTCTCGATTTAATCATATCATTACGTTGCCGGTAATCTTAATTATTGTTGGAAGTAAACTTAAAATAAAATGTGCTATCTTAGCAGTAATGAGTGTTTAAACATAGTTGCGCGACATCTAAGGATGATTCTACATGCCATTCTGTGAATAAATACATTCTCATTTTGTTACATGCATATATATTCATTTTCAAAGTTTTGTTAAGGGGACTGTATCTATGAAGTATCTTTAATTGCTATTTTACGTCCATAGTAATTCATGTATTTAATGAATACGACATAATCGTTATCTCATTAATTCGAGTTTTAGCGACATCTACATTTGAAGCATTGTAATAAAATTTTGTAAATAATCTAAACAAGTTTTTGATCGTGACGTGTTTGAATCCAAGGCTGTTTTCATTTAGCTTTCATTTATTGTAAATAATGTTTATTTCGAATTGGTTTTCGTTACGCTGGTATTTTATATTCCGGATTTTTTTAGTTCTTTCCCGTATTAAGAAATATTATCGGTTACATGAAAATTTTGAATTTCTATAGGAAGATCACTACTTCAAACAATTGCTCACAACTAATTTCTTGATACTTATTAATGCTACATAACTATAATTAACAGAAAGTATTTTGTTAACCAACTTGTATTTTTCTAACAAAAAAATTACATTAGTCTCACTGCATCCGTTCATACTTTATAATATGAAGAAAATAGGCCTCTTACCACACTCACTGATGTGACAGACTCAGACATGCAACGACCAACACTTTTTGAAATTGCAAAGAACTCACCTGCGCATTCCCTAAGAGTATTGTTAACGCTAGGAAACATACGCTGAGAAATCCACACATTTTCATCATCTTCAATACACTGACTCCCAGCCGAACAATAAACGCACTTTGGACAGACTGCGGAAAAATGCACCGAAATGCTAGACTTTATACAAAAAATCGCATAATAACAGAGCTAAGGCACTCACAAAGCAGCCATAGAAATATTCGGCAGCAATTAATTGCAAGATAGGTAATCATTATGCGTCGATGTCTCCGGAAAAGGACCTTGGGCGCAAATTAAGGTCATTGTAGTTTTTGCTCTTTGTCACACTTTTCCGCCATATAATGATGCACATACCTTAACACAAACATGCTCCGTTGGCTTCGCATTTCCGTTGCTGCACATCAATTTTCGTCAATAGGTAGTTCCGGTCCGGTCATTATCAGTAAACTGTTGTAAAAAAAACTGTGCGGAAGTACGGAAAATCAGATGCCCGCGGCTTCGCTCGTCTAGATTCCTAAATTTATCTATAACTTTTTTTTTATATTTTCGTTCCGTAAGATTGTATTTATGAAAAATCCTGTCCGTTATGCGAAGCACAAAACAAAAAAAAAACTACAAAAAAGCGGACTTAGGGCCTATTTTGCCACAATTCGCGCTTTTGAAATATTTATTTTTGGAGCTTGGAAACACATTGTTCTAGACATGTCGTTATTTTGAACCGACTTCAAAAAAAGGAGGAGGTTATCATTCATTATTTACTCGCTATACAGGGTGCATAACCCTTCGTTTTTATTTTGGTCTGTAAAAAGTTCCAAATTATTTAGTTTCGTATGTGTAAAATTTCAAGAAGGCCCAGGATTTTGCATTAATAATTTATTTTCTAGTTTTTGTTACAAATTTTGTTTTTTCAATAAAACAGTTTAACTTAAGAGTTTTTTATCCATGTCAATTTTTTGTTTTTAAGTTAGATTTTGGGCTTGTATCATTACGCAATCTCCTCATCCCTTCCATCTCTCTCATTGCATCTTTGTTATACGGTTTCTTATCTGTAAATTTCTTACAATCAAGCTCCTCAATAAATAGCCCTTCTTAAGACCTTACGCTTCTCAATACAACTTACGTTTGTCAACCGAACTGCCCCGCATTTTATGCACAGTGGAGGCCCATTACAAAATTATCGGTAAAATCCTTCTCTCAGGCCGTCACCAAGCATATTGGTGGAAATATAGGGTACTTGTCCATACCAACCAAATGAGCTCAAACTCTTTGAGATTACTAGTAATGACTGAATAGTTCCACTGTCAACCTCCTCACACCATCATCAGATTCTCGTCACCAAGTGTATTGGTGGAGTATGGGACACTCGTCCGAAACAACCAAATTAGCTCAAATTCGAGGGGGTAACTAGTAACGGGTGAAGAGTTCCACTGTTCGGTTTCTGACTCCATTATCATATCCTCTTGAAATAATACTACTGTATTGGAACTCAATTTGTGTGCAAAGTATCATAAGAATCGCTTCAGTAGAAGTAGTTGAAAAAGTTGTCGCAAGATTTGAAACAAAAATTAACAAACAACGGGGTCAAGCCAGAAAACGTTTAATATTAAACAAACAAACAAATATACGGGGTCAAGCTAAAAAACCGTTTAGTAATAAACAAACAAATAAATATACGGGGTCTAGTTAAAAACCGTTTTATACTAAAGAAACAAACAAACAAATATACGGGGTCACGCTAAACACCTTTTAATAATAATCAAACAAAGAGGGGTCAAGCTAAAAAAAAACGGTTAATAATAAACAAACAAATACGGGGTCAAGCTAAAAAACCGTTTAATAATAAACAAATATACGGGGTCTAGCTAAAAACAGTTTAATAATAATCAAACAAACAAATACACGCCGTCAAGCTAAAAACATTGTTTAATAATAAACAAACAAATACGGGGTCAAGTTATAAAAACCTTTTAATAATAAACAAACCAAGAAATATACAGGGTCAAGCAAAAAAAAGCGTTTGAAAATAAACAAATAAACAATATCAAAAAAAAAAGTTTGATAATAAACAAACAAACAAATGCACACGGAGTAAGGCTACATGAAACTGTTTAAAAATGTTTCGTTATTCGTTAAAATATATTTCAAGTTTGTAACATTCGAATTGATTAATATGAGAAGAGCTAAGTAATAAGTTTCTTTGGCCTCTTTTACGCACTAATAAAATAAAATAATACTTCATAAACTTCATATGTGTTTTTAATGAAATCATAAATTATCGTTCATGTTCGTCGTATTCCGAGTCTCTTTTTTTTTAATGTAACTGGATATGGTTGGATAATACCACAATTCCCGAAGGAATTAGGTGCCATGCCAGTATCTTCTTTATGTGAGCATGACTACATTGAACTGGATGGTAAACACGGAACTTTTTTGGCATTTCGACCATCTCTTTATCCAATGCGATGGTACCAACCCAGATGAAGGTGCAGCAGAGGTGGTGAGGATTCAAACCATGTTCAGACCTCTGGCATGCAAGGCAAGTTCCTGTGCCACTATGCTTCAACCATAGTTTCATCCAATGGCGAACCAAGGGGAAGGGGACCTACAGTTTTACATGTGCTCCGAACCATTTCAATTACTCATCCAAAGGAGAAAGAAAGAGGTGCAAGTCCGGGGCGAGGATTTGAACCCAGAACTCTCGCATGAAAGGAAAGTCCCCTAGACCCCGAGGTGTATGTACAATATGCAATAATAAAACTTATGTAATGCCAAAAAAAAAGCAATTATTTAAATTTATTGTTGAGCAATTATTACAAATAGCATTATGTTTCACGTCACAGTAGGTGCTTATCCGTCGGTCGCAAGTCTTTATTGGTATAGAAGAATCACATGTCGAAGCCGAACTGAAAGAGAAGTAAATAAGAATATACAATTTCCGATGAATAATAACCCGACACATGGCATCTGCCAGGCTCTCAATGAGGTGCCCGACGGCGCCCATGGGCGTTGGAACTTTCACAAGGGCTGCGAAAGCTTTGCCGATCATCCAGGCGCTTCTTCTTAATATTTTTTGTAAAGCACCATCTAAAGGTATACATTTTCTAATGAATTATAACCTAACCTAAAAATAGAACCTAAAAATTGAACCTGAACCGCAACATATATTATGTATTTAACAATATTTAATATTTATAATAAACTAGCTGAGGTAACCGACTCCGCTCGGGTCAATATTGTTTTCACCGATACAACTACAACTTCTGTACAAATCACAGATCACGAAAAATCGTTTTGGACTGATGTCGGGCTGAATAATCTTCTGGATTTTATATCAGTCCCCATAAAAACTTTCACTACTACTATGAGGTTAATTTTCGCTACAAAAGGTAGCCTATGTCCGTCTCCAAGGTCCAGACTATCTCTCTATCGAAATCCGTCAAAATTGGTTCAGCGGTTTAGGCGTGATAACGCAACAGACAGACAGAGTTACCTTCGCATTTATAATATTAGTAAGGATTAGTGCTTCAAAGTCCGTATATTTTGTTAGGTGCCTACAAAAAACTTAATTTGGGCTGCAAAACCATCTTAAGCAGCGACATTTACATGATGTAATTGAACATTTTACAATCGTACAGATTTGATTGTAACTCACATGGCATACAAGCGAAATACCGTTGTAAATGTTCTCTATCGCTGGGAAACAGTGTAAGCGATGAATAAGCGCCTACTTCTTCCTCTTGTGATTTCGTAAATCAAATGAGCTCTACCCTTGAGAGAGTTCCGTGATTTATTTCCTTCCTATTGGATATCCCCACCTTGGAAGCGTGCTCGTTCAAGCATTCGAACGCAAGTTTAGCTCGATCGCAGCCAGCCGCCCCGTCGCTCACCGGCTTGTCGTTCACTGCAATCAGAAATTATGACGAACATTCTGGGCTTATTTTTATTTTATCTCAGCGTCGGTTAGGAACAAACACTCGTAGAAAAATCAAAATATCAAAGTTTAGACCTTTACCTAGTATGACCTTAAAACGGATTTAATGCGTTTCTTGTATCCTTAAAATAATAAGTTCGTAAATACCTAATTACTGGATTTTTATTAGGTTTTCAAGGCGGCGCTTGGAAACTATAAATGATTTATGCCCGTTTTCACCACCTCCAGCTACGAAAATCTCAAATGTATCTTCAACTATGTAAAAATGCGATGCAACGTTAAGTTAACTATCAGATTTTATGCATCTGGAGGTGGTAAAATCATGACAATTTAATTATTTGACTCACTTTAAGAAATTGAAATGTCGCGCTCGCCTGAAAACGATGCTGACCCATCTAAGGCTGACCCGCACACAACAATGAACTCTAACGCAAATACAATGCGTACGGAGGTGGCAATTATCGTTGGTTAGCTGAACGCTGGACTAAACAAAGCACCCTCAATGAATAAACCGTCTGCCTATATTAGAAAAAGCGATCATCTTAAGATGTTGAAAACACGTTAAGTAAATGAAATCAACAAAAAACAGTCGGTAAATATATTCCACAAAAGGTAGCTTATGTCATTACCCTAGGTCCAGACTCTCTCTATATCAAATTTGATCAAAATTGGTTAAGCGGTTAAGACGTGAAAACACAACAGACAGACAGAGTTACATTCGCTTTTATAATATTAGAACCACTACTTACCTTCATGACACTGGTGTAGATAATCTCGAATGTTGCTAACCTGCTCCGGTGCATCGGGGAACATCTTTTCAATTCTAGCCATCGCGCCCTCACTTGCCATATTTCCGGAGTCGTCCATCTGAAGGAATATACTAATTTTAAGATTGTTTAAGGAACAATTTCCGATTGGTACACAATTGTTATTGCACAACATTATTGTGATCAAAATCGTAATCGCTCATTTCTAATTGTAACTGCTAATTTAAGAACGATTCATTTAATTTTATTTCCTTTTTACCTCCATGCGTCATATTGCAGCACATTAAAGAATGCATCCAAATATGAATTAAATCTGGCGTTAACATCTAAGCAATTCATTACATGCCTACCTTTTTGAACATTATAATAATTGGTATAAAAGTTAATTTACACTTACAGTAGTTTAAACCAAAGATTTAGATCTTTGGTTAGAACTTATAATTCCATTCTCCCAATTAACTTATTAATGGCAACAACCTATATAACAATAAAATTCTTAAAAATATATTTTTTAAATTCTACATGATTGATTGGGTGCTCAAAAAAAATAATATTTTAAAAATATTACGTCAATTTTTTCTTCTGATTCTCTATCAGAAATGTCACTATCACGCCTTTAAATGATTCAGAACTTGAAACTAAAATCTTATAAAAAAGTGTCATCGTGTTAAACATTACCATTCCATCTTTTCTAAACAAGCACGCGAGAAAGCAACGAGCTGCCAATGAGTCCGGCAGTTTCTTGGACTGAAGCGATGCAACCTCGTCTTCCGTCAGTGGGTTGATCTTCATGCACTCCATAGCTATGGACATCATGTGCTCATGCATGGCAGCCTTGTGCTCATCCGGCATACCCTGTGGGGTACATGGGTCTGTAGTACAAACGATGGAAACTTTATAAATACACGTTAACAGAAAACCTGTCGAACATCCGAAGGCAGGAAGTACAGTTTTAGATACTGGTCGGATAGGCTAGATTTGTTTTTAAAATTCGGGCACAATGTTTTATTTATTATCTAATACTAACAATGCTATATTTAGTATATTATTATGCTATTTTACCTATCTGAAGGTGCTAGTATGTACTTACCTACAGTTATTGCCATGGAACAAAGAAAGGAGGAAATTTGTTAAGAAGCGCCTAAGCGAAAGTCTCCAGTCATAAGTTTGAATAAACATTTGGATTACTGTTGAATTTAGGAAGTTATTCATATTTTTCTATTTATTCAAACAAATATTTAAATTTTAGATGTACCTGTCAAGTAATGTCATTTTCATGAGAGCAATTTTGCTTAAAAATAGGAGATCACAACAACTTTTTTATTCCGACTATAATTTTAGTAAATTGTACTTATTTTATTTTTTTGCATTTCTCGTACCTGCCCATATTACTTTCCCATGTAATAATACGAAGAAAATAGGCCTGATGCCACACTCAAAGATGTTATGTAATCAACTCATCATTTTGGGACTATAGAAGACTCACCTGCGCATTTACTGAGAGCATTGTTAATGCCAGGATAAATGCGCTGAAAAATCCACACATCTTCTTCGTTTTCAATTCACTGATTTCCAGCCGAACCTTAAACCCACTATGGAGAGACTGTGGACAAATACATCTAAATACTAGACTTTATACAAAAAAACCTCACAATAACAAAGCTAAAAGCACTCACAAAGCAGCTATAGAAATAAATAAATCAGCAGAAATTAATTTCAAGACAGGTGACAATTACACCGATGTCGGCCCTTCGTCAAACCTTGGTTGCAAATTAAGGTCATTGTAGTTTTTTTCTTTGACACACTTTTATGCCATATAATGATACACATACATAAACACAAACATACTCCATTAGCTTTGATATTCCGGTACTGCACATCAATTTTGGTCAATAAGTAGTAATTGTGAGTGAGATGTGTTTCCCGTTTATTGTAAAAACTGTGTGGAAGCATAGTATTAGCTTCTCGTGTGAAAAAGTGCATATACCTTTCGGACGATTGATTAACCTTTCGCATTTTGACTCAATCTTTTTTTTTTTTTATGAGGTTTACACACAGAATCTATCGAAGATTAATTTAGTTCCTCGATTTTGTTTGTTCTCTATTATGAATTTTTTTTTTATGTAACTGGACATGGGTGGCTAATACCGAACTGACCGTCCGATATTAGCCTAACACACCACATGGGAACTAGGTGGCATACCTTATATGTTTATATATATTGCTGGGCTATATTTGACTGGATGGAAAACACGGACACTTTTCATTACCACTTCGACCATCGTTCATTCAATGCGATGGCACCAACCCGGGCTGGATTAACCCTACCACCTTACTTACTTATAGTAAGTAAGTAAGTAAAGTAAAGTAAGGGAGAGGACCTACCGTTTTACGTGGAATCTGAACCACGGCCAGTCGCTTTGCAGTCGCTAGAAGATGATCTGCGTTAAAATGACCATTCATCAGCACCGTCAGCATAAATAGCTACCCACGTCTATCACAACCAAGTATCGCCGAATGTGCTTATACTCCGACTATACATGAGTACTTACTACCTAATCTAAACGCTTTGCTTCGGATAGTAATCGATTTTCTGGGAAGCGCTGGCAAGCGGGGCGCACGGACGCAAGAACAAAAGCGAGTCACGCTAGTAGCTTAGCTTCCACTCGCGCCTTCACTAAGAAAATAACACACATCACTCACACATATACTGCACCTCGTCTGTAACGGACTTAAGACTAGTTCCCATATGATATGTTCAGGTAAGGTCATGACAGAGTATTTCCCATGTATGTCCGGTTACATAGAATTAAATCGTTTTAAAAATCATTTAACCGACTTTAATCACTAAGAGAAGTATTCTTTATTAAAATGTATGAAAGGACCATCTCTAAGATAAACCCCACTGATGTGAAAAAAAAAATATTAAAATTCGTTGACAATTTTGCGGAGATATCGAGTAACATACATACAAAAAAACATACAGACGAATTGAGAACTTTCTCCTTTTTTGAAGTCGGTTGAAAATCCGCGCTTGACTAGCCGGCCGCCCCACACCCCAACTACCTCTTCAATCGTAAATTTAAAGAGCTCTATCTAATAATTCTTCAAATTGCTCAGACTAATTGATAGTTTAGCTTAGTCTTCGCCTAAGAATTTAATTTGCATCTGCGTTTGTTCTGACCTAAGACTAGCTTAGGACTAATTGTAGCCGTGACTTCCTCGTCACATTACTGCGTGTTTCATTGTCATTGCTACTATTGGAGATAGAATACTGCTATAGAAATATGTGATTCTTGAATGTGAGTTTATAATGAGAAATAATAAACAAAACTTTTACAGCGTTTTGGCTAAAATTTGTTTATGTTCTCGGTATATAATAAAATTGTCACACTGAAATTTGTAGTGACACAAAACAATTAGGCTTTATTCCATAGCTGTGTAGTTACGTTATTTTGATACCTCAGCACTTTTTTTTCTATTAAAAATTTATAATTATTATCAATCACTCCAAGGAAGAACGAAATAATGTAAAACTATTAACGATAGTTTTGATTTATTTAAAATTCATACAATAAAAAAAAATCATTAGGGAAAGAAAAATATCTTGGGGTTTGCATTGTACAGACACTTGGCCGTCCAGTATGAAGCTTCGCAAAGGTCCTTGTAATTCTTGGCTGAAATCAAACAAAGGAAATATTAATATTGTTAATTGTTCATTAAGAATTATTGCATAAAAATTGTAAAATATATTCTAACGATACTTTCTTTCAGACATATTATGATTTAGGAATCAGTCGGGTAACCCGCTTTTATAGCGGTCATCAACGCTGTTTTCTGGACTGAAAGATTCTTGATTCCTAGGCACGAGTCCCTCCGCTCTATGGTACGTTTGTTAAGAGGCTATCGTGAAGTCACAAGAAATCTAAGATTGGAAAATTTTAAGAAATGCATTCTTTGTCCATTGGCCAAGGCACCATTTTGCACGGCGACTGCCATTAAAACAGCGAAATCGTCTTCCAGGCTCTAACGTTTCCCTACCCCTAAATGTTATCAGATTTTAATCTAATTGTTTTTATCAGTTGATAAAGCTTGATTCCGAATTTTTTTATTTTCTTGTAAATATCTGTATTTTTCAGTAAAAAAAATCGAAAATTTACATTACAAAAAAACAACTTTTTTCCAATGTTTATTAGCCAATATTTTCCATTCTAAAAGGTATATAAAAAATTAAAATATACAGACATCGATTTCTACAATATATTTTAGAAATATATTGTAGAAATGCATACAATATATTTTCAAAAAACTAGTAAACCATTAAGAGTATGGAAACAGTTATCGCCCGTAGTATGAGGAATTGATATGGTAACGGCTCTCTTAACTCGACGGTGTCTCTATATATTCCGGGAGGTAACGACATTTTCGGTCACGATAAGGTAAATGGCTGAATTTACGATCACATGTTAGAGACCAACCCTCTGATCCTAAATATGTCGGTCTGCCTGCGCCAAGTGGTTGCGTTATCTAGATTGGCTATATAAAATAGATGTCGGTATATACGTGCTGATGAATATACTGATGGTCTAGAAATATTGATACCTATTATTTATAGAACAATAACTAGTCGATTTTTTAATACTTATAAATACTTAAATATACCTAAAGTTATGACTGTAAACTAAATCGCCAATAACTACAAAAACAACCAGTGATTTGTTCAGTTTTTGTATTGCTAAGCAAGTATGTTCTGATACTTTCATGCTTCGTTATTTGCAGCCATTTACCTAATCATATATATTTTTTTTTGTAACCATAAATACTTTTTCAGGCGCCTTATTTACGTAACGCAACCACTCGGCGTAGGCATACCGACACATTTAGCTTCAGAAGGCTTGGTCTTAATCCTGTGAACCCAGTTTCAGCCATTTACGTTATCGTTACCATTTTTGTCGCGACCTCCTAGTCTAATACCATTCACAGTCGTTTCGTAGTTCAGCCGGCTTCTCTGCATCAGAAATGTATAGGTACTCACATACGTCAGCGCACTGCTCCATGGTACGCTTGGTGGGTTCCTTCAGTTCAGGCGGGAACATGGTGTCGACCTGCTTAAGAGATGCTTCGTAGTTCAATTTTCCTCCTTTTACCTGCAGTGTGTGAGTGCAGAGACAAATTGAATAGGACCTGAAGACCGGCTCTTGCAACGCAGCAGGCGTAAGTGCTTTTGGGTATGCGTCATAGAGTAAGAAACGACAGGAGTGGCGATCACAAATATCCGTATAGTGGCAGCGTATCAACGTTTTAGTGATACAGACACTGACGGTTGCGCCGGTCAGTAATTTCGCTTACAAATAAAAATGCCTTTTTCTTCGCGAATTATTGTTGCTATACTTTTTGAAGCTGACCATTTACGGCATGTTAATACAGTAACTAATGAACTTCAGAAAAGAAGGAAGAATATTTACTGTCTTTTTTTTAATCCTGAACATTCGTAATTTCCATAAATAGTATTTATTTTTTTTCTCTAATTTATAACCGTTTTGAAAAAAAAATATGGTTTCAGTCAAGAATGTCAAAACATTTATTTTTTGGAAAAAAAGTATTGTTTCCTACAAGTTATCTCCGGTAGTTGTAGTTTCTGAATCACTATATAGCTTCATAGTATGATCAATTATGTGGTAACACTAAATAAACTGGGAACACTCACCGTTCCACCCATTTGGTAGACGCAAGCTATGTAACACATCACATTTTTTTCTTCAATAAACTTTCCTTGTTCGATGCTACCGACCATTTCTGAAATATTATGATACCACTATGTTTACAAATGTGTTAATGAAAACTGTAAATAAAAGGTTTTCTCTAATTTTAAACTTTAATTAAAAAAAATGAATCAATTAATTTGAGGTTTTATTCAAAAAAATCTACGTATGTATGTATGGAGGTGATGATGACATTTACACATTGTCATTGCCATACGTAGAAAACAATGTAAATATGATAATAAATACTATTTTTTTATTCTTTAAAATTCAAGTTCTTACTGGGACACACATTATAACCTAAATCGAAAAACGTATATGTTCACTGTAGGGCCGAGCAAAAAAGCTGACGCAGGCATTGACTTGGTTTTTTTATTTTACAACTGGACGCTTATTTCGTCTTCTTATAACGTTTCAAACCTATTTTAAGCAAAATAAAAAATACTCAAACCATTATAGTTTCAAAAAGTTAAGGTTTTTTTAAAATAATAATAAATAATAATGTACCTAAATAAAAAAAAAAAAAATAGATGAAACTAATACAAACAAGACTTAATATAATTGTACAAGTGTTAGTTTCACTTAATGGGCCACCATATTGCCTTGAGGCAATCTCTTCCTGGCCACTCATTAGATTTAAAAACATCATTTAGGTAGGTTTAAAACATTAAATTAATTTTAAGTACGAAAGAATAAAGTTGTGATATTTTTTACCTTCATTCACTTGATTTTTCTGCATGCATGAATTTTTCATGACCTTTCCAGCTTTTTTCAGCTGCTCTCTTGACATCTGAAAGTGTACGAAACGAGTTTCTCCAAGTATTTTTTTTTAATACAATGGAATACACCAAATATATTTATTTATTTATTTATTAAGGCGAGCTCACAGTGCATTTACACAACAATAGAAAAATAATATAAATGAAAATAACACCAATTACGAGCTCACACAGCTGGAAGAAACATAAAATAAAAACGTGAGAATTACAGTAGCACGATCTAGTATAAACGAAAGAAAATACATTAGTTATCTCATACAGTTGGAAGAAACAAATAATAAAAAAGTGAGAATAACAGCTGCACGATCAAACATGAAGCACAAAATTAACATATTAGGTTAGTAGCAGAAATTATAATCAAACAGTTAAACAGTTAAAGCAGACAAAATTTGGACAATGTGAATTACACAAAAAAAAAAAAAAATGTAAGCAGCAGCCTAAATCTGGAGAAAAGCTTGAATGTATTTGTTTTTTATGGAAGCAGGCTTAGAGGTGAAAAGGTCGATATCGTCCTGAACCTCGTTATACAGGTGACTGGTACGCCAGAAGAAGGAATTTTGTTTGTATTTCGTATGAACTAGTGGTAGGTGTAAAAGTGAACTGGTTCTAGTCATATGTGAGGGGACGTGGAGGTGTATGCGCTCGAGTAGTTCAGGACAATCAATGTCGCCATTGGCTATTTTGATAAGAAAAGTGAGGTCGAGCATTTCTCTCCTAGTGTCTAACGGAAGTATCTTATAGTGTTTACAGGCGTCTAAAGTGGATGTGAAACTTGGCTGTGTGCGAAACACAAGATGCTTGAGAAATCTTTGCTGAACGCGCTCAAGTCGGTATTTATAAATTTCATACCTTGGGTTCCAAACCTGGGAGGCATATTCCAGATGGCTTCTGACATAAGAGAAGTAAAGAGTTAGGAGTGTCTTAGGATTAACAAAACTTTTGGATATTCGTAGTATGAATCCCAACGCTTTACTAGCCTTTTTAACCGTTGAATCAATGTGTTTGTCGTATAATAACTTGGTATCTAAGATAACACCCAAGTCCCTAATTTGGTGTACGCGGATCAATTCTTGGCCCATAAGACAATATTTAGAAATAATAGGGTCTCGATTTCTTGAATAAGTAATACACATGCATTTAGGTACGTTGAGGTCGAGAAGATTAATCTGACAGTAGATCTCGTAACGATTCAGGTCTTCCTGCAATAAAATAACGTCGGATGCGTTTTTTATCTCTTTAGTAATTTTCATGTCATCGGCAAAAAGTAGGATTTTAGAATTAAGGAAGCACTGATGAATATCTTGGATAAATAGTAAAAAGAGCAGAGGCCCGAGAAGCGAGCCCTGGGGAACGCCAGAAGGAACATGTATCCAATTGGATGTGTAGCCATTAAGTACAACAGCTTGACATCTACCTTCAACGTAAGAGCAAAACCATCGAAATAGGTCGCCATGAATACCCGCGGATGTGAGTTTCCTCATTAAAATTTGGTGGTTAATTTTATCGAAAGCTTTGCTATAATCGGTGTAGATGGCATCGACTTGAACCCTGCTGTCCATACTACTGGTGAGAGACTCAGTGAATAGCAATAGGTTACTGACCGTAGACCGACCTCTGAGGAAACCATGCTGAGTTTGACTAAATGACGTTTTCAGAGCTGCATATACTTGCTCGTGAATAATTTTTTCGAGAATTTTGCTGAAAATACAGAGTTTAGAGATGGGTCTATAATTTTCAATGTGATTTTTAGGGCCTTTTTTATGAACAGGTGTAACAAAAGCGGACTTCCAAATTTTGGGCACTATGCCTTCACTTAAAGATCTTTTAAATAATATGACTAGGGGACAACACAGACTTTCGGCACATTTTACGATAACGTGAGGAGAAATGCCATCGGGGCCAGCTGACTTGTTCAAATCCACCATTTTCATCAATTTAATGACTTGTTCAGTACATACATCTATGGAGTGAATAGATGAGGATGTGGTGCAAGTCGGGGGGTCAACTTGAGAAATGATAGTATTGGACAAAGGAGAGAAGGTTGATTGAAAATAGTCAGAGAAAAAGTTACAAATTTCATTGCCCGTGTCAACTACCCTGTCACCATAGTACATAGTTCCCGGCACACATTGGGACTTAATTTTGGCTTTAACAAATGCCCAGAATCGCTTGGGGTTTGTTGCAATGTCTTTTTCAATTTGGCGGACGTAGTTGTAATAACATTCAATATTAAGATGTTTTGCACGGTCGCGGAGCAATGAAAATGTACGGAAGTCTTCAAGATTTCCGTAGATCTTATACTTGCGAAAGAATTTGTGTTTTTCTTTCAAAAGCTTAAGTAATGGGGCCGTGAACCACGAGGGATGCTGCCCATCAGATGCGAGTTTATGGGGAATATGGGTATCAATGAGTTCGCGTAGCACTTTGTAAAAATAATCAAGAGCATCATCCACGGTCCCCGTATACAGGTTGTCCACCCAGTGAGTACTATCGAGCGCCAAACACAGAGCTACGTAATCACCTCGGCTATAAATGTACTTTTTACGTTTAAGGTGCTTGAGAGTTATGAATTCAGAAAAAGAAATCTCGATTGACAATGCTCGGTGGTGGGGGTCTTCTGGAACTAGCGGCTCGTCACATGCAGAGACTGAAATTTGCAATACATTTAATACTTCTGTTCATATTTAATGCATGCAGTGTTAAGAGTAACAGTGTTTATTATCCAGTGCTGCAAGGAGAAAACCGACCCCAACAAACGCTCCGATGGCAAAGGTAGTTCAGAAGTGATTTGAAAACCACTGGTGTACACAAATATCAAAGAGATCCGATGATACAAACAAAAAAAAAACTATTGAGCTTGAACAGTGGTTATCAAATTATTCCCGAACGATGTTTGTCGGTCGATGTAACGGTTGTCGGAGAACCAACATACAATAAGCGACGAGAATGGAAGACACATGTGGGAAGACCACCCGTCAGGTGGGACGACGACATCAAGCGTCAGCCGAAAGCAGTGGTTCCGTACCGCTGAGGGCCGGGAGGACTGGAAGAAAATTGGAGAAGCGTATGTCTAGCAGAGGCCGCAAACACGCTGACTGACATGGAATGACGGGAGTAGAAAGAGAAACTCCTTTATATGGGGGCGGCTAAGCCACTTCGACATACAAAAACGGTAGCGCCTGAGTCAGTTCACTTAGGAATTTGCGAGTTCCAATGACACGTAACGAACTTCACAGGAAGCTATTCAGTGCTACGAATATACGATTTTGCGGGTCTGGAATTCGTAAGCGAACTAACTATACAGAACGCTGCTGCGATTGAGTTTTGATCGCTGCAATCGAAAATTACTTCCGATTCCAGTAAAAGGCAAGTCGAGATAAATCTGTACAAGAGCAAGACTTCATTATGATTGGCCACTGTAATTATTACCATAAATAGGAGTGAAATTACAACTATTAAAATAAAAAAAAGGAACAAATTTGTTATTAAATGCTTTCTGGTTTTACTTTTTGTATGTTTTTTAATAAAAAGGGCGTACTTACTGTCATTGCCGGATCGAAAAAATCACTCATCATAAGCGCGACTAAAACGCATACTGAAAAACGACTCATACTTCTTCAAACAATCCACAACTGAAGAAAAAAATGCACTTCAATGCATTCAGGGCGAAGATTACTGTTTACTTTGCCCTCGAGGCGTGCTATTTATGCAAGATCCATTCATTCAACAAGTATCTTGACTGAAACGTGCAATTTCTTTTAATTTGCAGTCAATATACCATATTGTGCATGGTGCATAATTTTATTTACAAGCCCCGCTTAAAAATATCACTGAGCGTTCATTAAAAGTAATGCGTGTTGCACCAAAGGAAGTCTTTTAATATTTAAAAAAATGTTTCAAGTTAAATTTCATATAGACATTATGTTCACGCCAATATGGCATGGGTGACCTAGGAGGGTAGTTTCAGTAGTTTCACAAACATTCAATCCCATCCGAAGTTTTTCCTATGCCACCCTCTCTCGCCTACTAGCTGTCACGCATGGTGTACGCATGCGCCGCGCCCCGCAATTTTCATCGTGGAGCTCCTCTTAGGGCTCCACGCCCGCAATCCGCCGCGCCCCTGACAAGCTGTGTCGTCTCTCCTCGCCTGGGCGAAGTGCTGTGCCGCCGAACGCTGTCCTGGGACTCGACGCCTAGGAGCTGGTGCTGCTGGAGGTAGGTGGCTGTTCCTACTCCTCTGGTGGACCGCTGTGACGTCCCGAGGCTACCGGGCATTGCAATTCCTTCGTTTGTGAAGTGCGACCTGTCTGGGCGCGTACACATTATCTCTGGATAATGGAAGTAGGCTGGGAATGCACCCACTCACTGTTGACAATCCCAAAATGAGAACCAACCCATTCTCTTGATGCTTAGTCCGTGGGGTCGGTAAACAATAAAATGCATTCCCTCTGTGTTTCCCCTAAAAGCCAACCTGGGGTCCTTAAAACATGACGAGAAGTAGTCCCTGGACAACCGGAATGGTTTTCACAGTTCCCGTGTAAGTTTGAAAGCCCATGGATATCATCGGGCTATCTACTGTGAGGACCTGGAACTTGTCATATGCCACGGCTATCATAAAAAAATTTGCAAATATTGTAAATTTGATCCGTCTCATAATATAACTGCGAAAGTGTATTTGTTAGTTTATCTTTATTTTAAAGCAGCAACGGAGCTGCGGAGCAACCGATATCTTAGAATTGTGCTGTGTGGTTTCTTGCATGTTAAAATAATGCAATTGGAACCGCTGCATTTCTTCCCGTGCATGTCACGGGATTGCAACTAAGGGATTCGTCGTTCGACGGCGGTCGGTTTGGTACCATCGCATTGCAAGGCCGAAGCGAAGGTCAAAATAGTTCATGTTTTCCATCCAGTTCAACGTAGCAATATTAGGAAGGTCCAGGCAGGCCAGGTCCCTCCAACTCCGAAGGGATGTAGACCGGTATTCTATCGTCTTTATATATTGCCATAAAAAATGCTCTTCGAAGCTGCATAATACCCTCCCTCCATCCACTTTCTACCAGGCTGTCGACGATCCCAAGATATGAACCGAACGATCTTCTATATCCTTTATTAGTGTAATGGAATGCACTCGCGCCAAAAGGACCTCCAAAACTGGTGTTGAACCTGGCCGGCCGGCATGATTTTCGCAGCCCCCGTGAAAGAGTATGAATATTAAGTAATGTGAAATGTGTGTATGTATAATCGACCGTGAAGCAAGGAAAGAACTTAACTTAATTGAAGAAAGAGCCCAGTAAAAAGAACTACATACTTTACGAATATCCTTGGAATAAGCGACGTACCTGCTAAGTACGAAAAAGTATATTTAATTGAGTATGAATATTTCTAAAACCTACGAGCTTATCGTGCATGGAGAGCTTTTTTGGTGTTGCCAGAATTTAAATTAAGTAATTAAAAGCAAGTAAGGTTCCAAACAGTGATATGTAAACGGTAAGGATATGTCCTTTCATACAATTCTGTCGCCTGTTGCGGTATTCCGATATTCCGTCTTGCTTTGCATTTTTTTTTATTCTTGCACGGTTTTACCACACTATAGAGCATTTTTGGGGCACATTATTAGCCTATAAAAAAACTATACATTTGCATTCAAATAACACTTCTCACATTAATACATAGCTGTTTCAGAGTTGATCTTCTTCACAGGATGTGACTTGTTAATCAGACATTACAATTGAAGCAATGCCGAGTAGATACGTCTTGAAGGTATTATCTTAATGTGCATAATTAACTTCTTCATAATTTAGTGGAAACTATAAATGCACATATCTCTGGCGTAATAAAAAAATGTACAGTCGTTTCGCAGTGAATCGTGTCAGGTCAAATAAGCCTGACATGTAAGACACTGTGTAGCAGGTGTGAATCTTTGTATAAAAAAACTTAATAAGTACTTCAAATTTAAATGGGAGTTACAAACCCTCGTACATTTTGTTAGTTGTTGATACATTTTTTGGAGTATTTAATAGTTTTGAGAGGTAGGGGGTTTCTGTTAAAATAAATATGGTTCTGGTAGGAATTTTAATAGAAAAAATACCAAAAGTTAATTTTCTTACTCTTACTCAAAAACGAAAATTGCTCGAAGAATTGTATCTGATGAAAAATGTTCTCCATAAAATTATGTAGATTTTGAAAGTTTGGCCCCCCTTAATTCCAATAAGAGCAGTCTGAATAATAGTTATCATCAGAAATATACTCTCGCATTTTTTTAAATGTTAGTATAACTGACATATTGAATCCAGTTTGATTTTATACTAATATCATGGGGTCGCATAAATAAATACTGGTCCGCTATCTTTGGAAGTCAGCCATATTGGATTTAGAATGAAGTTACTTATCTAACCATGCATTGCCCTCTAAACAAAAGGTGTATGCTAAATTCAACTCAATAGGTCGATGATAACTTAGTTATAAGATTTGACCCATAAATTACTAATTCTTTGTATATACTAACGAACTAACACTTCAAGTTAAATAATTCCATGCAAAAATACCGTCGTGATGTATAATACAAAAAAAAAACAATTCATATTTTATATTGAATTCAAGTCAATGTTTTTAATAAAACCGTCCATATTGGCACCCCATGGTGTATGATTGGTGTGGGATGTAATGTGATTTCTCACCTCGGTCCTCAATTCATGTATCTCCCTACTTAACTATAGGCAGTGTATATATTCTTTGCTATAGGTGTGGCTTTGTTAATCATATGGTAGGAAGCATCGACTACTCTACCGTTTTCTAGACTTTGAGGATTTATAGACTTATGAATAATGAGTCCACGAATCGATAGATTTTTAAAATATGTAGATACCTATTATGATTTTTAGTTTCTAGTGTATATTGATTGTATTTATTATTCGAAGAAAGTAAAAAAACCGTTTTCCACTGTTGGTACACCAATTTCTGTGCGATTCTAGAATTCCTGCGTCATGAAATCATTTTTAATAGTTATATTCTTGTCATTCAGATTTCGTTTTGACAAATAATACTATTTTAAACACAGTTTCCATGTACTTAAAGAATTAATAAAACGTCTGGGAAATTACGTATTATTTATTAACCAAATATTTGATATTCATCACGATATTCTAAGATCACATTCATGGGAAAAAAAAGTTGTCAGGGTCGGATTTGTACATACATTTCAACACCTCGTGAGCCGCTACACATACGTCCTTATGGCTACTAGCTGAAACAAAAAAAATCTTAGCATGAAATAATTCATGAGAATGTTATTTTGGTTTACATTTAATCTACTTTCGTGACCCACTCCACTTACTAGGTGGCAGGTTGACTTTTCTTACAACACAGTTTTCGGTTAAGCCCGCCCGAATCATTGCATTGGATTAAAGATGGTCGAAGCAGCAATAACACATTCTGTGCCGGGCTCATAAAAGGAGAGCAACTAATTCATTCGGGAAAGAGGTAAATTGGGCTAATATCAACAATAACCAAAATATCCAGTCCCTACAAAACTGAATAATAACCTGGAGAATGGGATCCCGAAATAAGTCATGTGTTTTTAGTAAATTGTTTAGCAGTTATTCTGAAAGTGTGAAGGACTTGTACAGTGCGACTTGAAATAGGAAATGGGAGTTATTAAGGTGGCCCATCCCGCTCAACTCCCCATACAAACGGGGAAAGAAGATCACGCCCATATTTATTGTCAGAGATCCCAAATTTTGCTTAAAATAGCTTTATTTGATCGAACTAGATGTCTGATGACCATTGGCATTGTGAAATTGAAAGAACATCTTAAAAAGATTAGTCATCAGACATAGCTTATTTAATCAAGATTTATAATCTATATGGTTTTTGTTAGATTTTTGACTACAGCGGTCGTGGTTTACTTTTAGCTATAAGTCGTTTTGTAATAAAATAATTTTCGTAAATCTTACCAAATCATACACTATGCATATCGTCAGTTTTCAAGATTTATAATCTATATGGTTTTTGTTAGATTTTTGACTACAGCGGTCGTGGTTTACTTTTAGCTATAAGTCGTTTTGTAATAAAAATTTTCGTAAATCTTACCAAATCATACACTATGCACATCGTCAGTTTTGTGGACATGTTACATCTTCCTCATCACGGAGCCTGTCTTTTTCTTTGAAACAGAATGTCCCAGAGCGCAACAGCACGGTTTTGTACCGTGCCCGCGAATGAGTTAGTCCCGCCGGGTTGGGCCACCTTAAGAAAAGTTTACATGAGCTAAGCTAAGTGTCACCGATATGACGAATGGCTGACAGTGCCATAGACCAGTACATATAGACCAGTGCCGAAAGTAGGTCCCCAGCACCTACTTTGGGCACTGGGTTTGGTACTTCATTAATATGGCTGCTGTATCCGGAAAGATCTAAAAAAAAAGATGTTCATTACATTACACTTTTAGCCTTAGACTCAGTGATATCTGGAAAGTCAATGTATGTGGCAATGAGATTACATTAATGTGATCGAAGTTGAGAATAAGAGTTAGAAACCTGAAACTAACATAGGTAAGAATAGGGTGAAGAGATAATAAATGCCTGCGTATTACTGGCATAACGTTATGTCAAATGATACTTGGGTCCCGCGCTCCCCTGAAGCTCCTTCTTCGAGATATTTGTTAAAATCGTTCATCAAGGACAGGTTGAAGCCCTTTTCCGCTCCTTCAAGTAGCCTTATTAGTACTTGCAAACCTGACAACTACATTTAGCTTTCGTCATGTTGATAAAATAATAGTGGATCAAAATTATTTCCTAAAATATTTGTTTACCTATATCGCCCATTTCTACACTTATTAGGACTTGCAAACCTGACAACTACATTTAGCTTTCGTCATGTTGATAAAATAATAGTGGATCAAAATGATTTCCTAAAATAATTTTTTACCTATATCGCCCGTTTCTACACTTATTAGGACTTGCAAACCTGACAACGAAATTTAGTTTTCGTCATAAAGGTAAAATAATAGTGGATCCAAATGATTTTATAAAATGTGTTTCTTACCTATATCTCTGCAATTTTCGATGGCTTGCTTCGTCGGAGCTTTCAAGTCCTCAGGAAACATGAGATCGACGGCTTTTATTGACGACTCATAGTCTAACTTGCCGTTCTTTATCTGGAACAAATGACGTCTTAAAATGTTCTAAAATAAAACTTATTCAAGTGTTTTTTTCCAAAAAAAAAAAGGCGTAAAAGCTATTTTAGGTAATCCCATTTAATGAACGATATATGTATATAGGATTACATCCAGTAGCTCAACTCTATACAAAGTCCCGATTTAGTGCACCTGTACAACCACATTTCGCTTGTATGGGCTCTAAGCTAGTTTTACAATGCTGAACTGTCGTGAATCCTTCGAGATTATCTTTTTAAAAATAACAGAACCAGCAGTGCTCTCCCAATATTTAAGTAAAACCACCCGATACTGGATGGAGGGAAGATATTTATCTCAAAAATCGCCTGAGTTGAACTACTGCTGTGGCTCTGGCCTTAAAAATAAGGTGGTAGTACTTAAACAACATTATGAACACTTGTTTTATCAAGATATGTTAGGTTTTGTTATTATGTTGTTATTATGTCATTATGTTAGGTAAGCAGGATGCTGCTTCCGACGAATGTCACGACTAATACTTTTTCAGATGATTTTCAAAATCTGATTACAATGCTTCAAATGTAGATGTCGCTGAAACTCAAATTAATGAGATAACGGTAATGTCGTATCCATTAAATACATATAATTATCAAATATGTTAGGTAGTTTGTAAGATATTAGATATTTTAGGTTACGTTCTTTAAGATAACGGAATCCTTCATTGTGCGTTTACCTTCGCAATTCTCCGACGTATTTACATTTCTTAATATTATTTACGTTCTTTCCTTTGCCATATTCAAGTATTCATTACTCATTAAGTATTCATCAATTTAGTCTCAAAAACAAATGTTTTCTAACAATTCTTGCCGGTACTTATCTTCATGCTATGCGCATTCATAATAATGACCTTCCATGGCATGATAGTGAGTTCCAATGTTATCTCAGCATGAGTATCGTCCTATTTCGTGTGAAATTCAGCATCTATTTCAAGTATTGTTTGGAGTTCCCGATAAAATATTAGTATGTGACTCAGGTTTGGTCAGTAGATTTTACCTAGCGCGTCTTACTTACCACCTGTAGCATTCGATAAATGCAGGCGACGTAGCACATGACATTTCTGTCTTCTGGAATGTTCCCCTGCTCGATTGTTCCGACCATTTCTATAAAAAGATCACGGAAACTATAAAGTTTTAATGAAATGCATCATTCTGGAAACACATTATAATCTTGCGCTCTATTCAATAGAGAAATATGTTTTGGACGCAAATGTCAGATATGCATGAATAATCACATTAGTGACATGCATACATAGGCTCATCGAACAAAGTTGGTAACGACATAAGAATTATCAGTCGGTTGCAAGCTTTTACAAAAAAAAAAATTCGTAAATATACTTTTTCGTGCTAAGCAGGTACGTCGCTTATTTTTAAATGTGTCTAGTTTATTGATTAATGTTTTAATAGTAGATATTAAAACTGCAAACGTTTCACTTTTTTTTTCTTGTTGCCACTGGACTAGTGCGCATCGCTTCAAGTTCCTTGCTTGTGGTGACGTTTGGTTCAGATCCCCTCTTACCCTAAAATATGATTGTGAGAGGCGATGGCTGTACCCGGCGTGATGCTCATGAACGGGCTCTGTTTGTGGGGGCTGGTATGTTGTTAGATGGCGGGCATAGGCTTTGCAAATAAACTGATATTTGTGATGAACTTGTTGCATACGACATGAATTGTTGATAAAGGTAAACTCATATTAATTCAGTGTTTATACCTGTGATTGCCCGTAAGCAGTCGCAAATTGTTTTGTAAACTTAGACAAAGTGGACGTTAAAAAAAACCAACGAAGTTTCTTGCCAGTTCTTCTTGGCTGTGATTTTTTAACTCGCAAATAAAAAATATGCCAAATCACAGTGTAGTGTAATGTCTGGATGGTGAATAAACATACAGTACAATGCGGACAGCTGTTCTTAGGTGTCCCCTAGTGAGGGGGTTCCATGCCAGGATAATCCTTACATTTGACGGCTACTATGGCTAGATGGCAAACACGGAAGATTTGTTTTGCTGCTTCAAAGATCTATAATTTAATGCGATGACACCAATCGATCGGGCTTGTTTAACCCTACCGCCTAGTAAGTTATGAAGGGGACCCAACGTTTTACGTAGAATCCGAACCACGGTTAGCCTCGACGGGCGACCCGGTCACCTAACCAGAACATGACCCTGCCCAGAGTTGCTTAATCTCGATTATCGAATATCGAGTACCTATAGAACAGACTGATCGCCCATACAAACCATCTGTTTGCTACCAACCTGCTCAGGGACTGCAGGCCAAAGGTGAGTTGTGGGTCACACAAAAGACGGGCCGCTGGGAGCTGAATTGAGTCCAAGGACGCCAAGAGGACTGGGGACTAGCTTCCCATATGTGGCTAAAGTATTCAATCACCGTCCTAATCGATTTGTAAAGAAGAAGTGGTTGTACCTGTGAAAAGAACCTTCAGTAACAGTATAGGATCTCTAGTTTCTGCCATTCAATTTTGGCCTTTAATAAAGCGCCGAATACCCTCATCTTTCGAGATGTTGCAGCCCAGGAGCGGAAATGGATCTATCTTGGCAGAGAAAACCCAGCATTGTGTCTTGCGAACGTTAGAGGCGACAAGGTTATCCACCTTATCGCTAGGCCTGGGTTGAATGCCATCTAGCCGGGAAGGCCTCGATGCTAAGCAAGGTCAAACTATTAGGATATGTCCAATGTGACTTCCCAAAACTGTCCAGTCTTTCGGCCCAAAATGTGGAACGTACGTTGGACGATCGACGATATTTCATTGACCGTGCTTTTTGGAAGGCATACCGTTTGTCATCCAGAAGTTAATAATTCCCTTCTAAGAACTTTATGAACCGCGAACTGATGAAGCGCCCCATAATTTTACATAAAAAAGAAGTTAAGTTCGAGGGTTTCGCAAGATTGCCTTTTTTCATAATCGGTTATACTGAAGCGGAAAAAATCACTCCAGGAAGGACGGAGGAGACATGTGATTATTGGTGTCATTTCTTAGTCAGTGTTTACTTTGTAATAGGAACGTTTAATGGAGTAAATAAATTTAAGTTATGGTTGGGTTATAAAAATGTAGTTAAATTCTTGTTTACCTTCCGTTACTTCGTTCTTGGAAATGCAAGAGTTTTTCATTACTTTTGTAGTTTTTTTCAATTGCTCTCTGGTCATCTGGAAATAAAGTAAGATTATCAAATTTCAAAAGTCATATACAAAATTACCATTTCACTCTATTAAATAAAACAACACAAATTTTAGAATACTAAGTTTTAAAAAAAGATTGATTCAGAACACATATTTTAAAATTACTTTTCATAACTTAATTTTTTTTTCAGAAATATGATGCGGGAAAAAACAATATACATAAATACCGCGAATGATAAGCTTATATTCGCAGCAATTAAAACTCCTCCTAGAACACATAACACAAATCGATCCATGGTACTCAAGAATACAGGCAAAGTACTTCCTTACAAGAACTGTTAAGAGGGATTACAAAAATAAACTAAAAATAAGTTAGCGGCAGCTTTATATTAATAGAGGCACTTATTTGCAAAAATGTAAACATACAATCACTATAAATGATAGCTTGAAAAGACGTTTTATAAACGGTGGGTTGAGCGTCTGGTTAGCAAAAAACCTTTAGTATACCTACGAACGAGCACCTATATGATGTTTAATTTTCCAACATATGGGACCAAGTAAGGATATTACGATAGTTTATATGGGTGAAACATATGAAATGGAAATAGGTTACTTAAAAAAATCTACCAAAACAATTTTAATTAAGTCCCATAAATCATATAAGTCATAAATAATGAAGTGGAATACAATTTTCTGACGTGTAAAAATGATTAGTAACCGCACCTATTTCCAGAGAAACTTCTCTTTATCCTCAAACAAAAATATGATACAAACACTCAAGAAGACAATGTTAGAAACAAAGCTTTAAAAACTTTTTAAAATTACATTGTTTTTTATGTGACTGGACATGGATGACTAATACCACAAGTTCCGTCATGGTATTAGCCCAACACACCACATGGGAACTAACAAACCGATCTGCTCAGGTGCTCTTCAGATGTGAGATGATGCAGCCAAGATTTTTGGGAGCTAGCCGAGGTTCAAAGAAGGGCTAAGGTCCTACGGGTATTGCGCATATCTTTTTTACCTAGATCGTCAGCTGCATCAGTTCCATCATCGTTGTTGTGCCCTAACATCCATTGAAAGATACATTTATTTTTATAAACAATCCTCTCCAGAGACTGGTGGCGTTATAAATCAAGACAGGTAATATTCCCCTTCTGCGAGCGGTGTTAGAAATATAAACGAGTGACTCAAAAGCTGCTATCGGACTAGATATCCCTTCGCAGGCAAGCGTTTTCATTTTCTCAAGTTTCATGGTCGCATTGCTTAGGTTGGTTCTAGGCCACTAGAGCCCCTAGTCGGACTTTACGTCGCGGCATTTACGTCAAACCGATCGGCTAGCGCTTTCAAATAAATACATGGAGAATTGAAGAGCGCGCGCAGTGGGCGATTCACGAACTAACATTAGCGAGTCTGAATTTGTTTTTTTTTCTTTATTTAGAGCATCTTAACATGTAATGACACAAAAACAAGCATAGTAACACAATAAAATAGACAACAAGTCATTACACAATACCAGATGCCACAGAGTTCAAAAATATGGTATTTATATAGCTGACAAAGTACCTAGGTGTCTATGTTTTTTTTTTGTGCACTGAATAAAAAACCTGCGATCACGTACAGAAAACATTAAGACTGCGATGTATTTGTATATGTAACCACTAAATATATAAGTATTCATATAAAGATTAGATATATTTATATATATTGTTATTATATTATTATTTATATATTTAAACAAAAAAAGACAATATAAAGATAATAATATGATAATATGTACGCCTTTAAAAATAAACAAATAATAAAGAGGCAGGCAATTTGACAGCTAACGTATCGTCGTCGCCGTAAATACGCCGCGTTGACATTGTTGTTACGCCGACTCCGAGTTTTCATACACATCGGTAGTCCGAGTTTAATTTTGACAGGTTGAAGAAGTTAAATCGCAGAATAAGTAGTAAAACTTTCATCCGATTTGACGTTTTTACGTAACTTCGAAGTTGCGTAAACGCCTACTTAGGTGAGAAGTCCGACTCGGGGCTCAGACTATGAAACCATATGGTAGCAACGGTGGCACTATGGTGGCACTATAGCAGTGTCAGTGTATTACCATAGAAATATCCTGGGCGATAAAGTCCACGTTTACTAATATCCTGCCAGAAACGGGCAGTTGATTTTTGTATTATATGTATTAATTTTTATTGTAGTCAATGTGCTTGCAGCATCCAGTTGTATTTACCGTTTAGCATATTATTCATTTTCCAAGTAATCAACCTGGCCTGACAGTGTAAGCACCGAAACGAATGTCTACACCACACCATATTTTATGGAATCACACTGTATTGAGCGCATCATCTTAATAACTGGATAAAAAAACTTAAAATGTTTCGCGGTATATCTAGAAAACCTATTAATACTTCTAGTATATTTGAATTATACCTATGTATGTATACAACTTAGGAGATTAGATCTTACACACGTCGAGAATCTTTTATGTCACCGAACTCCTATACGGGTGGACCGATTTTAATGATTTTTTTTGTGTCTGTAGTGGGTCCCTGGATAGTTCAGATTCACAATTGGACCCGGAAAGTGGCGCCGTTGTCGAAATAGTTTGTCTAAATATTCTGGGAGGCCACGACATTTTTGGGAATGATAACGTAATTGGCTGAAACTGGGTTCACAGATTAGGGACCGACCCCCCGATGTGAAATATGCCGGGCTGCCTGTGGTTCCTCAAGTGGTTGCGTTAGCTATATATGGCGCCTGAAAAACTCGTTATGATGACCAGAAAAAAATCATAATGTAAATGGCTGAAAACAGTATGGAACGCAAGTACTAGTTGTACTCATTTTAATTATGCAAAAACTTAACAAAAATTTGGTTGCGTTATGGAGCAATGCCCATTCAAAGATGCTTTATCGTGACCGAAAAAAAATCATAATGTAAATGGCTGAAACCAGCATGGAACGCAAGTACTAGTTGTACTCATTTGAATTACGCAAAAACTGAACAAATCGTTGGTTGCATTTCCTAGCAATATGCGAATGAAGTTACAGATTTCACTTTAATTACATTCAAGTTTTTAATAAAATCATACCTACTGGTTATTTTTGCATGATTAATAGGTATGAATATTTTTCAGACAAACATTTTATTCATCTTTAGGTACATACTAACATCATTTGAGCATCTGGTTTAAAAGTTAAACTAATAAAGGGGGCGCAAATAGCGTGTTTTTTTTATATCTTGCACTATGGTACAGACCCTTCGTGTGCGAGTCCGACTCTCACTTTTTTTTTTTAAATGACAGATCTTTTAGCTATGCTTCCCGGCCGGACCGGTCTGCAGGGGAAGGGGCTCGCCATATGTGCAAAACAAACCTGACCGTTGGGTGTTACTGGATTTATGTCGTCGATGGTACCTCATTCCCACTTTGATTCGAAGGCCCTCCTAACAGAAGCTAATCGCTATCGCTGTAAGAATCTGTAATTCTCGCCTGACGCCTAGGCGAGAATTACAGATTCTTAGCCATAATTAAACAATTAAGTAGTTGCGTGCAAGGCTATATAAAGCCACATTGAAATCGGGTAGGGTTTCACTACCAGTTCAAACCTAATAGAAGATTCCTAATAGAAAATATCCTGTCAAAAGTGTCTGCATTCTAGGTTGAAATCACTTTGTCGAATGACTCAGAACAATGCTGCAGACGTTAGTAAAAATACTGACTCTTACAATTTGTGTTCAGGCGGTAAGGTTTGCTTCATATTTTAATCCGAATAGTCAACACTATTTTTCCAGGTTTCGAATTGACTATTACGTCATCGTGAAAATGCGTAGAAGCCAATAATATATTACTCATAGATTTGAGTTTTGTTGCTTGTAATATGACAATAACGGAGGTAATCTTCACTGGTGTTTGAGACAATCGTAATTTTCTAATCTCTCCCCATTTTAAGAATGCATTCTTTGTCCATTCGCGAAATCGTCTTCCAGGCCGTAACGGTTCCCTATCACTAAAAGTTGTCGGATTTAAAATAAAAAAATATCACTTGAGAAAGCTTAATTCTATGTCCGTATGCTTTTTGTTGTTAATATCTGTATTTTTTAGTAAGAAAATCTAAACTTAATGTTACAAAAATACAACTTGTTCCCAATGTTTTTAGCCAATATGTTTCAATCTAAAAGGTATATTAAGAAAATTAAAACATACAGACGTAGATTTTGACAACGTATTCTAGATTACAAAATTTCAAAAACCTAGTAATTCAACAGTGATCACCCGTAGTATGGGGAATAGTTAATAGGGTTTGAACGCATTGCAAAATAATAAGAAAATTCTAAGAGTGAGAGAGATAACGTGTGGCATGATTATTTATTCGTACAGCTTTTGTTTTATCTAAGTTTGATTTGAGAAAATATACTAATTTTAAAAATCTCATCTTTAGATGACCATGAAACAAATCAAACAGACCGGGAAAACTCTTAGGAAAACGTGCATGCCAAAAACTAACGTCGAAGAAGGTAAGTGATCACCATTCTGAGTGAGCGATTTGATCGCTTTTAAAACGGTATGGGTAAGTAGTCCGAATTCTTTCTTTGATCAGTGCCGAATTCTCACCAAATTGGCATTTACGAAACTTTGAATTTACGTAAAAACATCAAACCTATACAAGTTTTACAACTTATTCTATGTGTGACTCTAATGACATTTTGAAGCAGTAAAGCTGCTTCAACATGTCATGTCAAACTCGCACTTCCGATTTGTACGAAAACGCGGAGTCGGCGTAAACGGCAACGTATCTACGGCGACGACGAGTAAGCTGTCAAATTCAAGCGTACTTTGAACAAGCTCGATAGCTCAGCTATAGTCCACAAATTCTCTGGTATGGTGCCTCACTGAACGAGGTTTCGCGAGGCGAGGTGCATTTGGCTTTTCTAGCATCTTTGGTCCTTAAATAAAATCAAACTCGGACTCGTAAATGTCAGTTCGCTTTACGCCTACTGCGCGCGCTCTTTAATTCTTCATACTTTAGAAAACGCTAGTCGATCAGTTTGGCGTGAACGCCAATTTAGGTGAGAAGTCAGACTAATTGCTCCAATACTTTAAAAGTCATGGCCCACTCTAATTGAAATATTTGAATACTTTTCAGCAAAGATCGACGTCCTGAGTAAAGGAGAGTTCATTGAAGAGAAGGAGGTGATGTGCTACATTGCCTGTGTCATGAAGATGATCAACACGGTAGGTGAGGTTAGGTTACTTAAAATAAGTCCTCAATATAAGGAGTTTTTTAATTATAAATACATTGAAAGCACTTTAGATACATCTAATTATCAAGGTAAAAAAGGGTGGTCAATGTTAACTTGCTTTGAGCTTACAGCAAATCTCCATGGGCCGATTTTTCAATCCTCAGACAGTACTTATCGGCCTGATAGTACAAATTCACGTTTGTCAAAAGACGGATAGTCATTGCCGGAGAATTATATCTTCTATCACAATTATCTGACTAAAATCTTACTATAAAATATAATAATAATAATAATAATAATAATAATAATAATAATATGCTTTATTGCTTCCATACACATAGGTACATGCAAGGGAGGACTTATTGCCTAAAGTCAATATCTTCCAATCATCCCGATTATGGGACAAAAATATTCAGGTAGCAACAAAAGAAAAGTAACCTAAGATAGTTTCTTGTGCACTATTTATACTCCAAATTAATTATATGTAGAAAAAATTATATCTGCAGACAAATGTCAGCTAAAGAAAAAAAAAAGTTATATAAACTTAAAAATATAAAAATCTTTTAAAAATATACAATAGTTAAATACAATGGTAAAATATAAAAATATGGACTTACTATATCGGATGGATAAACAGAAACGTAAATAAATCCGTCGAATAGTCGTCAGGCTATTGAAAAATCAGCCCTCAGAAAATAATTAACACATCGTTTGGTCCGGACAAAGGTCACAGTTTCGAGTCCTGGTTCAGACGCCAGGGGGTCCATTCAGAGCAAGAGTGAGTTCGAGTTCGGGAGTGAGTTAACCTAAAAATAGCTGGGAAATATATTATTATTGAAATAACGGAACCGTTATTTATACTTCCAACGTATTTACGGGACAAACCAGATTTTTACCTAACTGTAATGATGTTCTAGAAGTGTGGAAACATTAACTATTTAAAAAAGTGAGTTGATATTTAGTTGCGAATTCGAACTCACTCTTACTCTGAATGGACCCCCAGATGTTCTATATAACATACACACACACATAAAACTTATTATAGAAGATTTTATCTTTGATTCAATTGTTCATAATTATTTTCCTGGCAATCCAATATTTTTTAAAACAACGCCTTCGTTATTATTTATCGTTTTATTTTCTTATTCCTTGCCAGTTTTTTTTGCTTTTGTTCACTTATCCGATCCTAAATATTTACTTACGCTCTCTGCTACGAAATGAATGTGTGTAGAAAGTGGCGCTAAACTGTGGTAAGCCAATATCAGACAATAGTTTAAATATATCTTATCGAAATTTCAAGCTTGAAGGTTACACGTTTCAGATGAAGAACGGCAAACTGAACTACGAGGCGGCACTCAAGCAGGCAGACATGATGCTGCCGGACGAGATCAGGGAGCCAACCAAGGCGGCCATCACTTCCTGCAGGAAAGTCCGTGAGTTCGGATTTTTTAACGCAGTCAGTAATAGCCTTGTGGCGCGACCATTCGATGGTTGGGTTCTGGATGGTGCCGTTCGACTGAAAGGACCCCTTTCTTAAGCCGCGATCCCACTTCTTGGTTTCGTCAATCGTTTACAACTATTCGTTGAAAAAGCCCCTGTGCTATGGATATAAACTGCTGCATACGTTCGTTATGATCAACCTCGTGGCAAGACCGTGGCAAGTATACACTCTTTTGACGAAATTTTGCGGACATTTTGCAGTATTTAATGAATTTGACGTGCAATTTCTTCTTTGAGTTCATCAGTTTTGTGTCCGGGTGGTTCGCCTAGAGCTTACTTTTTAAAAACAAAACCAGACAAAAGAGTCGCCAAGTCCATCGCAACTTATTGGCTTTGGTCTCCAACTTGCAAGTTGAAAACTTGGTTTGTAACAAAGTCATTATTTTACGTGCCAGCCCGTATGTGATTCAATGAAAAATAACAGGTGGCGCCATCGTATTGAAACCTAATCTAATTTCAGTAAATTCCGTCTTATTATGTAAAAAAAGTCTGTCAATATGGCCCGGTAACAAGTGCGGTCGATAGTCACGGTGGCAAAAGAGTGCATACCTGAATATCATCCGATATAGACTAGGAGGTCGCGACAAAAATGGTAACGATAACGTAAATGGCTGAAACTGGGTTCACGGGATAAAGTACAACCCTCTGAAGCTAAATGTGTCAGTCTGCCTGTTCCAAGTGGTTGCGTTACGTAGATAAGGCGCCTGAAAAAGTGGTGACAAAAAATACATATGATAAGGTAAATTGATGCAAATGACGAAGCATGAAAGTTTCAATACATACTTGCTTAGCAATACAAAAACTGAACAAATCTTTGGTTGCATTTAGTAGTTATAAGCGATTTAGGTTACAGATATAACTTTAGCTATATTTAAGTATTTAATTAAGTAGCCGTCTGGTTATTGTTGTATAATTAATAGGTATCAATGTTTCCAGATAATCAGTATATTCATCAGCAGGTATATACTAGCATCTATTTAATATAGCCAATCTAGAAAACGCAACCACTTGGCACGGGCAGACCGACATATTTAGCATCAGAGGGTTGGTCTCTAACGAGGTCTCTAACATGTGAACCCAGATTCAGCCATTTACCTTATCGTGATCAAAAATGTCGTGACCTCCTGGAATAATATTTTATTTCATGCGTAAATGTCATCAATATCTTTCATACTTATGTCGAAACAAAATGTTTTTTTAGGAAAGTGCGTTATTAATATAACTTTGTAATAACCAATAACAGTAGCAGTACGCAAAAATACCATTACAATGTTTAAAATTAAGATTTGATTTATTTCAAGCACCGCCTATTTTACGACTGATCAAGTGATTACTTTGTCTTTTCGTTTCAGCGGAGGGCTACAAAGATGTGTGTGAGTCTGCCTTCCACACCGCCAAGTGTATCTACAATGCAAATCCGGAAATATTCTTCTTTCCTTGAGAATTTCTAATAAATATGGATATAAATATAATTTTAATATCTACAAACTTTTCTGTCCAAAACGTTGTTTGCTTGATTTTTTTTTGTCTTGGCATCAGGAATTTGTACTCTGTGATACGCTTATTTGATACTTATAAAGTGAGATAAATTTAATGACGAAATAATAATCTGCATACATTTTAGAACCACACAAATGTTTTAAATATTTCGAAAAAAAAAAGAAATTCATTCTTTGTCCATTTGCCTAGGCACAATTTGAAATCGTCTTCCAGGCCCTAACACTACCCTAACCCTAAAAGTTGTCAGATTTTTTTAAAATTTATTTAAGAAATCTTTATTCTCTATGGGCATGTTTTTTTCTTTTGGAAATATCTGTATTATACGGAAAAAATAAATAAAAATAAGGTAAAAAAGACAACTTTTTCTATTGTTTTAGCCAAAACTTTTCAATCTAAATGGTATATTAAAAAAAAACTAAAACTTACAGACGTAGATTTTGATAATAAGAGGATGTAAACAGTCCATATTTTGAGCGGTTTGTAGCTCAGGGGCGCCGGTATTGCTTGCTTCCGTTACCCGCCCTTATCACGCACAACTTTATTTCTCTTTCTGAGTTGGATAAGTGCTTTTTCGCCAAAAAAATCTCTAAAAATGTCGAACCTGCACAAAATTTCACGTGAATCGGTTGAGAAATGCGACCTGTAGAAGATAACAGGCTGGACATGAGAAATCATTTTTGCCCAATCTCAACGGAGACCTTCACTACGCTCGGTCAATTATATTTACAAATAACTACAACGAATTTAGATAATCAAAAAATCAAATATGTAAATTTATGGTCTAGATATTGGTATAGAATTTAAAGATAAAACTGTAAGCCTCTGGTGGTAATTTGTGTTATCAAAGTAGGCAAGTAAACAATCATATGCTTCCAAACTTTTTTTTGATAAGTCCAAAATTTACAATATTTTTTTTATCTTATGACGTGCAACCTACACTGATAGGGAGAATCTGTGATGAGTGCACTAATTATTAGTGCATAATCCCTAAACAAAATTAAACTAGCAACTTACTAAAATAAACAATCATTAGGTTCAAACAAACATGCAGCTTTCATCTTTTTTAAATTCCAAAATAATTGCTAGTTGTTTAAAAAAAAAGTTTCTCTCACTTCACTCACTTATGGAACTGATTGGAAATTTGGAGAAATTTCTCCCAAGAGATGGAAGGTTTGGGTCAGTTCCTTGAGAGGTATTGCGCTATAAACAAAGTTTATATAAAAGGCCTAGGTACGTTACGGTGAAATAAAACATTCGTATCAAAACTACTTCTTTCTTCGTCTGTGGTCTTGGGCTCTAGCAATAGCTATTGCAAACACATAAGCTCTTCGAGTGAAGCCATCTATACGATTTGACTGGAACTAATATAATTCCGCAATTACTTGCAAACCATCCACAATTCCACCTAGATAAAGTATTATGTTGCGAGATGTATAGTTGCGCTATAAATATAAGAGATGGCGCATTATGCACTTTTAACATTCGTGTAGAGTAAATTTGTTGGTAGAGCGGCCAAAATGTAAAGTTTCTAATAGTGCTATGGATAAAAATCAAAAATATATAAAATTCAGTATATTGTTTCAATAATTCTTAACATGTTGCTATGCTCACAAACCAGTCACTGTTCGTCTAGGCAACTCTACATTTTGTTTTATTTTATCCAAAGAACCTGATAACAATTAGGCTGCGTACCTAGTTATCCGGGTAAAATATCCTGAAAAAAGTAGGTATTTTATTTATTTAAATTCAATGAAAACAAATTTGCATTAGCCTAACTTAATAGTCAGTGTTTATTGCAGTAAACGTATTGTCAATTCTGAAAATATCTATAGGTAGCAACTTTTTATATTATTGATCACAATATAATAAGCGATCAATCCATGAGCCTCAATTTACTTTGCAATCGCAGAAGCGTGCACGGTGCATGCACTCACTCCCCTCCTACATAACAGCTGATCCGCGTCCAGACACATTCATGTTTATTCACGCCCTTCGAGAAATGCACCTTCCCCCACAAAAACGGAACACCCACACACCAGCAACTGTGACGCATGGTAAACGCGACCCCATTTGAATTACGGCTATGTGAGTGGTAGAGACTTCTTTCCACACGTTCACACACATATGCACACACCCTCACACCCTTTCTCACCAGGCAGCGACCGACAGATAACTAGTTTGATAGAGCTAACTTCGCGGCTGTACCGCAACGCGGCGCGGGCGCAGTTTGTGGGCACGCATGCCATATACAATGACGTTTGCTTGCAGTCTTCGAGTAGACTCAATACAAACAATAACATCTTGCTTGATTTGTGTCGCCTATTGTAATCGATAACACCGCCATTGAAGTTTTGTGGAAATGTGTACTAATGTGTGTGTTGGATTCCTTGGGTTTAACTTTTATTTAAGTGAAGTGAAGTGCCGGCCGGTATTACCAAAGTTTTGGTGTTAGTGGTTTTAAATTTTATTGCAGTTACAGTGAGTGTTTTTAATCGGGTGTAGATTTAAGGGTTATTTGAAGCGGTTGAAAATTAGTGGTAAGTGGTTTTTCTCTAAGTAACCGAATAAATTATAAGAAGTTGATTCTTACGAAAAAGGTTAATGCCCTTAACATCGTAACCGAAACTTTAGCGGATGACTGTAATACAATCATTCGGTACATACTTCTCAATTATTTCTATACGTTTATTACGTATAACGGTGCCACAGCAATGCTCAAATACCTATAATAAAATTTTATATCTCAAACATAAATATTAAAATGTGATTTTTTACTTCTGTCGCCTCTCCAGTCTAGAATACTACAGAAATAAAACACCTGTAAGCAGATTAACATTTAATTATAAATATATGGCGTCATAATAAAAAAATGTTAATTTACAAAGAAGTAAGACATCTCCACCTTGACGTAGGTATTTTTGGTATCGGGGCTAACAAATGCGTGCAGGGCAGTTCACATGCGGTAGATGTGAAATCTTCAGAAAAAACCGGCCAAGTGCGAGTCGGACTCGCACACGAAGGGTTCCGTACCATCGTAAAAAATAAGACAAAACGTTTTTTGTATGGGAGCCCCCTTTAATTTTAATTATTTTTTAATCTTACCTATTTGTTGTTATAGCGGCAAAATAAATACACACTCTGTGAAAATTTCAGCTGTCTACCTGTTACGGTTACTGAGATGACAGACGGACAGACGGACGGACGGACGGACGGACAGCGGAGGCTTAGTAATAGGGTTCGGTTTTCACCCTTTGGGTACGGAACCCTAAAAACTTCGAAATGTAATTGTAATTAATGAATTAATGAAACACTGGACCTACATTCATAATATGAGTTGGTCTCTTTTAGTGGCTCTTTTTTATTTCGTTTCATCGAGTTTACAATCACAACGGTGCTAAATAATGTTTTACTTCAAAAATACCTATCCACCTAAACGAAATGAGTGACTCACTGTTGACTGGTAGTTCGTCTCATCTACCTATTACTCCGTCTAATGATATGAGTAATTACTTAAGAAAGGTAGGTAATTAGAAGTGAAATAAAATATCTGCAGGTACAATATTTGTTAATTTGGTGTAATTTTATTTCAGTAAACATCGAATATAAATTATAAAATATTTACCTAAGCATTGTCCAACATATTTTGAATGTTTATATGCTTAGGTACAAAGAAGATAAAAACACATTAATACTTTAAACTGAAATATCTATATTCTCTTCCCACGTGGCTCCGGCGCCGAATCATACTTTCTTACAGCTTTCTCCAAAATCTCCGCGCTATTTTCCAACTCGGGGCGTTCCGAAACCTCCTCCAGCCAGGCTCTCGGCAGGGTGTTAGGAGCATATCTCTGAGTAGTAAGCTCTCGAGGAGTCGCGCCGTTCCAAGTCCCCGGAGCTCGGGTCCAGGAGTCTCGAATCGGGTTCGAGTCGGTGGGGAGGTGCGGGAGCTGCCTGCGCCTGCGCCCAGTCCCCGGAGCTCGGGTCCAGGGGTCTCGAGACGGGCTGGGGAGGTCGCTGGGGGGGCGCGGGAGCTGCCTGCGCCTGCGCCGACGGCCGGAGACGACGCCCAGCTGCAGCAGCACGGGGTTGGTGACGAGCGCTGCCGCGACGCTCAGCAGCGCCACTCCGGCCAGGGGAATTAGGAATGACTTCACTGCGAGCCCCTGTAACAGCGTACATACACCACATTTGTATTTATTTTTTGCATTATATATACGAAGCTTACTTACGTATACTTATCATTCGATAAACACTGTTCCAATTTGCTTCATAATATTCGACAAAAAAGATCTGTGTGTGCACATTTTTATTTTGCTGAAAAGTCTAAAGCAATTCAAATAACAGGCAAAAGAAAATCTTCCTACAAATTTTCTTTTCTCTGTTGTGTGACACAGGATAAATTTTTGGCAAAGAAAAATACGTGCAGATATCCCTTGATATCCCAAATATCAAGTATTAGTAAACCCAGAATTTATAAAGCATGTAGAGTAATCGAAAGAAATAGGCTATAATAGAACCGTATGGGGCTGCATACCCCTCCAGGACAATGTCGTTATGTTATGTATGGATGTAAAAAGTAGCGACCGGGACCAATTATGCATAGGCCACCACATTGAGTAACATTACTTTGGAAAAAGTTATAAATATGTTGTGCTAAGTAACTCTAAGTAGAGACGCAATTTGTTGCAAAAGCTATTTAATATCTCTTTAGATTGCATTCATCGACAATATAAAAAAAAATATATTAATAGCTGACTGCAGTGGCTCTAACTCGGCTACATAAAGAATTTTCGAAAGAAAGCAGGAGTTCGTTTAACCAACAGAGCTGCATCACGCTGTTCCTCCGTCCCCTTTCTACCTTCGCTCAACGCGGAACAGGGAGATATGCACAAATTCACAGTCGACAATCCAAAAATAAGTACCCCCTATCCTCTAGATCCTATATCAATAGGGTCGGCAAACAATGGAATGAACTCCCTTCCGAGGTATTTCCTCCAAATAACGATCTGGGGTCCTACAAACGTGGTGTGAAGAAGCACCTGGCCGGCCGGCATGGTTTTTGCAGCCCCCTGAATGTTCAAAGACCCATGGGACTCTCGGGAACCTATAGGTCCTGGCATACGCCATATGCCGCGCTTAACATAAAAAAAACATTTTATATTGAAATATTTTCTGCTACGAAAACATTGTACAGTGCCTGTCCGACGCCGGCTTCTTAATTGTAGCAATTTCCATGATTGGAATGCTTCTTGAAACAAAGAGATATTATAGCGAGGCGTGCATATTTAACATTGCAACCAGTCAGTTAACCAGATATGATGTTGTGCTTGCTTGCAATGATACATAAGTTGATTCATGCATAAGTATCGCCTTGAAACATTCTAAGTCCCCAGTGAACGGTTGGCCGTGGGCTGACCCGTGGAGGATAAACTTTAGTTGAGTCCTTGGGATATCTATTAAAATTTAAGTTAATTAATAATTATGTGGGTTTTTATCAAACCCTTCAATTTAGACAAGAAATAATATCTAATATAACATATTTTAAATATAATTCTGAAAATAGTTTATTTTTTATTTTTATTGGATCTTTGATAATAGTTTTTAAGGATATATTTTACAATTAGTTGATTAAGATACCTTCAACATTAATCCGAATTTAATATTTATTTTTCATGAAACATTTTCTGATACAAATTGACCTCATTCAAGGGTGTGGAATGATGTAATTACACGCTTATAAGTAGCATAAATAGTAACAATTGCTTTCAACCAATAAAAATAAGCCTAGCAAGATGTGCTAGCGCCTCTGCCGCTCGGTGCCTAGCTCCTTGACGCGGTATGTTGTAGGCTGTAATCTCGCAATCAGATACCCTTCGTAACGCGCCATAATTCTAGCCCTCGGCGCTGCTGACTTCAGACCAGCTGGTGCGAGTCCGCCATGGAGGAAGGAAGGACCGTTGTTCAATCTTGCTAAATTTGCTTGGATTTTTCAAAGTGCCACCTTACATAGGGAAAAGCCGAAAACATGGCAACATTCTGTGGGTAATCTGTACCAAATTAAGTTTAAAAAACTTTACTTTTGCTCCAACCCACCTTGTGATTACATCGTGGCAAAATAAATTAAGCCATTTTTCCTTCTAAAAGTGCATTCGTTCGCGCATTCATTTTTCGGAAAAATTAGAAGTGCTAGAAACTATCCAGTTCCTCGCTGTGCTCTGCAGTGGAAGCCAGGTACACCGTTGAGATCGATCCTGAGAGGGTTCCTTTGAGGGTAAGTCGAGACAACGCTCAACCAAGCCGACTAGGAAGCATCCCTGGTAAGTTTCAGCACTGAACCATTAAACACCATACAGTCCACGGAGAGTAAAATTAGTACCCTCTTTATCGAACATTTTATGGCCCTTCGGCCGGATTTATAGTACAGAAACCTGTGGATGAGTTGCACTTTAAGAAATCTTTTATTTTGTCGTTTCGCATTCAAAGATTACATAGGTATTTGTAGCCATTTTCGTTGCCGTTTGAGTTTTTCATTTTTTTCGTTTTTCAGTGGAATAAACATTGGTTAACAAGTACCTACATAATTCTTCCTTTCTCGTTTATTATTTTATGTATTTTCCTCATTTTCGTATTTAAAATCTACAAGCCCATTCAGAAAAAAAAAACTGTTATATTTATTTTAATAACTTTGTCTACTCGAATTAGAATTGGAGGTAGTTTCTAAATAATTGATCAATACGTTGGGGAAACATTTATTTTACTTACTGGCACCATTCGTTGTGAACTGTTATCAACTTCACATCTGTCAATAGAACTGTCACTACTGTCAGTGAACAAAAGTAAACAAACTGTTTTCGTGTGTTGTTTTCCGCGGTATAAGTATTTCTGTTTAAACAATGGCGAATCCAGACAAAAAGTGCAATCCAGTGAAGGAAAGCTGGAAGAAGAAAGCTACCCAGGAAGAAAGCTGCAGTTTCCGAGTTATGCGCGATTATGCTGTCATGCGCCTCGAACATTTAGCGAAAACGGCAGAATATTTGACATTAAAACTGTGTTGTGAGGTTGACCTAGCGGGACTAATAACTAGTTTCCATGAAGCCTAGCTTCGTGTCCTTGCAAACACTAGTGTCTCCGATCGGGAACATGAATTTCAAGCCACTCGTTACTTCGAAAACCAGGTGACATCAATTCGTAAGAGGTTAGGCCAGTTCGATATTTCCCTTACCCAGAAGTCGCGAGAGACTTCTTCTAGTAGTGTGGCAAAGTTACCTCGCATAATTCTTAGACATTTTGATGGCAGATTGGAAAACGGGTTGGCTTTTATAGAGATATTTGATTCTCTGATTCATAACAGACAATCAATGTCTGATTTCGAAAAACTGCACTACTTGTTATCATGTGTGGAAAAGGAACCTCTGGATCTCATTTAAACATTTCCAATATCAAATGCCAGCTATAAGGATGTGTACAATACACTTCGCAAGCGTTATCATAAAACAAGGCAGCTTGCGAACACATTTTATCTCTCTAGCTCTATTAGAATTACGTGATCAGGAATCAGTTCACTTTTTATATCGGTTGTCAAAGCGATTATCTCGACGGAAAACCTTCAATCATTTGACAACCGCTATTACAGCGGTTTTCTCGACTGAAAGATTCCTGATGCCTGAGCACAGAATTCCAAGAAAGGCTTACAGATAGTGGTTATTTCGCTTACGAACGCGCAACATCAAATGTTCGTTGTACTAAATGACGTCCTGCGCATTCTTACGTGTTTTACGTTGGAACTCGAGAACATCAGAAGTGAGGCAATTTGTAAGCGAACTAACTGGCCGGTGCTACCGTATCACTAAAAAGTGGCTACACAGTCGACACACGGATGAGATTCGACCACTCCCGTCCTTTCTTACTTGTCTGAAGTCCGCATGAGAAAGGTTGCAGTGGTCGGAATGCGTTAAGCACGCTGAGTGCGAAATCTTAAAATAAAAAATATTTAATAACCACGGTATTATGGATTTAATGTTTCATATATTCCTTAGTGTTCAGCTGATATAATAAGGTGGTAAGTATAGACTTGTAGGAAAAAATCGCTAGGCGAGCACGGATTAAAAATGATGGAGCGGAAAACATTAAATCATCACATATTAGCCTACTGCCTTGATTAAAGGAAAAAAGAAAAAAAAGAAAAGAAAAGAAAGAAAATCTAGTCATTTCTTAATTTTGTTTTAAGAAACTATAGTTGATGTTATTTGAGAATTAGGATGTAGAAAAAAATATCAGAAATTAAAGTTTAAATAAATCAAAACCGCGCTGTCAGCTTTGGACTTATCAATAGGTCGTGGGCCGCACCTAGGAGCGATAGATTTTCAGAAGTGGCCTATGCTTAACAAAAGTATAAGCCCGGCGCTGGTCGCCGTACCTGATGATGGCCGTGGTAAGAGTGGGGGCGGCCGTGGTCGACGTAGTGGGGCTCATGGTACTCCTGCTCCGGGTAGAAGTTCTCGATGACAGGGCCCTTGTTGTAGTCACCCTCGTAGCCGCTGAACCCGTGCCCTGTGGTGACAGGTGGCAGACGGTGACGTCACTGTTTTATAACATCACGATCAGTGTTGAATTTAAATTATATTCCTTGATTGATTCATTTCGTGTTGTAACCACCTCAATAATTGTAGAACAATAAAAATAGCTCACTTATTGCAAAAAAAAAGTTAGGCATCATCTGTTCATCTGATCATCTGATAAACAGATGTTGATTATTAGCAGGATACAATTAAGGTATTTAATGTAGATGTAACCTATTTAAATGTTGGAAAAAAATTGGGCCTCATTAAAAAAATATCATAATTAAATAAATGAACGTGAAAACATACAAAATATGAGAAAATACTTAAAAAGGGTACTAATTTTTAATCGGTCTAAGCCTGGTTTTCACCAAATGCTGATTTATTTTAATTGACACTTTTTTTATGCGACCTGACATGGATGGCTAATACCACACAACTACCGTTATGATATTAGCCCAACACCACATTCCCGCAGGAATTAGGTGCCATGCCAGGACCTTCCCTTTATGAGCACGGCTATTGACATTGAACTGGATGGAAAACAATTTTTCATTGCCGCTTCGACCATCTTTTCATCCGATGCAATGGTACCAACCCGGGCGGACTTAAACCCTATCACCTAGCAGGGGAAGGGGACCTACAGTTTTACATGGATTCCGAACCATGGCGCAGCTCGCATTCGTGACTAAATGCACTTATCAAACCCGGAAAGAGAAAGAAAGTGGTGCACGTCGGAATTTAACCCAGGCCTCTGGTACGCTAGGCCATTCCCGCGCCACTGGGCTCGAGCCGCTCAAAGGGCCTTTATTGCTAAAGTGCTGATTATCTTGTACCGGTATTGATTGCAAGCTGCTAAGAAAGACCCTTAATATGTGGCGATTAATCTAATCACCATTAAGTGAAAAAGGCCCTAAATGAGTAAATGTTTTAATAACATTTTCTCCGTACACCAACCATAACGACAAAGTTTAACGTATAATGAAATAGTCTAATCAAGCAAATAATTATGTACCGGTGAAGTCATTGTGAGGAAAGAATTGGTACCCTCGGCCTTGGCTGGAACTCGCCGCGGCGTTGTCAGGAGAATCCTGAAAAAAAAAAAACAGTGATGACCACCGTATTACGGTTCTATTATGTACCGAAACGTTTTCCTAGAATGGTACCAATTTGATACCGACTGATAATCAACAGCTTCCGGTGGACACGTTATCGGCTATTTCTGCAATTGACCACAATATCTGAGGCAGAAAAACATTACTTCAAAATAGTGTAATTTGTCATGTCGCGTGACTTAGATTAGACACAGATTTTGAAAAACAAATTTGGCTAGTAACGTTACATTCAAGCTATACAATTACATACTGTGTTTATAGTACTGGACACGGGGACACTTCACATTCATTCTTACCTTAAATTTTCTATTTTTACTATCGCCTAAGTTCAGGTGGGTTACCATGGTAAATAACTCACGCGAATATCATGTGAAAAGGCAAAGGGGTGATTAAATCTAACGTTTGGTTGCATTATTTTGCCTGTCCACTTGCTATTCCCCCGGCTAAAACTCCGTTGGAAAATTCCAGACTCCTTTATTGGACCTTTTCTTATTTACTAATGAAAAAAATATTGTTTACTAAAACTCAAGTTCGGTCAATAAACACGCAAGAAAAATCTGTTAATTCATGAATCACGCTGTGTTATGATACGGTTGATCTATTGACAAAGAATATCTAATATCTAATATCGAATCCTACTAATATTATAAAGGGGAAAGTTTGTAATAATGGATGGATGGATGGATGGATGTTTGTTACTCTTTCACGTAAAAACTACAGAATGGATTTTAATGAAACTTTACAATAATATAGCTTATACATCAGAATAACACATAGGCTACAATTTATAAAGATATTGTGCCCATGGGCTTTCCAACTTTCACGGAGCTGCGAAAACGATGCCGGTAGTCAGAGTGGGCAGTCTGAGTTCTCACCGAAATTGGCGTTTACGGCAAACCGATCGACTGGCGTTTTCTCCAAACTCCATACAAGCTTTTACTAGATATTCTGTGGTTTTACTTCTTCACGGTGTCAAAGTCAAACGCGGACTTCCGATTTGTATGAAAACGCGGAGTGGACGTAAACGGCAACGTCGACGTATTTACGGCAACGTTGAGTAAGCTGTCAAATCAAGCTCGGACTCGCAAATGTTAGTTCGCTTAACGCCCGCTGCGCGCGCTCATCAATTTCTCCATAGATTTGAAAACGCCAGTCGATCGGTTTGCCGTAACGCCAATTTAGGTGACAACTTAGACTACCGGCTCTGGTGCCACTTCATACCAGCGGCGATGATAGCGGGGAGCGGCGGCGGGGGCGGGGCGGGCGGTCCGACGTGGGCGGGTGAGGTGGGGGAAGTCGCTCATCGCTGAGTGCGCTACCCGAGCACGGGCAGGCGCGTGAGGGCAGACGTCATTGACAGTTGTGTCCGTTTGGCGAATTTTCAAGGCACTAGCGATTTGTAAAACCTTGAGAACCAATTACTCGATTTAGATGCGGATTGTATCTACGTCTAGCCTGATTTTACTAAAAACTTATAGGCTACATAATATAACGCGTCATTACCAGAAGGGTGAGTAGTGAGTGTTAAAGTCTTATAACTTGCGAGCCACTTATCTGATTTATGTGCGTATTTTATCAATGTTGAGGCTGGCTGTGGGTTTGAGTCCACGCAAAACTTACCTACGTTACACGTTACTTACTAGGTAAGCAATGTAGCAGTGAAAGTGCAGAAAGGTTCTGGCGGCAAATGTTTTTTTTTTAAATAGCCACCAAATGTCAACGAATCTCTAAATGGGAATTATTGGATGTTTCTCATTAAATCATGCTATTTCGGCTCGAACGATCTTGATTAAATTTGGTACATGGATACATTGTCCTGGACCAGTTTGACCCTATTTTGGACAAGTCATTTAGGCTACTTTTAATCCATGAGATAATTGAGTGTTAAATTCTTATAACTTGCGAACCACTTACCCGATTTATGTGCGTGTTTTATCAATGTATAGCATCTCTGGGAGCACTCAGGTTCGAGATGGATTACTGTTTTCGATGTTGAGGCTGGCTATGGGTTGGTGTCCACGCAAAACTTACCTTCGTTACACGTTACTTACTTACTCTTGCTACAAGTGCAGAAAGGTTCTGGCGGCAAATGCTTTTTTTTTAAATAGCCACCAGTTGTCAACGAAGCTCTAAATGGGAATTATTGGGTGTTTCTCATCAAATCATGCTATTTCGGCTTGAACGATCTTGATTAAATTTGGTAGATGGATACATTGTCCTGGACCAGTTTGACCCTATTTTGGATCAGTTATGTGGGCTACTTTTTATTCATGAAATAATTTAGCCGACACTAACCCGAGCGGAGCCGGGTACCGCAGCTAGTAAATATTATAAAGGGGAAAGTTTGTAATAATGGATGGATGGATGGATGGATGGATGGATGTTTGTTACTCTTTCACGTAAAAACTACTGAATGGATTCTAATGAAACTTTACAATAATATAGCTTATACATCAGAATAACACATAGGCTACAATTTATGTGCCCATGGGCTTTAGAACTTTCACGGGGCTGCGAAAACGATGCCGGTAGCGATACTTAACACTAGGGGGAGAGGAGCCGGGGGCGGCGGCGGGGGGAGGGGGGGCAGACGTCGTGACTGTTTGGTGTCCGTTTGGCGAATTTTCAAGGCACTAGCGATTTGTAAAACTTAGTACATGTACATTTAACGACCCGGGAATTAGCATTGGCTAAATAGAATTCAGTTCCGCTTACGCTAAGATGGGGCTGTCATACAAACTGCAATGCTATGCACGGCTCGGCTTTGCGGCGGCAGCGCTTACTTTTACTGAAGTACGGCTTGGTATTTCCCGCAACTTTAGGACTACTTGGCGAAATCCTTGAGAACCAATTACTCGATTTAGATGCGGATTGTATCTACGTCTAGCCTGATTCTACTCAAAACTTATAGGCTACATAATATAACGCTTCATTACCTGAAGGGTGAGTAGTGAGTGTTAAATTCTTATAACTTGCGAACCACTAACTCGATTTATGTGCGTATTTTATCAATGTATAGGATCTCTGGGAGCAGTCAGGTTCGAGATGGGTTACTGTTTTCGATGTTGAGGCTAGCTGTGGGTTGGAGTCCACGCAAATCTTACCTACATTACACGTTACTTACTTACTAGGTAAACAATGTTGCAGTGCAAGTGCAGAAAGGTTCTGGCGGCAAATGCTTTTTTTTTAAATAGCCACCAAATGTCAACGAAGCTCTAAATGGGAATTATTGGATGTTTCTCATTAAATCATGCTATTTCATCTCGAACGATCTTGATTAAATTTGGTAGATGGATACATTGTCCTGGACCAGTTTGACCCTATTTTGGATCAGTCATGTCGGATACTTTTTATCCATGAAATAATTTTGCCGACGCTAACCCGAGCGGAGCCGGGTACCGCAGCTAGTATATTATAAATATATAATAATCCTAATATTGATTACGGGCGGAGGAACTGCACAATTCTCAGTTAGGAATTGGAATATTTGTCTGCTATTTAATTGCAGGTTATAGTGGTTAAGAATCTAGCCTTAACCTATTCATACAAGATTGCTATTTTTACTGAGTATATTTGTAGTATTTCCGTTTCCTTGGTGACATAAAATCTGTTTACTTGACGAAAAAACAATATATTACTTCATTAATAAATTGGTAAGCGGAAAGATCAATGTCATACTATAGAATAAGAATAAGACTGACGCTGATATGATTCATTGCTACTTATTGGATCAGGTATTGGTATTATTCAACGTATATAATTGAGATACATATACCCATACTTAGAGTAGCGACAAGAGGTCATTACCTTCTAGTTATGCATTGACTACGTTCAAAACTTTTAGTCATTTAGAACCAGAGTGGTCAGTCTGAGTTCTCACCTAAATTGGCATTTACGGGAAACCGATCGACTGGCGTTTTCTCCAAACTCCATACAAGTTTTTACTAGATATTCTGTGATTTTACTTCTTCAAGCTGTCAAAGTCAAACGCGGACTTTCGATTTGTATGAAAACGCGGAGTGGACGTAAACCGCAACGTCGACGTATTTACGGCAACGTTGAGTAAGCTGTCAAATAAAGCTCGGACTCGCAAATGTTAGTTCGCTTAACGCCCGCTGCGCGCGCTCTTCAATTTCTCTATACATTTGTAAACGCCAGTCGATCGGTTTGCCGTAACGCTAATTTAGGTGACAACTGAGACTACCGACTCAGTGTCCAAAGCCTGTTATTCATATCTCCGAAGAAGCCCAATAAAATATGTATTTGCATATTAAATCGTATTTCGTAATCATAGTTGCTTTTTAGTCAATATCTTTTCTTATTAATGCAATACTCAAGTGGAAATTAAGTGGAACTACATTTTCGCAGAGTCTTATAGGTAAAAGACATCAACGAAAGGGATATCTTCTAAATTAGGGGAATAATTATATTTTGCGATGTTGGGGCCATTCGGCCTTAATTTGTTAATGCGATTTGGTCCCATTCGGCTTAATTTGTTAAATGTTATAAAACAAGTTCTTAAGTTTCAAGTAAAATGTAGCCCACGAGAGATTCCTTTGTTCTCTGGACGGTTAGTCCAGGCGAGATAATTACAAAGTCTGTGTCTTGGCGTCACGGGAACTGCACCCGCGCTATGTCGGCCACACCGGCACTCCACTCGGGTGCGTTCATACAATAGATTGACTCTGCAATGGTCACGTAAACATCTTATATATTTTTACTCGCCCTCGGGACTTTGGGAGGTCATACATAAGTCAGTTTCAAGGAATATTTTTTATGACATACATGTTCAAATCTAATACATTTCATTTCCTTCTGATACAATTATAAACAAAAACGTTACACCGTTTTAAGCTGGGATTTTGGTAATTTTCAAATGGAAAGAAAATAAATCTCTCACGTGACATCTGATAAAAAGTTGTCATGGATCAAAAACTATCAATTTACCCAACTTACCTGCAATCAAAGTTTCATTCCATGTATATCAACTTGTTTTTCTCGGAACCGGTTTTTAGGAGCGCAGACCCGGACTAAATTGACGTATGTAACACTAAACCACAGCATGCAGCACTAGTTTTAAGCTTTTACGGACAAACAAATAGATGTTAAGAATGCTTTATGATTTAAAACCGTATTTAAAAATAAATAGAAACTATGAATTTGCTTGTGTTCTTGACAATATTGAACCCAAGAAAATTGTTTTTAAGGTCGTTTTTAAAACGTCATAGATGTCCATATTACTTAAATTCCATCTGCATCTTCCCTTTTCAAAACCGTGCTCATATCCATATTTTTTTTCGAAATTTGTGTTTAAAAAAAGCAATCGATCTTTCATACCTAACGCCGCTGTCTCTACAAGGTCCCTCGGGTTGAAGGTTCGGCGGCTCGCGCCGGACGGGCCTTTTTGATGACGGTAATTTTAAGAAAGATGACTCTTAAGAGGAAAAATTGGGAAGAAAACAATTCCTACTACCAGGAATAAGCGTCATGAGGTGAAGGAATGTTTATCGTCGTAATACACGTAGACTGACCACAAGATCTGACGGAGAACAAGATCTAAATGAAATAATCCGATTTTTTAATGTTTCAAGGTATTCTGGTTTGCAGCATCTTTTTTTGGAAAATCATTTTACAATCTAAAAAAATTCATAATTAAGTCAAAGAATGTTGAGTACATTCTTTGGCGTCTAATACCTTAGTCGCCTCTTACGATCTCGCGCCTCGCCGATTAGTCGTTCGTGGTTCGAAATCCACGTAACAGTCTACTTCTTTACTTGCTAGGTGGTAGGGATAATTCGGTCCGGTTTAGTGCTATCGCACTAAATGAACGATGGTCGAAGCGACAATGAATTTGCAATATATGGAAGGTCCTGACCATACATAGTCACTATGTGGTTTGTTGGTCTGATACATTTGGTTCTAAAAGTTATTTCGTCTGCTGCCACTTTGAGGATTAATTGTTTTGTAGCGCCCCATAAATTGTTTGACTTTACCACATATTCAAAATTACAATCGCAATAATTACTTTAATAATTTAATTTATTTATTTATTTATAGCGGGCTACATTCTTATTAAAAACAAATCAGCCATCGCCCCGTAAACATCTTCAACGCCCTCCAATTTCCTCTGAGCTCTTTACCGCCCCCCTGTAGGCCTCTAGCGCCCAGAAGGGGGTGTTATCGCCGACTTTGAGAAAGATTGGTCTGGTCTCATGATAGTAGGTATGATATTAGTCCCATATCCATCCTTGTCCAGTTACTAAAAAAAATATGCTGACATTGCCAATTTTACCTAGTGACCTTATTAACGAGTTTATTAACCCGGCGTCAAACGAGAGGTCTATAAACTCGCACCTAAATTATAAGATTGTGGAACAACATGCGCCGGCAGTCCATTCCACAGTGTGAACGGCACTTGAAGAGGACCTCTTTCTACTAAGAAAACATGTGTTCGGCCATGCCTGTTCGTGTCGGATTTGTATAGGAGAACAGATAAAATATAAATATTTTCCAATGTGAAGTTCTTAATAGTATGGCAGTTTCGGTAAGTACTTCGAATAAAGCAGTAACATAAAATACATGCACATATATTGATGTCTCTGTCGGCACTCGGTGCCTTATGTTGCTTCCGCTGCAACCAGTTTATCAAGTGGAGCGGTGTTACCGTCATTACAACGGCTAATTAGCATTTTCGCTTTCAAGTAATTGCGTATAGATAGAAATTGCTTCCACTGAGTGTTGAACAAAAAAAAATTACTAAATGCCCATCCAGCGAAGGTGGCACAAAAATCACAAAAAATATTCTTTAAGTTTTTTATTCTTTTTGTGTTTTCTTAAACAATTTGGTTTATTTATATAAATAAAAATTTAATAACAACAATTTTACTACCAAATTTCGAAACGCACCTAGAAATTTGAATTTGTTCATCGGAAGTGATATAGGCTTACGTTGTTCAGTTTTTTGGCTTTTTTTTATTTAACAGGACATCAAACTTGACGAGGTTGTTAAGATGACGACGGCTTTTACACCAGATAATACTTGTAAGACTATACATATTATTTTTAGTAAAGGTCGGCCCGTAAGCATCAGAAAATTTCGCCTCCCATACAAACGTAGTTTTCTAATAATTTGAAAACCACTGTCCCAACTTACTTGATATTTGGTATCTTATATTAGGCTACAAATATCTGTGTCTGCATGTCTTTGTTTTTTTGGTAAATGTATTATGGGTCAAACCAAAGAGAAAACAAAATTCGTATGAAGATTTTCTTTTTGCTTTCATTTCATTCGGTTTGGATTTTTCAAAGAAACAAAAGCGTGCCGACACACAAAAAGTTTAAATAAATGAAATTTAAAATGAAATGAGATGGTTTATACTATGGTGTAAGCCAAAAACACCTCGTGAGAACTAGGTGTTTATTTATGTAACCTGACATAGATAGCTAATACCACACATCTCACTCGAAGAAGCGTCAGAGGTCCTCCAGGTCGCGTCGCGATCCCTGACAATGTCCACAGCGTGGTGGACGAAACGTCAAGCTAAATAAGTGAGCTGAACACTGAATAATTTGAAAATATAGGATCAAAAGAGGCAATTTGGTGTTTTCAGTTTGCACATTTTGATCTTAATAAATTTATGTCATTGCTGACTTACTAAGTTTTAAAAATACGAACCTGTTTTTAGGTTCCATTTAACATATGAATTTACACCATAAAATGTAAATTAAATAAGAGTTTGTAATTTTACAGCCATATGTCGAAACCGTGATATACTTAACCGTGATCAGTAAGAAAAGGTATTGGTATGGCACCTAATTATTTTCACACATTTACTTAAGAAAACCTTTACCTAATTGTGCCCAGTTAAAAAACTATAACAGAGAAACAAGTCCGCGATAATTGAGGCGATTGACAAACTATATTATTATGCCACGATTTTGATAAAACGTTTCCGACAGTAATGTTTGGACAGTAGTATTTCAATGTAACGAAACAAATTTTAAAGCCAAGAACTTAGTTAAATAAATCTATAATAAACACTCACCTTGAATGTTATGGGATCGAACTCTCTGTTTGTATTCCTATCGATTTGGATAATCCTTATTTGTTTCTGTAACGTTTTTAAATTCGACGTGTTCTGAAAATAAAACAAGTTTTTAAATAATTCGATGAACTATTACTTGTATATCTGACACTGGACTGATTAAGTAATTCTGTTACATGCTTATCAGAATTAAATATGAGAATCGTAAATATTATATGGAAAGCCCCCTTGTTCTAAAAGCTCTCTCACGCATTGCTTACGGTTATGTCGCTGCTATCCGCAAATTCTCTTATGTTCGCATTAAACCTCGCCGTGGATACAGCTTCTATGTTCACAGAGCCTTTGCCGACCAACAACACCAACCAGAAGACACCGCTACACCACGACGTTGAAGCACTTCTTGATAAAATAAACCACATATTTGGAGTTAAGCAACAACTCGCGAATCTGCCTGAAGAAGTAAAGTTACAGAATCAAAACGAGCACAAATCATTATTAAATAAACTTTTTTCCCGACCACGGCCAGCAACAAACTGAAACCAAGCTAGTCTACATCGACTAGTTTTATAAAATGAAGGCAACAGAGGGTACCCTATTCGGAAGGTGGTTGAAGCAAACAATGGTATTGTCCAAGCATGTTGTTCCAGCCTGTTGGGCGCACTCGTTGCAACAGATTTCACTTCGTCTTCGTTTGCAATTATGTTTATTACGAGCAATTTCATAGTGCGTGGGCTTGGATCCTGGCACAATACATGTCAACCATTATGTTCTTGCAGTGGCCCGCTGCATCCTGTGCTCTGCTGTGTTAGGAGCAACATACAAAAACCTATATTTGGTTATGTGAACTGAATCATGGTAGCGTTTGAGGATAAGTTAATCATTTCAAGATTATGTTTTTGAATAGAAAATATATTTCTGGTTAGCACATCGACTGACATCAGCTAACTAACGTTCATAGTTCATTGAATTCATAGAATTTTCTGCACGTCATGCATTCATCAGTAGGCATGCAAAGTGATAAAAAATTGGTTTAGTAAATAACACAAACAAAAAATCGCAGTGAACAGTGAAATAATGTAGTTACAAATCATGTGCAGTCATAGTGTAGCCACTAGCTATGATTGATGGAGAGGCAGTGGGACCGTCTTCCAGTAATTCCTTTACACTATTGTAGGCAATTACTATAGTAGTAACTAAAGGTAACTGGGACATTAGCCCACCACATTACACGGGAATTATGTAGGTGCTCTTCAAGGATATTTATTATTTTGCACAACTACATTGAACTGGATGGCAAACACGGAAAATTTCGCTTAGGCCTGTGGCTGTGGCCATTCAATGTGAACCCGGCCCGGGTTGCTATAACCCGGGCAGGATTTATCCTAATACTTAGTAAGTTAACAAGGGAATCCATAGTTTTGTGTGGAGTTCTTACCACGAAAAACAAATGCCTTAGTCGTCAATAACGACATCCACGGGTATAAATGCGGTGGAAACAATTGTATTAATTTTAAGTTCCGGAACCCAAACAGCACAAATTCAGAAATTCGGAATTATTGGAGGTGGGCGAAGAAGCGTGCCACCTTGATTAATTTATTTAAGTATTACATTATTGTAGTATGCACCGCGTTGCAAGAAAACAGAAGTGCAACTTTAATTAGAAAAAAACATTGTGAAGTACTATTATAATGTTTTCCGTGAACATGTTACAACGGAGATCGAAAAATTCCTAGAAATCGTACGCTCGAGCGCTAATCATTTTCCCGCTGCATATCATTTAGGTAGCAATTGATAATGACTAGTATTTGTAAATCTCGATTTACTAACACCAACCTTGGTGCGATTGATTTAAAGCTCAGTTTTAGATGGCAAATATTTCTCATTAGGAGTGATTAAAGATTCTCTCTGTCGGCTGCATTTCTTAAGCGCTGGTCATGATACGCAGCCATTCTTGTCATTTTCGCTATGTTCTCTTCCGTTGTCACAACACGCACTCAGTGGCTCGGTAGGTGCCGCTACAATATTTTGTTACGTGAGTGTAAGATTAACATTCCTAGCTCCCGGGCACTAGTGTCAACCAGCTGTTTACTAGTGTCAACCACGGTTCGCGCAAATTATGTTTTAAGGGACACTTAATGAGCGAAGAGGCCATTGCTGTGTTAATTTGTTTCGTTTAATAAATAAAAAAAAAAAAATCTTGACTGGATTGATTTCTTACTTAATTTCGTCGGTCTCTATGTGATTAATGTAAAATACACATTTTATTCATAAAATAAAACCGGCCAAGTGCAAGTTGAAATCGCATACGAAGGGTTCCGTACCATCGTGCCAGATACAAAAATCTGGTTTTTATATTGTAATTTACATTTACATTAAGTAAAAGCATTTTACAATACTTAAACAAATTTTTTTAGATCAATATCGCACAGCATTTATTGTAATTATAAAAAAAACATGGATAATTTTATGTATTTAATGGATACGACATTACCGTTATCTTAATAATTTGAGTTTCAGCGACATCTACATTTGAAGCATTGTAATCAGATTTTGAAAATAATCTAAAAAAAGTATTGGTCGTGACATTCGTCGCAAGCAGGACTTGAACCTGCGACCTTTGGATTACATATCCACTTCTCTAAACCAACTGAGCTATCCCGACAATTACGTCAGCCAACGATTTCTCGATTATATTCGAATCGACGTAATGCTTCCCCTATCTTCTGCTAGATGGCGCTGATGATGTTTTTGCGTATTAATCCTACGGTAAGGCATTTTTACTGCAATGATTGAGATATCAATCTTATTGCTGTCGTCACCAAAGACGTTTTTGGTATCGGACACTAAGAGTCAGCCCGGATTTAACTTGATAATACGACCAATACTTTTTCAAATTATTTTCAAAATCTGATTACAATGCTTCAAATGTAGATGTCGCTGAAACTCAAATTAATAAACCATGGACTCCCCGAACTTATGCCCGGGCCTATGGAGCCCAAGTTAAAAAACCATGCCCTAGCCCATTCATATCTAAATGTTCTTGCTCGAAGTAAGCTCCTTCTTTTAGCAAACATATAACCCAACACAGTTAACCCAAATCTGCATTTGGGAAAAATAGCATCATCAACTTCACAAGAAATTCCGCTACTTAAATCCTTCAAAATAGTCAGTATATTACAGCTTCTACATCGGTGTTATGATAAGAAATATAGCTGTTACTTCATGACGGACATATCACGGTAACTACCTTTATAACCAATTTCCCAGGAGTCGAGTGGATGGAGCAACAAATTCCGGCTACAGACGTCTGGAGTCGCTGGCATTGATTTCGTCTGACTCTTTGATTCGGGATGACAGTGATGGATGTGATTTCGAAGCAAAAACGCTCTGCCCGGGACGCGGGCGAATGGGGGAGGACTGAAGTATCGGCAACATATGGTGTTTCAGGGAGGTTTCAATATTCATGCGGACACAAGATTATTTAGCCATCTATGTATACATTATATGTATGTATTTAATTATATTGATGCCGTTGGAAACAGCTTGGATGTTGTGAACTTTTTCGAGTAATCATGTAGAGAAAGATCAGTGGTTCCTAGTTCTAGTCCTCACTTGCCTTCCATCTGAGAGATATATGGTTCATATCCTTTAGATTCATATTTTTCTTCTGTAATAAATGTACCAACCTTATCATATTTAATTGTACACTACTAATTATTCATCGTTATCGATTTCAAGTTTAAAAACAGCATCAAAATAGATACAAGATATATTTCTTATAGACAAAATTTAAGTTACTTCGTTTTAAAGTATGTACGCAAAAATATAATTAGTGAAATGCAGAAATTTTCTGACGGAAAATTGTATTAATGCAAAGAAAATACATTTTTCTTATGGTAACAAAGTTAAACCTCGTTCCCCGAACTACTTTCTGCATTTAATAAAATATGTTTTAAATATTATAAGGCTCATAAATTGTATCAAATTCAATATAGTTGTGCTAAGAGATAGGTCTTTACTACAATTTGTAATTTCCGTGCATTTGTCAATCAGTCAGTCAGTCAGCGTGTTTGCGTCCACTGCTGGACATACGCCTCTCCAATTTTCCTCCAGTCCTCCCGGCCTTCAGCGGTACGGAACCGCTGCTTTCCGCCGACGCACTTGATGTCGTCGTCCCACCTCGCGGGTGGTCTTCCCACACTTCGTTTTCCTGTCCACGGCCGCCAGTGTAGGACACGGTTACTCCAACGGTTCTCCGTGCATTTGGTTCATGAAAATCAATGCGAAACTGGACATCAATGAACCTGCCTTTGCACAGCCAGGCTTTCGAAAAGTAATTCCAATACTAATATTATAAATGCGAAAGCAACTTTGCCTATCTGTTAGTTGCGTTTTCTGCTGCTTCGTTGCTGAACCCATTTTCATGAATTTCGGTATAGAGATAGTCTGCACCTCGGAGAAAGAATTCGTCTACATTTTGTGGTGAATATTAAACTCGAAGGGAGTGAAATAGAGGATGAAAGTTGGTACGTGGAACTCGTATAATATCCAGGAAATAATTCCAGACATCAGTCAAAAACAACATTGATCCGAGCGGAGCCGGGTACCTCACCTTGTATTAGGTGTATATATATAATGCCTACGAAAATATGTTGACAACGTTTCTCAGCAGGTAAGAGGCTGTAGGATGTGGTCCGCAGTGGTGGGTGTACGATATCCCACGCCTAAATACTTCGGGTTCAATAGACTTCGTGCTAGATAATTTAAATATTTATGGCTGCACAAAATTGGGATCATTGATATACACACGTTCCGAAGAATTATACATGTATAAAGATGTATAAATCCGTGATCTCAAATATTAAAATAAGAGAGAAATTCTAGAGATGTATTTGCAACTTCCCTTCTAAAAACAATCACCAGAGATTATCCAAATATGCCCAAGTCTTGAGTAACTTAATAAAAGAACGAATAAAAAAACTAACATACAATTCGTTCACCCCCGACTGTCCCCGGAGCAAAAACAAGTGTTCGGATCCGGGCATTAGGCAGTGATGGAAAATCAATTCTCGCTCGAACCCGAGACGCCGCGCTCCCGAGGGACCGTCGCGTCCACCTTTGTCCTGCCGCTGGGGTCGCAGCGGCTATGGGCCATGCCGTGGCCTGTCCGGTACGCCGGCACGACACAAGGGGTCGACTCCACGGACATTCAACTCCTGTATTGAGCAAAGGCGATGGATTCAATGGTTTACAGGTCAAAAAGAGGTATGTACCTTTCTGGATCAGTTGATCATCAGATTTTCTCGAACAAAATGTTTAAATAATTGAAATACCGTGTTTCGGAAATATTCCGACGAGACAATCGGTTTGCGACTATCAAAGCTGTTTTTTATACTGAATGATTCCTGATTACTGAGCACGGTATTCCGGCATGAGCAACCTCACCTGCAAAACGTCAAAGCTATCATTCCTGTCAAGATTTCTTTACGAGTTTTTGGATGAAAGATGTACTCCATGATGTGGTTAGAATAGGCTTTGGAGGAATAGAATATCTTTTGTTTTTCGTCAAACTTATTATAATATTTTCAATATTTTTCATCCAGTTCAATATAGTCATAAAGGCAACGTCCGGGCATGGCACCTAATTCCTTCGTAAATGCATGGTGATGGGATTATATCATGAAGTTGGGTGTGAATTTAGCTATCCATGTCCAATTACATTAAAAAAAGATATGACATAACTCACATAAAAGTTGCAAGTTTTTGTTTCTAAATATTTCTCCTCTCTTTAAAGATTTTGAGCTATAACATAACTGTGGGTGCTTATCACGGGATGTTAATATAATTCCAGGTGCAGAAAGAAATGAATTCCCTGAATTCCTCGCCACAAATGTTGTGCGATGAGAATGTGCGAGAGGCGGCCTTTCCCGAGAATGCATTTTTCCCGAAGAATTTGGCGTCATAAAATAAAGGTGCACAGTAAATTCCCAGCCGCCTGCAGGTAGGGCTTCCCGTCGCGGGGGACCGAAGCAAGTGCCGGCTTTATTGGCAACCGACTGAAATATAGGCGCGCCACTCGTAAATCTGGCTAGGCGAAATAAATAATTTAAAACCTATAACATAAGGCAACTATCTCTGGCGTCGCTGCTGAAAGTCTCTGGTGTTTTGTTTGGAAGTCAATACTAATTTATTAATTATTCAAAAGCACACTTACAAATATTTAAAACATAGTTACGGCAATATACTGAACACGGTAACTTTTCTTGCATTCCAGTAACTAAAACCAATTAAATCTTTGTAAAATGTATACATATATTCATTCAAAGCACGCAAGCTACTGAGGACTGTCTGGCGACCTAGCGCCGTCTAAAAAAATCTGTGTCACATGCCGCAATTGCAACAGATGAATAGAAGTTAGTAAGCATGGCGCTAGATGGCGCTACCCGCTGGAACGTCTGACTTGTCAAAACCACAAGAAGTCTGTATCGCACTAAGGGAGAGACCCTTAGTGCGATACAGACTCACCAGACCCACCAAGTACTGATTTGCTTAATCCTCACATTAAAGGGCGTTTCTTATCATCTCGCAATCGATACTAGTACAAGATAATCGGCACTTTAGTAAGAAAGACCCTTTGAGTGTCGATTAAAATAAATCACAACTTGGTAAAAACCAGGCTAACGAAGTTTACCAATGAGTTATTTTCTCTTCGAGTTTCTCTTGATCTAATTCTCTAAGGTGATTGCAGCCGTAAAGGTATAACATATTCTGCGGTTAGGTCCCGTTCTACCTCGCGAGAATCCAATTGATATCGTTAACTTGAAAAAGTAATGGCGGGGTTACTTTAAGAATGCAGCCGTACGGTGGCCAGGCGGAGGCGGCGGTAAAAAAGAAATGTGGGCCCGTAATGAAAACGCAGCGTTCACACCTGAAAGCTTTCCTTTCCTTAAGAGGTCAATAAATTTGTTTCACCGAATCTCTTGTACACGTGGGATTATCCTGCAAATAAATTAATTATATTAATATATTTATATATTAATATATTTTGTTTGTGTTTACGGAAAATTATTTGTTTACAAAACAGATGCATGCTTGTTTTTGATTTGAGTCGATTTAGTTTACAAAAAGATTAATGTATCTACTGATTGAAAACGTTACCTCTAGATATCTTAAAATGTCGTTATCATTTTATTGTATAATTGAAAAAAGTTACTTAGCTACGTAGATCGACGAAGGCAATCGCAATGGGTGCTCTTCATGAGGCGCTAAAAAGATAAGACCACCATTTCCATCTTTTTCCCTTTGCTCTACACATTCCCTTATTTATTTACTTAAGTAATGTCTCAATATGCTATGGGCATCTAGCCGCAATGGTATTAGGGTCCCGTCGCAAAAAGCGAAACAAGGGTCTGACTCGGGTGTCTGTCGATCAAACGCATTTTGCCCTGAATGTTCTACTTGTTTGCATGTGTGAAAATTCTGGAAAAAAATATGTACGTCTAACGTTTTGAGAAAAAGCTAAATTTTAAAGCCATCAGTGACGGAACCCTCGGAACGTGAACACAGTCACACTTGACCATGCGCGTTCGAACTTCCACGAGGGCTGCGAAAACCATGCCGGCTGGCCGGTAGTCTCAGTTGTCACCTAAATTGGCGTTTACGGCAAACCGATCGACTGGCGTTTTCAAATGTATGGAGAAATGGAAGAGCGCGCGCAGTGGGCGTTAATCGAACTAACATTTGCGAGTCCCAGCTGGATTTGACAGCTTACTCAACGTTGCCGTAAATACGTCGACGTTGCCGTTTACGCCGACTCCGCGTTTTCATACAAATCAGAAGTCCGAGTTTGACTTTGACAGCTTGAAGAAGTAAAACCACAGAATATCTAGTAAAAACTTGTATGGAGTTTGACGTTTTTACGCAACTTCGAAGTTACGTAAACGCCAATTTAGGTGAGAACTGAGACTACCGGCTCGGATGCTTTTTTAAACCATGTATGGGGGACCCCAGGTTGTACTTTTGGGGAAATATCTGCACAGGAGTGCATTCCATAGGTTATCCCCTATAAACAAAGGATCGGTCGTTTCTTATTTTGGGAGGTTCGACCTCTGTCGTGAGTCGTTACTTGTAGCGCAGGAAGACATACCTACATCTTTAAGTAGTTGGAGGATTGCCAAATGTTTTGATAACTCTGGGTCGTCACAGAGACGCATGCTTTTTAGTTGCACCCTCAACATATTTAGTACTGTTTAAAAAACTATGACCGACTAACCAGTTTGTCTTACGCCTCCTAGTCAGTCACGACACTTCAAAATGGTAAAAAAATAAGATTCTAGTAATTTAAGTAAGCTCTCAAACCATTATACTCTTAATTTTCTGTAGGTGGTAGTATTTAAAGGGATATGTAATTATGTGATTAGCTGACAGTAGTAGTTTATGACAAAAGTGATAGTATTAAAACCTAATGTGCAAGTGTTTCACAGTGTTGTGTTGCCACTGGAGCAGTGCATAAGGTCCTTGCTTACGGCGACGCTTGGCTCGGGTTATCTCTTTCCCTAAAATATGGTTGAAAGAGGTAATGGCTGTGCACGGCGTGATGCTCGTGAACGGGTGCTGTTTGTGGGGACTGGCCTGCTCCAATTGCATATTAGTTGGAGGGGATTGTCTTTGCAAATAAAATTATATTTGTCATGAACTGTTGCATACGGCATGGATTGTAAATTTTGTGTATTCATGTGAATTTAGTGTTTTACCTATGTTTTTGATAAAATAATTGACAAACACTTTTGTAAACTTAGACTAAGTGGACGTTGAAAAAAAAAACAGCGGAGTTTCTTTCCAGTTCTTCTTCGCTGTGTTTTGTTTTGCTGAACTGGCCAATGCTAAAATATGACAAATCCGAGTGCAGTGTATTGTCTATGGATGATGAATAAACAATAACAATAACAATTATTGATTATCTACTTATAAATGTATGTATTTTAAAAGACCAGTATGCTGAAACACATATTACCTTTGTATACTCTACACCTACGCGCGTGCTTTAAATTCACGATGTTTGTTTACATCGACTTTCCCCAGAACTTGAAAGCTGTTTACACAACACCCACTCGTTACGCAACGTTCGAGTGTTCCGTCGGAGGTCTATTTTTGTCACTTTACTGCCCCCAGTTTAGTGAACCCACGTGCAACGTAAGTGCATCGTAATTATAGCCGCTCATGAGAAGTCAATGGAGGCGTTGTATCAGCCGTGTCTGTTTCGGTAATAATGTGCATTCTGGTTTTACTACGTCTTTCACTCTTACGATCCATCTTATTATAGTTTGAAGGAACTATCAATGTTAAAGGGGCTGTGTGAGTTCATGTAGATGGCGCCACAGTCGTTCGTCGCTATTTGTGCTATAACTAACCAACAATCGGAAGTAAAAAACTGTAACTGTATTGCTGGGAACACTAAGCAAGCAGTGGTGTATATAATAATGTATAAAAAAGGGTGACATTTGTGGGTTAGTTATGAGGCATAGCGCAAAAAGTTGCTTATTAATTTAAGGGGGTCCCCATTCAAAAAACGTGTTTTTTGCGTCAAATCTTGTATGATGGTACGGAACCTTTCGTGTGCGAGTCCGACTCGCACTTGGCCGGTTTTTTTACAGTCTGGCTGAACGCAGTTAGCAATAGGAAATGCGAAACATGCAAAAGCTATTAAAAAAATAATTTTCCTAAAATCAGCCAGAATTTTTCCTAAAAGTAGCCAAGTTAGTTTTAAAGCTCATCGACATATTCCAGCGACATATCGAGTGTGTTAGTTATCTCTATGCTCGTTGTGTCGCAATGATATCGGAACACCTGGGACTCCAACACCCGCAATCCTTCCCACCTCTCACGGCTTCATTATTATTCGTTGTTAGTTCCCACTGAATATTGCGAGCTTGAATGAACGTCTTCAAAAAGGAGAGAATACTATGGAGAGAAATACACACTCTGAAAATTCAGCTGCCTACCTATTACGGTTCGTGAGATACACCCCTGTGACAGGCGGACGGACGGACCGACGGACTTAACTTATCAATCGTCACGAGAAGAGTTATGCTTTGACGTCTTTCCTTTTCACTGTTTTTATTTTGGATAAATACTGAACTTAAAAATATATTTTACCAATCTTAAATATCCCAATCGCCACAAGTACACAATTTCTTGTTACCTAATCGAATATGCAACCCTAAAAAAAAAAACACGGAAACGAACTTGGTTTCAATACAAGTCCCGTGTTTATTTCATGGTCCGCCTTGATGGTGGTGGCGCTGTTTAATTATTCCACCGACGATGGATTAACGGATTCGTTACGATTTCGTCACGTACGGGATTATTGTCTGACTGGTCGGTGATTTTACTGAATTTACGGTTTGATCAACCATATACATGTATATCCTCCAGTTCTGGGGTAGTTTCCTATGAAAGGACGTTGAGTACAAAAATATGGAAACAAAGACCATTTGTGCACTGGACAAAATTATTTTGGCTGTTTGGGCACAAAATTTAGTTATGTGGTGGTAAAGTATTTCTAATTACTGTTAGTACCTATAAAGTAACCCACACGGTTAATTTATTAATATTATTTTAACCAATTAAACAATTCGGTGGCCCAGTGGCGCGACACTTCGGCGATCGCTCTCCGAAGTTAAGCAACGCTGGGTCCGGTCTGGTCTTGGATGGTCGACCGTTGAGAGAGGCTGGCCGTGGTTCGGATTCCACGTTAAGCTGTAGGTCCCCTTCCTTACTTACTAGGTGGTAGGGTTTATCCCGCCCGGGTTGGCACCATCGCATTGGATGAACGATGGTCGAAGCGGCAATGAAAATTGTCCGTGTTTTCCATCCAAGAATACAGGTTGTGTTATTTTTCTCAAAATTAACTAGTTATATTCCCGAATTATTTATACAACGTTGTAAATCTAATAATGCAGTTTTAGTTTTTATGAAAATTGGCCTTGTGGCTCCTTTTTGACAGACTGTTTTCATTATTTTTCACTTTTATAGTTTCGGATTTGGTCATGATTGAAAAAAACATTCTGTATACTCTTATGCGTTAATAAATAATTTTATTCTGAGATCGATTTACTGACACATTTTTGTTTGATAAATGCCTGAAAAATGTCCTTCTTTCAAACGACTCAAATAAACAGTGTGTGCTATCAACATCCCCAGCTGGTAGCCCAGCCTTGACACGCTATCGGACGGATGCAGTCGCGATTCTCTCCGCAGACATGTGTCACCCACTCGTAGCGAATAGGCTGATTCACTCCGCTCGCTGAACAACTGGTTCAATGTGAGAACAATCATGACGGTTGCTGCATTTTTTTGGGAAAGACAAGATTTTTAGTTCGACCGCAGTAATAGAACGAATATCACACCTATTGGCACCAGAACAAGTCACCGTTTTCCTTAGTTTCCCGAAATGTGTAAGAATTTAATACTGAACAAGTAGCACCTTTCATAAACATTAAGTCATAGAAAGTCAAATAGTAAGCAAGGGATCTGCTAAATCGAAGCTTTGAGCTCAGGAGCGACTGGACTTGCTTTCCACCCCAGAGCTCTGGGTTCAGATCCCCGCCCCGTTATGCACCACTTTCTTTCTCTTTCTGAGTTGGATAAGTGCATTTTTTTACGAATGCGAGCTGGTCTTTCATTCGGAATGGTGATAGTAGGTCTCCTACCCCTACTCGATAGTAGGGTTAGGCCAGCTCGGGTTAATACCATCGCATTGAATAAAAATATGGTCGAACGGACATAAACAATTGTCCTTGTTTTCAATCCAGTTAAATGTACCCGTGCTCGGTTTGCAGGGTTCATGACGAGGGTTGTAATATTAGCAATCAATGTCCAGTTACTTCAAAAAAAAAAACTTTCCGAGTACCCCTTAAGGGGGTGTAGTAGATGGCGCCTCGCTAGCTATTTCTGCTATAACTCCTTAAAATTAAGAAGTTACAAACTATAATGTAGTGGCAAACACATTAAGCGGTTCTGTATTTAATCTCACAAAATAATAAAAAAAATAGCTGGAATTTATGAGACAACTCTGAGGATGTGTGCAAAACGTTTCCATTTACAATTTGCATTATTTTGTAATTTTACCTATTTGCTGTTATAGCGCGGCAAAATAAATACACGCTCTGTGAAAATTTTAGCAGCCTACCTATTACGGTTTATGAGATACAGCTATTTGACAGATGGACGGACGGACAGCGGAGGCTTAGTAATAGTGTTCCGTTGGCACCCTATGGGTACAAAACCCTAAAAATGGTTTGTTTAATCGGTCGCGGGGGTAACGCTGGGTAGTGGACTAAGGGCCGAGTGCACGAAAGAACAATAAATCAAAATCACCGTCAAAGTATGATCAAACACGTCACTTTGTGTGGACGGTATGGAAGCAACTCTATGCGGATTACTAAAAGTGACGTGTTTGAACATTGATTACCTCGGCCGTCTCTTCGTGCAACCGGGGCTAAGATTGGATAAGATATAACCACATGTGATACATACACGTGATGCATGTATGCATAATCGACCGTGAAGCAAGGACACATTAATTGAAGAAAGAGCCCAGTATAAAGAACTACTTAACGAATATACTGCGAGGCTGGACCCGAACCAGCAAAACATACCATTCGCGGGTATTGCGTTTGCCACCGGCTGTATAACCATAATAATTTATTTAATAAGCGACGTACAAAAAGGATATTAGTTAGTTGCGTGTTATTTTCTTTCCCTCCTTAGGAAATTAATGTGGGCACTAAATAGGGTATTATTAAAAAGCACGGGTGCTTGCATATCACATATATTAAAACAAAATCATGCAAAATTAAACTATTACTAGAAACTACGGATATGTTTCTTATGGATTAGTCTAGATAAAGAACTTTCAGAATCATAATTTTATAGTAATTTTTTTTCATTATAATATACAAAACCTTTAGTGCCCACCAATAATAAATAATATGTTATAAATACAACGTATTTTTTGTGATAAATGTATTCTAAATACGATATAAAATAGAACGATAAGAAAAATGAGACGACATGACCTTTACACAGTCAGAATTACATCTGAAATTGGATACGGTTCACCTATTTTACAAATTAAGAATTAAGACTTCATATAAAAATTGGTCCAGCTAAAATACCTACATTTTGAAACTATTCGAAAGAACTCATTTAACTAACACCAAACGCTCTTCACTTCATTATCTTTTACAAAATTTTACCACATATTAAACGGTATATAAAATGTAAAAATAATCCTACTCGCCGAAAAAAAGGAATAATGGCAAAGTAAGGATTCCCTCTCAACCTTTTCGAAGGATTTTTCTCCGAGAATACAGGTGTCGTGAAATTCGGTTCATTGCCTTCCTGTCTTCCCTTCCCAATGGCCGTGTATTTGTCAGGATCAAGCCCACGTGCAAAATTACAGGACGCTCCAGATTAACGCCTAGTTTCGACAAATTTAATGGCGTTCGTTTTTCACGCGGACAAAGCCTGCCGGCAAGGAAAACGTTGGGGAAGAAGCAAAAATGGAAAAAAGGTCATAGGCTCGTGAGACGGATTATTGCACGTGCTATATATTGGGCTGTTTATGAAAATGTCGCGAAAATTTTACCATAGCATGTGGTTACCATGGCAATGAGTGACTAAATCTGAAACTAAAATGCATTTCGTACCACCTATGTAACTGTCAAAGGATGTGTTATTCGGAAATGTATCATTTAGCGTGGTGCGAAATACATCTAAACTTGCTTACAAAAAATCGCTTACTAGTGACATATTTTACCATGGTAACGCCCCTGCTCCGTGTGAACAAGCTGATGTGATAACGATCGAAACGTTAAAATATAGTATAAAATGTATGCCAAATATTTAGATATAGATTGCATGAATTATTATATGTATAAGTATAAATAAATGAAATATACAATATTGTATTATTGTACCAGCTTAAAAGAAACAAATTCTATGAAGTAATGTGAAACGGCAAAGTAATCATGCCATTGATTAGTTAGTTATTTTAACTAATTTAAGAACACTAAAATATATTTTTTGTTAAAAAATAGTTTCCGTTTAGACTTTAGAGCAATTTAGTCAACTAAAACTTACTCTAAAAACTCTGTTATTTTCCGGGATATTTATTTTAAATATGTTTTTAAGGTTTTTTTAAAATCGTATATTAGGTACGTAGACACGACGGACGAACAGAAAGAGGGAGCTGTGGCGCGATGCAGCGCAATTTAAAAGTAATATTGCCAACTTTTCCGATGATACATCATGAGCTCAGACGCGTTCCAAAACGCCGCCATTCTTTGAGATTTAATTTCTCACGGATCGTTTATATTGGCTGATCTCTCCATTATAGAAACTTTTCCACGATTTCATTCATCCATTTTTTAGGTTTCCATTCCATTCAGGTTTTTACAGAAGTTCATTCATTGCATAGAAATAATGACACATAAGTACGTGCGGAAATCGGAGACGAAAGGCATTGTATTTGTTTATTAAAATGCCTTTCTCCATAAATCAAGGCGTATTAATGAGTGTTTATTTTAATTATACATCCTTAGGTAGCGCTACATTTAAGACATAATAAAATCTTTTTTAAATAAAGATTAAATCCGTAACTCCTAATATACTTTTTCAATTAAAGGGTACGCAATTTTTCAATTCAATTAAATTTAAAAAAATGTAACATCAAAAAATGAAAAACATGTAAAAATGTGACATTGAAACTAACATATGTCTCCCAACATATACATACATATTGTCTGCCCGGTTACATTTTTGTACTGAGTTACAATTTTTTAAAGATCCTCTAAATGGCGCCAATAAAAACACTTTCTCAGGCGAATGACTTATTGCATTACCTCTAAGAAATTTGTGCATCAAAAGGAAAGACATGACTAAAAATACCAATGAATTATTATGAAAATACGAATTCATATAAATTTGATTCAAAAGTTGTCAAACATTCAAAAGTTCAAAAAGTAAAAAAAATTAGCCCATCAAGTACTGGAACGCACCCGGCCGTAGCTGAGGGTTGAGGTTTGCAAAAACGCCGCGTATGAATGTTCGCAGCCCTCGCATATCCCACTCTAGTTAATGCGAGTGCCGATACGTCGCCATTACGAAATATTCATCCCCTTTTGAGGATTTCGGATGCTATAGCGGAGGCGGCAGCTTGACACCGTGGCCTCTGTGTAGATATGTAGGTGCAGTGAAACGGCGCTCTGAAGGCGGCAACAGCGCTTTATTCGCCTGCCTGGTATTACCAGCGATGAATGTTTTAAGAATTCAGTGCAATATATTTTTGTTTTGTTTTTGTGCACACGCGGAGATCTCTTTTTTATCCAAATTAAATCAACATACAACCTTATGCACTGCATGGAAAACGGTTATTTTTGGCCCTACTACTAGGTGATACCCATGTCCACCAAGGTTGATACCAAGTCATTTGATATTAAAATTATTAAAGCGCATTTCCACTCAGTTCAATATACCCGTGGTCATAAAGAGAAAGTCCTGGCAAGGGACCGTGGATATTACTTTTTTCTATCGACATCAGAGCATCTGAAACGCACATGACTGATGCGATGCACAAACGTAATTTAATCAATAAATCTATATGAGTATTGTTATAGCAAGAAAAACTTGTTTAAATAGCATAATCATTAAGTTTATAAGCATTTTAATATTTTTGGACGGAAGAAAATATTTCCGACCATTGAAAAACATACTAGAAAAGGCGAAGAGAAAATATTCTATTTCTGTAAATAATACATAAGTGTTCTTATAAAAGGCTGTTATGTAAATAAAGTCGAAGAAAGAGCAGAATGCAAATTATTATAGGGGTACGTAAATTGGGGCTTGTGACGTCATCACTCACTCGCTTTGTCGGCAGAGTCATATTTCCAGCAGCCGGAAATTATCAGGACATTACCTAAACCCTACCCCGCACCCACGCACCCTGCAGATGGGACAATATTTTATGTGTAATTTATAGAATTTTAACTCCTCTACATTGCTTCTAAGTGAGTAGGTAGAGCCAGAAATGTCGAGTACTATCTTCGTCTGCCGCGAATATCTGTTGTACAGCAAAAGTGTTTAAGCGTATATTATGTTACTGTAAAACCCGTATATTGGTAAATCCTAGGTTTTACTTGCGAAATGAGTTATTAAATGCACGAAAATAAATGTTTTTTCGGACTTTTAACCATAGAGTCTGAGGTAAATCCTAATATTTACCGAGTGAATGGTGGGAAGAGTCAGGTCAGACTTTAACCATTAAGAGTTGGCAAATCTTAGTTTTGAATGCTAAATCTTAGGATTTATCGTAGTTCGTGCTTTTACAGTAACATACTATATTTGAAGACACTAAGGATAAATGTTACGTTTGATATTTTTTCAAACCATAAAGTACCAAGTTGAACGTAATCACTGTGATAAAATGATGCTGTAAGAACTTTTTTTAGAAGAAGGCCAGGGCTGTGATCAAGTCTGAAACAATTAATGTTCAGGTCCACTACCTGAAATTCCGAAGTAAAAAATCTTCGCATAGTGCTTCTTCTTTAAACTCCGACTGTATTTGTAATTCTAATGCAAAGAAACCGGGAAAAACCGGCCAAGTGCGAGTCGGACTCCCACACGAAGGGTTCCGTACCACCGTTCAAGATTTAACACGAAAAAATCACGTTTTTTGTTTAGGGCCCCCCTTTATTTTGTATTATTTTTCAATGTTACCTATTTGTTGTTATAGCGGCAAAATAAATACATATTTTGTGAAAATGTCAGCTGCCTGCCTATTACGGTTTATGAGATACAGCCCTGTGACAGACGGACAGACGGACGGACGGACGGACGGACAGCGGAGGCTTAGTAATAGGGTTCCGTTTTCACCCTTTGGGTATGGAACCCTAAAAAATGTACATATGAACTATGTTAATGTTTACGTATATTCTACATTCCCACGATTGAGAAAATCTCGTTATGGCGGAGTCAAATATTTCATCTCAAGAGAAGACGCTTTCGTGACAACAGTCGCCGACAATGGCGTCGTTCCAACGAGGATCCCGCAGGACATTCAACACATTGACGGTTTATTTCGTGGGAACGGCATGCAATCCCAAACGATTCTTAGATTTTGTTCCAGTTATGAATGGCATCAGAGTGATAATATAATTAACTTAAGATGCTACAACCTTTTATAGAATTCTACATATGACCATCCATGTCATATATACATTGCTTCCATGAAAAATAATGGCCCGTCGGATAACAGATCAATATACAAATGCAACAAAATTCAACCAGAATAACTTCTAACCACTGCGTAACGAATTATGTGATGCGTCGAAATCGTTCTGAATTTTAAATAAAACATTGAAGTTATCTTCAACAAGCAGGCCCTTAACTGACCCGTTCCACATTTCCAAACGATTCTCTAACCAAGACCTCATCTTCGCCTTGGAGAGCAGCAGATTTAGGCCGGGTGGCTTGCGTACCTGGCTCGCAGCAGTAGTATTACCCGATTGCTACGCTTGAGGTTTTCTCTCTGGGTTTTCCGCTCCGGCCTCATTTTATTTACTCATAAGATTCTTTGAATAGCTATGTAAAATATTTTCTTATAGGCTTTTCAGACAAAAGCTTTTTTTTAGATAAAAATAAGGTTTGAGAAAAAATATCTTCAAAACAAATAATTTACGTTGAAGGAAGAGCAAGGATCTCGCAGGACATTCAACACATTTCAAGTTTATTCCATGGGAACGGTAGGCTATCCCAATCCGTCCGATGATCTGGTTACCGATTGGGGTTGATTGTGCACTTGCACGGAGATCTCCGCCGGGCTTAGGCGCCTCCCCTGCGACTAAAAACATTCGACGTTTCTCAAATTTTTGTTTCTCATAGGGCCCAATGGGCCCATAGGGTTCATGTATCTGTTATATTTATGGATATGAGCAAAGCGTTTGATTTTGTCTCGCATAAGAAATTGCTAGCAAAGGTTTATTGTTATGGTATTCGAGGACAAGCATATGACTGGCTCAGCTCATATCTTTGCAAACGATTACAATGTACTGAAGTATCAACATTTAATAAACAAACTAAATACATTGAGCAATCCAGATCAGAGTTTAGAATAAATGAAAATGGTGTCCCACAGGGTAGTATTTTGGGACCACTACTATTCTTGCTATACATAAACGATTTGCCAAATATTTCAAAACACCAATTCATACTATTTGCTGATGATACATCGGTTGTAATAAAATGTGAAAATCCAGAGACATACGAAACAGAAATAAACAATACCTTATCTTCTATAATAACGTGGCTTAGAAAAAATGGTTTGAAAGCGAATCTAAGCAAAACTAAATTCATGCAGTTTCACACATACCAAAGATGTCCTTATGCCCTCAATATAACATATAATGGTGAAAAACTTGAAGAAGTTAAATACATAAAGTTTCTTGGGTTACATCTCGATAGCCACTGTAACTGGAAAGATCATGTAGAATCGGTCTGTACAAAATTAAACAGGTTTGTTTATGCAATAAAACGCTTGCGGCACGTATCTAATAGGGATTCAGCTTTGACCGCCTATCATGGATATGTTAGTTCAGTGCTCAAATATGGTCTACCACTTTGGGGTAACGCAACTAATGCAGACAGAGTATTTAAGATGCAAAAAAAAAATCATTCGCTCTGTTTGTGGTGCAGGTTATTTAGATAGTTGCCGACCTCTGTTTAAAGAGTTAAATATAATGCCGTTTCCCTGCTTGTATATTTATGACATATGTAATTTTGTGAAAAGAAATCAACATTATTTCAATTTAGTAAGCTCCAGTCATTGCTATAACACACGGTCGGGACATAATCTTACCCTTCCAAACACAAAGCTCGCAGTATTTAAAAAAAGTGTGTACTACATGAGTGTAAAATTTTTTAACCATATACCAGAGACACTGAGACAATTGCCATATTTTAAATTTAGGAAAAACTTATATAAGTGGCTCATAGAAAAAAGTTTTTACAGTGTCCAAGAATTCTTTGATTTTAAATAATGTCAGATAGTTTTTTTTTTTTTATTAATTGTGTCTTATTTTTAGGTATAATTTTGTACGCGGTAATACGCAAATTTTGGAAATGTACTGTAAATGTACTGGAAATGTACGGTCATGACCATAATTGTAACAAAATAAATATTCATTTCATTTCATTTCATTTCATTTCAAAACTCCTGTGTGCCCATGAGCTCCTGCGCGGCCTTAAACGGCCCTGCTCCTCGAGTATTCAGGGCGTACAGATTTCGTAAATCCAGGATCCACTCCATCCGTCGGTGTTGCGTGTGGATCCCCGTAGGGCCAGTTTGCAAGGGAATGGTCACATTGTGAACACAAGCGATCTGTTTCGCACGCCGTTCCGACCGCGATGGGCTTCGTTTCCGACAACGACCGCTGCCGGCTTGCATTAGTGGACTTTATGAGAGATCGTGATTTTAAATTTTCTGTTTGGATTTGAATACCTAAGGGCTAGTATTTCAATCGTCCCTCTTCCTACCCTCAACTTTAAGCGAAGCTTAAGCCGCATTTGAGCCAAAACTATACGGTAGCCGAGGCTTTAAGGTATTATATGCCTTTGAAAATAGATTGCTGGGGACATTATTAAACTTCGCTTACCAATGCTGCATTTTGTTCCTTAAGCTTCGCTTAAAGTTGAGGCTAGAAAGAGGGACGATTGAAATACGGGCCCTAATTCTATTATGAAATTTACATTTGTCCATACATCGTTACTGTATCTAGCCGAGTATAGGTTTGGTAATTTATACTTTGAATTCGTATTCCAAGCCAAGTTTCCAACAAGCCTGTATCTTCACAAAAAGGCTGATTATCGAGGTATCACTGAAGGGAAAAGTCGATCGACAAAGAATCTATGAAAGATTGATAAACATTCCTGTAACCAAAATCTAAAAAAAATATTAAATTAACTACTCATAACGTATAATGGTATTTTTGTAACAAACATAACTTTCATATTTTTCCAACCAAATTCGTTTTACTGAGAATTCGTAGTTGAGGAAAATGTATTATATTTCTTTTGTTTTTTCATATCGTAGAGATGATGATTTTTCCTTAGTAAATAAATACATGAAAAGCAGGCTCACTGTGCGCAAATATACCATAGCGTGCCATCATTTAAATGAACCTACACACCACTGTAGACAGTGAAACGAATAAGATATGTAGAAAGTTTACTTATGTTCACCTTTAGAATGAACCACTCGCCACAGCAGTGTGCGCCCATTTATTTAATGTACGATGATTTCGAGATTTTATTGAAGATATAGGCTTGCGTTTCTAATAACATTTTCAAATACTACATTAAAACCTATCTCGAAATTGTCCTTTGCCCTGATCCTGCGGTTTCCGGATAGATAGCCTGCGGGCCACTGCTCCCGCACTGCTCCCGTCTCTGCCGCGGCCACCGACCGCACGGACAGACGGACGGACAAACGGACGTCACAATATTTAATTAAACATGCCGGCAGCGGAACATGACTAACTGAGGCACAGGAAAGTAATAGAGCTGTCGGCTGCTGTGAAATCAAAAGGATATCTAAGATTTTGAAAATTTTAAGAAATGCATTCTTTAACCATTGATCAAGGCACAATTTTGCACGGCGACCGCCAATAAACTAGCCAATTGTCTTCTATATTTTTCTTAACGTAATAACGTTTCTCTACCCCTAAAAGTTGTTAGATTTTAATAAAATAATGCTTGTACTTCAGAAAGCTTTTTTGTATGTCGTATATTAAGTTTTTTTTTTGTAAATATTAGCATTTTTCAGTAAGAAACTTTTTTCCAATGTTTTTTAGCCAACATGTTCCGATCTAAAATGTATATTAAAACAATTCAAACAAAGAGAGGTAGCTTTTGACAATATGTTTTGGGATCCAAAATTTCAAAAATCTAGTAAAACATTAAGAGCAAGTAAACAGTTATCACTCGCAATATGGGGAATCAATAGGGTGATGAACGTTCTAATATATATGTGGGAAGGTCTGGGAGGCGCCTATCGAAACGCACTTGTCAATCGAAGTATATTTATTTTTCTCATCTTTTTTGAACAACACAGAACAAAAAAAAAACATAATACACACAGAATACTAAAATGGCTGCTTCCTGTAAATATCGAGTCTGTACTGCCACCTAGTGTGGCTTTTCGGAAAAGCACTGTCTATTTTGTTTCTTTTAACAGAACTAGATGGCACCACTGATGCAGTGGGCGCCAAATTCAAATCTGACGTAACAATGTCTTAACACAATTCCACAGCTCGGCCCTCCTGGTCCTCGTCCGACTCGGACGAGTATAGGTCATCAGTCGTTCTCCATCGCTTCATTATATCAGCACTTATTGTCGTCCTAATAGGTCCTTCTCCATCCCCAGTTTTCTCCACACTGTATCTATCCCGTCCGTTGTCATTGGTCACTATATATGGTCCAAAGAATTTTGGATGGACCTTAATGCCCTGACCAAACTGCGTTCTTTGTATAGCGACCAAATCGCCTACAGAATATTTAGTGCTTTCCTTTCTCTTCTTATTGAAATTTTTTACATTCTCTCTCTGTACTTTCATGATTTGTTTCTTTGCATCCATTCTTAGTGTAGTTCTCTCGTCCATAAAGGTATTGATTTTTTCTTCCTGTATTATCTTCATAATTCCTACGTCGTTTCGGTCTATCATTTTTACCCCAATCATTAGCTCAAAAGGTGTCATTCCGATGCTCCGTTGATATGTAGAATTTATACATCTTTGCACCTTACTCACATTCTTGTACCATTTTGATGGATCATCCATGCTCAGCTTTGTGAGTGTCGATATAATAACCTGATGAATACGTTCCACTTGACCGTTTCCTCTCGGCTGTCCCGTCGTTATCTTAAAATGTTGTATATTTTCATTTTTGCAATAGTCTTCAAACTCGTTTGATGTAAATGATGTGTTTCGATCTGTAATAATTCTTTTTGGTGATCCAAATATTTGTTGTTGTTTTTCGAGGTTGTCAACAACTTCAGACGACTTTGTAGTTTTTGTTGTGTAAATCCAAGTAAATTTTGTAAATTCGTCTATTACTGTCAGCACATATTTATAGTTTTTAACCGACTTCAAAAAAGGAGGAGGTTATCAATTCGTCGGAATCTTTTTTTTTTTTTTTTTTTTTTTATGTATGTTCACCGATTACTCGAAGACCCCTGGACCGATTTGAAAAATTCTTTTTTTGTTCGAAAGGGTATACTTTCTAGTTGGTCCCATTTTTTTTTTATCAAAATCGGTTCAGTAGTTTGGTACTTAACTATACCAACATCGAATTTCTTAACCCCGCGAACCCAGAAATGTGATTTTTTAGTTACAGTAGCTTTCTTTTCGGGTGAGATTGCACAGTATGAGAGGTTTTTTTTTACTTCAACTGTTGGGGGTATTCAAGGTGGTAAAAGAGGGCAAATTGTACACATTTCTATCTCTAGAGCCGCTGAACCCAGAAATTTCAGAGTATGTTTGTTTTAGATGGGAATGCTTAAGAAGAAAATATTTTTGGAAATTATACTATTAGGGGGGTAAAACAGGTCAAAATGAACACATTTAGGCGAAAACCACTCATGTTGAGATCTCTGAAACCAATTATCCTCGAAACTTAAAATTTTCAGTGACTTCTTGTTAAGACGAAAAGGCTCGCTCACAACGGATTTTACAAAATTCAACTGTTAAGGGGGGATAAACGAGGCCGATATGTACACATTTTCATACAACTTAAACTTACGCAAGAAACAGACTATCCGGAACGATGTAAGGATGAGAAATTCAGAAGCTCAGCGGTTCCGGTCATTCGTTGTTTTGTCTTTTTAGGGTTCCGTTCCCAAAGGACACCAACGGAACCTTATTACTAAGCTTCCGCTATCCGTCCGTCCGTCCGTCTGTCACAGCACTCTATCTCACGTGATCTCATCGTATCAATTATCGTACGTATCAACCGTAAACTCATGAATCCAGATAGTTACCGGTCTACCTTTCGTCAGAAATGAGATTTCTTAATGGTTTCATTTCTGCTAATGCTCGTTCATTGTATTGCATTGTATTGTATATGTATGTATATCTTCTTTCCACTTTGTATGTGAAGTTGAGCAGGAGGGCTCGCCCACCTTGAGTCAAAAGTTACGCCACCACTAAAAAGCAAAAAATAAAATATTTTTAAATAAAAAAAGGACCGCCTTCAAAAAAACCGGAACTAAAAAGCAAAAAATAATTGGTTACTTTTAATTAATGTACGAAAAGCTATTTTAATTCTAACTAATTATGTACAATTTCTTAATTTTTAATCATCTTTTGAAGTCGGTGCCTTGGGTAGACGTTCTTTAAGGGCTGCAAGTAGTTAGATTAATATCACCTATGGCTAAGAAAGAAATATAAGTAGGTAGCTACTTACATTTACCTACTTGAATAAAACACAAAAACAAAAATTAAATAAACAAACAGGTCGGAAAAACGTATGAAAGTAGGAATTTAGGCAAGTACTTTGTAATTTAAATATGCCTTATACTTAAACTAAATACCTAACACAGTAAAAACAAAATATTTACAAGAAAACCCTACGAATAAACCAATATAAAAACAATGACCACTTATATGATAAAGATTTAGGTAGGTGTAGCTTGTACTTTTTATTCTACCTAAATACCTACACAACACAAAACAAAAAAAAACAAATATAAAAAAGAACAGAAAACAATAGTTAGCGACTTTGAGGTGTCTGCTCTCAACTACGTGTCAAAACGTGTGTGCGGTTAGTACATATCTCACCAATTTCGGCAGAAATCGTCTCGTTCAGACAACGATGTTGCAGGGAAGTACCAATCAACAAAGAGCAGCGAATTAACGTACTCCTTTACCAGTGCGCGCCTTTATAAAGCCGAAAGTACTAATAATCGTTGAAACCCAATTTCAGTACGCTGCGCTGTATCGATATCAGCTTGCACGTAAACCAACGCTAAGGGCATCTCCAGTTATGTCTGTGGACCAATCATTGCTGACTCAGGTTGTTTACGCTCTCGTAGACTTCGGGTGTGTTCGGCTGAAATAGTGTCTGTTCGGTCAGCAGCGTGCGAAGCGAACTCTACCCAAGGCACCGACTTCAAAAGATGATTAAAAATTAAGAAATTGTACATAATTAGTTAGAATTAAAATAGCTTTTCGTACATTAATTAAAAGTAACCAATTATTTTTTGCTTTTTAGTTCCGGTTTTTTTGAAGGCGGTCCTTTTTTTATTTAAAAATATTATTAGTTGAAGTCAAAGGCCCAAGGTGATCGACGTGATACGTAGAGAGAGGAGTGTCTTCTTTGTCAATCGGATGCAAGAACCCTTCTTTTTTTCCTCGTTTACGTTCTGATAATATGCACGGGATACAGTTACTGATATATGACTGTATCTTGTTTGTAAGGTTGTTTATGTAGAATTCATTTTTGATTAGCTCTTCTGTCTTTTTTACAGCGAAGTGTCCATTTTCGTGATTTCTTCGAATTATCTCCGTCTGCATCTTTTTCGGCACAACAAAAAGTTTATTGTTGTTCACAACTTTATACAACACTTTGTTGTCAGTCATATAGTCATCGTAGGGTTCAGTTTCAAGCAACTTTACTATCGTCTTAATTTTCTCATCAGCCTGTTGTGCTTGTATGAGTCGTGTCATGGTCTCCGTACTTATCAATAGTACTGGGTGTCGGCTCAAACAATCAACATGTTTCATCCGTGTTCCAGATCGATGTTCAATCTCATAGTCATATTCTTCTAGGAGCAGAGCCCAACGTGCTACTCTAGGCGTTAAATCTTTTTTCTTCAATGTCATGGTCAATGCGGCACAATCTGTTACTATCTTAAATTTTATACCAAGAAGGTATACTCTAAATTTTTTGAGTGCTTCCACTATAGCAAGCACTTCCAATTGGTAACTGTGATAATTCTTCTGAGCCGGTGTAGTCTTCTTACTCATGTAGTATACAGGATGCATCTTCTTATCGTCTGGGCATCGCTGTAGCAACACGGATCCGTAACCATCCGTGCTAGCATCGGTGTGTACTTCTGTTTCAAGCTTTGGATCATAGATGTGTAGAACTGGTGCGTTGCACAGTCGTAGCTTCAGTTCAGCAAATGATTTCTCAGCATTTAGGTTGAATTGAAAAGGTACGTCCTTCTTCAGAAGATCTGTCAGCGGCTTTGCAATCGTTGAATAATTTTGAACAAACTTCCTGAAGTATCCAGTCAGTCCAAGGAATGACTGTACATCTTTTGTTGTTTTCGGCGTTTTAAAATTCATCACGGCTTTAATCTTTAACCCAGAAGGTTTTACTTCGTTATTCTGTATGTCATATCCGAGATATGTCACTTCCGATTTCAGGAACTGGCATTTTTTCCAATTAATATGGAGTCCATATTCTTCAGCTCGCTTCAGTACTATCTTCAATTTTTGGATGCCTTCTTCTTCGGTTTTCGATGGTATAATTATATCGTCCAAGTAGGTAAGTACCGTCTCGTCTGCCATCAGGTCTTTAAAAACACAACAAATGAACCGTTGAAACACAGCTGGTCCCACCGAAAGTCCGAACGGCATTCTTTGAAACACATATTGTCCTTTTGGGGTGACAAACGAAGTGTATTTCTGACTTTCTTCATGAACAGGTACATGGAAAAATCCATTTTTCAGGTCGATCGTCGTGAAAAATCGTGCGTTGCTTAATTTATCTATCTGGTCTTCTATTAGCGGAAGTGGAAATCTCTCTTGAATTATCTTCTTATTTAAAGGTCTATAATCTATACATAGTCTGTAAGAGTCTCCTTTTTTTGCAAGTACTACGGGGCTGGCGTAATCAGAGATGCTAGGTTTTACAATACCTTCTTCAATCCATTCTTTCACTTGTTTTTCGACAAATTGTAACTCAGCTGGTGCAAGTCGTCGTGGGTTCTGGTATACCGCTTTTTTGTCGGTGAGGATTATTTTTAGTTCCACTGGCGACGTCTTCTTCCCGCTGGGCTGGTAATTACCGATGAGTCTTTTAATTTCTTTCTCATTCTTCCAACTCCCAATATCGTAATTTTCAACGTCATCATAGTTAATTGGTAAAATTAGTGCCTCGTGTGGCTTCACATGAATGCCATCTGATGTAATGTTTACATCAACGTGGTTTAATATTGGATCTCCGAGTAAAAAAATCATTGGGATCACTCCGTCTTTTATTACGTGCACATCAATTTCAAACGTGCATCCATCTATGTCAATGTCGGTGTTAAATCTTCCCAGCGTCTTTGTCTTGTACTGTCCCAGTCCTGTAATTTCCATGGTTTGCTCTAAATAGTTTATTCCGAGATCTGTTGCTTGTTTACTCGTCATTAGGTTGACTTGGCTCCCAGAGTCAAAGAAAGCGGTCGTCTTCATGTTGCAGATGGTTACAATCTTGTGTCGGTGTGTGTCCTGGGACAATCCTGTTAACAGAGTCTTCTTGTCAGGTTGCTTCGAGCACTGAGTAGAGATGTGTCCAAAGTCATTACAGCGAAAGCACTTAATCCCTTTTTCACACACGTTTGAGCGATGTCCGAGTAGTCCACAATTGTAGCAGCGTAACTGTCCTTGCCGTGCGTTGGGTGCGTTCAACTTTCCCGCTTCGCTCGCAGTCTTCTTGGTTTCACGAGTTGGATGTTGGGCCTCGTACATCGGTTTTGATTTTATCTTTTTTCTTATTTCTTCGTATATGCCTAGTTTTGATCTAAACTCTTTCAGCGTTGTTGCTCCGTAAAGGACTGCCTTGTTGATCTCAGCATCATGAATGCCATCTATTATGTAGTCAATCAATGCACTATCCTCGACTTCACCATGTGTAGCCATTTCCTTCATGCAGAGGAAGTACTGTTGGTATGTTTCCTCTTTTTGCATTTTTCTCTTAGCCAGGTTTTTATGTACTGCTGCGCTATTAAGTTTTGGTCCAAATTCCTCGATAAGAAGTTCTTTTAATTCTTTCCATGACTTTACGGTTCCGTGTGCGCGCAGAAGCAGCAGCGCAGTACCTTGAAGTAACTTCTTTGCATATATTAATTCTTCGATACTCGACCATTCCATTAAAATAGAATTTTCTTCAAAGTCCTTGATCCATAGTTTAATAGGGTAAGTGTCGTCTCCACTAAATGTATGCATCGATTGTTCCACATCTCGAAAAGGTATGTGCATCTTCTTCGTCGTAGGTTCTTCGTCTTTGAAATCTTCCTGCCTTAGTCGCTCCTTCTTTGACATGGTTTCGTGCTGTCGCCGTGGCTCGCGTCTTATCGTCGTTGCAGTATCAGCGCGTCGTTTTCGTCGTGGCTAGCGTGCGTCGCAGGGCTTGCGGCGTGTCGTGGTAGGGCGGGCGGCGTGAGGTCGAAGAGCGGGCGGCGCGTCGTCGATGGGCGGGCGGCGTGTGGTCGTAGGGCGGGCGGCGCGTCGCGACGTCGTCACTTTGTAGAACCGGTCGCGCAAGTCACGGCGCGTGCGCCGCTTCTCGTTCGTCTTTAGGGCGCGGCGTCGTAATGGCGGCCCCGGCGTCGTAATGGCGGCGGCGGCGTCGTGTCGTGTTCGGTGAATGGCGTGGATGCCTCGTTATCCAGCGCGCGATCTCGTTTCGTCGTTATTACGATAGACTGACGGCTCCCACCATCCCGGACGAGCCCCCAAAGTTGTGGGAAGGTCTGGGAGGCGCCTATCGAAACGCACTTGTCAATCGAAGTATATTTATTTTTCTCATCTTTTTTGAACAACACAGAACAAAAAAAAAAACATAATACACACAGAATACTAAAATGGCTGCTTCCTGTAAATATCGAGTCTGTACTGCCACCTAGTGTGGCTTTTCGGAAAAGCACTGTCTATTTTGTTTCTTTTAACAGAACTAGATGGCACCACTGATGCAGTGGGCGCCAAATTCAAATCTGACGTAACAATGTCTTAACACAATTCCACATATATTATAAATAATTATTATATGCATAATAACAACTATTGTAATGTCTAGAATTTTCTCTTGGGCTTTTACGCTTCATCGATGCCTAGCAAATTGCAAAATAGTGAAACCCGGAGTTGAATATATTTATATACTACCAATTCGTCCAGCTCTTGTGTCGACTTGACTATGGTGTGCTTACTGAATATACATAATGTATTAATTTCCAAAGAATTTAACATTCATGAGAGTGAGTATTTAACTAACGAAACAAAATAATACCAAATTAAGTAAAAGTTAAAATTAAATTAAATAAAGTTATTTAGTTATTTAAAAAAATACTGGAGATGTCGTGGGACACCCGATAGAAACTTAGTTAATTTCGTTGTATTATGTATTACCTCAAGAAACTGAATATGTCTTCTTTTTCACAAAGAAATAGACACGCGAAGAAAGAGAAAGGTATAGTTAATGGTAATGGTAAAGGTATAGAATGGTATAAGGTGGCCCGTAGTCGGCCATAAAACTGTTTGACGGTTTTGTGACTGCAAAAGTGTCGCTCGCACTTCGTGTAACTCCCATCCCCCAAACGCGCGGTAAGATGCATAGTTTCAATAACTAATAAGTAAGCAAGACCTAGTAAATTTAAAATTGTGAGTTTCTAAATATTCATGAACAGGTTGAGCTTCACGTTTTTAAGTCGAAAAAAACTCCAGGGTTTTGTAAATTGAGAAGATCAGAAGAAAAATAATCTGTCTGCAGCGCGTCGAGGCACGCTCGCCGTTCGCCTGCCGCCGCTCACGACGGACGTACACGACGACAAATTCAAATATATACTGTAGACAGAGGCGGAAATGTTTGCGAAGTGGAACCTTTTTTTAATTTCATTGATCAAATCGATCGTCGTCTCGCTGCGTCGCTTGGATCATGTCTATCCAGAACATGCACACACTGTATTTCTTTTTCTTGGTAGGATAAGTGCATTTCGGTTGCGAGCTGTTCCATGTTTCGGAACTCATGTAAAACTGTAGGTCTCCTTCCCCCTACTCGGTGGTAGGGTTAGGTCCGCCCAGATTTTTTCCATTCATTTCAATGCAGCCGTGCTCATAAAGGTTCTGGCATGGCACTTAATTCCTTCGGGAATGCGTTGTGTTGGGCTCATATCTTAAAGGTAGGTCTGTGGTAGCCATCCAAGTCAGGTCCTTTTTAGCGTTCCGTACCCAAAGGGTGAAAACGGAAACCTATTACTAAGCCTCCGCTGTCCGTCCGTCCGTCCGTCCGTCCGTCCGTCCGTCTGTCACAGGGCTGTATCTCGTGAACCGTAATAGGTAGGCAGCTGAAATTTTCACAGAGTGTGTATTTATTTTGCCGCTATAACAACAAATAGGTAAAATAAAATAAAATAAAAATTAAAGGTAAAATAAAATAAAAATAAAAAAATACAAAAAAACCTGATTTTTGGTGTTGATGGTACGGAACCCTTCGTGCGCGAGTCCGACTCGCACTTGGCCGGTTTTTTTTTTGAAGTCGTGAGGGTCGTGAATCCTTTTTGAAAAATGCCATCCTATCACGCCGTATTCCCGTCTAAGATTTATTGGTTAATGTTTTTTTTCAACACTTTTCTTTGCAGATAAAATTTGATAAAAATACCATCACCTTATCTTTATTTTATCAGGGCTGCATGGAACTGTAAGGGAAACAGGGTAAACTTTTCATTGCCGTTTTGACTATCTTTCATATGGTGATGGTACCAAACCCGCCTAGGAAGGGAAGGGATCTCCAGTTTTACGCATGCTTCGAAAATGTGGCCCGTGTTTATTTATTTTACAAAAGGTACGCCAACAGTGTACACACGAAAACTTTATATAATAGCAAACTTAGTAGGGGGCACATTCCTGGTGTACATACCAAATTATAGGCGAACACAACATTTCGGAACAGTGTCTAACACCGAGTGCACAATTTAAACATATTTAATAAAAAAATATAATAAGTAGAAAACATCATAAATGAGAGAGTCTAGAATATAACAACAAAAGTAAAAAACCAAAGTAAAAGAAAAATAAAATAATGACAGTTGAACAGCAGTTGAATGACGGTTGAGATTCTCAATGAAAATTCAAATTTATTTCATAAATATTTGTTGAGCACATTGTCTTTAAGAGGCGTGCTGACGGGCCCAAGTTGCGAAGTCAGCGGAAGAAAAAAAAGACGTGATTATTTTATCAATTATCTTTAATGGTCTATCTATATCCAGTCGCTAATATGACGTCAGATGCATGTAGGTCTAAGTAGGTACCTATATTATTCTAGGTGTACGTGCCGTTGCCTGTAGCTAGCACGTACACGTGTTTAAAAGTGTTCCCATCTCCAATTTATAGATTCCCATTTGTTAAACTTAAACAGATTAGATCGCCTGCTACCCCGAACTCTCTTTGCCTTTCCTACCGTGAATTGTGTGTTACCTACGCATGGTCGTTGCCAGACGTTGCATCGAATGTCAGCATAATCGTTATTGACCAGGCTTTTCGACCGGGCCTTTGGGCTACTTTTTATCTAGGAAATAATTCAGCTCAACATCAGTCCAAAACGACTTGGACCCGAGCGGAGCCGGGTACCGCAGCTAGTATGCGAAGGGTTTGAGTCAGTTGGTCCTTCTTTCACGGAGTAGCAAAATAACATATCAACAACATTTTATTCATGATTTTTTATGGGCTAGAGAGTGGCAAAGACTACTTTTACTATTACTACTTTTACCGTCCGTCCGTCCGTCCGTCCGTCTGTCCGCCTGTCACAGGCCTGTATCTCATGAACCGTAATAGGTAGGCAGCTGAAATTTGCCGCTACAACAACAAAATAGGTAAAATAAAAAAATATAAAAATTAATACATAAAACGTGATTTTTTTGTTTTAAATCTAATACGATGGTGCGGAACCGTTCGTGTGCGAGTCCGACTCGCACTTGACCGGTTTTTTGATATTCATTGATTCTCGCAGCGGGTCGCTTACTGCACTAAGCAGGCGATCATCGATATGACCTAATAAAGTTGCTAAGTCTCCGACGTAAAATATCGTCGTATGCGCTGTCGACTGGAACCGTCGATCTTCCGTGTTTGTCCCCGTGTAAAGCAGATCCGGCGTTCGCTCTCCGTGTCAATGTGTTTTCTTTTTATCTGTCAGTCGCTTTAATCAATGTGCTCAATGAAATTAAACAGCGACTGTTGTTGGGTCCGCTTAATGGGTTCTAGTCTAAGGTTCTAGTCAGTCATTCTACAGTTTTGACTCATTTATAGCAAAACTTGGTAGTGCACAACATTTCTCTTAGTCCATCCATCATGTTTTAATGGACGGTTACGAATTAAATAACATACAATCGGTTAAAAATTTGATGTATTTATACTCAAAAGTGGCCGGTTCCTGCAAAATATGCCTTAATGGCCGGCTGCCAATTAACAAATAGGTATTTTTACTCATAAGGGGCCATTTTTTAAAAAATATTTCTTGTGGCCGTATTCCTTTTTCATCTAAGGCCGTAATCGTAATCCAAAACACAGTGATCTGTTACTAGAATGACTTAAAGTTAAACGAAAAACAGCTCAAAGCATTCGCCGTAACTGTAATCGTAAAAGGGGTTACCGGAGCCTCAAATATACTTTAAACACGTCAGTGTGGGGAACTCTTGAAAATATTTTAGTATGGCGGACACTTCAAATACTTCGGTGTGCCGGACATTTCAAATACGTCTGTGTGGCCGACTTTTCAAATGCGTCACGGTGGCGAATACTCAAATACGTCAGTTTGGCGGATACTTTTGATATGTAGGTGTGGCGGAAACTCCAATACGTTATTGTGGCGGATACTCAAATACGTTAGTGTGACGGATACTGCACCTACGTCAGTTTGGCGGACACTCAAATACGTCAGTGTGGCGAAATCTCAAATACCTACGTTAGTGTGGCGGAAACTTGAAATCCGTTAGTGTGGCCAATACTCAAATACGTCAGTATATTAATGTGAAATGTGGTGTTTGGCTAATATCATGATAGAAGGAATTAGTTAACTTTTATTTAGTTAAAACTTTTATTTAAGTAATTATGTTTGTGTATTTGTTGCAGTGAGCCAGGATGGGAGACCTCTATCATCACCTGGTGAAGCGGCGAGAGAAGTCCAGCTGTGGATCTTACATGAAGGTACAAAGGCCATGTAGTAAGGGCACCCTAAATAGCCCTTATCCATTCATGTTTATCGTTTTTTTTTCTCGCTGCCTTAAATTTCCGTTTTCGACAGTCCAAACAAGACAAACCAAAAAAGTTAAATGTAAGACTTTTTTGGTATTTAGATAAATATATATGTGTTCGTTCGTAGGCACCAAGAATTAATAGATTTTTGTTTCGTTTTAGATGTTTACAATAATTTTAGCTATAAATCCCACCAAAAGGGGCATTCGCGATACCTTTCAAATGTGTTGTTACCTCGAGTGTTCACTAAACTGTCCATAGAAAATGGTGAGATTATTCCCCAGTTGAAAATTCAAACTCGCCCGGGGCCGAATTCCATATTCAAAGAGTTTGACGTTTAATTTTCCCTAAAGCGTATGCATACATTTGCGCGTGAGGACGACATTTTTCATTTCCGGTTGGCTGCGGAAACAAAGGCTGTCCGATGACGGAGCGGGTGCGACGTCACTGCATACACCAATGTACCAAACGAATGGCAGCACTTCCTGGGTCATTTTGCAAAATATTAATATCGTATATTAAATTACCTTCTATATTTTAATACATTATTCATTCTAACACATTAATGAGATAGTATATATAAAGTTGGTATGTATGTATTCTAATATATAGCAGACAATTTATTTTAAATATCGAAAACATACTCCATACTAATATTATAAAGTAAAGTCATGTAAAGGTAACAAACAGACGGATCTTAATTAAATTTTGAAAAAAGTTAGATTGTGTACTCAGAACAGACATACGCTACCTTTTGTATCTAAAAAATTTGTAGAGTTTGAAATAGGGGCATGAAAATGAATGCACATTGTTCATACGGGCAATTCCTCAAGTTAAGGACTTAAACTACCACTTATCCGATTTCGTTGCTAATTTTACCTACGTATGGCTTGATTCCCTTAGGAATTTTAGGGCTACTTAGAACCGCGGTAAATTACCACAGAGATGACCAGTTTTCAATGAAGCAGTACCAGTTCAGCAACGTTCCGGACTTTGAAATAATCGACCCTAACTTTTTACTATAAAGAATTTCATATACATACTTTCGACTGATTTTATGAATGGCAATACTTGATTGTGCCATACTTGTATATCGGCTCAACCGATAAACTCAATTGTCATAGATATGTAGATACATATTCGTGACCGCTCCATTTGGAACAGCCCTTTGGGTTCATCAGTTATAATCGAAATTGACCCGAGTGGAGCTGGGTACATCAGCAAGTGTAAACATATAAATGGATATCTCGAAAATGCATGAGTTCAGAAAAAAAAATTGATATTTTTAGTTATGGAAAATTCCCAGCGCCCAAAATTCCAACAATACTTAATATAGTATAATCTGCATTTATTTTTCATAGACACTGCCGAATTATGTGCTCTTTTTAACAATTGTTAATTGTAAATTTAAACTCAAATTATGTTTCGTTGTTAATAACATTTAAACGATAGCATAACGCCTGATGGAATATTGTGGCAACAGATCAACGCATCATAAAAATGTCACTGCTCCTATAGTACTGAAAAGTTAGTTTTGACTAGCTGACTCCGATTCCGAGCCACCTAGAGTTCCCAAATGGTATGTTGGGCGAATATGTAGCTACTGTAGGTTTCGCATTAGATATCCATGGCCAATTCCATAAAAAAGAAAGAACAATACTCAATCGGGCAGAATTTGTTTGCATAATTATGCAGATATATATAAGCCGCTCAAAACAAAACTTGTTGAAGAGACGTCATTAAAAGTTTCAGAACGAAATTAAGCTAATAGTCCATTAGGGACGCCAAGAATTGGATGTGAAATGTTGGCGAAGTTTGTAAAAACAAAAGAAAGCGGCCCTTCACTTCCCCGGGATATCTTCAAGCATCTCGATAGCTTGTTATTTGGAGAGAATATTTTATATAATTATGGAAGTTATTAAACATTTAGGAAATCAATTTAAAAAATACATATGCAGGTGTGTACATAACTATTGATTGAGTAACATTATTTTAAATTCAACTATTTATTAACATTGATGTGTGGTCTTCAACTAAAGAACTAAACTTTATATCTAAAGTATGATCGTATTTTGAGCCTAATGGTTTCAATGCCTGTGATCTCTTAGGTCAAAGACGGTTTGAATTCCAAGCTATACGTTGAAACTGCGGGTCGCTCCGAAACTCGTGTAAAACTGAAGGTCTCCTCCGCTTGCTAGGTGGTAAGACCTTCCGGGTCGATACCGTCGCATTGAATGAAGTATGGTCGAAGCGGTAATGAAAAATGTCTCCATGTTTTCTGATAGATTAAGTATGTGTATACATACTTCTATTTGAACTTTCTCAATATTTTTTATATAATAATAATACTTACCCTTAGATTGTAATGTGAATCCGATGCATTGTTACTACGGTTGATTCTGCTTCTTTTATTTTTACTTCAAACATTTGTTTTACGACATTTGTGGGATCTGGAAAACCTGTTTAAAAACATCATACATTTTATGGTTAGGAATGTAGGAGTGAGAATGAAGAGTTGTATTTTGGAGAGTCGAGTCAAATAAAAATGTTCCCTCCAGAATAATATCCCAAATTACACTATCAATATGTTTATGAGCATTTGAAAATAGCAGGCTCGTTTGGTGTTCAAGTGATCATTACAATTTATTAGATCGTTTCATGCTAGGGCGGTTTCGTTCATTCATTGTGTTGTATTGTATTGTCATATTTAAACATTGAAGGTGCTTAAATTGACTTCAGCCTGAAAAGTACAGACTTTTCATACGGTTTATTTTTAAGCCATTAGCGGAACTCTGTAAACAGCATTATTGCGGTTCTCTTGGATAAGACAAAAAGGTAATCACACGAAAAATGTTCTCCTGTAAAGAGGGAGGTAATTAAGGGTCTTGTTTTCCAAGCACTTTTGCTCTGCATGAACGTTAACAATTTTCATGTTCGTTAACAATCATCATGTTTTTGGAAAGAGAAACAATATCAAAATCTGAGCTATGTATCGGGAATTTGTCTTTATTTTCGGCGAGGCGACATGAAAATATGTGTCTGTAAAAATATTATGCAATTGAATTTAAATGTTTACTTTTAATTAAAAGTTTATTCTTACTTCAACTTCAGTAAAAGGTGACCGACAGGATGAGATTATTTTTTTATTACTAGAAAGCGTTACTTTTGGCTAGTCTTCGTTCATATTGAAGAACTTTAGTGCAACCACAACAAAGACCTAAATGTTGTATTCAGATTGAACTTTCAAAATTGGATACGATGATTATCACCGGACTAACCATACAAAATACGATTTAGTACGTAGATAATCCGCACCCCCACTCTGTATACTACTGTTAGTATTTGCGGTACTACTAGCGGAGCATACTAGACAATATAGACAAATCTATAAGCAAACCTTTGACTTCTGTCAGATTCCGCTAAGGGCAGTAATGGAACCAAGTTGTTGATCTTGGAGGAAAAACGTCACCCTGGGAGCCTTGTATAGAGAATGCTGCGGTTGGGCAGAAGTTGAAATATAGATTCGTCAACATAGGTCACTTAAGATTGAGTTATGCGAACTTTCAAGTTAAATATAAGTCGACTCAATTTCACCAAGCTTTACTAATAATAATACGAATACAATTAATGAGACAATTATCGATTATCGATAATGATAGCCTTAAATTGAATGTTTATATTAAAAAGAAAGGTTAAAAAAAATACAATAAATACCCAACATATTTTGTGACGGAAGAGTGTGATTTAAAAAGAAAATTAATTAAATTTACAACTTAATTTATATGTTAGCCGAACTCCCTATAAACACGTTTCGCTTCTTTAGCGATGGCGGCGAGTGGAATATCAAGTAGTGTCATCGGGGAAAAGTCACGCACCATTTTTTCAATAAGTACAGGTAAAGTTATATTTGAAATATATAATAAACGATGTTTGCCCTATAGAATCCAATAGGTTTCGTCTTTTCGCGTTACCGATGGAGAACGGTGTAATGTTCATAGAAAATATATAAAAGTCTTATTTTAAGCATTGTAACAAAAGGGTTATTGAACCCTGAAATTATGAAAATGTTTTCACCGCAACCACTATGGCTATATTTAACATGTATGATAAATTCGTGGCTTAGAGGGATTTTTTTTGCTATGTGTCCAACCAATTTTGTATGGGTCGAAACAGCCTCCAGCAAGAAATCTTATAATGAATGTACCAAACAGCATTACTTAGGTCTTTAGTTCATTCCAAAAGAATGGAAGAGTACTCTCTATTTACATCGTGTTTCATTTTTCTCTATGAAATTTCTCCAATTTCTCTGCCAATTCCCGCCCTCTCCCCACAGCTCCCTACACCTCTCTAGGGCAAGACATTCTAGCGCGACAATAATAAAAGTCATTACTCATAAACAAAACGGGAGAGCTGTTAAGTTGGCGCCTTCAGACAACGGAGTCATTCGTATTTGCATAAAGTGCGACTACATTCAAAATGTTTGCTGAAATTCTTGAGATGAAGGCAGCAATTTTTTTATTGAGATTATTTTTGGGGTACATATTTACTGATTGCAAAAAAAGGTAAGCAACTAGGTATCTGCTGTTTGATATTATCGTTTTGTTGGTTTTATCAAACAGCACCTTGTTTCTTACCTTTCAGTGGTCGGGTTAAAGTTTTTTTTAGCCAGGTCATAATAAAGAATCGAACGAACGTAATAACGAAACATAAAAAAAATAGTCATTAAGATTATTATACAAGTTAATGCGTTTGTTTGTATTAAGTTCTGGAACCTTATGGAATGAGAACATGAAAAAAAATTATAATTTCAGCTAACGTTCTACCTATATATGTATAGTTAAAAAAAGTATAAATAGCCGGCCGTGTGCACCTATTTCCTTTTGTTATAAAAGCCTAATCTACAAGATTTATTTCTGTCAAAGGAAGAAATTTATTATGTGACTGGACATTAATGGATCGTAGCCTAGTAGCGCGGGGACTGGCCTAGCGTACCAGAGGTCTGGGTTCAATTCCTCGTCCCAACATGCACCACTTTCTTTCTCTTTCTGAATTCGACAAGTACATTTCGTCACGAATGCGAGCTGCTCCATGGTTCGGAATCCATGTAAAACTGTAGGTCCCCCCTGCTAGGTTAAGTCCGCCCGGGTTTGTACCATCGCATTGGATGAAAAGATGGACGAAGCGGCAATGAAAAATTGTCCGTGTTTTCCATCCAGTTCAATGTAGCCGTGCTCATAAAGAAAAGGCACCTAATTCCTTCGGAAATGTGGTGTATTAGGCTAATATCATAACGGTAATTGTGTGGTATTAGCCATCTATGGCAGGTTGCATAAAAACATTAAATGGCAATATACACCTCATGGCACCTAGTTCCCATGCCAGGACCTTCCTTTTTTGCACAGCTATATTGGACAGGATGAAAAACACGGACAATTTTTATTGCCACTTCGGCCATCATTCATTCAATGCGATGGAATGCGATGGTGCCACCCTGGGCGGGATTAACCCTACAAACCCTAGAATCCGAGCCACAAAAGAGTCGGTTCTTAGGTCATGCACGGGAAGAAATGCAGTGGGTCCAATTGTATTATTTTTAATTCCCACACAATTATAAATACCTACAGCATTTAGACATAATCCATTCCACTTGAAATTTAAAGATTCCTAAGATGTACTGAAAAGATTCAGGGTGCTTCTGTCGGATCGAAGTAAGGAGCTGGCGTGGGAGGGAGAAGGAAGACCAAACGAACATCGGGTGGAATAAATAAAACCGTTTTCCTCAAGTTTTAAAGCGGAGCCCTTTAAGTATGAGTAATTATGTTACGGGCCATTGTTTTCCGTTCTTTGTTTCGGCTCGGTGACTTAGCAAAGATAAATGAATATGCATGCGGGGGAGGGGGAGAAATCTGGAGGAAAAATGCTTTTCAAATGATTCCATTCAATGGATTTTATGGCTCCATTGCATGGAAATGGATTGGTTAAATCGTGACGCTTTAAGTTGTCGACTTTATTTTGAACAAGTCTTTTAAAGTAAATTTCCCGGGATGAAAAGAAAATGTACGAGTTTGGTAAGTGCATGATGTATGTAACAGAATGCTTAACGGTGAAGAAAAACTACGTTTGTGTGGAGCTTTGCTGTGTGGGTTCCGGCACTTAAAAATACTACAATTCGGCCAACTGGATTTTTTCCAGTGCATGTTGCAAGCGGCACCCAAGGGATTCGGCGTTCGTGTATTGGATTCCCCCCAACATTGTAGAGTTTATTCCTTTCTAGGTGATACCGCCCGGTTTGGAACCATCGCATTGAATGAACGACTTTAGTTACCGCTGGGTACCCTGAGAGCGAATGTCGGTGCACGGGAGCCAGAAAATGCACTCTTGGGTACCAGTATTATTTTGTATTGAAGAACTCCGGGATGTAAGAGTACCTTGGGTGAATTACATCGCCAAGTAGTGCATTCCACAGTTTTGTGAATAATTCATACTCCGTACTAATACACTAAGCTTGGTTTTCACCAACTGCTGATTAATTTTAATTGACACTTAAAGGGCCTATATTACTAAAGTGCTGATTATCTTGTACTGGTATTGATTACTGGATGGTAAAAATGGCCCAATAATGTACGGATTAAGCTAATCAGTACTTGGTGGAAGAGACCCTAATACTAATATCCATACTAATATTATAAATATACTATAAATGCGAAAGTAACTCTGTCTATCTGTTGGGTTTTCACGACTAAACCGCTGAACCAATTTTGATGAATTTCGGTGTAGAGATAGTCTGGACCTTAGAAAAGGACATAGGCTACCTTTTGTGGTAAAATTTAAACTCTAAGGGGGTGAAATAGGGGGGTCGCCTCCATAAAGTCCAAAATGCATAAGGTCCAAAACCTAGTTACATCCAAAAGTATGTATTTTTCAGGGTTTGGATTTAGTGCTTTTCGAAGTTTATGATGCGTCTCCAAATAGGGGATAAACGTTTGTTTGCGTAGTTTATATAATATTCAGGAATTAATTCAGCCCGACAGCAGTCCAAAACGGCATTGACCCGAGCGGAGCCGGGTACCTCTGCTAGTTTCGTATAAATAAAAATACTGAACGCTTTTGTATGAACTATTCCTGCAACCAATCAAGTGAGTTCACCAACCCCGTTCGTTGACCTAGATTGACCCAGGTGTGCCCAGGTTGCTGTCTGTTTACATGTCAGTTGCCAGGCAACCTTTCTGTGCACCAAAGTGCTGTCGTGTGAATGTACTGACGGTAACATGACGCGTGAATGGACGATTCACGCTAACGAACAATGATTACACCTGAAAAGCTTGAAATATACTACCCTGTTGCTCGTATACGTGGCTGGTGATGTCCTACAAACTTAGATTTACATGATTTTTCATACCTACATCGCTTAATGTGATATAATATGTGTCTGTTTATTTATTTAAAAAAAATCACCATTTAGTCGAATGACATATAGTTTTCCTGTAAAAATGTTTTGTGACAAAGTAAAAGAAGTTTATGTTAGTTACTTTAGATTCTGGTTCAGACGAGTCTGCAGATGTTTGGCGTTTACGGTACTTCGAAGTTACGTTAAATCGTCAAACCCATCCACAAGTTTTACAAATCAATGTATTACGCTGCAAATTATAGGTTAAGGGTGAAGTGCAAGATCTGTGGTAAATATTATAGTATGGTTATTCTAGATCTCTCTTATCTCTCTATGTAATATTTTAATTTTAATATTATCACCAACCAGAGATAGTGCACTCCACGCTTCATATATCTTTGGGATAGGTGTACGGATATTTAAACACACACAGGTCAATCTACTATTTAGTTTGATAAAAGTAGGTACACAGACAGCGAACGTAGCAAAGCACGTGATTTGTCAGCGAGATATTCCCCCAAGTCCCAACGCGGTGATGTGCCGTCAGCGAAGCGTAAACACGCTGACTGCGCCTGAGGGATGCGGTTTTGTAGCGAATGTCAGTATCATTATCACGTTTTGTCAGTGTCGGTAGGCTCGTGGCGCGACGCCTCTATATTCGACCATCGAGGGTAAGCTGCACTGGGCGCGGTCTGGCAATGGATGGGTGACCGTTCAACCACTGTGTCTAGCCGTTAATCGGATTCCATTGAACTTTACTTAATATGCATACTTAGGAAGGTCCTGAAAAGGGAACCTTGTTCCCGTGTAGTTAGTTAAGTTCATATCATGACCATAGGGGACAGTTGGTTGGGACAGGTATGTGTCGAGAAAAATACATACAGCTTTTAATTTTTAATTCGTACCCAAAGGGTGCCAAATGGAACCCTATTAGTAAGCCTCCGCTGTCCGTCCGTCCGTCCGTCTGTCACAGGGGTATCTGATGAACCGTAATAGGTTGACAGCTGAAATATTCACAGAGTGTTTATTTCTGTTGCCGCTATAACGACAAATAAAACATAAATAAAAATTAAAGGGTGCCACCATACAATAAACGTGATTTGTTTGAGCCAATTCTTGTATAATAGTACTGAACCCTTCGTCTGCGAGTCCGACTCACACTTGGCCGGTTTTTTATTATTATTTAGCCTGACATTTATTTATAATGTCAAATATGATCCCGATACCATATAGTCTCTTTACAGACATGCTCAAAATACTATGAAATCTATAGATAAGTAGACTCACGACGCTAGTGAAAATAAATAGTTAGGATTATATGGGAATTATCTGAAAAACAACAATATTATTTATTTGTTTGATTGTGTATACGTATATTTATACGCGGTCAAACTTAAATTGTGGAAGTCACAGTTATGGCCATGATCGAATTTTGAGCGCATTGTTTCTTCGTATCATTCACAACCCATATTTGAGACAAATACATTATTTTATTTCATTTCATTTCCAAGCAATTGTTTGACAATGTTTACCTCTGTTCTCCATAGAGTTGCCTACCGCATGCATTGTTTTAGATACCTGCGCAGGTTTCGCGTCGCACGCCCGAAAGGGGTGACCGATTCGTGGCTTTGCACTTTGATGTTTTTTCATTCGCGGTTTTGTTCCTTTGTGAAACATAGGGTCGGTCGTCGCTAGCGCTAGCGGCTTTGTCAAACAAAGGCCCCTGCATGTTTTATTGCATTTTGAATTTCAATTTTCAGCTCCTCCAACGATCCGACCGTTTCTGTGGGACAAAACTATGTATATCGAGTTATATATACTGCGACCAGTTCACACAATGGAGCTTATTCATAACAAGAGGAAGTAACACTCATCCGAGTCCAAGCGTCACCAACATTTTGAATATTAGTGTCACGTAGATATAGCCACCATTGCACGAGTGAACCGCATGTAGGTCCTTCCTCGGGTCTTTCCATTCTGTTCATACAAAATGACGTGTTTAATAATACGTTGACGTTATTTTGATTTTTGAGTTGTCCTTTCGTGCACTCGGCCCTTAGTGGTAGACAAGAAGAAGAGTATGATAGCTTAAAAAAAGAATGGTGCCGTGTAGACTTAAGAACGGCCCGTAAGCTATGCTCCCCATACAAACGTAGTTTACTAATCATTTGGAAACCGCTATTCCAATTAAATTGATATTTAATATCTAATATCAGGTAACAAATATCTATGTCTGCATGCTTTTGTTTTTTTGAAATATCCAAACCGAATGAAATGAATGCAAAAAGAAAATCTTCATACGAATTTTGTTTTCTCTGTGGTTTGACCCAGAATACATTTACCGAAAAAACAAATGCATGCAGACACAGATATTTGTAGCCTAATATTAGATACCAAATATCAAGTAAGTTGGAACAGTGGTTTTCAAATCATTAGTAAACTACGTTTGTATGGGAGGCTAAATTTTCAGGTGCTTACGGGCCGACCTTAAGTTTAACAAAAATATGTCGCCTAGACTTGAATCACGAGCACGCACTTGAGCATACCACCTATTTTAGTCTACGAATAAGAATACCATTTGTTCGTATTTGGCAGCTCAACAGAACCTAAATCAAAAGTATTCGTCTTATCATTGCATATTGCTCTCCTCCAAACGTTTGGAAAACTGCCTACCATTGTTTTCTCTTTTTCAGTTGCTGAACACACTTTCCATGGACTTGGAGCATCAGCTGAGTGAACTCTGCAATGCTGTGCCTTCATCATCAATATCAAGGTAATAAGTAGTTTTTTTTTAATGTTACTGGACATGGATGGCTAATACCACACCCACCGTATTAAGCTAACATACCGCATTCCCGCATTAATTAGGTACCATTTCAGGACCTTCTCTTTACTACATGAAACTGGATAGTAAAGACGGGCAATGTTTCATTACGACTTAGACCATATTTTTATACAATGAGATGGTACCGACCCGGGCAGGCTTAACCCTACCACCTTGTAGGGGAACCTAGCGTCGTTCGTCAATAAATGTCTGAAAATGTCATTCAATAAATATTTTGATTTAATTGTAATTGTATGAATCGCACAATCCGTATTGCATTGCAAGCATCAGAAAATTTCGCCTCCCATACAAACGAAGTTTACTAATCATTTGAAAACCACTATTCCAACTTATTTGATATTTGGTATCTAATATTAGGCTACAAATATCTGTGTCTGCAAATGTTTTTTCGGTAAATATTTCTGGGTCAAACCACAGAGAAAACACAATTCGTATGAAGATTTTCTTATTGCTTTCATTTCATTCGGCTAGGATTTAAAAAAAAAAAAAAGCTTGCAGACACAGATATTTGTTACCTGATATTAAATATTAAATATTAATTTAATTGGAATAGCGGTTTCCAAATGATTAGTAAACTACGTTGTATGGGGGACATAGCTTACGGGTCGTTCTTAAGGCTCGTGCCTCAGGGTCTGAGTTCAAATCCCCGCGCGCCTCACGCACCAGTTAATTTTTCTTTTTCGTTACTAATGCGAGATATTCCATGGCTCGGAATCCATGTCAAACTGTAGGTTGAGCCCGCCCGTGTTGGTGCCATCGCATTGGATGAAAAGAAGGTTGAAGTGGCGATGAAAGATTTTCCGTGTTTTCCGTACAGTTCGATGTAGCCGTGCTCATGAAGGGAAGGTCATGGCATGGCACCTAATTCCTTCGGAAATGCGGTGTGTTGGGCTTATATCATGACGGTGGGTGTAGTATAAGCCATTAAATATAACTTTTCTTGTTATTACCTTAAAACTACCGTATTTTGCTGTAAACTAAAGTTCATTATTAAGTATGGGCGAGTCAACATAACGTCGGATTTGTGGACTATCGCTGAGCTATTAAATTACGTTTGAAGACTCCCTCCGGCAGACAGTTCCATATCCTGGCGGATGGAGATGAGTTTGAGAAACGGTTTGTTCTCAAAAGCCTCAAGGTGTGCTCGGATTATCTGCGGCGGATGTAGGTGGGATGGGGTAGGTATAAGGGATGCAAGTTCCGCAGAGCAACGTCCATGATAGTACCTGTAGAATATACTGAGCGACCCTGCACACCGCCTGTGGCCCAGGGACTCCAGCCAGCCCAACGGTGATGATATTACGACGCAGCGACGCGACGGGATACGGCAACACGGCAACGCGTCCAGCGCTCACGGCAAACTAAGCTTGATTTCATTATTCGCCGACGATACAATGGCGTTGACGTTTAGGTCTAGAGCAGATCCTATCAGTGCGTGCAGGCAGAGAATGAGATTGTTTCTGATCTGGCTTCGAGACCGAGCCGAGTCTTCGATCGATACATTACCGTTCTTTAATTAATTTGTGGTTATCTCGTGGTTATACAACGACTCAGAATATGAGAAAAATCCGAAAATATATTGGTATGTACACTCGTCTGAAGAAAAATACGAACCAGCGACCTATACTGTCCACTGCACTACCTCTGAGCTATCCAGACAATAACGTCAGCCAACGATTTCGCGATTATATTCTACTACAACGAAGGGCTATTTCGAGTATTCATCCTACGCCAAGGCTTTTTGACTGTAATAATTTAGATAATCACACTCATGATTGTCGTCACCAATGTCGATTTTGTTATAGGACACTAGAGTCAGCTCTGATTAAATTTTATACTTTTATGTATTTAATTGATAAGACTTTACCTGTATCTCTCGCGCATAAAAAAACTCGATATTATAGTTTGCAATTGGGGGCAAGAAGCTAGGCGTAAATTCAAACCGTATTCGGTTATTGATCCCAAGTCATAAGCGGGCAGAGATACAAATAGACAAACCTCTGATTTTCTAAGAGTGACGACACTATTGATGTAAAATGTCCTGTAGGGCGGGTAGGGTAGAATCTCCGGGTAGGGCGACTGCTCCTCTAGGGCTACAAGCCAGCGCACTAAAAGCATAAATCTCAAAGGGTCGCTGCATGACACCGTTCACTCAATTATCCTCAGTAATAAGCCGAGGAAAGTCGCCAATTTAAACTTTCTCTATTCAATTTTGGTTTTACCTTTTACTCTATGCAAGGGGATTGTATTTTGACCGGGAAAGGGTAGTGGTAAATTAAAAACTGTTGTTAGGAAAATTAAAAACAAAATATTTTTAAACTAAATTTGAATACGCATTATTTAGAATGATAAATAGATTGATTCATTTCAAGGGCTTTCGAACTTTCACAAGGGCTGTGAAAACCAGGCCGGCCGGCCAGGCGCTTTTTCACACTATCTTTGATGGTCCCTAGGTTGTAATTTGAGGGAGTCAATTCCATAGTTTACCGACCCTATAGATAAAGATCTAGAGGATCGGTTCGTTCTTATCTTGGGAATGTCGACAGTGATTTCCTCATTCCCTACCTGATTAAGATTTTTGTAAGTATAATATAGTAGCCAATTGTTATCTCTTGAACAATTTTTAATAATAAATAATGCGAGAATTGCATATTATGTCACATGGTACGTTATAGACTAGGAGGTCGCGAGGAAAATGGTAACGATAACGTAAATGGCTGAAACTGGGTTCACAGGATAAAGAACAACCTTTTGAAGCTAACTGTGTTAGTCTGCCTGTTCCAAGTGGTTGCGTTACGTAGATAAGGCGGCTGAAAAAGTAGTTATGGTGACAAAAAATATATATGATAAGATAAATGAATGCAAAGGACGAAGCATGAAAGTATCAGTACATATTTAGTTACCAATATAAAAACTGAACAAATTTTTGGTTGCATTTGTTAGTTATAGGCGATTTAGGTTACAGATATAACTTAAGGTATATTTAAGTATTTAATAAAAAACCGACTGGTTATTGTTGCATAATTAATAGGTATCAATATTTCTAGAAAATCTGTACATCCATCAGCAGTTACATACCAACATCTATTTTATAAAGCCAATCTAGATAACGCAACCACTGGGAACAGGCAGACCGACATATTTAGCATCAGAGGGTTGGTCTCTAAGGCTTAGATAAATAGTCGTAACAAAAACTAAGACTAACGGAAAGTAGTACTTTGTGACGTCAATTGGCATTGCTTTGAGATTTCGTCCATACAAAATATGTCACAGTGACGTCACAAAGTACTACTTTCCGTTAGCCTTAGTTTTTGTTACGACTATTTATCTCAGCCTAAGACGTGAACCCAGATTCAGCCATTTACCTTATCGTGACCAAAAATGTCGTGACCTCCCGGAATATTACGTACGATACAACTAAAATGTTTAACGTTTCTTCAAAATTGTTCAGTTTCAATACATGTATGTATCTAATCAGTCTGGCTCTTTAATACTAAGTTTAAGCAATACAAAATAGATACTTGTTTAGACGTAGGATTGATGGACACTTACGTAAAAAATATAAAATGTTTAGACGTGAAATCATCACATCGCAAGATAAGCAAAAAGTCGACGACCGCCCTCGCTAAGAAGAAGTTTTTACGCGTGCAAAGCCATAAATCACAAAACTGGAACGCCCAAGCATTATAGTTAACAACTCGGTAAATAGCACCGAGTAAGAACAGATTGAAGTGGCGACATAAACTCATTCAATCAGGCACTTTTTAGTTGATACTTACTTGATATTCACTGACGGAGCGCTGGCCAGTCAGTTCGCTTACGAAATCGCTCATGAAGCGACATAAAAGTTCTCACAACGAATACGTACGAGTAGCTGTCAGAATCTATGATGAAAAAAAAAAAACAAACGATAGCTTCTCGCAGGTATTCGTTGTGAGAACTTCTCGTATTCGCTTCCCGAGTAGACCAGCTGATGTTCGCGAGTTTCAACGAGGTAAATTGCACAGGACGCCACCTATGGCCGATTGCACGACGCCTCGTAAAATGTTATCCGTTACTGATTACATTTGACGATGGTGTGACAGCTAATCGCCCATCATATGAATTTGAGTTGCACGTAACATATTTTCGTCAAAGTTAGCTTGCCAGCCGTCAGACCACAAATAGTCCCTCGAAAATGTTTGCTGTATGGCAACTCTCAGCACCGCCTCAGCTGACATAGTACTGTCCTTTTTCCACAGTATATTATCAGAAAGAGACAGACACAATTGTAGCACCATCTAGCGTCAATCATTCGTACTAACAAACAAAACACTTGCTCTTGGAGCCGCGGGGTGGCGCTACTAGCGCCCAATATGTCGGCTTGCTATCAGCTGTTGGTAGCACCATAGATTACATAGATTTGGCGCCGACATTTTTAATCCGTGGAACCGTGTGCCAGGCTAAAAACAAAGCATTGTATTCCATTAATGGCGACGTTTGCCTATTTTTTAAGGTCCAATAAGACTGCAAAAACTTTTTTGAAACTTTTAATTATTACTTGATCGTGATTTTGACGGTGATCAATGGGTCGGGAGTGATTACGATTAGCGGTTAACATCAGCGATCAACGTAACGTAAGTTTCGTGCAACGCAAATTTTGACTGATCAGTCTTTAATCATACGTTGACGGTGATGTTGACGTGCACGACGGTACGTGCAACCGGGCCTTAGTCACAGAATAAATAATATTTAGTGCAACGAAAAAAAGATGTCGCGTGTCCCGAATTCTATTATTATCACCTATACCATACGTTAATATACATTAGTTAACATACTATAACACTAACTTGCATTTCAGAGGTATATATTCAAATTCCCGCCAGCTTATGCCTTTGCTCTTATCGATGGGCAAGTGCAAAGTGCATTGTATTAAAAGATGATCGAAATGACAATGAATAATTTCCCGTGTTTTCAATCCAGATCAATGTACAGATACAGATATTTATTTCGCCATAAAGAACGTAACATTAATTCATTAATTCAACAAATATTCAGTATGGTCCGTCATCATTTTGGTTTTGCACCATTCAGCCATGCAATCTGAATAGTTTTTAACAAATGTATCTTACATAATAACCAATAATCATTTTCGGGTGTATTCAAAGTGGGCAGACTAACTTTAATTTACTAAATATTACAAAAAAATTAACAAAAAAAACTGACCATACAAAAGTAATTTAATTAATTACTATTAACTTTTGTATGGTCAGTTTTTTAGGGTTCCGTACCCAAAGGGTGCCAACGGAACCCTATTACTAAGCCTCTGCTGTCCGTCCGTCCGTCCGTCCGTCTGTCACAGGGCTGTATCTTATGAACCGTAACAGGTAGGAAGGTGAAATTTTCACAGATTATGTATTTATTTTGCCGCTATAACAACAAATAGGAAAAATTATAAAATAATAAAAATTAAAGGGGGGGCCCATACAAAAAACCAGTTTTTTTTGGTAAATTTTGTACGATGGCACGGAACCCTTCATGTGCGAGTCCGACTCGCACTTGGCCGGTTTTGTAAATATCTCTATTTTTTCTTTTGTAGCCGTAAATTTGACTGAAAAAAATATGACTGGGTGTGGTATTTAAACGACGCTGCCCTGCTCTATACGGGTGAGATTTGGTCGCCACTCATTTCTTACTCGACGGTAAAGAGTCCCCTCTCGGCTCCCCGCCTCCCCCGGCACGTCACCCTCGTCGCCTCGAGATATGAAGTGTTTCGCGCCATGCAAATGAAAAATATCGAAATGAAAAATGTCTACGGGAGGGGGAGGGAGAGGACGAACGGCGCGGGGGAGAACCGTTTGGTTCCATTACTTTGAACATCTTTAAACGCACTATGGGACTGGCATAGGCTTAGTTAAAAAAGTCCTAAAAATAATAAAGATAAAAAAAAATTAAAAAAAAGTCGCTTACTGGGATGTGCGCTTGAAACTTTTGGTATTTATGGGCTAAGGAATAAAACCGGCCAAGTGCAAGTCGGACTCGCACACGAAGGGTTCCGTACCATCGTAAAATATTTAACACAAAAAAATCACGTTTTTTGTATGGGAGCCCTCTTAAATTTTAATTATTTTTTAATTTTACCTATTTGTTGTTATAGCGGCAAAATAAATACACACTCTGTGAAATTTTCAGCTATCTATCTGTTACGGTTACTGAGATACAGCCCTGTGACAGACGGACAGACGGACGGACGGGCGGACGGGCGGACGGACGGACGGACGGACGGACGGACGGACGGACGGACAGCGGAGGCTTAGTAATAGGGTTCCATTTTCACCCTTTGGGTACGGAACCCTAAAAAAAGGACCCTGTACACTATTTGCTTGTACATGTTTTTAGTAGTGTCCCAGGACATTTTTATTAGTTTATAGGGTTCTGTACTGAAAGGGTAAAAATGGAACCCTATTACTAAGCCTGCGCTGTCCGTCCATCCGTCCGTCCGTCCTCCCGTCCGTCCGTCCGTCAGTCTGTCACAGGGCTGTATCTCATGAACCGCAACAGGTAGGAAGCTGAAATTTTCACAGATTATGTATTTATTTTGCCGCTATAACAAGAAATAGGTAGGTAACATTATAAAATAATAAAAATTAAAGGGGGGCCTTATACAAAAAACTTGTTTATTTTTGTAAATCCTGTACGATGGTACGGAACCCTTCGTGTGCGAGTCCGACTCACACTTGGCCGGTTTTTTATTATTATGTGCACTGTCAACAGGGACTATTTTTTTGCTGCATCGACGATCTTTCATTCAATGCCATAATACTATCCAGGGCGGAGAAAACCATATATTTACCAGGGAAATAAAAAAAGATAATATGTTCTCGTACGAGTTTTAGATTCAGTGCGGAAGTGAAATTATAAGTCCATCCCGGTCGGATAATGATTTTTCTTTAGGTTCTTTTTTGTTAGAGTGGAATGCCATTCGTATTTATGAATGGTATATGTAATATTTAAATCAATAAAAACGTACGAGATATAACACGCCTCGCAGCGACCAGATATTAAAATTTTGCATTTAGTGTGACTCTAGACTCACAGATAGGATCTCTTAAAAATCTCGTAAAAAGCCTGTTCATAAATCAACTAGTGTTGACACAGATATTTGTAGCCTAATATTAGATACCAAATATCAAGTAATATAAGTTGGAACAGTGGTTTTCAAATGATTAGTAAAGTACGTTTGTATAGGAGGCGAAATTTTCTAAAGCTTACGGGCCGACCGCCCTTGGGATGACAAACTTACAGGGGGGCTGCGAAAATCATGCCGGCTGGTCAGGTGCTTCTTCACACCATGTTTGAAGGGCCTCAGGTTGTACTTTCGGGAAAATACCTCGTAAGGGAGTTCATTTAATAGTTTTCCGACCCTATAAATAAAGGATCTAGAAGATCGGCGGGTTCTTATTTTTGGAATGTCGACTGTGAAAATGTGAATTTTCTCACTGGTTCGCGTTGAACGAAGGTAGAAAGGGGACAGGGGTACAGGGTTATGCAGAACTATCTCTTCCTGCTACCTAACCTAACCTAACTTACCTAGTACCAGCAAGAACATTTGCCATCGAAATTATTGCCATTGCCAGCATGTACAAAATTGTCTAGATTTACGACCAACAAGATCACAATTTTTAGGTTCGTCGTAATTTAGTTTTTATCGCACTTCTGCAGGATTATAAGTAGTTTTTATCGACATTTAGGCTGAGATAAATAGTTGTAACAGAAACTAAGACTAACGAAAAGTAGTACTTTGTGACGTCACTTTGACACATTTTGTATGGACGAAATCTCAAGTTAATGCAATGTGACGTCACAAAGTACTACTTTTCGTTAGTCTTAGTTTCTGTTACGACTATTTATCTCAGCCTTAGACACATGCGCGATCTGAGACGCTTCGTAATTTTCTTACTTTTAGTGCATTACGAGATCCTAAAAGTATCGTGATTTTTTCTTTGATCTTCGGGCGAGCTCACATGCACAAATACGCACATCTACCGATACGTACAAAAAAACCAATATTGAGCTTTTTTCGTAAAAATATTTTGATTTTAAGGTTCGTACGAGATCCAAAGAATCTCGTTGCGTCATTAGGAGAAGACAACGAGCTCTTTAAGAGCTCGTACCGCACTAGTAACTAGTCGTATAAATCTGGGTGCGCAGCGAATGGGTCAATATGGATTCCGGACCATCGTGGGCCATGCAGTGAACCCCATTCTAAAATGCATTGGTGTCTATCTCAGACAAGAAATAAAGTGGTGCATGAATTCATTGATTTGATCATATTATTATTCCCTAGCTAAACGTTTGTCCTACAATTCCATTAGCTACGCGAATGTTTATACATAAAAAAAAACTACATACCATCACGCCATTTCCCAGTAGGGTAAGCAGATATTATAGAGATAATAATGTAGTATCATAGCATACAACTTTAGCTCTGTCTACAGAAATTTATCTCTCCTTACTACATGTATTACTAAATGTATGTTTGTTGATTGATTCCGTAGTGTCACTTCAGGGTCACCAATTCATACGTTTTGCATTAAAAGGTGACAATCTGCGCCAATTATAAATGTTGACGTCTTGACATCCCGCTCTCTCACTTGTGAAATATTTGACACCGGCATTTGATTGGTTATTTTATCACGTTTTACGCCAGTTCAGTCTCTGGCCGAGGTGCACGACTACTTGACTCGCGCTTGCTCTGTAAGTTAATTTCGTCACCCGTTCGCTCCACATATCCAAACCGTAACGATAACGTTAACGTTGTAAACGGGCTAAACTCATTGAACTTAAGGATGCTCCGACCCATACAATGTTTTTTTTACACAGAACGCAAAAAGTATTGCACTTTAAGGCACGAATTCGTCAAAAATATTAAATATAGCCATAGTAGTTGCAGCGAAAACATATTCACAATTTCAGGTTTAATGGTTTCGTTGTAATTGCCGATTAGAAGTTTTACACCGTTAGATGGCGCTGTTAAATAAAAATCGTATTTAAATAAATTGTAAAAAAACCAATAATCCTGAAATTGTGAATATGTTTTCGCTGCAACTACTATGGCTATATTTAATATTTTTGACGAATTCGTGCCTTAAAGTGCAATACTTAATACTTTTTGCATTCTGTGTAAAAAAACATTGTATGGGTCGGAACATGCTTTAGTTAAATTACACTTGTGTGATATTTCCCAGGGCAGCTTGAAAAGTCATAACGGGCTGCGGGTTGAATACCGCTGCTCTAGACAGTACGGGTCACAGCTATTGTGGAATTCTAGATTAAACTAACTCCGCAAACTTTCCTCAAGGAACGCATTTCTACCTCATACGTATACGTATACATAAATCTTCTCGCATTCCAAAAAGGCGTCTCGGAATTTCAAAATAGCTCATGGCGGGGCGCTCATTAGTAATGGGTCGCTCTGTGAAGGCATAACCTTCCAACATGCCGAGTTGTAACGAGCACGGCGGCAGGGCCATTCTGCGTGCGAGGGTGGAGGTTGCGGCCGGCTAGGGCAAGGCGAGGCTGCGGTACAACTTGCGAGATTGGAACTAGACGCAGCGCGGCGGCGGGGCGGGGGAGGCGGCGGACCGCAGAACGCACGATGCAAACTTATATTACAACTGGCGAGGAGGGATTCAACATTGTACTAGTCTTTAAGAGGATAATGAGGTGATCGAGTTCCATTCAATACATACAATACATGTACATTTTTATTTTTTTGATAAATTAACTTATACTAATTATATACATTTTCATATAAATCTTAACTTAATTTATTCAATTAAGATGTGTAAATATTCAATTAATTAATTTAATGTGAAAAATATAAGAAACATAATTTCATAATTTGGGCGAGGAATCAGGCATGAGCCATTGTATGGAACGTGATCACCATATTTTCCTCTTAAGTAAGTTTACTTTTAAAAATATATTTTACTGGTATCGTGGCAATAGTTGCAAAAAAAGGCTTAATGGGATGCCCTGCTTGTCATTCCAGATGTTTTGGAAACCGCTGTCTGGAATTAATAATGCTTTTAGGTGAAACTTACCTACATGAAAACGCAGCCGATCCACGATCAAGGTATCTGATTTTTAAACTGTAAAGTAAACTGGGCTCTGAGATTTGAACATTTGAAGAAATGCTATCTTTGTCAATCAATCAATCAATTAATTCTTTACTGTGCATAAACAAAAATACAATTACAGAGAAAACATACAGCAAAACAACAATACTGCACAAAGGCGGACTTATCACTAAGAGTGATTTCTTCCAGTAAACCCTTTGTCCATTGTCAAGGCACAATTTTGCACGCCAACTGCGAACAAAACTAGCGAAATCGTCTACCGGGCCCCCTTACCCCTGAATGTGTCAGATTTCTATGTCCATATGTTTCTGTTTTTATTTAAATAGGTATCTGTATTTTCCAGTAAACCAATCTAAAATAACAATAAAGAATTTTTTCAATGCTTATTAACCAAATTATTTGATTCGTAAAAAAATAACTGGAATATAATACATTTTGGAAAATCAAATCACTGCAGCTGTAGATTTTGGTTATAATAAAATTTACTCAAGGAAAATCAATAAATCAATGTAAAAGAGTTTATAACTATCAATGGAAAAAAATAATACATTGACCAACCTGGCGAAGTTTCTTGTCGGCTCTTCGCCAGAAGTAATCGAACCGACAGGGAAAAAAAAGACGAATCCGAGTGTTTAATAATAATATACATCTAATGGATAAAATAAAGAAACGGAAAAAACGGAACTGAAATAAAATACCTATACAGTAAGAACAGTAAAAAATACAATATAATTCAATTGGCTAGCCAAGTAATTAGCCTGCAATCCATTGCTTTCGCAGTAAATGGTAACTATCAGTTGTTTCTCTTTTCTGAGCAACGACATGGAAATACACGACTGTACATTTCAAATCCCAGTTATGATTTGCGACTTTCCTACATGTACGCGCGGCTCCCCCGCCCCGACCGCCCCCGTTCTCATCAATGCAAGGGTCCCCTTTCCTTTACGATCCCTCTGTCTCGCGCGGAGGCTTTTACGCAAATGTGGCCACCTCGGACGAGTTCAAAGTTTGAAAACATCGCGCCGAGCCCCCGCCTGCTGCGCGACTCCCGTAGGGGGGGGGGGGGGGGATCGCAATGCGGGAAAGTATTTTTGTGAAAACCAAAATCTGCGCTCTGAACTCTTTTATTGCTATGGCCTGGGACTGTTATGTAGAAAAAAAACGTAAATTAATTATTCGCAAAAATCTTTTTTTTTTGTGAAATAATTGTGTTCGGAAAATTATTTTATCTGCAAGTCAAATTTTCATTACATCTTTGCATAATTATTTATGTTCCTTGCCGACGTCATGATCAATTACGAGTATCTCTTGGAAAAAGACAAAATCTCTTCACTCTGATCGTAACAATCATAAAATAATAATTTGTAAGAATACTAAGACATAATAGAAACGTTTCAAACCAAATTAATTTTATTCATAGTGATTACAATACATTATAAGCATCTTAACTGCGTAAATAGAATATAATACTGATACAAATTAATGCGAAACATGTAAATGGTAACACTGACTAAAATATTTGAAATGAATTCACAAAGAGCGAGCATGAAGTTAGCCGCACAGCCTATCAAAGGCAGGCATGAAATGTGCGCTGCGAAATGTATTTCCGGCGAGAGTCCAACTTCAGGCGGAGGCAGGCGGAGGCAGGCTGTCTCTGCTGCCACACGTCTGTAGTCCTTGAGGGCGCTTTTGACACGCTTTGAGACTGTTTTGACGTCGGTAGGGGTTCCGGCCCTGCAAACAATATTCCATTCATTTCTTGAGTGCATTGTGTATATGATTGTATGAAACGGTGGATGTAAATGAGGTTTGTACCAAAAACGTGAATTTCAAAAACGGTTGATCCCTCCCAGGTACGTAGTCTATTACTTATTCTGTGACACAGCATGAGTGATATTTTTTTTCAAACATTCGTCGCAGTCCAGAACTGACCGTTTGAATAACACGCCCGCGAAGGATAAACCACATTTAACCGGGCACCCCTATGGAGAACGTCAACGAAACGAGACGGCCATTCGGGCCGTCTCGTTCCGGAGCCGTATTAGCCATCTACGTCCAGTCACATAAAAACCGGCCAAGTGCGAGTCAGACATGCCCCAAGATTTTACACTAGAAATCACGTTTTTTGTATGGGTGTTGTAGCGGCAAAATAAATACACACTGTGTGAAAATTTTTGCTGCCTACCTATTACTGTTCATGAGATACAGCCCTGTGACAGACGGACGGACGGACGGACGGACGGACGGACAGCGAGGCTTAATAATAGGGTTCCGTTTTCACCCTTAGGGTACGGAACCCTAAAAAGGTACTCGTAAGTAGCACTGCATGGATTTTTAGATAGAAATAAAATTAGATTCTGTAGCGATATGTGTATCGAAGAGGCGATACGTCATTGCGCAAAGGGCTTTCTCCCTCGGCAACTCGAACGCCGTACTCTGCGTCGACGTAATCTGGAGTTTAACAAATCGCTCGTCAGCTTTCAGCTACTTGTATAGTCGCCGTTAGCACTATCGGGCCGACGTAACGTGACAGATGACGGATCGCGCCTCGCTCATTTTGTAAGGCGGAGGGAGCTACTTCCGTCCGTGCTGCACCATCCACATGTAACATGTAGGAACGGAGATAAGCAGCGAGCATTGAGGAACGGGAGTAGAACGGGCGGCAGAGTAGGTGGAAAACGTCTAACTGTAGTTTTTTTATGCAACCTGATATGGATGGCTAAAACTACCATAATGATACTAGCTGAATACACCACATTCCCGAAGGAATTAGGTGCCATGCCAGGACCTTTCCTTTATAAGCGCGGCTACGTTGAACTGGGTAGAAAACACGGACAATTTTTCATTGCCCTTCGCTCATCTTTTCATCCAATGCGATGGTACCAAACCGGACGGGCTTAAACCCTACCTCTAAGGTAGGGGGAACCTTTAGTTTAACATTGATTCCGTACAATGGAGCAGTTCGAATTCGTGACGAAATGCACTCATCCAACTGAAGAAGATAGTGGTGCATAACAGGGCGAGGATTTTAACCCATACCTCTGGTATGCAAGGCAAATCTCTACTCCACTAGGCTACGAGCCGCTCAAAAAATTAGTTAACTTACGAATTCGGGACGCGTAAGATCGAATTTGCGCTGCACTAAATAGCCACCTGTGATCTTACGTGTCGCCTCAACTTGAGAAAATCAGTAGTAAGCGAATTCGTAAGCGAACTCACCCGCCGCAGCTGCAGCCATTGCATGTTAAGTGGCTACAAAAGAGGTTTCGGTTGCTACTCCCAGGTCAAAGTCCTTCCATGCTCACCGGGTCCTGTGGGCCCATGGAATTGGGGATTCTTGAAGAATCCCATGGGATTCTTCAAGAATTCGTGAAGAAGGACTTAGGTCAGGCCAGCATGGTTTTCGCAGCCCCCGTGTACGTTCGAAGGCCCATGGGCGTCTTCAGGAACCTCTTGTGTGTGGGCTTAGCATACGCCATATTACGCGCTCAACATTAAAAACATACCTAAATTTTTAAAATAAATTTCATTAAAAAATATGTTGTTTTTTTGCTTGCCAATTAATATTTGTTTGTAATTGCTTTGATGATTCTATTTTAAAATAATATGCTACCGTGTAACTAATTGTTCGAAAGGCAATCTTTTTATGAGCTACTTTGGTGATAAAAGTCCTGGCATGCCTTCCAGTATCTTCGAGAATGTGGCACGATGGGCTATCTTGATACCACCCATATCAAATTAAGACAATGTACATTAGTAGTGTACAAAAGTACATCAAAATGGTAAGCGCAACTTTTACATGGAATTTCTATACGATTTGTGTAGAATTGCCGTGACAATACACTTCATTACAGTAGCTGTATGTTGAACCGAATCAACAACTTTTCTTATTTTGGGGAAGGGGCGACGCGTGAATGTCGGAAGGCTTCGAAGGGTGGATGAATAAGATAAAGGAGAATCCCCAAACAATGGGAATAACACAAAATGTATCAAAGCCTCCGAAATCTGGGAGCCTACCACGGTAAACAGCGGTCCCCTAGGGTGTCTGCTCTTTACCATAACACACCATAACATTACCCGGGCATCGGGCAACATTATCATAAACACATAAACCGGTGCTATACGCCCGTTTTGATATTTGAAGTTGTATAATATTTTCAGTTCAATGAAAGTATGTTATTTATCAAAATAGTCTTGTAAAATATACTTTTTCGTTCTAAGATAGTGCGTCGCTTTTCACAACTAATATAACGAGGGCTTACTTCAAGAATTAATTTAAAAAAAAATGCGTCAAAAAAGTAGGTTTTAATTAATTCATTTAATGATGCAATTTTGTTCTAAATGCGCCAAAATCCTCAGAAACACACTGTGTCGTACTGACCAGATCCAAAGATAGTGTAATATTTACATCCTAAATGTATGTAAACATGTTTTTTGTGAACTTAATTATCTCAATACAACTTTGTCTGACTGAATGCTTTCTTAAAGTAAGCCCTCGATAATATGAATTTAGAATCAATGTGAAGCTTGGACACATTCATTAAAGAGAGTAAGCTGCAGAAAAGAACTGATTTATGAATAAACTGCAAGCTGGACTCGAACCAACATGCTAACATTACGCGGGCAGTGCGTCTTCCAATTCAGCTTAAAACTAAATATGTAGAATTTTAAATGCTGTGTTAGTAGAGGCACTGATTACGGGTAGAAGGATTGCAGGAGAATTCTTAGTTAAGGGTAAACGATTTTTTACTAGTATTAGAAATTTATCATATTTTCTACATTTTTAATATTGATGTTGTGCCTATCCTTTTTGACATTTGAGAATCAAAAGGTCGATGATATGTGAGCGTGCCAATTATTTTAAGGTTGTAATAGCTACAACATTAGAGTCAACGTGAGTATTATTAATTTATAAAAAAAACCGTTTTTGTTTCAATTTACATTTTTTTAAATATAAGGTGAGTTTAAAATAATCTACAAGCCTTATAGGGTTGATTCAGTATCTGATATACAACAACTTTTGCTAAGAATGGAGGTATGTAATTTTTTTTGTTCCATCTTAATTTTTGAGAAATTTAAACAGTATGTTCTTCCCAGTATTTTAAACAACTTTTGCGAAGAAACTATGCACCTATCTGTAATGGTTTCCAAGAAAATAATTTATTAAAGTGCACTAACTCTTCAACTACCTAATTAAAAATATAGGTCAACCACGGGGCATTGACCCGTCCGTGACCCACTGACACAAGACAATTCTCCGCCGCCGCCGCCGCGTGCGCAGACAGAAGCCCCGCCACCCCATCTACCCCGCCGCCGCCGCCGCCCCTCTCACTGAAGGACGTTTGTTTTCGTTTTGAAAGCAATTAGTATGTCAAGGTCCATGACGCGCATCGGACCTGAGTATCACACGTGAGTGAATTCAAGTGAAGCGAGTGCCGATCGGGCGAAAAAGGACATGCATGCTTGTGTACATACCTACATTACAGCCGCGATGGATTTGCCATAGCCCAGCGCGGCGAACGTCAGCGTGGGAAGGAGGCAAAACTATTCGGGTAGGTAAAATAGACTCTGCCGCCGCGCGCCGCCTCCGCGCCGCCGGCCGGCGCGGCGCGGAACCTATTTTACAAATAGGCAGTTTGAAGAGTTAGTGCACTTTAATAATTTATTTTCTTGGAAACCATAACCGATAGGTACATAGTTTTTTCGCAAAAGTTGTTTAAAATACTGGGAAGAATGTAATGCATAAATTTCTCAAAAATTAAAATGGAACAAAAAAAATTACATACCTCCATTCTTAGCAAAAGTTGTTCTATATCAGATACTGAATCAACCCTATAAGGCTTGTAGATTATTTTAAACTCACCTTATATATTTGGCTAAACCGTAATTTTCTTTAACGATAATCGCTCTATGTGAGGTGTCGGTGTGTGAAAAGGAGATAAGTAGATGTTTCTATGAAATCCCTCGTATTTTAGTGAGAGCTCGCGTTTTTGCAGGATAAATAAATATGTAAAGTGGATGATATTCTCACTTGCATTTTAGGAGTGCCGCCTCCGCGGCGGATGGAATTGCGATCCGCTTAGGGGCGAGAATGTTCTTTGAAGTTATGTACGTATTTCATGCATGAGAAGTATACGTACTGAACCACTTTGACTAGAGGATTTTTTTAATATTTTCGCTATTTGTTTCGATAAGGAGTTTGATTTTAATAAACTTATAATTTGGAACTGACGCAAGCACTACATTATCTTTTCTTCGTATCTCAGCAATTTCAAAGTGAAGAAAACACGCTTGAACTCCAAAATGTTGCTTAATTCATAATATTTAATAAAATACGTTTAGGTATTTGACCGGAGATAGCCAATAGATGGATGAATTTAAATTGTAAATTAGGGGTGCGACATCACACACAAGAGAAAAGTTTCATAGGGACAGAGGACATTCTTATTTTGAATTCAGCGCGCGGCGCTGCCCAGTGAAGCGTGTTGGGTCGAGCCCGTCCGATCCAAATGCCGCAGCGAAAAGACGCGCGTCCCTTTCAGGCGGCCGTAGTTTCGACGAATGCCTTTGGTGCATCCTTGACTGCGTTCGAAATTCAAATACGAATTATGAACGACCACTGCACTTCGGACCTCGGGCAAATTCAAATTCTCTGTCAGTAATTCCGTTCTAAATTTGATTTCACGAATAATACGTCACGTGCATGGTACATCTAAAAATATTTCTGAACTCCCAGGAAAATTGAGAGATCAATACTTCGCACTCGGGACATACAGGCGTATTTCACAATTATAGCGTTTTTGTAGATATATAGAATACATATATTAATTTATTTGCTCTATTATTTATGTTTAAACTCTTAGCAAAGCTTCTTGCCAGGTTATTTTTTACAGCATCATTTGCAGTATATTCACTAAAATATGACAGAAAACAGAGAAACTATCACTTTTTAAACTGTACTGCAAATTTAATAAAAATGAGATACGCCTCTGTACGTCCCGGGTGCGACGAATAGATCAAAAGCGAATTCAATATTGAATTATAGCACGAGTTGCTTTTGTAAACCCACGGTCTAAAATCTTAATTCCAGTCTTGATAGGGTCTAATTAACTTGCCTCGGTGATGTCTTCCGTCACTGTCTGCAGCGTTTGGTTTAGTGGATGGAAACTTATTACATTAGCCAAGTTCTGCTCTAACTTCTAATGAAGCGTAACTGCCGTGAAATATAAATTAAATACTTAAATCGTAGTAGTACTTATATCGAGGTATAAGGTTATTGAGGTGAAGGATCTCTGGTAGCTCCAAAAAAAAAATCGAAACCGCTAACGACAAATTTCTTTGTCGCATGTTATCATTTGCATGGGAATAAGTGAAGTAGGACCACTTATATTATTTGAATTACCGTAATCTATACTTACTATGTTATTGGCGTTTATTTATAGACTAATTTAATTCTAATAATGCTGTACAATTTTAAGTATTACTTAGTGTATATATTTTTCAAGCTTTCATTTTCTTAAATACTTTCTTATCGGTTCGACTATGACAAACTGAATTAATTTTATTGTCCTGGATGTGATAGAATTTAATCTCATGTTTGATGTGTTCATGGGTTCTTCAATTAAAACATCCACCAAACAGTAATTAAAGTTACAATTTTAGCATCACTTTTACCGTTAACTGGCTCGCTAATGGACCTGGCAACTTTCTGCATAGATTAACACGAATCCTGCGGCACCATTTGCATATTGCCAGCCCACTAGCAACATTGTTACATGAGCAGGGTTAGTTAGTACAATGACCATTGATTTGTGCAATTATCGTCTACGAGTTTCAATAATTTACACGATATGGTAGGTCGACACTTTTTTATGTGAAGCACGGCAGGCCCTCGAATAAGAGGTGCCCAACGGTGCCCATGGAGCAACGTGCTGTGAAACTACCCTCATCGGTGGCTGGAGCTACCCGCAGCTACAATCTTCGCAGCTGGCGACCTGTATTTTATTTCTGACCGGACATTACTTTAAATTTAATTATCTGTCACCACTTCTTCAATTATATTCTCAATTGGATCAGGATCAGGCGCTGATTTCCCTTGGGATTCGAAGGTGATGACGAATCGCGTAACTCCAAATTTGTTTAAGTCTGGGTAAGTCAATCCCAAATTACCCCGTATAAATATATCAAAGTAATTATTTAAGTTACGCACATATATTTCAAAAACTAACTTAACTAAATTAAATTAAACGGGTCCATTATGTGGTCGCGGCGCAATTGCTGACTAAGTGGTGAGCCATTCCACAGCTAGCTTATGACTGACCGAGCTACTGCGCGCTCGTAAAGGCGCTCCGAATTGCACCGAACTCGCCAGAAATGCGCGAATGTGGTCAAAACTGGCAACATTACCGTCAAGATTATAGCCGACATAACGCGGGGAATAATAATTTAGCGATGTGACCCTTTACGTCCGGAGGTTCAGCTGTAGAGTGACTGGCTGCGCGCAAACACAGCCACGTGTGCATTGTGCTTGATTAAAATAATTGTGCGTAGGTCATTATTAACGTTTTGAGACGCTCGAAATTTAAAAATGGAACACATCTACCCTATGATTTAAATATCAAACGTGAAGCATATTATTATTTACTACATATATAATTTTCTTCATCTCGTTTATTTGAGAGTCGTCGGCTATAATGATGTTCAGCCGGAAACAATCTGCTCCCGCCCAGGAACCTCCCGGGAAAAAGAGCAGATGTTATTTTCCTTCATTCCTCTTCTTCTGCATTGATTTCGCCTAAATATCCACACATAAATTTGGTCATGATCATAGTGGTATCAACAGCCGCTTGTCGTTGGAGGATTTCAATTTTAATTTCTGCTTCCAAATCTCGTATATAATTATGAACGGTCTTGCAAATGATTCCAGTGTTTCCGATGACTATAGGTACAATTTTGCTGCTTGTGTTCCAAAGTCTTTGAATTTCTATTTTCAATGCGTGATATTTGGACAGTTTTTCAATTTCTTTTTTTGTGATATTGTAATCTGATGGCACCGTGACGTCTATTAAATAGGTTATGTTATTTAATTTGTTGGTATAAATTAGATCCGGGCGATTATTTGGGAGGGCATAATCTGTTGTTACCGGTATTTCCCATAATATTTTTGCACTTTCATTTTCGATGACATGTGGTTCATTTAAAGGACATTTCCACTAAAATTTTGTAGTTTCAAAATTGTGTTTTTTTCTCAAACACCAATATATATATTTTACAAGTTTATTATGTCTTTTGAGGTAAAGTGGTTGGACCAAAATCTTGCAGCCTGATATAATATGCATAACGGTTTCGTCTTTCTCGTGGCACAATCTACATTTTCCATCGGAGTCCTTTTTTAAAATATCTCGTTCAAATTGTCGAGTGATTATAGCCTGGTCTTGAATGGCAAAAATTTGTGATTCCAGTTTAGGTGTGATTGGTTTTTTTTTTAACCACGTAAAAGATTTCATGTAGTCAATATTGGGGCATAAAAGAACTTGTCGCACAATTTGACCGTGCAAAGGCTTGATTTTCCATTTTTCTTTCATTTGATTTATCTGACATTTTAAAATTTTAGTGTCGTTTTCAGTAGGTTCATCTAAATTCAATTCATAGCGAAATTGGGCACCTTCTTTTTGAATACTGTGTAAGGTTTTTTCGTAGTCGCTTAATTGTATTGCTCGTATGATGATATCACATTCATCTTGTAAATATTTTTCAAATTTAATACTTAATCGTTTGTAGAGGTTTTCTATGTTCAATAACCCTCTTCCTCCCTCGTGTATTGGTAAGTACAATCGTTCCACATCTGCTTTTTGTTGATGCGTTTTGTAAATATTCAATATTTTTCTAGTTTTGATATCAATTTTTTGCAACTCTTTTATATTATAATTAATTACATTGAATGTATAAATCAGGACTGGTACTGCGTAACTATTTATTGCTCTTACTATGTTACGAGCATTTAATTTAGATTGAAGTATTCTTCTTAACCGGGTGAAATATTCTTTTTTTCTACACAATTTTATGTTTTTATGATCAATTTCTCCATTTTCATGTATCCCTAAATATTTATACTTTTCATTTATTTTAAGACATTCTATCTCATTTCCATCTAAAAGAATGTGGTTTTCACCATAGCATTGATTCATTTTTCCACACTTCATTTCAAGAACACTACATTTTTATATATATATATATATAGATAATATATACAGCATATTATTACTTTTTGTTTACTACGTTGAACGACTAAAATAAAAAAATGGAACAAAACATTATGCGTTGGGCATGCTGAAAAAAAAGAAGAAGAATCTTTGCACTCGATAGATACCTACCGCATGGTTTGATAGAAGACCACGACGGCTACTATGGTAAATTAACTCACCGCGTGCACAGGTAAGTGAGAGATTAGATCAGCCGTTTAGTTGCATTTTCCACGCAGCCATTGAAGTGGTCCCAGGCGAATCAAGGTTCCCACTAGCCAACTACTCGCGCCATACAAATGCACTTTTTAACAAATGTAATAATATGTAGTGAAACTCTTCAGCAAATCCAAATAGAACTCCAGACTGATAATGGATTGTTAATATTTTTTTATTCCATCATTTATTTAAATAATAATAAAAATAAAAAAGTTGATTTTTCTCATTAGAAATCTGAAAGTAATTCGATTTCTAGATATAAGCAAAAACAGCATATATGCATAAACAAAAAATTCCATTTGCTTTTAGATTTCTACATTTAGTCAAAAAAGTTCGGAAATGGACACCGTTTCCGCAATGTATTTTGTATAGAAAAAGGAAACATACATTAACGAAAATAGTTCGATTCCTAGACAAGGAATCATATATTGTAAGAATGACACTTATAATCGTCAGACTTAGTTAGTTAACTTGGGGTGCCTCATCTAACTTTGCGATTTGGCTAGTACCAGGGCCTTAAACAATGCATTACTTTGAAAAACAATAAATGTATTACAAGTATAACATCGAGTTTTATAAATCAGAATAAAAAAACTTTCACTATGCCTTAAGTAACCTACATTTCTTCGGAGCAGCTGATTGGCCAGTCAGTTCACCGCAGTGATCAAGAAACGCCGTTAGTAGTAAAAAATTACGCTACGCAGGCAGCGTAGCCACATATGATTTATCCGATCCGTCTCACACCAGGCGTCCATGTTTGCGCGTGGCCAAGTCTCACTGACTCTCGAGACACTCGTAATATTTACGGCAGTCCGTCCATGCCACTTTAATTGCACAAGTTTAGCGAATAGTACATTCACGTCAGTAAAACCCTGTGTCTGTTCAGACGAAGCTGTCACGATATTAAAACAGGTGGCGCTGAATCTAATAAATAATATAAAGGGGAAAGTTTGTAATAATGGATGGATGGATGGATGGATGGATAGATGGATGGATGGATGTTTGTTACTCTTTCACGTAAAAATTACTGAATGGATTCTAATGAAACTTTACAATAATATAGCTTATACATCAGAATAACACATAGGCTACAATTTATGTGCCCATGGGCTTTAGAACTTTCACGGGGCTGCGAAAACGATGCCGGTAGCGATACTGCACACTAGGGGGAGAGGAGCCGGGGGCGGTGGCGGGGAGCGGCGGCGGGGGGAGGGCAGACGTCGTGACTGTTTGGTGTCCGTTTGGGGAATTTTCAAGGCACTAGCGATTTGTAAAACTTAGCACATGTACATTTAACTACCCGGGAATTAGGATTGGCTAAATAGAATTCAGTTCCGCTTACGCTAAGATGGGGCTGTCATACAAACTGCAATGCTATGCACGGCTTTGCGGCGGCAGCGCTTACTTTTACTGAAGTACGGCTTGGTATTTCCTGCAACTTTAGGACTACTTGGCATCACGCTAAGTCGCCGGAGGAGCGACCAACAGAATAAAATCCTTGACAACCAATTACTCGATTTAGATGTGCATTGTATCTACGTCTAGCCTGATTCTACTAAAAACTTATAGATTACATAATATAACGCTTCATTACCAGAAGGGTAAGTAGTGAGTCTTAAAGTCTTATAACATGCGAACCGCTTACCTGATTTATATGCGTATTTTATCAATGTATAGCATCTCTGGGAGCAGTCAGGTTCGAGATGGGTTACTCTTTTCGATGTTGAGGCTGGCTGTGGGTTGGAGTCCACGCAAAACTTACCTATGTTACACGTTACTTACTAGGTAAGCAATGTAGCAGTGAAAGTGCAGAAAGGTTCTCGCGGCAAATTTTTTTTTTTTAAATAGCCACCAAACGTCAACGAAGCTCTAAATGGGAATTATTGGATGTTTCTCATTAAATCATGCAATTTCGGCTCGAACGATCCTGATTAAATTTGGTTACATTTGGATACATTGTCCTGGACCAGTTTGACCCTATTTTGGACCAGTCATGTGGGCTACTTTTTATCCATGAGATAATTTCGCCGACACTAACCCGAGCGGAGCCGGGTACCGCAGCTAGTGTTTAATACATTAACGATGTACCGACGCATACAAAGTTTTTGTACTCGTAATGCCAGAAGTATTCGTCATAAATGTTAAATATATCCGTAGTAGTTGCGGTAAGAACATTTTAACAATTTCAGATTTATTAGTTTTGCTACAATTTTCAAAATAAGATTATTTTTAACAGCGTCATCTAACGGTGAAAAACTGTTTTATTGCTAGTTACAACAAAACCATTAAACCAGAAATTCTGAAAATAATTGCCCCAATTATAATTCGTGGCTCAAAGTGAAAATACATTTTGCGGTCTGTGTACTGTGCATGGGTCGGAAAAGCCTTATGACAATTTTTTGGTTCATGTGTGTTCAAGAAAGTTCAGAAACTTTCAGTTTTAATCATACTTTTCTAGCTTCTCAAACAGGCAGGTGCGTGCCTGTTTGAGAAGCGAGAAAAGTGAGTGAAGTGAAGTGAGTGAAGTGAAGTGAGTTCATACATGCTCTTCAAGTATGGGTGCATTAGTCCTTTGCGAAGCTCATGGCCCATCATGTTTACGCTTTTTGGTCGTCCGGGCATGCCAGTTCCACCCAACCCGCTCTGTTTTGCTTTGTAATTCTTTCATCTATCGTGGTTTTTAAACGTCCAAACCATCTTAACGTACCCTTCTCTATGGTGGTCACCGCAATTGCCATAGATTAATGTTGGCACCAGCACACTCTTGTGAAGTGCCATGCCAGTCGTTGGTGTAATAACCCGGCTACAAATCATTGCGCACCCCCGAGTTCTTAGTTCTGTGGGTATAAAGCTCTTTGTAAGATTTATCCTGACCCGATTCGCTCAAGGAAATGCTGAGAACTTTCCGTAACACCCTTCCCATGTCCGCTAATGGGACAATCACCTCTTAATTAAGGGGTTTTGTTACCCTTTTCGCTGTGCGCCCCCCCCCCCCCCCGCCCCGCCCGATAGCCGAATCGCTCTTCAATTAGTCGCCGGATCACGGCGGGGAGGCGCAGTTCGTCGGAGGGGCGCTGAGTCAGCGGGAAGACGGATTTACAGGGGAATGAAGATTTGGGAAGACCTTTCAGGTGAAATAATGGGAATTAAAGAATTTTCTGATCCTTTTAGGTTATGTACACATGGGACGGAATCCTATTAATAAGCCTCCGCTGTCTGTGCGTCCGTCTGTCAGCGGGCTGTATCGCATGAACCGTTTATTGTTTGGACAGTAAATTGCGCTCGGATTTTTCTTTATTCAACATTTTCCAGCTCAGCAAAAGACGGCGACAAAGAACTGGTAACGTCCCATCACGTCCATCAACAATGACGATGGCTTTTTACACCTGCATAATTTAGATAATAATTCCTATTAATTTAGAATAAGATGTCATTATGTCAAGAGTTTGCTCTTCACCAATGTAAATAATGTTCTTATAATAATGTTCTTTGTGAACAGTAGTCGGCACCTCCCAACTTTGAAGTTCAACCAAACCGTTAATATATCTTTTTTCTAGTACATTATTTCAACTCACTGTTTGCGCTTTTTTGATAACTGCACGTTATCAAAGTTAGAGTATATCAAAACGGTATGTATACGTGTATACTATACTTTGCCATTTAATAAAGATTAAAACTAAACCCCGCACCGCCTTTATCTATTCAGTGTCTGGGCTGAATAAATCATTCGACAAAAAACTTTTTAAGCACGAGCAAAATGAAAAATAAACGACGCGCGAAAGATGAAGAAATGAATTTTTTGTCCCACCTGAGCCTCAGGGGAGCGGCTCTTTATTCTACAAGTAATTTCCACTCGCCAACTTTCGATGGACGCACTGGCGTAGTGGTTACGGCGTTGCCAGCGACTCGCCGAGGCGTGGGGTCGACTATACTTTCGAGATCTTTGCCGATGAGGAACGCACGCCGATATTTCTAGTTATGATCGCTTATAGAGAAACCCAAAAATATTGTTTTACAAAAATATCGGATCCTTTTTTGTAATAAAATTATCTAGCGTCAGCCTCGGTAGCACAGTGGCGCGACGCCTTTCGCTTCGATAAGCTGGGTGAAGTAACTCTGAGCGCGGTTTGATTCTAGATGGAAGACTGTGAATCTGTGAAAATTTCAGCTGTATATCTGCTACGGTTACTGAGATACAGCCCTGTGACAGACGGACGGACGGACAGCGGAGGCTTAGTAATAGGGTTCCGTTTTCACCCTTTGGGTACGGAACCCTAAAAAACGGCAATGTACTTGCCTGTATGCAACAAAGAGAAGGATAAACGCGATAGCGGTAGATAGAGATTACGGCAGGGAACGACCTGCGTTCGTACGTAATTTTCACTCTACAAGTTTTGATGCCTCCCGCCCCCTTATAGTAGTCCCCTTGTCACCGGGGGCAGGGCGGGGACAGCGGGACGGAAGGGGGGGGGGGGGGGAGGGGGCGAGGCGCGGTGACGCCGACGAGAGGGTTTATTGCGGTGTCGTAACTAAGTTTCGAGAAAATCGTACTTTAGTCTTATAGGTTCTACTCGTTCGGGGGGCAGTGAGCCCTAATAAATGTGGGTTTATCGTCTTTTTTCTGGAATAAGTGTTGCATTACTTTAAGTGCTTGATATTTTGTTACACAATCCAGTGAATGACCTTTGGTACAAAACAGTTGATTATTTTTCTGTTCTTCGGGTTAATTAGGTTAGAATGGATCTACAGATAAAATATTTTCATACAATAAACGTTGGTTTGGTAATTCAAGTAGAGCAAAAATATAATATAAAGTATGTATAATATATAGTACTACAAAATAAAAAGAATCCTGCATCATTTGTCTTGTCATAGATTAAACTCACTAATCTAGCCTAATTTAGTTAATAGTAGAACTCGGAACATACCAAATGTGAAAATAACGTTCGTGCCAGTTAGGATGGGTGGACTAAGTTGATATCAGAATTTTCTACTTTTGGACAAAAAACTTCACAAAATAATGGTTTGGTGATGTATTTGTGTCCACGATTAAATAAAAAAATCGATCGAGTGTGAATGTGTTCACGTGCCAAGGGTTCCGTCACTGCTGGATATGGGCATGGGTCATGTTGGGAATGTCACTACGAGACAGAGTGGGAAAAGAAGAAATTCGTATATTGCAATTTCAAACAAAATTTGCGCTTCAGAAAATCTAGCTTTTTCTCAAAAAAATATGACGTTTTGAGCAAAAGTAATTAGTTGGTGCACAAACAACATAAGAGTACTTATATTGGTGTTTTTCGGACTTTTCAAACAACAATTCGGGACAAAATGCGTGTGACCGCGATGGGACCCTAAAAACCATAAAAATAAAGATTCAACTAAATTTAAATTAATCCCATTCGGATTCAACCAGAAGGAATAAAATTGGGAGGCCCAATATGACTTAAAAATAATCCGAAAATATAATATCGTTCTTTCGGTGCAAATTCAGAAAACTCTTTAGAACGAGGTTGAATTTCGGGAAGTCGTCAACGAACATTTTAGCACCGCGGTGTCGTAAACGAAAATTGGGCAGTGCCCTATTACCGCTCGAATTAAATAATTTATCGAAGATCTTATTTCGCAGAAGTTACTTCGTAGATTGCATACTTATTTTGTAAAAGGAAATGTTTTATTAATAAATTTTGAAAATCATGAATTTCTTAACACACATCAAAGCTAAATCATAACTATACAACATAACTAACAATAAGTAAATATACTTTTTCGTACTAAGTGCGTCGCTCATTCCAAGGAATTTTGACATGTATGTATGTATAATCGACCGTGAAGCAAGGAAACATACCATGGTATGTTTTGCTGGTTCGGGTTCAGCCTTGCAGTATATTCGTAAAGTAGTTATTTTTACTGGGCTCTTTCTACAATTAATGTGTCCTTGCTTCACGGTTGATTATACATACATACATGACACATTCGTTATACCTAACAATAGACTGTTCAATATTCATATTAGTACCTAATGGCGTACAATAAAAACTCATTGATCAGCCTTATTCCATAGAATCGTACAGAAACGTGGGACAGCGTGAACGCGAACGCATTCGCAGAGAGTGCAATACTTACCGATTGTGCACTCGGGGTTTGCAACAATACCCGTTTTGTTCCCCTGCTCCCTTTCACGAGGACTTGAGTACTGCGTCTAGAAGCTAGCGCAAAAAATAGTGGTCGTACATTATTACAATCGCGGGGAATCAAAGCACCTTTATATTATATACTATCTGAGAATCCACCGATAGACACATTTGTTTCTCTGTCATACCGCCAGGGAGCTGGTAACTGTCTGCCTGCGAGTCCTTTTCCTTATACCTTAAGGCTGTTCCGACCCATATAAAGTTGTTTGCACACATAACGCAAAAAGTATTGCACTTCAAGCCACGAATTAATAATAAAAGTTTAATATAGTCATACAATTTATTTAAATACGATATTTAATATATCAGCGCGATCGAACGGTGTAAAACTTCTAATCGGCAATTACAACGAAACCATTAAACCTGAAATTGTGAATATGTTTTCGCTGCAACTACTATAGTTTTATTTAATATTTTTGACGAATTCGTGCCTTAAAGTGCAATACTTTTTGCGTTCTGTGTAAAAAAAACATTGTATAGGTCGGAACATCCTTAAATTTGAGGGTCTTCAAACTTAGCATGCCTCACGTGCTATATAAGTTGACAGTTAATAATATTGTACACACAGCTGGAGTAGAGATTTTCACCTCACTAAATAGTAAGTAAGGAAGGCGACCTACAGTTTTACGTGAAATCTGAACCACGGTCAGGCTCAACGGTTAAAAAATGGACACCCATCCAGAACCTAAACGCGCTCAGAGGTGCTTCACCGAACTTGTCGAGTCGCTAGGTGTCGCGCCACTGGGCTACCTAGGCTGACTACAGATCTGGAACACAAATGTAATCATTATAAAAGAGAGGATGCCCCTCAAAATAAAAGTTAAAATAAACATTATAACGAATAAAGATTACGATTTCTACAAAAAAATAATAAATGTATCGATAATTTGCGACCACTAAACTCCTCGATGCATCCAGCTATTGCAGGGCTGGTGAACCATGCCTCGCGACTCAATCTCGGGAAGTATGAATGCAGAGTAAAATATTGTACCGCATAGTCGGTCCCTTCGGCTGTGGCTTGAATGATTACGAAGCCTTCTTTTTTACGCTACTTGAAATTTAAAATAGAAATAGCTTATTGATTTTTTTTATTGCATACATTTTATTCCCTACACTAGCCCTTAGGCTGTTTTATAGGAAATAGAGGCTAAACATTGAATTTGTGTGTTGGTTTGAAAAATATTATTGGTGCGTAGTCTGAATTGTTTGAAATGGTAGAGTTCAGGTAATGCTACTCCATTAGTAATATTAAGTAAGTTTTAGGTATGTCTGTGATTTTTGCTCTACATAAACATAAAACTTGTTATTTAATATATAATTACGTATTAATTTTTGGCCGGAAATATAAATTGGACGGATGCCTTGAAGGTCGCTCATGAAATGTAAAATAAAATATGCATCTTTTTTTTTTATTTGACTGGACATGGATGGCTAATACCACAAGTTCTGTCATGGTATTAGCCCAACACACCACATGGGAACTAGGTGGATCTATTGCACGGCTACATTGAACTGGATGGAAGACACGGACAATTTTCATTGCCGCTTCGACCAACGTTCATTCAATGCGATGGTACCAACCCGGGCGGGATAAACCCTACCGTCTAGTAAGTAAGGAAGGGGACCTACAGCCTAACGTGGAATCCGAACCACGGCCAGCCTCTCTCAACGGTCGAATGGTCACCCATCCAAGACCAGACCGGACCCAGCGTTGCGGAGAGCGATCGCCGAAGTGTCGCGCCACTGGGCCACTGAGGCATCTACTTAAGAACATGTGTCTTTAATGTTTAACATTCACAAAACATTACTTATAACACTGGCTAATAATGAATTTCATTTGTATTCCTTGGAAACGCTTTATTTCTATATTTAAATGTATTTAAAATTACAATTCATTTAATAGTAACCTAAGCCTAAGTCAATGATTATGAATTAACTGGCGTGCCAACACCATGCAAGTGACATCTAGGCATTTCACCCGATTTTAGGACTTTTAAAGATCTGAAGACTCCCAGGTCTTCAAATCTTTGTAAATCAAATGCTAGATACAATAGGATAATAAATGAAATTAAAAATGTATGTACTTACCTAAAACTTTAAAACTAGCCGTAATAATACTATCGAATCGTGTCAATCTGTAACACTTGTTTTTTTTTAAATTCAAAGCTACACTATCCTAACAAATAACTATACGTCAAAATTTGTCAACGTGAATATCCATTCTTATCCCAACATGTTTCAGTAGTGCCGATAGCACTTTGAAGTTGCATCCAGTGAGGGATACAAAATGTATATCGTAAGAAAATATAGACACTGAGCTCTTGAGACAGCAGTACTCTATTCCGATGTTGACAACCAGCGAGCATGGAAGGACGGCAGTAGGAGTGGTAGCGTATTTCAACAGTTTTTTTGAACATGTACATGGGTGGATAATACCACATCAGTCAGTGCCTTCCATATACACTGACTCAATTGAACTGAATAGATAGTACGGATAATTTAAATTGCCGCTTTGACAATCGTTTATTCAATGCGACTGTACCAACCCGGGCGGAATTAACCCTAGTAAGTATGTGTGCATCTCCTGGATGCGGTTTCATTAATCGGTTTGTAGTCTATCGTTTAACGTACATAAATTTCACAAAAATATGTTAATTATAGTTTCCGCTGGGTCAGTGCTAAATATTGAGCCCTTTGATTTGGATATTGTTTCGAATTTAACCACGGCCTTAAACATTTTCATACAACATTTTAGAGGCTTATATCATGGACATAAGATAAGTTATCAAAGAATTTAAACGTACGGACGTAGCGCTTAGTTGATTTATGTAATGTGAAAAATATTAGAAAAATATTTCTTAATTTGAGTGAGGAATCAGGCACGAGGCATCGAGTGTGGAACTCGATCCTCTTAATGTCCGTATGCTTGTAAGCTGAGAAAGAATTGGAGTGCTTGCAACACTCACCGCTCCCAGAGGAGTCGAGCTCATTATTAATTAATATAGCGCCTCCACTGTGGAAGTCACATTATTAGCATAAAGGACGGAGAACAACCCCAGGCATCCTTAGGTCAACAAGCTCGGTGGTTGGTTACTTGTACTTACCTACTTTTGCAGTAAGTATACAACATGTGCATTTTATATTAAACTATATTTTCTTAAGTTGCGACAAGTAAAAGTTAATCTATGATTGAAGTATGTGTGCACCTGTATGTGCCACGGAAGCGACCGCCTGGGAACTATTCCTAGTGTTCCCCCCCTAATGGCACGTGAGATGAAGTAGGAGTTGTGGTTGATGGTCCTTCGTAAATTTGAGAGCGGCTAAATACAGGATTGCTGAAGTTCTGTCGCGGGGCAAAAAGCAATTTGCCTTTAAGCAGCGTTTACACGCGTTTAAATTTAAGCATGCTTACGAAAAATACAATTTCTGATTGCAACATATACACATAATTACGACTTTTATTTACACTTAAACACATGCTTAAACTAAGCATATTTAAATGCGTCCGACTTGTGATTAGAGGATGACACTTTTAATTGATTAAAATCAATTAAAAGTGAACGTGCTCATTCAAGGGATCGACAGAGAAGCATACATAAACAATAAATTAAAATATATTCTCTTATGTTGCGTTTAAAATCACAAAGAAGCAAATCGTAAATGGAAACAAAGGTAAATTCCTTTCTAATATTATAGAATGCCTCGGTGTTTGACAGTTGAGATTAAGCAAACCTCGAAGCGATCGGGTGGTAGCAGGTGTGGTATAGCCATATCCAGTTCCATAAAAACCGAGATGGAAAATTTGCTAGACTCGAGTGTCGATTTGGTTGATGTAGTTGCATGAAGTAAAATGTTATTGCTGTATTCAGAATGGGCGGAGTAACTTTATTCCGCCCGACTTATCCGGTATATGTATGGTTAGTCCGGTGCTAATCCCGTGCTAAATTTTGACAGGTACAGGAATTAACTATAAGACGCCGTATTAAACCGGTTTTTGTATGGTTAGTCCGGTGCTATTTTTACTAAGTACCAGTTTTACTAAGTAAGTTTTAACAGGATCTCTCTGAATACGACTGTAAGAGACTTTGCATTTGATCCAATCATCTCCACTGCCCAACGGGCATTAGGTCTTTAACTACGTTTGGTATTTAGTCAATTTAGCAGTGATGTCTTAACTACTTCCCCTTAATGATTTCGACACGTATTTCTCTCCAAAAATTGCAAAATCTTGTTCGAGCAAAAATAAAAAAAAGAGAAACGTTTGTCTCATAGCAATCGAGGGTTTTCCTGCCTCAGCGAGGTGTTGGTCGGTTCATACAATTACGGGATTTCCCAACGCAGACGGTCCGGTCGAACCCTTTACCGCCCTTTCCTAACAAGGCCGACGGAAACCGAACGTCACGCGTTGCCTGATGAGATTAAATGTCGTCGTTGGCAACTAACAAGGCACCGCCCTAGCCGTGCCTGTTTTTTCCAAACGCTTTTATTTTGATGTAACGGCCTTTCCCCTGTTTTCACCACCTCCAGTTACCTTAAATCCGTTAATTAACTTTCGGCTACATGGCATATTTGTATGATGTAACCGAAAGATAACTTTTTTGTAGCTGGAGGTGGTGGAACCGGATGTTTATCAGCTTGAACTGTTAACACAAAAAAAATGTTAACTTTGCCGTTCCTATCTATTATTATTGAACCGTGTTTTTCAAAATCTATTGTATCGATAAAGATTTGTAATGATTGACAAGTTATCGTCTATTGTCGTAAACAATTTAATCTTTTTTGAATACATATCTTGTGATTCCGGAATTGGATGACCAACTTAATAGGAACTAGACGTCATGCCTGGAATTTTCTTATATTGCACGGCTAAATTGAACTGGATGGAATCGCGGCCTCGTTTGTGCACTTTCTTTCTCTTTCTGAATTGGATAAATGCATTTCGTTTCATGCAAGCTGTTCTATGGTTCCAAGTAATCCAAGTAAAACTGTAGGTCCCTCTTTCTCTACTAGGTGGTAGAATGATGGCCGCCTGGGTTGGCACCATCGCATTGGATGGAAAGACGGTCGAAACAGCAATGAAAAACTCTTCGTGTTACCTCCAGTTCCATGGCAATTAATTCTTTCGGGAATGCGATGTGTTAGTTATGACAGTGGGTGTGGGATTAGCCATATATGCCCGATTACATAAAAGAAAGCTGCGTTGAATGCCATTGAGCAAAATCCAAATTCACGTAGACAAGTGTGTTAATGTTACAAATAGATGTGTGCGTAATACATTTTGATATTGGGTTTTTAATAAAAAAAATGTATTGTGTTACTTATTTGTTTTTTTTCTCTCTTGTTTGAATACGTTTCGACGGATGTAATGAGTATAAGGTTTTTTTTGGGAATCCAGACATACTCGTAAATCAACGTTGCTGCTCACTGAGTGACAAGCAACTTATTAACTTTTCTTCTCAACACTATACTAGTGTTATACGAATTTTCTAATTAAATATTTTTTTATTTGTTTTAGACATAACGCTAAGATGCGTCAGACACTATTTCTTTGGCACTATATCCCTCTTTGTTATTGTAAGCCTAATGAAGACTCCCCAGAGCTAACATTTGTTTTACTTGTCCTCCCAACTTCCGTAATAACATTGCTGATAAGCCCGCAACCCTTTTGTTTTCATGGCACGCTTCAGGAAAAATCGCCGCTAGAAGCCTGTTTGTTCATCGGAACATGAAAAATAAGTCTGCGAATTTAAGCAACAAATTTAAACATAAACGTGTATGTCTACATGTATATATTGATCTGCCATTATTTCACGGATACGGCCTAGCAAGAAAAATCTTTTATTCAAGCTTTTTTTCCCCCACTCTGTTTCTACAGTTTAAAATCAATGTATTGATTTTAACTTGGAGTCGAAAATGTACATACATAACTTCACGCCGCTTTCCCGGAGGGGTAGGCAGAGATGATAGAGCGCCATACGGTACGATCACAGCACACCTCTTTCGCTTTATCTACAGACTAACATCTCGACATCATCATACAGAGTCGAAAATGTCATACCGATTTTAAGAAAGTGGGAATGTAGGGAGAGTCTTTCGAATAAGTTTGATTGTATTCAGAAATACGCACTAGTTCCCCATTTTTTAGTCATTTCGAATGTTAACAAAATACTTGTTTGATTATGCTCCTTTAAGGTGGAAATAGTGTTCTTGGAAACAGACTGTTCAAGATGGAGAGGATGTTTATTTTTCGCATCGTGCTTACATCTCGCACTAAGGGGGCGGGCGGCGAAGGAAAGTGACCTTGGAGGAAAGAGCGAAATTTGTACCTTTTTTGGAGGTCATTATTTAACCACACTGTTCACCCCTTCGGTAATTTAGGGAGTGTGTTTAAGGGAATTAGGTATAATTCATGGGAAGAATCAATAACGCATCAAAATCTGGTAAGTGGTTATCAAATTATAAGCAGACGGAAAGATGGACCCGAGATGTTGGATTTTTATTATTTAGTGACGATATAAATTTTTAGATAATAGAAACTCATAAATAATTATCTGAAAATATTTAATAAATTTTATTACTGATAATATTATCTAACATACTTTAGAATTAAAAGTAAAATTTTTCAGGTTATTGCCAATAAAAAATTAGAAATAGGTAATCTTACGCTATTCAAATGACGAATTATAATTAATCGTTTTTTTGCACAAACAATTATTAATTCATTAATAGTTTGATTCTACTGATTTACTAAAAAAACTTTGCGCACTCATCACACATATCCGTAATATTTTCTGCACGAGTGAAACAAATTATGTACTTTCATTCATAAATGTTCTTTTCACTGCATAGTGAAATTAATCGTTGTAATACCGCATACAAATAGGCTTGATACTGCTGAGATAGCATTCCCCGCAGCATTTATTACTTTTCCCAGCGATTTATAACAATAATCGCAAATGGATGATCGTCGCTAAAGTCACAGCCTAATGGAAGACTGTTACGGCCTTCCTTTCCGACCACGCGCGTTGTTGCGTGCCTTCACTGCCGTTATCACAGATAAACCATCGCACCCAAGATTGGATTGGAGAAAACTGGGACCATAAAAATAAATGTTTACAAGCCATCGAACTGATGTGTTCGATGGAAACGAGGGATATAATAAAAAATAATCTTATGAAGTGCGTGATAACACCGATTGTATTCAGTTCCACAAGGACTTAAGTAAAATTCATTTTATGATTTAAAAAAACCTACAACTCATTCTGAAATTTAAAAAATGTTGAAGATAAATTGATGTGGTGCTGGGAACATACAACGGTAAATATCTGATGCTCCCAATATTAATTAAATCTTTTTTTATGAATGGTAATGCATATTTGCCTAATTTGAATCAAATGACCTCAGACTAACAGTATTAACGTTAAATAAATCTAGGCCATCAGTTTACAAATTTACTTTTTTTATTATCTGAATTATTTAGATGTATTTATTTTTAATCAATCAGCTGTTATCACGTCGTGGTAAAGATTTAAAAATGATGTTGGCATATTAATTACATAGAAAAAAAATGTTTAAATGAACTTGAAATAAAAATAGTTCCTTGAGACACTGTAAAAAATATTTATCTGTTGACAGAAGGCAATTTTATCGTAAGATATTTAAATATTATCGCGTTGCATACACATTGTTTTTCCTTACTTGTATTGTTTTAACACACTTTACAAAATTCTCACTTCTTTCACTTTCTTCACTGCACTTTTCTTTCATTTTCTCCTCACTTTCTAACCGGGAACCAAACTCCATACAACCTCCCACCACTGTCTCTAATACAATATACAGCGACATAGCGCAGCCACTTTTATAAAAAGGCTAAAAATGGCGGGACGTCAATATCCGCCGCTAGAGACAAATCGTCTTGCTTCGTCTCCTCGTGTTTATGTTGGCTCGGAGGAGGCTGGGCCCTGACAAATGATACCCTTCACTTATACGCAGGTAGGCTGCATATGATGCGTATGTGGATCATAACAAACACACCTAACGCAAGATTCCATGATGTTCACTTACTAATTCGTGTAAATTTCTGACCGGGAACCAAACTCCATACATACCTCCCACCACTGTCTCTAATACAATATACAGCGACATAGCCAAGCCACTTTTATAAAAAGGCTAAAAATGGCCGGACGTCAATATCCGCCGCCAGAAACAAATCGTCTTGCTTCGTCTCCTCGTGTTTATGTTGGCTGGAAGGAGGCTGGGCCCTGACAAATGATACCCTTCACTTATACGCAGGTAGGCTGCATATGATGCGTATGTGGATCATAACAAACACACCTAACGCATGATTCCATGATGTTCACTTACTAATTCGTGTAAATTTCTAACCGGGAACCAAACTCCATACATACCTCCCACCACTGTCTCTAATACAATATACAGCGACATAGCCAAGCCACTTTTATAAAAAGGCTAAAAATGGCGGGACGTCAATATCCGCCGCCAGAGACAAATCGTCTTGCTTCGTCTCCTCGTGTTTATGTTGGCTGGAAGGAGGCTGGGCCCTGACAAATGATACCCTTCACTTATACGCAGGTAGGCTGCATATGATGCGTATGTGGATCATAACAAACACACCTAACGCAAGATTCCATGATGTTCACATACTAATTCGTGTAAATTTCTAACCGGGAACCAAACACCATACATACCTCCCACCACTGTCTCTAATACAATATACAGCGACATAGCCAAGCCACTTTTATAAAAAGGCTAAAAATGGCGGGACGTCAATATCCGCCGCCAGAGACAAATCGTCTTGCTTCGTCTCCTCGTGTTTATGTTGGCTCGGAGGAGGCTGGGCCCTGACAAATGATACCCTTTACTTAATGTTATTGGCGAGATTGCCGTTTCACTGGCGCACTATTATTGCAGCCATTTGGAAATGTTGAGCCGCTTGCTTGTCACAATGTCCTCGAGGAGTGCTGGATTAATGTTATGAAAGGAAACGTGCTTACATATTTGCGGCACCTATTGTGGGAGCCTCTTTATCTTAAAACGACAAATTTGGAGTTTATATTTTAGCTGCCTTTCTTGCATGGAAAACGGGCCCTTTTTCTACGTATAATAATATTTTTTATGGAAATAAACATGTTAAATAGTGCCTCCTATCCGGCAGCGATTAACTCAGATCTCATTAAATGAATAATGGTCGAAGCGGCAATGAACATTGTCAGTGTTTTCCACCCAGATCAAAGTAGCCGTGAATTATAAAGAATGACTGGCATGGCGCCTTGTTCCTGTGTGGTTTTCTGGCGAATATCGTGAAGGCAGATGTGGTATTAATCTCCCATGTCCAGTAACTTAAAAACAATTCATACAAAAGTAACCTTAAGTTACATCCAAAACGCTGTGAAATCTCCGATGAGGCGAATATCGGAGTGCACAGCCCGCAAATGACGTCATAATTGTATACTAACCATAAAGAGTCGTATTCACTACGTATAATATTTACAACGTATAATAGTATTTTTTTCCAAAAAATGAAAACCATGCATTTCGTATAATATTCACAACGTATAATGTTATACGTTGTGCATGAATAAAGTTTAAAAATAAAATCAACTCATCATGCAGAACGTATAATAGTCACAACGTATAATATTCCTAAAATGAATTCACAAAAAAAGAAAACCATGCAGAACGTATAATATGCCAAGAAGCACTGCATAAAGCGCCCTAATAACGATACATTTAAGGCTGAAATTGCTACGAATCGATATTTGCTACAATTTCGAAAGGCCACCTTACGCTAATTGAGACGGTCGAAACGTCACGTGCGAGTATACGCTTCAAAAGTATATACATAAGGGCGCTTATCTTATGAAAAGTTTTTGGATTATAATAGGTCGGGGAAAAAGTCTTTTCGCATTATAGTATGTATGAACTTGTAATAAAATCTCTTTGGCTATACTATTTGTATTTGGCTGGTTTTGGTATCATTGAAAGTTTAAATTTTAAAGAACATAATTCCAAATTCAAATTAGGAAAATGTGTGATTCTCATTTGTTTTTCGTACTGTCAAAATGAGTGAATCTAATGAATAAATTCGATAAATTTTAAAATTTTACTACAAAAAAGGTAAAAATGCAACGCAAGCCTCGAAAAAAATTTGCGATGTTTATGGACCTAGTGCAGTGTCTGTGAGAGTAGCACAAATTTGGTTTAAGCGTTTCAATCCGGAAATTTTGATGTCAAAGATGCACGTCGCTCTGGTCGCCCTATTACGGATAAAATGGATGCCATTTTTGAAAAAGTGGAGCAAGATCGGCATATCAGTAGTTACGACGTAGCTGAAGAACTAGGAATTGACCACAAAACAGTTTTGGCGCATTTGAAAAAAACTGGGTACACAAAAAAGCTCGATATTTGGGTACCTCACGAGCTCACTGAAAGAAACCTAATGAACCGTGTACTCATTTGTGATTCTTTATTACGACGTAATGAAACCGAACCATTTTTGAAGAAGCTGATAACTGGTGATGAAAAGTGGATCACGTACGACAAGAACGTGCGAAAAAGGTCGTGGTCAAAGGCCGGTCAAGCTTCACAGACTGTGGCGAAACCCGGGTTAACTCGCAACAAGGTGATGCTGTGTGTGTGGTGGGATTGGAAGGGCATTATTCATTATGAGCTGTTACCACCAGGCAGGACCATCGATTCTGAACTCTACTGCGAACAACTGATGAGATTAAAGCAAGAAGTTGAGAGAAAGCGGCCGGAATTAATCAACAGAAGGGGTGTGGTTTTTCATCATGATAACGCTAGACCTCACACATCTTTAGCCACTCAGCAAAAACTAAGAGAGTTTGGCTGGGAGGTGTTAATGCATCCGCCGTATAGTCCTGACCTTGCACGTTCAGATTTCCACCTGTTTAGGTCTCTTCAGAATTCTTTAGGCAGTGTCAGGTTAACATCACGAGAGGACTGCCAAAACCACTTGTCGCGGTATATTGATCAGAAGTCCCAATATTTCTATAGCAATGGGATCATGTCCCTACCTACAAGTTGGCAAAAAGTTATCGAACAAAATGGTACCTACATACTTTAGTTAAATGTAAATAAACCATATTAAAAAATGTTTTGAATTTTCTTAAAAAATGCGAAGAAACTTTTTCCCCAACCGATATGCATGGTTTTCTTTTTTTGTTAAATAAAGATCATAATATTATACGTTGTGACTATTATACGTTATGCATGGAGAAATAAGTAATTTTATTTTTTTAACTTCTTCATGCACTACGTATAAAATTATACGATCTGCCGATTAAACGTTGTGCATGGTTTTAAAAAATTGTTAAAATTTGACATTATACGATCTGCATATTAGACGTTCTGCCGTTCCCCCACCATAAACACTCGATTCTCCACAGTTTAACATATAAATGTGGCTGACAGGTGAACAGGTGATTTGTGTCAATATCAACGGAGTCCAATAGTTTCGTTGTTTGGTAGTTATTATGGATTCAAAGGCGCGAAAAATCCCCTTGCAATTATATTTAAGCGTACATTAGTATTGTAATTGAAATCGGTTTTATCGATTGGAAACTAAGTATTAACACCAACCGGATATTGTGCGCGACAAATTTCCTTTTGACAGCCACCAGTGGTTAAATTTGATTGTAATTTTGTTACCTTCCTTTGCTTGTGCACTCCAGCTCAAGCGTTAGTCAATTGGCTTGTTCGTGAAGTAGTTACCACAAATAAATTAATCTTTCGTCCTTCGTCAGTATATCGTCCTTTTTCAATGACACGTGTTTATGTCCCCTGTAACGGCGCATTGCACATCCGGAATTTTCTATCGTCTTACATTCGAGCCATCGCAGTGGAACAGAGGGACAGTCAGCAGGGGCAGTCGCCATAAACTAACCAGTGGGTTAGAGTGTTGCCAGGTCGGCGACACGGTTGATAGTATGCTATAAGGAGCCGAGATTGCAAGTCACCGCACCCTCTGCGGTGCGGGGTGTTGAGGTGCGGTGAGAGCCCCCCTTCGCACGACTATAAAAGGATAATTAACATTCTTCTATGGGCAAGAAAAGTGGCGCCGGCTTGATTGTTTTACAATGAACCGAATAAAAAAAGATATATTTCTGTTGTGTATATCGCAACTAGATTTATAGATATTAATTTCTGAAAATATGTTTGAATATATAAACCTAAAAAAAATTACAAGACATATACTTACTATTGTCAACTAAAAGTATTTAGTGACGAGAAAGTTATGTTGAGATCATTTGGGCATTAAACTTAACTATAATTGATTAAACTGGAATGAAGTGCCTATGCGTTATGATCATTACGTGGCACCCGTATTCTTAAAAATAAATGTTCGGTGATTGTATAGTTAATCTCCTTCTAATTCTCCGGGTACGAGCCATGATGGTATTTATGTATGTGAGGTAAAATCCAGAGTCCGCTGTTACTACTCCACGTTGCAATGCCTGCAACGTAGGTCCGAAGGGGTCGCGATGGACATGGAATGGTCCCCACCACGATTTATCAAGGAACCGGGCAGTGAGCGCCTTCGTGGCTCACTGCCCTCGACTTGCTGCCCGCGAACAAATTTTGCTCTTCAGATTTGTGCAACGCGGCTTTATTGGTTTTACGTGTCGAGCAGTGGTACCTTGGGTCCATCGCATACCTCTTAGGAGAGCAGTGTGGTGGGATGAACGTACTTGAGCAGTAGTGTCAAATATCTGGTTTATCTGAAGACTAACCTATGCGCAGATATATTTAGTGTCAAATATCTGGTTTATTTGAAAACATACCTATGTGCAGATATATTTATGTATATGACTTATTCTCTGTTTCCAGGAATGTCGTTTTATTATCATCAATTTCAGATAGTTAAAATTTAAAAATCGAATCAATAATATCGCTGTTGCCAAGACGTTTCTTTATAAAGATATCTCAAGCTTTCATTTTAAGTTTAATTTGAAAATGTTTACGACTGTGACAGATTTTCATTGTTTTGACAAACGGAAAAATAATATTTATCCTATAAATTTACTAAAACAAATATGTTGATATGCTCAATTAATAAAATAAAATATTTGGTTGACTGGTGACAGTTTTTCAAACAAGTCATTCAAAGTTTTGAAAATAATAGTTTCCTTTTTAAGTTAGGGTTAATCTAATACATAGCAGATAACTTTGACGTGCCTGCTTAATAATACATCTCATACATATAATACGTCCTTATTTTTCGCCTGAAGAAGAAAGAAGAAAGATAAATAATAACCATTACTATAAAATTAACCAGAGATGATTCAACCCGCCTTAATTTAGAAAACAAAATTGATGCAACGCATCCACAAACACACTATGCTGGCACGTCCACATAGTCAGCCAGATCCGGCCCGGCAGTGATGTGGCGCATCAACATATTCCCGATATTAGCGTAGAGAGAATCGATTGAATATTCTTTGCGACCACATGCGTCGGTTCCGGCCTAACGACTCTGTCCCCGCTGGCCGGTAATTAGGAAATAATTGTTGCCTCCAGCCGCCCTGGCCCTCGGGCGGCCTGAAAAAATGCAATTACAGCGTCGGACCGGTGCTGAAGTTGTGGCAGTATCTGTTACGGCGGCGAGGGGGATTGATTACTTACCCGCGTCCCGCGTCTATCTTTGTTTTTTTAAAAGCCATTAGATCTATTTTATACCATTAGATCTACTATTAAATGCCGTCTCGGCTGTTTTTTTTTTTGCAGATTATAATGCATTTTCATATTGTTATTTTTTCAATTAGTTCTGATATGCTGTGAACGTACAAGTTTTGCCCGAGCACCATTTTTAACATCTGATGCAACGTATGTTATTCCACCAACTTTAACTTGCATTTTCTGTATTTTTATTTTAACACACGAAGATTATTGAAGGCAGTCACAGATAATAATATAGTTTTGTTCTGCTTTATATTTTTATGTTTCCGTGGTTTTTGCTTAAATAACTATATCTTAAACTTACAATTTCTATCGCAGTATGTTTTACTTTACTGGTAGTATTTTTTTAAACATAAAGTTTTTATGTATTATATATTGACTTGATACACTTCATTCGTTGATACAGATTTAAGTGTGTATTTCATAATTGTGGACGGAAAAATATGTTACGTAAACCCGTGAAGTTTCTTTGCGGGTTCTTCTTTACTGCGTTGATCAAATCCGCGGATCTTTGTGACGTAACTTTGTTACGTACATTTATATGGGCGACGAGTTTGCGTAGCATTTTTGTTCTCTAGTCCTTTCTTGCCTTAAAAGTATAATTTCTAATATTTTATTTCCTTGACTTCATTCTTGGATCCTTTCTATCAAAGTTTCAACGAATTTAAGTCAATTTAGCTCCGGTCAATTTAGTTTTCGATTTCATATAATATCCAGAAAATTATTTTCTGGATATTATATGAGTTCCGCATACTAAATTTCATCCCTTATTTCACCCCGTTCGAGTAAAATATTTGCCATTAAAGGTAGCCATGCCTCTTCGACGGTCCAAACTATCTCTATAACGAAATTCATTAAAAATTGGTTTAGCGGTTTACGCGTGAAAACGCAACAGACAGACAGAGTTACTTACGAATTTATAATATTAATATGGATATACAAATGTCTGCATATGAACGAAGCTCACGACCAGGAAGTAAGGAAGGAGTGGCAAGTGAAATTTAGTTCTATTGTACCAATGGCAGTTAGTTCGCGATGGACGTGGAACATCGAATGTTCATTGCACTAAATAGCATTATATGTACGTGTTCTTATGTTTCGACGGAACTAGAGAACGTAAGTTGTTAGAGAATTCGTAAGCGTAGGCAATTACGCTTTCACAAAAAATTCGCTACGCCGCCCCACACAAATGATTTTCGTTCGCCACTTCCTTTATCGCTGCTCACGACTCAAGCGGGCATAAAACCTTCATTAAATACTCTTCCAAATATAATTGCTGCAAATGAATCTAACCGTGTAGGGTAGGACGGCGTCTCCCCACAGATGTGCGCTGATGTTTACGCACTAATGCTCTAGCCATGTCGCGCTAGCCGCAGGCTCCGCCGCCGTCCTTCCCTCCAGCTCTCTCTCCCGCCCTAGCCCGCCCTACGCCGCCCTACGTCGCCCTACCCGGCGCCGCGGGTAAAGTGACGGCGGCCTCAAGGCTAGTGACCCCTGAAACTCTTCTACAGAGCCTTTTAACGCCTTCGGCCTGTGAAAGAGAGCAAGTGCGTCGCATTGTATTTTCTACACATTCGTTGCTATATAATGTGCATCTAAATCAGTGAGCATGGAACGACGGGAGTAGCAACCGAAACTCGCTTGCACGGGGCGATGTAAACACTTACATACAATGACGCCAGCGCTGACAGGAGCGTTTGCTTTCGAATTCGCTTTTAACGGGTTTCAACCACACGTAAGACCTTCACAGGATGCTATTAAGTGAAACAAACTTATGACTTCGGGATGAATTCGCACATAGTCCCGAATTCATAAGTTCATAAGCAAATTAACTACATTTTCCACTAACTTGTGGCTACGCTGCCGCCACACGAATGATTTTTGATAGTCAAAATTAATTCGTTTTTCATTGTTTTGTAAGTTCTAACGACTGTCCCGCGATAATTAAAAATATCTTGAAAAAAAAAAAGGTTTAAGTTCTTAATCAGAAAGTAACAGCTACATGCGTACCCTTCCGTTTAATTTCCGCAGACCAAACTTTAAACAGTCCATAAACTATTTAGCCTCAGTTACACTTGTCCAAACTCCCTAAGTAAATAACTTTAAGCCTCGCATGTGAAGTGTGCGGGGGCTTTCGAAAGCCGACGGGGAGGCGCGCTCGCGAGTTTAAATAAGCTTTTGCCTGATATAGTGTGTCAAAACTTACATTCACTAGAAGGACTCTGAAACCGCAGCACCTACTTGGACTTAGGGAGTCAAATGGGAACGTATTTAAGGATGATCTAAGAAGCTTTTCAGAATGTAGTGCCTACTTTAAACTTTGGTATTTATCGGCCTAGTAGGAGAGATTATTAATTATGATTTTTAACGACGAAAATCGACGTCTTTCCAGATTCTGTCAAAAAATGTAAGCGCGCTGCTCGAAACAACGCTCCATTATGTATACCAGAAATAAAACAAGTTATCCTGTAATTAATGTTATCCTTACCAGATTTAATCGAATCCGCGGATAAATCCATCAGTTTGTGACGATAATTAGGATTTCTTTCACTCTGTGCCAATTAGCTCAATCGGCATATAATAATTGACTAAAGGGTCTTTCTTGCCGTCTTGAAAATAATACCAGTACAAGATAATCTGCGCTTTAGTAATAAAGGCCCCTTAAGTGTCGGTAAGACATAATTACCATTTCATGGGCTAAAAGTGTACTAGGCCTTCCCGAAAAAAAGGAGCTGAGCATTAAATTGAAGGGGAATAAAAGAAAAACTCTTTGAAAAAGAAAATCTCAACATATTTTTTTTAAACGTACGGTTTCCCGGCGTGCGATGCCGTGTTTCGATCATCTTGGGATCTTCAAGAGCACTGATGCGTGTTCCTGATGCTCATGGAGGCGAAACATGTCGGCTAAGAACAGCATCGCACACCGGAACACCGTAAGTTTTTCAAACATAATGTGCATCGACGGTGCAAATATAAAAACATGAACTTACTCCATGCTGCTTGACACACCAATGTATCCTAGGTTGTTGCGAATTATCTTCAAAACTCGACATATTTAAGATATTGAAATTGAAATAAACTCACGTTGCCTAAAATTGTATTCTGTTAGAAATCACAGAAGTTAGTAGAAGTAAAGTCACCCTTAAATATATTTTTGTAGTCTTATTTAAAGATGGTTAAAAAAATATTATTTAAAAACCTAGACATATTTCTTCTAAATTATGTCATAGTATAGTGGCTTCGACTATACCATACTAGGTTTTTTGATCAGGACCTTTGAAATGAAAGTTATTTGTTCACTACTTCAGCTCCTATCGAACTAACAACCCTCCTTTTCGTCTTGGATATACTGAAGTATACCTAAGGCAATGGGGTTGCCAGTGGCTGGAGGCTATTTGAGCATAGCAAGTTGAACGTTGACCCTAATGCAGTTGCCGAGTAGTCCCCAGCTGCTTCCGTCGCACCCCGCAACCCTACCCGTCACCCCAGGGCCAGGCTGAACGTGAATTTGATCGGCGTTTGATTGATACCTCGAAGCTCGCCCCTACTTTCGTATTGATACAAAGTTTTTTGATGGGAGAGTTTGGGAGAGGCAATATTGAGATGATCTTTTGAACTTTTCTGTTTTTTATATATACAAAAATATATATAAAGTTGAAAAAATATATTATAAAACGATAGATATAAAGAAATCTATTACAAGAACTGGACAAAGAAGGGAACACAAAATACCATGCCTTCCATTCATTTTCGCTGCATTGAACTGGATAGAATACGCGAACATATTGAAGTTTCGACAATATTTCATTTTAATGAGTTCTACATTCATGTAGCCACACATCCGATTCAAAAGACATATTTTATTTTTATTATATCACATAATTTTTTATCAGATTCATTTAAATAAGAGAAATTGTCGAAATTACAAAGTCGAGGAAAGATAAAGTTATATTAATTGTAAGGCAAAGATAGATTATAAAAAACCGGCCAAGTGCGAGTCGGACTCGCACACGAAGTCTTCCGTACCATCGTAGAAAAAAAAACCAAAAAAATCACGTTTTTTGTATGGGAGCCCCCTTTAATTTTAATTATTTTTTAATCTTACCTATTTGTTGTTATAGCGGCAAAATAAATACACACTCTGTGAAAATTTCAGCTGTCTACCTGTAACGGTTACTGAGATACAGCCCTGTGACAGACGGACAGACGGACGAACGGACGGATGGACGGACGGACGGACGGACGGACGGACGGACGGACGGACGGACGGACGGACGGACGGACAGCGGAGGCTTAGTAAATGGGTTCCGTTTTCACCCTTTGGGTACGGAACCCTAATAAATTAGAAAAATAACTTTTATGTGAAAATAACCAAATGAATAATTACATTCCAATAATAATTTGTCCCAAAAACCATCAATTTATTTAACCACAAAAGCTTTTCATTTTAAACACAGTGCCCTGAATAACCAGGTCCCTGAATAATGAAATGCAGGCACAAAGGAGTTAGAATTTAAATATTGACTCTTCGCTTGTACTGCCGTATGTAGCGTATGTTTACAACCAAAATCATTCGAATTTCGTAACTTTTTAGGGCTCCGTAACCAAAGGGTTCCAACGGAACCCTAATTCTAAGCCTCCGCTGTCCGTCCGTCCGTCCGTCCCTCCGTCCGTCCGCCCGTCCGTCCGTCTGTCACAGGGCTGTATCTCATGAACCGTAATAGGTAGGCAGCTGAAATTTGCACAGCGTATGTATTTATTTTGCCGCTATAACAACAAATAGGTAAAATTAAAAAAAATAAAAATAAAGGGGGTGCCCATACCAAAAACGTAATTTTTTTGTGTTAAATCATGACGATGGTACGAAACTCTTCATGTGCGAGTCCGACCCGCACTTGGCCAGTTTTTCTGTCAAATAGTAACTGTGCTAATAGTAGCACCGTGGAATGTGCAAATTTTTTTATTTACCAAGCAATCACAGTTTGCTTCAAATGTCTGGTTTAATTACTCGAGTGAATAGTTTTAATTTCTTCTGAACGACATCAATATTTAAGTTACTTCATCGCACGATACTGATGTTTACAGTTCATAAAAAACAAAGAAATATTAGGGTTCATATAAAATTTCACTGTTCTAATCTTTTATAATAAACAATAATGTTTTAGATGCTAAGCTAAAACATCACTCATCATTAAAAGTTAGCATTACAGGTTTAATATTTTTCTGCCAGAAATATTTAAATAGGTGGTTCCAAATGTCTCAAATAGATTTTCCAGCCCTAATTAACTTTTATGGAAACATTTAATTTTACACCCCGTAAGAAGGAAAATTACTTAAAAATTACATCTAAATCGGTCACGACGCCGCTATTTCATTTTAGATATTCCGCCGAGCGGAGCTTCTAAACTTTCAAACTGCAGAGGATCACCCGCTGGGCTAATTTAAAAATTGCCTGAAACACGCAACTGATAGAAGCAATGAAACTCTGTCCCTGTGACAGAAAAAGTGTCGGACACATTTTCCCGTTTAGCTCCACATCTACAAAACATGCGATAAGGAACGTAAAGCAACTCGCAACCCGAGCACCCAATAGGTTGCAACGATTGAGTTAAATATCATCACTCAAACTCGCTACGGGTTGCAATTTTGTTTGCGGTTTTGACGTTCCTGCAATCGTATTCTGTGCATCGCAAGTGTGCTCGCCCTACTGGTAGACGTTGGTTATGCTAGAGATAGAGGCTAATATATATTACATTAGAAACAGAGGACTCGCATTTAAGAATGAATATATCGCTGATCTCTGTGCACAGGTAAAGAGACAAACTGTACGTTTTAGGCTAAAGATTAAGGCTCAGTTGGTGGGGATAGTCTTTGCAAACAAAATGATATTCGTCAGGAACTGTTGCATACGGCATGAATTGTTAGTTTTTGTGAATTCATTTTAAATTAGTGTTTTATCTTAGTTTTTGTTAAAAAAAAATTACAAACTCTTTTGTACATTTAGAGACTGAGAAATTTAGATAGGACGTTGAAAAAAAAAAACAGTGGAGTTTCTTTACAGTTCTTCTTCGCTGTGTTTTGTTTTGCTGAACTGGCCAATGTTGAAATATGACAAGTCTGAGTGCAGTTTACTGTCTATGGATGATGAATAAACAATACAAAACAATACAATAAGAATGGCGGGCTTTTCGCTCTCAAACAGGACTCCTCTTCTCCAAGCCGCCTTTGTATCAACCATCAACCCACTGTTCTCCTAATCTAAAGAATCGTTTGAATTTAGAATCTAACACGTACCTAACGCAAACGTTTTCTTCATTTGTTCCAAACAATAATTTTGCATCTGTGCAACGCCTGAACGAGAGTGGGTTGCCTGGTCGGCCTCGCTTATAAATTATTTATACAGCGGGCAACACGGCCACTGCGCGCGCGAGGGTTGCCAAAACTAAATTTCAGGTCGTGTAAACATGACTCAATTACTTAGAGCCCTGGCAATTTTCGAATTGCGCTCGCGGAACGTGAGGCTGTGGTAAACTGTTAGTTCAATATACGACTAGCTATCGACCAAACTAGGCGAAGGCTGGTTTAGGGGTTAATTGCTGCTAACATTGAGAATTTGCGTTAGAAGCGACCGTGTTTGTAATACGATCTGTTGTACTTTTAAGTTCCGTTTATTGAGGTATATGTAGGAAAGACAACGTTTTTTCAATAAAAAAAATGTGGTGAACGTTTTGGTTGACTGCAATTACCCAGGCGATGTTTGTTTACTTTAAAGATTTTTTTTAAATTAAATTACAAATAAAAAACAAAACAACAAGTAAAATCAGCGTTCCCAGAAAGTACCACCACTGCTTCTACCTCTGCCCTGCCGTCACCCCACCCGAGCGGTATAAATAGAATATGGTATGCTACGCATGTTTTCGACATTAGGCTTTTGAGAAAGAACCGTTTCTCAAACTCATTTCTCTGCCGCACCGTTTACATTTAATTTATTATATTCAGTGTGTGTAGAAAAAAGGCATAAAAAAATAACATGCTTTTTTTGTATGAATTGTATGAATGACATTTTTTGTTTGAACTTTTTTGCTCTCCTCGCTCTTACTCTTTTCTAAGACGCTTAAAATACACTAAAGAATATTTACGTCGGTTTGTCAAGTGTTCGATGCAAGCACATTATCGTGTTGCAGCCCTGCAACTTGTAGCAGTGTTACTTGTGCAGCTCTCTACAGCTACTTCCGAGCTAATTCCGAATGAAATTAATCACATCCGCCCAAAGAAAACTCTAAGAAACAACGCGCCCAGCGTTCTGCAGAAGATTTTTGGAGATTCTGTCGATGTAGCTCTGGGGCATGCGATGTTATTTTATATCACTTAGGGCATTTTTCACCTATTGCTGATTAGCTTAATCGTCACATAGTAAGGGCCATTCTTAACAGCTTGCCATCAATACCAGTGCAAGATAATCAGCACTTTAATAATAAAAGCTCTTTAAGTGTCGATTAAAATAAATCAGCACTTGGTGAAATGAAGCACAGCGGCTTAGTTTTCACATTTTTTAGCTCGTTACTTTGAGGTTACAGAACGACTTTTGCTACAACATTGTCATTACATTTTGAAACAAATCTGAAAACTTTGCCTGTACATGCGTCTGAAGCAGAGTACGATCTTGCGACCTTTGGATAACATTATCGCTGAGCTATCCAGACCATTACGCCAGCCTACGAATTTATAAAGGGCATGCCTGCATCATCAACTTAATAACTGTAGTCACCAAAGACGGTTTTTGTATCACAAACTAAAATAAATCCGGGTTTATTTAATGTTTTTTTTATATGTTCTTAGATATATCCGTCGCTGTACATAATGTTTTGAAAACTTACGGTTTTTCGGTGTGCAATGCCGTGCTTGGCCGACATGTTCCGCTTCCAATCCATGGAAGCATCGTCAGGGCTACTTCGTTGCCCCGGAGTTACGTCTGACAGCCCGGCTCGTTTGGGTCGGTTACCGTTACCGGTTACTTGAGTTACCGTTTGACGAGAATATTTTTTTGATATTTTAACATTACCGTTATTTTATTCATTTAAGGTTTTGTAACGATATATACATTGAAGCATTGCAATCAGATTTTGAAAATATTCAGAAATAGTTTTCGTCTGGACATTTTATAAAGTAGTACCCTGCTTCAGACGAATTCCAAAATACATTTTTAAATTGATTCACTATTTACTTAACAAAACAAAAAAAAAATACACCCAAAATCTGAAACATAAAATGGCATGAGCTCAACAAGTAATCGCTTGATATAAACTTATGTTTGCCTCTCGTGGGATGAAGATTAGGGTCAGTTATTTATGAAGGAAAGTTTGGTGCCTCCTTAGTTCAGTGGCTCTCGTGCTTACCCTTAACTCACAAACACCCGGTTCTGAATTATAGTGATGGAAACACATTTTTCTTGCCTTAGGCTAGGTGACATGAAGTAATGAACGAACATATTGTTTATCTACGAACAGAAATAATACAAAAAATATATAGATAAAAACAGCCAAGACAAGTTAAATTATTTTGTGTAAAATACTTTTTAAATAAACATAGCCTTTACGTGAAAAAATATATAAACCACGGATTTACAAAAGCCGTTTCTCAGATCTGTGTAAACACATAACATCGCGCCGGCTTTCCGGAGGGGTAGTATAGTATAACCAATATCACACAATCTGTAATCACTGATAATAACAATTATCAACATAAGAATAGAAGATATTAGAATACAAAAAATACTGAAATCACGCAACGCAGGTAAAGCGTTAACTCAATTTATAAAACATTAAATAAAATTAAAATCTTTAACACTATGTGACTAGGTGGCATTGATTACGCGAGCAGATACTGTAGGAGAAATTTAATTTATAGGGATAGAGCAGGTGTCGGAATTAGTAGACGCACTGCTTGAAAATGCGTTGATTATTGTTTGAATTACAGCCTTGCAGTATATTCATAAAGTAGTTCTATTGACAGCTTTTTTATTAATGTGCCATTACTTTACGGTCAATTCTAGATACCTACATATCAAATTCATACTCACATAAATTTCTAATTTAAATCGACTATGAATTTCGACGTAAACAAAATAGGAAAAATAAACAAATAATCTAAAATAACCCAATCGCAATGGTTTCCCTCTCTCGAGGGATGACTATGTTTTATGATAAAGAATAATGCCGATACCTAATGACATACGTGCTTGTGCACAGGTATATTTGTATTGATCGTGTGTTGCCACGGAGCACATAATCAAACGTTAATGAAACAATGGCGCCGCAGCGTTGTAGTGGACGCGACGTCATTTCCGGTGACGGCAGCTGGGCGGGCGGCGAGTGACGCCGGCGGGGACGCTTGGGCGGCGGTCGGGCGGCAGTAGCGGTCGGGCGGCGGTCGGACGGCGGTAGCGGCCGGTCTGCGGTCACGGTTGCCTGCGTGTGCTGGCCAGACATCGGCGTGAACGGCTGAACACACAACAAACACCATATTAGGCATAGATACACATTATAGGATATTGGAACGTGAAATAAGTAACATGTGCCCGAGTATTGATTATTTAATCAATTGTCTTTTTCTTTACAAGCAGTGAAATGTCAGTCAAATAATATAGTAAAATGATGCAATGAAACCCATGCGTATGCAAAATGACGAATATCAGTTTATTTGTAAAGGCCATGCCCGCCATCTACTTGTTGCCAATTGGACCAAGCTAGGCCCCACAAACATCACCCGTTTACGAGCACAACGCATTTCACAAGCGGAAGGGTTAGTAGTCAAAATAAAATACAATATCAACAATACCAAGCAAATAAAATGCCACAGATTTATACCAAAAGGTTATCGTTACATTTAATTAAAAAAAAATTGAACAAACACGTAGATTTATGCAATATGTTTTAGAATAAAAAAAATAAAAAAATCCAGTAAAAAAATTAAGAGCATGTAAACAGTTATCACCCGTAGTATGGGAAATTGATAGGGTAACGACTGTGTGAAGCGCGGGAAAGAGAGGTATGGAAAGGTTTAGGAGAGGCCTACGCCGCAGAGGCGACTACTACTACTAAAATAAATTAACTTACATATACATTCATTTATAATCATACATGTAACCATTAACACCTATAATACCATAAAATAGTTTAATCTTATATGTCAAGATCAAATTGTAGCAGAAATAAAGGCTATTTTTATTTTTATTTTATTTTAACGACTGTCTTAATACTATTCGAATGTAAAACATTTCACGAGCGCGCCTAGCAGTTAATGCGGTCACATATGCCCATGTCGCATCGCGTACCTTGATGTGATGACACTAACCTGTGCACACACTATTTTCAGCTTATGTGCAAGTCGTTTTGAAATTAGGGTGATATACGACCCTAAAACAACCGTATCCGATAATTTGTCATTTTGCATGACTTATTTTGTTAATAAGCACTTATGTGCAACCATGGCTGTCGGAAAAACTCGACATGGTACCATTTTATGATTTATGATTTTTCATTCCTCAGATAGTACTTATCGGACTGACAGATAGTCATTGCCGGAGAATTATATCTTCTATCAAAATTATCTGACTATAATTTTACTAATAAACATATAGACTTACTATATCGGGTGGATAAGCAGAAGGGTAAAGAAACCAGTCGAATAGCTATCTGACTGTTTATCAGACCATTGAAAAATCAGCCCTTGGTCTAATAATAGTTGGTCTTTTAACTGATATGAAAATATTTGACAACATAACAACGTAAGCTGTGAAGGTATTTTATTGTAATTTCTTACATTGACTTACCCATTGACTTACCGATTCTTTTGCGTCGTGCTTGGAAAATGTTTTGTTTTGGCTGTATTATACTGTGAATGTGAATCGTGGACGAATTTCCCTAGAATTTCCATATTTTAATAAATTGTAATAAATAAATAGCCTAAACATTTATAAAACTAAGGGCCTTTTTCACCTACTGCTGATTAGCTTAATCGCCACATATTAAGGGCCTTTCTTAGCAGCTTGCAATCAATACCAGTACAAGATAATAAGCACGATAGTAATAAAGGCCCTTTTAGTGTCGATTAAAGTAAATCAGCACTTGGTGAAAACGAAGCTAAAAATGCACAACTATAGCTTGTCGGATTCGAACTTGTTCTAAGGTAGTAAATCCCCTTAACTTGCTTAATATCTGCTTTCTAGGCGCGGACATTCAGTGTGGTATGAACACGTACGTAAGAGCATACTTTCCTGTTCTTCCCTAGAATTTTCGTAACATATGTGTATGTTATTCCTATTCTAATCAGAGCTTGTTACGTGTAATGTTACCGATTGGGATAGCGCCTATAATTATTGTTACATTCGTCTGGTATTCATATTCTAATCAGAGATTAAGATATAGTGTAATTTTTTTATGCGACCTGACATGGATGGCTAATACCACATAACGACCGTTATGATATTAGCCCAATACACCACATTCCTGAAGGAATTTGGTGCCATTCCGGGACCTTCCCTTTATGAGCACGGCTACATTGAACTGGATGGAAAAACACGGGCAATTTTTCATTGCCGCTTCTACCACCTTTTCATCCAATACGATGGTACCAACCGGGGCGGGCTTAAACCCTACCCCCTAGTAGGGGAAGGGGACCTACAGTTTTACATGGATCCCGAACGATGGAGCAGCTCGCATTCGTGACGAAATGCGCTTATCGAACTCGGAAAGAGAAAGACAGTGGTGCATGTCGGAATTGAACCCAGGCCTCTGGTACGCTAGGCCAGTTCCCGCGCCACTAGGCTACGAGCCTGTATATGAGATGTAGATTGGGTTAGATATAGGGTAGCATACCCTGTCCAACTATTTCCTTGATAAATACAATCAAGCTTATTAATGTGTAAGTATATTTTATCTCCTTATATCATTTCTTTAAAGCCCCTCGGCTTCCGTCTGGCAGACACTCCCATCCCGGAGAGTCCTTTAAACCTGCCCGCTTTTTCCATTTCAAATATTAAGACAAAAAAGATTCTCCAAGCAATGGGAACCTACAGATGTGTTTGAATAATTACTCCGCTGGATTACGCCCGGGGCACGTCGTGCGGCTGTGAAAAAATCCTGAAAATGTGTATTTCATTCGCATAGTGAATTATTATGGTATTACTTACTATTTTACATTGTTCTATTCAAATAATTGTTTCCAATGACATATTTTATTTCCCTGGGTATGGATGACCAAAACCTCACCTAACCTAACCTAACCCACCGCATTCCCGAATGAGCTTGTACCCTGCTAGGACCTTTCCTTTATATATGCACTCACGGAAAATGTTTCATTTCCCTTTCGACCATCTTTCATCAAATGCGATGTTACTAACCCGGGCGGCCGGGTTAGTATCATTGTAATCTTACCTACTACAGTTTTACATGAACCATTGAGGGATCCGCACGAAAATACACATTTTGATCTAGCTTAGAAGAATCAAGAAATGCAGATCCTGGCTTTCGAACCCGCGCTCTTCGACATAAAAGACTACAGGCGGTAACACAATGGGCCACAGTGTTTATCCGCCCTTTGAATGTGCTGGTATTGTTTGCTGATTATTAATTGCGTATTTCAACAAGATAGCAAGCAAATTACATTCGGAAATATCCCCTCATCAATCATTTAACAAATAAGCACACGGTTTAAGTTTTGACTGCCTAGCCCGATGATAGAGCTATGGATCTGTTTGTCATTAGAGAGCGTGCATAAAACACGTGGTTTAATCAAGAGGGGTACGGGGATAGGTAGAAAGCTACGCTGGACTACCTGTGGGCAGGCCGAGCCAGATTTAGAGATAAGTAATGTTTATTATTTAATTGGGCACAGAATGCACAGACACGCGACAGTGTAATTTCTTATCATTTCCCAAATCCTCTCAGTTTTATCTTATCTCAAAACTAATTGTGAGCGACTGAGCTTTCAAAAACATACAATTTGAATTATAACATTTTATAATATTCAAATATAGTACATTTATTATTATAAAATGAATCGTAAGTTACATAGGTTATGTTATTTTATTACTAGTAATTATACAAATAGTTTAAATACAGAGAAAACAGCAACCATTTCTTAGCTCCATCTGAGGGGGGTTGCAAATACCACTACATGAAGAGAGGTTAAAACAGTTCAAAATTTAACTACGTGGTTTACGCACACTCCCTTCCAAATTGAAATTTCCGCTGAACAACAGACACGTTTGCAACTGACAGTCATTTGTTACGAGAACGTCTCGCATATGAGGTGATTCATCATTTCCACCCGAAAAATTATGTCATCATCATACAGTGTGCATACTCATACAGCCACAGAACTGAAAATCCCCTAACGGCGGCACCCTCCTAGGTCGAACGCAACCTTTCAGAAATTCACGCGCATTCCATGTGGACTCAGATGTTTGCGCTGAATGTTTGTTATAATTGCAAAACAAAACTGTATACATTTGATTAAGTAAAATATATGTTTTCAAAGTAAGCAAGTCCGCCACTTTTTTTAACGATTATATGAATGTGGAAACGACCGAGAAGTAAGTATTATAATTAAGAGCGCCCTTCCCGATGGGACTAACTTATCTGCGGGCACGGTACAAAGTCGAGCTATTGCGCTCTAGCACCGTCTGTGGGGGAAAGAAGACTGGCTTCGTGATAAGGCGGACGCAACATATCCACAAAGCAAAAATAAATCACAATTGCTGTATTAAAAAAGCAATCAAAATGTGGATATTTAACGATTTGGAATCTTAATGGAAAATAATGGTTTACTAAGATTTCTTAGATGTTTCTGTTTTATCGTTGAGCGAAAAAGAATTCGAGCCAAACACAAATTTATAAATTATATTAAAAAGCTATTCTCATAGTTGACCGACTAGCAAAATATCGTCTTCACGTATTTCGTTACTTCAAGTTATGCGTATTACATTCTTTGCTTGCACTGAGCAGGCTTGAAAACTTTTGAACCTGCGATGATATTAACAAACGAAATTTAAAAAAATTAACGCTTCTTCTATCTTAATAATTTAGTGGTGATATTTGCGTGTAAATAAAATGTAACTTTTGCCAGTAGAAAATATCAACGCTTTCTCAGAAAGTCCTCCCTTATATTTCCCTTATTGTCGACGTCTGCCGACAACAAGCGCCTTTGTCTTTGAACAAGCCACGAGGCAACATGTGGCACGTCTACTGAAGGAAGAAGTACTCGGCATTTTACCTGTGAGTAAATATAATTACAGTTACCTGCATCTAAGGCAGCGCTGTGGCTCCTAAGGCGGACAATTTGATCAGTATGGAGTTTCCAACAGCGTAACAAACGCCCGTTTTGCCCGACGTTGCCAGTATTGGTAATTATCTATTGAGATGTTATAAGCCCATTACACGGATTACCAAGACTAATTACGTGCAAGAAATAAGTTACACCCTTTAATTCAGAACATCACAATTTACCTGGATTATGATAATTAATCATATTAGCCCCACACATATAATTCATGAAGGACCTAGGTGCCGTATCAGGATATTTGCTAAGTATGAGCAGTGCAGAGCTGGATGGAAACCACGGATTTTTTATTATGGCCATGACCATACACCTAGAGCATGGAAGGGTCGCCTACTTGCATCGTAGAGGGACCCGCATTCAAATAAATTGCGTTGAAAAAAGGCTTTACGGCTAGGTTATAGGGGTCACATATATACTCATTATGGTGTTTGATTGTTTTAGCAATAACCGTACCTATCTATTCAAAGCCTTAATAAAAAAATATTACGTCTGGGAAACTTTACTAAATACTTGGTTTCATTATTTGTCATTCAATACATAATTTGTCATTCAAAATCGTATTTTTTAAACGAATTAAGTTCGTGCGCGTCTTTAATAAAACTGTGTAGAATTAATAACGCTTCAATTTCAACTTGTTTAATAATCAAGAGCTTTGGGTTAAGACTGAACTATGCAATTATGCAGATCAAGTTCTGCAGTCCTGTTAGTGTAATCCTGGAAATGACGAAGACCGGAGCCCGGTATTTATGTGATCCCGACGGGACGCCCTGGCGTCTCGACGCGCGACGGTGGCGGCGGCGGCGGTGGCGGCGCAAACTAACCCTGGACGTCATGCGGCTTCCAGAAGGCTCTCGAGGATACCAACTTCTGCTGCTTGCATCCTAGACTTTCCGTTAATAATGCTTGCTTATTCATTTACTAGCGGCCCGCTCCGGCTTCGCACGGGTATGGAATATATCTGAATGGCTCCCGCCGCCCCGTCCGGCCGGTACCGCCGCAAACGCTACGTCCCGCAATTTTTAAATCTGTAATATCTTCGAAAATATTTATTTAAATCATATGCTGTAATGGGCCATATAGATCTATATTAAATCAACAATGTATTAAGATATTTAATTGGATAAGGATTAATGCTGTATTGGTTAAAATCGCTTCGAAAATTAGCCATAATTTGTCGTAAAAAGTAAATGACAATAAAATGTTATTGTGGGATATCCATAAGAGATAGAAATATACCATCGCGGAGTTTACTGTAGACCTTTTCAATGTGTACAATACTTAGTACATTATTTTGATAAATCTCGTAGGGTTCAGCCTGCGTTTGCAATGTAAGCGAAAAAAAAATATTTTTTTACGACATCACATTGGAAACCTCAAAAATAACAGTACTTCTCCACTATTTAAAGCATGTTATTATACATATAAGCCTTCCTCTTCAATCACTCTATCTATTAAAAAAACCGCATCAAAATCCGTTGCTTAGTTTTAAAGATTTAAGCATACATGGATATAGGGACAGAGAAAGCGACTTTGTTTTATACTATGTAGTGATTTGACAAATCTCGTAGGGTTCAGCCTGCGTTTGCAATGTAAGCGGAAAAATGATTTTTTAAGCTATTGAATAGCTTCTATCGAGGGCCTTGAGCGCGGGGACCGAATCCAGAAATTCCGTAACGAAAAAAAACCTCACGCTCCCCACTCCGACGGGCGATGCCGGTAGTGCTATATACTTCACACCAGGGGGAGCGGGGCCGGGGGCGGCGGCGGGAGCGGCGGAGGGGGCGGGGCGGCATAACTTGATACAAAATGCTATGCAATAGCTTTACCGCGGCAGTCCCCGAGTGCCACACGTCTTTTTTTATGACATCACATTGGAAACCTCAAAAATAACAGTATTTCTCCACTATTTAATGGATGTTATTATACATATAAACCTTCCTCTTTAATTACTCTATCTATTAAAAAAAACCGCATCAAAATCCGTTGCGTAGTTTAAAAGATTTAAGCGAACATGGGGATATAGGGACAGAGAAAGCGACTTTGTTTTATACTATGTAGTGATTCGTCAATTTCCTCCATTAGGTCAAACACTCTTTTGTGTCTTTTTGGATTCGTAATTTTTTTGGGCGTTTCGATTATCACAGACGAAGAAGAACTGGCAAGAAATTGCGCAGGAAGTCAAACACTTAATAATTGCAAAAAAAAATTACATTATTCCTTCAAATGAAATCAGCATAGTTGTTTGAGTGCAACCTTAACAATTAACTATTAATAAGATTGCTGTATGAGGTTCTGTCCAATACATGGAACCAAATAGTGCTTAACTGAAATTATTCAATTAATTAAACACTGACGTGTTAAATAATAAATTATTGAGTAATTTCCCTTTCATACTGTCGATAAAAACGTCGTGTTATTATCATACGTCAACGTTGATTTTACGTTGATGTCCTTTCGTACACTTGGCCCTAAGAGTTACATTCTGAACGTTTTGTTTTTTTCTTAGATTGTTGTTCCAGTTATTTGAAGCTTTGCACAACGCAAATCATTTATGCAGGTATGATGAGAATCTCTCAAACTTGAACTCGTTTAGGACAGGTTAAATAAATTATAACCAATACAACGCGATTGAACGAAACATTTTAGACGATTAACTTGTCCTTTGAAATAATGTGTTAGTACTTACTTAGTACACTCCATTAGTAGACATCATAAAATGCGTTTTCCACTAATGTTAAACATGGGAAAGTTTGGAGGATTGCGTGTCTGTTAATCACTCAATTTGTGGCTGAATTTTTCTGAAATTTCGTAAGATTTTCAGAAAATCACTGTTTATTTGGATGTAGCAGGATATGTCTGACTTTACACTATTTTTTACACGTTGTGGCAGATTTCCGCTGCATAGTCTAACGCAGGGCGGGCGGGTGTACGGCCGCTAGGCGAGAGCTGGGCGGGCGGGCGGCGGCGGCGCCCTGGTGGGCGGATCCTGGTAATTGACGGCATAAATCAAGGAGGCACCGACCGCGGGAATATGGCAATATCGCGCGGGACGGCCGCCTGTGTGATGTGAACATTTTTCATGAGCATGAAGTGAGGACACACTCTTGGCGTTAACAGAGCAAACAGAGGTTTTCGAAGTAAGGTTTCCGGATGATTGATTTGAATTTAAAAAAAACGAAATCATGTACTTCAAATAGTAACTAAGTACATTTTTTTTAAATATTAAAGTCTATGCATTCGAGTTTAATCGAATGGTTAAAATAATTCAGGGGACAATAGTCGACGCCGTAAGGTTCTAGTTGGTTAACCGACCGACCGTTGAGACTGGCTGGCTGGCTTGGTAAAAATACTAACATCCTATAATTTATCTCTATGTTTTTAACATCAAGTCGATTTTTCGTATCAATGTAATAGTGCAAAAGTGCATTTGGGTTAATCAAACCCTATCAACAATAACAATTATTTAATAGAATAACATAGTTTACCCAATATAACATAGCTAATTTTTTTTACATTCATTATCTGCAGAAAATATTACGATCAAAAGTGTTATTTTGAAAATGGTATTATTCGATTTTGGACTTTTAGGACGCAGGCTCAACGCGACAAAATAGTAATAATCTATATCTCCTCTAATTATAAAACAATAGACACGCCACCCGCCTGCAATCTTGGAATTTCACAAAAATCTTTTTCGAGGGCCTTATGAGGATGATAAAAACTATTTTTCGGAAGTGTTTGTTTATCTGTCTGTCTGTCTGTCTTCAACAATGTTTGGCCGCTTTTCACGATGAAACGGAACGGATGAACGGAATCGAAATGGAGTATAATTAGATGCGGTTTTCAGTAATAGAATCAACTTTGAATTAAGCAAATCTCGGAGAAGTTTTTGCCAAATATCATCACGATATGTTGAAAAATGAGGGAGTAGTAAGCGAAAACGTAAATGACCTTTTTTGATCACCGAATTGACGCGTTGTGGGGAGGCGTCTCGGCGGCCGACCCTAATTCTCACAATATCACCCTAGCGTGAGCGGCGAGCAGCCTGTATAATAAAGGACTTTAACGCGAACAGAGCCGCGGACACATGTAATCTTGAATTAAATACGATATAATATATTGATGCTCCTTCTTGCATGTATCGTCCAGGGATATCGCGGCTCCTACAAATCGTAAATATTAAAGAACGGCTTAATACAAGTTCCCTGCTCTCGGCGTGTGAGTTATGTTTCAATAACACTTCTCTCTGTAGCACCTCCGCCGCGGCTTGATGGTAGCACCGCACGCACCTGCCGAGTGCTTATTTATTGGGGTAAAGTTTTTTTTCCTAGGGGTGTTCGGCTAGCTATATTATGGAAAGTGTCGGTGTGTTTACCAAAATAAATGACAAGCGTTGGGACATTTTTTCTAAAAACAGTATAGCAGGGTTTTAGCAGGCGATTTAGAAAGTATTTTTTATTGCGATAGAAATTATTGTTAAAGCTGTCAGTCTTTGCCTTTACAAGTCCATCTACAAACTACAGTACTTCTACAAACAATATTAAGATGGCAGTTATATGCTGAAGCAATTTACTTTGCTACTTACTGCAGTACAATTATGATTATCAGATTTATTGACATTACTATAATTTGCATTAAATAATCATAAATTTGTCCCTGAATATATTGATATATTTAGTTAGGTGTCAATCATTCACCAAGTTTAACGATGGTCTATACCGGAAAATGAATGGTTTGTGTATATTTGCTCTAACCCTTAAAAAATAGATGTGTGAGTGTACTTTGTCTTTCTTTTATGCAACCTGACATGGATGGCTCATACCACACAACTACCGTTATGACATTAGCCCAATACACCGCATTTCCGAAGGACCTCCCCACTATGAGCACGGAGCACCTACAGTTTTACATGGATACCGAACCATGGAGCAGCTCACATTCGTGACGAAATGCACTTATCCAACTCAGAAAGAGAAAGAAAGTGGCGCTTGAACGGGCTAGGATTTAAACCCAGACCTCTGGCATGCTAGGCAAGTCCCCGCGCCACGAGGCTACGAGCCGCTCAGCCTACCGCTAACAATTTAATGATAATAAATACGTTACAATAATCATAAATAATGATACGTATGAAAGAACATAAATATAACGAATATATTAAGTATTTAGAATCGACGGTGAAGCAAGGAAACGTTAATTAAAGAAAGAAAGCTTACGAAAGTCGGACACAGATTTTTTATTTCTGATACAAATTCGATAAACATAAAAGCTGATTACAAAGTTAATGTTCACCCCATAATGAAATGTATGCGTTTTATAAATATTTATACGTAAGGAAACTATTATTCCCTGGCAAACTTTATTGTAATACGTATTTTTACAACTTCCTTAAAAATATGAAATTAACGTTTAACAGAGTCGTTACCCTATCAATTCCCCATATATAACTGTTTCCGTGCTCTTAATGTTTTACTAGGTTTTTTAATACTAAAATATATTATAGAAATCTATGTCTGAATGTTTTAATTTAGTTAGTTAGATTGGAAAATATTGGCCAATAAACATTTAGAACGTTAGGGCCTGAAGGATGATTTCGCTATTTGTATAATGCCGTGCAAAATTGTGTCTTGGCTAATGGACAAAGAGTGCATTTCTTATTTTTTTTAAATTTCATATTTCCTGTGGCTTCACGACAGCCTCGTCTCCCCGCCCGCATTTCTCACATTTGCTGATATTTACACCTCTCTAAACCTTACTTATTTTCTTGTGTATGCCTCCTACCCGCAGATATAAAATAATGTAACTCCTCATGTCCCCAAGGGTTGACTGGAAATCACTCTAAGTAATAAGTCCGCCTTTGTGCATCCTTGTTGTTTTTTCTATATTGAAAAATATTGTTTATTCATTCGTTTTTTTTGTTTCAGGTAAACCATAATCGCTTCAATACGCACTGAGCGGTAAGTTTGATGTAACTTGAATGAGTGTAAATAATGGCTTTATAAAATTGTTTCTGTGTATCCGCGCATGCCAGCATTTCATTTCCATTGGTGTTTTTTAAAATAAAGTCACTCTTTGGTGCAGCAAGCAATGCAGTCGTCGCGTACCGCTCATTTGCATGGCTTTGTCGCAACTAAGCCCTCCATTGTCAGAGAACTGCAGTTAACCTCGCCTCACGAATGTGAACCAACATTTTACCTAATTCCCTTTCTGAACCAATGTTGGTGGAAATTAATAAGAATTTTCGAATTCTTAATGGTATTTACCTTTTGCCTAAACATGAGAACACCTAGGAATGTGATATGTATGTATGTATCGGCCGTGAAGCAAGGACACATTAATTGAAGAAAGAGCCCAGTAAAAACACAAAGAACACCTAATCGCTGCCTAAACTGATCGATATGAATCGATTTGGGCAATTTAAATTGGCTTAAAAGCTGTAACACTCGCTCAGATTTGGGAAAAAACCGGCCAAGTGCGAGTCGGACTCGCACATTATGGGCTCCGTATCCCATCGTACAAGATTTAACACATCTTTATTTCTTGCCACATGTAAATTTCCCCATTCAATATTTTTTTAATTATTATGACTTTATATTGGATACACAATCACTGCGATTTTGAACCTAATAGTTCGTAGACGGCAGCAATCCTTTCAAAATATATATCAGGTTCGTAGAAGCGAAAATTTCACCAAAAAATACTTTTACCAAAAAATTCGTAGAAGCTTCGCTTCTCTCGGATGACCACTGGTTTTTTATTTATAATCAGTTTGCGTACATTCGCGAGGACAGTCGACTTCATACAACCCTAGGGACTCGCAACATGAATTGGAAAATACGTTCTACTGGTTGCTGCACATTCAAGAGCTTTCATTGATGTGTGGGCAATCAATGTAACATGAAATAAACTAATATCGATCCACAAGTCGGGTACAGCTCGTGGTCTAGGGGCTAGAGGACTTGCCTTTCATGCGAGAGGTCTATAGGTTCAAATATGCGATCCTGTCGTGCACCAATTTCTTTCTCTTTTTCTGAGTTGGATAAGTGCATTTACGAAAGCGAGCTTTTCCATGGTTCGAAACCCATGTAAAATTGTAGGTACCCTTCCTCTCCTAGGTTGTAGGGCTAATCTCGCCCGGGTTGGTACCACCGGATTGAATGAAACTATGGTTATGGAAAACGGCTATGAACAATGTGCTCTTAAAAGGAATATCATGGCATGGCACTTAATTTCTTCGGGAATGTGGTGTATTAGATAGCGATAGTTGTGCTATATTAGCCCATCCATGTCAGGTACAATAAAAAAAAACAGTCAGAACTAAACCAACGAAATTTAAGAGGATTCTATTAGTAACAGCTTAGGGCACATATTTTAGGCTCAATACAAAATGTTATTTCAGCTTCAAAATACACTCAAAATTTGATCGACTTTGGTAAATTGAAATATTTTTAAGTCAGATTACCGACTAAACATATCCTTTGATTGTTCGAAAATACTGAATAAAAAAAATCTGGCACCGGAATCATCTTGTTTTAACAACAAAACAATTATAAATAATTACCTTTGGCTCTAAAATGAGCAATTTTCGATTTTTTTTAAACAGAAAAATAACTGAAATTTACTAATGTCAGTTATTAAACATGGAGTAAATCTGAAAGTCCAATTGTTCTTAAACGACATTTGTATAGGGAACATTACTTCCGGGCTCAACTGAAAAAGTTTTCCAAAACACAATTCACTCGTCATTTCACCTGAGGATATGAACATGAATAAATTTCCCGCAGTTGTTTTTTCCTTACAAAAACAAAACAAGTTCTGTTCAACTTTCTGAACACTATTCCTCTGGCACAAGTCCATCTGAAGTAGTTACGAACTGCTGTAAATATCTCGTCATGAGAGGAAAACTTATTCCTGTCGATCCTTTGTGTTGCCAGATTTTTTAAAGTAATTTACACAGTTTTATCGATAGGTATTCGAAGTATGTATTAATAGAATCCTTTATTTGGAAAAAATACCTTACCTATACCCCCTCCTATCTGGGCTTAAACCGCTTAGCCTAGAAGAAATGCATTTAAGGTGGCCCAACCCGGCGGCCTCAACTCATTCGCGGGCACGGTACAAAACCGTGCTGTTGCGCTCTGGGACCTTCTCTGTTTCTAAGAATAAGACAGGCTCCGTGATGAGGAAGATGCAACCTGTCCACAAAAAAGACAATGTGCATAGTGTATGATTTGGTAAGATTTACGAAAATTTTAATTTAAAACGACTTATAGCTAAAAGTAAACCACGACCGCTGTAGTCAAAAATCTAACAAAAACCAAATAGATTATAAATTTTGATTAAATAAGCTATGTCTGAAGACTAATCTTTTTAAGATGTTCTTACTTTATCATTGCGTAATCCACCTCCAAAGTTATTGTATAAAACGCGCGAAAAATTCGAACTTTCGGACCTTATAACTTAGAAACCTAACAAAATTTTACAATGCCAACGGTCATCAGGCATCTAGTTCGATCAAATAAAGCTATTGGGATCTCTGACAAGAAATATGGGCGTGATCTTCTTTCCCCGTTTGTATGGGGAGTTGAGCGGGATGGCCCAGCTTAAAGAGTCAAAAGAATAATTGCAGAAATTCCTCAATTTCTCGCAGTTTGTTTGATCCTATGGGATGCTATGGCAATGCTATTTCATTCAAAATGACAAAACATACATTTAAGAACTTGCCGATATTCGGTAGAGGGTAAAAGATACTATTTTTTTTTTATGTGACTGGACATGGATGGCTTATACCACACCCTCTGTCATGGTATTTGCCCAACACACCACATGGGAACTAGGTGCCATGCCAGGACCTTCCTTTTATTGCACGGCTACATTGAACTGGATGGAAAACACGGACAATTTTCATTGCCGCTTCGACCATCGTTCATCCAATGCGATGGTACCAACCCGGGCGGGATAAACCCTACCACCTAGTAAGTAAGGAGGGGGACCTACAGTTTAACATGGAATCCGAACCACGGCCAGCCTCTCTCAACGGTCGAATGGTCACCCATCCAAGACCAGACCGGACCCAGCGTTGCTTAACTTCGGAGAGCGATTGCCGAAGTGTCGCGCCACTGGGCCATTGAGGCTGACAAAAGTAAACTAAAGTGTAATTAACAAAAAATCTAATATTTCACAGTTTTCTTGCGCTCCCGATGATGGTTCGCCTTTTTTTCGTATAAATGCCCTGTGTTTAGTAACGCCTAGAAAATAATTTCAGGATTTTTATATTTCATCATTAAAAAAGAACAAGTCCTAACCTATAACACTTATCATTGAACCGCTCAAACCGCCTATTCCACGATCATGTATTTTAAACATCAGCTTGATATTAAGTCGAAGGCGTTCAGGAAGAATGGATTAAAAAAATCAACACATACGGGGTTAATATATCCCAAAATGCTGTTATTATTATTGTTTAATTATTAAAAAACGAAAATAAACAATAGTATGAATACTTTTGTTTAATTTCGGTTGAACCTCATACCAAAATGCATATCGTGCAGCTCGTGGTGTAGGGGCTAGCGGACTTGCCTTTCATGCGAGAGGTTGTTGGTTCAAATCCTCCCCCCGGTCATGCACCGCTTTAGTTCTCTTTCTGAGTGGGATAAGTTCATTTCGTTACGAATGCGTACTGTTCCATAGTTCGGAACCCAAGTAAAAGTGTAACTCCCGTTCCCCTAGTAGGTGGTAGGGTTAAGCCCACCCGGGTTGGTACAATCGCATTGGATGAAACAACGGTTGAAGCGGCAATGACAAATTGTCCGTGTTTTCGTCCATTCAGTGTAGCCGTGCTCGTATGGGAAGATACTGGCATGGTACCTAATTGCTTCGGGAATGTTTTGTATTGGGATAATATCATAATTGAAAATTTCCGCTGCAAGAAAATGATTGCATGTTTTCGTATATTAATAATGCATAATGGAGCCAATTGTAAACAATATAGTACGTTCGCTTCTCAGCTCACTCTCGCAGTGCGCAGCTGATGTCATGATGAAGAGTAGATACCATATCCGGAGTTCCGTGTTTTGTCAGAGCAAGACTAAGACGCCATGGGTGCGCGATGGAGTCAGCAGTAAAAATATTCTCAACTAGCGGAGCCTTGTACCTCAGTACCAGGCTCCGCTCGGGTCCATGTCGTTTCCTAGTATCTAATTCACGGGGACGGTACAAAACCGTGCTATTGCGCTCTGGGACCTTCTCTGTTTCAAAGAAAAAGACATGCTCCATGATGAGGAGGATGCAACATGTCCACAAAGCAGACGATACGCTACGCATAGTGTTTGATTCGGTAAGATTTACGATTTTTTTAATAACTGAACATTTATTTAATTTAAGTTTGATTTACTTTTAGCTATAAGTTTAGCTAAAAGTAAATCACGATCGCTGTAGTCAAAAATCGAACAAAACCCAAATAAATCTACATAAAATAAGCTAGGTCTGATGACTAATCTTCTTGAGATGTTTTTATTATATCGTTGAGCAATCCACCTCCAAAGTTAGTGTATAACCCGCGCGAAAAATTCGAACTTTCGGACCTTATAACTTAGAAATCAAACACAATTTAACAATGCCAATGGACATCAGACATCTAGTTCGATGAAATAAAGCTGCTTCGAGTATATTTCTGGATCTGTGACAACTGATATGTGCATGATCTTCTTTCCACGTTTGTATATAGGGAGTTGAGCTCGAAGGCCCACCTTAAGAACGGCCCGTAAGCTATGCTCCCCATGCAAACGTAGTTTACTAATCATTTGGAAACAGCTATTCCAATTAAATGTATATTTAATATCTAATATCAGGTAACAAATATCTGTGTCTGCATGCTTTTGTTTTTTTTAAAAATCCAAACCGAATGAAATGATTGCAAAAAGAAAATCTTCATACGAATTTTGTTTTCTCTGTGGTTTGACCCAAAATACATTTACCGAAAAAACAAAGGCATGCAGACACAGATATTTGTAGCCTAATATTAGATACCAAATATCAAGTAAGTTGGAATAGTGATTTTCAAATCATTAGTAAACTACATTTGTAATGGAGGCGAAATTTTCAGGTGCTTACGGGCCGACTATTCTATTATGGAAGGAGACCTTCAGTTTTAAATGCATTCTTAGCATTCTCGCATTCGTCACGAAATGCACATGTTTGTATTTTGATAATGAATAATTTGTCGAAGTTACAGTAGTGACTGCTGTTCCAGTCAATATACCTTCATATTTAGTGCAGTGTATAGAGAAACGCTGGCTTCGTATAGAAGACACGTCAGAATATTGTTGATGAATGGTGTGTTCGTGCGAGTACATTATCGGAACCTGCTATTTTTCGACGATGACTCAACGGCACGGTTATTGTGGCAAATTATATGGCAGGTGCGGCCGAAATCATAGTTCGACCTAACCTTCAAGTATATTTTTTATTCAAATGAGCCACTTAGATTGTTTGCTTTGCATATAATCCGATATAAAGTATATTGTATCGAACTTAGTGAAATTCTAGAATGATCGTTACCTGGATAAAATAACATCAAATGTTATTACGATGTTTCCCTATTTCAAATTTTGAATGTTAAGTAGAATTAACATTTATAGGATTGTTTATGCATTTTGTGAGATTTGTTTTGATTTTTACGATGTTTATATCCGTTTTTTTGTTATATTCTATAAATTTCTAGGATTTTAACACAAAACACATGTATGCAACCAGTGACATAAAAAGATATACTTATCAAAATTGGTTATTTCTAGTTACATAAAAAAAGTATGGAACAAAATTATAAAAAATTGATTTTATTTTCAATTAAAGAACATGTTTAACGCTCCGTATGCTATTCGTTAATTTCTCATAGATTACTTAATTATCAAGCTCAAATGTATATGACACAAGGTCATACACGCCGCAGGTAGGGCGTTTCCATTTTTATATTTCAAATGTTAATAAACACCACTCCACCTGTATACCCTTGTTATTGGAGATGACATTAAAGAGCTCTATTTATACACGTAAGAAATTATCTGGTACTAAGACGCTTAACCAAAAAATAAACTACTAATCTTAGAAAATATTAAAATGGTCATAAAATGGGAACGCTCCAAAAATATGGACCATACTGATCGGATTTAGCAATCATACTATGTTTCTGCTGGTTGGCCAAAACGCGAAGTTTGACGGGGCACCCCTGTTCATCTGTTCGCTACGAAGCTAGCTCGCTGCTCGCCTTCGCGCCGGTTCACTTTCCAACGCTGCAGCTACATGCAGCATTTTTAATTAATTTCTGCAACGTCAATGGTGAGTTAATGAGTGAGTGAATACGTATTCATCCAGCCAGCTTACTAAACCCGTGTTAAAAAGAGTCAGTGAAAAGTATACCCTATGTGCATTTTATTTGAAGTTACGTTAAATAAATTGCAGAAATATGTTTTACTTTTGCTACTACGAGTAGTATACGTACAAATATATTTATTTATTATTGTCTACGTTCAAACAGATCTATATAATACTATCTATTCTTGCACGCTCTTCCTTAACATATTATATTTATTATTATTTGTATATTTGCTCCGTCTTCATCTTCTTTTTGAAGATAATCAAGAACTAAGGTTTGATAACATATTTCCCTTCAGAACCAGCGTCGGGTGGTTGTTACTAGTTTTTGTAACAGTAATTTAAATAACTTTGAAAAGCAATACGCCGCGCCGCCCAGCTCGGGCTCGGAGCTCGCTCTTGGATATCCTCTCGCCCTAAAAACCGAATCACGACTGCAATACCATAAACGGCAGTCACCATCGATGTAGTCACAAGGTGAGATTGAATAAAGTTCCAATGTATAATTCTATATTTGTAAATGTTTTGCATACATACATACCACGCCGCTTATCTGGAGGGTAAGTAAGTTTGGTTCGTCATTCTTTCGTCATCTATGCATGCCTCTATCCATCATAAAATACCCGTCTCGATTCTCATCACTGCAACTTTTTTCAGTTGACAACGATGGATGATGAATATTTCAAACTATTGGAAAACTAACCACATTTCAATTATTAAAAACGTACGCCAGCCTTAAAAAAATCTTTGAAACTGAAAATAACATGCCGGCTGGCCTTGGAGAAGGACTTTTTTTATTTTAAGCGCGGCATATGGCGTACGCCAGGACCTAAAGGTGCCCGACGACGCCCATGGGTTTTCGAAATACCTCGGAAGGGAGTTCATTCCATTGTTTACCGACCCTATAGATAAAAAATCTAGAGGATCGGTGAGTTCTTATTTTTGGAATGTCGACGGTGAATTTGTGCATTTTCTCCCTGTTCCGCGTTGACCGAAAGTAGAAAGGGGACGGAGGAACAGCGTTATGCAGCTCCGACGAGCATTCTCCATGGGAGTGAGACCCTACATCTCTTCTGAGTTGGAGGGTCTCCAAATTTAGCGATACCTCGGGGTCGTCAACGAGACGCACGGCCCGACGCTGTTTCGAGTCCAGAGAGCCAAGCAGGTGCTTAGCTGAGCCGTCCCACAAATGCGAACAGTACTCCACGCAAGACCTTATATACATAGGCTACCTTTTGTGAAGATACCTCATATGGAGTGAAATAGGGGATAAAAGTTTACATGGGGAACTCATATAAAATCCAAGAAATCATTCAGCCCCTGCAACAGTCCAAAGTAGGGTTGCCATCCGTCCGGGTTTCCCCGGATTTTTTCTAGTTTAGAGGGCATCCGGGGAGCGTCCGGGCGGGGCTTTATTTGTAGTCCGGGTTTACTAATTCTAACTGATTTGTAAAACAATTTGTAACAAACTGTAAAAATATTCTATTTTATTAGGTAAGTACATTCAAAATGATAATAAAAGATCACTAAATTTAATTTCAAGGTCTGAAAATAAATAAAAAGGTGATTAATTATATTTTCAACTATTTTTTTATTATTACACTGACTGTTGACATGTCCGGGGTTTTCACGCGTATTTTCACGTCTTGTCCTGGTTGCCAAATTTATAGATGGCAACCCTAGTCCAAAGCGACGTTGACCTTGGCGGTGCCGGGTACCTAAGATAGTTTAATAAATAAATAACCCTGAAGAACAATGTATTGGTTTTCTAACCCTAGCGATGTGTCATGACGATCAAAACGCAATCAAACTTGAAGTTATCGATAGCTCGTTGGACTCTCCGGATAACCACATTTATACATTTATTTATTTATTCTCAAGCACAGCCGGCACGACGAAACTCTTTCAAAGGACTGCAATAGCATTTTCACAGAGCAAATCATGCTAAAGTGTGCATGTATGGGAGCATCCACGCTCCTTTGACAGCAGAAATAAAAAGTCCAATTGTATGGGCGTGCCAATTCGAACCGCTTTCTTGGAGTCGAGATGCAGCACATGTACGAGTAAGCCATGACGTGAACATTAAGCATTATTTTTAGTATGTGAAGAGATTTTGTTAAATATTCTTTGGGTAATATGTGATACCGTCCATTAACAACATATGCATATGCAGCACACTTTATAGATATATTTATTCAAACTCATCGGAACAAAAAAGTTTAATAACTTATTTCAAAAATCGTTTGAAATAAAAAAAATACTAATTTTATTGTGACTTTTTTTATGTAAGTGAACTGTTGAACTGGATTGAAAAACACGGACAACTTTTAATTGCCGCTCCGATCATGTTTTCATCCAATGCCATGGTACCAACTGGAGCAGGCTTAACCTGTGCAGGAAACAAGGCTTAATTTTTACATGGATTCCGAACTTTTGAACTCTGATGACCTCTGGCCTGGAAAGCCGCGCCCCCGAACTACGAGGTGATTCTGTATAGATCAATTAAGAGACCTACAGTATTACGTCAAAATGCGAATTACGAACTTCAAATGCCTCTTACGGCCTTAGCAATTAACTCTCAACAAATCCAATTTCTCGCGTCTATCTGCCTGTCCGCTTATACTTGAGAACCACTGACTTGATTTTTTTGCTGCTTATATCTACAGATAGTTTGATTCTTTACAACAATCGATTCAGGATCCTTCCGATCACGCTAAATTATCTAAGGGGCGAGCAGTGGGATATACATTCAAGAAAGAACCTTAACAGCTAGCAGAAAAAATAACACGATGCCAAATACAAAGTTGCCTATTCAAAACACAGCTCACTTGCATACTCGATAATACAAACTAAACTGATAAGTATTGAAACCTTGAAGAGAGTGCGAGGCCAACGCCCTGTAATCTTTCAGCGGGTGTCTGCTAAACTCTACCTGTCCAAATAATCAGGATATAGTCAATCTAAATCAAACTGTACTCGATGTCCATGATTATGTAGCTGGACACACGGACATCGATTGCCTTGCCTGGACGCGTCAAAACTCATTGGTTTGACTACACCGCAGTCGGATTTGTGTATATTGATGTGTGAATGAACACAAATACGAGTAGGTATACATGCATACATTTGAACATATGTAGGGGTAGGCGGGGATGACCAGGAAGAACGATGACAGCATATTCTCCTTCCTTTTGCAGACATACTCCAATTGGCATATGCCATTCTCTTACAGGCAGTCCTTCACTAGTCACTGACGTTATAATTTCATGTATTTAATGGATACGACATTACCATTATCTCATTAATTTGAGGTTATCCAGCGATACATACATGCAAGATTGTAATCAGACGTTGTTGTTAAAAATACGATGGTATATAAAATGTATTACAATCATATGTATCTGAAGAAATAACAGTTGCATCATGGTAAACAGTTCAAGTGGTCCAGGATGTTACTATATTTATACAAACGTTCGGAGTTATGATAATTGGAGGCAATTGAGTACTTCCGGATTGTATAGTCAAGGTGGTAAATTAAGGTTAGTAGAGCTGGTAGTACTAGGAGTGTGCCAGTCAACCGAATACCACCGAATTAGCTGTCATATTTCGGAGTTTGTTTATCAATAGGCTATGGTAACGACACAAATATGAGAATTCAATGCTTTAAAATTTGCTTTCAAAACATAAAAAAAATAATTTCCTAAAACTTGCGATCTAGCAAGAAACCAAGGCTCGCCTACAGCGAAGCATTAAACACAATAGAAATAACTGAAATCGTTATGTGATCGGATCAGGTAGAACAGTTTAAACAATTTGAAATTCCACCTCTAAACCGAAAATGGAACCGCGCTCGCTGCGAATTCCTTTTGCGACAAAACGACGAGCCGCGAATTCTATTTCGGACCCTCTTCCAAGTTCAGATTTAAACGAGCTGCATCGAACGCCCGGCTGCGCGTGCGCGTCCAAAAACCACACCACACCGACTTTATATTCTGATTCATATTCCATCTCCGTCACACTCGTAGTCGATAAGAGGAACGGAGCGACGCGATTGGCCTCCAGAGCGTCCGGAGTTGAGTAGTGACTTCGCGCGGTCTTGCGCATTCAGTGCGTCCCGCTCCACGCCTCATATCGGTCGATCGCCTCGCGCGCGTAACCGCTTCCGACCGAATTGATTCGCGAAAACCTTCCTAGAAAATATTCGCCGTGCGCTTCGAGTTTCTAAGTGCATTTATGACAGAGATCGGATCGCTTGAAATGTGATAATACAATTGAATCGGGTTGCGCAGAGTCGAAGTTTCCCTGAAGACATAAAAGTTTGCAACTAAAGTTTCGATGTCGGTGCAGTCTCGTGAAAGTGTGAGCCAAGGATAGTGCCACATTTTACGATTTTATTGTCGAAGTATGAAATGGCAATAAACCCACGTAAACCCACCTCGAGGCGGATAAGATAAAATCCAAGTGCGATTTTATAAGGAGTTTATTGAGCCCAGTGGGTCGGGTCAGTACAGTAGCGGTCTAGATATGATTTTGATTAGCTTCCCAGTGAAATAATTCAGTGTTGATGTTTTTAGATTTAGAACTTTAAAAGATATGAACGTGCATTCAAATGCTAGACAGAGATGGCTGGTGAGTCCTAGATGGAATGTTCTGGACAATAAACCGGACAAGTGGGAATTAAAGTGTCCAACCCACTCCATTTGAGTAGGCACAATGTTGTTTGATACTAGTACTTGAACAGTTCGACTAAGTAACCAATACATGTTTTATTTTTTCTGAATCCGTTCCTAACACCTCATTCCAATTGTCATTGCTGCTTCGACCCATCGTTCATTCAGAGCGAACCAACCAGGGCGAGATCAACCCTACCGCCAAGTAATTAAGGAAGGGGATCGACTGGTTTACTTGGAATCCGAATCTGGAACGACAACTCTCTTAGTGGTCTCTTGTGTCATGCACGGGAAGAAATGCAGTCGAAGTGCTATACTGTTCTTTTATTAACTTCCGGAACCCACACAGCGCAGTAAAACACATTAAGAATCGTTTTGTGAATTTAGCACTAAATTCATTTCGTAACGCTTTCTTTATTACATATTTTTTTAATTTATCTTTACGTCGCCGCGGAGCATATATTATATTCTAGCCTATATACCTGCACATACGTTTATCTGATGAATGCGTAAACATTTATAATCCTTAAACTTTCGTAGAGGAACTAACGCATTTACCGTACAAGTGTGCGAAGCAAATTAAGTATTTTTGTATATAAGTGGACATGGATGGCTAACGCCTGTACCACAAGATCGGAAAAAAAAATTAACAAAAAAAATAACCGACTTCAAAGAAAAAGCACTAAAAAGTAAAAAATAATTTCCATTTTTGGAGTTACGATTTCTGTTATTCTTTGAGTCGGCGTCAGCCGGGCACGCGCTGCGCCAATCAAGAGAACCTAACCTAACCTAACCTAACCTAACCTAACCTAACCTAACCTACCCTAACATAACCTAACCTAACCTAACCTTGGCTGACACCGACTCAAAAAATAACAGAAATCGTAACTACAAAAATGGAAATTATTTTTTACTTTTTAGTGCTCTTTCTTTGAAGTCGGTTATTTTTTTGTAATTTTTTTTTCATTTGTTTATTTTTAGTGAATCTGAGGTACACTTACTAATTTGTACACGTCCTTTCCAATAAAAAAATAATCACCGAAATCGGTTGGCGTTATATTGAGTTATTCGTCAATTTGTCGCGCACATCTTAATACAAATTTAAGACTTTTATGATTTTCTCATGGATATCATTGTCAGAACTTAACCAAATTAAAATGGGACCACTTGGGAAGCACTAGCTATCATTTAAAAAAATAATTATCAAAATCGGTTCACCCAGACAAAAGTTATGAGGTAACAAACATAAAAAAAAGAAAAAAAAATATAAAAAAAAATTTAACAAAAAAAAAAACCGACTTCAAAGAAAAAGCACTAAAAAGTAAAAAATAATTTTCATTTTTGTAGTTACGATTTTTGTTATTTTTTGAGTCGGCGTCAGCCGGGCACGCGCTGCGCCAATCAAGAGAACCTAACCTAACCTAACCTAACCTAACCTAACCTTGGCTGACACCGAATTAAAAAAATAACAAAAATCGTAACTACAAAAATAAAAATATTTTTTTACTTTTTAGTGCTTTTTCTTTGAAGTCGGTTATTTTTTTTGTAAAATTTTTTTTATTTGTTTTTTTTTAGTAAATCTGAAGTACACTTACTAATTTGTACACGACCTTTCCAATAAAAAAAGAATCACCGAAATCGGTTGGCGTTATATTGAGTTATTCGTCCATTTGTCGCGCACATCTTAATACAAATTTAAGACTTTTATGATTTTCTCATGGATATCATTGTCAGAACTTAACCAAATTAAAATGGGACCACTTGGGAAGCACTAGCTATCATTTGAAAAAATAATCATCAAAATCGGTTCACCCATGAAAAAGTTATGAGGTAACAAACTTAAAAAAAAAACAAAAAAAAAATATACAGACGAATTGATAACCTCCTCCTTTTTTGAAGTCGGTTAAAAACATACAGACGAATTGATAACCTCCTCCTTTTTTGAAGTCGGTTAATAAAACCGGACGGAAGGAATTAAATTTATGAGTCGCCTAAGGAAGTGTATGGGTCCGGCCAAATTCACTCACTGATTCCGGAGTTCCCAAAATAGGCAGATTGTCCTACCGTCCGATTTAATTCCGATCATGCGGTCCAGGCCTAATACCAGACCCGCTGTCATGATATTATCCTAACACACCGCATGATAGCTAGGTGCCATGCCAGAACCTTCCTTATATTGCTCGGCTCCATTAACTGATTGAAAAACACGGATAACTTTCACTGCCAGTTACCACCTTACTGCCACCATTAAAATTAAAAGTATATTTTGAGATGTACATGTAGAGCGAGTGGGTAACGAAAGAATGACGAAACCGTTTAACAAAAGTTAGATCTACTAATGTACTACCTAATTATGCTGTGATCATCCGCCATTCGCTCAGTCATCTCTGTTTACCGCTGTCGGGAAGCGGCGTGATGGTACGTACATATAGTTATCGTCTGATTTTAAAATCTCAATAAATCACCATCCTTATGCCTTTCATCGTTGTCCCATGACCTGTTAAATGTGGGAGAACGCGACTTCTTGGGTCACATCGGGGTTTTGGTTAGAGCTGCTAGAGGAGAGGCGCCTCTGCAGGGTTCTAGGTTTTTTCGGTACCTGTACTTAGTATACACGTTAATGTGTAGGCATTTCGCAAATCAGGCATGGAAACTACGACCTACTATGCAGCACCGGACCGGACAGCGCACTCCAAGGTGAACGTTCCTAGGCCGGTAGCCATTCAGCACAGCATGGTGTTCATACACCTTGGCCGCTAATCAGAATGCAGGGTTTGATCATAAAAGATATTGTCTAATTGTATCTCCGAAAAAACAATTATGAGACTCCAAAAAACCTTGCTATATTTCAATATCGTATATCGTTTGAATAGAAAACACATGGTGTTCGACGAGCCATTGTAACATAAAGCGAACACAAGTAGCATGTAGAAAAAAAATATGCTTTCATTTTGGTGACAGCTCGCCCTCGGGAAGTGAGTCACTGGTGAAAGCGTATTTCAAGATTATCCATACAGGACTGGTACAGTCGTACAGTTAATCTATCTAATAACCTTTTTTTGGAAAAATTTAAAAATTGGAGATCATAGCAAACGTCGGAAAACCGATGGAAAACTTTAAGGTTTTTTTAATTTACATTATTTTAACGTTAAATTCTTGCGACCCTGTGTTTGATTTACTCAGCAAAATGTTAGTAGATATCAGCTAAGAACATATTTTTCCTATTAGACTTGTTTAAATTATACCTTAACGCCCGAGTAGTAAACCTCTGTTTATAGCACTATGCCATTTTAATTTATCTTGCACGTCGAGTGCTTCAATAGATCACCGTCGGCGTTCCTCGTATGCGCGCACGCAGCCAAATAAACTCGTTCCAAGAAGCACGCCCGCTGCTGCGGCCATGTCGTCGCTTCGTCGTCGTATCTTTGCGCTGTTGGCTTCCGCCAAACGGGTGTGCTTGTTTGAGTGGTTGTCACTGTAGTGACTGTGGTGAAGTCCCTGGGAGTCAATAGTTGACTATTCAAAAAGTTACTGCTGTAATGTATTAAGGGCGTGATAAGAGGCGATCGAGTTAAGTTCGATAAGGGCGTAAGTAAAACAATATTTAATTTTATTGAAACATAACAATAACCAATTTCTATAATCTAAAAAGTTAATATATAGATTGATGGTCTAGCTATAATTTAAAGATAAAACTGTAAGTCTCTGCTGCTTCGTATCATAAAAATAGTTTCAACATAAAATATGAGCGACTTAACTTAATAGGTTTCAAATATAGCTAGATAGTCAATGCATCTTTCATATTTTTTTAAATCCAGAATAAGTAGTAATTATTTTTACCATAAAAAATATGGTTTCACTTATTGCAATCAGGTGCTTTAAGAATTGTATTTCAATGTGTGTATGAAGAATGTAATTCAATTAGTATTTGTATTCGAATTCTATTATTTTCACTATTGAGATTACTGATGATCATTCGTCTTTCTTTGTCATCATCATAAGCCCTCGGTTCGGTTTCCATTGCGAAGAACATCCGACAAGCCGGGACTCATTTTTATTTACAGCTAAACGTTCTTACTTTTTTTCTTTTTGAAACTACTGCCTGCGAAGAGAAATATGATGTCATGGTATGAGAGATAATGTATGTAGAGCTAGTAACCTACAAGAACCCCAGCTACATATTTAATTTGGTTATTATGTCTCCAGATAGTATTGACTTGAAATGGACTTCTAAGCGTGTTATATGCAGTGGAAATACATTTTGTAATATAAAAAGCCTTATAAAGCTTATTTCGTGATGGGTGCATTCCCTTTCTGTTCCGCGTTCTGTAGTGGTAGAAAGGAGACGGAGGGACAGCGTTATTGTAAAAACGATCGAATACAGCGAGAGACCCTACATCTCTTCGGAGTTGAAGGAAAAAAAAGGAAATCACACAAAATACATTGTGGAATCAGGGGCAACCTGAAATAAAGTAATGTGCAAATCGAGTGATCGCAAAGGTGAATTAATATTCATCAACATTTGAAAATATAAACTTCATGTGTATTTAAAATAATTGTCTTGTCAATAATTGTATGACTGTAGGCACCTTGAATGTGACCAGGGTATAATATAGACATTCCTGCGATTGTATTCACACGAATCCTAAGCAGACAACGAAATCCAGAGACACATATAGGTATACTATAGATAGACCCATAAATAAACTTGCAGCGAGTGCAAACATAAATTTAAACGTAGCAGCCTCATTAACGTCCTCTCGCTACCGCGCCCCGGGCACGACTGTCGTACGCTGCGGTCGCCATTATTGTGCCACAGTCCATTAAAAGTTTCGCGACTACCCGCAATCCGTACTTACGAACCCTGATCTGGGTCCGCGGTTGAAATCAATGTGATATCCAGAATCGGGCTTTTGAGATATCTTAAAAGCATAATTTGTAGAATTGCGTCATTATTCTTATTTTGGTTTTACGTCGCGCTCAATTTTGCTTGTTGCAGTATTGTAATGTTTCATAAAGGTACATAGTCATAAAAGAAGAATTGAGAACCTCCTTCCTTTTTTTTTTTATGTGACTGGACATGGATGGCTAATACCACAAGTTCTGTCATGGTATTAGCCCAACACACCACATGGGAACTAGGTGCCATGCCAGGACCTTCCTTATATTGCACGGCTACATTGAACTGGACGGAAAACACGGACAATTTTCATTGCCGCTTCGACCATCATTCATTCAATGCGATGGTACCAACCCGGGCGGGATAAACCCTACCACCTAGTAAGTAAGGAAGGGGACCTACATCTTAACGTGGAATCCGAACCACGGCCAGCCTCTCTCAACGGTCGAATGGTCACCCATCCAAGACCAGACCGGACCCAGCGTTGCTTAACTTCGGAGAGCGATCGCCGAAGTGTCGCGCCACTGGGCCACTGAGGCTGACAAAAGTCGGTTTAAAAATACAGACGAATTGAGAACCTCCTCCTTTTTTGGAGTCGGTTTAAAAATACAGACGAATTGAGTACCTCCTCCTTTTTTGAAGTCGGTTAAAATACATATTTGTTTTTAATGAGATGGCAGAAACAATAGTATAGGAAAAGTTGCCTCAACAACGATTCCTGAAGTTAATACCCTTATTAAATGTAACGCTGTGTTTATTTTCTTAAAGTGAAAAAAAAAAGATAACTATATGTAAAAGATACCTATGTATTCAAGTGCCATTAATTGTTTTCAAGTATGTTTGCCACATTACAGCATAAAACAGTATTTCCGGATTTTATACTTACACCGCGCGTCGTAAGTATTCCTCAAACTATTTCGAAGACATTGTAAAATCCATGTACTCCCGATCCTACAGCCCAAAGACGTTGTATGTTGGCAACATTGATATATGGCAACTTTATATTATACAGTGACATAGAAACAGACATTTAGAAATGTAGAGACTCGTTGCCTGTCTCAGTTCGTTTGATCTAGCTTATAATCTCCTCGCTAATAACGTATATGCGAAGCCGATAAGATCGAACGCAAACATACATCAGATAGTTCGCTTCAATGTTATCTAGCTCACATCTATAGCGGATTCTGCCGTAACTGATCGTTTGATGTTGCAACATTACAAAGCGGTAGAGTCTCTAAATAATGAATTTCGTTGGCGACGCGAGCACAAATAGCGCGTTATGTAAAATATTGTATGTTTAAAGGAACTGGACATGGATGGCTAATACCATATCTGACATTTCCCAGCATACATCCCGAAGGAACTGAATGTCATGCCAGGTTTTTCCCTGTATATGAGGAGCACGACTAAATTGGACAGGATCAAAGAGTTTGGGTATCTACTTTTTGAGCGGTTTGAAACTAATTAAAAGCATGGACGGTATTTTTTTGGTTTTTTTCACAATCTGTGACTCAATGTGATGGTTCCAAGCCGTTAGACTCCCCGGCTAAGAATGTAGGGAAATACCTTTATTTTGACATGGTTTTCGAACCGTGATATCTACTAATATTGCTATGATTGTGTTATTCTCTTATTTGTATAAATTGCTATTTTAGAAATTGTATTACTACTATATTTCTGCGTACTAAAATGCACAGAAATTACCCTGTGGGGTATAATTTACTTCGGCCAAATGAAAACGAAACCTGATATACGACAGATGAAATCAATCCAACGTAGCACGGGTCCGTATTGCAAGACAGTACACGTTACGTGCGTCCTGGGGCGAGGTTTCCGTCGTCTTATAATTAGCCGGAGATGAAGATAAGCCGCCCGTTATCCGGCGCGGGCGCAGGGCGAACCTCGCTTCCCGCTCACCCGAGCCAGCGCTGTCACCGAGCCACCGCTGACCACAGAGCACGTTAACACTCGATATCACAACGGCCACATCAAGCAAAATTTATTCATATTCTATGATTGCGCTGAATTTGTGCTCATCCGTTTGAAATTGTGAAATCTTGTAAAATTATTTTTCGTTATTTGGTTGGTTTACTCAAAGTTGCCTCGACTTATACTTATATACTTATCTAATCTAATCTAATAAATATTATAAAGGGGAAAGTTTGTAATAATGGATGGATGGATGGATGGATGGATGGATGGATGGATGGATGGATGGATGGATGGATGGATGGATGGATGTTTGTTACTCTTTCACGTAAAAACTACTGAATGGATTTTAATGAAACTTTACAATAATATAGCTTATACATCAGAATAACACATAGGCTACAATTTATAAAGATATTGTGCCCATGGGCTTTAGAACTTTCACGGGGCTGCGAAAACGATGCCGGTAGTGCTACTTCACACCAGGGGCAGCGGGGCCGGGGGCGGGGCGGGCGGTCCGACGGGGGCGGGTACAGCTTGGTATTTCCCGCAACTTTAGGACTACTTGGCAAAATCCTTGAGAACCAATTACTCGACTTAGATGCGGATTGTATCTACGTCTAGCCTGATTCTACTCAAAACTTATACGCTACATAATATAACGCTTCATTACCTAAAGGGTGAGAAGAGAGTGTTACATTTTTATAACTTGCGAACCACTAACCCGATTTATGTGCCTATTTTATCAATGTATAGGATCTCTGGGAGCAGTCAGATTCGAGATGGGTTACTGTTTTCGATGTTGAGGCTAGCTGTGGGTTGGAGTCCACGCAAAACTTACCTACATTACACGTTACTTACTTACTAGGTAAACAATGTTGCAGTGCAAGTGCAGAAAGGTTCTATCGGCAAATGCTTTTTTTTTAAATAGCCACCAAATGTCAACGAAGCTCTAAATGGGAATTAATTAAATATAAAAATTAAATTTGGTAGATGGATACATTGTCCTGGACCAGTTTGACCCTATTTTGGATCAGCCATGTGGGCTACTTTTTATCCATGAAATAATTTAGCCGACACTAACCCGAGCGGAGCCGGGTACTGCAGCTAGTATACTTATATGTACTTATACTTATATGTACAGCATATGTATTGTGTGCATTGATGGTGATTTTGTGTGTGCAATTGAATAATTTACGGCTGAATTTTATGATAAAAAAATATAACAACTTAAAAACTAGCGAAAAGTTGTCTTACCAAATGATCAAAATTAATTTTGAATGAACCGTACTTCAACTTAACTTTGATAAAATTTTAATATTTCTATGGAATATAAGTAGAAGGTATATTCAGATAATTTGAACAACTTTAATTAAAGAAATACTCAGTTATGATCGATAAGAAATTGTTATTAGTTAACAGCTCTTTAAATTAAAAATATGTAAATTTAATTATTAATTTAAATTTTAATTTAAATCTAATTATTATTAAATATGTAATTTTATTTATCAAAGAAGATTTTATGTCTTTAGCATGTAAACTGTAGACAGCGTGTCTCTCTATCTACAATTTTTCTAAAGCAACTAATTCAATATAACGGATATGCCACACCCCAACATAGTCGCAGATCTAGGACGTAGGTTTTTGTGGGCGGGAATTTACTTGGCAAACGCATTTCCAGAAATTATTCGCGCGCGGTGGTGATGTTTGAATTGTGTGGCTTAGGATGCCCGACCGGCTACCCATACGATTACGTGCACACTTTGTCCATAGCCGCTTCTCCTTCCTTTTCTCTTCGGTGATATCACCCAACCGGTTTGATAAATTAGACCTTGTTGTCTATATTTATGCCATCTGATACACTCGATCTTTCATCTTTCATTCTTTTCAAAATAATCTCCTCCATGCTTGCTTTAATTATATTAGTCATAATCATCACATCCGTCCAGTCAAATAAACTAAACCGGTCTGAATTACAAAACTGGGAATGAGAATTTACTCAACGAGGCCAAAATCTTAAAATCAAAGTGAATCTTATAAAACGAAATAACCCAAGATGTAAAATGTTTTTGAGCTTAAAAGTATGTTTTTTTATACTAGTTTTGATAACACATCATTGATAATCTTACTTTTCTTCCATTAAAAGTCATACAAAGACTATACAATGTTTAAATATAAATAAATCCATAAACTACATTTTGCTTGTTTGACAGGTGACGTTTTGCGCGCGTCAGATAATTTGTGTTGCCAGTTAATGGATTATTTTGTTAATTTTCGTGATTACGATAGTGGTCCAATTAAAAAGGCGTACCAGATTGTTACACTTAATCCTATATCCATGTTTAATGCAAATTGTATTTTTTTATTTACTTTAATAAAACTCGAGAATAAAATACGTGCCGCTTTCGTTCGACCAACTTATCCACCGGTTACGTTCTCCGTGGCGCTCCATGTTCGGACGTTGCTTATCTCAATTTCTCTGCCTAATTTAGCGAAGTTCAATGGACTAGCTGCACGATGCCATTTTATTATGTTAAATTACATACAATGAAATTGCATTATGAATTAATCACATAAATTAAAGAGAGATATTCCACTTATTTCAAGTGACACATCTTTAGTTTTAAAGCAAGATAACGGATGAATTAATGACGAAATTAAGATATATTCCAAACAGTGTTAAAACATCCCAGAAGATTAAATATGCATGTATTGTCTGAGCACTGCTGTACATAGTTCACTGTTTTTCAATCAACATAAATTACCATGAAATCTCATGTGACTTGATTACTTATTCATGTAACTCTGGTGTATGCACAGACACTCTGGCCACTGCATCATCAGACAATAGGCGCAAGTAGATGAAGCCGCACGTTCATTTATTTATATCAAGACAGGATGGTCATCACGGGCCTGTTTCATTGACCTTATTCGAAAATTCTTAGACTGCTGATAATATGAATTACAGAAAGAATGCTGTAAAAAGAATTGCTTTGTAAGCTCAGTTAAAGGCTGAACTCGAATAAGTAAGCAAACATTTCCCGGACAGAGCCTGCACGTGCTTGCGGTAGTAGAGGCTGAGTTAATTTATGTTTATTAATATACTAGCTGCGGTACCCGGCTCCGCTCGGGTCAATGTCGTGTTGGACTGATTTCGGTCTGAATTATTTCCTGGATAAAAAGTAACCAACCAAAATGCTGGTCCAGGACTATATATCCATCTCTCAAATTTAATCAAAATCGTTTTAACCGATATCGTATGATGTCACATTCCCACCTAGAGCTTCGGAAACATTTGGGAGCGAATTGCCGCAAAGCATGTGCCGCCAGACCCTTACGGCACTGGCACTGCTACATAGAAATTGATAAAAAACCAACATTAACCCTATCACCTAGTAAGTAAGTAAGGAAGGGGACCTAAAATTTTATGAGGATTACGAACCGCAGCCACCTTACATCGAAAACGGTAACCCATCCGGAATCTGACTGCGCCCAGAGTTGCTGCACATTGATAAATAAGTTGAATATAAATCGGGTGAGTGTTTCGAAGTTTTTTTAAATTTTTTATTAAGGTTCATCCACACAGAATTGTTTCAAAAATGTACATTAAAGAATTTTTTCCAGTTCATAATCAAAACTATCTATAATTACGGACGAACACAACATGTACAATGAGTTACGCTATTTTGTTTACAAAATTAAATAAGTAGCTTTGACTCTAATAAAAGAAAGAAAATAAAATAAAATAAATAATATGTAAAAAATACATAAGTAACAAAAAACAAAACTGCAAACTAAAATCAAAAACTAAGAAAAAACTAAGAATTTACTGACAACTTGGCAATGTGTTTAGCGACTTTTTGCGACTTTTTGAATGATGTAACGAGGACAATATTTCAATATCATATTTTTTAGATAGTACGCTGAGGCTGCGTTTAATTCTTGAAAGAGGTGAGTATTTACCAAGCTTTGTTCTACTTTTGCCTATGTTAAAAGCTGCCTATGTCGCTCTACATAATATCGTGGAACTTTCTGTAGGCCTTTTTAACACCTACAATCTTCAAGTACATCATTTCAATTTTTCTCCTAAGGTTTGTATTAAATATTAAAAAAATACATACGCAATCCTTTCTCGTTGATCGCCTTTTATATTAATGAAAACCGTATCAAAAAGTCCGTTGCGTGACTTAGAAGAAGTAAATAAAAAAGAAAGGCAGAAAGCGATTACCCCCCAAGCCGCCGCCTCGGGGCATTTCGGTTTGTATGACAGCTAGATCTTAGCGTAAGCGGAACTGAATTATATATAGCTTATCCTGTGTCCCATGTAATCAAATAGATGTGTAGTAAGTTTCATCGAATTCGGATTATCGGTTTAAGAGCTATGGAAGAACATACATACATACATACAGAACTGATTTCTAAAAATCGTCAATTTAGTTTTAGTATCATACATACAGTCTACAAACGAAGTATCTTAGAAAACAAAGCAACTTACTCCATGAACACCCCTTACAGATTTATTATTAGTATAGATTAACATAAAATTTAATGTAATAGTATTAGGATTGTGTGAAAAGATATTAAGCGATCGATTCACTCACCTTTTCCCCATAAAATAGTTTATTCAGTCAATATGCATAATAATTGACGAACTTTAATATTTTTTCAAATTGTTGTCATGAGCACACGTATTTTAATTGATCATACATATCTATGCTAGCTGAGGGACCGCTCGGCTCAATGTCGTTTCGGACTGATATCGGGCTTTTTATGTTATATGAGTTCCCCATACAAACTTTAATACCGTTTTCACCTATTTTGTTTTTATTTTCGGAAGAAAAGGTACCCTATGTCCTTTGCCAAGGTCCAGATTCTCTCTATACTAAATTTAATCAAAATTGGCAAAACGCAACAAACAGAATAGAGACAGACATTTCGCATTTATAAAATTAGTATGGATTTTACGAGACACATCGGATTTTAAGCTGCGGAATATTTTATTTTTAATATTTTATATTTAATAGTTTATACTGAACATCTATAAAAATAAGATCTTCAGTATCATAATCACGTTTCGAATCGGTCTGTGAAAGAGCGTATTCTGTCTGACCACACGCCCTCTCCACAGACCGTAACGTGGTTCTTCTGATGCGCTGCTTTGCTTACGGCTCTAATGAAAACGTTTTTCAATTTCTTTGATAGAGTGTATAATTAAAGTGTTCACGCTTGAAGGCGCCATGCCAGTGACAATATATGAGCTGACAGCGAGCGTGTCTGGGCGGGGCGCCGGCGGCATTGAGATTCGAATCCTGGCTTTTGTTTTTTTTTTCTATCAGCGTTTAAAATTTACATATTATCTAATTGATGTTAGTTTGAAAGAGGATAACTTAATGATTTGGAACCCTTTCGAAACTAAAGGTTGCCTATTCTACTTTTGTAAGATGTTCGAAAATGCAATAAGATTAAATGTGTCTTCGCGCTACTACTCCATCTTTTTTCTTTTTATCTATGGTGGGAAATATACAAGGACCTCTCTTTTATTTTATGTATATATTATTTTAAGTATATGTCTATGTATATTTTTTCCTAAAATAATTTAAAAATCTCCCATAACATTAAATATTAAAGCCATTTGCTGGTGTAATTCCAAGAACTCGGAAAATAATAACCAAATGCTCGTTGATTCTGTAGTCATAAAACATGCAAAAGTGTCATGACAAAGCCCTTAAAAGGAACGGAGTTGGCTAGAAGAGAATGCGGCTGTCATTATTTCAAAAAGAAAATGATTAAATTATGCAAAATGCAGGACGTATAAAGGTTAACGGGCACTTTTCTGCTGTCTGGACAATATCCGGCAAGAGCAGATTAAGTATTTTCCAAGCAATCAGTAACTCGGAGACAACTTGCAATATTTAATATTCATCTGAACTTTTTAAATATATTGTTTTTAGAGTTCCGCACCTCTGTCTGTCTGTCTTTCTGTCAAGGCTATTTGTTTACATTTAGTTAGCAGTTAGGAAAGTAAGTGAATATGGTTTGACCAAAAGTTGGATCGATTCTAATGCAATATCCTTCTAATAGTGTCAGCGAACCAAACATATCTAACAATATTAAGATTTAAAAAGTGTATTGTTCAAGTAATAAGTACAGACTGGTACGGCTACAATCTCATCCTTAAACTGTGCCTAGGCATTCATTTATACTATGTATTCGTTAATAGGGAGAACCCTCGGATATATTGAAGCTGGTTGCAATTGCAAAACCTGTTTCAAAAGGCTAACCGAGGGCACCAACCACGTATACTAAGTATTTATGTTATACAACCAAAGTGTTTTGATCTGAGGTCCTCGGCTACAAAGACTAAACATAAATTAAGTAAGAAATATTTAATGAGCAATTGTAAAGGGCAAGAATACGAGGAATATAATATACAAAGCTAGACTTTTGATAAGAGTTGCTAAAATGTATCTGTTCCAAACAGCTTTTGGCAATGCCAGAAAGAGATATATACTTCATACACAATTATTTGATATATGGTTTTTTATTGTTTAAATATAATTATTTATTTTCCAGTAAAAAAATCTAAAACAAAGGTACAAAAAAGACAACTTTTTCCAATGTTTATTAGCTAATATTTTACAGTCTAAACGATAAACAAAAAAATAAAAACATACAGACGTAATTTCGACAATATATTTTAGAATCAAAAAAGACAAAAACATATAAACCTTTAAAGCATGTACTAGTTGTTTGCTGATGTAAGCAATAGAGCTTAGGATAGAGCAGCTAGTATTTCTATAAATTCCAATGATACCCGATCGATTGGTGTGTCATCTCTACGGAAATATTTTCCCTATGAACGTTATCTTTCGCGTTGAGTCAAATATTTTCGGAATAGATACGAGTGCATATTTCCTGACTATGAAAATATTCACATTCGTGGTTTTTTCAAATTCAAATTCAAAATCTTTTTTGATATCATGTTCCTATGAAATGTTAGGTTAGGTTGTGATACTAAAATCGACCTCGGTGCATCAGGTGGTGTCACTTTAGCTCATATGTTCTGCTTTAGCAAGTTAAAATGCTGGAACTATCTGGTCCCAGACTTGTTCTAGGTTAGCACAGGTGTCCGAATCGATGAATCTAAAGAAACTATTTGAAAGTAACGGCGGCGGTAGGTAATTATTGAACAGAGCAATAATTCGCGAATGAGGCGCACTGACGGCGATAAATCCGAATTTCCCGCGAGCTGCGCGCGCCGCTGCCTCGCCCCGCGCACCGCTGCCTCGGCCCGCGCTCAACCCGCGCTGCTGCAATTAATGGAAACGTGTTCTCGAATCACGCGAGAAGATTTAAAACTGCCAATACATACCGTGTTGCGCGCACGCGCTCCTCGAACAAACAATCGCTTTTTAAAGTTCTTTTCGCCTTTCAGTGCATTTCAAGCTTATGTTTGATTATTTATTAGTTATCCAGTCGTTTTACACTTTAAAGTCGTTAGTTACCATCGACGACCAAGTCTAATATAAGCACCCTAAGGTCGGGTTTGCTTTGCACATATGGCGTACCCCGTCCCCCGCCTGGTTTTTAGGATGGGCGGCCGACCACAACCCGGGCCGATGATGTGATCACCTCCTCACGCTTTACCTCCGCGCAATGCGAACGCTTCATAGATATCGCGTTGGAATGTGCTACTGGACTTTTGAATGCGACCGTACATGGACAGAAAAATCATACCTTCCCTTAACTTCAAGGCCGATGCAAATGTTATTGGAGGTTATGTCGAATTCGTGTTATTTTCTGGTGTAAACATACATAACGTACATGAAAATAACCGACTCAAATGCGTAAATTATCTTATTTTTATTTTCTTAACTTCTTGTCGAGAATTGCTAGTAATCAAAATAAAAACATCTCTTCTCTGATTCGGCGACGCCTAGTTTCCTATGTTCTACCGATTTAAGTCATAATATTTCACACATTCCTACCAGGTACAACATAACTACCTACACTCTCAAAGCAAACTTTATTCAGAGCCGGTAGTCTAAGTTGTCACCTAAATTGGCGTTACGGCAAACCGATCGACTGGCGTTTTCAAACGTATGGAGAAATTGAAGAGCGGGCGTTATGCGAACTAACATTTGCGAGTCCGAGTTTGATTTGACAGCTTACTCAACGTTGCCGTAAATACGTCGACGTTGCGGTTTACGTCCACTCCGCGTTTTCATACAAATCGGAAGTCCGCTTTTGACTTTGACAGCTTGAAGAAGTAAAACCACAGAATATCTAGTAAAAACTTTTATGGAGTTTGACGTTTTTACGGAACTTCGAAGTTACGTAAACGCCAATTTAGGTGAGAACTTAGACTACCGGCTCAGAGGTGCCCGCCAGCACATACCGGAAGCACTCTACATCTCGTGAGACACGCAAACACACCACGCGCCACATTGGTTTCTGGCGAAACTTCCAAATTGCTTCCAGCGGTCCCGTGTCGGGAACAGAAGTTAATTCCAACTTACGTTGCGCTGCGTGTCTGCTAAGCCACAACAATGCTCTCTCATTTGATACTTTAAATAATGATTCATATAGTTTGTTTTCTCTGTTAACTTTGAGTTTAATTTTTCAAATCACTGCGGAGCGAGGCGCGGATATGTAATCCGAAGGTTTCGCAGGAATCGAACTTAATTCAGAAAAAATAATAAATCGAATGAGGAGTCATTTTTACAATTTAATTGATACCAAATTCTGCCTTTTTTGAGGAGAGGCAAAATTTATACAAAGGAAAATGAGAAATGCGTTTAAGTTAATTATAGTTCAAAAATAAATATTCTTTGGCTATATTATAGTAAACTTTACTATCTCACGTCCTTACAATTATGCCATGAATATTCCATTTGTATAAACCATATGATTAGAAAATACTACATACTATGCATAGACCTATGAAGGCACATGATAGCACTTAATTCGAGACATAAAACGTTTGTACTAATTTTGATGACCGCTTGAAAATTCAACAGATATTTTTACAAATCGCTACCTGACTGCAAGAAGTCGGCAAATATCAGATTGTGTCTCGCATTACGGTACCCGTAATTACTTTGAAGTCGTTATCTGATATAGGAGTGCTCAAGTAGCGTGACAGACAAACGGAAAATCGCATTACGGACTTAAGTCCGTCTGTGTTTAGTGCTCGTGTCCATTCTAGTAGTACGTCACGAGCTCATTTTTGTAATATTTTTTTTGAATGGAAATATTTAAAAAAGACAATATTTGTATAAATATGAATTTTATGTTTAGATAGGTATTCAATGCTGGTATTCAAACATCGACATGTGTGCATCTTAATTAGATTTAAATTGACGGTTCGTTAGTGTCGATATACAGTTATAGTTTAGAACGAGAGAATGATGGTATTAAAATATATTAAAATACCTAATAGATTAGACTAAATTAAGATTCGATAGGTCCGACCAGTAAAAAATGTAAAATAAATGTGCTGCGAATGTTTGACTGGACTGTGTCCCTAAAAGAGTGAAACGTACAAGTGTCGGGAAGTGCCTCAGGTCAGGGGGTCCATTCAGGGAAAGAGTGAGTTCGAATTCGTCACTAAATATCAACTCACTTTTTTAAATAGTATTGTTTCCACACTTCTTGAACATCATTACAGTTAGATAAAAACTGGTCCGTCCCTTAAATACGTCGGAAGTATAAATAACGGTTCCGTTATTTAAATAATAATATATTTCCCAGCTATTTTTAGGTTAACTCACTCCCGAACTCGAACTCACTCTTACCTGAATGGGCCCCCAGAAGTGCTAGTGATGTGGGCGTAGAATTCGTTAGTGCACGATGCTGATAACGCGTTACACGGCGGTGCTGCTGGAGAGCGCGCGGAGGTCGGAGGCGCGGGAGGCAGCGCGGCGAGCGGCCGAGAGTGCGGCGCGCGGGGAGCAGAGGCCGCTGCGGCGGCGCAGAAGAGGTGGCACGAGGTGAGTTCTTATGTTGTATTCTTTAAGAGTACCCAATAGTAGCGGGCTAAAAGAGTTAGTAAGTGCCTCAGGTGAAGAAGTGCTAGTGATGTGGGCGTAAAATGCGTCAGTGCACAGTGCTGATAACGTGTTACACGGCGGTGATGCTGGAGGCACAGAGGAGGGGGGGGGGGAAGAGGCGCAGAAGAGGTGATATGGGATAAGTTTAAGGGGGGCTCGAGCTTAGTGTACCCAATAGTGCATAATGTAGCTGTTGGTAGCTTGGGAAGTGCCTTAAGTGTAGGAAACCTTTTAACGTTCTAACATCTCTACCCAACCCTTATGATGTATTTCGTAACGATAGCGTGCTGCTCCATGATTCGAAACAAATGTAAAATTGTGGGGTTGTCCTTGCGAGGGTTGTTACTGGAGAGATAGGCGATGAAATACGTTACGAATGTTCCATCCAATCAATGTAGCCATGCTCATAAAGCCTTCATTCATAAATGCGGTGTATTGGGCTAATAATGGCAGCACATGTGGAATGCTCCAACCAAGTGTTCCATAAACATTGTATCGTATAAGACGTAGAAATGATTATTTCCGTCGTCTTTACTTCAATCTACAGTCAACGCCCACGTTTCTTCGAGCGTGAACTTATTTTCTCGACAGTTCCGCAAAAGTACCACGCGAACTATATTTTTAACAAACACACGCATGAAGAGTTATAGTTTGCTGTTAACAAGATATTAATGAAAAGATAGGAAACATGCATCGCGTTGAAATATAAAATCTACAGAATTTATGAAGGTGCGAATGAAAAACTCGCACCTATTTAAAATTTAAATTGTCTGCATATCTGCAGAAAGCATCGTGGCACAAGACATGCCTTTTATGTCTTGTGCCACGACAAGCGAAGCGTTTAAATAATTTTGAATTTGGTAGCTTGAAACTATTGAAAGTTAGGATGAGGACAATTGTTTAGTCACAGGGTAATCTAGAATGTTTTCATAAAATAAATGTTTGTGTGTGTTGTGTTTTATATGTTTGAATGTTCAATCTTTGCAGTCAATGGTGTTAGCCCAACACACCATAGGTGAACTAGGGTCCATGCCAGGCCCTTTTTTATATTTCACTGGAAGAGAAAAGCAATGACAATTTAAATTAATTATGAACCATGGAATGACATGGAATATCAGATATCTTCAATATTTGATTCCGCGGCTTGAAGAGACCACAGGCGTAGCCCGTACAAAATGTGTACTTTAAAATTGCGAGAAATTTAAAAATAAACAAAAATCCTCATGTAGTGTCTGTCCAAATACAAGCATGCACGATCGTGTTGCGACTTCGATTCGAGGAACTGCGATGGGTGGTTCGCATCGCTCGCCGTCGAACCACATCGTCCGCCCACGAACGCTGTTGCAAAACCGCGACGTCGCCGCGTCGCAGCGGAGACGCAGCTCCGAGACCAGTGGGGTTAATCTTGTAATTCATATTCGCCGGTGATTCACGGTCGCCTGTGACTCACCGGTACCAATGCGCCCGGAACCTAGGCACCGCCCTGTAGTTACGGCGCTGAATACTATTACTTATTCTGTGCTTGAATGACAGCCAATCGCGGTAAACTTTCCGCAATATGTAGTCACCCTAGTGCTGTCCCTTTCTCATTATTTTAATTAGAGTTCGGTGACGCAACATAACATTATCAGCGATTACATGATGCGAAAGCGTGTAAGTGATTCACTTTCATGTATGAAATTAACTCGTGTTCATTCCATAAGTGTAAGAACTGGCTTGATACAATGATGTAAGTACGTATAGTGGGGCCCTTACGGTTTCCATGCCGTAAAACTGTTTTATAGAAAGTTATGACCATAATGTGGAAATTAATTTTATGGATTTGCAACGCAAGCTATGTATATCTCAGGTTTAATGGACGTTTTAGAAGAGGTTTATTGAGTTTTATTCCCGTGGATATTCTGCATGTTTCGGCTTTCCAAGCTACCATCATTATTACATACACTACTATGACATGAAATTAGAATAAAATGTACTTCAGTGCCTTACCACTACGAGTAAATGGGATGCACGAGACGAGCGTATCGCTAAAGGCACTTTCTAACAGCTAACCAGTTTTGATGTGGAGACCCTACACAGGGAAAAGAATCGTCGGAAACCGCCAAAGGCTGAATAAGAACCTAAGTATTGTCGAAAATACACGCCGACTGTAGAATAAACTAGGGAAATCTTCTTCCAGTCCCTAACGGTTCCCTACTATTAAACGTTGTCAGATTGTAATAAAAAAAAAAAATTGTTGAGCTTTTCGATTTCATGTCCGTATCATTTTATTAGTTTGTAAATATCTATATTTTTCAGTAAAATAAATTAAAAAATGAACATATGAACGTAAAAAAGACAACTTTTATTCTAATATTTTCCAATCTAAAAAATATCTTATTCGTATCAGGACGGATTTGATAAGATCTCAATGATCATGCGTGTCCCGAATTCGTAAGCGAACTAATTGGGGGGCGCTACTGTCATTGATTATTACTAAAACGTGAATGCGCTACCGCCATCGGAATGAGTTTCTGTCGCTACTCCCTTCCTATCTTACTCGGTGACTGTGACATTGCCCGTTGGAGTTCGGTGGACATATTAATCAGTGTATTGGGGCCACAATTGAAATTCCAGCGGCTCTTCAATATACATTCCTAATCGATCGCTCTTTGTGCGCATACTCGCAAATACGTAATAGTGCTATAATTGTATAAATGTATGGTAGATATTATGGCAGTCTGATGTGCTTACAAATATTCGACTATGTGGAACATGAGAGACGATTACCACATACTAAATAAGGGCTCTTATTCCGGGAGGTCACGACATTTTTGGTCACGATAAGGTAAATGGCTGAATCTGGGTTCACATGTTAGGGACCAACCCTCTGATGCTAAATATGTCGGTCTGCCTGTGCCAAGTGGTTGCGTTTTCTAGATTGGCTATATAAAATAGATGCTGGTATGTACCTGCTGATGAATATACTGATTGTCTAGAAACATTGATACCTATTAATTATACAACAATCGCCAGTCGATTTTTTAATTAAATACTTAAATATACCTAAAGTTATATCTGTAACCTAAATCGTCTATAACTATGAAATGCAACCAAAGATTTGTTCCGTTTTTGCATTGCTAAGCAAGTATGTCATTCACTTTCATGCTTCGTCATTTGCATTCATTTACCTTATCATATATATTTTTTGCCACCATAAGTACTTTTTCAGGCGCCTTATCTACGTAACGCAACCACTTGGAATAGGCAGACTGACACATTTCGCTTCAGAGGGTTGGTCTTTATCCCGTAAACCCAGTTTCAGCCATTTACGTTATCGTTACCATTTTTGTCGCGACCTCCTAGTCTATCTATAAAGACTCTATCGTTCGTGATATCTTTCATAGAGCGAGCGTATTTCTTTAAAAGTCAGTTTAATTTCCGGCTTTCTTCTTCTTGTATGTTCATTTGGATCATTGTATTGAAATTATCTCTTGCCAAAAGTAAACATATAATTATACTGTATACACGTACGACATCAAGTGCGCCGGCGGAAAGCAGTGGTTCCGTACAGCCGAGGGCCGGGAGGACCATAGACTTAGCATGCGCTGTACATCCTATTTCTATGGGGAGGACTGGATAAAAATTGGAGAGGCGTGTGTCCAGCAGTGGACGCAAACACGCTGACTGACTGACTGATACGTAAGACGACACTTGACACGAACTCATATTGCTTGTAAAACTTTTCAAAAGTGTACAATATTTTATTATTATATACGTATAAATTAAACCATTTCAATAAATCAAACCATTCGTATCTTCTACAAATTAGCTTTACCGTTTTTAGGGTTCCGTACCCAAAGGGTGAAAACGGAACCCTATTACTAAGCCTCCGCTGTCCGTCCGTCTGTCCGTCCGTCCGTCCGTCTGTCACAGGGCTGTATCTCAGTAACCGTAAGAGGTAGACAGCTGAAATTTTCACAGAGTGTGTATTTATTTTGCCGCCATAACAACAAATAGGTAAGATTAAAAAATAATTAAAATTAAAGGGGGCTCCCATACAAAAAACGTGATTTTTTTGTTTTATTTTTTACGATGGTACGGAACCCTTCGTGTGCGAGTCCGACTCGCACTTGGCCGGTTTTTTTATGTGAATGATCGTATCACCGTTCAAAGAAAGGGTAGGTTTAATGATCAACGAGGGTCCTACTGTCTCTTTTTTCACTGTTTTCTTTTTAATTAAAATATCTATTAGTTCTTATTAACTTTACTTATAACGCCTAGCTCAAAACATCTATACCCGCAGTATGAAGATGAAATAAACGGAAGGTATTGTTTTGCTGTCATTAAATGTCAGGCACAGAACGTGCGTATTCTTCTGCTGACAAGATAGCCTTGGCTATAGCCTGCTGTATTGTTTTGTGTTTGTGTCACACACACAAACGAAAAACAATACAGCAGGCTATGCCTTGGCCATCTTGCCGTTCAGAATCCGCCGAGTACATCGATATAAGTCGATGTTATATCCCGACTTCTCTTAAATTTGTCTTCTTTAACTTCTCAGACAATTTAGCCTGACAATAATTAGCATAAAATAAGTGGGAAAAATCAATACCGAGGGGTCAGTCACTCGAGCAAAAAGTGTACAAAGTACTAGTCACAAACACCAGAAATACCTTGGGATTTTTAGATTCCTAATGGTAGACCGTTAGTACAGGTCCGAAAAATGCTGCATTTCACATCTTGTAAACTTTGTTAATTACGTCAAGATTTTTATACATTATTATTTTTTCGATTCAAATATATCCCAGCAGTTTATCTGTGTTTGGCATTTATCTATTAAATTAAATTATTAGTAAATCAAATTGATGGACTACTTACATACTCTAGGAACGTTACTCTACATTATATATTTTTTAAATTAATTAGCGCATTACAATCTAACTGACCATCACGGCCAATTTTGGTGTAAGAAAATAAAGCTAAATTGGTACTATAAATAGCTGCCAGATCTTCTTAAGAAACATATTAGTGTAAAAAAGAAAGACGACAAAAATCTTAATTTTCAAACTCCGACATTCGCCGCTAACTTTTAATGTACTAACGAGAAAAGTTGGTACCTCATTAGAAGCCGACCCGCGTCCAAATCTTAGACGTAGGACCGACTGAGCTTTTGCTCAAATTGTATAGATAATAAAAAAAACAAGACATACACGGATTCTATAAAGGTATTGTTACATACACGGTGTGAAGAAGCACCTAATCTGTCGGCATGGTTTTCGCAACCCCGTTAAAGTTCGAAAGCCCATTGGCGTCTTCGGCGCCACTTATGTGAGGGCCTGGCGTACGCCATATGTAGTGTTTAAAATACAAAAAAAAAAAACGTTACTCAACACCACACCACCACAAAAATATCCAAAGTTTGAGAATAGTCTGTAAAGTTCTCAAAATATTTTATATATGTTTTTTATTTTAATATTTTAGACGTAAGAAGTTGATTTATTTTCGATACAGATACACTCCTTAAAACGGTGCAGGTATTTATAAAAACATTCCGTATAGAGCACGTGTTTACAAGTTTCGCCTTTGTGTAAAGTGAAGTAAGAGCTAACTTACCAGTTTCACAAATAAAACAATGGTTAAACAATTTTTTATCGACAGTTTATGATTTTCTATTTAATTGTATGTCTTTTTTTGTTTAATATTATCTACCTATAAAGATTACAGTTTGTTTTTTTTTATTGTACACTTTCTTAATATTTTCTTATTGTTAACCGTTTTCGTGTATTTTTCGACTTAATTTTGTGTTGTTGGTAGTTTATTTTTCTTTTCCTTCTAAATTAAGTAAAAGTTACTGCGTACAACTGCTCATGTTTGTTTAGTATTTATAATTTGTGTCACACGCAGACAGACCGTAAGGTTTCGCGTGTACAGTTCAATGTACATAATATAAAAAAAATATGTTGAATAAACGTAGTGGCGTTAGTAAACGTTCAGTGCACAGCACTGAACCTGAAAGTTGCACGGCTACCCCCCTCAAACGTCTCTATGAAACGGTCCGCACTCGGCAGTAGAACTTCAAACTTGGCATGTTGAAGTGTCGGCGCGGTGCCGGCGGGTTGCATGCCTGTTTTGATGGGCGGGCGGAGGTGCAGGCGGGTGAGATCGTGGCGCCCCTGGAGAGCCTTAAGTGCTTGACGGTACACATACATATCCGAATAACCGTTCGTGTATTTTAAAGCGTACTAGTCATCACGCATTTGTGAATTCAATAATTTTCAGGGCGTTATAACGCTTCAAGGATAAAGTCAATTCGAAAATTCATTACACTGGAAGTAAAGACATACTCGTATTATATTACAAAGTTTCTTTCTGTCATTTGCTGTTGCATTCGGAGTAAAAGGCGGATTTTTATTCAAGTGTAACGATATGAAAATGCATGACTGTACTGCTTTCACTCGTCCATTCGTCATGAACTTTGCAACGATTCGGGATGCTACCAACCGAAAATACTGGACATCGGAATGGGCAAAAATCGCGTCGTCCGATACGTTGAGGATAATAAAATGGGATTTTTTGTCGTGATATGGGCCACATATACTGAGTATCTCAAGGAAAAGATGGCATGCCAGGACTTTCCCTTTATATGAGCAAGGAAAACACTAATAATACCTCTTTAACTATCTTTCATCCAATGCAAATATACAAAACCGAAAGTGAAGAAGCACCTGGTCGGCCGGCATACATTTCGCAGTTCGCCTGTAAGTTCGAAATCACATGGGCGTCGTCGGGCACCTTAAGGCGGCCCATCCCGCTCATCTCCCCATACAAAAGGGGAAAGAAGATCACGCCCATATTTCTTGTCAGAGATCCAAAATTTTGCTCAAAATAGCTTTATTTGATCGAAATAGATGTCTGATGACCATTGGCATTGTAAAATTGTGTTTGGTTTCTAAGTTATAACGTCCGAAAGTTCGCATTTTTCGCGCGTTTTATACAATAATTTTGGAGGTGGATTACGCAATGATAAAGTAAGAATATCTTAAAAAGATTAGTCATCAGACATAGCTTATTTAATCAAGATTTATATTCTATTTGCTTTTTGTTCGATTTTTTACTACAGCGGTCGTCGTTTACTTTTAGCTATAAGTCGTTTTGAAATTAAAATTTTCGTAAATCTTACCAAATCATACCTTATGCACATTGTCTTTTTTGTGGACATGTTGCATCTTCCTCATCACGGAGCCTGTCTTATTCTTTGAAACAGAGAAGGTCCCAGAGCGCAACAGCACGGTTTTGAACCGTGCCCGCGAATAAGTTAGGACCGCCGGGTTGGGCCACCTTAAGAGGTCCTGGCGTACGCCATTTGCCGCCAAATCAAGCCAGTAGCGTAATCCTACCAACTAGTACGGCAGCGAACATTTAAGAGATTCGTTTCCAATCAATTCTCCATACTACTGGCGAAAACTGTTGCACGTAAATGATTATATAAATGTCTTTCTAAGTTTTTGAAATGTTGTATTCTAAAATATCTTGTCAAAATCTACGTCATTTTGTTAATTTTTTTTATATACCTTTTAGTTTGGAAATTATTGGCTAAAAACATTGGAAAACAGATGTTTTTTTTTAATTATAGATTTATTTTTCCTGAAAAATACATATATTTCCAAAAAGTTTAAATCATACTGACGTTGGTCAATTATCCTAATTGGATATTTCTTAAACTTTTAAAATTTTTGATTTCCGCTCCCTTAGCGACATTCTTTACGAAAAATTCACGATTCAGTCTCCCACGGTCTTCGAAACAGGAGATCACAGGCGCTAAAAGTTGGACGACAGGACATTTGCTCGACAAGATTCAAGCATTCTATTCATCGAGAAAATAACCTCGGATTCCTTACAATGATTTTCCGGTATGTAAATATTACGTAGTTTTTGAGATACGCAATACTAAGTTAATTGTATTTTCTCTGTATTAATTTCTCACAATTCCAAATAATTTTTTTTTAATGGAAATTAATGTCAGAATCCTTTAAATTATCCGCGATCCAACGTTCTGCTTCCAGGCTCATGTCATCGTCGAAGTAATCCCTCCAACCGCCGACTTTTCCTGCAAATGAAATTTAAATAACTTTTGTAAGCTCACTTAGGTTGGTTTTCTCCCCGGGTCTCGCTAGCTCTCATTGACTGTGTACTGAAACCGAAATCAACAACAAAAGATAGCTAGCGCTACAAGCAAGTAAGTACGGTACACTTATCAAATTCCTAGTCGGTCATCTCGGTATGTATTATCACTCAAAGATACATAAATACTATAAATATAAACAGATAAATATATAAATGTGTTTGTCAGTTTGTTGCTCGAAGGAGCCGTTTAATATGATACATACTTTCCCGTCTGACTTCTACACAGCGAGGATGGAAGGACGGGAGAAGAAACCGAAACAAGTTTGTATGGGGCGGCGTATTCACTTTTTCATAAACAATTTGCAGCGCCGGAGAGTGACTGCGGTCACAAATTCGCTTACTACTGATTTTATCGAGTTCCAACGACCCGTAAGAACACGTAAAAACTTCACAGGGTGAGCCCCGGGTTCATTTACGAATCCGGGACACGCAACATCTAATGTTCGTTGCGCCAAATAGCGTACTGTGAACGCAACGTAAGAATACGTAAGAACACGTCTTCTTACGTGTCATCGGAACTCGAAATCATCAGTAGTGAGCGAATTCGTAAGTGAGCTGAGTTTCCGGCGCTACCGTTATCGTATGTACAAATTTCCGTTAAGGATGTTCCGACCCACACAATGTTTTTTTTTACACAGAACGCAAAAAGTATTGCACTTTAAGGCACGAATTCGTCAAAAATATTAAATATAGCCATAGTAGTTGCAGCGAAAACATATTCACAATTTCAGGTTTAATAGTTTCGTTGTAATTGCCGATTATAAGTTTTACACCGTTAGATGGCGCTGTTAAATAAAAATCGTATTTAAATAAATTGTAACAAAACCAATAATCCTGAAATTGTGAAATTGTTTTCGCTGCAAGTAATATGACTATATTAAACTTTTATTATTAATTCGTGGCTTAAAGTGCAATACTTTTTGCGTTATGTGTGCAAACAACTTTATATGGGTCGGAACAGCCTTAAGCTATGCCGCCTCCATTTGCGAAACGAGGTTGACAACCGTATATCGGTATTCAGGAGCCGCAAACGGTACTCATCACGAGTACCGTTTATGTTTTTTTACTAAACCAAATGCTCATGGGCCTTGTTTATTATGACGGTATCATTTATCGTTTTTTAAGCGTTACGAACAGACTGACAATTCGAAGTTACGACCCCACCTTTCCGTATAAACCCCGATTGGTTCGGCTCGCTAGTGTACTCCTCTTCCATGTTGACAGACTTGTTCCGCTTGAAGTTGTCGATGTCCAGGTGACAGCACAGCGCTCGGTACTCCTCTGCCGAGTAGTTCTTGCCTAGGAACTTTGCCACCGAGCGAACTACTCCGGGAAGGTCCTGAAACGTGATGTCAGAGAGAGATATATGACTGAAAACAATATTTCATTGAAACATACAGACCTAAATAGTATACCGAATGTTAATCCAATTAAGTATATTTATTCCGCGGTGAATATTTTAAGCAAACACTAGTTAACTAACATTATATAATAATAATAACATTATATGATGATAACATTATAAAGTAACAACTGGTTACAGCATTTTCAATTTAAAAACTAACAGTCGCATTCAGAGTGAACCTGTCAAAATTAGTATGGGATTAGCACCGGACTAACCATACAAAAGCTGTTTAGTCTGGCGTATTAAATTTAGTCCGCCCACTCTGAATACAGATGTAAAAGTTTACCTTTGACAGATCCTCGTAAAATAGGAACAACATATTGGAATTGTTTCTCTTTTCCCACGCTTCCTTTATGTGGGAGAAATATGGACCCCAGTGTACTGAAACAGTATAAAATATTATTATTACATAGCTTAAATTTCAAGTGAGTAAAAACTATTGTAAAACAACATCACAACAATGTTTTTAATATTACGGGACTCGAAAAGCTCAGGTAAAATATTATAATTCCTGTTGCAAATTTACTGCCTTCAAGTGACTCACCAGATCATTTGCGAAAATCTCTCAACTTAAAATTTATGACAGCAAAATTATATACCTAGATCATTCTTGAACACATTCCAGAAATCCTTGAAGCTGCTGTTGGAGGGTATGTACTTCAGAAGAATGTAAAAATGATACAAGGACACGGCAACATCCCTTGGGTCCCTCGCCACGTACACCACACGGCCCGAGTCCTCGAGAGCTTTGGGGGCCAGGCTCAGGGGAAGGTGCGTCTTGGCAAAATGCTGAACCGCTTTGTCCGACAGGGTGTTGTATATGTCGCACGACGCTGGCTCATTGCCTCTTATGATCGTGGTAATTCTAAAATATCAAATCAAATCGATCGTAAAGGTAAGGCAAACACATGACACACAGACGGTATGCAGGTAGCTATATAGATGCAGATAATACCATATTTACAGGTTACACAAATCTTTTCCTACACAGTCTTTGCAATTAAATATCCACTGTACAACGCAAAGAAGATTTTCAATTTGGTCGTTCTTGAGTTGGGTGCAACTAACAGAAAGAAACAGTTTCAGTGTGAGTTGCAAATGTACTCTATTGACGCTGATATTAGTCAAATATGCTTGATGTGTATGATTTTAATTTGAGTTACAGCGACATTTACATTTGAAGCATTGTAATCAGATTTTGAAAACAATCTGAAAAAGCATTGGTCGTGACATTCGTCGGAATCGTCGATCCTGCTTCGACAATGCTTCAAATGTAAATGTTGCTGTAACTGAAATTAATGAGATAATGGTAATGTCGTATCCATTAAAAATATAAAATTATTAATTGTATGATTTTATTGTAACGATTAAAATACGTGTATGCGTGTGAGTGAGGGTGCACGGGCAGTGTAAAGTCATGATTAAGAAGTAATATGTGTACGTGTAAGAATCTTTTATTTGTGACCGGTGTGTACAAGAATATTAGTATGAATTTACCTATTTTTATATCAATCGAGCTATACATGCTGCATTGTAACTGTGTTGTTTAACGCCATTAAAGAAATAAACATGAAATTCCATACTCCAAAAAGAGGAATCTCTGGTTGAGCGGCACAGCGGCTGCTGTCTCGAAGTCCATGTTGTTGCACAGCAGCCACAGAAGTTCCTGAATCCACGTGGATCCTGTAGAACACATTTTAGGTTCAGAATTTGTTAGGGCATCGGTCAATAAGGAAGGAATTGGTTTTAGAAATTGTTTTCTGATAATGGTTTACCACAGTTATTTTTCGATTCGTGCAGTCCGTCCTAGCCGCATGCCCCGAGAAATCCCTGAATTTCGAGACCCTCCAACTGCTACTTCTCCCTCCAACTTCTATCGTCTTTACCATGGAGAATGCTCGTCGGAGCTACACAACGCTGTTCCTCCGTCCCTTTTCTACTTTTGCTAAACGAGGAACAGGCAGAGAATGCACCCACTCACAGTCGACTTTCTAAATAAAACTAACCGATCCACTAAATACTTTATCTATAGGATCGGTTAACTACGGAACGCACTCTCTGTAGAAGTATTTCCTTCAAAGTACAATCTGCGGTCCTTCAAATACGGTGAGAAGAAACACCTGGCCGGCCGGCATGGTTTTCACAGCCCCCCTGAAAGTTTGAAACCCATGGGCGTCGTCGAGCACCTTAAGAGGTCCTGGCGTACGCCATATGCTGCATTTAACATAAACAATGCGCGTACTCGGCCTAAGTTACGTTTTAAACTTATCGTAGCTAAACATGTAAATTGGTCTGTCAATAAACATTGCTCGTTATCTTTTCGTCAGCCTCTATAATATATAAATACATTATGCCCAATGACTGACCGCTACGTGGGAAGCTGACGATCCAGACATCATCAGGTGCCACCTCCAGTCCTCGAATCCTAGCGGCATGGTCACGGTAGGATGCCCACAGCAGGTAGCCAGGCGCGCCTGCGCGGACAAAATCCTGCTTCTGACCTGTGCCAATAGAAAATTAAATAGTAATGAAAAATAAAAAAATAAACATTTCAGCATGGTCACGGGTAATCCCGGAACTGGGAATAGGTCGATGTCTGCTCACAGGGCAGAAAATCCGCCGGTTTCCCATTATTTTTCATTACACTTACCGGTAAGATGTGTATACAGGGCGGTGGGGACACCGGCGGTTTTAAAATCAGAAGGAATTTTGAATTCTGCACCAACCAGAAGTATTAATGTCATATCATTTACTCTCTTTCTGCTGTAACGGGAAATGGGAATATTTCATATCCAATTCGGATTGGATTCCCTTTTTTTATCACATTCTACACCGGTTACATCTTAGATTCAGGTACATCCGTGGGAATTGAGTTCTCAATATAAAAATAAGCTGCTGGGTGTGTACCTGCATTATTAGTTCCTAGCGGCTGAATATATTATCGCCCATGTCCGCCATTTTTTATGGATACAGGAGTGAAGGACCCATTGCAATGTATTTCGTTCAGCTATTTATAGAGCCGAGCACAGTTGCCAAAGTGATGGGTATCCACGCGATGTCTTCCTTCACCATGAGCATACTTTAGTTTTGACAGCCTGACTTGCCTTTGACCTGATCGTGATGCATAACCCCTAAATTATTACTAAAAAAACATATGGACGTGAAAATAATGCTGTCGGATATGGACTAAACATTATTGCCCAGTATTAAACATTCTGCAAAACTTACCTGTGAATATGCCTTGCAATTTCTCTTTAACTTCAAACTCAACCTCTTTAATCTCGCATGCTAATGACTGTTCTTCTTTGTCCATATCGATGATTTTTTTTTCTGTTATAGATTAAATACTTATTAAACTATTTCAATTCACATTATATTTCGTTGACAGTGCTCCGTGGTCAGTGGTCCGCAATGTTTGCTTCTTAATTTTCGAATGAAAGCGAGGTCGAGGCGGGACCAGTTGTCGTTCTAGTCGAGTCGGTCATGTTAGGCCGCATTCACACTTGTGGCGTAGAAAAAACAACTCAGTATCTTTTGATGTTTTTTTACATTTTTTTTAACTGGACATAGATGGCTAATACCACGCCCACAGTCATAATATTACATAGCATTTCTGAAGGAATTCGTTTCCATGCCAGGACCTTTGGAACTTTAAAACATTGAACTGGATGGAAAACACGGACAATTTTTCGTTGACCATCTTTTCATCCAACGCAATGGTACCAACCCGGGAGGACTCAACCTTACGAAAGGGGAAGGAACATACAGTTTTTTTCATTGATTCCGAACCAAGTAACAGCTCGCATTCTTGGCGAAATGCATTTATACCTACAGGACTTTAAAAATGTTTGAAACATATGGTCGGCATTTCTACTATTATAAAGGTTGTCTCAGTAAGAACTTTAATTTTAATTTTAAATGATGACATTACCACATGAAACAAAATATCGGTTCAATGGCCACCGTTGCCATAATTATAATTAAAAGGTAATAAAACATTAAATTACCCATAAATAAAAAAATCCATTCTATACGAACAATTATGATACCTATATATATATAATCATGTTAGTTACATGTATAGTTCGAATGTGTGTTCTAAAACTCAAAAAGCCATTAAACTCGTTCAATAAATGGATTTCATTTATACTTCACGCATGTATTTCAAATCCCCAAATGTATACGAAAATCGTAACCTTATCAATATTACGTAGGTAATGTTCAAGATCAGCTAATATCAAGTTTCTTTGAGTTCGGAATGTGAATCAATAAGGAGCCCTCAAGGTTCGGTCCCGGATCTCTCGTCGGGGACAAATATTTGTTTCAATTAGGTATCTCGGTCGTCCTGGGGGGAACGCCTTGCGGATACATTCGTTATCTTTAACGACGTTGGTCCGTTACGTCCAATAAATACCACTACGCAATAATACATGTATTTTGGTGTCTGGTATCGAGTTGAAATTAATACTAAATTATGCAACCTATGCGCGTATAATATCCATGAGTGAAATGAAATATAATAAAAAGGGCGTATCAAAGTCCATTATCTTACGAAATGACTAAAACACTAACGGACACATTAAAACCAATATTATTGTTGAAATCTTGAAAGGACCATTTTTTAAGGCACATGGTTGGTTGATACCAAACCTAGACCAACAAAAAAAAATCTATTTGTAATAAAAAAAATTACTAACATTTAAAAAAATCTAGTTCCGATAAAAAGTTTTAAGGATGCTAAGCTTACACACATTCACACTAAGTTACCTTAATATCCTTAAAACTAAAATTAAATGTCCTGTAAAGATGTTTATAAAATAATACAATTAATTAACACATACAAGCTGTATGTAGGCTTTTTAAGAAAAAATGCGTCCAGTTCAAATACAAAAATAAATAAATAAGCAGTGTATATGTATTATATTTAACACGAGGTGGTCGTGCTTTACGAAGGTAGAGTAAGGGAGGAAGTGGGATGCATCCCGCCGCATTTTTCGCACCCTGCTTTCTGTCCGCACCGTACCTCCTATTAAGTTAAGATGATTTAACAAATCAATGAAATTTACGTATATAGAATATCTCATAAGGCATCACGGAACTTTCTCTTTCATTAAAATGTACCTGTAAAATTATTGATTTTGTGTCGTAAACAACCTGTACATGCTATGCTTAGAATCTTCAGGCCGTGAATCTGACTCGCATTCTTTCGTCTTTTTTACATTGTCAGTTTTAAGCACAGGTGATTTGCTAAATTTGAAAACTAATAAAACGTGTCAAATATCATACAGATCTAAAATGTTTCCAAATGGCAACCTGTACGACTATCACATGTAAATTTAAAAAAACTTAATGACCTTGATTTGAATTGAATACTAAACAGCCTTAAGATGTATTTCTAAGTTTACTGCACTCGTCTAGCCGGTATTTTTATTTTAGTTCTGTGTTAAAACTAATTGCTCTTATAGAAATCTCGGCTTGTCTTATACGAACAGAATACCGTCGCTGGGATTGTGAGTGGGGTCATAAGGGGGTGTTGGGGGGAGGGGTAAATAAAGCGAGTCGATGTCAAGCTAATGATGATGGCTGGCGCGGCACTGCTGACGTGGCTGATCCTACGTGCTCCGTCGAGTGCGAACTCTTTGCTTAGGATATAGAGTGGGGCTTAAGACTGTCGTGAAGCCAGCAGGTCTCTTAGATTTTAAAATTTGAAGAAATGGTCTCTTTGTCCATTGGCCAAGGCACAATTTTGCACGCCGACTGCGAACCAAACTAGTTGAATTGTTTTCCGAGCCCTAACGATCTTTATCGTCTGTTTTTATTCACTTGAGAGAAAAATAAAGAAAGTGCATAACCTCTCGCATGAAAGGCAACTCCTCTATCCCCCTTAACTCTAGCTGTATAGATGTTTGTCATAATTACTATCCTTTCTGTAGGCGTAATCACGTTTATTTTAAATGTTTCTGTCGTACAAATAATACATTGGATGTGATCTCGTCCCTCTAAAACACGGACATCAATGATGTTCGATCTCACTCTGTAAATCAGTAATCTGATTATAAATATTTAATTCTGAAAATAAAAAGATTTTGTAAAATGCGGTCAAGGCCGGTTGAAATGTACGCGTTCCATGTAAGAAAGGTCCTGGTTTTTTTTTTTATGTGACTGGACATGATGGCTAATACCACACCTTCTGTCATGGTATTAGCCCAACACACCACATGGGAACTAGGTGCCATGCCAGGACCTTCCTTATATTGCTCGGCTACATTGAACTGGATGGAAAACACGGACAATTTTCATTGCCGTTTCGACCATCGTTCATTCAATGCGATGGTACCAACCCGGGCGGGATTAACCCTACCACCTAGTAAGTAAGGAAGGGGACCTACAGTTTAACGTGGAATCCGAACCACGGCCAGCCTCTCTCAACGGTCTAATGGTCACCCATCCAAGACCAGACCGGACCCAGCGTTGCTTAACTTCGGAGAGCGATCGCCGAAGTGTCGCGCCACTGGGCCACTGAGGTTTTCTAACTTGAGTGTATTGTTAAAATCATGACGGAAGATGTGGTACCCAACTATGTCCATTATGTACATAAAAAAACTTTGGTCAACATGACTAGCGCAAAAGCTAATAACATATATTGCCTATGATTAAGAATAGTCCACATTGGTTGAGTTAGCGGTAGATTAGAGACCTACTATTTTGCCCTACTAACTCTACTCTACCGTTTTCAGAATGTACTATACTGTACCGATTGCTTCTACATTTGTAGAGTTAGAGGTATATTAAGTACTAGCCCTACTAATTCTGCCGCTAACTCTACAAATGTGGACCAGGCTTTAGACTGGAGTGCACCATCTCTGGTTAATGTTATAGCTACGGTTATTATAGATCGAACCTTATTTTTCATCTGAATAAGAAAGAAAATAATAAACAGTTAATCTATGCTAATAATTACCGATCTTCCCATTTTTAGGGTTCCGTACCCAAAGGGTGAAAACGGAACCCTATTACTAAGCCTCCGCTGTCCGTCCGTCCGTCCGTCCGTCCGTCCGTCTGTCCGTCTGTCACAGGGCTGTATCTCAGTAACTGTAACAGATAGACAGCTGAAATTTTCACAGAGTGTGTATTTATTTTGCCGCTATAACAACAAATAGGTAAAATTAAAAAATAATTAAAATTAAAAAACTATTAAAATTAAAAGGGGGCCCCATACAAAAAACGCGATTTATTTGTATTATTTTTTTGTACGATGGTACGGAACCCTTCATGTGCGATTCCGACTCGCACTTGGCAAGTTTTTATGAAAACCGTGCCTAATACATGAGTGAACAAGAAATATGGAAAGGTCTTGTAGAAATGGGCGTTGTTATCTTATTAAGAAGTATATAGCTAAAGTAACTGCTCTGATCTTTAAAGCTTTTTTATCTATGTTACTTGAAAATTGTTAGTAACTCGATCAAAAAAATATCTCTGAAAAGATATTTTAAGGCGACTTTTCTTTCCGACTTGTTTGACGATGTTGACTTATTGAATTTTCGTTATCTAAAGTTGAGGGGTCGAGAATTTGGGCTGGACTCGCCTCAACTTATGGCTGAAAGCTTTAGATTGATGTTATTATAGGCGGCTTTCCGGAATCTAACTTATTTCATAAAATTTGACCTAAAAGCCGTTCTTTCAACGCTATTTATAATGTCAATAAAAGGATTCAAGTTACATTATTCTATGTTAATTAAAAAGTAACATTACTATCACAGGCTGATTACCATTACGGTAAATTACCTAAGAGGTGAGCATAGGAGTTAAATATGAAAGTAAACCCACTGTTTGTTCTTTGACGTTTTATTCTAAATTTCAAAAACATTATGGTGGGTTATTATATTTTTAAGGTTCCGTACCCAAAGGGTGAAAACGAAGCCCTATTACTAAGCCTCCGCTGTCCGTCCGTCCGTCCGTCCGTCAGTCACAGGGCTGTATCTCATGAACCGTAATAGGTAGGCAGCTGAATTTTTCACAAAGTGTGTATTTGTTTTGCCGCTATAACAACAAATAAGTAAAATTAAAATATAAAAAAATAAAGGGGGGCCCTCGAAAATATGATTTTATGGTGTTAAATAATTTACGATGGTACGGAACCCCTCGTGTGCGAGTCCGACTCGCACTTGGCCGGTTTTTATTATACAAACAGTATTGAAATTCATGTTCACCGGTGATTTACGGTCGCCTGTGACTTTCTTACACTCTTACTCATGGAATGACAGTTACTTCGTTGAAAAGAACTCACACGAGTAATCTTAGTTTTGTCCCTTTCTGATAATTATAACTAGAGTGCGATGATATTGCATAAAATCAACGAAAAATCATCCGAAAGCTGTATGAAAGTGATTCCCTTAACCCGTCCATGTCAATTCCATGGCTTCTTAATTTTCCTAGACATTATTTTATCCTTCAAATTGTATGCTTAACTTTGAGAGATAAATATATGAAAAAAATATCCAGCATATAAACATTTGTAAATGGTGGGTCGAACAAAGAAATAAAATTAATTACATAGGCATGATTTGGCCTGAAATGTGAAATGAATATGTGTACGCCTGCCAGAAATACTTCCGCAACAGACAGACAACCCTCTGTGTTCACATTTCGACAGACGCGCAGGCGCACAAAATACAAAATAACAACTTCTGCCTACATTTATATTTAACTTCTGGTTTTATTTTTCAGGTAAGATTTCTGCAGTTGAAGGGTCCTTGGAACCAAGCCATGCTTTGTAAGTACCACTTTGAGTAACAAGATAATTTCGTAATTTCCTTTTCTCTACTTGCTAACTAGAGAAAGCACCTGGGCTGGTACTACCGCATTGCATAAAATATAGTTTCAATAAAGCCTTCATAAAATACAGGGAAGATGGACTTTTAAAGGTATCACCTTTAGAGGTAGATACCTCTAAAGTTCAAGGCATCTATGTACATGCCAAAAAAATTAACAACTAATTTTGCATGACATGCATGATAATGTATTTTGGTAAAGCCAACACTTTAACTTATTTACTCGTTTTACTCGTTTTTAACCGACTTCAAAAAAAGGAGGAGGTTATCAATTCGTCTGTATGTTTTTTTTTTTTTTTTGTTTTTTTTTTTTTTTATGTTTGTTACCGCATAACTTTTTCCTGGGTTAACCGATTTTGATGATTATTTTTTTAAATGATAGCTAGTGCTTCCCAAGTGGTCCCATTTTAATTTGGTTAAGTTCTGACAATGATATCTATGAGAAAATCATAAAAGTCTTAAATTTGTATTAAGATGTGCGCGACAAATGGACGAATAACTCAATATAACGCCAACCGATTTCGGTGATTCTTTTTTTATTGGAAAGGACGTGTACAAATTAGTAAGTTTACTTCAGATTCACTAAAAATTAACAAATAAAAAAACAAATTTAACAAAAAAAATAACCGACTTCAAAGGAAAAGCACTAAAAAGTAAAAAATAATGTTCATTTTTGTAGTTACGATTTCTGTTATTTTTTGAGTCGGTGTCAGCCAAGGTTAGGTTAGGTTAGGTTAGGTTAGGTTAGATTAGGTTAGGTTCTCTTGATTGGCGCAGCGCGTGCCCGGCTGACGCCGACTCAAAAAATAACAGAAATCGTAACTACAAAAATGAACATTATTTTTTACTTTTTAGTGCTTTTCCTTTGAAGTCGGTTATTTTTTTTGTTAAATTTGTTTTTTTTATTTACTTAACTGGACATGAATAATTAATACTGTTGTGATATAAGCCCAAGCCACCTCATTGAAATTAAGTATCATGCCAGCACCTTCCTTATACTAGACTGGATGGAAAATATGGACAATCATTATTGGCGCTTCATAAATTCTTCATTTAATGCGATGGTACCAACCCGGGCGGGATAAGCCCTAACACCTAGTACCTACCTAATTAAGTAATCTGAACCACAAACAAGTTACGTTTTATTACACACTCTAATACTTTTCTTAGCTACCTTACATGCTTACGTGATATCCCTAAGGTAAACTGGTAGAGAATGCCATTTAAATGTTCCTTTTTTTAAATAAAATTTAAAGAAAGTCATATAAAAGAACGAATCAATTAACCGCCTCTTAAGACTTGCACGGTGAGAAATACACAATGTTTATGATAGTTTATGATTCTTCAAACGAGGTTTCTCCCTAAAAGTAAAACCTAGAGTCCTTTAAACATGGTGTAAAGAAGCACCTGGCCGGCTGGCATGGTTTCCGTGGCACCCGTGAAAGTTCGTAAGCCAATGGCTGTCGCCTGGCGGCTCTTGTGAGGTTCTTTTGTGCGCGATATACACATGCCTAGGGTTCCATCACTGCTATACATGGAAGAAATTCGAGCATCAAAATCTAACTTTTAAAAAAATACTCAAATAGTATTTGCATAACTACACAAGTGTTCCTGTCTTAGTACTTTTTAGGGTTCCGTACCCAAAGGGTGAAAACGGAACCCTATTACTAAGCCTCCGCTGTCCGTCCGTCCGTCCGTCCGTCCGTCCGTCCGTCTGTCCGTCTGTCACAGGGCTGTATCTCAGTAACCGTAACAGGTAGACAGCTGAAATTTTCACAGAGTGTGTATTTATTTTGCCGCTATAACAACAAATAGATAAGATTAAAAAATAATTAAAATTAAAGGGGGCTCCCATACAAAAAACCTGTTTTTTTTTTGTTTTTTTTACGATGGTACGGAACCCTTCGTGTGCGAGTCCGACTCGCACTTGGCCGGTTTTTGTTTCTTATTTTTTAAACAACCGTTAATAGGACGAATCGGGACAAAATGTTTCTGTGACCAACAGAAACAGAGCCAGACCATAAGACCCTTTTCGCTTTTTGCGATGAAACCTTAAAAAACCGGCCAAGTGCGAGTCGGACTCGCACACGAAGGGTTCCGTACCATCGTTATAAAATCACGGTTTTTTTTATGGGCCTTTCATTTCTATTATTTTTTAATTATACGTATTTGCTGTTGAAAATAAATGCACACTCTGTACAAATTTTATACGGTTCATGAAATACAGCCCTGTGACAGACGAACAAACGGGCGGACGGACGGACGAACGGATGGATGGACAGACGGACGGACAGCCTTTGGCTACGGAACTCTAAAAAGTAAAAGTGACAATACAGGCCAGGCTCCATAGTCATGTCCTTTTCAATAAATTGAATACAATAAATTCTTATCCACTGAAAAATACAAAAACTCGCAGTCCCTGCTGAAAACTTGCCAGCAGTAAAATTATACCTCTAAATTGCAGCCCTCGTTAGAAGTACAGCGTGCGCAGGTTGTTAATGAAATGCAAAACTGCACGTAGTTAGTGCTATTGTCTGGAGAACCTGTCTCTTCTATTTCGCTCTGGGACTCTAATTTGCACTTCCTTCTACGAATCTAGTCTCGCCTCGAGGGCACTTCTGGATTTCCTATGAACGTGACTCAGCTAAGTTTCCAAAAAAAAATATTCTTTCGAAAATATCTACGGTATGAATTTAAAACGCAATATTTATAGACAACTTTCCTTACCTCAATATTCTTAACGAGTAGGTTAGGTGATTTGTTTTCCTCTATTTTCGACACAAAAACACTGACCAAGAATATATGCGTTGGGGTATCACATAGATAAAAAGAAAGGAGGTATGCTATTTAGCGCACTTGCTATGATACCCACTATCTTCAATTTTCACAAATAACCAACCCAACTTAAACGTACATGCCACATGCAAACATATTCGCAGATGTATTGGAGGGTTTGTGTGGGTGGGAACTGACTTGACGAACGCATTTTTAGGGAAAATTCGCGCGCGATGGCGATGTTTCGACTGTGTGGCATAGGACGCGCCGCCGGATTCCCATACAAGTATATGGTCAGTTTGACCAAACGGCGGGAACTCAATTTCGAGCGCATACCACTTCTTTACTTCACTTCAGTGGGGTGTGGTATTTTGGAACAATGTACCTACTAATAGCACCACCACCGATAACCACAAGCAAAAAGCAGTGCGCTTGTCCACGTCTATTATTGTATACATAATATAACATTTATCATTTCAACCTAGCTTTCAAGCGGCTCCTAACTCGCGCGGTGACATGCCTTCAATACCAGAGGCCATGAGGTGGATCCCCGCCCGTTCATGTACCACTTTCTTTCTCTTTCTGAGTTGCATAAATGCATTTCGTCACCAATAAGAGGTGTTCGGAATCATGGAAAATTGTGCAGGTCATTCCCTACCTAGGTGGTGGGCTGTCGCATGGTACCATCGCATTGGAAGAAAATATGGTCGAAGCGGCAATGAAAAATTGTCCATATTTTTCATTCAGGTCATGTGCTTATAACATGGAAGTCCTAGCATGGCACCTAATTCCTTTGGAAATACGGTGTGTTGGGCATAAATTATAGCCGTCCATGTACAGTTACATAAACAATTTATGGCCTATAGAAAACATTTCGTGATGAAGCTAAACTGAAATTATTATTCATTTATTATATTCTTGACTGAGAATTCTGTTTAAAAATCTATTGACAAAATTATCTCAATACAGCTCACGTGCGTCACTCTAGAGGTTATTTTATGTTATTGTTTGAAACTCAAATATCAAATATCATTTTACTACACTTCCTCTTACCACTTGGTACGCCAACTTACAAATAATTCAAATCCCTTTCGTCAGAATCTCGAGAAGTGAGGACTCTGCTATAATAACATTACCCTACAGTTTGATAGCGCTAACGAGATCCTCCCTCCGTCGTGCCGACTATACTCCAATTGAGACGAGCAATGTACTGTCTTTAAGAAGACAATAATACCTGAGAGAACAATTAATTGACAAGAATGCTCGTTGGCTGTATGTGACGATCACCCCAAAGCTTAACAATTTACACGTCTGCCTTCGGTGAAAAATAAAACTATTCTCTTGAATTCAAAGCATGACTAGTTTTCAAAATATGTTCGTGGGTCTGGTAAGGATATTTTCTGCAAAAATACTTAGACTTTATGTAAATATTATTCGAAAATAATTTGATTAATTTCCTTCCAACTGCGTCCATAATTCTGATCGGTAATTATAATCGAAAGTAACTGCGTAAGAAATTATCGACACTGCTATAACCAACACAAACAAAATGACTAGAATAAAATACTCCCAATAGAGTATTTTATTTCGAGCTTGCAATGAAATTCTAATAAATAAAGGTTCAATCGCAATAATTTTAATGGGTCTGCAATCAAAGAGATGAACACAAAGTAACAGAGAACAAATTAAAGAGAGTTTGCTGAGCAAACACCTAGCGCTCGCGTGGTGGTGGCACTCATTCCGGCGGAAATTCTACCTTAGAAGAATCATTAAAATAAATATAAAAATATATATATGCTTATAGTTTTATGTTTTGACTAGCTGCGGTACCCGGCTCCGCTCGGGTCCATGTCCTTTTGGACTGATGTCGAGCTGAATTATTTCCTAGATGAAAAGTAGGTAGCCCAAAAGGCGGTCAATAAATATGTTATTTATCTGCTACTTTTTAATCATAACGGGTGGAGCCGATATGCATTAATTAAATAAGAAATATTCTAACGTTCTCATTTATAATACATAGCTGAGGTACCCGGCTCCGCTCGGGTCAATGTCGTTTTGGACTGATATCGGGCTGAAACCCAAAGGGCTGGCCCAAAAGGCTAGTTGAACTACTTTACTAACAGAAGATTAAACAATGTATCTAACAAAAAAAAACTGGATCAAAATCCGTTGAGCCGATGTGGCATGATTAAATAAGAAAACATCCAAATACTGCCATTTAAAAATTCAGTGGAAGAAATGTACTTGAATATATTGCAAAATATTGGGGCCAATTACTGAATTGTTTTTTAAAAGCATTTGCCGCCGCGCTGGGGCGATCCTGCACTGGCACTACTACACATTGCCATGGACGGAAAACATGGACATTTTTTATTGCCGGTTCGACCATCCATCATTCAGTGCGTTGGTACGTAACAACTCGAGCGGGATTCACCCTACAACCTAGGCAGTAAGAAAGGGGAGCTATTTTTTACGTGGAATCCGTACCACAACCAGCATTAACATCGAAAACGGCCACCCATCCAAACCCCGACCGCGCCCATAGGTCCTGTACGTAGATGCAATCCACATATTAATCGAGTGAGTAGTTCGTAAGTTATGAGCCTTTAATCGCAACAGTCACCCCTCTCGTGATCTAGAGTGATGTACTCTGCCAAATTTCACATGCAGGGGCAGTCCACTTATTGTTTTGTTATAAATATGTAACCCTCTCTTCTCACTCCTCTGGTAAGTTAGCGTGATGCCTATACGGCTAGACTCAGATACAAACCTCATCTAAATTGGGTAATTGGTTCTCATGTTATAAGCATTTCATACTACTGGTCACCTCTCTGGTAATTTAGCGTGATGCTTAGTAGCCCTAAAATTGCGGAAATAAATCGAGCTATACGGAGGTACAATTATCAGCTAAGTATCTGCTTGGCTCCCTGGACTCGATACAGCGTCGTGCCGTGCGTCTTGTCGACGATCCCAAGGTATCCCTAAATTTAGAGACCCTTCAACTCCGAAGGGATGTAGGTTCTCTCGATGTATTCTATCGTCTTTATCATGGAGAGTGCCCTTCGGAGCTGCACAACGCTGTCCCTCCGTCCCATTTCTACCACCGCACAACGCAGAACAGGCAGGGTATGCACCCATTCACTGTCGACATTCCCAAAATAAGAACCCACCGATCCTCTATATATTTTTTCTATAGGGTCGGTAATCTATGGAATCGACTCCATACCGATATATTTCCCCCAAAGTCCCCCGGGGTCGTTCAAACATGGGGTGAAGGAGCACCTGGCCGGCCGGCATGGTTTTCCTATCCCCCGTTGAAAGTTCAAAATACCGCGCTTGGCTTAGTACTAATCTAACAAACAAAAAATAAGAAACCGTTCAACTGAAACCGTAATATCTTAACAATACGCCTTTAAACAATCAACCTTAAAAGCCTAAACTAATGTGTGTAGCTAGGACACGGCTAATTGCTAAGTTAGCATACCGCGCGGGTTGGTAGATACAATACAAACAATTTACGTAAAAAACCCCATACTAATCCGTGTACCACACGACCACGGAGCGATGATCTCTGCAACCGCGTCTATCGTTAGCAATCGCGGGAAGCCGACCGGCGAGGGGCGCGGGCAGCATTGCCGATCGCTTGAAGCAATCGGGGACTTTGGATTTCATCTTCTCCCGAAAGTTGTTCGGACGGCCGTCGACTGCACGAACTTTTATTTTGCTCATTCGAATTGAAAATTTCGTTCCTATTCCGGATTTTTACGGAATTCCGGGAATCCTAAGAACGTTTTTGGGCAATTGTGGTAATCGGCAGCGCTGGTAGCCGCTTCCCGCGCTCGCGCGTGGTACCTTCGGCTCTTCTCGGCAATACTCGGTCCTCGTCGGGTGGCCACCGCCGCCGTCTCGGCCCTCGCCGCGCTATCATTTCGTATCTGACTATTTTTCTTTTTGCACGGCTCCTAAGGGTCGTTACGTGATGTTCAATAGCTTAAAGCCTTCCTTAAGAATTAGGCTATCGAATGTAAAAATATGTTTTCAAACCTGACTGGTAGTTCCAGAGATTAGGGCGTTCAAACAAAAAAACAAACAAACTCTTCAGCTTTATTATATTATAGTATAGTATAGATAGTATAGATTGGATACGACATTACCGTTATCTCATTAATTTGAATTCAGCGACGTCTACATTTGAAGCATTGCAAAAATTATGCTTCGGGTCGTACTCTACTAAGAACTTCCCAGCTAGAAACCTGTGTGATAATTGCAATCAGAATTTGAAAATAATGCTTCAAATGTAGATGTCGCTTAAGAGCATACTCATACCCAAACATTTTGGACCATTTTTTGCGATTAAAACGAGATAGCCAGAGCCCGACGTCGCTTAGTTACAGCAGCTCGGAATAATTCTTTCTAATTGTGACCAACCCGCATAACGCGCGAAACCGGTTTTTTTATTGTTTCGTTAAAGAAATTGAAAGAAATTACACATGTTGTTCACTGAATATTCAATATAGGCCGCAAACTTGAAAAATAATATATTTAAGACCTGACTTCAAATTTTTTTTCCATGTTTTTTTTAATGTTCTCATTCCATATAGATAAGGAACTTAAGGTGGCCCAACCCGGCGGGACCTTCTCTGTTTCAAAGAAAAAGACAGGCTCCGTGATGAGGAAGATGCAACATTTGGTAAGATTTACGAAAATTTTGATTTCAAAACGACTTATAGCTAAAAGTAAACCACGACCGCTGTAATCAAAAATCTAACAAAAACCAAATGGATTATAAATCTTGATTAAATAAGCTATGTCTGATGACTAATGTTTTTAAAATTTTCTTACTTTATCATTGCGTAATAAACCACCAAAGTTATTGTATAAATGCGAAAAATGCGAACTTTCGGACATTATAACTTAGCCTATAGCTTAACCAAACACAATTTTACAATCCAACGGTCATCAGACATCTAGTTCGATCAAATAAAGCTCTTTTGAGCAAAATTTGGGACCTCTGATAAGAAATATGGGCGTGATCTTCTTTCCCCGTTTGTATGGGGAGTTGAGCGGGTTGGGCCACCTTAACGCATTCAAACCATTCGCATGGGCTGGTAAAATAATCTTAAACTCAAATTAATGAAATGAAGTCAATGAAATATACTTTTTCGTACTAAGTATTTCAAAAAATGTGAGATGTTTGTTGAACTGACCGTGAAGAAAGGACAAATTAATTAAAGAAAAAAAGCTTTTCAATATTTGCCCGGGCGGAAAGTATTTGCCCGGAACACACTATTAGTAGTATTCAGAGTGGGCGGACTACCTTTAATACCGGGATTATCTCCGGACTAAATAGCATTTTGTATGGTTAGTCCGGTGCTATTCCGGGTACTAAGTTTTTACAGTTCACTCTGAATACGACTGTATGTTAGTAGGAGGCATTCATTACGGTAAGAAGGACTGTAGAATAATACGTATTTAAAGCAGGTGGCAGAATTGGTAGACGCACTGCCTGCAATAGGTTTGTTTGCAAAAATACTGTGTCGTGTGAGGCACACTTAAGTTTGCAGTGATTATAACACTACTGTTTTATAAATGTGTTATTAGGGTTCCGTACCCAAAGGGTGAAAACGGAACCCTATTACTAAGCCTCCGCTGTCCGTCCGTCCGTCTGTCCGTCTGTCACAGGGCTGTATCTCAGTAACCGTAACAGGTAGACAGCTGAAATTTTCACAGAGTGTGTATTTATTTTGCCGCTATAACAACAAATAGGTAAGATTAAAAAATAATTAAAATTAAAGGGGGCTCCCTTACAAAAAACGTGATTTTTTTGTTTTATTTTTTACGATGGTACGGAACCCTTCGTGTGCGAGTCCGACTCGCACTTAGCCGGTTTTATTAACACTATGAAAATCTGATTTGAAATCAGGAAAGTCGCTATGAAATTCACGTTCCCTATCCATTTCAAGGGAAGACCTCTCACATGATTCTTCTGGGAATTATTATCATAATGTTATTCCTTTTAAGACAGGCTATACAAAGATAAACTATAAAGCCTATAGAAGGAGGCTGACATTACCTTGCTAGGCTAGGTAAAGAGGTTTTAGTTTATCTTATACTTGCGCCATCAGAACCCGGCCTCTGGTACTGGAGGGGGCAACCTTAGATGGGGCGCACCGGAAGCCCCACGATTAAAGCCGAATCAATGAACTTTCTGACCGCCCCCGGCACAAGAACCCCGCCGACAGACGTTCGGGTCGCTATTCAGAACAGTTCTATGTGCCGAACTCAAGATGTGATCAATACGATTCGTTTGCAATGAATGTGCTTTTAATTAGAGTAATAAAAACCGTCCAAGTAACACGTTATGTACCTTTTCCGGTGGCGGCGGCGCGCGGACCTGCTGTAGCCTTAGAGCAGGGTTTCTTAACCTTTTTGTAGTCAAGGACCCCTTGTGAATTTAAAAAAATATGACGGACCCTTTTTAAACTTACTAAGGAGAAGGAAAATATGGCATTTTAAAAATAAAAACGTTTGTTTTATTACGAAAGCAAAAGTAAAGGCACCCACAATTTTTAGATCGATCACGCGCATTATACTCTAACTTCATATCAAGCGTGGACCCCCAACACTCATGCTACGGACCCCAAGGGGTCCGTGGACCCGAGGTTAAGAAACCCTTCCTTGGAGGTACTAGACCCGAACTGTTTAACCGAGGAATTAAAAGTTCAAAACGTGATAGTTAAGTTGTATGCTCGTATACCAAACAAAAATGTTGCCTGGGAAAATAGTCCACAGTTGTATCGCTTAACGACAGTTGTTATGAAGTCAGAAGCCCAGTTCTAGATAATTTATAGAATGTTTGCGCGTTTTATGATTTTATGATTTTATGGCTAACCGGTGGATGGGGCGTGAAATAGGCTAGTTATGAGCTCGAAAATGTTTCTTTTTGTGGGAAAATGTTGGGATGTCTCTCATTTTTTTTTCAGGTATAATATTTGCTCATTTATATATGTGCCTGGATAGATGTAGGCATAGGCACAATTTTCATCAATACTTCTGGATATATTTACAACCTCTTAAGAGGGAATATTATTCGTGTCGGCCCATACCAAAAGGGAAAGCTATTTCCTGCTCCAATTCTAAAGATGTTCGCTTTGGATTATGCCAATAGTATCATCTAACCAGTACAGAGTCGTCTATGTTTTTAAGTTTTATCAAAGTTTTTTTTTATTTACTGGAATATTAAATGAAGTAAAAAGTATGCTGAATCAAATTGCTTTTAACAAAAATATTTTCGAGAAAAAACTGTTTATGAAAGCATAGGAGACAAGATACTAAGATTTAAAAATATATTAAGTAAAAAAATTACTTTATCGGATACGTTTTAAAAGAGGAAACTAATTTCTCAAATAAGAAAATGCGTATGAATGCGTAAAAAATTGCGCGACATCTTTATACGTACCGTACATATATACTGATTCTATTTTTATAAAAGGTAGGCTCCTCATTACGTTGTGTATTCTTTAAAGTTACTGTTACATAAAAAAATATTTTTATAATGTTTACGTATGCAAAATTATCAGAAATCACACCCAAAAAACGATGTGCATAGGAAAATACTATGAAAGCAGAAAAAATATATCATCAAACTTTTTACATCATAAACCTAAAAATAAATTGGGAAAACAAACGTTTAAATTTATTTATTTATTTATTTCAAATTCGTCGGTAACACCATATCACAATGGTATGACGATCTAATTACAGTTACAATAAACAAATCACATTGAAAACGTACAAACGATATTTACGACTGAAAAAACCGGCCAAGTGCGAGTCGGACTCGCACACGAAGGGTTCCGTACCATCGTACATGACTTAACACCAAAAAATTATGTTGTTTGTATGGGAGCCCCCTTTCTTTTAAATTATTTTGAAATTTTACCTATTTGTTGTTATAGCGGCAAAATAAATACACAGTTTATGAAAATTCCAGCTGCCTACCTAATACGGTTCATTAGATACAGCCCTGTGACAGACGGACGGACGGACGGACAGCGGAGGCTTAGTAATAGGGTTCCGTTGGCACCCTTTGGGTACGGAACCCTAAAAATTAAGTTATCACTAAATCCACTGTGTGTTCCTGTTGTGTCTTCTCCTGAAAGGTAATACTCCGATTAGCTCCAACTTCTCCCGCAGCTCCCTCGCCTGGCCGACACTTGAAATTTCAGTTTGCATTACGAACGTTGCAATATTTGCAAGTTGAAGCCTCAGGAGGCGAGGCTGCATGCTTATGTGTGCACTCAGAGGGATACCCACGATGCGCTGATAAATCCATGTGTAGGCAACGTTGGACGCCGTGCTTGGCCGACATCAGCGCATCGCCTCAAACGACGGAGGCATTGTCAGGACCCACTGTACAGTTACCGTTTGACGTGCCGGCCCGTCAGACGTAACTTCACAGGCGCGGCATAAAAAAATCCAACCTCAAAAGGCTGATTATATGCTCAAAAAAAATAAGTTTCATTGATAAAGATATTATTGTCTCAGCGCCAGATTTACACTTACGCCAAATTTTTTTAAAAACATATAATTGTGTTGGTTAATAAATAAAATGAAGGTATGTGATTTACCTTAATATTATTGAGATGTTCTAATGTATGATTATTATTCCGATTTGAAATATAAAATAAGATATGAAAGTAAAGAATTATTAGAATTAAATTAGGTTATGAAAATAATCAGGGGAGGAAATATATATGAGAGACAGACGAGGTCGGGAAGGCGTGTACGATTTTTCATACAGGTTAAACTTGTGTCAGTGTTATGATGTGTATGTTACGACTTTTTCGATCCACAGAAAAGAAAGAAGACAATTCTGACACTTTAGAGATGGATAAACGTCAAACGTATTGGGAGTATGTAAGAACATAAGAAATGCCACATTTCCATGACTTGTGGTTTCAGCAAACTACCCTTCGTGTAAGGTGGCAAAGAGAAGGTTTACATACCAAGCCAGAGGTGAATTTATACATATGATTTTTAGGGTTCCGTACCCAAAGGGTACCAACGGAGCCCCACTACTAAGCCTCCGTTGTCCATCCGTCCGTCCGTCTGTCCTTCCGTTCGTCAGTGACAGGGCTGTATCTCGTAAACCGTAAGATTTCACAGATTGTGTATTTATTTTGCCGCTATAACAACAAATGAGTAACATTAAATAACAATAATATTTAAAGGGAGGGCCGTAGAGGGCCTCAGTGGCCCAGTGGCGCGACACTTCGGCGATCGCTCTCCGAAGTTAAGCAACGCTGGGTCCGGTCTGGTCTTGGATGGGTGACCATTCGACCGTTGAGAGAGGCTGGCCGTGGTTCGGATTCCACGTTAAGCTGTAGGTCCCCTTCCTTACTTACTAGGTGGTAGGGTTTATCCCGCCCGGGTTGGTACCATCGCATTGGATGAACGATGGTCGAAGCGGCAATGAAAATTGTCCGTGTTTTCCATCCAGTTCAATGTAGCCGTGCAATATAAGGAAGGTCCTGGCATGGCACCTAGTTCCCATGTGGTGTGTTGGGCTAATACCATGACAGAACTTGTGGTATTAGCCATCCATGTCCAGTCACATAAAAAAAAAATAGAAGAAACGTTATTTTTTTGTTTTAAATCTTGTACTATGCTACGGAACCCTTCGTGTGCGAGTCTGACTCGCACTTGGCCGGTTTTTAAAGATCAAGTTGGGTGATTTATTAAAGTCTACGATGTCTCGTAGTGATCCCGCACGCGCGGCGGTGACTTCGCGAGCTGTAATAACGTTTCCGCTCTTTAGGCCGCGCTGTTTGTGTTGCCAACTCAAATACGCGCCGAAATGAGATGTGGCTCTTCTCCTGTCCACCATATATCATATGTAAATAAATCCGTACCAGGTTTATGAGTCACGGAAATCCGGTACATACAATGGCAATAAACATATTCATGGACAGGAGACTTGGTGAGGACCAGGCGTACGCCATACGCCGCATTAAAAATAATCTGTGTTGTAACCTTGAACATATTTTGATCAATATTAAAAGTTACTTCAACCTGTGTATATTAAAAAAAACATACACCATTCAAAAACTAATTTACAACAATGTTTGCTATTTGAAATATAGCTTCTTAAATTATAGTCGAATTATTTACACAAAGCAGATAACTTACGCTAAATTTAAGCTAAAGAGTTGACTTGTCTTTCATTCACTCACCTACCAAATTTCAACAACGATACTCGAGTTATCGTCGGATTTTTTTTTAATACATACATACAATCGCCGGACTGTCCAAGTAGACTCGGAGAACTTTGTAAGAATCGTTTCCTGCAATACTGTTCTAACATTTGCGATAATGGCGCCATCTAGATTCCGTTCAAGAACTAGCGAGCGTTGCATGTGTCCCCCAATGATACAACGGCGAGCGTTATCGATTTAGGCCCGCCCGTCAGCCAACGATGTCAAAGGCGTGTCGAACTGCAATTATGTAGCAATTAGTTAGGCATCGCTTGTCCCCGATGACAGAGGGCCAGACAGTGAAGTCACGGGCCCTGGCATTGACACCATTGCCACATTGGGACCCATAGGAATAGCCTATTTCCGAATACTCTATTCGTCATTACGGTCACGCATTTGCATATCTTTACAATGGAAAGACAAAGCATATCTATGGGCATTCTACTAAAATATATACATGCTTCGTAAGACGGAAAAATACATATGTCAAATTTACCTTATATCCGCTGTTAAGAGAGTCGTTACCCTATCAATTCCCCATACTACGGGCGATGATTGTTTACATGCTCTTAATGTTTTACTAGGTGTTTAAAAATTTAGATTACAAAACAAATTTTCTTAATCTACGTCTTAATGTTTTAATTTTATTAATATAGCTTTTAGATTGGAAAATATTGGCTAAAAAACATTGGAAACAAGTTGTAGTTTTTATTTAAACTTAAATATACAGATATTTACACCAAAAAATCAAAACATTCGGACATAGAATGAAGTTTTCCCAAGTGATAAAAAAAACCTTTAGGGCTAGGGAAACGTTAGGGCCTGGAAGACGATTTCGCTAGTTTAATGTCAGTCGGCGTGCAAAATTGTGCCTTGGCCAACGGACAAATAATGCGTTTCTTAAAATTTTAAAATCTTATTAGATATTATGTCACTTCACGACAGCTTTAAGACATGAAGAAACGTGACTGTCCTTCACGAGCTAATAAGCTCGTTGACACATGCTGTGCATGCTTCGTCTCATTCGAGGAATCGGTATGAGCAGACCGTGTCCCATGCGAATTTATGACAATGGGAGGAAATAAAATCTGATAGTAGAATACTATCGGAAACTATTTAATAAAAAAACCGGCCAAGTGAGAGTCGGACACACACACGAAGGGTTCCGTACCATCGTATAATATTTAACACAAAAAAAAACACGTTTTTTTATCGGCCCCCCCATAATTATTTTTTTTATTTTAACTATTTGTTGTTATAGCGACCACATAAATAAACACTCTCTGACAATTTCAGCTGCCTAACCTATGACGGTTTAAGCCCTGTGACAGGCGGAAGTACGGACGGACCGAAGGACGGCGGAGGCTAGTTAGGGTTCCATTTGTTTACGGAACCCTAAAAATATCAAGCTAAGCAAACATTCCTAAACTAACCTCAATATAGTTAACGCAACGTTGCAGTATATCGGCCATTGTTAGTCCAACCACGTCACGCGGCGGTCGCTTGTGGCACGTTTTCTTTTCTCGTCTCTTGGGCAGTATTGTTACGGAAAATGGGTCAACTCCCAGCTGATTTAACTTCAAGCCACAAGACATTCGCCAATAACGTTACAAAATAATGGACACGAGATGTATATAGCAACAATTAAAAGCGTCACCATGATTGTGTTTATGGGTTTTACAAAGGAATTCCGAAATTCCGTTTATTCATCATCCATATTTTATCCTTAGCCAATTCAACAATCACAGCGAACAACTGCTTAAGGATGTTCCGACCCATACAATATTTTTTTTACACAGAACGAAAAAAGTATTGCACTTTAAGGCACGAATTCGTCAAAAATATTAAATATAGCCTTAGTAGTTGCAGCGAAAACATATTCACAATTTCAGGTTTAATGGTTTTGTTGTAATTGCCGATTAGAAGTTTTACACCGTTAGATGGCGCTGTTAAATAAAAATCGTATTTAAATAAATTGTAACAAAACCAATAATCCTGTAATTGTGAAATTGTTTTCGCTGCAAGTAATATGACTATATTAAACTTTTATTATTAATTCGTGGCTTAAAGTGCAATTCTTTGTGCGTTATTTGTGCAAACAACTTTATATGGGTCGGAACAGCCTTAAGTTTCCACGAGTGTTTGCCACTGATTTAGATATACGTGTTGTTGGTACCTGTTTGTGTTTTCGAATTAATTAATTTACCATTCATGATCGGAGAAAGTAAGTAATTAATTAATGCAAATTCACAAGAATCAAAAATATAAAATAATTTTGCATAAACTATGCCCGCCAGCTACGGTGCCAATTGAACCAGGCCAGTCCCCACAAACAGCGCCCGTTATGAGCATCACATAACTGTTTTCAGCTCACCTATACATGACGATTTTTTCCAGTGGGACTTCAGGGTCAAATCCGAAAATATATGAAATAGCGAAAAACACTCAGGCAGGAGTCATGAGGCCGTATGGGTAATGTTTGAATACTCGAAAAATTTAATCAGTTTATTAAAAATCAACACTTTTCTTTAAAAGCGACACTATTGACTGGTGCAATAATATAGGATGCGTAATTTTTTTCAAAATCAACGAGTTCGATTGCCGGTTAGTTTTTTTTTAAATTCTAATAATGCAGTTTTAGTTTTTATTAGGGTTCCGTACCCAAAGGGTGAAAACGGAACCCTATTACTAAGCCTCCGCTGTCCGTCCTTCCGTCTGTCACAGGGCTGTATCTCATGAACCGTAATAGGTAGGCCGCTGAAATTTTCACAGAGTGTGTATTTATTTTGCCGCCATAACAAGAAATAAGTAAGATCAAAAAGTAAAAAAAAATTAAAGGTGGGGCCCATACAAAAAACCTGATTTTTTGGTGTTGATGTACGGAACCCTTCGTGTGCGAGTCCGACTCGCACTTGGCCGGTTTTATTAAAATCGGCCTCATGACTCCTCTGAGTATTTTTCGCTATTTCTTACAGTTTCGAATTTGGTCCTAAAGGCCCACATGAAAAATTCAACCTGTACATATACTCGTATGTGTTTGGGCCTCGATTTGGACTTGGGCTCTTGGAGTTTGCCCCTTTAGGCAAATAGTGGGCATGTTGCCGGGAGAGTCTAGTCTACTTAAAAGGGTATATTGAAAAGCTTTGAACTAGTAGAACGAATAAGTGACGAAATAATGACGAAACAGATTAACAGGGGTTGTGCCGATGAGGTAAACGAGCATGGCCAGAATGGCGAAGTACATAAGTATAGCACCCGTAATCGTATTTTTTTTTGTAACCTGACATGGATGACAAATACCACACAACTACCGTTATTATATTAAATCGATAAACCAAATCTCCGAAAGAATTAGGTTTCATGCCAGGACCTTCCCTTCATGAACACGGGCACATGGATGGATAACACGACAATTTTTCATTGCCGCTTCATCCATAGTTATATCCAATGTGGTGGTGGTGGTACCAACCCGGGCGGGTTTAACACTACCACCTATAGGAGTCCTACTGTTTTACATGGTTTCAAAATCATGGAACAGGTCGCATTCGTAGCGAAATGCACTTATCCAACTCAGAAAGAGAAAGAAAGTGGTGCATGACCGAGGCGAGGATTTGAACCAAGACATCTCTCATGAAAGGCAAGTCCTCTAGCCCCTAGACCACGAGTTGTGCAAAATATAACAAAGTAAAACATGTATGAAAAGATATGCCTACATATATCTCTAGATGAAGCGAAAGAATTATGCTGTGATCGCACCTTCTGGCACTTTATCACCTCTAGCTGCCTACCCCTCCGTGGAAGCACAACAGAACATGTTGAACCAGTCTGAGAGCTAATATTGTATGGTGACAAGTTGCATGAAAAATATTAAACACACTGAATTAAACCTTTTGTTCAATCCGAAAGAACTTTTAATCAGGGGAAGCAGTATTTAGGATAACAAGCGTTTACACACTCACAATCCATTCCAAATTATGCATGTTAAATAACGATAAGTATAATATTATTCCGAGAATGGTTCAACACCGTTGCTATAAATAATGTACATACATACTCTAAACTTAAATTTAATTCAGTGATGGTTGAATCACCAGTGAGTGGTTGCCACGGATAAACGGATACCCATTGCGATGAGGCGCTCACACACGCTCGAACAATGTCATCGGACGGCGCACTTCACACCAGTTTCTAGCGGGTTGCTTTCTAGAAGACAGTCATAAAAAGAAAGTGCACGCGACATAGGGTCACGGGTCGTGCGTGTGCCAGTCGAACCAGACGCTCCACTAAACTGTATCACCACAGTACCACGTGATATCCATGGAGGTGTGTAACTTCTTCACCTCCGTGGTGATATCACGCACGGACCTAACATAATCGCTGCACTTGCAAGACGAACACAGTGTGGGAATGGGAAGTCAAATAGTCAACCTTCGTAGCTCAGTGTGCGACGCCTTGCGAATCGATAAGCTGGGAAAGCACCTCTGAGCGCGGTTAGGTTCTGGATGGGTGACCATTTTCGACCGTTCAGGCTGGCCGTGGTTCGGATTCCACGTAAAACTGTAGGTCCCCTTCCTTACTGGGTGGTAGGGTAAATCCCGCCCGGGTTGGTACCAACGCATTGAATGAACGATGGTCGAAGCGGCAATGAAAATTGTCCGTTTATTTCATCCAGTTCAATGTGGCCGAGCAATATAAGGTAGGTCCTGGCATGGCAACTAGTTACCATGTGGTGTGTTAAGCTATTATCTGACGGTCAGTTCGGTATTAGCCATCCATGACTAGTACATAAAAAAAGGTGACCAACTGATTATGTGTGATTCAAATGGTATATCTTTTCCTCGTTATTTCTATGTTAAGCTTAAAAAAAATTAAATCATTATTTTGTAGCTACTACTATACTAGAAGTAACGTCTTCACCTCCATGGCTGCATGGCGATTTAGATGTTATTGAATTATATAAAAAAAGTCAGTACGTGTTTGAAACAATTTTTTGTTTGTTTATATTCTGACTCGATCATGCCGCTGATCGACTATGTCTTGAAAAAATTACATACAGGCAGTTAGTATCGCCAATTTGATCAGAAATATTCGCTTTACGTGTTCCATTCCTTGCCAATCCTGTGGTTCATTCGTTGGTGGTTTTGATTATTTGATTATTTATGTACTTTGCCTTCACGATATTGGGGTGAGAAGATCCGACATTGTGGAATGCGCTTACTGCCACGGTATTTCCATCAAAGTGCAATCGGGGATTCAAAATGTCCTCACTGTAATAGCCGGCATGAAACACAATTTAAAACGAAAATAATAATTCTCTTGTAAATATTTCTCCAAATCTGGGGAATGTGGGCCAATGGCAAAGAGATTTCAAACTAGAAATATAGGGATTTTACACACTGACGGTCAGAACGAAACTTTTTATAATCTGACTTTGCGGTATATTTAGCGAAAAAATATCAGAAAAAAATACTTTAGAATGCGGTGTGTGTTCGAAACTACGATAGGTGCAGTCGGCGGGTTGTTATGACAGCATAGAAGTGCTAAATCTAAGAAATTCCCACGCATTCGCCGCATACCTCTCATGTGTACCCCACCTTACAGTAGGAGGACAATAGGCTATTGTATCATTTAGTCACAGGCTGTATCGGTAATGGCACCTACCTAGCTAACTCACTTTCATCAGAGGTTGTTAGAGTCTCTCATATTCACGTACGTTTACATGAATTAATTTGCCAGGCGAAGCGAGGTCTAGCTACCTCAAAATTTGACATTATTGCATTTATTTCCTCAAAGGGCCGTCGGAGGGTGTGTGACATTTTTCGGGCGAACGAAGGATTCATGCGCTCGATAAAAAATAAGATGACCTTGTCTTGTCATTTCAAAGGTATTCATTTCAAATTAAACTTTTTTCATAGGCCTTTGTGCCGCGGTACCACGGTACGTTAGGTAGGTACCCATAAACATATATGATTAATGCATTTCTTCCCTTGTACGGAGTACACAACAGTACTTACATTTGTAAAAAAAATGTATGTGGGTCAAATTCCATTGTATGACGGTTACGGTGATGCTGTTGTGCATCGCAAGAGGTGTCGGAAGGGAAAAGATTTTTTGAATTTGCTAAGTGACTGTTATCCATACTGTCCGTTTCGACACCTCGTTCGACAACAAAATGTAAGTAGTTAATCATTTTTGGAAATAATACACTCTAACAGCTGTATTCACAGTGGGCAGACTAACTTTAATGCGCGGATTATGCACAGACTAAACCGGTTTTTGGATGTTAAGTCCGGTGCTAATCACGTACTAAGTTTTGACAGGTTCACTTGAATAGGTACGTATGGTGTTAAAGTCGTGTACCTGTTTGCAATTCTTTTTTTTATCATAACCTTAAAGGCATTGGCCTTTGTTAAACTTCAATTCTTTTTTATTTTCCAATACCGAGCTTCACATCAGGTGCCACGAAAGACAGGCTTGTCTAGTTAGTTATTGTACTTGCACAATCAAATCCTATTGTATCTTCATACAGGGCTACATTGTGCTCGGTGCCCCCACGAAAAGATTCCTTACACGTCAAGAAATATTATGGATTGATAATTGAAGATTGTATGACAAATAAAAAAACTAAGTAGGTACGGAAGGATTAATAAAACGAAAGAAGTACGAAAGACGAAAAATAAATGAAACAAAAACACGAAAATGCAAGATAGGTTTAGGGCGATTTGTTAGAATATGAGCAAATAATAAAAGATAGAAAAATTGGTTTCATCCATTCCTTCGGGAAACAGAGAAAAAAGCAAAGGCCTAAAAAAAGTGAAATGCCTTCATTAGGTACTGGAAACAAAGATATTTTGACATGAAACCCAGATCGCAACGTCCGAAAAACCCGGCACCCTCAAAGAGGGGACTGGCGACTTGGTATGGCAGCGCGCACATTAGATTTTCTTTTGAAACCGAAAAAACACCAAAGAAAATTCTACGGTCATGCGTATTGGAACTTGGAAGCGACTCGTCCCGCGCCGAACGCGCCGCGTCAGTCCACTCCAGTCGAGTCGACCGTCAGTTCAGTTCAGTCAGTTGTTAATCGAGCGCGAATCGCGCGGGTTGTGCGTGCATTACGTGCGCACTGCGCTCGGACGAATTTTGTACACATATTGAATTTCTCCGCCAAATTCGATACCGTTGTCAAATATTCAAAGCGAGTGGCGTTTTTCGCTCGTTCTCGAACGGTAATAAATTCGCACACCGCTAACGATTCGACCGTATCAATTGTTTTTCTTTTTGTTGTGTTCCGTGTATAATTTTGTGCTTCCAATACGTAGTGTTTTTGTTTTTATTAGCATACTACTTGAACTTTTCTTTGCATCAGTTTTCGTACGAGTTCTTTAGTGCATTTATTGTGTCAGCCATCAGTGTTGTGTTTTTTTATTGTAGTCGTAGAACGTGGACCGTGTCAATATCATCAATGTGCTCGACCATTCGTTATCTTTGACATCAATATTGTTATCAGGTAGGTACCTACCTAATTGCACAAAGCGCGCTCACCTGAATTCGGTTTCTTTATCTGTGTAGGTATGTTGCAAGTTTTCTTATCGCCACGTTCATAAATGAGGTTTTCTGACCATGTGCACAGAATCAATAATAGATAGTAGTGTGCAGTTTAGTAAAGTTCAGCCACCGTGAACATTCAGTGCCCTGACTAGCCTAAAAAGTCGGGAAGGCCGAACATTTTATAAAATTGTGGATCTTCTAAATCAATGATCTTCTACAATTAATTATAGTACTTAGTTATGTACTTACTTTTTTATTTTGATGTCGTCACACCAGAAAAAATTGTAGCTATGAATTGGAGCCTTTCCTGCCATTTGACGTCGATATGGGAGTCAAAGAGAATTTTGAATTAAATATATTTTCTGCAACGACATGACGATAGTAACTGTGTAGGATACGGGTTTAATTTGTACGGTAGGTAGAAAGAAAGTTAAAATGTAATTTAAAATAGGCATACCTATTATAGGAGACTATAATCTCCATATTTTATAAAAAAATACTTAATGTAACCCCTACAATGTTCGAATAAAAAATCATGTAGAAACCCAACAGAAACATCAGAAAAGCTTACCCGCTTAGTCAAGAACTTTGGCATGCGAACTCGATTCTACCTTATTCCAATACGATTCCAACCAAGCCGGCTAGGTCAAATGGATCAAGTCCGGAAATGTACCGTTTTCGGCCGTAAAAACGGTGCCGACAGATATTTTATAGGACTACCCACCTACTAGTGCTACTAGGTACCTACCTATCGATTTTGCAAATGCAAATATGTATCAGTGTGTGCATAAACAGTTATCACTTGGATAAGACCCCAACAACATATTTTGGCCTCCTGCTTACGAAAAAAATGCAACCTGAATATTTACCTGCCTACTTCCGCGGTACCTACCTAGCTGGTAGGTATTCGTTGAGTTTCGAAAGGCAAAATAATGGATGTTTAATAAACTTAATAACTTGAATTAGGAAGGTATCTGACAAGTTAGACTAAGTTAGTGCTAGATGAAAACCAATCTAATAATCGGATGAGGGTAGGTAGGTAGGTGTATCTATATTTCAAGCGTTGTATTGCGAAACTGCGTTTCAGTGGCATTTTTAGGGTTCCGTACCCAAAGGGTGCCAACTTCGACTCTCACTTGGCCGATTTTTAGGGTTCCGTACCCAAAGGGTGAAAACGGAACCCTATTACTAAGCCTCCGCTGTCCGTCCGTCCGTCCGTGCGTCTGTCACAGGGCTGTATCTCATGAACCGTAATAGGCAGGCAGCTGAAATTTTCACAAAATATGTATTTATTTTGCCGCTATAACAACAAATAGGTAACATTAAAAAATAATAAAAAATAAAGAGGGGCCCCATACAAAAAACGTGATTTTTTCGTGTTAAATCGTGAACGGTGGTACGGAACCCTTCGTGTGGGAGTCCGACTCGCACTTGGCCGGTTTTTAAAATCAAATTCTGAGCATGATTTTAAACATTTGCTACGTAGGTAACTACCTATGTTTTCAACTCGCCTTTTGATACCTAATAGGTATTCTGTATCTTGCAGGCTCTTGTATCATCGGGTTTAGTTTCATACCTACTTAGCGAAGGTGCATTTTGATACATACCTATTCCACGCGTGACAACAAAAATTTACTCGGTCTAGGTAATAAAAAAAAACTCACTTTAAATGCAATCAGTACCAATTTTTCCCAATAAACCCACGGGATTTCCTTATAATAAGGGTCTCTTCCACCAAGTACTTAATCCTCACATTAAAGGGCCTTTCTTACCATCTCGCAATCGATACCATTATAAGATAATCAGCACTTTAGTAATAAAGACCCTTTAAGTGTCAATTAAACTAAATTAGCACTTGGTGAAAACCAAGCTTAACCTATAAAATTTTTTGGGAAGAGGAATTACATCAACGTTGACAATTCTTTATGCAAGCAAGCCATAGTGTTTCTTGTTAGGTAACGTCTGCGCTGAATATCACTGACATGACATCCTGATATCCACGACACCCACCCAAGTTCGCACGAAGCGAGTGCCCCAAAGCCCCTCAGTGTTCGCTAGCAGTGAATGAAACGTCACTCGTCAGTGTATGAAAGACAAAGAGGGATTTGAATAGAACGGAGGGTTCCTTGAAATTGATCGCGCGCCCTCCCCCTCCCCTTGCGTCGCGAGCCCCCCCCCCGCCTCTCCCCACTCCACCCTATGGTAACCGCGGGCTTATCCTTATTCCCATTTCGCGGGGTTTTCTGACTTGCCCATGGCAACATAATCGTACTTATACATGTGTACGGATTGATGCATGTATTTCCCAATGTAGGTAATTACTGTTCTAAGTATATTTTAAATTATTGCGACATCACCGATTTCTGTTATAAAGTGGAAGTATTGTGCTACTCAGATCACATTAATTGAATAGATAGATGGACCAAATACTTCGTAAATGTAGCCTGCTAGGTAGCACGCGTAATCGTTTGCAAAATAAGATTTAGGTAACTTTGCCTGTAGAAGAAGCGAAATAAGAATACTGTGATCGTACTGTACGGCTCATCTCTGCCTACCCCTCCGGAGAAGCTATGTTTGTAACGAGATTGTGTGTAAAAAATGTACATATATATTTTTTTTTACATGTGCATTACCTCTAATGCTAATGAATTTTTTATTGCAACATTTTCCGACGTCAAATTCAACAGTGCGTTGCTGCATTATTTGACCTGCATAATACAATCTATGATGATGCCTATATTTTCCCAGCGAACCCACACAATGATGTGTTCACGTTAAAATATCAGTTTCACGGGGGTAAATTACTACCAATTTACTTAATTATGCATGCACGTAACCTGCTAGGCATGATTTGGTAGTTACTTACTTTCAAATCCGCTGCACTGTCGCTCGCACGTAACAGCTCAAGTTCTGCAAGAATCTTTCTTGGACAACTAGTAGAAGAAAAAATATGTATGCTGTCTGTATGTATCCAATGTTCTTAGAATTTTTCAATTTATTTTTAGTCGAACATGGCCTCATCAAATCAAACATTTTTATAAACCGTACCGTAGCTGGTTATGGTGCTGTCTCTACAACAAACACAAAACCACAATCGTTGTTATTAATATTATTTCTGCCTACAGAATGAATTTGATAAATAAATAAGGGAAACACCCACATACCGTAGGTGTCTATCTATTTATCTAGTTATCGTGGACATTAACTTAACATTACCGTACATTTTATGAAGTTGAAAAATATTTATCAAAAGAGGAAAGCGTCGTTCGATAGTCGAAGCAGTTTCTCGAAACCGTCTCCACAACGCCGCCGTCCACTTGAACCCATCACGGCCGTATCTCGATAGACTCCCACGACACCCGCCACTTCGCCACTTCACCGGTGCTTCACTGCAACGGAACCCTATTCATCATCGCAGACATTGCACCCAGAGATTAACCCGCCTACCGAAAATTACGACTTCGTTTTGTGATGGGAGGGTAATAACACGTTGCGTCGTAAGATTTGTTACAGTCCAGAGTGATTCGCCGGAGGCTGTTTCGAAACTTTTTTGTGGAAGCAATGTTTTGTAATAGAGTTTATTATTTACAGAAGTGTGTATCTACATATATATTTTTTCAAATGGGCTTAAGAGGATAATGAGGTGATCGAGTTCCATACAATGGCTCGTCGTTCTTTAGTCAAATTAGGACATATTTTTGTGATGTACATAAAATAAATCAACTGAGAGATCCAAGATATACGCCTCTAAACATTTGTATCAAAATGTTTACATGGATATACCTAAGTTAAGTTATCATAAAAATCAAAACGTACGGACTTAGCTCTCAGTTGATTTATTTAATGTATACATTTTCTAATAAATATGCCACACGTAATTTTTACGATAACGTCTACTGAGACCAACTTACTATCATCACTAGCTCATAATTCCAACGTCTATTGTCTGTCTGTTTTTTTCATCTATATCCCGCCTATAACCTGATAAGGGCTTGCCTTATGTTATCTACGTATATACAGCTGGATGCTTCCCATCAATCAAAGGTCACTTAAATTACCCTTATTCACCTGAGGCATCACAGTGGGGTTATGCGATCATTCGCGGAAAAACTACTGTCTTTCTCACGGGCGGAGCCGCGGTGTGCTTGCGAGTCCTGACTCCCTCTCCTCTCCTGAACGCCCTGACTTTTCCACTGCTCTAGACGCGTAACTTCTCTTCCATTCCATCTATGGTTGAGGTAACAGATGTAACATTACGGAAGTGTTTCCATCTATCGCCGATATGCCACGACGTTTCCGACAACAAATCGTCTCTGCGCTCGTGGCGCCGCCGCCTTGTATGGCGAGTGGTTGCTGTCTAGACGAATAAGTAATGCGGGACCTTCACTTACTCCAGTCGTGGACTCCCGCAGGCCAGTTATTTATTAGCCTGGCGTCGGCGGTATGTCGCTCTTGACGTGTAGAATAAAATCGAAAGCGTTACATCGAAGCAATTAACTTTATTACGCTCAGTCAGCTTGTACTGTCACATTCTCAACTCTACCTAAACAGTAATTTACGGATCATATTCCGCGATCCAAGTGTCACCGACTGATGTAGGATTTTTTTCGAAGCTTGTTTGTGTAATGCAAAAGGGAAAGAATCACCGTAAATGTGAATGAACAGATAGCAATCTTTCGAAGTTTTGACATGGCATATTTACAAAAGCCACTCAAACATGTTTTGCGATAACCTTAACAGGACACGTATGGCTAATAATACACCCACTGTTATGATATTAGCTCAGAATAACCAATATATTAGCCACTTGAAAGTAAAGAAAGGTGTTGTGGCTACCGAGAAAATAAAAAATACAACGACCGAAATAACAGAAAAAATCCAAGACTGTCGGCGAAGTCAAAAGTGGCTAGTCGATAATAGCAATCCATTGGGTAACTCGTCCGCAGATTGCACAACCAAATCGACCAGCAAAACCGGCTTGGAACAGCACGTTTTTCTCTGCAGGCACCACTCGTTACCACCGCCATTGCCAACGCCATTTTATGCATGCAGTCTTCGCTCTACGTTTTTAGGGTTCCGTACCCAAAGGGTGAAAACGGAACCCTATTACTAAGCCTCCGCTGTCCGTCCGTCCGTCCGTCCGTCCGTCCGTCTGTCCGTCTGTCACAGGGCTGTATCTCATGAACCGTAACAGGTAGGAAGCCGCTATATCAACAAATGTGTAAAATTATAAAATAATAAAAATTAAAAATACATGTAACAAAAAACATGTTTTTTGTGGTAAATTCTGTACGATGGTACGGAACCCTTCGTGTTCGAGTCCGACTCGCACTTGGCCGGTTTTTACCTCACGCCTTTGATTCTTGCGGTCGCTCATTGCCATTAGTTTGTTTTATTGGAAAACTAGCAGCCCGTCCCGGCTTTGCACGGGCATAATATCATTTAAATAAATATTATTTTGACACAATGATAACAAAATGTAGGAACTCTAGTAAAAAGGGTTTATTTCCCTTTTTAACCGACTTCAAAAAAAGGAGGAGGTTATCAATTCGTCTGTATGTTTTTTTATGTTTTTTTTTTGGTTTTTTTTTATGTTTGTTACCTCATAACTTTTGCCTGGGTGAACCGATTTTGATGATTATTTTTTTAAATGATAGCTAGTGCTTCCCAAGTGGTCCCATTTTAATTTGGTTAATTTGTGACAATGATATCCATGAGAAAATCATAAAAGTCTTAAATTTGTATTAAGATGTGCGCGACAAATGGACGAATAACTCAATATAACGCCAACCGATTTTTTATTGGAAAGGACGTGTACAAATTAGTAAGTGTACTTCAGATTCACTAAAAATAAACAAATAAAAAAAAAATAACAAAAAAAATAACCGCCTTCAAAGAAAAAGCACTAAAAAGTAAAAAATAATTTCCATTTTTGAAGTTACGATTCGAAGTCGAAGTCGGTGTCAGCCAAGGTTAGGTTAGTTAGGTTAGGTTAGGTTAGGTTAGGTTAGGTTCTCTTGATTGGCGCAGCGCGTGCCCGGCTGACGCCGACTCAAAAATAACAGAAATCGTAACTACAAAAATGGAAATTATTTTTTACTTTTTAGTGCTTTTTCTTTGAAGGCGGTTATTTTTTTTGTAAAATTTTTTTTTTTACGTAGAGTTATTACGTATTATTATCAGATTATTATTAGATATTAGAGAGCTCCGATAATAAACGCGTCCGATCGCTGCTAAATTCAAAGTGCTATAGGGAGAACCGCGGCCTCCGACGCACTATTTATAGGCACGCTCCCGCCGCCCCGGCCGGCCGGTACCGCCGCAAACGCTACGTCCCGCAATTTTTAAATCTGTAATATCTTCGAAAATATTCATTTAAAGCATATGCTGTAATAATGTATGATAATGTGTAATAAATGTAATATAAAGGGCCAAATAGATCTATATTAAATCAACAATGTATTTAAGGTATTTAATTGGATAAGGATTAATGCTGTATTGGTTAAAATCGCTTCGAAAATTAGCCATTATTTGTCGTAAAACGTAATGTTTGCAATGTAAGCGGAAAAATGTAATTTTTTACGACATCACATTGGAAACCTCAAAAATAACAGTATTTCTCCACTATATAATGGATGTTATTATACCTATAAACCATTATCTTCAATCACTCTATCTATTAAAAAAAACCGCATCAAAATCCGTTGCGTAGTTTTAAAGATTTTATCATACATAGGGATATAGGGATATAGGGACAGAGAAAACGACTTTGTTTTATACTATGTAGTGATGATTGGTCTTTTTTAACCGCCTTCAAAAAAAGGAGGAGGTTATCAATTCGTCTGTATGTTTTTTAACCGACTTCAAAAAAGGAGGAGGTTATCATCTCGTCTGTATGTTTTTTTTTAGTTTTTTTTTTATGTTTGTTACCTCTTAACTTTTGCCTGGGTGAACCGATTTTGATGATTATTTTTTTAAATGATAACTAGTGCTTCCCAAGTGGTCCCATTTTAATTTGGTTAAGTTGTGACAATGATATCCATGAGAAAATCATAAAAGTCTTAAATTTGTATTAAGATGTGCGCGACAAATGGACGAATAACTCAATATAACGCCAACCGATTTCGGTGATTCTTTTTTTATTGGAAAGAACGTGTACAAATTAGTAAGTGTACTTCAGATTCACTAAAAATAAACAAATAAAAAAAAAAATAACCGACTTCAAGGGAAAAGCACTAAAAAGTAAAAAATAATTTTCATTTTTGTGGTTACGATTTCTGTTATTTTTGAGTTGGCGTCAGCCGGGCACGCGCTGCGCCAATCAAGAGAACCTAACCTAACCTAACCTTGGCTGACACCGACTCAAAAAATAACAAAAATCTTAACTACAAAAATGGCAATTATTTTATACTTTTTAGTGCTTTTTCTTTGAAGTCGGTTATTTTTATTTGTTAATTTTTTTTAATTTGTTTATTTTTAGTGAATCTGAAGTACACTTACTAATTTGTACCCGTCCTTTCCAATAAAAAAACAAATTTTACAAAAAAAATAACCGACTTCAAGGGAAAAGCACTAAAAAGTCAAAAATAATTTTCATTTTTGTAGTTACGATTTCTGGTATTTTTTCAGTCGGCGTGAGCCGGGCACGTGCTGCGCCAATCAAGAGAACCTAACCTAACCTAACCTAACCTAACCTAACCTTGGCTGACACCGACTCAAAAAATTACAGAAATCGTAACTACAAAAATGAAAATTATTTTTTACTTTTTAGTGCTTTTCCTTTGAAGTCGGTTATTTTTTTTGTAAAATTTGTTTTTTTATTTGTTTATTTTTAGTGAATCTAAAGTAAATTTACTAATTTGTACACGTCCTTTCCAATAAAAAAAGAATCACTGAAATCAGTTGGCGTTATATTGAGTTATTCGTCGATTTGTCGCGCAAATCTTAATACAAATTTAAGACTTTTATGATTTTCTAATGGATATCATTGTCAGAACTTAACCAAATTAAAATGGGACCACTTGGGAAGCACTAGCTATCATTTAAAAAAAAATCATCAAAATCGGTTCACCCAGGCAAAAGTTATGAGGTAACAAAGATAAAAAAAAAACAAATAAAAACAAAAAAAAAACATACAGACGAATTGATAACCTCCTTCTTTTTTGAAGTCGGTTAAAAAAGAATCACCGAAATCGGTTGGCGTTATATTGAGTTATTCGTCCATTTGTCGCGCACATCTTAATACAAATTTAAGACTTATATGATTTTCTCATGGATATCATTGTCAGAACTTAACCAAATTAAAATGGGACCACTTGGGAAGCACTAGCTTTCATTTAAAAAAATAATCATCCAAATCGGTTCACCCAGGCAAAAGTTATGAGGTAACAAAAAAAAAAAACATACAGACGAATTGATAACCTCCTCCTTTTTTGAAGTCGGTTAAAAATGAAAATTATTTTTTACTTTTTAGTGCTTTTTCCTTGAAGTCGGTTATTTTTTTTGTTAATTTTTTTTTTCAGGTCTTATTGACTGGCTCATTTCAACATGCGCTTGTATCTATTGATATTATTTTAAATCACTCTTAGTCAGTGATGTGTAAAAGTACGCTAGGAATATAATAAGTCTATGCCATAAGTATATTTCGAGTAGATTAGCGGCTCGTAGCCCGTTCATGCTACATTTTTAACCGACTTCAAAAAACGGAGGAGGTTATCAATTCGTCTGTATGTTTTTTTTTTGTTACCTCATAACTTTTGCCTGGGTGAACCGATTTGGATGATTATTTTTTTAAATGAAAGCTAGTGCTTCCCATGTGGTCCCATTTTAATTTGGTTAAGTTCTGATAATGATATCCATGAGAAAATCATATAAGTCTTAAATTTGTATTAAGATGTGCGCGACAAATGGACGAATAACTCAATATAACGCCAACCAATTTCGGTGATTCTTTTTATATTGGAAAGGACGTGCACAAATTAGTTAGTGTACTTCAGATTCACTAAAAATAAACAAATAAAAACTTTAAAGAAAAAGCACTAAAAAGTATAAAATAATTGCCATTTTTGTAGTTAAGATTTTTGTTATTTTTTGAGTCGGTGTCAGCCAAGGTAGCCAAGGTTCTCTTGATTGGCGCAGCGTGTGCCCGGCTGACGCCGACTCAAAAAATAACAAAAATCTTAACTACAAAAATGGCAATTATTTTATACTTTTTAGTGCTTTTTCTTTGAAGTCGGTTATTTTTTTTGTTAATTTTTTTTAAATATTCATCTTGGTGAGCTAGATAAGTGTTTATTTCGTTACGAATGCAAGGTACGGTGTGGTTCGGACTCCAAGGAAAATTGGTTACTAGGTTAAGGCAAGATGGTCAAAGCGGCAATGAACCATTGTCTGTGTTATGCAATATATTGGAATAGTCCAATATAGTTATACTCATAAAAAGAAAACATTTTTGGGTCATGGCATGCCATCTAATTCCTATGGAAATGAGGTTTGTCTGGCGAATATGATGGTAGGTATTGTAATTAGCCTACCATGTCCATCTACATAAAGAAGTGTTCGCAATCGATCCTTACTTTACTATTACTATATATCACTGACATTACTGACATTTCACATTCCTGGCATAGTTAACAAACAGCCTCATCATATTTAACGGCATTTTCAAAGATTAGGTCAAAGTAAACTCTCTAAAATAAAACCATCCGCGCAGTCATTATCTCCATCCATCAATCATGAGACATTCACTAACGAACTGCGCCGGATCGAGGCATTGTTAGCAGAAGAGCAACAGTTGGCTGCGCCGGCGCAGGTAGGTAGGCACCCGCGCCCGATGGCGCACGAGCCAATGGCAATGCACTCCGATGCGGCCTCCGTGGAATGTCGTGGATCGTGGTTACGAAATGGCGTGACTAACGCGATACTGTCGGATAGGCCCAACAAAAGCTATTTTCTGTGGGTACCAGATAAGGTGTACGAGGTTGCATGTTGAGCGGCTCGTAGCTTGGTGGCGCAGGGACTTGCCTTGCATGCCAGAGGTCTGGGTTCAAATCTTTGAGAGTTGGATAAGGGCGTGGTTCGGAATCTATGTAAAACTGCAGGTCGCCTTCCCTTACTATGTGGTATTGTTAAGACCACACGGGTTGGTGCCATTGCAATGAAAAAAAATTGGTCGAAACAGCAAAGGAAAAAAATTCGTGTTTTCCATCCAGTTTAATGTAGCCTTGCTTAGAAAGGGAAGATCCTGGCATTGCACCTAATTTAATCGGGAATGCGGCGTGTTGGTCTAATATTATTTATTAGCTATCCTTGTCAGTTACAAGAATAAATTCAATGCAAATGGTGGTCCGACGAATTTCTTAAGAGTTTATATTAAGTTCTTATTCTTTATCGATAAATTACTAGATTATTTATTGATTTCATTCATCTCTTCTCTATTGTCACCGAATGTAAAATTTCATATCCTTCATTTAATGTAAATGCATACATATACGTGATGTGCTTTACATCTTCACATGTTGCATTACATCATCGTTTTTTTAGTGCTGCAAATATTTAATGAAAATGTTTTATATCGACTGGCTATTATCCTACACTACTTTGATTTCATAAGTATCTCATTTTCCTCCAAAATAAAAACTTTTTAACAAACAAACATTTATTAGGAGTGACCCAAAATAAGTGATCTATGATGACGATCAAACGGTGGACGGTGTGCAATATTTTTTGTTACTTTTCCAGTAATAGCAAACTCTTCATAGCAATCTTCACCGAAATCGTCTTGGAAGTTTGCAAGCTTATCCAATCTATATTCACGTGCATATTTCCTCAAAGTTCGTCGACTCTGCTGAATGTGGCAGTATCCGTGTTGTGATAAATGTATAGCGATTTACTTGTACGGAACCGACCGTTACCGCCAGCGCGCCAGACACTCGCAGAAAGTATAATGACGCCCATTGTTCTCGGCTAAATCAACTTCTATCTGTAGCTGTGTCAATCAACCCACGAGCAATTAATTGTCACCGAGCCATAGGATAGAATTGAGGTTAACATCAGATATTTGATGTTTGATGACAGTGTCCGTCAACCTTTTCGACGTTGACATCAAACATTTCTTTATCATATCCGAAATGCTCAGTGGTGATGTCATTTGAAATACAGCATTCATCGTTCTGCCTACCCTCGGCTTTGTGTACAGTTTGACAGCAGATGGCAAGACAACGACAAATTATTATCTGTGTTTCATGCCATCAAGTTTGGCCTTTTTTTCTAGTTTCAAATTTTTTCTACAGCGTTTCTAAAGCGTCGTATCGCTTTTATCGAATACAGAGCTTAACACATCTCAAAAATAAATTGGATGAAAATCAGGATATTTTTAATAACATAACAAATACGTAATGATATCTATAGTGATGCCAGGTGGAACAACGTTATTTTGTTTAGTCTTTGTTCCTCTCCCTAGTTCTCGTTTACTTTAGTTAAGTAACCCCATAGAGTACGAATGTTCTATCAATTTCCTCCTAAATAAAGGATCGTTGTCTTATCACAAGGCCACATCTCGGATCCCATCGATGAGCGGAAGCGATCGAATTGATTCATCCTATCGGGGTCGAGGATACCCTTAACCTGACCCATACAAGGGAGCTGCTGTCCGAGGTCAACAGGGCATTCAATTCCGTGCGACTTTTGCTTATTCAGCGTTTTTTCCGCGCCAATCTACTAACAGGCCCAATTTTATTTCGAGCTCCTTCCGGATGGAACGTTGTTACTGGAAAGTAAAATATTATCTTTCCTTCTAAGTAAGCTTTCTTTAAAGAATATGATATATTGTAGGACTGGCTCTAGTGCACGAATATAGCTACGATTTTGATGATGACGGGAATATGTGGAAATGTTTAATTTTTCCAGTCAAGTCCTTTTTTAACTCTGGTTTAAATAAAGTAGAAGAAAGTACCTAGTTTCCATGTTCGGCTAATATCATAGCAGTAGGTGTGATTTTAGCCTTTCATGCCCAGTCACATAAAAAATAGAGCTGTGACGGACTGCCTTAAAATGTTTGCTTGCTTGGTCGAGCCAGCCTTGTACTTATAACGTATTTAACATTATTATTTACAGATTTATTTATTTAAAGAATATGCCCTTGCTTCAATGTTGATTCCTCATAAACATATCATATTCGTTGCTGGTGGACTTGTGCCTCCCTAAATGTTGGCTAGCGACCTGCGGACACCCCGCCGGGCCATCAATTGGAGCCATGCTGGGCTTGTTTGGATTGTTTCAGCCCCGGGGCGTTGGAAACTTATTGGAAACCGGAGCGCTTCCGGAATTCGATGAATAGAATAAATCTGTGAATTTTGGCTTGGCCCAGACGGGACTTATTTATTAGCGAGCACTTTTTTCGTGATGTCGTAACCATTTAAAATATAAAATACCAACTAAATTAACTAGTAAACGTTGTTCTCATTTTTTTTTGTAAGCATCAAAGTCGGTTTGGAACAATTTTTATGGCTCCTCCATTTGTAATAGTGATAACAAAATTTCAGCACTATATACATAAATGCAAGTATTACTCACCTTAAGGTGGCCCAACCCGCTCATCTCCCCATACAAAAGGGGAAAGAAGATCACGCCCATATTTCTTGTCAGAGATCCAAAATTTTGCTCAAAATAGCTTTATTTGATCGAACTAGATGTCTGATGACCATTGGCATTGTGAAATTGTGTTTGGTTTCTAAGTTATAAGGTCCGAAAGTTCGAATTTTTCGCGCGTTTTATACAATTACTTTGGAAGTGGATTACGCAGTGATAAAGTAAGAACATCGTAAAAAGATTAGTCATCAGACATAGCTTATTTAATCAAGATTTATGATCTATTTGGTATTTGTTAGATTTTTGACTACAGCGGTCGTGGTTTACTTTTAGCTATAAGTCGTTTTGAAATTAAAATTTTCATAAATCTTACCAAATCATACACTATGCACATTTTCTTTTTTGTGGACATGTTGCATCTTCCTCATCACGGAGCCTGTCTTTTTCTTTGAAACAGAGAAGGTCCCAGAGCGCAACAGCACGGTTTTGTACCATGCCCGCGAATGAGTTAGGCCCGCCGGGTTGGGCCGCCTTAAAGCCCGCTTACATCGGGTCCATTTTAGTAAATAAATAAACTCTCATTGCCAAATCACTTGACTCTGTTGTCAACGTGATAATTTTCGAGGCGCCATGCCATGCCGCTGTGTGTCTCTTCTGCCCTTCTTGCCGCCACCACTACTTTTTAGGGTTTCGTAAGTCAACAAGTAGGTATTCCTTACAATTACAGTATTTGTATTAGTTATGTAGTTTTAGTATTTCTATAGGGTATTACGTATTATTCTCGCGAAAACCCGCACAATGTTGCGGAGTAGCCTTTACGCTTACAAAATTGTATTGCTGTCCAATCTGAATGATACGCACATATCTTTATCTAACTACGCTTCTCGGCGAAACAAATTGACGAAATTTTTGCCGAGACCAGCGATAAATATTAATAAGTTCCCCCTTCTTCGGGCTGTCGCCCGCGCCAGAGAAAATGGCAACACAAACATATCATTTGTGCTTTGTGACGTTAATAAACTTAGCGTAGGTATAAGCTTCACATGCACCAATTCATGTGCCAAACACTTCCCATTTGACGCCAGTCAGATTTTGTGAGCGTGGAAAATTGTTAATGGTTTCCACAATTTCCATGTCTTTAATGGACGTTGGAGACAGACAAAAACACACATTTCTACCATTAGATATAAAAACGGCTTATGTATAATATATACCTTCTAAAATTCTGTCTTTAAACGGAAAGATAGAGATTTCAATTGATTCACTTTTCTTGCCGGTGCCATATGCAGGATTTAACCACAAAATATCTCAGTTACATAAAAAGTATCGATTTTGTTTTGACAAAATTTTACCCATTTTGTTTTGATAAACTCATTGATTTTACAAAATGTCATTTTTGTTAGCAACATTGTATTTTCAGGCAAAGGATATAATGTAGTCTTGTCTAAAAGCTTCTGAGTCATTCTCATTTCGTTTATCAGCTAACTTTGTTATGAATAGAATGCTGCGGGAACTGAGGTCTAAGAGTATCACTAACCGGAAGATTCTCCTCGCTATTCGCTAATTAATGGATAGACATTTGCTAAATACACAGCGGGTTTCTTTTCACAGTGCGAATGAATTGTTACACTCGTTTCGTGTATCATTGTTGAAAAAGAGATACCTGTGAAGCGTAGAATTGAGTCGACACTTTTACCGCAGTTATTTTCCCCAGTAATCTATACCTATTGTTGTTTATTTTCGACACGTCATTGCGAACAGTCAGGCGGGAATGGATCATCTCTGGTTAAAGTAAATATATATTATGTTATGTTAAGATCTATCTGTATTTTTTTTTCTTTTGTCATTGACTAAGGATTTACATATCTAGAAATGGTGCACTCCTGCCCATTTATAATTTGAATTTAATTATAAATTATTTTCTTTTGAGCGGCTCTTAGCTTAGGGGCGGATGGACTTGCCTTTCAAGCCAGAGGTCATGGGTTCGAATCTTCGCCCCGTTCATGCTCCACTCTATTTCTCTTTCGGAGTTGGATAAGTGCATTTCGTTACTAATGCGAGCTGTCATATGGTTTGGATTTTACATGGTTGTAAAACTGTAGGTTCCTTTCCCCTACTAGGTGGTAGGATAAAGCCCGCCCGGGTTGGTACCATCACATTGGATGAAAGAATGGTCGAAGCGGTAATGAACACTTTTCCGTGTGCTCATAAAGGGAAGGTCCTGGCATGGTTCCTAATTCTTTCGAGAATACGGTGTGTTGGGCTAGTAGTAGACAGCGGGTGTGGTATTGGCGATCCGTGTCACATGTCACAATGACCAACTAACTAACTACCTTACGATTTTGATGCGGCCTGTTTTCTCATGGTACAAGTTGCCATCCTTGTGGTATCCCTGACAATTAGCTAAGGACGAGCCACCTAACCTGCAGCCCGCGCCGCGCTCCGACTGAATGCCAAACGACCCTCTGCGCTGCATTCAAATTTGGAACGGGTTAAACCACTGAGTTAAACAGAAGAGCAGCGACATGCAGTTTGCATACTATTGGGCAACCACGTCACGTGCGCTGGGATGGGAGCCGTGTCACTTCAGAATGTGGGCACGGAACCAATCACGACTCTAGTCGCCTTGAAAACACGTTCCGCGTTCATCTAAATGTGTTGCATGGTATAGGTATCTTGCATTCGTACCCATCTGCTGCATATGTAAACGTCCTTTTAAAGAAAACTGTCTTATCCCACTAATATTATAAATGGGAATGTTTGTTGATCTGGCCATCAATAACGTGAACCTCTTATACACGTTGATTAAACTTGGTAGATATGTCGTCCATGTGTAGTTGGTCCGCACAGGGACTCTTCACTCAAGTTAACAGTACTAGTAGGTAACAGTGAGATATATTTCTTGAATTAAATAAATGTATTGATTACAAATTATAAAAGGTTAGCTTGTCTCGTCTTTAAGCACTTGTTTACGCGGTGATTATAAGGTTCAATGCCTCTTCTACAAAAGACAGCAAAAACGTTTCGAGGCGAGGCTGGCCAATCCAGCCGACAACTCACACGGAATGTCGGAATAAAAAATGGAATGGTGCTATTAAAAAAAATGTAGTAGTTAGGAATTGCATTTACAGACATCACGTGGTGAATTAAAATATATGATTTAAAAGTTGATTTAAGAGAGTAATGAGGTGATCTAGTTCCATACCATAGCTCGTGCCTGATATCGCACTCAAATTAAGAAATATTTTTCTGAAATATAACACATTAAATAAATCACTGAGAGATGAGTATAGACGCATAGACACGTTTAATTTGTTTTGTTAACTTAACTTGCATTTTGTTAACTTTTTAAAGATTAACTAAGCTGATTTTATTTAAATCAATTTTTTTTAAGGTTTTCCTACGTTCATACCATTATCAGAGAATAAGTCCAAGACGTCCAATAAGTCCAACTTAGCTCGAAGCTCGAAGAAAATTGTTAAATCGCGAATTCGAATACCACTATCAATTACAAACGCCAACTGCGATAAAAAAGTTGAATAACACGTGAGGCTTTTTGCATTGGGTAAAAAACCAAACCTTGGCATGATCTTATCGTATGTATCATTTACAACCACATAATCGTTTCGATTTATGGAGCTCTGTATATCTACGCCGCTGCAAGAATCATCTCAAAATCAAACATTCGCTCAATGTCATATTTATATCTTTAAGTTTTCATTAATGTTTAGTTAGTCAGCCTCAGGCGCGACACTTCGGCGATCGCTATCCGAAGTTAAGCAACGCTGGGTCCGGTCTGGTCTTGGATGGGTGACCATTCGACCGTTGAGAGAGGCTGGTCGTGGTTCGGATTCTACGTTAAACTGTAGGTCCCCTTCCTTACTTACTAGGTGGTAGGGTTTATCCCGCCCGGGTTGGTACCTTCGCATTGGATGAACGATGGTCGAAGTGGCAATGAAAATTGTCCGTGTTTTCCATCCAGTTCAATGTAGCCGTGCAATGAAAGGAAGGTCCTGGCATAGCACCTAGTTCCCATGTGGTGTGTTGGGCTAATACCATGACAGAACTTGTGGTATTAGCCATCCATGTCCAGTCCCATAAAAAAAAAGTTATTTTTTACGCTTATTCCGCTTGAATTAGTGAAAATGCAAAAGCTGGCGTAACTAAAATACTGCATCACTAATATAAGTAAGTCCAGTTTGAGTATCGTTCGTTCTACCTTAATCATGAATACCACTGCAATAGCGAACTTACCTGTTTTACAGTATACGTAGATACATCAGCGTGCTACTGCTCGTCTTATCTCATTACAATGATATCACTAAATTGTGTTCCCAAAAACGCGTCGGGTGTCTTCAACAAGGTCGTTTGTATTCGGCTCGCTGTCGCCCGAGGAAGGCAAAAAGCTTCGGATGTGACTTGCGACTTCCTGCAAGATATTTCTATTAGTTATAGGTTGGACATAATTCTGACATTTGTAAACTGTGGGTGTTCTCAAGCCACGAATTTCGGTTTATATTGAGAATCGGCAGCGTTTTGGGTTTTGAGATGCTCATAAATGTATTGCAATTTGGAAGTTGTACGATCGTTTTATGTACAATTTTACATTTCTACCAATGTTTTGTTTATACATTTCTATGCACTGCTGATCTCCAAAAATATTTTTCTTTGGCATTAAAGAATGAAAAATAAAAAACCTAACTAGGTACGTAATACATTAAAATTTCCAAAAAATATTGTTAGGTACGTCGTGCTTATTCATACTTATCTTAAATAAGCACACTTATCCTAAATAATGTGTGCATGCTCGGTTTTAAAATAGTAAATTGACTTCCTCAATCTGAACTTGACTTTAACATTTTTTTTTTAGTTGAATCAATGTTTTCCTCACTCACAAGCAAATAATTGATGATTGTTTAATATAATTAAAGTCTTAAGTGTGATCCATTTTCTTCGAATGTAAAACTACCTATTATAAGACTTGGTTGCTTGAATTGTGAAAGAAGGAACCACGTACGTGCAGTCTTGAAACTTCTTCTGAGTTACTTCTGTCACGCACACCATGATTGCATCTTAACAAGAAGTTCACGAACCAACTGTGGGAATGGAGTGACTGCCTTCTAGAACGGAAAACTATTTTGAATCGCTATGTTTTTACACATTAATTATAGCAAAAGACTATATGGCTTCCTAATATTTTCGGCGAGCTATGTCAAGTCATTGCATTCTTTAACTTTATGGTATAGTCAACTGATCAATACATTCTGATAGTAATGCAACCGAACTCAAATTAATATGGTAACAATTAAGTACTTATTATATAGGATAAAAATGGAAAGTCGTTGGACATATTATGTTTTGACCCGCCAGATGGAAGGAAATACCTTCTTTATGCCAGGGCCTAATAAGGTTATTGGGATCAACAAAAAGAAACAGTCCTAGGTGGAACCTTGCAGGCGACCGCCCCGCCGCCGCGCCGGTCCGCACGCGCCGCGCATCGCATCTGCGGCGCGCGTGACCGCTCGAAGGGATCATTGAGGCAGCTGTTTCCGTGTTTATACAGTTACTCACTTAATTATCGAACACATTTCTGTATTAAAATATACAAGAACACCTTTTTGTATAGTACAGTCGATCGTAATAAAAATAATAAGCTGCTTTCACAATAATTTACTCTAGGAAATCCGCAACTCGAACATCAACTTGGTAAAACAACTTTGGCTTGATCTTTTTCAGATAAACTAGTTACGACTTTGCTAAATTATTTTGTTTTGAATTTGGTTGGGCCTGAGAAATATACGTGAAGTATTTTACTCGCCGACCGATTGAACCAGCATCTGAAAGATAGTTAAATCACACAATCGTAACAAGAAGTGGGGCATGTATTGTGGAAGCAAATCATACCTGCTCGTCCGTCACGCTTTTGTCTCACGGTAATAGTGTAATGAGATCGCATTTGCAAGAGTAAAACCGCAATTGGTTGACAAGCTGAGTGCTGTTTTTGAATGACAAAGTTATTCGAATATATAAGATGAAACCATTAGTTTACTTGAAATACTCTGAAACCCCTTTGTCAGACTTCACTAGCTGGGCAGTATCTAACTGCTTCTAGACTTTAAACGTTTAATGATTAGTCTTACTAATCTTATTGCAAACTCCAGTTAATCGAGTATCTGATCTACTCTGAAAAGCGATTACAATAAAAACTGGCAGTTCCGTGTCTTCACAAGATAATTTTAATTTACAAATACGTCTCACGCAAGCCTCGGTAAGTACCGAGAACAACCCACTGCACTATATCGCAGATGCTACGACACGACAAATCGCAGACGAGATCTTTGTTGACACAGGCAAGCCGATGAATATATAGATTCTTTATGATATCATTAGATGCCTCTCCTTTGTAGTGAAATAGATATAATATTAGTGTTTTGATCGTATCTTAATTAATGTGGTCATTAAGTATGTTTGATATTTCGTGCTGCATGTAATACATTATTGATTATTTAATGTAACTGGACATGGATAGCCATCCACACATAACACACCTACTCTGAGAACTAGGTGCTATGCTAGGACTTTCTGGATAATTTTCATTGCCTCTTGACCATCGTTCATTGGAATTTACAATATGTTACCAACCCGGGTGGAATTAACCTTACCACTTTGTAATTGAAGAAGGGACCCACAGTTTTACCTGAAATCTGAGCTCGGAATGACAAATCCTATAGTCGTCTCATGCGACCTTCACGGGAATAAATGCCGCTGGATCCGATGTTTTATTTGTTAGTTCCGATCCAACAAATCTCACAATACTCGCAGGCTTAGTTTTCAAGCTCTGCAATGGTTACACAATATTGTAAGTCTATTGGTTTTTAATATCAGTTTTAATCGCATAAAATCCAAATTTGTATTATCCAAATGGTCATTTAGAAGAATTATTTAAACTCTGTCAAATATATTTCGAACGAAAATTCTATCCCTTCACTAATTCTTACGACCAATTGAAAGGATGTTGGTGTAATGCTTAAATCCGTTGGACACCGTTATTGGGTCAGCGCGCTTCGAGCGACCGCCGTTTCTCTGCAGCCGTTTAGGTTTTCCGGCCATTGTGGATCGAGACATCCTACCGGTTGTTACACTTCCTTTCTGCCTGTGAGAGATTTCTAAGCCGCGAGGATGACGAAAGCGGGGCGGCTCGAGGTTCGCTCGTAAATGCAACGAAAAACGCGAGTATCGGTAGAAATACGTAGGCAGATAATATATATTTTACGGCAGATAATATATATTTTATATTATTCGGAAAAATACTACAAAGAAGCGTATATTTTGTTTTAAATTAAACAGCGACATCTACATTAGAAGCATCGTAATGAACTTCTCGAACTTTTTCGCTAGCGGGTCTAAAATGTTTAAGGTTTTACGGGGAGAGTGCCTCAGCAGCGTTTCCCGTCTAACTACTACACTAGTGATGAAAGGGAAGACGGCAGGTAGGGAGCTGGGGGTGAAGGGGGTAGGTACTTATGTAACATAAGATGTGCTAGTTATAACGCTCAGATAGGGTGACGGCAGGGGAGAGGTAGAAGCAGTGTTACTACAGACCTGAGATCATACCCGCATCCTTCCTGTTCTAAAAGAATATCTCTTGATCAATAATGTCTTTTATAAGATTAATCTCGATCTAATGCAAAAGTTTCACTTCTATCGCGCATTTGGACATATAATCTTATATTCTTCTAAGGGATTACACGAACCCACGACATTTGGACCAATTTGAGCCTGACGACAAATATTTGTAATCATCTTTTTAAATGGATTTCCAATTTTTTTATGCATATTTCGCTGTTAAGACTCCATTTAAAAGTTAAACTGTAATTTAGCAACCGCAGATAAAAAAAAACTTTAAATTGTGTAATCTGTGATCATAACCATTCGAAAATATCGATTTGTTACGGGCGTACAGTATGTTGCTAGCGAGAGCCTACAACAATACAACGCTCCCGAATGCCCCTCACTACAAGAGAAGCCACTCTCGGCCTGACTCGAGTTGTCAGCTTCATTAACCCAAATTGGACCTCATTGTCAGACCGACCTCGCTCATTGGATTGCATTCCTCGCACAGAGACGAAGCGCCGCTGCTCGGCATTGCTTTTATGTAACGCTGGTCAGTGATAATTTAGTCCGTTTGCTGTTTATGAACACCCGCATGATTGTTTACTTCCGGTCTGCTCGGGTTGAGATCGTGAAATAGTAAATGAGATTCCATCGAAACAAACAAACCATCATTAGTAGAGGTAGGCAAGGATTATGCAGTCGAAGTACTTTCATAAATAATTGAGTTTGGTTTAGTTACAATCATATCATATCTTCAATCATATCTTGTGCATTGGAAGTTATGGGCGCTCATTGGGAAACTTAAAACACCATATCCGAAATAGCTAATAGTAATATGTTTCAGTAGCGAATCATTGATGATATTGATGGGTTCTTTCAGATTAAAATGTAAGCTAAAAATCAGTGCAAAGTGCCAGAACTAAGATGTCAATAGAGCAGGCATCGCCTCTAGTGCCAATTAAGCCTCAAGTGGCTCTGCAAAACGGCGCGTTCATCAAGAACAGCCACAACCGGAGCAGCTTCTGCGGTGTGGTCCCGTCGCCCACCAACGGCAACGGGACTCTCAAGACCTTCGCCGTCAACCGGAAGAGCTGGAGCGGGAACGGCACGCTTTCCCTCCAGCACTACGCCGAGCCGCCAGCGACCACCCCCGAACTGGCGACGTTCAAGACCAACACGGGCACCTTTCCCAGGCACCGCGAGCGCAACAACAATGCCGATCATAACGAGGCGAACGGAATATTAACGCCGAACGGAAACTCGACGCAGACTTTCGGAGGAAATGAAGTGCGGAGGAGCGCAGGGACGGGAAGCGCCAACGGCAGGCGCTACGCTGAGATCGGAAACTGGAGCAAGAGGTGAGTTCATTAATTTTATGTTGAGAATATTTCAGTCCGTCTCTTGTTTTGTAATTTCGTTCTTCACTTTGCTTACGTTTTTTGAGATTTGATCCCGTATTTTATTCAGTTTTTATTCTGATATTGCACCTATTGAACCAAATATAAATATTTTATACTTTCTGGTATGCTCAGCCTGGGATAAACTTTGCAAATATAGGATGAGTGCGCAAAGCCCACAAGCAAAGAATTCCGTGCCTCAAAAAATCCAATTCATCTGTAATCAAAATTCCGCTACAACTTTAACAAATGACGGAATCCTCTACGATACAATCGTGTTGCCGCTAGGCCCTTAAGGGAAATAAAGTCGAAGTTCGTTCGTTTCTAACTCTCCGTTATTTATTTTCCTTTTTTTCATCTGAAGTAATTGTGTAACAAGTTTTCCAATTTCATTCTCTCTCCGCTTTCATTTCCTTTCGTTCGGCGCGGCTCGCTGCCTCTAATATTGCCGTTATTATCTTTTCCATTTAAACAAACATGCGCTTGCGTGCAATGAAACCGGTACATTGAATTTTGCCTTTGTGACGGTGTATGTATATTAGTGTTACTTTTCCAGGGATCCTTCAGAACCTTGAGAGAAAAATATATTCAAATTATTTTAATCCGTAGAATTCAAAACGTTTTATGGTTACGATAACCGAAAGTGTATTTTATGTATCGATAAGAATCCAGTGATGTGTTTTGTTCAAAATAAAACGCGATTGAGTAAACAGGCAGATAATCATAACGCATAGACCATGGACGTTGTTTTTGTGCCAACTTATCTTCGAATAGTCTTAATCGTTATAATCTCTTTCGTCCAATTTGGAGCAAACTTCCTTGATAAGTTCCGTCCTCCAATAATGTTGCCGTCGCTTTCCTTTAGTTTTATTAGGGGGAGGTTAGCCTTAGCTTTATCGTGTCGCCACGTCTCACGATGTTATCGCTCGTCTATTTAGCGATCGTCTCTATCTTCTCGTGTTTATCTTTCTTGTTTATTCGGCTTACGCTTGGATATGTTTTCATCTGGATCGTCCCTAATTCCTGGATCGTGTAAATACGCTTCATTTTCTCTTTGCGCATAGTGTTTCCGTATAAATTAGTTCTATTTCGGAGTTAAATACCTCTCTGAATCCGTTAACATTCGTTACATTCAACTCCAAGAGACGATCTTCTTCCTTTCTAGGATCGTCCCCTTTAAACAGCTAATCTAAAATATAACTTCCACTACATTAGCACTTCCGATGGCTCCCTAATCTCCTCGATATAGCTGTTTATATCTACTAGCTTCATTTTATGTACGACCCTTTTTGCCCTTTCGCGGAACGAGACAGGAAGTTAGGTAAATACTATTGATCGAATACATTATCTTATTTAAGAACTTTAGTTAGTTAGCACGTTAGTTTTTTAGGGTTCCGTACCCAAAGGGTGAAAACGGAACCCTGTTACTAAGCCTGCGCTGTCCGTCCGTCCGTCCGTCCGTCCGTCTGTCACAGGGCTGTATCTCGTAAACCGTAACAGGTAGGAAGCTGAAAATTTCACAGATTGTGTATTTATTTTGTCGCTATAACAACAAATAGGTAAAATTATAAAATAATAAAAATTAAGGGGGGGGCATACAAAAAACCAGTTTTTTTTGTGTTAAATCTTGTAAGATGGTACGGAACCCTTCGTGTGCGAGTCCGACTCGCACTTGGCCGGTTTTTAGACCCAAGTAAATGTTGCAAGTAAGCTATACTCCTTGGTAGGTACCTATGCCCTTAGGTTTTTGTAGTAAATGTCACCTCCTACTTTGTTGTCTTGTGTCCGTACCGTGATCTTCAAGGCTATAATACCTTATTGTTTTGAGCGATATCTTTAACATAATCGGTGCGTTTGAGCGATGTGATTCCCGAGCGTACAAAGTAAATTCATTGCTGTTTCGCGAGTGGTTTTATTGTACTGAGACAACGGTGCTGCCGCTACTGCCGGATAGCTGGACCCAACGTTAAAATTATAAATTATATAAAAAATATATTAACTATGCATAGTTAAATTGAGAAACGTACTTCCTTGATAATGTTGGGAAATATACGCGATAAGGGATTGTATCTTTTCCCCCAGTGATGTACCCAGCCGCGATTGAATTTTTTTATTTTTTTTATTTATTTTATTTATCCAATATAACACACATACGTTATGTACAAAACAATGTATCTTAAACAGTTAGGATTAAACCATTCCTGTAGACCATAAGGCCCGTGGTGGAATGGTTACAACAATAGGACTATGAACTTATTTAGTGTACATACAATCAACAAAACCTAACGAACATCCAAATAATCGTAATGAAATAAACAAGAAAACAGTGTTTGATATTCTTAAGTTATAACTTAGTTACGAGTTAAAAGTATCAAATTATTACTCAATTATGTAGGTCAGAGCTTGCTCACATTCTGGTCTTCCTTTGGCTATAATCCAAGAACTTAAAAGTTTTTTGCGTGCCATGGATTTATTTGAAGTTAGATGAGGAATGGACTTTATAATGTGGTTATAAATTTTTGGAGCCAAAAAAGAGTAAAATCTTTGCGCAAAACGAGTTGAAGTAGGGTGATGGGGAAGAAAGTGTCTTTGCCGAGTAATGTACGGAGGGTTGGAGGTGGCGGCGGTATTTGAATTGGGATCAGCTTCCTTTTCTTTGATTAGTTCCAGTGTAATCGTTCTTATATAAAATTGCCGCACGTCAAGCAATTGCAATTCTTAAAAAGGTAAATCAGAGAGATACCTATATGGCTTTCTACCTATTACGCGTAATAGGGCCTTTTGAGCTTTGGCCAATGGGTCCATATTTGTTTTAGCCATTCCTCCCCATCCTATCTGTCCATACGAGATAATCGACTGTGCTAGAGCGTAATAAATGGATTTCAATGTTTGTTTGTTTAATATATTCCTAAGGTTCAAGAAAATATGAATAAGCATTCGTACCCTACCTGCAAGTTTATCTACATGGGATTTCCAGCTGAGATGTTGGTCAAATACGATTCCTAGGTAGGTCAGGGAGTCCACTCTTTCTATAGGCTTACAGTTACACGGATCACCTTCCCTACAGTCATGTATTATAACAACATTTTCAAGGGGAGGTTGGCGTCTTGAGTCAATAGAGAATGTCATATATTTAGTTTTTTCGATATTTAGAGTCAACAGATGTGAATCAAGCCATTTTTTTATTTGGGCCAAACCAGTTCTAGTCTTGTGGAATACTTCATCCCAAGTATTACCGTAAAATAAAAATGCTGTGTCATCAGCATATGCTATTATTTCACTATCTATCCTAAGCCGACACAAGCTGTCAATATAAATTAAAAACAAAGTAGGGCCAAGAGTACTACCTTGTGGGACCCCTCGGTTGATTGTCATACAGTTACTTTTAACCTTCTTCAAAGTAACAGTCTGTGTTCTCTGGGATAAATATGATTTTAACCAATTAAAGGAATTGACGGAGGGATTGTACTCTTCAAATTTTCGAAGTAAAATACCGTGAGATACGGTATCAAAAGCTTTTTTTAGATCTATAAACACAGCCATGCAGGCTAGTTTGGAGTCGAGTTTATCAACAACGCTTTTAGTTAGATGGTGAACAGCATCTTTAGTCCCTTTTCCGGCTCGAAATCCAAATTGCGTGTTTGCAAGGAGTTTATACTTTTCTAAATAACCAATAATCTGTATGTTAACAATTTTTAATATCACTATACTTTGATCATTTGAATGAAAAAAACAAAACAATAATAAAAAAAATCTTAACCTTTTTCTGCCCTGATAGAAAGGAAAGTTGCGAGAGAGGGGGGCTTGGAAATAGTGTCGACTCTTTGCATACGAAGTAGTTCATTCAGATCATTGCATATTAAAAGGCAGAGCAAAAAACACCATTGATTAAAATAGTCCACGGCGAACGCAGATTTTTAAATACTATGTACTACTCACTACGATAGTTTTAAGTGGAGCTATCCTAAGCCATCCTAACAGACTGATAATGAGTTTTATTACCGCATGTGAAATCCTTGAGGCATGGTACCGTACTTAATTTTGTGCGCAATTGTATCTTTATCTGCGTATAGGTAGATAAATTGAACTATGACCTCTGCAATTCCATTGGAAGAAGAAGCGATATACTGCATCTCTGTACAGTCGTTCCCAGTGATGGGTACCGTTAGATTACATTTTGTAATGTAGCCCGACAAAAGGCGGCACGCTCCACACCGAGTTACGCCTGATAGGGCCGCCTAATTGGAAAAGTGGACCATGTCAGTCGCTGCGAGGTTCTAATAAGAGAAAAGAACCCTAGTGTACGGTGAACCTTACGTCAATTGCTACGCTTTCACCTATAATTGGTGAAGAAGAGCCGGGTGAAAAATCTGTTCTAAATTCATAAACCTAGGCGAATATCCCAACTGATGCTAAAAGCATTCGCAAGAAAAAGTTTTCATAAATTTGCGTGTTCGGCGAGGTACTCGGTTGCAAGTGTGCTTAGCATCGGAAATGTTCTTTAAAAAATGCATTAGATGTTTGTCACACTAGATAAGTACACAACATATAATTAAAGCACTATTTACGTTTAAAGATTGTAAAAACTATTAACCTACCATCTATCATCTATCACCTATACAATCGTTCATAGAGGTCCAGAATGTAGGGTCTCTCTCTCCGTGTTCTAACGTATTATGTATCATGGAGAATGTTCGTCAGAGCTGCATAACGCTGTCCCTTCGTCCCCTTTTTACTATCGCTCAACGCGTAACGGGCAGTGAATGCACCCACGCACTGTTGACGATAATAACCCACCGATCCTCTAGATCCTTCTAAAATTTGGCCAGTAAACTATAGAATTCGAAATAGAATCCTGTCGGGGGTTTTACCAAGTACAACCTGCGTTGGCTTTAAACGAAGCACTTGGCCGGCCGGCATGGTTTTTGCAACCCACGTGAAGTTCGAAAGCCCATGAACGTCTTCGGCACCGCTTAACTGACATAAAAAAGAAGTATTTCGTTGCTAATACAGCGTTTCGTGAAACGCAGAGTTAGCGTCGGACATGCAAGACTCGGATCGACAGAATGCAAACGATATCGACTTTATAATTACATCATCGTCGCGGAAAACCGATTAATATTTCGTAACTTCGTGCGTATAAAAAGTGTTACCACGCCTCGTCTTCTATAAAATCCGTCGAGATTGATTGAGAATTATTCGCAACGTGAAAGTGAAAGCGAATTATCGACGCGACGCGACTTATGCGCCAAGTTCTCGCTAGGCCAACGCTGACAGCGGAAGTTTTATCTAGTCACTGAAACAAGATATATTGCTATTTATATGTAGAAATTAATATAACTTTTAGAATCAGTGCTGTGTAATACAATTAGCCCCAATATATTTCTTCCCGTGCAGGCTTCCAGGCAGGATGTCGTATGGTACGGAGTTGGTATCGTCGCGCGTTGAAGCCAATATTCCGTGGTCGAAGCTGCAATGGAAATTGTTCCTGTTTTCCATCCACTGGTAACCGGCATAATATGTGAGAAAATAAGCGAGGGAATTAGATCAATTCTGAACCAATCAGAAGCGTTTATGTCATAACTTCGGGGCTCTTATTGGGTAGTATATTTGGCATCCACTTCTGATTGGTGCGGAATTGATCGAATTCCCTCGCACATTTTTTCACATCTTACGCCGGTTCAGCCCCAGTTCAATGTAGCCGAGCAATATAGGGAAGGTCATGGAATAGCGCCTAGTTCCCATATGATATGTTGGTCTAATGTCACGACATTAAGTGTGGTAACATTAGACCAACATATCCAGTTACATAAAACATATTTTGTTTTGAATAAATAATTATTGAACACCTGAACTGCCTTTTGCCCTCTTGCTATTGATCGGAAGCGAATAGGTTTGTAATTTTTTACTTTTAAAAATTAAAATAAACCTGAATAGGTTCATGTCAGATTTTTTATAAATGTTTTATCTGCCTTCAGAATGAGTTGCATAATTGATCGGATCGTTCATGATTGTTGTATATTTATTGGTTACGTTAAAATATATACGTTATTAGAATATCAAATGACTCATGTGTTAAGAATCTTCGTTAACAAAGGCCTTGAGAGGTATTCTTATTCACGTTGACATAAGACAAAAATAAAATATTACTCTCTTCGCGCATCTCTGACCCACTTTTCGACACAAATATGTCAAGAGCATGCTTGATGCTCTGATGTTATTTTGTTACATATGTGTACAAATAGTTTAAAAAAACCGGCCAAGTGCGAGTCGGACTCGCACACGAAGGGTTCCGCAACATCGTAAAAGATTTAATAAAAAAAAATCACGTTTTTTGTATGAGGGCTCCCTTTAATTTAAATTATTTTTTAATTTTACCTATTTGTTGTTACAGCGGCAAAATAAATACACATTCTGTGAAAAATTTAGCTGTCTATTTCTTACGGTTACTGAGATACAGCCCTGTGACGGACGGACGGACAGCGGAGTCTTAGTAAAAGGGTTCCGTTGGCACCCTTTGGGTACGGAAACCTAAAAATCAAACCATCTGCAGATGCTTTGGATATGTTCCCTTGACGAAGGGAAGGGTAACTGATTCCTACGATAATTTGGTTTGTTGGGCTATGTCGGTGGGTATGATATTAGCCATCCATGTCCAGTTCTGTGAAAGCCTAGCTACATTAGTAGGCACTTTTATAGAAAATCCTGAGTCTCAAATTCAATAAGTGTATCCTAAAATTAAAATAAATCGGCAAATAACTGATAGAAAAAAGTTAAGTCCGGATCAATAAGTTATATTAAACCGAGGAAGCAGCATTGAATTCCACAAAAGTGAAGAGTAAGTAATAGGTCGGGGAAAAAGTCTTTTCGCATTATAGTATGTATGAACTTGTAATAAAATCTCTTTGGCTATACTATTTATATCTGGCTGGTTTTGGTATCATTGAAAGTTTAAATTTTTAGAACATAATTCCAAATTCAAATTAGGAAAATGTGTGATTCTCATTTGTTTTTCGTACTGTCAAAATGAGTGAATCTAATGAAGAAATTCGATACATTTTAAAATTTTACTACAAAAAAGGTAAAAATGCAACGCAAGCCGCGAAAAAAATTTGCGATGTTTATGGACCTAGTGCAGTGTCTGTGAGAGTAGCACAAATTTGGTTTAAGCGTTTTCAATCCGGAAATTTTGATGTCAAAGATGCACGTCGCTCTGGTCGCCCTATTACGGATAAAATGGATGCCATTTTTGAAAAAGTGGAGCAAGATCGGCATATCAGTAGTTACGACGTAGCTGAAGAACTAGGAATTGACCACAAAACAGTTTTGGCGCATTTGAAAAAAACTGAGAACACAAAAAAGCTCGATATTTGGGTACCTCACGAGCTCACTGAAAGAAACCTAATGAACCGTGTACTCATTTGTGATTCTTTATTACGACGTAATGAAACCGAACATTTTTGAAGAAGCTGATAACTGGTGATGAAAAGTGGATCACGTACGACAAGAACGTGCGAAAAAGGTCGTGGTCAAAGGCCGGTCAAGCTTCACAGACTGTGGCGAAACCCGGGTTAACTCGCAACAAGGTGATGCTGTGTGTGTGGTGGGATTGGAAGGGCATTATTCATTATGAGCTGTTACCACCAGGCAGGACCATCGATTCTGAACTCTACTGCGAACAACTGATGAGATTAAAGCAAGAAGTTGAGAGAAAGCGGCCGGAATTAATCAACAGAAGGGGTGTGGTTTTTCATCATGATAACGCTAGACCTCACACATCTTTAGCCACTCAGCAAAAACTAAGAGAGTTTGGCTGGGAGGTGTTAATGCATCCGCCGTATAGTCCTGACCTTGCACCTTCAGAGTTCCACCTGTTTAGGTCTCTTCAGAATTCTTTAGGCAGTGTCAGGTTAACATCACGAGAGGACTGCCAAAACCACTTGTCGCGGTATATTGATCAGAAGTCCCAATATTTCTATAGCAATGGGATCATGTCCCTACCTACAAGATGGCAAAAAGTTATCGAACAAAATGGTACCTACATACTTTAGTTAAATGTAAATAAACCATATTAAAAAATGTTTTGAATTTTCTTAAAAAATGCGAAGAAACTTTTTCCCCAACCTAATATTACACGGAAAATATATCTTCGGCCAGGCTCCCAAGGAGGACAAAAGCTGCCCGAGATAATAATTTTCTTCTGCATTAAAGCGGACATCTTAAACTATTGTAAAAGGCTGAAAGACCCTTTTCACATAGAGTCCAGACAACACCGCTTCTTTATAAACACTCGATGTCGACGATTCTTTTATTATTTGTCTAGTCTGCCTTGAGAACTCTTTTAAAGAAAGGCAAACGTCAAATAATAAAACACCTTCCAGGTCCAGCTAGCCGGTTTATTTTCCTGGTAGGTACAGATGAGCGTACGGGTCGTTCCGTACATACAAAATAACAATCTTTAAATATTATTTTAAGTTTACGGATAAACAGTGTTTAGCTTACTTACTTAGCTTAGGACGAAACGTCGAGCGCTGTGGACATCATCAGGAAAATCTAAACAAACATAAATCTTTAAATGCTTACTAATTTAGTGTAGTTAACCAGTTGACAGTATGATCATGCAAATAGTCTCACGATAAATAAATATAATGTTGGTCTCGTTCACCTAAACAAAAAATACCTTCTTCAGTTTCCGACGGCGTGCCTCAAGGCTCGGCGCTGAGACCAAAACGTTACTTCATTTGATATTCATCTCACAACCCACCGTATAAATATCCAGTCTGTCGCTCTCGTTACAATGACACACACTGCCTTTGGGCTACCCGTTGCTGCCGACTTTTTATGAAAGGCTTTGAAATATTCTAAGAAGTAATAGGATTTGTGTAGTAACACAAATTATCTTCCATTATTTGTAATAGACAATGATCGGTATGAAATTGTTTTTTTTTATGTAACTGGACATGGGTGGCTGGTTCAACTCACTCCATGGGAACAAAGTACCATTCCAAGTTCTTCCTTGTATTGCACCGCTACTTAGATTACTACTGTTCCTTTTATGGTAATGAGATTAAATTTTTCTCCTGGAGGAAGAAGATAGGAAACGTATTACACTTATACATAGGACCATTGAACTAGATGATTAATCCTAGATATTGTTTAAATGGTGAATGCGATTGGTTAACCGCTTTTGGATTATTTATCTATTTTTGTATTTTGTTTGTAACCTTAAACAAAGAGGTGTGAAAACATCATCTAGAATAACTATGCTATTAGATATAGCACTTTAAATCTGTCCTCTAATATTACTCTAATAAAGTATGTACAATTGTAGTTTTACGCCATTTACCTCGGCGAACGGCAGGGCTGTGATGAAATTTTGTATTCGCAATGCAATTAACCGTAACTTCCATTGGCGTGTACTTCGTTACTCGATTGTAAACCGTATGTGAAGTTGTCAAGAGTGATATTTTGTTGAAAGGTTTAGTGAAATCATTAGCGATGGTTTTGCATTGGTAATTTGAGCTGGAACGTTGCAGAGGGCGACAGTGCCTTGGGACAGTACGCGATTACTGTATTTTAGACTGGACAGTGACATATTTACGTTCTGTCACTGACGATCGATCATCATAAATGAGTGCCTTGTATAAAAAATCGTGAACGTGGTTTGGAAAACAGTAACCTGGGGAATAAAGTATGCTTACACATGTAGTTCTGTTGCATAACGCCATCTGCGTGGATAACGCTGCAGTAATTTTTTGGGTATTATTGGATGGATGCATCTTGTCCGGCCCCCTCCAAGTGTAAGCGGCTGCGAAGAACCACCCCGCCAGTTATGGTTAGCTGCCTTTCTCGCACAAAAAGGCGAATAATCACCCAAACCATAAATGCTTGGATTTGTGACGAAAGATCCAACTCAGAGAGAGAAAGAAAGCGGTTCATCGAATCAACGACATATGGCATGAAAACAATGTTTCAGCGCCCCTAAGCTACGAGCCGCCACGAATTCCGGGACGTTCTTGCAAATATATCTGGTATCTGGAGCAGCAGACTGATACTACCGTGGGCATTTTCTTCAAAATGAACAAGTTCGCCATGAATCGATTTTTTCAGCGCGGGCACCTGCCAATAGCACTGGCCTAAGGCCAAACGTTGCAGGATGGCCTCAGATTAAAAAGAAGGAGATGTGCCATCTAGCGAGCCTGCTTCTCACACTCTTCCGGTGGTGTCCAATTTTAGAAAAAATATCATCATAACTTCGACGTACAAACGGCCTCTATCATTCCTCACACATTTGTTTCTGCCAATTTGCACGATTTAGCCCAGAGCGAGAGTTACCTGATAGGTAAACGAACGCCCCTTTGAGAACGTGACGCTATCGTCAGGTGTGCATGCGTCCCAGTATAGCGGCAGTACCTCCTCCCTTCTATACTCTCACCACCCCGTCGCGTCGTCTCGGCCACGTACAATTAATTGTCTTTGACCTGTTCAAAAAAAGATGAATAGAGAAAAATCATTACTCTCTTTCCTTCTGGATTCTTAGTTCACGTGGTACAGGGTCAAAGTCCACAATAAAGAGTTCGGTCTGTGTGGGTAGGATCTGACTTGACGAACTCCTTTCAGGATGACATGGTGATGTTTAGACTGTGTAGCTAGCACACTCAACATGATTGTATGCACAATATGTCCATAAGGCCGAGTCATTAGTAACGACCAGATGACACTTCTACTCCCTTTTCGCTTCTGTGCGATGGCCCTAACTCGTGCGAGGAGCCTGCTCCGCCGCGCAGCGGAGCGTGGCGTGTGCTTCGACTGTTTGTTATGCTAATTCACACACGCTGATTGGTGCATTAACTCACTGTACATCAAGAGTACGTAAAGTGGTTTTGTATGCATTTGTGCCACGCGTTTTGTTAGTAATGATTTGTGTAAAATATTAGGCACCAACTGAATTGTATGGGGAATTTGGTTACGGGACTGCTATCAGCCTTTTTAGGGTTCCGTACCCAAAGGGTGAAAACGGAACCCTATTATTAAGCCTCCGCTGTCCGTCCGTCCGTCCGTCCGTCCGTCCGTCCGTCCGTCGCAGGGCTGTATCTCATGAACCGTAATAGGTAGGTAGCTCAAATTTTCACAGCGTGTGTATTTATTTTGGTGCTATAACAACAAATAGGTAAAATTAAAAAATAATAAAAATTAAAGGGGGGCCCCATACAAACAACGTGATTTTTTTATGTTAAATCTTGTAGATGGTACGGAACCCTTCGTGTGCGAGTCCGACTCGCACTTGGCCGGTTTTTTTTGTTGGTATCGGTTCATTGTAAGAATGATGTCGATGCGGCCATAAAAGGACGGTGGTGTCATGGCATTGAATAACGTTTAGGTGTCATATTAGCCATCTATGTTCAGCTCTATGAAAAAACTCCATATAAAAAAAATCAACAGAATCCTATTACGTTATACATACATTTCCTATTTTTTATTGAACCTGGTAGTCCGGTGGCGCCTTGCGATTCGATAAGCTGGGTGAAGCACCTCTGAGCTCGGTTGGGTTCTGGATGGGTGACCATTTTAAACCGTTGAAGGTGGCCGTGCTTCGGATTCCACGTAAAACTGTAGGCCTCCTTCCATACTTACTAGGTGGTACGGTGAATCCCGCCCGTGTTGGTACCATCGCATTGAATAAACGATGGTCGAAGCGCCAATAAAAATTGTCCGTGTTTTCTATTCAGTTTAATGTAGCCAAGCAATATAAGGCAGGTCCTGGCATGGCACCTAGTTCCCGTGTGGTGTGTTCGGCCAATATTTCACCGTCAGTTTGGTATTAGCTATCCATGTCCAGCTACATACAAAAAAACCTGACATATTAGCCCAATGCACCGCATTCCCGAAGGAATTAGGTGCCATGCCAGAATCTTACTTTATGAGCACGGCTACACTGAACGGGAAGGAAACAGGGACAATTTTTCATTTCCGCTTCACCATTTAATCCAACCTGGGCGGGTTTAACCACGGAGTTTAACCCTACATCTAGTAGGGGAACCTACAGTTTAACATGGATGCCAAAACCATGGAACAGCTCGAATTCATAACGTTATGCACTTATACAACTCGGAAAGAGAAAGAAACGGGTGCGTTACCGGGGCGAGGATTTGAACCCATAGCCTCTCGCATTACGAGCCCCTAGACCACGAGCGGTGCGAGCTGTATAAGGTTCGTCTTATCCGGTATTGCGTATTACACTGTAAAAAGCTAACACGGACTATGGCGACGACCGAAACGCCGCCATAATATCTAGGACAGAAGTCCACGCTTGAGTGGGACTGTCAAATGGCAAATGGCGACAGCTTCGCCTCTCTACAGGCAATGTCACCTGCAGCAACAATAGCGGGATCGCTATCGATGCATAAGTATATGTCGCGCCAAATGCTTGCATAGATCACTCAATAAGTCGTGTAGGCTAGATCGTGCATTGTATTTTTTTAATCCATTTAATCCTAACCATGCAAGGTTAAGTTTGTATTCTTTATCAAACTGGAGTATACATTTGACGTATTCAACCACTCAACGGCGACAAGGAGCTCAATAGAGTTAACACTTGCATAGAATAATAATGTGAATATGAGATGTATGTGTGGTGAGAAGAGATCAAAATATGTTAATGTTTGGATAAGACATACGTCTAAAAATACGAAAAAAAACCCGCATACATGACCTTGAAAACAACATCTTTTTTTGGACAGTCTCGTGTAAAAAAAGTATCAAGTCTCTCAAAGTAGACGCTTTTATTGACATCAGGGTCAGGATTCTTCTTATTATTTAACTTATTCCTGTATCTACAACCAGAAAAATAAACCCACAACAATAATGAAAAACAGCCCTAACATGGCCCTAACTAATATATTTTAGTCCGTGTTTTTCTTCTCTCGTATATCCCAACGTAGGTTGTCAACTACGGAGCTCTTCAAAATGCTTTAGTGAACGCAGACCTTAATCAACCGATAGAGTATTGACGAGGAAACGATGTCTATCACGCCGGACGTGGTGGCGAGTGAAACTCAATCACGGCTCATGTAAGCGGATTGGCAGCGGACCGACGGATCATATTAAACCCCTTTAATCGATTTCCGGTCACCCTTTTCCACTTGCCACACAACGTTACCGGTTTGGATATAGTTAACGGTGTCAGTTTCAAGACAAGAAGGATTACGGCACTGCATCGAACACCACTCGGAGCCAAGACTAGGCAAACGAACATCTAGCAGCGAGACCTGTTCATATACTATCTCGCTGAACCATGTCGAAAATAGCTATCTCTTAAAACAGCAATACATTTTTTTTTACTTTCTAAGAGCTTGGGTTCAATAAAAAAAAATCAAATCAAAATAATGTATTGCATTATCACTTATAATAGTACATACAAAATGGTGAACAAGCGGTATTAACAATATAAGTTTAGTGAATACCTAAACATAGGTGTAGCAATATCTTCGCACTTTCGCGAACACTCACGCGGTTAACTAAATGATGTCAGTCCCGTTGTCTTCCTTTAGGACCTGAAAACACCCGATTGCATTCAGTTCCATAAGGGCATGATTGAAACGAGTCGTATTCACTACGTATAATATTCACAACGTATAATCTTATTTTTTTCCAAAAAATTAAAACCATGCATAACGTATAATAGTCACAACGTATAATGTTATACGTTGTGCATGAGTTTAAAAATAAAATAAACTCTTTGCATCATGCAGAACGTATAATAGTCACAACGTATAATATTCCTAACATGAATTCACAAAAAAAGAAAACCATGCAGAACGTATAATATGCCAAGAAGCACTGCATAAAGCGCCCTAACAACGATACATTTAAGGCTGAAATTGCTACGAATCGATATCTGTTGAAGAGTAACAATTTGCTACAACGCTAATTGAGACGGTCGAAAAGTCGCGTGCGAGTATAATCTTTAATCTTATATCGATTAGGGCGCTTATCGTATGAAATATTTTAGGATTATATGATATGCATGGTTTTCTTTTTTTGTTAAATAAAGATCATAACATTATACGTTGTGACTATTATACGTTATGCATGGAGAAATAAGTAATTAAATGTTTTGGACTTCTTCATGCACGGGGGAACGGCATAACGTATAATATGCAGATCGTATAATGTCATATTTTAACAAAATTTTAAAACCATGCACAACGTATAATCGGCAGATCGTATAATCTTATACGTAGTGCATGAGAGTCGTATTCACTACGTATAATATTCACAACGTATAATCTTATTTTTTTCCAAAAAATTAAAACCATGCATAACGTATAATAGTCACAACGTATAATGTTATACGTTGTGCATGAGTTTAAAAATAAAAAAAACTCTTTGCATCATGCAGAACGTATAATAGTCACAACGTATAATATTCCTAACATGAATTCACAAAAAAAGAAAACCATGCAGAACGTATAATATGCCAAGAAGCACTGCATAAAGCGCCCTAACAACGATACATTTAAGGCTGAAATTGCTACGAATCGATATCTGTTGAAGAGTAACAATTTGCTACAACGCTAATTGAGACGGTCGAAAAGTCGCGTGCGAGTATAATCTTTAATCTTATATTGATAAGGGCGCTTATCGTATGAAATATTTTAGGATTATATGATATGCATGGTTTTCTTTTTTTGTTAAATAAAGATCATAACATTATACGTTGTGACTATTATACGTTATGCATGGAGAAATAAGTAATTTAATTTTTTGGACTTCTTCATGCACTACGTATAAGATTATACGATCTGCCGATTATACGTTGTGCATGGTTTTAAAATTTTGTTAAAATATGACATTATACGATCTGCATATTATACGTTATGCCGTTCCCCCGTGCATGAAGAAGTCCAAAACATTTAATTACTTATTTCTCCATGCATAACGTATAATAGTCACAACGTATAATGTTATGATCTTTATTTAACAAAAAAAGAAAACCATGCATATCATATAATCCTAAAATATTTCATACGATAAGCGCCCTAATCGATATAAGATTAAAGATTATACTCGCACGCGACTTTTCGACCGTCTCAATTAGCGTTGTAGCAAATTGTTACTCTTCAACAGATATCGATTCGTAGCAATTTCAGCCTTAAATGTATCGTTGTTAGGGCGCTTTATGCAGTGCTTCTTGGCATATTATACGTTCTGCATGGTTTTCTTTTTTTGTGAATTCATGTTAGGAATATTATACGTTGTGACTATTATACGTTCTGCATGATGCAAAGAGTTTATTTTATTTTTAAACTCATGCACAACGTATAACATTATACGTTGTGACTATTATACGTTATGCATGGTTTTAATTTTTTGGAAAAAAATAAGATTATACGTTGTGAATATTATACGTAGTGAATACGACTCTCATGCACTACGTATAAGATTATACGATCTGCCGATTATACGTTGTGCATGGTTTTAAAATTTTGTTAAAATATGACATTATACGATCTGCATATTATACGTTATGCCGTTCCCCCATTGAAACCACATTTAAAAAAAAATACTGCAAGTACATGAAATTTAAAAAATATTAATTCTGGGTTTAGATATATTTGAAACATATAACGGCACATATCTGACCCTCCCATTCTTTGTTCAAACTTTTTTTGCAAAAATGCATATTTTTTGCTCAAAAATATGCATTTTTTGTACTTGATAAATGAAAACAAAGTTTTATCTTTGCTTTATAGCTGGACCACCAATTTACTAATTTACTTTTTTACCGACTTTACAAAAGGAGCAGGTTCTATCTTCGCAACGAGGTTTTTTCTCGTTGTATCTTCGCCTGTATGTATTTTTTATGTCTGTTCATCGATTTCTCCGTAAAATTTGGACAGATTTTTGAACATCGAAATTCCTTGAATTCATTTTAAAATATTTTTAATGGTGTTTTACTCATTCCTTTATCGAACTGAACACCATCAACTGTTATCACGTCCTTAACTTCGTCCTCCTTATTATCAGGTTCACAAATACATTTTACTATCTTCTCCTAACTTTCTTGTTTAGTTATATTATTCCTTTATATTTCGCATTGCACACATTTTATTCACATTTATATTTATTCACCTAATGAAAGGCATTGTGGTGATTGCACAGTTTGTTATCGCCATTGTCATTTGCAGTCACCCAAAAAATCCTCCGACGTCATCGAATAAATCCACCATTTCACAGACTCCATAAATTGTTGCATCGGTTCGGGCAGGGCCCGTCGCTGGGCCGTTATTTATAGCAATTATCTCGTCCTTCCAGTCTGCTGCCGCTGACTGACACCGCGGAGGCTGCGTCGGCACGAGCCTTTTGTTCGTCGCGCCATTGTTTTCAGAAAATTGCTTGGTCGGCCCGGCGAGGGCAGATTTTGGGGAAGATTCAATTGGGAGGAGCCTTAATTGATGATAATGCTAATTCATTATGTCTTTGTTTGAATCTCTTCGTCGGGAATAAATTTGATGCTTTTTTTGGTGTTTCTACTTCTTCTGTAGTCTTATTAGCATCGCCTTAATAAATCGCTCCGATCGTCGATTTCGCTAACATACACCATTGAAAAAAATATTTGAGGTATTCACTAAATCCATGGATTTTTTTATTTGCGTAGAACACATTTTCCTTACAACCAATGACTCAGAATAAAGTTTTCGCTTTTTACAATTATGGTAACGTTGAACTTTTTTATTTGATTTTATAGCTCTAATTTAAAAAGGCGAAAGGGAATTTAAACTTAATTAATTTTTTGCTCGTTACATGCTTTTAAAATTATTTTTAGGATTTCGATCGATGTATTCACCTTCTAAATTATATTCAGCACATCCCTTGCATAAACTTTTTATTTTCATTAGTTAGTACAAATGAAATATTGAATAAAAGCTTGTTATTATTTAACGTTTTTTTAAATCCATTTTTTTAACATCTTATTGTTATGTTCCAATAGAAAACTCAAAGATGGTGTTTGTATATTTTGATTTTGTGACTTTCTATTGAAGTATCAAGAAAAGACTGACACGGAAACTCAAAATTCCAAAAGGGTGAGCTTGGAAGTCTGATGGGTGGGTATATCACGCTCGTAGGCCGATCGAGGGCTCTTCAGTCACACGGTTTACCGCCGCGTCGCTCGTTTTTAATCACGACCGCACTTGGGGTAATAGGCGGTACGTTGTCATCACACTGCCATGAAAATTCGTTGCTTTTAGACTATTCTGGTTAATTCCTTTAGGATAATAAGGTATTCTAGAAGTACATTTGTAAATTAAAGATCTGGGACATATCACATCAAATTTATGAAAAGGTCGGCCCGTAAGCATCAGAAAATTTCGCCTCCCATACAAACGTAGTTTACTAATAATTTGAAAACCACTGTTCCAACTTACTCGATATTTGGTATCAAATATTAGGCTACAAATATCTGTGTCTCCATGTCTTTGTTTTTTCGGTAAATGTATTCTGGGTCGAACCACAGAGAAAACATAATTCGTATGAAGATTTTCTTTTTGCTTTCATATCAATCTGTTTGGATATTTCAAAAAAACAAAAGCGTGCAGACACAGATATTTGTTACCTGATATTAGATATTAAATATCAATTTAATTGGAATAGCGGTTTCCAAATGATTAGTAAACTACGTTTGTATGGGGCGCATTGCTTACGGGCCATTCTTAACATGCTTCGGTGAACCTGTATACGCACATATCAGTGTACGTCGTTGTGGGAAATCTATAATTTCCATACTTTTTTTTTACGAACAGTTCAGTGTGAACAATTCTTCCATTTAAGAGTAGAAGTATTAAATTGTTGCCTGTCACACCAAACAATACCAAACATTATTTGGAAATAAATTTACTGTGGTTTGACATTTGTCGCCATAGACTCACGCGTTTGAGTCACTGCGTTTTAAGTTACATGAACTCTGTAATCCTTGTTCAATTTCCGCCTATTGTCTTCTTCAAACCGGAACTGAAAACTGATAAGTGTACGCAGACCCCACTTTACCGTTCGGGTTTGTATTCACCCTTACTCGTGTAAAATGCCAACCAAATTTTGTCCAATTAGAAAAAAATTTCAAAGCCCTATCCGTATATATGGCTTTTTAGCTGCTTGGAAGGTATGACAAGAAATGTATAAACATATTTCCTATCGAGCAAGGTTTTTTGCTTTGGAAGCGAAAATTAGTCATATCGTGGGGACGTACCAAAAATCTTATAATAAACCATTTGAGCTTGTTTAGGTAATCTGTTATCGGTTCGGTACACTGAAAATAAGAATCACTGAATATGTATACATACAATAGCAACCGTCTTGCAACATTAAAATAAAGCCAACTAAGTAAATACCTAGGTTATTCTAAATGAGGGAAAACAGTTAGCATTAAACATTAAGTCACTGTATATTTTAATTGTCTTTTTCAACTGTGTGCAAAACATTTTTTTCTCTTACTGGTTCCGTAACTGAAAGAAAACTGTTTCTAGCTTTCGTTTTTTTTCATTTCATTCGTTTTGTATTCAGTGAAAAGGTGGAGTCCAATCTATTAAAATTACTGTACCTTTTGAAACTGGACAGTTGCACGCATAATTTGTAGTCAGCTTCAAAATCATCCGTCACATGTGTTATTTTCACCAAGCGGTACTGTCAACTGTGTTTTGGCTCATCAACAGATACTTACCGTAACACATTAATACTAATGAGGTATATTTTACAATAAATGACTGAATTTTAACTTTGCTAAAACAGTTGCTTATACATTTTTTTTTCAGTGTATCAGGTATACCGGTCATGAAACAGCTTGATTGATTGCAACGATGATGTCAAAGATGTTTGAAGTTATGGTGTTAGTTCTTCTAATTTATTATTAACCACACTTACTTCGCGTTCTTTGACCAGTGTCCAGTAAAATCGAAGCACGCTTACACAAATGTATACCTCGGAAATAATACGAGCGACTGTCATAGAATTGCCGTCCCTGTCAGATTGCAAGTCGCCCTGATTGCCTGTTTTGCTCCACCCCAAACGTTGTTTCCTGTAATTGAGGGTATTCCCGTTTAATATTTGCGTTGTATCCAATTTCATAATCCGTCCGTCCAATTAATTTGTAGTGATCGCTTTGTTTGCGGTTCACCGCTGCGACTGGTATTCATTCGGTTGTCCGATTACATTGAGTTCAATAACTCTGTAAAATTACACAAAAGAGAATAGACAACGTAAGCTTTCATTTTAAGTTAAATGAGTTAGAATAAACATAACAACAACTTAAAAAAACCACATCAAATTCTTTACCTACGTATATAAATTTAAAAACAGAATTAAATCACATGTAAACATACAAAATGTACCTAATAGATTGAGAAACATATCTTTCGACATGCATAGGAAGAGAGTAATTAAATATTATTTCATGGAAGGAAGTGCACACCTACATACATAGGTAAATTAAAACAGAAATAACCGCTAAACAAAATCCTGTATATAGTATAGGTGTACCTATGGTGTGTGAATACCTGTAATGTCAGAAATATTTCAGTTGTTGAAGAATAATTCGATGAAATAAAACAAAGAAAAAAAATTGAAAATGGATTCATTATTAATTATAAGACAATGCATTTATTAGCCTGACAAATGAACAAGGCATACAATTATTTGAGCGCATTTCATAGGCCGCGCAGGTTTTCGATTTACTCACAGATAAAAAGTTAAAGCTTCGTAGTAATAGTAGGTGGTAGTAAGTTGTATAAATACTTAACAGTATGTATGTAGATATAACTCGCGTCAGTTGTGGCGCGTTTCTCGACCAGGGCCGATACCATGCTAGCTGTTAACGACATGTTATTCGGCAAAGTGAACTAAAATTTACCAGTTAACGTGGTACGAGATTCAAATAAATGTCAGATTTCATTACTCACTTGCCTAAGGAATTTGATATGTATGTATAACCGACAGTGAAGCAAGGACAGATTAATTAAAGAGCGAGCCCTGTAAAAAGCCATTTTAGGAATACACCGCAAAGCTGGACTCGAACCAGCAAAACATACCATTCGCGGGTATTGCGTCTTCCAATGTTGCCTCTATAGCCATAATTTGGAATTCTCCTACAGTCCCTCCTCCCGTAATCAATGCCTTCTACTAACACAGTGTTTAAGATTATACCCATATAACTACATCCAATTAACGCTTTACCTGCGTTACGGACATTTAGGTGGCCCAACCCGGCGGCCTCAACTCGTTTGCGGGCACGTTACAAAACCGTGCTGTTGTGCTCTGGGACCTTCTCTGTTTCTAAGAATAAGACAGGCTCCGTGATGAGGAAGATGCAACCTGTCCACAAAAAAGACAATGTGCATAGTGTATGATTTGGTAAGATTTACGAAAATTGTAATTTCAAAACGACTTATAGCTAAAAGTAAACCACGACCGCTGTAGTCAAAAATCTAACAAAAACCAAATAGGTTATAAATCTTGATTAAATAAGCTATGTCTGATGACTAATCTTTTTAAGATGTTCTTACTTAATCATTGCGTAATCCAACTCCAAAGTTATTGTATAAAACGCGCGAAAAATCCGAACTTTCGGACGTTATAACTTGGAAACCAAACACAATTTTTCAATGCCAATGGTCATCAGACATCTACTTCAATCAAATAAAGCTATTTTGAGCAACATTTTGGATCTCTGACAAGAAATATGGGCGTGATCTTCTTTCCCCTTTTGTATGGGGAGATGAGCGGGTTGGGCCACCTTAACTGCAAATGTTGAACATTCAAATACATACATTGCGACGTACCTGTTTATTACGAAAACGTATATTTACTCACTTGTCAGTTCACCTGGCGAGTTAATTTAGCATGGTTACCACTCAGTAATTGTAGGTTCGATAAACATTGGCTGCACCACTTTCTTTCTCGTTTAGAGCGATATCTAAATGTAACTTGAATGTTTTAATTAAGGTAAAGGAAAATATCGTGAGGAAACACACTTCGGTGGTGTTAGGCTTTCTAGCCATAGGTAGATGACAGAGCAATGGGTTCGCCACTATGTGCCTAAGACACCGCTGGGCACCCTGAGGCCGAATATCGGGAGCCAAAAATGACGATACAAAAAACGATAAAAAAAAAATACCTTTGACGATGTTAATTTATTTTTTCCCTAACTGTACCACCTTGTTTCTATCATTCCATCGTCTATTCCGTTAGATCCGGGGCATCCATCCAAGAAAGAGATCTAGCAAAAAGCGATTGTCTTCTCAATTCACGTGTAGCGGGCATCACCCGAGTGACACGTGTCACATCTGATGAGAGTCACTGCCGCCTCGAGCGGTCCCGGGCGCCGGCAATGGGCCGTGACTGCGTGTCACTGTGTCACTGCTTATCCATCTAAGAAATTGCTATTTTTCGGCTAGTGGAATTTGTATGCCCTTTTCATTGACAATGTAGCGTTCTTTGTTGCGTCGGTGTTTTTCGTCGCTAAAAACCGCATTCGATTAATTCTTTAAAAGTAAAAAAGTTATGCGTTATGAGAATAAGATTCCAAGCTTATCGGATTCCAATACTGCAGTTCATTTGATAATTTCAATAAATTCCTCCACCAAATTAATTCTGTGCTCTATAGTATGTAGTTTAATTTTCATTTATGTAAATCGGCCAGTGTCATTCCAATTAAGATTTAAATCGATTTGGCCAACTTTCAATTAATATTATGAACATCAAATAAGGATAATAATGGTAAAATCGGTTCAAAAAACCTCTACCTACCGATCACTCTATAGAAATCTGTGATGCTACCATTTCCAAGGCTTGACTAGATATGACGACGTCTGGGGGCGACTGCAATCTGCCCGATTCTGTGACTTGAATAATTCATCGCCGTTAATTCCGGTAGCTGCACGGACGGCGATATTCTATCCGGTATCGGCATGCCTGCTATCTGGCGGCATACCGATCCGATTTGATATTCCATTAGTGGATATTACGATATGCGCAGGTTGCAGCCCTGAGGGACACCCTTTGCGGGCCTTTCTGATGCAGTCCGTTGTGATATTGCTAGTGCTTGCTGTCTGTTGCGTGTCGACATTGACCGAGCGGGGGGAGGTCGCATTCCGTGCAATTATTATCGTGTCAGTAACCGCCAAATCTATGTGAACTTAGTTTGCAATATTTGTATAGGTAGTTCGTCAGCTAACTAAACAAACCTGTTTTGAAGTGAACCTTCAATAGTCTCGTTACGCGCTCGGCCGCTCTGCGGAGTCCGTCGCGTCACGGTTAGCCGTTCCGTCACCGTCATCGACTGGTGAGAGGTCCATTATGAAATGCTGTAAAAGCTGACCGCCACCAATCATTGTGTGTTGGGTGTTATTTTATTACATAAATTCTTCACATCATTTAAATCTAATAAAACATTTTCTCTGAAAAATTGGTAAACCTTAGTGGTTAGATACCCACATTAACAATGTAATTGGGGTACGTCGAATGAATTAGGATCATTCAGTAGGGACCAGTAAAACGTATTTAAAATATCCGCATGTCCAGATCAAGTTTTAAATTAACAGCCAAAAACTTCAACCGCCTAAAAAAGAGCTGCCACACATAATATGCACACATCTTGAATGTGTTGCGACAGATTCCGCTCTCGAAATCCCGCCATTGAGAAAAATGTCAGCGCGTCAAGAAAACGTTTTCTCGACAGCCGATTAATATCAGATGTCGCGAGTGGGTGGGGCGTCTCCCGCTGGGGCCATTCCCAAACCGGAGCCCGCATTGTGGACAGGTCACTGACTTCCGACACAGAATAAAAATATAGGGCCGAAGTTAGAAGCGACACCAGGTACAAAGCCTTGTAAGCGGTGTTGTACATATTGTAGGGTCATCGAGCAATGTACATGAAATTTCGATGATGTCTTGCCCGTCTCGCTCGCTTGTCATGCATACCTTGTACTGTCCAATTATTAATTACCCTGTATTTAGATTTTGAAAATGAGCATAACACTTTTGGTCTGGGTGTTTGTGCTAAGCAGGATTCGAACCTGTGACCTTGGGTTTACATGTTTGCTTATTTCATTTTTCTTATTGCAATTATTCAACATAGATCGTGTCTGTGCTATGGGATATAGACCTTACTTCGTTCTTAAAACGTGCACAGTTTCGTCTATGGTTTCCTGAAAGCGCGGAAGTGATCTGGATGTGTATTGCGAGGTTGCACAGATTCGTCGCCATCTGAGGCCGTGTCGTGAATGAACTGTGAATGGTACATATTGTTATCAATCTATCACGTCTCGGTGTGAAGGCGTGGTCGCAGACATTGGTACGTGTCGCATCCATACGCCGAGCACTCCACGCGACAGTCTTGAGCAATCGGACGATTGGGCGCAGCCGCCGATTAGGTGTGATAATGCCAATACTCGGCTCCACGAACCGCAGCGATTACCGGGCAGATTACCGGACACTTGAGTGCTGTTTGTTGGATTGCAACACTGTTCGGAGGCTTTGTGTTTGCATACGCAACTGAATGACGCTTTGAATAACAAAACAGTTTTATATACAGGATGTCGTAACGGCCAGTACATTCAATTTGGGAAATGATTATTGCGATTGAAACAAACAAAAAAGTTCAATAACTTTTTGCTGAATATCCTCTTAATAAAAAGTTAGACTTTCCGTACAAAGTAATTCAATAATTTAGTGTAAAAAGAATCTAATGTTCCGTAAGAACGTGGGAACGTTGTATGTACTTGGACATAAATGGCTAATATCACACCTACTGTTATGATATTAGCCTGATACGTCACGCGGGATCTAGGTTCCATGCCAAGACCTTCCTTAGGCATGGTTACAACTTTGCGTCAAATTACACTAGATTAAAACGAAAATTTCAAAAATGTATATCTCGGTGACTCGACACTTTAGAGAAAAAAAATTGTAAACTTTTTTGTCTCGGAAAAACATGAGGATTACGCTGGCGAAATAGATGTATTGGCCGTTACGACACCTGTATACACTTGCATAGAATCGCGAAAGGTAGGCAGATATGACCTTTGCGAAGCTCTTTACCAATCTGTACACCTAAATGTAAAGTCGGGGGTCACCTCAAGCGTTCATTGAGTTTCATGACATCCCCCTTGCTTATTTCCCAAACAATACATGTTTGTTAGGTCCATAGCAAAAAGTTGAAGTTAATTTAAGAGGAAATTGTATGGAGAATACCGTGCTTTTGTTAATTGCATCTTTTATTCAATTGGTATAAATATGATGCAATTTAACAACTATAAGTAAATACATGAAAATGAAGCAAAGTCGTGCGTTTTAAGGACCGACTTTTCAATAGTCTGAAAATCAGTCAGATAACTATTCGACGAATTTATTTATGCCGCTGCTTATCCGTACGTTTTAGTAATACCATATTTTTTTAGAAAAATAATTTAAGATAATAGTGAAAGGAGATATAATCATCATCCGGTAGTGACTATGCGACTTGTCGCAAAAGTAAATTTCGCTATCAGACGGTAAAGTACTATCCGAGGATTGAAAAATCGGCCCTTAATGTTCTTTAAATGTTTTTCATAACACATTTTGCGGTGCATATGTTGTCCTCGAGTTGTCAACGGTAGATGCAAGTATGAGTCTTATTAACCTTGAGGTAATATTTTGACTTGAGTGGGGTGGCCTTATATCATGCTCATATGGATGATAACTTGAACAAATATGGTCTTACCACTACACTTATATACGAAAGACAGGGCAGATCTGTCAAACAATTTTGCGTGCCCGTTATCGTTGCTCTATTTTATCGGTGGAAATTAAAATATTTTTTGGAAGGCCAGATTCGAACCCACGGCTTCCGGCTAAGCGATCTAAAAAATAAACCTTTTATCATCGAAATTATATCGAAATATAAATTGATCCATTAATTGCATTTCTCTTCAAGGTAAATAAAAAACCGGCCAAGTGCGAGTCGGTATCGCACACCAAGGGTTCCGTACCACCGTTCAAGATTTAACACAAAAAAGCACGTTTTTTTTTGTATGCCCCCTTTAATTTTGATAATTTTTTAATTTTACCTATTTGTTGTTATAACGGCAAAATAAATACACACTCTGTGAAAATTTCAGCTGCCTATCTATTACGGTTCATGAGATACAGCCCTGTGACAGACGCACGGACGGACGGACGGACAGCGGAGGCTTAGTAATAGGGTTCCGTTTTCACCATTTCGGTACGGAACCCTAAAAACCTAAAAACCGTAGCTAAATGCCAACTTCATCGATAACTTATTTGGAATTTCAGAACAATATTTGAGCCCGATGATCGACTGACCTCACTCGACCTAATTATTCCGACAAGGCGAAATGCTTTTTGGTTTGATTTTGAAAAAGTTTCTTCTATACTTATTTAAAAAAGGGTGAGGTCAGAATAACCCTCTTAAAAATGTTAACGATTTGGCCTCGCAAACTTTTGCAATATTTCTAAGTTTTTTTGGTTAATTTGTTTGTAATATTCATATTTCCAAAGATAATAATGATTCCTGTTTCGATAAAAAATTACTCAAGGATGGGAAAGGATTAAATACATACTATAATTAACTATAAATCCTTTCCCGCCCAAATATGTTCAATGCCCTGCATCGCTTCGCAAGTGACGCTGATACCGCGGAGCTCGAATTGAAAATTCCCGCAGCATTTTCCCGCGATTGAGGAGGCTTTTATGGAAATTTGAGTGTGCGCGGGACCGCCGCCGTGTTCATGACCAGGGGCTCCCGGCACGGGAGGGGGGGTACTTACCGAGGGGGGCCATATATTCGAGAGGTTCCTGAGGATTGAATATTTAACGCTGCACACCTGCGCTGGAAGTGCTGCCAGGTTGAGATAGTACCAAAATGATAATGCACTGCAACAATATGCCGAGAGCGCGAGGAACTGAACCGGGCGCACCTGACTGACGGCAAGAGAACAAGACGCGGTTAAGTGTGGACGTGTTCACGTGCCGGGGGTTCCGTGTCGCTGGACATGGACGTGGGGCCTCAAGGCGTACCAAATTTAAAAATTCGCCGTCGCATGATTTTTAGCAATTACATACAAAACTGGGTTATTATGCAGTTTGAGGGCTTTCCCATAAATTCCCATAAGCGTTCCGATAAATTCCCAACCGACATGCGCCATCCCGACATGTTAGTTTAAGTTTAATCTATATCACTTGTTGCAATCAGAGCAACAAGTTTCCGAATAAAAAAAAAATCCATCGTTTTTCGCAAAAGCCCACAAACTGCATAATTACTCAAAACTGTAACATGAAGTAACATTGATACAGCGTAAGATTGAAAAAGCATTTTTTTTCAGATTGCAAACTTCATGAATCGGCAGATATGGCAATTAATTTATTAAAAGTACAAATTCCTTATATTTTTACGGGCTCAACAGAATACACAATCAGCAACACATAAAGCTAGAAACTGGATTTTGAGGTTCAGATTATGTTTGGTGACACTTCAAAACTGAATTTACTTAACAACTAAATCATTTAAATCACTATGTACAGCTAACTTACACGATAATGTTATTTCATGGATGTTTTAATGTTTATTTAGTTACCGGTTACTCATTAATAAGAGGTGGACATGTATTAAGTACTACATTTAGCTTCATTTAATGTTTATTGCAATATTTCTAATGATGATTCTGAGGTTCGACTCGATTTTATTCTGTGGACTTATTTACATTTACCGACGGCACTCATCTCCATTTAAACTTATAAAGTCAATTATAATTCGCGCTCGCGAACATTAGAGCTCACCTCCGGGTAACCTATTTAGCTGCCGAGCTCTGAGACAAATTCCCTTAAAGCTCATCAAAGAGATTCCCTCCCATGTTAAATTGTCTTACTCGGGATGGGAGGCCGTCGCAAAACTCCCCACTCGACTGGCGGTGGAGCCAGGCCTCACATCAAACGCCTCGGGCAGCCATGTATAAAATGAGTCCTTACAATCGCATCTTAAAATCCATCTGATCCTTTTCTGGTGGAATCTATTCCTTAACTTGCACGAGTTAAGGTTGACATTCCGATTATCTTGGGAAGCGAATAAACAAGTAGCCTTTATGACCTGAAGCGGCAACTTCGGCGGATGCTAAGTATAGTTTCTCATTCTAAGCCGCGTTCTGATTACTGACATGAAGTTGGAGGCTTCATGCTGGCAATGTTTACCGATGAGTGTGCATTTTTCGGTTATCGGTAGGGCTCACATATTGCCATGAAGAAATGTCTTAATGTCTTCAAAGGTGTACAGCCGGGTTCGGGTGCAGGTGTTTTTAAAGCGCGGCATATGGCGTACGCCTGGACCTCACGGTGGCCCACAACACCTATGGCCATTCGAAGTTTCAGGTGGGCTGCGAAAACCATGCCGGCCAGGTGCTTCTTCATACCATGTTTAAAAGACCCCAGGTTGTATTTTGGGAAAAATACCTCGACAGGGAGTCGATTCTGAACTTTTTTTAAAAATCGATACTGAGTTGAATGACCTCACAAAGTGCATTTACAAACAAACCTTTTTAGGGTTCCGTACCTAAAGGGTGAAAACGGAACCCTATTACTAAGCCTCCGCTGTCCGTCCATCCGCCCGTCTGTCACAGGGCTGTATCTCATGAACCGTAATAGTTAGACAGCTGAAATTTTCACAGAGTGTGTATTTATTTTGCCGCTATAACAATAGGTGAAATAAAAAAATATTCAAATTAAAGGGGGTCCCCATACAAAAAACGTGATTTTTTGGTGTTGATGGGACGGAACCCTTCGTGTGCGAGTCGCACTCGCACTTGGCCGGTTTTTTTTGCTGTGATTGAATGGAGAATTGATCTTTAAAATAAATAAGAAAATTTGCAGACTAAGATATTGATCGACTGGTGGAAACCAAAGAGTAGTCAATCGGCACAGCGGTTTTAAAATCATATCTTATGTTGGTTTAAAAAAATACTTGATCTAACTTACCTTAACTTATGATCACATTTTTACATGCTATATTAGCACGAATCGTTTTACATAATTGCCATTCTCTTAAAAAGGGAACATTTATTAACACTATGTATTATTTTGTTTGCAGGTAAGATAAGAATGAATGCCGAACAACCACATAGATTCACTTGTACGTTCCATGGGTAACTAACTACTAGGCCTACTAACTACACATATTTTTGAAAATTATTGTAATAAAAGTAGGTTAAGAGGCCGATTGACAACTCGATTATGTTGGAGTATGTATGTATATAGCAGTTGTTGTGATACTTATTCTAAATGCCGTTTTCTTTACTTGGTCTATCGTTAGTAAATTTGGGTAGTTCTCAAATTATAATATAGTATACCGACTTGTTTCTAATTTTCTTTTGAGACAAGTCAGTTTCTATGCTGGCCGATATTTTCCTTCGAATTGTGCCTTCATGGCCAAATCCGAAACTATGTATAAGAAATATCGAAAATCACTCAAAGAGTAATGGAGCCGATTTTGATAAAAAAACTGTAACTGCATGGTTATATTTTTGAAAAGTAATTGTTTTTCTCGCCAGGCATCGAATCCGTCGAAAATAATCCTTGTATTATTGCACTAATAGTGTCGCTTATAAGGAACAAATTCTGTAAAGTAATTTCAAATGACAAACTAATACTTAGTTAAGTTTACTAATGTGAGCACCATAAAATGTTATTTTTGTTTTAAATGTGCCCTTTTCCTTAGTTTGCTGTTTAATGATAGTAGAATGTGTTTCTTACAAGCGCCACTATTAGCTGGTGCCATAATACAGAATGCATTATTATTCTCAAAATCAACGAGTTCATTTCTCTGCTCGATGTTTTTTTTAAATCTAATATTACAGTTTTCATTTTTATCAAAATGGGCCCCTTGACTCTTTTGGGTATTTAATATTGGTTCGGATTTAGCTATGAAAACGCACTTTTAAAAAATACCTGAATACTACTTAAATGTTATATTGGATTCAAGTAACTAGATTTAAAAATGTAAACTGCGTCATTTCTGAGCCGGTTATTTCTCGTGCCAGAATCGTGCCCCAGATGGCGTTAACTTGCTGAGATATGATGTTAGTTGAGTCTGAGTGTCTGCCAAGGAAGTGGTTTTCACATGATAGCGCTTTTAATGCTTTGACACGGTTTCCCTTTCATATAGCGAGTTAATTGACTTCACTTTGCCATTGTTAAGTGTTCTAAAATACCAAATAGAATCAAGCATGCTTCATACCATGCTGAGCTCTATTTTGTCACTCCGCCTATATATTTAGTTAGTCATTGTCACTCCGCTCAAGATCTTACAAAGCCCGAGAATGACAGGTTAAGTTCAAATGATGAAAAGGGAGGGCCAAAAGTAGTGGTGTTAACGATTTTACGTTGGAGTACCACCTTATAAGTCCCCGGTATGTTGCACCCCGGTATGTTGTGTCTGCGTAATTTTCCTTTGCTTCTTAAGCGTTGACTAAAATTTGTTCGTTTTAAGTGTACTAAGCATGTGAGTTACAATATTTTGTAATTCACAAATTAGTGCACCTACGGATTTATTGTATACTTTCGTTATATTTTATTGTAAAACTTGTAATCGGTCTCCAGATCGAGTCGTATTCACTACGTATAATATTCACAACGTATAAAAGTATTTTTTTCCAAAAAATCAACACCGTTCATGTCGTATAATATTCACAACGTATAATTTTATACGTTGTGCATGAAGAAAGTTTAAAAATAGAATCAACTCTTTGCATCATGCTGAACGTATAATAGTCACAACGTATAATATTCCTAACGTGAATTCACAAAAAAAGAAAACCATGCAGAACGTATAATATGCCAAGAAGCACTGCATAAAGCGCCCTAATCTCGATACATTTAGGGCTGAAATTGCTACGAATCGATATTTGTTAAAGAGTAACAATTTGCTACAATTTCGAAAGGCCACCTTACGCTAATTGAGACGGTCGAAAAGTCGCGTTATACGCTTTAAAAGTATATTCAAAAGGGCGCTTATCGTATGAAACGTTTTTGGATTATATGATATGCATGGTTTTCTTTTTTTTTTAAATAAAGATCATAATTTTATACGTTGTGACTATTATACGTTATGCATGGAAAGATAAGTAATTTACTTTTTTAAACTTCTTCATGGACTACGTATAAAATTATACGATCTGCCGATTATACGTTGTGCATGGTTTTAAAATTTTGTTAAAATATGATATTATACGATCTGCATTTTAGACGTTCTGCCGTTCCCCCTCCAGATCAATATTTGCTCGCTTAATAGCGATTTACATAACGTTTTGTTTGAAATTAATACATTTCAAAAACATTATGTTTAAATTAATAGTGGCCTCTTCCGTCCGCTACTCAATGATTCTTGAGTTCATCTAACTACAAAGACTTAGTTAAAATAACATATAATCTTTAGAATTTTCGCTAGTCTGCTTACATTTTGTCAGTATACTCATCCTGTCCGAGAATAAGCTGCTGACTCCTCACTGGGACAAACCCTTCACGACCAGATTTATGCTTCATCGTTCACATATTGTACTCAGTACACCGTTCGAGCGCTTGCTTTACAGTGAGAATGGACGTCAAATGTGAAATCAAAATCGTTCGTATGGAGGCGCCGGCGGCGTAGCCACTTTTACATAAATAACAGTAGCAGCGGCGAGTGAGTTCGGTTACTAATACGTATCAAAAACGTCACAGGACGCCTTTTAGAGCAACAACCATTCGATATTGCGCTTTCGGAATTCGTAAGCGAACTAACTACAGTTTGACTGGGATGCATTGACGTAACAGAAACTAAGGCTAACGAAAAGTAGTACTTTGTGACGTCACTTTGACACATTTTGTACGGACGAAATCTCAAAGTAATGCAAATTGACGTCACAAAGTACTACTTTCCGTTAGTCTTAGTTTTTGTTACGACTATTTATCTCAGCCTAAGACTAACGAAAAGTAGTACTTTGTGACGTCACTTTGCATTCCTATGAGATTACGTTTATACAAAATGTGTCAAAGTGACGTCACAAAGTACTACTTTTCGTTTGTTTTGGTTTCTGTCACGACTATTTATCTCAGCCTAAGATTCATAGAGATTACTTGTACTTGACTAACGCCCGGTTCCACCACCTCCAGCTACAAAAATCCCAAAGTTATCTTTCAGTTACATCATACAAATATTGCATGTAGCCGAAAGTTAACTATCGGATTTCAGGTAACTGGAGGTGGTGAAAACAGGGGTAAGCCAAAGTATGCCTTACGACTGTCAGTTTTGACATAAAACGTATGGAATGAATGTCGAATTTGACAGCCGGAAGCTATGCTTTGGCTAAGCCAAGCACGAGTAAGGTCTATGAATGTCAGCATGAGTTTCTGTTATGACTATTTACGTTTTGGACTAACTCATGGCTACGCTAGCGCCATACGAATGAGTTTCGGTTTCTACTCCCGTCCGTCCATGCCCGCTGTGCTTTACGCAACAGCAAACATCCTCCGGCATGTAAATGGCCGGACATCTCGCAACAGCCGCGCCGCGGCCCGATGTTCTCGCCCGATGCCGATGAGATAACACTAAGCCATTCGCTTCCGACGTGGAGGCCGTTTCAACAGTTAAGTCACCCGCAGTCGCGACGTACGGCGCGTCGGCCTATCGTGCCTCGACCGCGCCGCCTTATCTTGGCCTTAAGAGCCTTCATTTTAAAATTAAAATACCCATTGTATACCTACAACAATTTCACGCTGCTACCCCCAGGAGAAACCTGTTTTGTACCTCAAAACCTGTCCGATTTTTTATTTGAACATATTTTCAAATCCTGGTATCAAGTCTCCTATGTTTTCATAAATTAGTTTTTAGGGTTCCGTATCCAAAGAGTGTTAACGAAACCCTACTACTAAGCCTCCGCTGTCCGTTGGTCTGTCACAGGGGCGTATCTCATGAATATACAGCAAATTGGGTAAATTTAAAAATAATAAAAATTAAGGGCGGCCCGTACAAAAAACCTGTTTTTTGTATTCACTCTTGTACGATGGCGCGGAACCCTTCGTGTGCGAGTCCGACTCGCACTTGGCCGGTTTCCTCGTTAAGGACTGAGTTTTTGCATACATTTTAAATGTTACACACTAAATAAAAAACCCTTGATAAAATTTAAAAACATTGACGACAACTTACTGGTTGATGAACTGGTTGTATCATTATTTTAAACTACGGGCCGAGTGCACGAAAGCACAAAAAATAAAAATAAACGTCAACGTATGATCAAAAACGTCACTTTGTATTGACAGTATGGAAGCCACTCCGTGCGGTTCACTAAAAGTGACGTGTTTGAACATTGATTAACTCGGCCGTCGCTTCGTGCAATCGGGGCTACATCTTTTTTGTATTGAGCTGGACCCGGCTGGGATATAAGTCAAAAGACTGCATCCCCTAAGGAATTAGGTGCCATGCTAGGACGTTTCGTTTATATGGCACGGTTACATTGAACTGGATGGTAAACACGGGTTGACAATTTTTCTTTGTCACTTCGCCCATCTTTTCATCCAGTGCGTGGTTCCAACCCGGGCATGCTTAACCTTAGCACCTAGGAAATAGGGAAGGACCTATAGTTTTACGTGGGTTCCGAACCATGGTCGGATAAAATAAGTGCATGTCCTGAAATTCGAACCCGCCGAAAGATGCTATAGGTGGTAACCGCTATGCTACGGACACGGATATCGGGAATCTACGTAGCTAAAGACCACACCTAATATGTACCACAAGAACGTACTTACGTACTACACTTTAAAGTGTTTTACGTAAGCAAAACTGTTTTTATTTCCTATCTAGAACTAGCAAAAGTAGCAATGACCGCTAACTATAAATGTAAAACTCCTTAACCCTTAATTAATATAATTCCAAACGCTACCTACCTCTTACATACACTCAATCTCATTGTCAGCATGCCGCAGACTGTTTTATTTATATAGTCTGTACATTCAATTATATAAAACAAAACTTTAATAAAAGTTGCTACCACCGCGGGCGAAGCCGTGTAAGTCTGGTTTAAAAATAAATCGCAATCCACTAGACCAGATAAGACTGGCTCTAAAAATAGACAGCATATTCTCTCGCCGAGACAGTTCTAGTATTTATTGCGTCCACTGGGAAGCCTCCTGTTCTGTTCTGCTTTTTGTTGCTTCTACAGATACAACACTGTCGGACTCGACCAGGCCAGACACGAGGTCTTCGAAGAAAATATGGAACATTTCTTATATTTTCATAATGTATTTAATTGATGCGATATTACCGTTATCTAAATAATTTGAGGTTATTCAATATCAACATTGAAGCATTGTGTCATCAGGTGTTTCTGATTATTTTTAAAATCATATTTTTCTGATTATTTTAAAATCTGATTACAATGCATCAATGCAGATGTCGTTACATTACCTCTTTTTTAGGGTTCCGTACCTAAAAGGTGCCAACGGAACCCTTTTACTAAGCCTCCGCTATCCATCCGTCCGTCCGTCTGTAACAGGGCTGTATCTCATTAAACGTAAATGGTAGGCAGCTGAAATTTTCACAAGAGTGTGTATTAATTTTTCCTCTATAACAACAAATAGGTAAAATACAAAAATAATAAAAAGATAAGGGATGCCCCATACAAAAAACGTGACATTTTTCTGTTAAATTTTGACCATGGTACGGAACCCTTCGTGTGCGAGTTTTTTTAAGAACTCCAGGTTGTACTTTGTGGGAGCATCTCACAGTTTAAATAAAACATCTACATGATCGGTTGGTTGGTATTGAAGGAATGTAGACAATGAATATGTTATTTTCCTGCCTATTTACGCGTTGAGCCATGGAGGATTACCGTTATTATGCAGCTCCTAAGATGCGTATAAATATATTTTGTATGTACATAGTCCCCAATTTTTTCAATTGTGCCTCCATGGCCAAATTTGGGGAAAACACTAAAGGGAGTCATGGGACCGATTTTCATAAAAACTAAAACTGCATTATTCGATGTTTTAAAAAATAAGCCGGGAATCGAAACCTTTAGTTTTGAGAAAAATACCGCACCCGTATTATTGTACCTTCTGTAAAGTAATGTGTAGCGCGAAAACTGTAGCAAAGTGTTGATTTTTAATTTTCAAACGACTTGAAAAATTCATCCTGTGTATACCAACTAGGTATCTAGATGCTGAATACATTAAAATTTGAGACGCGGAGAGAGGAGAAAGAGGAGATCCCTTTCTCCAACACATTTAGTCCGTGTTCTCCGCCGCTGCGCCGCTGCATAGGTTCGCTGGATCCCTTACTCCATAAGGCGGTGAATACGTAATCATTTCACCCCTTGTCTTGGCTCTTTTTAATATTTGTAAGGGTCGGCTGTATTATTGTAATTTTTGAGCAGCAGACAATTTAAATTTAATTAAAAAGAAATGTTTACTTTTACGTGCTAAGCAATTACGCCGTAAACTAAGTAAAGATGCTTGATAAGAAGGTAGAAAGGACTCACATTTAATGTGTATCTTTTGTGTTTTTTTTTATCAGTGAGTCAGTCCTGGTGCGTTACCGTGGTAAATTAACCCGCCAGGTGAACAGGTAAGTAAATGATGAAATCTGACGTTTAGTTGCGTTTCGTGCCACGCCAACTGGTTTGACAGTTAACACGGTACGAAATAAAACTCCGAGATAATTTACCACACCATATAATATGATACTTTTGCATGACCTTAGAAGCGTTGCTTAATTAACCATTTTTAGGGTCCGTACCCAAAGGATGCCAACGGGACGCTATTACCGAGCGTCCGCTGTCCGTATGTCCGTCTGCCAGCGCATGAACCATGAACCCTCATAGATAGACAGTTGAAATAATTCTAACCGAATGTGAGTTTCTATTGCCGCTATCACAAGAAATATTTCAAATTACTAATTAAGGATCCTCATGCAAAAAAACGTGTTTTTTTCGTGTTCAATCTTGTACAATGGTACTGAACCCTTCGTGTGCGAGCCCGACTCACACTTGGCCGGTTTTTTTTAATACTTCATACACTTTTGATCTCTGTTTTACCAACGCTGTATGTTAATTAATTTAATTGAAAATGTTCGTTAAAATGAACACAAGTTATTTTCATAATAAGTTTTACATTAAAGAATCGCCTACTGATTATTGTATGTAAATTTGGTCTCTACAAGGATTTGAATTTCCAACAATACATATATTCTCACCCACGTACCTGTCTCGACAACAAAATGTTGGTGTTTTAGTAATTTATATTGTACTTAATGTAATATATGGATATGCAAATTAGAGAAAACATTATCAAAGTATTCATTTATGTGTAAATAGGTAAATGTGTTGAGTTGAAGACTTTTTATTTCAATTAAACAGTGAATTACTAATTTTATTACCCACACAAAGATAAATATTTTTTTACTAGGCGCTTACTCATATTATCCACAAGGAAGTAAAGAAATCATATTGTAGCCAAATATTTTATTCACAAAATAACGCCAAGCGTGCGAAACAAATGAGTGGAGGTCGTCTGGCGTATGGCACATGCACATAAAATGGGCCGTGTGAGATCAGCTTTTTTCAGCAAACGTCTGGGTATACGCCGCGGGTCGTTCAACCGTTTCAGCTACGTTGTTTATCTGTGTTTATGGCTAGACTTGGCCGCGTTTCGGCGGCGACGACGAGACGTAGACTCTGAAATATTTCGGTTTATTGACCTGATATTTTATATGTTTTACGCCATTACCGGCGAAATATACTTCAGATGAACTTATAATGAAAGTGAAAATCCCTACTAATATTATTGAGGCAAAAGTGTGTTTGTTGGTTTGTATTTTTTTGCTGTATCAACGGAATAACGTGATTCTTTAAAATATAGTTTATAGGCCGGAGTGACACCGGCTGCTTTTAACACATTCTCCACACGTTCTCGTTTCTGTCGCGATAGTCACCTGCATAGTTTTCTGCTTATTTCTGCCATATCAGCAACGTTTCCATCGTTAAACCTATTCTCACTTATGTGAGAAGGGAATTTCTAGTCGTTTTTTATTGCTACAAAGCGTAGCGTTTGTTGGATTTTTCAAGAAAATCAGAAACCGGCTACTGGACAGAATTTGCTCCCAAATTCATAAAAGTAATCGACACTTTTAGAAATAATTTCATCGCGCGACTTTATTTTCCATTACTCACCTATGTAAACACATCTCAGCATCAGAACACTTCTAATTCTTAGAAGGGCTTTCTTTATTTAAAGAATCTACTTCTTCAAGGAAAGTAAATAAAATCAAATAATTCATTTTCATGAGAAAGAAAAATTTCATATCATTTATTGTAAAATTCTGGTATTTAAACTACAAAAAGTTGCACACACACTGATAATCCACGGATTCGATTAACTTAGAAAAGAAGAACCCGCGAAGACACTCGCTGGTATATCCATACTAATAATAAATCTGTAAGGGGTGTTGATGGAGTAAGTTGCTTTGTTTTCTAGGATACTTCGTTTGTAGACTTTATGTATGATACTAAGACCAAATTGATGATTTTTAGAAATCAGTTCTGTATGTATGTATGTATGTATGTATGTTCCTCCATAACTCTTAAACCGATCATCTGAATTCGATGAAACTTACTACACGTATATGTAAATGGAGGGACACAGGATAGGCTATATATAATTCAGTTCCGCTTACGTTAAGATGTAGCTGTCATACAAACCGAAATGCCCCGAGGCGGCGGGTGGGGGGGTAATCACTATCCGCCTTTATTTCATCGTTTACTTCTTTTAAGCCACGCAACGGCTTTTTTGATACGATTTTAATTAATACAAGGAGCGATCAACGAGCAAGGATTGCATGTGTAATTTTTAAATATTTAATACAAACCTTAAACTATGTACCTGAAAATTGTAGGTTAAAAAGGCCTACAGAAAGTTCCACAATATTATGTAGAGCGGTAACTTCGAACCACTCGCCCGATTTATTTGCGTATTTTATCAACGTACAGCAACTCTGGGCGCAGTCATATTCCAGATGGGTTACCGTTTTCGATGTTGAAAGTGGCTGTGGTTCGTATTCCTCATAAAACTTTGTAAAAGTAAGGAAGGTGGTAGGGTTAATCCCGCCTTTGTTGGTTTTGTATCAATATCTATGTAGCAGTGCCAGTGCAGTAGGGGTCTGGCGGCATATGCTTTAAAAATTCGCTCCCAAATGTTTACGAAGCTCTAAATGGGAATATGTCGATTTTAATCATTAAATCATGCCATATCGGTTAACCGATTTTGATTAAATTTGGTAGATGGATGCATAGTCCTGGACCAGCCTTTTGGTGGGTTACTTTTTATCCAGGAAATAATTCAGACCGAAATCAATCCAACACGACATCGACCCGAGCGGAGCCGGGTACCGCAGCTAGTAGATTAATAAAAAAGTTATTGTAAAGTGTAATTATGAGTGAAAAGTGCTGTCTGATTTCAGGCACATTAAAATAATACAAATGGTCCCATTCGATTTCTTCCCGTGCATGTCGTGAGAGTTTACTAATAGACTAGGAGGTCGCGACAAAAATGGTAACGATAACGTAAATGGCTGAAACTGGGTTCACAGGATAAAGACCAACCTTTTGAAGCTAAATGTGTTAGTCTGCCTGTTCCAAGTGGTTGCGTTACGTAGATAAGCCGGCTGAAAAAGTAGTTATGGTTACAAAAAATATATATGATACGATAAATGGATGCAAATGACGAAGCATGAAAGTATCAGTACATACTTGGTTAGCAATACAAAAACCGAACCAATATTTGGTTGCATATCGTAGTTATAGGCGATTTAGGTTACAGATATAACTTTAGGTATATTTAAGTATTTGATTAAAAAACCGACTGGTTCTTGTTGCATAATTAATAGGTATCAATGTTTCAAGAAAATCTCTATATTCATCAGCAGATACATACCAACATCTATTTTATTTATATAGCCAATCTAGATAACGCAACCACTGGGAACAGGCAGACCGACATATTTAGCATCAGAGGGTTGGTCTCTAACACGTGAACCCAGATTCAGCCATTTACCTTATCGTGACCAAAAATGTCGTGACCTCCCGGAATATAAGAGGTTCGTCGTTAAACTGTAAGACCCATTTTTTTGGCCATGTGTTGTTCAGTTACATAAAAAAAATATATCAGGGAAACGAGGTCGAAATTTGGCCAACCGCTGGTAACTAAGACCGAATATTATGTTCTCAGGAACCAGAAATGGCACTCTTGGCGGTGTTTATGTGTCTTAGGACAAGTAGAATGTACCGCTAATGGAGAGGTGCGATGCGACATCGTCGGCGCCGCATTCCCGAGATAAAAGCGTCTTCCGTGTTCCAATAATAACGGCGGAGAGCCGAGAACAAAAAAAATAACTTACAAGACAGAAAATCTAACATGGAGGAAGAGGAACTCGAAATGCATTTGAAACGTTGGGTAATAAGAGCTATGCGACCCACATACAGTGCTATGATTTACGATGGCTATATTAATGCTGTGGATTTCGAAACGGCCGATTTTATTGCAACGATTCTGCAACATTATATTTATATAGTTGCTTTCCACAACGACTTGTTGTGATTAATTTGAGGCTATACAACCACATATTTATTGAAGCATGGACATTCGTCGGAAGCAGGATTCAAGGTTCAAATGAATAAGATAAGATAATGTTTTATCCCTTAAATACATACAAATATCGACTTTAAGGCGGCCCAACCCGGTGGGACTAACTCATTCGCGGGCACTGTACAAAACCGTGCTGTTGCGCTCTGGGACCTTCTCTGTTTCAAAGAAAAAGACAGGCTCCGTGATGAGGAAGATGCAACATGTCCACAAAAAAGACAATGTGCATAGTGTATGATTTGGTAAGATTTACGAAAATTTTGTTTTCAAAACGACTTATAGCTAAAAGTAAACCACGACCGCTGTAGTCAAAAATCTAACAAAAACCAAATAGATTATAAATCTTGATTAAATAAGCTATGTCGGATGACTAATCTTTTTATGATTTTCTTTTTTTATCATTATTTTAATTATATACTTAAATTTATTAATTATTTAATTAATTACTTAATCATAGAACAATTAAACCACCAAAGTTATTGTATAAAACGCGCGAAAAAATCGAACTTTCGGACCCTATTAATAATAGTAGTGTACTATTATTAATAGGGTTTGTCATATTTTATCATTAGCCATTTCGGAAATCCCAGCGAAGAACTGGCAAGAATCTCTCTGGTTTTTTTTCAACGTCCACATAGTCTAAGTTTACAAAAGTATTTCGTCACAGATAAAAACGCTAAATTAATATGAATTGACGAGAATCAACAATTCATGTCATATGCAACAGTTCATAACAAATATCAGTTTATTTGTAAAGACCATGCCCGCCATCTAACATGTTGCCAATTGGAGCAAGCCAATCCCCACAAACAACACAATGGACATGAATGGCAATTACCAAACCTACTGTCATGATATTAGCCCGACATAATACATGGGAACTAGGTGTCATTCCAGGACTTTCCTTGTATTACTCAGCTTGAACTGAATGGAAACCCCGGAAAATGTCTGCATCCTCTTCGACCATTTGTATATTCCATTTGATATGGTATCAACCCGGGCAGGATAAACTCCTTTACTTATCACCTAGTAAGTAGGATTGTTGACCTACAGTATTTTGTGGAATCGAAACTACGGCCAGACTCAACAGTCATCCATCCAGAAACTGATAAGTATTTTCGATATCACAAGTTTGCGAGATATGTTCCTGCAATATCATAGAATATATCGTCGTCATCGTCATTATCGCCTTGCGCTATGCATCTTGCAATAAAGCACAATCCTTCGCTCAATATGATGAATCAATGGTCAGCCGCAAAACTCCAAACAGTGCAGATCATTCATAACAATATGCACTTGTCTCGCGATCCCGCCTGACGCAAGCCAGATCAACGGCCTCGCCGCGGCGCAGCGACCGTTGCCAAACGTACCTCCCTCGTGTCTGCTCTGTTTACTTTCAAGGTTACTTGGCAACTAGTCCACCCACGTCACTTGAAATAGACCAGCGCGAAACCGGCCTGTTATGGCGTGTGGTCTCAGGTAAAGGGCCGCGTGTGGCCAGGTCTAACGCGTCGGTGTGTAATGGACGTTTTTGTTTGGAGTTATTCACGGAAGTGCTCCGCGCTTGTAAAGGTCGATCCCCCTAAAAGCTAGCAATGTGACTATTTCATTAGACCAATTTACAAGTGTTCCGGTAGTGTTTCTCTTTTATTTCGTGTGGGAATTATGAGTAGGTCATCGTGGTCAAACTTTACTGGTAAAGTGCAAACACGCCTGATTGATTGTGGCTCTGAGATTTGAAATAAGCTTTGATCAAGTTACCGAGGGGTATTTCTATCAGCTCTTCATTCCGACTCGAATAACGTTTCGATGATCTGGAAATAGCGTTAATATCTTCTTTGGATCTTGTTTTGACTCCCTGTCTCGACATGTTTACTGAGACATTTAGTGCGATCGTTTGCTATAAAAATTCTTTTCGAAGCCCATTTAGCTAAACTTTATTCGACGGTTGAGAATTTTGAAATAGGAACGTTGTTTTAGCTGGGCTTGATTTGCATAACCGTTATGTTGCAATCATCACGGCCGAGTTGATGAATCACTTTTATGTTACCAGACTTAACAAAACGGGTTTTTCGTTACATAAGGCATCGAAATGTCCTCTCCAGCGACGTATCTTGAGATTTTCATTCTTACCATGTTAGGTTCTGTGCAACAAACTCAATTTTAGCCACGGTATTACAGCGCCTGAGACCAGGTGTTCGAACATGTGGCAACATGCACTCGTGTGTGTCATGCAAATATAGTAGTACGAGAGCGGACCGTTGTCAACCCTACGTCATCGAGTAACACCATGGGACCCATTTGTGGTTGTGCGGATTAGAATAGGTTTCCTAAAAATACTAGGTTGCCTGACCCAAACCTGGAACGTTTTGTGCAGTAGGTAATATTAAATCACTTTTTTGGTAGAATTTAACGTCATCGAGTAACAACATGAGACCTAGCACAATCGGTAAAGGTCATCAAGAAAAGCTAAAAAAAAGTAGGTTGGCTCGTCCTACCCTGGCACGTTCTGAGGTTGGCCGGTTTTAAAATGTCGAAAAATAAAAAAAAATACGTCATCGAGTAACAAGTTGACAATACCACCATTCGATAGTCCTATGTACATGCTTCATAAAAAAATTAGGTTGGCTGCCCTCAGCCTGGCACGTTTCCTACGCGGCCATGTTGAACGTCGGATGCGCCCAGTTCCTATATTCAATCAATTGTTAAATTAATATAATATAACAGTTTTGTGATATGTCTATCTATAAACCGGTGATGTTTTTATTGATCTGAACTCACCTTGGATAGGTAAAAAAAAACAAAATGAAATATTTGTGATATATTGATTGATTGGGTGCAATGGTTGCAAATAATTTAATTTCAACAAATATTTTTCTGCTGTCGCGCAAGATACAATTAAATACATCCAATAAATTGTAAATCTCGCATTAGAGGAACTCAAAATATTTTTACCACGCAATAAGAAGTCTGTCACTTTTGAATCTGTTAGCTGTTCTGAGATTCAAAAAGTAACAGACCTTAAGTCCAAAGGACCGCAAGGTTTATGGAACAATTCTACTAATCTGTTAAAGTCCATATTGGGCAGTATTATAGAACCTCTTAGAATTGTATTGAAGATGGCACATTTCCAGACTTATTAAAAATTACTAGGGTAATACCATTGCTTAAAAACGGATCTCATAATGATGTTGAAATAGCTTTATGGTGCATATTATGGTGTGAAGCCAATAACCTACGTTTAAATGACAGTAAAACGAGTTTAATGCACTGGGGACCCAAATACGTAATGTGAATTGTGATGTATTAAATACAGCAAATGATCTATCTTCAGCTATAACTAAAGAAATAACCTTACTTGTGATACTTTTGGGATTACCGTGGTCTTCAAATATATTTGAAAAATGTTACGGCTTTTCACGCGGCGGGAGGAGACATTCGCCGACGTATCGAGCTGATCGTTCAGCCCGTTGTCAAGGAGGTTGTCCGCCACGTTCGTACGCAGCAGACGACTGACAACTAGACTCGCCGTGGTCGTAAGTCATAGGTGTGGGTCGAGGTGGTAGCGGAAATGCGGTGGTAGCGCTTCTACGGTCTTCCTAAAATTCACAAAGACGGGAACCCCCTTCGACCAAAAGTCAGCCAGATAAATGCTCCTACCTACCTCCTCGCTAAACATGTCGCCTCAATATTTCAACCCCTGTCTGGCAAGACGTCGTCCTACGTTAAAGATTCGGCCCATTTTGTGGAATTGTTGTCTACAGTGAAGTTGGCATGCATGGATCTATTAGTGAGCTTTGACGTCGAGTCGCTGTATGCAGACGTACCAGTCCAAGAGTCCCTCGACATCATCAGAAACTTAGTCATCAGCAACGACATCGACACTGAGTGCGTCAAGCTCCTGCCATATTGTCTCACTAAGACATACTTTCTGTGGAACGGACAATACTACCTTCAGCGAGAAGGTGTAGCAATGGGAACACCAGTGACACCAGTGGTGGCAAACCTTTTCATGGAACCGCTGGAACACCGCACATTGCAAACTTCACCTCTTAAGTCAATGTTTTGGGTACGGTACGTGGATGACGTGATTTCAATCTGGTCACATGGTCGCCAATCACTCGACGCTTTCATCTCTCATCTTAATTAGGTTCACACAAATATAAAATATACAGTAGATTGTGAGAAGGAAGGCACTTTGGCGTTCTTGGAAGTACTTGTTGCTCGACGATTGGATGGAATCCTAAGCCACACAGTGTACCGCAAGCCGACACACACAAATCGTTGTCTACAAGCTACTTCGCATCATGCTCCGGTGCATTTGGAATCGGTCGCAAGAGCATTGAGACTCAGAGCACAGCGGTTGTGTGACAAGGACCATATCTTCACCGAAATGGGCCCTGTGCTTCGAGAAAATGGGTACAATTTTCGCAATGTCAGTCAGTCAGTCAGCGTGTTTGCGTCCACTGCTGGACATACGCGTCTCCAATCCTTCTCCAGTCCTCCCGGCCCTCAGCGGTACGGAACCACTGCTTTCCGCTGACGCACTTGATCTCATCTTCCCACCTGGCGAGTGGTCTTCCCACACTTCGTTTGCCTGTTCACGGCCGCCAGTGTAGGACACGGTTACTCCAACGGTCGTCGTCTCTTCGGCTAACGTAACCAGCCCACTGCCATTTGAGCTTAGCCACCCGGTGTCCAATATCGACTACTTTGGTACGTCGGCGGATTGCCTCTTTACGTACCATATCCCGTAGCGATATTCCCAGCATGGCTCGCTCCATTGCTCGCTGGGCAACTTTTAACCTTTGGACAACGGCGACCGTCAGAGTCCACGTTTCACACCCGTACGTCATGTCATAACCGGGAGGACGCACTGGTCATATGTTCGGGTCTTTAAATTTCAGGAAGGTCAGACCTCAGAGCGAATTTAAGCTTTCCGAAGGCAACCCAACCTAGTTGAATCCGTCGCTCAACCTTCAAAGACAGTCTTTGTATACCAAGCCGCAGGATTTGACTGACATATACGTACTTTTCAACCTGTTCGATCACTTCTACGTCGATAACTATTTGTCCTCCCGTCATACCCTCAGTCGCCATGACCATGGTTTTATCCCGGTTCATCTTCAGATCTACCTTTATCGATGCTTTATAAAGGTCTTCCAGCATGGTTTAAAGCTGAACTCGGGAATTTTACAGAAGAACAATGTGATCGGCGTAGCGAAGATAACTGAGGAAAAATATTCACTAACGTTGATACCCATGTTGTCCCATTCAAGCGTCTTGAACACATATTCCGATGCGTTTGTGAAGAGCTTGGGTGAGAAAATGTGGGTGAGAAAGTAACGTAAACATAAGATATAAAATCAGAACAAATGGTATTTTCGATAACTCTGTATCACGATTATTTGAAACCGATTACGGAGTACCTCAAGGCTCAATCATGGCACCATTGCTGTTTATTATTTTTATTGATGACATTGCAAAAGACACTATGCTAGTACTTCTCGCGAAATCATAGTAATTTACGCTGACGACGCAAATGTAATTGTTACTGATAAAAGTATTGGAACACTCCTTACAAAAACAACAAAAATAATTGAGGAGTTGGGTAAATGGTTCGCAGCAAATGGGTTAATATTAAATAGTGCTAAAACACACTGTGTACATTTTAAGATGAAAAATATTAAACATGAAATGAATGATGAGATGTTTATCGAATATAACGATGAAGTAAGTCATAACGTTTGCAATATCTACTATATTCTTAGGCTTCACGTTGGATCAAAAGTTACGATGGGACAAACACATTCAACATGTTTGTGATGCTTGTTATTGCCTCAGAACCCTGTCTAAATGCTGTGACTTAGATACCCTGAAGAGTGCCTACTTCGGTTATTTATACTCTGTCATGACCAATGCCATTGAGTTCTGGTGTTCTTCAGGGGAAGCGGTTTCAGTATTTAGACTACAAAAGAAAGCACACAAACACTTGTTTGCACGCCTTTGTTTAAAAACCTAAAATTGCATACTATGTATGATGTGTACGTACAAAGAACTATTTTTTATGTGAGAAATTACCCGGAATTATATAATAATTTTGAACACGGATATTCGACGAGAAATAAAAATGTGATCCAGCAAGCTGCACACTCAACATCAAAATTTGAGAAGGGTGTCCACTTCAATAGTATTAATATGTATAATAAGCTACCAAGAGACTTGCGAGAAGAAACTAACATAAGATTTAAAAATAAGTTAAGTACATGGTTGCTTGACAAATCTTTCTACGATTTAAGTTATTTTAATATTATGGTGTAAAACGACGAATACACATGATTGGTATCAATATTATAATCTGTTATGCTGTACTGCGAATAAAAATATTTTGATTTGATATTTCTGATTTTATTTGATTTGAGATCACATCCCCCTGCCTAACGCTTTTACCAAGAGGGATGGGTTGGGTATTTTCATGGAGCCTCACAGTCATCGTCGCGGACCGATACAGAATTCGGAGTACCTCGAACGCCTGGTGGTCGATTCTACACCTCAGGAGGGAGTTTTCGACAGCCCATTTTTCAACTGAGTCGAACGCCTTCTCGTAAAGGACTAGAAAAGAAGTGGAAGGCTACAAAGAGCGGCTTGTTGTACTCCTCCTTCTAGCTAGCTTAGCCACCCGGTGTCCAATATCGACTACTTTGGTACGTCGGCGGATTGCCTCGTTACGCACCATATCCCGTAGCGATATTCACCAAGGGAACATGAAGTTGGTTGAGCGCGTTATAGAGGAAAATCGAGACAGTAAAGTGTTTTCCCGTGCCTTCTCTACCGGCGCTAACTAAATTTCAAAACCCAAGCGAGCGGATGGTGTTGTCACTGCAAAAAAGACGATATACTTGAGGCGGTGGTAAAAAATTATGACGAATTGTACTCTGCAGCAATTCATGCCCCGAGCCCAAGCAAACCACTCGACTCTGATAGGCGTGCGCCGCTCACTAGATACTACACCGAGGATCTGCCGGAGATTAGTGTCTATGAGATAAAGGCTGTTTTGAAAGGACTAAAAAAACATAAGGCTCCAGATGAGGACGGGATAACGATGGAACTGCTAAAGTCTGGCGGGATACCCATCTTGAAGGAACTGCAAACACTGTGCAATGCAGTTCTCAAAAAAATAGGGCGAAGTTGAAGAACTATCGACCTATCTCAGTTCTAAGCCACGTATACAAGGTCTTTTCATGAGTCATCACGTGTTGGCTGACACAGAGGCTAAATCAGTACCAGCCTCGTGAGCAAGCTGGGTTCAGGAAAGGATACGGCATAATGGATCACATATTTACTGTGAGACAAGTGGTGCAGAAGTGCGAGGAGTACAACAAGCCGCTCTTTGTAGCCTTCCACTTCTTTTCCAGTCCTTTACGAGAAGGCGTTCGACTCAGTTGAAAAATGGGCTGTCGAAAACTCCCTCCTGAGGTGTAGAATCGACCACCAGGCGTTCGAGGTACTCCGAAATCTGTATCGGTCCGCGACGATGACTGTGAGGATTCATTAAAATACCCAACCCATCCCTCTTGCTAAAGGCGTCAGGCAGGGGGATGTGATCTCACCCAAGCTCTTCACAAGCGCATCGGAATATGTGTTCAAGACGCTTGAATGGGACAACATGGGTATCAACGTTAATGAATATTTTCCTCAGTCATCTTCGCTTCGCCGATCACATTGTTCTTTTGTCAAAATCCCGAGTTCAGCTTCAAACAATGCTGGAAGACCTTTATAAAGCATCGATAGGTAGGTCTGCAGATTAACCGGGATAAAACCAAGGTCATGGCGACTGAGGGTATGACGGGAGGACAAATCGTTATCTCGGTCAAATCCTGCGGCTTGGTATACTGGTAGGACTGTCTTTGGAGGTTGAGCGACGGATTCAACTGGGTTGGGCTGCCTTCGGAAAGCTTAAATTCGCTCTGAGGTCTGACCTTTCGCAAAATTTAAAGACCCGAACATATGACCAGTGCGTCCTCCCGGTTATGAGTGGGCTGGTCACGTCAGCCGACGAGACGACGACCGTTAGAGTAACCGTGTCCTACACTGGCGGCCGTGGACAGGCAAACGGAGTGTGGGAAGACCACCCGCCAGGTGGAAAGACGGCATCAAGTGCGTCGGGGAAAGCAGTGGGTCCGTACCGCTGAGGGCCGGAAGGACTGGAGAAGGATTGGAGAGGCGTATGTCCCGCAGTGGTCGCAAACACGCTGACGGATTGACTGACTGTTCTCAAACCATTGTACTCTTATTTTTTTGTAGGTGGTAGCATTTAAAGGTTTAATATTATGTCGTTTTTTTTAGCTGTAAGAATAATAAGGTTTTGTAATTTGTCTCTTTGTTTACAGGTCACTATAGTAGTTCATGACAGAAATAATAGTATTAATTCTGGATCTAACACTAGACTCATCAGAAGGACTAAATCGCACACAGGTTTTAAAATGTTTTCTTGTTGCCACTGGAGTGTGCATCGCTTTAAGGTCCTTTCTTCAACCCCTGTCATCCCATGCCTACGACATTAGAGGCGCACGCTTTACATTCTGCGACGGAGCTCCTCATTACATAATTCAAATTAGATTGAATGTTAACCTGATGTAATGAAGAATTTTAATAGTCATAATAAAATAAATCGCCAAAAAGTTACTATTCTTGTATTCACATGACTTGAGGTTAAATATTCATGGATATTTCCATCCTTTAAACATTTAAATGTATATGTTTTCTATAACTAATACATAAATATTTTACAGAGCTTTTCAGGTATTATTTAAACTATACCTACGACTTAAGAGCTGTTAATTTAAAATTCCGCTTCGGTTTGGATACATTGCAACTTGTTTATGATAAAATAAAAGAGATACGTAAGTAAAGAAAAGAGAGTGACGCCAAAGCTTACTAAACTTCCTTAATATGTGAGTGACGATGTGGACATGTACTTTTGTATAGACCCGGCAAAAACATATACATTGAAATGTTTAAAGAATGGAAATATACACTAGAATATTTAACCTAAATTCATGTGAATTAAAGAATAGTAACTTTGAGATACTTCACTTATGGGTTTAAGTTTTGTGGCGATTTATTTTATTATGACTTTTAAAAAATCTTCATTACGTTATGTTTACATTCAATCTGATTAAAATTTTGTAATAACGAGGGCCGTGGCAGAATTTAAAGCGTGCGCCTCTAATGCCGTAGGCATGGGCTGACTGGAGTTTCGATTCCCTACGTTGAATGATCCATACGATAGATTCCGAAAGCATATGTATATGAAACTTCCGGTTTTTACTCTTCAAGTATGCGGAACTATGTGCATCATAACCTAGAGTTAACTTGAGTTAAACTTAGTTAATAATTAGATACGACAATGCCCTAATATCACGCAATCAATCAATACCTATATCACAAATATTTCATTTTGGTTTTTTTTAACCTATTCAAGATGAGTTCTGATCAATAAAGACATCACTGTTTATAGATAGACATATCACAAAACTGTTATATTATATTAATTTAACAATTGATGAATATAAGAACTGGGCGCATCCGACGTTCAACATGGCCGCGTAGGAAACGTGCCAGGCTGAGGGCAGCCAACCTAATTTTTTTATGAAGCATGTTCATAGGACTATCGAATGGTGGTATTGTCAACTTGTTACTCGATGACGTATTTTTTTTTATTTTTCGACATTTTAAAACCGGCCAACCTCAGAACGTGCCAGGGTAGGACGAGCCAACCTACTTTTTTTTAGCTTTTCTTGATGACCTTTACCGATTGTGCTAGCTCTCATGTTGTTACTCGATGACGTTAAATTCTACCAAAAAAGTGATTTAATATTACCTACTGCACAAAACGTTCCAGGTTTGGGTCAGGCAACCTAGTATTTTTAGGAAGCCTATTCTAATCCGCACAACCACAAATGGGTCCCATGGTGTTACTCGATGACGTAGGGTTGACGACGGTCCGCTCTCGTACTATAGCATTGTCTTGTAGAGCGGTCGGGAGACTCAATTTTGTGTTTCGCCGCTTGTGGTCGCCCTAAATTATTTGCAGTTGTGCGGACACACGATTTAAAATGTGTGGATAAATTTTCTTACGCAATTTAAATTTATTTTCTGAAATTGAGGTATTTTGTTCCATATCGGTATGCGGTTGTAGGTGTTCTGTGTTCATGCAATAGTAGACATGGGAAAACGTGGCCAAACATAGATCTCTTTTTTTTATAAAGTAATGGTACCTATTTATCTTTAAACTTAACAAATCCAATTGGTAACTTGGTTAAATGTTCAATTCTAACAATATATTGAGCAAGCATACCTCAGTAGCCGGTTAGTTCCTGCCCATTATTATACAGACATAAGTCCCTAACCGCATTTAACCGGTGCAGCAACTGGGAGGGCGTTCGCAGCGCACCTGGTGACTTACCGGTGGCGTCGGAGGCGGGCGGCGGTGGATGAGGCGCGGTGTCCGCCGCGCATGCGTCAGGCGCAGCCATGCGTGAACACGTGAATGCCTTCGCCCCCGCATCCGCACCACCGTCAGTGTGTATTTATTTTGGAGCTACAACAACAAATAGTTAAAATAAAAAAAAATATCATTATTAAAGGGGGCCCAGTTTTTTTTGTTGTGTGTTGTTTTTTTGTGTTAAATCTTGTACGGAACCCGTCATGTGCGAGTCTGACTCGCACTTGGCCGGTTTTTGGCCTGTGTGGCATACAAAGCGACGCGCGGCCGGCTTCCCATGCGATTATATCTAAATTGTTTTCTATAGAGCGGCAGCGTCGCGAGTAACGATCACATATGACACTTCTAGGAAGAGGACTTCTCCTCTGTGGTAGAACCATATGCATTGCCGTTCCGGTGCAGGCTCAAACACAAACACATGACTCACGCGTGCCAGCAGGAGCGGAAGGCAGTGAAAGTAGCGAAGATTTGTGTACAGTCAGAGGTGACGTCACAACGTCAGCTGTGTATAAACATGCATGAGTATAAATCTGTGTGCAGCGGGCGGGGAACGGAACGATTAGATGGCTGGAACGCGGCGCTTATTCCGTTCTGCAAGTTGCCAATAGCAACCGTATTGATGAATCAATCGCTTCGATTAGTGAAGGACATTCAGTTTTATTGCTCTGCCTAGAATGCCAGGTGCTTGTTAACTACTGTAGTTAATGTTGATGCATGTACCTAGTTGGATAGTTGTGTGATGAACATAAAAGGAAGATGTTTATGGTGTGTTTTAGATAAAGCCAAATACATTTGTCCTTAAATTCACCATTTTCTGCCCTTACTCAGATTTTTATACTTACACGAAATAATTAAATTAGAATATAGCCTTTTAAGAAGTTCATAAGTTGCGAGAATTGAATTTATTAAAGAAAAAAATAAATGAAATATAAATTTGGTAGCATTTTCTTTACTTTGGCCACCGTTATTGTAACATTTCAGCTTAGTTTACCTGTGCGGCATTGTATTGAATAAAGTGATCCCATGTTGATAAGTACATTATTTTTAAGCAATCTGTCTCTTTCTGGCTGTTCTGGCCCGCAACAAAACATTGTTTTATAAGATTCGATTTATTTAACAAGAAAAATTATAAAGTAACATAAATAAAAACATTTGTATTGTTTTCAGGTATGTCTTCAAGCTTACTATATCGTCCCCGAAGGTAATAATATTGTATAATAACTGGATAACGTTTATTACTATAAAATCGGTTTTCATCAAAGGATGGAGGAGGATAATGGAACAAGCTAGTTTAGGAACTGTTTTAAGACTGTCATCACTTAAGAAAGCTGGAATCTATGCCCGTATGTTTTTATTTGTATGTAAAATTCAAATCAGTAAAAAAATCTAAAACGACATTAAAAATAGAAAACTATTTCTCGTGTTTATTTTCCAATCTAAAAGGTAAATACGAAAAAAAAAATAACATACAGGTGTACGTTTTGATACAATATTTTAGAATCTAAAATTTCAAAGTCCTAGTAAAACATTTACAACATGTAAACAGTTATCGCCCGTAGTTGGGGAATTGATAGGGTAACGACATTCCCAAATGCCTTAGTTATTTACATGTGGCATTTCATTCTAGCCTCCTTACAACGTCACTCTTAAAAAAATTCACTAGCCTTTCGATTTCTACGTGAATATGATTAGAGAGATTATATTTCAGACCGACACCCCCGAGTTATGAACGTGATACATTTAAACGTCGGCCCGCAGGAATCCCCATTTACCATAAATATTTGCAATTAAAATGAAGGAAGCCGATCCTTAAACCCTTCCAAGGCGCTGGCTCGGTCCCGGACATTATTCAAATGCAGCCGGGCCACACGACTCCTTGCGAAACTTTCAAATTAATTAAGAACGCCCATAAGGCAAGCGTTTATGGAAATAACAATAATGTTGCCCCTCTCGCGGCTCGATTACCGAGTTTATGGAAATAGAGAACAGTGCGGGAGCCTTAGTTAATCAAACATTTACAATTTCTTAAAATATGTTGATAGATATTAATGCAGTGACCTTTTATATGTAACTTGACATTAAATGGATAATACCACATCTTAGGATTATCCCAAAATTATATAATTTTATAGTTTCATTTATTTAACTTTCTGGTAGTCAAAGTACACTGAGTCATGTCACAATCTGATTGGTCCGAAGACCGCCCTACACTACAAGAGGTGCCCCGGCAGAACTTACCGTTTTCGAGCACGGCTACATTGAACTAGATGGAGGACACGGACAATTTCAATTTCAGTTTCGACCATTTCTTCATTAAATGCGAAGGTTCCAACCGAGGTGAGCTTAACCCTACCACCTAGTAGGAGAAAGGTGCCTATAGATGGATTTCTAACCATGAAACAGCTTGTAATTATGACGTTTTTTTTATCTAACTCAGAAACGGAAATCAATCAGTACCTGAACGGGGCGGGGAACGAACTCATGACCTCTGACATCGAAGGAAGGCTCACGCGAGCATGAGATACGAGCTGCTGACACTAAATACTGAACGAACGGTTTAACTGCCAATGAACTGTTACGATTTCATAACTTTGCAAATGTGACGCAAATACATGCAACTTTTAATATAATACTCGTGATTTTTATGTTCTTAACGTTCACTATGGCTGTGATCTTGCAACACACATTTTTCAAATGCCAACAAATCTAAGAATTTGAGATAAAAAAGGTAGGTTTCATTTTTTTTTTAAAAACTACTTAACTTAATCGTACATGCTATGCTGTCCGCAAATATTGAAGTATCCGTTAAATATAGACGTTTCGGTGGAAACTGACTTGGAAAACACATTTCGGGAGCACACTCGCGCGCCTTGACGCTGTCATACAGTGGGATACGACGCGCGGCCGGATTTTCATACGATTATATGCACACTTTGTCCATACGGCAACGACTGCATGATATTTATCTCTCCTTTTCTCTCTGTGTTAAGAACCGAAAGATTTTTGAATTTATCCTCAAACGTCCCTTCTGATGGCATCGAGGTTCAGCCGCATTTTCCGCCGTTTACAATGGCGCCCGATCGCGCGGCTTCGGCAAATCGGGTGCGGGTGTGCGATTCGGTGCCTTTTGTGCGCGAAAACGCGCCCGTTACTCGCGACCGCATCGCTGCACTCCTTTGTGCTCCGCGCCGCCCTGCGCGCCGCCCTCGGCCGCCCGCCCGCCCAAGATGCGCGAGCATGCAGAAGCGGTCTGTGTAATGGCCGCGATTACGTTTTGTAAAGGCCGTCTGTTTGAACCACTGAAGAGAAAGGAAGAAGTGGCATGCGGCCGATATTGCGTCTCCGCTACATGGTCAAAAGGACCATATAATTGTATGGGAATCCGGCGGCGCGTTGTATGGCACACAGACGAAACATCACCATCGCGCGAGAATGTGCTCTCAAATAGCGATCGTCAAGTCAGTTTCCACACACACAAACCCTCCAATACGTCTGCGACTATGTTTGCATGTGGCATGCATGTTAACTTGGGTTGGTGGTTTTTGAAAACTGGAATCCAAGGGTTCCATAGTAGACGTGCTCGATGCCAAATCTTTTATCTATATGCCGCCATTAGCCAACTGTTTGAACATGCACCGTTTTTAGCGTTTGGAAGTATTATGCAAAGAACATTTTAACAAAAAATCTGACTTGAAAAAGCAAGCAAACCTTTTGAGGTAGTGCGTGTGCCATTCCGCCACTTACGGTGTTGCCGCGGTAAACTTACTCACCGAGTGAACAGTCAAGTGAGTGATTAAATCTGACGTTGAGTTTCTATGCTAAATGGTTAATTTCATTTCATGTGACCGAAATGACCGTTTAACGAATCGTCACATAAAACCATTCCCTTGCTTGTTCACCCTCCGTTTATTTATCGTACCGGGGGGGGGGGGGGGGGTCTCCTCTAATTATTACCTGTGTTTTCCTTATATCATAAATGGGAATTACTTACCGTTAATGTTACAAAGAAAATAACTTATTAACACAAACAAGTACCAATACCTTGTATATCTGTAAAGAGTGGCGAAAGCTTTTGTAAACTTAGACTAAGAGGACATTGAAAAAATGACCAGCGGAGTTTCTTGCCAATTCTTCTTCGGTGGGACTGCTGAACTCCTAATGATACAATTTGTCAAATACGAGCGCAGTGTACTGCCGCCTATGAATGATAAATAAACAATCAACAATTAACTGTAGATGTTTGTTTCGATGATACTGATTCAATGATTACTGTGCCACACCACCTACCTCTAAATTGGTTCACGGTACATCATATAGTTATCTCACCATCATAACCGAAGTCTATCTTGATTATGTATGTACACTGTCGTGTGTTTTGTATGCGTACACCGGGAGATGTGCAATGGTCTGTATCGGCAGGGGGACTGGGTCACAAGCACGCGGTGCGTTCATCAACAACCGGTGTTCCTGACCTCACCTTCACAGCCAATTTTCACACACAATTTCTCCCTTTGTCAGATTTAAATAAAAAAATTATCACTCGATAAAACTTAATTCTATGTCCGTATTTGTTTATTTTTTGTAAATATCCGTATTTTTTAGTAAACAAAATTCTAAAATTAACGTTAAACTTTTTTCAACGCCAATATTTTCCAATCTAATGGATATATTATAACAATAAACAATACAAACTTGATTTCGACAAACAATGTTAGTTATCGCCCGTAGTATTTATTTATTTATTTATATTAAGGCACACCAACAGTACACACACATAGTTTTCAATATAAATAAAATATACTCCAATGATCTAGTAATGCTCTCACATGGTGTAAGAACCTATTATAGGTGTACGTACACAGCATTCAATTCATATTATGCGGAATTGATAGGGTAACGACTCGCTTAATTCGTACCGCACTTTAGGTAGTATTCATTAATTTGTTTTCAACCAATTAGGGGTTAGAGAGAGGTGTCATTCGAAAAATTATGTTGTGACGAGAATCGAGAAGGGAGTGCTAAGATGGTTTGGAATGGGTGACGAAACAAATTTACGGAGCAGAAGTGAGCGGATGTGTCGTTGCCGGGCAGCCTAGGAGAATATACTGCTACCAAATCGATGTAACACTCCGTAAAGGTCAGGGACGTAGCAGCCGTAATCGTAGAGCATGTATGAAAGTATGTATGTCTGTAGATGAAGGGAAAGAAGTGTGCTGTGATTGTACCGTATGGCGCTCTATCATCTCTGCCTACCCCTCCGGGAAAGCGGCGTGAAGGTCTGTATGTATGATGTTAATCTGTAGGTTTAGTAATTCCACGGCCAAGTTATATTGCAATACATAACAAAAAGTTTTTTATTTTTTATTTTTATTTCCACCAAACTTAATTACAGTTAAATAAGTCTTACCTAGTTGTGCCCATGGGCACATTTTGGGCATAATCATAATGTATGGGCGACATATGTAATTGTGTATATTTCTGTTTAAGAATGTACTTACTAGGCAATATTAATTCCGTTATAACTTCATTTGAACATAGTCCCGTTGTTAATCCGTCGGGAAATAGGGTGGCACTTTGCCGACAACCATAGCCGTGACGGGGTGCAGTGTTGCCGTATCGAGTTGCAGCAGTGGCCTCAAATTATTTGCCTTTATCGGGTTCCGCAGGCGCGCGCAGACAGAAAGTGAAATTTAGGATGGCGAGTTATACACGCGCGGATGAAACAGTCTAGTACTCGTTATATTTGCTGGCGCTGGTAGTTATATACAGCAGAGAACGCAGGGAGCGCGCCTCTACGTCCCGCTGACCTTAAATTTGCGTTTAGCGCAGCGAAACCATCTTTACATCGGCTATAAAATTTGCCGCATACTTTACCTATTTACAGTAACTTCCTCCTAACCTATCCTGTTCTGCCTTGCGTCGTGTTTATTTGAAAGGTCATCCAAAATCGGTATTTAAAGGTTCGATTTCATTCTTAGGATACGATGGTTATTAATTAAAAAATATTTATTTTACCCGTATTCTTAACATAGCGACTTAACGTCTATTTTTCTCCGTTAACAGAATTTAGTTTACTAATCGTTTGTATCCTTAAACTTAAATTTTTCATAGCAACTAGTTTTAAGATTAGTTTTAAATTAACAATATTTCACTGATTCGTGCATCAGCTCTAAAATATTTTTATTTCGATTGCCCCGAACTGTTTAAATGAAAATCCCCGCTTGTCTATTACCGCCAGCGTGTCCCGTTGGCGACTCGCCAGCAGCGGTGCCGGCGAGACAAATATTTTGGTGCCAATTCATTCCCCCCACACCCCCACCATTGCCTGTGCTCTCCGCATAGTTCCCGCGAGCCACCTAAATTATAACCGCTACTATGCCGGACTATAGTGATCGCAGGGTATCACTAACGCGAAACATGACTAGTCACGAACATTGTTCGTTTAGGGATTCGGGGCGCGCAACTTCGAACGTTCGTTACACTGAATGGCGTACTGTGCAGTTCTTACGTATTGTTGGAACTCGAGAAGATCAGAGCCCGTAGTCCCAGTTGTCACCTAAATTGGGGTTTACACCAAACTGATGGACTAGCGTTTTAAAATGTATAGAGAAATTAAGAGCGCGCGCAGTGGGCGTTAAGCGAACTACCATTTGCGAGTCCGAGTTTCATTTGACAGCTTACTCAACGTTGCCGTGAATATGTCGACGTTGCCGTTTACGCCGACTCTGCGTTTTCATACAAATCGGAAGTCCGAGTTTGACCTTGTACAGCTTAAAGTAAAACCACAGAATATCTTGTAAAGACTTGTATAGAGTTTGACATTTTTACCGAACTTCGAAGTTCCGTTAACGCCAGTTTAGGTGACAACTGGGACTAACAGCTCAGGAGTGAACGAATACGTTAGCGAACTGCGACTGGCCGACCGATCCTACCGTCAATGCATACAGATTAGTTTTGGTGCCGTCTTTTCTCACTTGATGGGATGATGGTTTCGAACTAAAGGCGGACTAGACATAGACAATATATGTGACTATTGAGACTGCCTATAGGTGAAACCGTCGGAATCGTTTGGTTAGGTTTGATTCGTGATGCCATCTGAAAGACTGCATCAAATCTCAAAATTCTCCAGTGCTCACTATGTAAGTACAATTGACATAGCTCCATCGTATTAGCTCTCCTCTTTGCAACATGCTAGAGTTGGTAGAATTCCACGTTTATTCACGTGTATTGAATATGCACATATATTGCACGTCGTAGCTGCAGGCGGCGCCGCGGCGGCGCGGTGGAGGCGGGAGCAACACGCTGAGCTCAGCTGATGTAGTGGTTTTCGCTTGCACCCAGCTGGGGTACACATACAAGCGGGCAACTGACCGTTATAGAAAGCGATTTATAGTCACAATGTTTCTAGATTTTTTTGCCGCCAGCAAATGATATTTCATGTGTAGATTCATGGTTTCATCTTACAGCAAAATGACAACTTTATTACTTTTACAGACCAACTTCTACATATGCATTCTATTCAATTAGGATGCTATGAAGTTGAACTTCTTTAAGTACCATATATACCTCATGTTAAATTATTATAATTCCTCCCACTGGTTCCTCGCACAACAGCTCTGTATCTTAAATGAATCCACTGTTTATATTATACCCTCTTCAATATTTTCATGCGTTAAAATCTTAAAATAATGTCCCACAGTTTCCCGCTGACATGGTGTAGCTTTCGCCTCAGCGGTGCGCCGACACTCACCTCTCGGTAAATGTTTTAGCAGGAAAGCTTCCAAAATCCCACTTCTGGCGTGAGATATGCCGTTTATTTTAACACCAAATAATTCACACTGAAGTACATTTTGTTTTATCCATTGTTTTTGAAGGGTATGTAAAGCTCTGCACCAACTTGAACTTGAAATCGCACAACTCCATTTGTTGAGCTCATAGATGGGTGCTAATGAACTGCAATTATTTGTAATTCCTACCACTTACACTCCTTTCCCAATTCGTATATATTTTTTTTCATATTTTAGTTATGGTTAACAAGTACAGTTTTCATTAAATCGCCAGGCGTTTAAATAGGAGGTGCCACACGATGTCTATCATGGCCTTTCTTTACACCATGTTTGGGGGAAATATTTCGGCGATTATCTCGGCAGGGAGTGCATTCCATAGTTTACCGAACCGCCATTAGGGGGGAAGTACCTCGGCAAAGAGTGCATTCCATAGTTTACCGAACCGAATTTTGGGGGGAAATACCTCGGCAAAGAGTGCATTCCATAGTTTACTGAACCGCCTTTTGGGGGGATATACCCCGGCAAAGAGTGCATTCCATAGTTTACCGAGCCGCATTTTGGGGGGAAATACCTCGGCAAAGAGTGCATTCCATAGTTTACCGAACCGCATTTTGGGGGGAAATACCTCGGCAAAGAGTGCATTCCATAGTTTACCGAACCGCATTTTGGGGGGAAATACCTCGGCAAAGAGTGCATTCCATAGTTTACTGAACCGCCTTTTGGGGGGAAATACCCCGGCAAAGAGTGCATTCCATAGTTTACCGAACCGCCTTTTGGGGGGAAATACCCCGGCAAAGAGTGCATTCCATAGTTTACCGAACCGCATTTTGGGGGGAAATACCTCGGCAAAGAGTGCATTCCATAGTTTACCGAACCGCATTTTGGGGGGAAATACCTCGGCAAAGAGTGCATTCCATAGTTTACCGACCCTATGGATAAAGGATATTTAAAGCCCAATACAAAAAAAAACCGTGATTAATTTTGTTTTAAATCTTTTACGATGGTACGGAACCCTTCGTGTGCGTGTCTGACTCGCGCTTGGCCGGTTTATTAAAGGTAGCGCAACGCATCGTCCAGATTCCTGCCTTGCAGTCATCCGTTCGCGGGCAGCCGCCGTGAAAACTTGAGCCGATTTGCCGTGAGTGCTCTGAAAGAGAAGGGGAGGTGGAAAGTGGAGGGTGTATAACGATTCCTCTCAGGGAGACCGGCGAACGGAAATGACTGCAAAGTGTTTTGTGTTCTCCCGCCAACCGTTGGGTGGAACAAGCTTTTGAAGAACGCGGGGTTTACTAGGATCTGTAAATTGTTTTCAAACGATTCAAATAACTATACGGTATGGCTTATAAGTATTCGCCAATTTGAGCAATATTTTTTACTCTCTTTTGCACGTACTTTATTTATCGCCACTGAGCGAGAAGGTCTCGCCTTTACGAGTATGAGGCTCGAAAAAAAAGAGACACATTTAGGAGTACGATTAGTTTTCGCTGTTTCTACTTCAGACAAACTGTCCAGTACAAAGAAATGAGCGTTTTTATTGTGTTACCCTGTTAAAAATACCTTTTGTCATCGCCGACGATGCTCACTGATTCACATATTTTTACCGTAAGATGGCTTTTTTATTCATAGCGCTATCTAACTCTGTAAAACATCCACCACAACATATCTGGCTATATTTACATTTATGATTAAATATTGCCTCTCTGACTATTACTTTTTGTGTGGTGACCACGAGAAACTTTGTATGGGCCGGACACTTTCGGAACTTTTGGTTCTAGGTTTAAGTCACAACGAGGGCACAATTTAAACAATGGATCTTTCGAGAGGAGTTTTGTGCCCTGTTTATTTACCAGTTCGTGCCGGAGTGATGCAACGGATATTCCGTCCATGTGCGTTTCATATTCTCGCAGCGCCAGCGCAAACATTCCCGTAATCCTTCGCAGGCGGCAACTCATGCGTAATGGCCCGACTAAATAAATAATGCTACAGTACAGTCCGTACAACAACCTCGCCAGCTACAGTCCGGTGTGGCCAATGCCAGCGAGCAAGGAAAGACGGGACGGACGGACGGACGGACGGACGGACAGCGGAGGCTTAGTAATAGGAATTTGATTCGTAAGCGAACTCACTCGCCAGGCTGCCGCCAATGTGTGTAAGTGACTACACCGCCCCCATACAAACGAGTTTTTGTTGCTGCTCCCGCCCTTTCATGCTCACTGGGCTAATGCAATATCTGATTCAAACGCCATTATCTGCAAAATGTTAAATAAATAACTCTGGGTGTACGCGGAACGCCTGCGAAATACTCACAACTACACTATTCTGTATAATGTAAATGCATGGTTAAGATATTTCGAAAATCCCATTAGATCACAGCGAACCATATTTTACCGTGCATTTGAAAAAAGCAAATTTCCATGCAAAAAAATATAAATTTTATGGCATGTTTGAAAAGTCCGCAGATGTTTCGTAAAATTAGGTTCAATACTATTAATTTGTTTTAATCTTTTCAAATGATGCAGTCTTGATTTTGGTGAATATGTAGCGAGCGTCTTAATCGTTTTGAAACAACTGCGCCGCATTAAATATTTGAGCAGCTGTAACATTAAGGTCGTCGTGAAGTCACGGGAAATCTAATATTTGATATTTGTAAGAAGTTCATTCTTTGTCCATTGGGCCAAGGCACAATGTTGCACGGCGAGTGCCATTAAAATATCGAAATCGTCTTCCAGACCCAAAAGTTTCCCTACCCCTTAACTATGTCTGAATTGAATATTTTTTTGTTTTTCACTTGAGAAAGCTTCATTCTATGGGCCGAGTGCACGAAAGGACAAAAAACAAAATCAACCTCAACGTCTGATCAAACACGTCACTGTGTGGACAGTATGGAAGGAACTCTATGCGAATCACCAAAAGTGACATGTTTGAACATTGATTAACTCAGCCGTCTCTTCGTGCAACCGGGGCTATGTCCGTATGTTTTAATTTTCTTTTAAATATCTGTATTTTTCAGTAAAAATGAACGTAAAAAAGGACAACTTTTTTCCAATGTTTATTAGCCAATATTTTCCAAACTAAAAGATTAATAAAAACATTTTAAACATACATAAATAGATTTCTACAATATATTTTAGAATCCAAAATTTCAAAAACCTAGCAAAACATTAAGAGCATGGAAACAGTTATCGCCTGTAGTATGGAGAATTGATAGGGTAACGACTCTGTTAAAGACAGATTGGCACCGTGATCATTACAGGAATGATCGGTTTAGTCTAGTCTAGACCTTATGAAACAAGCTTGGATCACAAAATGCACATTTGTTACATAGACATTTACCTGAGTGGGCAGTCTGAGTTCTCACCGAAATTGGCGTTTACGGCAAACCGATCGACTGGCGTTTTCTCCAAAGTCCATACAAGTTTTTACTAGATATTCTGTGGTTTTACTTCTTCAAGCTGTCAAAGTCAAACGCGGACTTCCGATTTGTATGAAAACGCGGAGTGGACGTAAACGGCAACGTCGACGTGTTTACGGCAACGTTGAGTAAGCTGTCAAATCAAGCTCGGACTCGCAAATGTTAGTTCGCTTAACGCCCGCTGCGCGCGCTCATCAATTTCTCCATACATTTGAAAACGCCAGTCGATCGGTTTGCCGTAACGCCAATTTAGGTGACAACTTAGACTACCGGCTCTGTTCTTTGGCGTTTATCTGCCATCGACAAGCATCTTTGCATGAAGTCTGGCATAATGTTGTCATGCCTACTCTTCCGGGGAAACTGCGAACTTTACATCTTTGACCATAACAATTTGTGTGCGTTTGTGTCAAGGAAAACCGATATAGATATCATTTGAAAGATAAAAACATGGATATTTTTTTTTATTGTATCGCCATCCTCTTACTCTACATTCTAAAATGTCTTCACCATATTTTTTATTTCCAGGCGGTATTTTTCAATACGTATTTCGTATCCATTCACTTGCTTCTTTGCTACGATACCAATCTGTTTATTTAGAGAATTAATCGTTATTCATTGTTTACTTTCTAGTCTAAATCTGTGTGAAAATACGCTCTGCTTTTGAGAGCGTCTTAAAATCAAATGTAATGATCATTTGAATTCCTTTTTCACTGGAAACCCTTATTATTTTCCTTCCATACTCTCCGTCCATTCGTTCGTAAGTCACAGTTTCATAATTATTTCAGTGTTATAATATCCATATTAATGTTTGTATATGTAATCAATTATAATGAGTAGTTATTAAACCGTAAAACAGACATGTCATATCAATAATTTAATTTGTACACACAAAATAATATGTTAAGCCGAAATTAAATACGATACTTTTACATATATAGATGCAACTCTTAGGGTATTATGAAATCCACATTATAACTTGTTTTGTAATCGCATATTTGGTTATAAATAACTAAGCATAACGAGTTACGTTTCATGCGAGTCCATGCCTTCACTTCTCTATGCGTATATTTTTTTTTCCTTAAATTATATTTTTCGCATAATACGTTACTGACAAAAAAATATTAACTCATCCTAATTTTTTTAATACGAATTCATACAAAAGTACAGTCACAAATTACTCTGATACAGTCTGGGACGACACAGGACTAGAAGAGAATAGAAAGGTACTAGAGCAACATGAGTAATGACGTCACTAAATAATCCTCGCAATTTCCGCGTCTCCGAGGAAATTGTGTAGCTCTGTAATGGCTTTCCGAAGACTTTCATTGGATTTATCCCTCGCCTTGTTTCATTAGGACTCGGTGTGTCTGTTTGCATGCGTGTTCGGTTGGACTGATAACATTTATTATTATCGATTTTGCTCACTTATATTAACACAGAATCTTATTATTTGTCGAAATTACGGTGTTCCGGTGCGTAATCCCCAACTGGATCGACATGTGTTGCACAATACACATCTGAAAACAGTAAGTTCGAAAAATTACTATGTACAGCAAGGTTGTAAACTTAAAAACATCTTATTTTTGTATGCCAAAAAAGTAATGTTTAAAGAACTTTAGCTTTAATGTAGGCGCCAACTTTTCATAAATATTATATAATCTAAAAATATATTTTCATAAAAAGTCGATAGAAAAAAGATTAGATGGTGTAATTTTTTAAATCTTAAAATAATTAAATCTTGGTCCAAAAGATTTTCGTTTGCGTGAATTCCTTTCGAAATTGGTAGCATTCGGCGCGCAACTTCCGTCGTAAGTCCGCCTACGAATCGAACGAAATGCGAACTTATTTGGCTTTGAATTAGGGCTTCTTACATTTGATATGCACACGATTTACGACGCTCCCTATACAAATTTTGTTTGATATATATTTTTAACCACTCCAGATCCAATGGTCTTGATTTTTTGTTATCTACCCTAAACTAACATTTATTCGACTTTTTTTAATACCTTAGATCAAGCCACCGAGAAAATAAATAGTTCATGAAGATTAATTTTTTTAAGTAATTTGGCTAGGATATTATTTTACACATATATATAAAAAAATCGGCCAAGCCCGAGTAGGACTCTGTTCCGTATAATCGTACAAGATTTAACACAAAAAATCACGTTTTTTTAATTTTTAATATTTATTTATTTTACCTATTGCATAGCGGCAAAATAAATACACATTCTGTGAAAATTTCAGCTGCCTACCTATAACGGCGCATTAGATGCAGCCCTGTGACAGACAGACGGACAGCGGAGGCTTAGTAATAGGGTTCCGTTTTCACCCTTTGGGTACGGAACCCTAAAAACGTGAAGATACAGGTATTAATCGACTGGTTTTTGTTATTTTTTTAATAAAACTTGTTTTCAAATGATTTTGAAATTGAGCTTTAAGCTCTATATCTTAGAAATATAGCTATAATTTTATAAATCATTCCTTAATCTAATAATTTCGAAAAATCAGGTAAAAAATAATTTAAAAAAAATTAAATTAAAATATGTATCTCATCTTTTTTTTTATGCGACCTGACATGGATGGCTAATACCACACAACTATCGTTATGATATTAGCCCAATACACCATATTACCGAAGGAATTAGGTGCCATGCCAGTACCTTCCCTTTAAATAAAAAATTTTCATTGCCGCTTCGACCATCTTTTCATCCAATGCGATGGTACCAACCCGGGCGGGCTTAAACCCTACCACCTAGTAGGGGAAGGGGACCTACAGTTTTACATGGATTCCGAACCATGGAGCAGCTCGCATTCGTGAAGAAATGCACTTATCGAACTCGGAAAGAGAAAGACAGTGGTGCATGTCGGTATCGAACCCAGGCCTCTGGTACGCTAGGCCAGTCCCCGCGCCACTAGGCTACGATCTAGCATTTATAACATGTATTTGCAATTGAAAAATGTTAGTGTATTGCATACTTACCTAATTTATCGTCATAAACGAAACATGTAGCACAAGTAGTATATGTATAGCTAAGTGTAAAAAACTTTGCATGATCTTGCTCCCTTAGACCTTTCTCTAACGATAACGTTCAAAGTTTGCACTATCCACTAGAACATAACTACCGTTGCTCGCTCTTAACACGGGGATGATGCGGCCTTAACGATAATTGTATTGCTCCCATGTGGAGAATGTTGCCATATATAGTTCGCGTGTTCAACCGGTGTAATAGGCAATATAATGGACCAACTTGGACGAATTTAAGATCAGAAAGCAGTAAATGTAAGGAGAATGTTGGTGTGTTTTTATTATCTTAGCAAATTTATGTTAATAGAAACTAAAGCTCTCGTTCTTTTAATATCGTTTTCTTCCTTCACAGCCGGTTATGCAAACATATTACATTCGTGAAAGAAACATACTTGCTTGCTTGATGCAAGCAAGTAGATGATTCGATGCGTTTTCTCTAAAGTCCTTCAAACATGGCTTATTTAATGGTATATACCAGAAATTGTATTCTGTGTGTTTACTAGTGTTGACTGTTGTTCTCTTTTATGCCCTAATGTAAAAGCTAATTATCAATGCTTAAAAATTAGAAAAAAATACATGTTAATGAATAAGAAATAATACTTGCCTGAGTGTAGCTGTCTGCCAATTTGACGAAATGAAATACAATACAATACAGTAAAGATGCACCTGTCTGGCCGGCATATTTTTAACAGCCCCCGAGTAAGTTCAAAAGCCCATGGGCGTCGTGGAATCCCTCTTCATTGAAGGCGTCCGTGTGCCATTTGCCGAACTTTACATAAAGAAAAATTAGGACGAATTGCATCAACATAGCTCAACGAAATTATGTATTACTAAATAATCAGACAACTCTATTTGTTTCCAATACAATTTTGCGATAAATCCAATTATTTATTCTTGATGAAATCCAGCCTTGCTCAATTTGATATGGCCTGAAACGTGCATGAGATCTCTGAAAGACACGTTTTGACAAGAACGCGCTCGTATTCGTGTTCGCACGCCCGTTAACGCTATTTTGGTCGCGCCCTCAATAATTTCTGTGAAATGATAGCGGAACCGATTCGCGACATCTGCCGAGTATAGCTGAAACTGGAAACACGCACATTCATTTGAAGTATTCAATAAATAAGGTCGCTCAAAGCGTTTATTTCGGATCCTTGCACCTACTTTGGCAGATGTATGTTCTTAAATTGACTCAAAGCAAGCCATTCTGTTCAAGTATTCATGTTTTTTGCAGAGAATTAATCATGCAGCCACTGGACATGCAATTAAATTAAGTACACAAATATATTCTTAAGAAAAATATATAATAATAATAATAATAATGTAGATTTTTTTCAGGTAAGTTGATACCTATCGCTGTACACACATAACATACATCCTGTCAATTATTTAAATTCCGTCAGTTATTATACAATATTAAAATCAAATCAAATCAAACATTTAATCATGGAATTATGGAGATTTTTTGTACAGATAATAACAATTTGCCTGTCCACCTGCTACTCACCCGGCGTCTTAAGTTACCATGGTATCTCCCCGAGTTTCCAAAATGATATATTAATAGTTTATCATCTAATCAAAGTTTTGTTAGCATGTATTTAAATTGATTTCATTGATTTATATGGAGATATATATAATGAATTAATATTTTTCTGGGTTGACAATCTAAGTACTTACTTTGAAGGAATCATCCAAGTGTGTACTCACATTTCTTGCCCTATTTACGGTTATGTCGTATTTGATATTATTTAAGTTATTATATGCCCATAATTTGAAATTATCCTACAGTCCCTCCTCCCGTAATCAATGCCTTCTACTAACACAGTGTTTATGACTATACCTACATATATTTATACAATTAATATTTCCTTGCTTCACGGTCGATTATACATATCACAAAACCTGTCTCATATCCTCATGAGCGCACTGCATTGGAGCAACATTTAGGAAACGCTAATAGAGGTAGTCATTTCGCACACCCTGCACGTAATCACTGCACCCTTGGCTCATCTAACGAACCGCTCCTAATCGTACGTCCTTTTGCATTCCATGAAAAATGGCCTCGTTAGGAATTTTAATCAGGATGCTCCCCAAACAGATGCCAAATAAATATATTCTTCAGGCGTTCTTATAAGGAAGCTTTCAAAGTTGACTCCATTATTTCCTATGCATTTTAAAATGTAGCAGACATAATAAAGAACACGATGCGCCCACAATTTGAAAGAAGAGAATATTTTTCGAAATTTAAATAAGGAACGTTAGAAACCTAGCCGCCATTTTAATAACGGTTAATGGTGGGAAAGGCGTTACGACGACGTCGCCATATTGCAGTTCGAAAAATTGTTTTCTCGAGAGCTTCGGACGGAAGCAAGCTGCCATTTGTAAAGAAAACTCATTCAGTTTTCCTATAGAAAATTTAAAGAATGTTTAACCTAGCTAGGAGTATGTACCTCAAGATGCATCTTTTTGCTAGCATTCATTTAAGGTGGGTATTTATTTATGGTCTCAATCAGGTTTACCGAGCATTCATGATATGTTACCTCCGGCTAACGAAATTGATATTAACATTCCAAGAAGCTACCCTGTACTTTAATTCGTGAAATACGAAACTAGGCTGCCAATTCGTCCATAATATTGATCGGGATAGGCAAACATATCATACAAAAATAAATCAGTAAGTTACAACACTACTACTACGAAAGTATCGATAAACGTATAAATTTTTAGTTTAATCTTTACCGGAATTTAGAACTATTCTAGTGAATTGTATTTCAATTTTATATTCAATTCACTTCCGAGCTTTCGTATATTTCCTTGGTTCAGATATTTGCCGCCATTCTCGGGCACGTTTGGCCTTTTATTGCATCAATAAAGTTTGGGGCTGCATTGAACGACCGAAAACTCTGCAACTGGATACTGACCAACCAAGCGTGAGAAACAATAAAGACCTATCTCACATTTGAGCGTAACTGATTGATCACCTAAAAAAAAAATTTTGATAAAATGGCTACTCTCCAAGTCATTTTATGATTTGCAACTCCTTGACATCATTGTATAAATACTTTTAATCTAATTAATTTATTTGACTACATATTTGAAATTTAAAATGATGACTTATAGCATATTTAGTGCATAATAATTAGTAAGTAATTGTAATAACATGCATGATTTGACAATGTATCAATAATACTGAATAAAAATTAATTCATTAAGGTGGCCCAACCAGGCGGTACTAACTCATTCGCGGGCACGGTACAAAACCGTGCTGTTGCGCTCTGGAACCTTCTTTGTTTCAAAGAATAAGATAGGCTCCCCTTTTTTATTTTACCTATTTGTTATAGCGGAAAAATACACATTCTGTGAAAATTTCAGCTGCCTACCTATTATGGTTCATGACATACAGCCCTGTGACAGACGGACGGACGGACGGACGGAGGACGGACGGAGGCTTAGTGTTCCGTTTGCACCCTTTGGGTACGGAGCCCTAGAACTCAAAACTTTCCCTTAGTTTCCCGTATAACATTAGTTCACAGAATTCTGTTCCTTGTAAGCGACACTATTGGCTGGTGCAATAATTCAAGTGTGTTATTTTTCTCCAAATCCACGAGTATGATTTCCTTATAGAAAAATTAGTTTTAAAAAAAAACTAATAATGCAGATTTCGCCTCATCACTTTTTGGAGTGGTTTTTGTTATTTCTTATAGTTTCGGATTTGACCATAAAGGCACGCTTGAAAAATTACCTGTACACTCGATTGGGATGAGAGGGTGGTAGGTATGATATCATATGTGATGTTATGTACGATATTTTGACATTTTTATATGATGAATATTGTAATCATGCGCATGCATAGGATTGTAATGCTTTAAATATGTTTTTTTTTATAAAAACGACGACTTATATTCACACAATGTGAATGAAGTATAATCAATGAGATTATTAACATGCGACAATGATTGTCATTGATTTATGTGCATACATATGTATTTAACAATCACGGAATTAGCTTCAAAGTGTAATGAATTTTCGTCATTGTCATTCCACGACCGGACACTCATACATTACTTCCCATGTATATCCATAGTGTAATTTAATCTTTGCCTGGATCCAATAAGCCTTCAGCGCAATTTGTTTTCCCTCCCTCTAGACGACGACGGTCAGTGGCGACTTTCAAAATATTTCCCGTTACTTTAATATGCTAAATAGGTATCTTGCGGGCGGGTCGGAAGACTGCCTTCCAACCCGGCCCCCCCTGCGCTACGAACGCTTTGTGATTTTAATAATTCAGACACAAGAACATCTTGCGTTGGCTAGACTTCTCTGTAACTATTCACATCTCTAGAACCACGAATATGGTATGTAAACACTTTTCTGGAATCGGTCTTAGTAAATTATAGTCATTGTCGTTAATAATGAGTAAGGAATAAGTAGTAAGGGAGAAGAAGCAGAATCGTTAGTATAGAAGAATACTAAATGAGAACAAGATTCGTTAGTAAATAAGGATAATGAACGTGAACTGAAGTCAGAGTCGTTAGCAAAGAAGAAAGCAAACAAAACTAAACAGTTACTTTTGAAAACACCAGTTTTTTTTAAGGAAGCAGCATTCAAGTCTGCGCCCTTCCATAATACATGTCATCTGATCTTAAAAAAAGAAACACAAATTTCTTAAAAAAAAGACCGGCCAAGTGCGAGTTGGACTCGCACACGAAGGGATCCATACCATCGTACATGATTTGACACCAAAAATCTCATTTTTTGTTTGGGCCCCTTTAATTCTTATTATATTTTAATTTTAGATTTATTTTTTTGTTAAGGCGGCCCAACCCGGCGGGACTAACTCAATCGCGGGCACGGTACAAAACCATCCTGTTGCGCTCTGGGACCTTCTCTGTTTCAAAGAAAAAGACAGGCTCCGTGATGAGGAAGATGCAACATGTCCACAAAAAAGACAATATGCATAGTGTATGATTTGGTAAGATTTACGAAAATTTTAATTACTAAACGACTCGTAGCTAAAAGTAAACCACGACCGCTGTATTCAAAAATCTAACAAAAACTAAATAGATTATAAATCTTGATTAAATAAGCTATGTCTGATGACTAATCTTTTTAAGATGTTCTTACTTTATCATTGCGTAATCTACCTCCAAAGTTATTGTATAAAACGCGCGAAAAATCCGAACTTTCGGACCTTATAACTTAGAAAGCAAATACAATTTTACAATGCCAACGGTCATCAGACATCTAGTTCGATCAAATAAAGCTATTTTGAGCAAAATTTGGAATCTCTGACAAGTAATATGTGTGTGATCTTCTTTCCCCGTTTGTATGGGGAGTTGAGCTGAATGGGCCACCTTAAAGCGGCAAAATAAATACACTTTTGGTGTAATTTCACTTCGCTGTTTCAACCCTGAAACCCTTGTAGTTGAGACAGCACTGCAATGTCGTAAGGCACTATCTCTCTCAGTCATAACGTCCTCTAACGACCGAACAATCTGAGCAATAGAGTTTGCGACAGTGATTATATAATATGATGTGAAACTTTGTATTTTGCGGTCTACTCAATGTTTCTAGTTACTCGTCGGAGCCCTTACTTATTCTTCAGTAAATCCAATTCCGTCCTTCATCTCCGATTTCAGTCCTGTCATTACACTACACTCACTATTCGAATGTTATTTGTCATACGCCCGTTTCCACCACCTCCAGCTACAAAACTCCCAAAGTTACCTTTCGGTTACACCATATAAATATGCAATGTAACCGAAAGTTACCATTCGGATTTCAAGACTTTCCTTTAGTTAGTCGTATAAAATTACTTCACAGGATTTGTTCCTTATAAGGGACACTATTGACTGGTGCAATAATACAGGATGCGTTATATTTTTTTCAAAATTCCCGGCTAGGAAAACGTTTTTTCAATAATCTAATAATGCAGTTTACGTTTTTGTCAAAGTCGGCCTCATGACTCCTTTGAGTGGTTTTTCGCTGTTTCTTATAGTTTCGGATTTGGCGCTGAAGGCCAACTTGAAAATTTTACCTGTATAGACAGCTACTGGTGTGAGAACTCCTCGTGTTCGTTCCATGAGTTCAAGGTCTTTTCTGCTTGCAAAGTCCCGAGTAGAACACAATTCTGCTGTAACAGTAGCAGTAACGGCGCTTCCAACTAAATGATGTAACGGTGGCTGGCAGGGCTGAGCACAGATTAGACAAATTACTTTAATCTGCGAGCAGAGATTGCATGCTGCCGTGCAGCCGGAACCAAACCGCCTTCACTTATCCTATTCTACTCATTCGTCATCATGAATGATGCAGTGCATACCCAAGTTAGAAGAGAAAAGACTTTGGTCATCTGCCCACGCAATCCATATAAATTCGCATATTCACTTCTGTTCACTTCACTGGTAACTATAGAAATGGTTGGATCGAGATTGTTGAAGCCAAGAAGTGCTACTAAATAATAATTGACAATGTTTTTAAATAGGAGCTCGGCCTGATTATTGTTCATGATCATAAAAATAAGCCATCAACATGTCATCCTCGAAGGCGAACCGGAAAAGCTACGTTTAATGAAGAAAATAGTATGAGGAATATTTATTTTTTAAGATGCTGTAATATTGTTCGAACCTACATACAAGGAAAATCCTAAGAAAACTATCTTTGCCAGTTTGGGTATTATTGATAGAAATTGTATAAAAAAAATGTGTTTAGCAGACTTGAGTGATTTTGTGTAAATTATTTAGAAATAAAATATTTACAACTATTAGTTTCATAACTGGTTTTTTAGGGTTTTGTCTCTAGCGTAATATAAAAACGTGCGAAGTTTTAATTTTTCGCAAGTTGTAAAAAGGTGATTAATTATGCCAAATAATAGTAGACATATATATCCAAAAGTGTTTATTTACGTACGTATAAATCGAAGGCAATTCTTTCAATAAGATTAACAGGGTAAACACATTATACCACATATAACCCTTAAATTAGAACATTTAGCAGCCGGAGTAAAAACATATATTTACTGGTACAACGTAATTTTCTGGAACTCAGAAGGAATAGCTAAACAAGCGCTCAAGTTAAATTACAGACGAGATGAATTATGTACATAGTTAGATTGTCTTATTCACTTAGCGAGGGGCATCTGAATACTTGAAGGGCGCGGGTACTTGGGGCCGCGCGCCTTTGAAGTTTTGCCTTTGTGCCGACCTATTGTTTAACAATGCGTAAACATGTTTAAAGCTATTATTTGTCTTATTGTATTTCTGGTTTATTGTTGATAATTTTGAATCGCTCCATAATATTATTGCTATCTTTAGGCTCGGTTATGCTTTGGAGCGAGAACGTTGAAAAATGAACGGACTTGAGACAAAACTGTTTTGGCTCATTAATATAAAACAATTAAAATCACCCGGTATATTCGTTTTAAATGTAACCGACATACCCCTGTTTTCACCACCTCCAGTTACCTGAAATCCATTAGTTAACTTTCGGCTACATTGCATATTTGTATGATGAAACCGAAAGATAACTTTGGGATTTTTGTAGCTGGAGGTGATGGAACCGGGCGTTAGAAAAAGGAGGAGATTATTAATTCGTCTAAATATATTATTTTTAGTCTTTTATTGTTGACGCAGGCATAGTCCAGTTCCCAGGCACGTTCTCCGGCCGGACGACGGGGCTTCAACTTCGCAGGAAATGTTAATCCCATTAGTCACAGCGCGTCCACCCCGCCGCCAGGCCCTGAAGGAAGCCTTGCTCTGCCGTGACTCAACCTCCGCCCTACGTTTCGCATTGAGCGGTTTGGAGCTTAGTGGCGCAGGGGCTTGCCTTGCATACCAGAGGCTGCCCGCTCCGTACCACTTTCTTTCATTTTCCGAGTTAAATAAGTTTCGTCACGAATGCGAGCTTTTCCATGGTTCCAGATCCATGTAAAACTGTAGGTCGAAGCGATCATGAAAAATGTCCGTGTTTTCCATGCAGTTCAATCTAGCTGTGAAAGAGAAGGTCCTGGAATAGACCTGGCATGGTACCTACTTCCTTCGGGAATTCACTATTTTGTGCTAATATGACATTTAATGAAAAATATTTTGTTTATGTACACATATACATTATATAAAATCATAAATTGTAAGCCTCCTTTTTAATTCCTTCATAACTAACCGGAACTCCCGCGAAAGTTTCAGATCACATATTACCGGGCTCCCCTCGCCTGAATGTCCAAAACGAAATTGAACCGAGCAGAGTCGGTAACCTAGCTAGTTTTGAAATATGTGTGTGCACAATACTTTCTTCTCGAAAGATCGATTACTAACTTATCCTATCTCATGTTCAGCACGTCCCCTTAAGATATATCCTTGCACAGACTCCCATCAGACACTGTGCGTCGAAAGCTCGACTTCTGAACTTCCATCAAACGAGTTTCACTTACAAAGTTATCCCTCCTTGTCTCGGACCTTGATGGATGTTATCCATTTTTTCCCACATTTTTTTTTACATTAATATTTCGTATCAATCAATTATTGGATTAATTGATTAAAAATACTGAGTACACGATGGTTGCATCTACACTCATTACCATTTTCGAAAAATAACATTTGATGAAAAACGTGTTTTTGTTTATTACTTTGCCATCCAGTTCTGGGGGTAAACGGTGTAAAGTGTAAGAAAAGGAGTAAAGGAATTTGATTATTTCTGCACTAATCAGAAGCGTTTAAACGTCTGCGCTCTTACTGGGTGAAAGATTTGATATCCACTTTTGATTGGTGTAAAATTGATCGAATTCTCTCCCTTATTTTCTCACATGTTACGCCTGTTCAGTCCCTCAGCTATATTTAAAATTTCCAGTATCTAGCTCTAGCTCATCGGGAAGTAAGTTTAAAATCGATCACAAAAGTACCGAACAGATAATCAATAAAATTATTTAAGGGACGGACAAGACAACGTTAACAATAACGTGTTAAAAAAGGTTTGTTTTCATCTTCTTAAACATCTTCATAACCCAAATTACCAATACAAAATATGTATGTTTATAGGGTTCCGTACCGAAAGGGTGAAAACGGAACCCTATTACTAAGCCTCCGCTGTCCGTCCGTCCGTCCATCCGTCTGTCACAGAGCTGTATCTCATGAACCGTAATAGGTTGGCAGCTGAAATTTTCACAGAGTGTATATTTATTTTGCCGCTATAACAACAAATTGGTAAAATAAAAAATAATTAATAAAACATTCAAATAACGTGATTTTTTGTGTTAAATCTTGTACGATGGTACGGAACCCTTCGTGTGCGAGTCCGACTCGCTCTTGGTCAGTTTTTTAGTAAATTTATTTATATACACATTGCCTTACTCAAAATTATCAACTTGTGAAAATGTTCTTGTAGAATGCATAGTGAAAACCCAGCTAGTGAATCAAACTTTTCCTTCCCAGCACCGAGCCGGTCGCGTTGCCTGCGGCCGATATCAGATTGTTCCACGGGAAAAGTGAAAAGCGGCTCGAAGCGTGTGACCCATTATAGGTCGAGTGCACTTTCGTGTTTCGCATTCCGAAATGCGCTAGTCGAGGGCTTGAGTGCAACTTGTACGTACGCCATATTCCGGACAATGGAATCCAGATTTCTGCCGTAGCCTATTCTTGGAATTCCGTGGTCAGGAATCAGGAATATTTCAGTCGAGAAAACCGCTTTTACAACGGTTGTCAACGCAATTGGGAGACCGTGCTCCAGAATCTTTTTTAGATTTAATTTTGGACATAACTGTAGGTACTTTCAAACTTGTTCATGACATTTGAAATGGGAAATTGAGTTGCGAAAAATCGTTTTCCTAACTTGAATACAAAATCTATTTTTTATAACCGATTCTTATCTGAGTCGTCGTGGTAATTTAGAGAAATTAGTGAATCTATGTAAAAAGATCTATTTCTTGATTGAGTCACCGCTCCGCCGCCCCCTGGCGACTTGAGCATGCAACAGATTGTATTTGTCCGAGCCATATAATATGATTAATCGTTACGCACTCCATCCTGCAAACCTGCAGACCGTTGTGGGATACATGGAGATATGAACTAGTCCGGAGAGATAGGTGTATGGTATTTAAAAATATATTAATCATAAAATTAAAAACTAAATTATATTAAAAGAAGTGATCATAATAAATAAAAATGGGCAAAAAACAAAAAAAAAAGCTTTTAAAAATTATTTATCTGTTTGTATTTTTCGGAGTTAGTTACTAGCTCTAGTTCCAATTTTCTAAATAGCCCCTTAATATCTAGGGCAGTACCTACATATGTATATCAAATCGTCTTAGTCATGATAACATCATTTACTGGACAAGTGAGCATACATATGTTCTTCGATTTACCCGTCGATGACCATAATGTTTGGAAAACTAAGCGTAAGTAATGCCGTGTTTGGCCGACATGTTTCGCCTCCAACGACAGAGGCATCGTCAGGGCCACTTCGTTGCCCCGAGTTACGTCTGACAGCCCGGCTCGTCAAACGGTATCTGGTGGGCGCCGACTGCAAAGAGTGTAGGTGTGGGTAGGTTCGGGCTGCCTCGTAAATGCGGGTAAGTTGTCAATATGCTGCACCATTGACATTCAGGGCTCCGTGCACACATAACGAACGGTGTTGCCACTGTGGCTTATGTGCCCTTAGGTCCATGTTGAGTAATTAGTTGAGTCCAAGAAATAGAGAGTCTGATACGGAGCGACCTACATAGGGCAAACCAGTATTCAAACAAGGTTAGTGGAGCACGTCTCAAGGCGGTGAAGAATAATAAATGTCACAAGTCACCCATATGTGAGCATGTCCTCGAAAGCGGGAGTAATCACTGGATTAGATTCGACCAAGTAACCACACTAGCAACAGAATATTACTATATGCCACGCTTGGTTCGAGAATCCATTGATGATGAATCCGAGTTAGTATCGTTAGGTCAATCGTTTAATCTAGAGTACTGAAAGCAACTCGCGGTAGATCCTTGCGATCTCCTCGCCCTGGAATCTTCTACTCAGAAAAGAAAAGAAAGTAGTTACCTCTAGACCGAGTGCTTCTCCATGGGGGAAAACGAGGTCGCGCATAATAAAAGCAAAAAGGAAATTCCGACCATTGTGTTGTTTGTCATAGCAAAACGGCGTTGTCTGCGTTCTTAATGGCTGCGTGGTCGTTTCTTCTTTTGTTTTTCTTTTTGCTAATACAGTAGGCGGCGTGCTTTCTGCGACGTCGCTGTTGGAATTAGAGGAAAACGCCTCGTGTTTATATTATAGGGTTAATTTGATGGAGTGAGGTATGCAGTCCTGTCTGTACTTAAGGCGCTAGGACTAGCCAACTACTCGCGCCATACAAATGCACTTTTTAACAAATGTAATAATATGTAGTGAAACGCTTCAGCAAATCCAAATAGAACTCCAGACTGATAATGGATTGTTAATATTTTTTCATTCCATCATTTATTTAAATAATAATAAAAATAAAAAAAGTTGATTTTTCTCATTAGAAATCTGAAAGTCATTCGATTTCTAGATATAAGCAAAAACAGCATATATGCATAAACAAAAAAATCCATTTGCTTTTAGATTTCTACATTTAGTCAAAAAAGTTCGGAAATGGACACCGTTTCCGCAATGTATTTTGTATAGAAAAAGGAAACATACATTAACGAAAATCATTCGATTCCTAGACAAGGAATCATATATTGTAAGGATGACACTTATAATCGTCAGACTTAGTTAGTTTTCTTGGGGTGCCTCGTCTAACTTTGCGATTTGGCTAGTACCAGGCCCTTAAGGCGGTCGTGAAGGCAGCGCAAATCGAAGATTAGAAACTTTTAAGAACTGCATTCTTTGTCCATTGGCCAGGGCACAAGTTTGCGCGGAGACTGCCATTAAAACAAGCGAAATCGTCTTCCAGGTCAGTTTTTTTTAAACACCTGTATTTTTCAGTAAAAAAAATCTAAAATAAAGTAAAAAAGAAAAGTTTTAGCCAATATTTTCCGACCTAAAAGTGTGGTATTCGTCATCTTTATCCATTTCCATAAAAATTTCCATGGGTGTCGTTGGACACCCGGTAGGATCGTTGTACCTTTCGATATATGTATATTATTCGCACGTGTTGTTTTACGCTATTTTAAAACTGACATACGCCAAAGAATCACACAATCGGTTCTGTCATCCCATTTCATTTAGGAAATTCACCCGAGCGGAGCATCTAATTTTTCTGCACACTGCACAAGATCACTCGCTGGGCTAATCTGAAGATTGCCTAAAAACTATAACACGAGATTGACTCGAGGACTAAAGCTGGCTCTTTTGACAGGAAAAGTGTCGCTGTCTCTTGACCGTCCAACTCTCATCCACGAAACTCGCGATGAGTAACATAGTTCCGATAACCAATGAAATATAATAATTGAAATAACCTTTTCCCTGCTAAAGTAGTTGAAAGTTTCAAACTAAAAATATATACTTACGGTGAGATCATATTGTTTCCTTTCTATCTGCCTTTTTCTAGCACAGCAGATAAAAACAATACTCGTCACTACGTTCGATAAAAACTTAGTACAGAAGCTCTTGAAATACATGTGCACCCAAGATATGTGAATATGGTGTAGCCAACGTTTTCTAATTGCTCACATTATACCCACCGAAAATTTATAATGTCAGTTCCAATGATTAATGACCCGGTTCAGATTCGCCCAAAATCAGTGACGCAAAATGTCCGGCGCATCGGTGTCGAGTGATGCAACAAATGACCGTAGCGGTCATTAATTATGACGCCGTGTGTCATTAATGACGTATCATTTCGAAGGCGACCCCCTCGCGGATGGTGGCAAGCAGCTTCACGCCCTTAATCCACTTGTAGTGTCTTACGGATCAAGCTAAATTAGCTGATTCAAAATTTTGCATGATCGAATTAGATGTTGTTTTTGTTTTTTTGTTACGACCCACGTTTTTCAAAGAAGATAAAAAACGAGGAATGTAACACGTATGTATACATACGTGTTACATTCCTTGTTTTTTCCTTCCAGACCGTGAAGCAAGGACACATTAATTGAAGAAAGAGCCCAGTAAAAAGAACTACTTTACGAATATACTTCAAGGCTGGACCCGAACCAGCAAAACATACCATTCGCGGGTATTGCGTCTACCAATTTCGCCACCGGCTGTGTACCCATAATTGAACGGTCGATTATACATACATACATGTCACATTCCTCGCTTCGCACGTCGCTTATTCCAATAAGCGACGTACCTGCTTAGTACGAAAAAGTTACTTAAGATAAAAAACAATTTGGAACATAGTGACACGTTTAAAACGTAACATGCAAATCAATATTATAACGCTACTTCCTAGGAGGGGTATAGGCAGATATTATATAGCGCGCGGTCATAGCGTAGTTACTTCGGCTCCACAGAAATTCATCTCTTCATTAATGCATGCTCTTCGCTTGCGGATCCTTCGTACCGCACTTTAACAATCCGGCCATGGTATGGCGCATGCCCGTTCTCCTCGTAAATTTGTCTAATCATTCTTTCATCATTCATTTTGTCTGCTATGCTGCACCAATTCATCTCACCATTATCTTATTTGAGCGTACAATGCTTTGTTACTGTTGTGCACCTTGTCTAGCCAGGATTTCGCTTGGTTCTTGCCTAGAGACAACGGGAAAAGATATTTTTTCTCGTCGCCTAGAGAAGACTGAAAATAAAATCTGCCGATGTTTCGGAGGAAGAAAATAGTCCGTGCGAGGCTTTTGAAGTTGGTGCGAGGACAAAAAGTCTAATCGAGTAGACGTACTCCGCACCTTTCATAACAATTAAATTTACTCTTTATTTCTTAATACTTGGCTTATATGATGCATATAAAAAAAAAGTACAACTTGTCAACCAATCAATAGTAAACGTTTTCATATAATAGTGGACAACATTTCTGAAATCCACAGTTATACCAGATTATGGCTGTAATGGATATTCTTGACTACATATTTGGTCTTAACCCATACATCACCTCCCATACCCACAGACCCTTCAAATCTCTTCAAAGGGCATCGTAGGCAGGACCTTCCCCTTGTAGAGTGTTCAGCAACGGAGGCAGGTATAATGTGTCGTGGGTCTCGGGTTATTTACATATCGGGGGGTGATCTTTGTCTAGGATAATGGGCAATTTGACCGGAAATTACCGTTACACCTTCTGTCCTAATATGCTCACGTCAATGCATCATACCCTCGAATATTACAATCTATAAGGTGGTGGATCAGCAATATTTATACTTACACGTGTATATACCTATGTTAATAAAATAATTCAGCGAATGCGAAGCTTCGTTGCGAAAGCATTATTTTCAGCAACTGCTACGCTAAGACTAGGCTTGGATATAATTGAAATTGATTTAAGATCTGGTTTCCAAACATTATCTTTTTTACGTGGCTAGAGTTGGGTGGCTAATACTCACTGTCATGATTTTAATCCCAACACATCGCATTCCCAAAAGAATTAGGTGCCAAACCTTTGCTTTATGAGCACTGGTCTACGGAAAACACGGACAATTTTTCATGGCTGTTTAGACCATATTTTCTTTCAATGCACCAACCCGGCTAAGCCGTACCAGCCAGTAGGGGAAGGGGACTTACAGTTTTACAAGGATTATAGGATATGAACCATAAAACGGCTCATTTTCGAACCGAAATTCACTTATCCAACTCAGAAAGAGAATGCGTGAACGGGGCGGGCATTTGAACCTATGACCACTGGCATGTCAGGCAAGTCCCCGCGCCCCTGAGCTGCGAGCCACTTTGCTGGATCAAAACTTTTTCAGGCAAATTGTTTGTTTTCCTGCGTTACCTCCTCGTGTCGAGAGGCGCTATTTGTCAGGGGGCGAGCAATATGTCCTGATTTAATTAGTGTGTTTGCCCGCTCCGGGTCCAAATTCCGTTTTTTTGCGCGTCTTGAAATGTTCAATGTACTTGCGAATTCGTAAGTTGTATCTGTATAAAGATCTGGTCCTGCACTATTCCATTGAATAATAAGAAACGGACCAAACTAGTGTGACTCGTGTGAAGAAGGTTTCACACAAAGAGCTGTCATTCCATAAGTAATAAAGTTTAAGTATTTACCGGTGAGTCACAGGGGACTGTAAAGCGCCAGCGAATGTGAATTTCATGATTATCTTTCCAGTTCTGTGTTTTAAATGTTTTTATCATTATAATGCGTAAAAAAACTATTATTGCTTTCATTGGCACATGCAGATCATTAGGCAATAAAAAAATAAATTTTAGCAATTTTAGTGTAAAAGCAAGGTTACACTGAAGTTGCTAAAAAATGTACATTTCAAACACAAAACTGGAAAGATATTCATGAAATTCACATTCGCCGGCGCTTTACAGTCACCTGTGACTAAACAAAATATTTCTGAAATGATAAATGTAAAACTCGGACCTCAGTCAATTTCTGACGCCCCGTATAAATAGTTCGGTGCTGGCCCTGACGCATCGGTCACTGCGATAACGACAGACAGTTCCTGCGAATCGTCGTCAGGAAGCGTGACGTGAGGCGCCCGTATCGGGCCGCTGCACGCGGGATGCAGGGCACGCGCCGGCCCTCTAATGGCGGATATAAATCTTAGTTAATGCGCGCCGCATACACTTTCGCCGCCGCGAAGCGACACGTCAGAGCGAGGCGTCTCGAGTTACCATGGTAAATTAATTCACCGGGTGAACAGGCAAGTGAGTGATCCAATCTGTTCATCATATACAATTCGTACCAAGCTAACTGTCAAACGACGTGATATCGAATGCAGCTCGTCAGCCTCGGTAGCTCAGTGTGTGACGCCTTGCGAATCGATAACCTGGGGAAGAACCTCTGAGCGCGGTTAGGTTCTGGATGGGTGACCATTTTCAACCGTTGAGTAAACGGTAAACGAAAACAGTAGGTTCCCTTTCTTACTAGGTGTCTTATATTGTCCTATTGGTCTCTGTGCGTTTTGGATCTGATGAATTCATTTGGTAATTCAAAATTTGGTTACAAATAAATACGAATCTAGTCGTTTTGGATTTTGTGCTTATTCAAAAAACAAGAGTTGTCATTAGCCTTCCATATCCAGTTACAAAAAAAATGTATTGTTAAACAAGCCAAAATATCCTGGACCTACATCATGCGTTTGAATCCAAATTGTTTACAATCCAAAATATACTCGTAGCTTTACCAACAGCGTTCGGTTGCTGTCCTGCCCACGCCATATCATTATTAATGCAACTCGGCTTACTCCGGCCAGCAGTGGCTGTCTGCTCGGGGCAGCGACTGAGAAAGGACGAGAGTGACCTAAGGAACCTAAACTCATTGGTATGGCGGGAGCGTAGACACGAATTAGTGTAAATGCCCTTATAAGTGTAGTTGGTTCGCTTACAGATTCGGGGTGCGCTACGTCGAATATTCATTGCACTATAATAGCTTCTTAAGGGTTACCATGGTAAATTAACTCGCCGGGTGAACAGGCAAGTGAGTGATTTAATCTGACTTGTGGTTGCATTTCTTACCGTGCTAACTGTCATTCAGTCAGTCAGTCAGTCAGCGTATTTCCGTCCACTGCTGGACATACGCCTCTCCAATCTGTCTCCAGTCCTCCCGGTCCTCAGCAGTACGGAAAAGTGATTCCGAACCACTAAGGCCACTCGATGTCGTCGTCCCACCTGGCGGGTAGTCTTCCCACGCTCCGTTTTCCTAGTTTGAATCACTTACTTATACCGTTCACACGTCAGGTTATTTTACCATGGTAACCCCCCTGTAGATTCGCTTTATGGGTCGGTCTTCGCTCGATGGGTGATTCACAGTCTCCTGTGACTCACCGGTTATTCACAAACTTTCGTACTCTTGGAATAACGTTCAACCTTTGCCCACGAGTCACCCTAGTGATGTTACTTTCTAATTATACTTATTAGAGTGCGATGACTTTGCAAAAAAATATCAGCGATGGCGTCATGCGAAAGCTAAGCGTAAATGTCTCACTTTCATCTGTGAATTGAACTCGTGTTCGCAGCAGTGAGCGAATTCGTGAACTGTCCGGCAGGCGCTACCGTTAATGTACGTATTTCCACTGTCGTGGCTACGCTGCCGCCATACAAATGTTTTTCAATCGCCACTCCCGCCCTTCCATGCCCGCTGATTCTGGGCACGAGGTCTCGGCGGGGGGATTAAACATGCAAATGAAGCCTCGAATCACCAGGACAAACTCGCGGACCGCCGCCGCCGCCGCCTGAACTTGTAACGCGACTAGCGGCTCTTCTGTTTGGCTAATTCGTCTACTTAACAGCACCGTTTTTATTTTCACTGGGTGGGTCCAACTAGAAATAAGTCTGTTTATCTTTGCGGGTATGGCGCGGGAATGCGGTGCCAGTTCGTTTTATGGCTTCAGCGTAAGGGGTTGTTTAAGGCTTGGCAGGTAATTTTATGACATTTTCTGGGACAACTCGGAAATTCTTTGTCGCAACGTTTTCCTGTTTAAAGGTTTGTATACGCATCCGCATGTAATGTTTTATTTACTATAGCCGCGTTATCCGGCTACACTCGGGTGGGTCACTTCCCAGTCTATAAAATTATCTCTTTTCAAAAATTACGTCGATCCGTTGCTCCGTTGCGGCCTGAAAGAACGACAAACCAAAAAAATCAAGTTGAATCAATAAAAATCATAGTCTTAACCGATTTGGTTTTTAAGCTTTAAGGTTGTTTTTTATTTTAAAAATAAAAAAGTGATTACAATGAATGGCATAGGCGCGACGTATGATTCACACACGATTTTATATTGCTGAAAACAGCGCGACCGTCGAATGTTAAAACACAATTATTATTGTAGGTTTTTTAACCATAGAGCTATTATAAGTCGTTTCTTTATCAGTGTTGTTTTAACCGTCGACGTTTGAAGAAAAATAAACACGAAACTGAGAGTGCATAAAGACGTTCGCGAGTGAAGGCGTCCTTGAGGTGTCTGATCAAAACCCTAACTTACTAGAACCAGCTTAGAACTAGGGCTTCTCACTACTCTCGGTGCTCATTGGTCGACGTCTGCTGGCTGTTGGCTGGCTTCTCCGTGCGCTGTCGCCGACACTTCACTTTTGCACACACTCAAGACTTCACGCAGGCTTTGTCGAGCTGCAAAATACGTGGCACTTATTATCAACACGACTTCTTCTCGTGAAGTTTTTCAAAATCCTAATCTAACCTAATAGTACGAGAGCGGACCGTAGTCAACCCTACGTCATCGAGTAACAACATGGGACCCATTTGTGGTTGTGCGGATTAGAATAGGCTTCCTAAAAATACTAGGTTGCCTGACCCAAACCTGGAACGTTTTGTGCAGTAGGTAATATTAAATCACTTTTTTGGTAGAATTTAACGTCATCGAGTAACAACATGAGACCTAGCACAATCGGTAAAGGTCATCAAGAAAAGCTAAAAAAAAGTAGGTTGGCTCGTCCTACCCTGGCACGTTCTGAGGTTGGCCGGTTTTAAAATGTCGAAAAATAAAAAAAAATACGTCATCGAGTAACAAGATGACAATACCACCATTCGATAGTCCTATGAACATACTTCATAAAAAAATTAGGTTGGCTGCCCTCAGCCTGGCAGGTTTCCTACGCGGCCATGTTGAACGTCGGATGCGCCCAGTTCTTATATTCATCAATTGTTAAATTAATATAATATAACAGTTTTGTGATATGTATATCTATAAACCGGTGATGTTTTTATTGATCTGAACTCACGTTGGATAGGTAAAAAAAAAACAAAATGAAATATTTGTGATATATTGATAGTTTGCGTGCAATGGTTGCAAAAAAAATCATTTCAACAAATATTTTTCTTCTGTCGCTCAAGATACAACTAAATACATCCAATAAATTGTAAATCTCGCATTAGAGCAACTCAAAATATTTTTACCACGCAATAAGAAGTCTGTCACTTTTGAATCTGTTAAAGTCCATATGGGGCAGTATTATAGAACCTCTTAGAATTGTATTTAATATGGCACATTTCCAAACTTATTAAAAATTACTAGGGTAATACCATTGCTTAAAAAGGGATCTCATAATGATGTTGAAAATTATCGGCCTGTGTCCTTACATTCACAGTGTTATTAATTATAATCAATTCGGATTTCGTAAGTGTAGGTCAACAGGAGATGCCATTGCCTTGATGTTAATATCTATTTTAACTTCTCTAGTTAAATCTATGAGCACCTACGGCATTTTCTGTGATGTATCAAAAGCTTTTGACTGTGTAGATCACAAAATACTTCCAGGAAAACTAGAACACTTATGGTGTTAGGGAAAATAAATGAGGTATTTGTAAATTATATATATTAAATAGACAACAAAATTGTGAAGTAAACGGTACTAAGTCTGATGTAGAATCAATCACTATGGGTATACCGCAGGGTTCAGTTCTAAGACCGTGGTTTCATATGTTGTTATAAATGATATTTCAAGCTGCATCGCAACAGATAATGATATGATTTTATGTGCGGATGACAAATCATGAATTTAAAAAAATCGTATATCAGAACTACGGGAGTCCTTTATACAAGCTATGAACTCACTTAAATTATGGTGTGAAGCCAATAACCTACTTTTAAATGACAGTAAAACGAGTTTAATGCACTGGGGACCCAAATACGTAATGTGAATTGTGATGTATTAAATACGGCAAATGATCTATCTTCAGCTATAACTAAAGAAATAACCTTACTTGTGATACTTTTGGGGTTACCGTTGTCGTTAAATATATTTGAAAATTAATATGGCTTTTCACGCGGCGGGAGGAGACATTCGCCGACGTATCGAGCTGATCGTTCAGTTGTCAAGGAGGTTGTCCGCCACGTTCATACGCAGCAGACGACTGACAACTAGGCTCGCCGTGGTCGTAAGTCATAGGTGTGGGTCGAGGTGGTAGCGGAAATGCGGTGATAGTGCTTCTACGGTCTTCCTAAAATTCACAAAGACGGGAACCCCCTTAGACCAATAGTCAGCCAGATAAATGCTCCTACCTACCTCCTCGCTAAACATGTCGCCTCAATATTTCAACCCCTGTCTGGCAAGACGTCGTCCTACGTTAAAGATTCGGCCCATTTTGTGGAATTGTTGTCTACAGTGAAGTTGGCATGCATGGATCTATTAGTGAGCTTTGACGTCGAGTCGCTGTATACACACGTACCAGTCCAAGAGTCCCTCGACATCATCAGAAACTTAGTCATCAGCAACGACATCGACACTGAGTGCGTCAAGCTCCTGCCATATTGTCTCACTACGACATACTTTCTGTGGCAAGGACAATACTACATCCAGCGAGAAGGTGTAGCAATGGGATCACCAGTGACACCAGTGGTGGCAAACCTTTTCATGGAACCGCTGGAACACCGCACATTGCAAACTTCACCTCTTAAGTCAATGTTTTAGGTACGGTACGTGGATGACGTGATTTCAATCTGGTCACATGGTCGCCAATCACTCGACGCTTTCATCTCTCATCTTAATTAGGTTCACACAAATTTAAAATATACAGTAGATTGTGAGAAGGTAGGCACTTTGGCGTTCTTAGAAGTACTTTTTGCTCGACGATTGGATGGAATCCTAAGCCACACAGTGTACCGCAAGCCGACACACACAAATCGTTGTCTACAAGCTACTTCGCATCATGCTCATTTTGGTGCATTTGTGTGGGTGCATTTGGAATCGGTCGCAAGAGCATTGAGACTCAGAGCACAGCGGTTGTGTGACAAGTGTGTCACACAACCGCTGTGCTCTGTGTGTGTGTGAATATCTTCACCGAAATGGACCCTGTGCTTCGAGAACATGGGTACAATTTTCGCAATGTCGGTCAGTCAGTCAGCGTGTTTGCATCCACTGCTGGACATACGCCTCTCCAATCCTTCTCCAGTCCTCCCGGCCCTCAGCGGTACGGAAGCACTGCTTTCCGCCGACGCACTTGTCTCATCTTCCCACCTGGCGAGTGGTCTTCCCACACTCCGTTTGCCTGTTCACGGCCGCCAGTGTAGGACACGGTAACTCCAACGGTCGTCGTCTCTTCGGCTGACGTGACCAGCCCACTGCTATTTGAGCTTAGCCACGCGGTGTCCAATATCGACTACTTTGGTACGTCGGCGGATTGCCTCTTTACGTACCATATCCCGTAGCGATATTCCCAGCATTGCACGCTCCATTGCTCGCTGGGCAACTTTTAACCTTTGGACAACGGCGACCGTCAGAGTCCACGTTTCACACCCGTACGTCATGTCATAACCGGGAGGACGCACTGGTCATATGTTCGGGTCTTTAAATTTCTACGGAAGGTCAGACCTTAGAGCGAATTTAAGCTTTCCGAAGGCAGCCCAACCCAGTTGAATCCGTCGCTCAACCTCCAAAGACAGTCCTTGTATACGAAGCCGCAGGATTTGACCGAGATATACTTGTATTTATTTATTTGTATTTATTTATTTATTTATTTATTTGACAAATACATACATTTTACATAACAGGAAACCAAGGCGTAAAATGTAGCAAACTTAATTTCAATATGGAAGAAAAAAAAAACAGACATTTAATTAACTATGGATGAGTTAACTTTCAAATAGCCTTCCAAAAATGTCGTGCACACTCTCTCAAACGTCCTTCTCAGATTTACAAACACATCACATTCAGGTGTTGACAGATGCATCGCATTGAACAGCCTCAGGACGAGACATATGGGCGACCAGTAGTGAGAGCGGGTGCGCGTCACGATCTCGGCAAACAAACGTGCGTTCCGCCGTCGAGCGTAACCATCAGGCACGTTCAGTGCTAGTACCAGCTGTAGTAAAGCTTGCGAATCAACTTTCCCAATCAGAATTTTGAAACCAAACAGCATTAATGCCCGGGATCTCCGAAGTTCAAGTGAGTTGAAGCCCAGAATCCCGAGTAAAAATGCTGTTGGGTACATATAAGGGTAATACCCGTTTATCTGAGTATATAAAAATCTCAGGAACCTTTTTTGAATTTTCTCCAGCATGAGAATATAGTGATCCTCATGTGGAGACCAGACAATTGCCCCCGCTTCTAGCTTAGATCTGACAAGCGTATTAAACAATAATTTTAGTGCGATCGGATCCTTAAACTCTTTGGCATTTCGCAGTACGAAACCCAGCTTGCCAAATGAGGCTTTTGTTAATGCTCGTATGTGAGGATTGAAGGTGAGGTGTGCATCAAAAACAACACCGAGGTCTTTAACTTCTGTCGCCCTGGGAATTCCTTTAGCACCCAGGCGGTAGTCGTGCATCAGTGGTGTGAGTGAGCGAGTGTATGATGCTACTATACACTTTTCAGGATTAAAAGCTAGTTTGTTTGTGATGCTCCACTGATACACTACATCAAGAGTACGTTGAATAACCTCGCAATCAGCTTCATCCTTAATACGTAAGAATAGCTTCAAATCATCAGCATATAGAAGACAGGACACCAAGCTTGTCAACCCTACAATGTCATCAATCATTATATTAAAGAGGAGACTAGACAGGACTGAACCCTGACTTACTCCTGATCGGGTATTATAAGGTTCAGATTCGTAGCACCCGTACCTTACATACTGGCGCCGATCTCGTAGGTATTCAGCGAATAATACTAGAAGCTTAGGTGTGAAACCTGCCGTACTGAGTTTATGGAGTAGAATATCGTTATCAACTCTGTCGAATGCTTTTCGGAAGTCCAAGTACACCACATCTACTTGTGTATTTTTGTCCAGACTCTCAGAAATATAATGACTGATGACTAGCAAGTTTGATTCGACAGAGCGCTTTCGTGTAAATCCATGCTGTTCCTGTGACATGTAGGGTGCAGTGCCCTCATAAATGTAACTGTGTAAAATCGATTCAAAAATCTTGGCAGCAGCTGAGAGCACTGCTACCGGTCTATAGTTCTCCGCATTTGATTTGTCGCTACCCTTAGGTATCGGAGTTACTCGTGTCACTTTCCATTGCTGTGGATATACACCCGACTCGAGAGCTAGGTTGAATATATGGAGGAGAGGAACACTTACAAAATCGGAAGATCCTTTCAACACATAGCCAGGAATACCATCAGGACCTATCGCACTACGTGACTTGAGTTGTCTGAGAGCGAGACAGACATCCGCACTCGTGATAGTAGCTATATTGACATAGCGACTACCGCCCGCGTCTCCACCCGCACCCGTCCCTGCCCGCTGCGCGACAACCGGGTCCAGTATTGGAATGTTCGGTAAGAATACGGATTGAAAGAAATTTGCAAAGGCTTGAGCGGCAGCCGGACCTCGGTGAGGTACGCCCTGCTGAGATATACACGGTTCAAAACCACCTTTAGAATGTAAGCTACGCACATACCCCCAGAATGTCTGTGAGTTTTTTTGAAGCTTTAATTCTGCAGATCTAGTGTACTCTGTACGTAACATAGCCATTTTAACTTTTATTTGACCTCGCAAAGCACTAAAATTTTCGTAAAAACGTACTCTTCAACCTGTTCGATCACTTCTACGTCGATAACGATTTGTCCTCCCGTCATACCCTCAGTCGCCATGACCATGGGTTTATCCCGGTTCATCTTCAGACCTACCTTTATCGATGCTTTATAAAGGTCTTCCAGCATGGTTTAAAGCTGAACTCGGGAATTTTACAGAAGAACAATGTGATCGGCGTAGCGAAGATGACTGAGGAAAATATTCACTAACGTTGATACCCATGTTTTCCCATTCAAGCGTCTTGAACACATATTCCGATGCGTTTGTGATGAGGTTGGGTTAGAAAATGTGGGTGAGAAAGTAACGTAAATATAAGATATAAAAACAGACTAAATGGAATTATCGATAACTCTGTATCACGATTATTTGAAACCGATTACGGAGTACCTCAAGGCTCAATCATGGCACCATTGCTGTTTATTATTTTTATTAATGACATTGCAAAAGACGCTATGCTAGTACTTCTCGCGAAAACCATAGTAATTTACGCTGACGACGCAAATGTAATTGTTACTGATAAAAGTATTGAAACACTCCTTACAAAAACAACAAAAATAATTGAGGAGTTGGGTAAATGGTTCGCAGCAAATGGGTTAATGTTAAATAGTGCTTAAACACACTGTGTACATTTTAAGATGAAAAATATTAAACATGAAGTGAATGATGAGATGTTTATCGAATATAACGGTGAAGTCATAACGTTTGCAACATCTACTATATTCTTAGGCTTCAAGTTGGATCAAAAGTTACGATGGGACAAACACATTCAACATGTTTGTGATAAATTAACAAAAGCTTGTTATTGCCTCAGAACCCTGTCTAAATGCTGTGACTTGAATACCCTGAAGAGTGCCTACTTCGGTTATTTATACTCTGTCATGACCTATGGCATTGAGTTCTGGGGTTCTTCACTGGAAGCGGTTTCAGTATTTAGACTACAAAAGAAAGCAATTCGGATAATTACACACTCTAAATGGGACGCACTTGTTTGCACGCCTTTGTTTAAAAACCTAAAATTGCATACTATGTATGATGTGTACGTACAAAGAACTATTTTTTATGTGAGAAATTATCCGGAATCATATAATAATTTTAAACACGGATATTCGACGAGAAATAAAAATGTGATCCAGCCAGCTGAAAAATGGGCTGTCGAAAACTCCCTCCTGAGGTGTAGAATCGACCACCGCTACATCGAGGTACTCCGAAATCTGTATCGGTCCGCGACGATGACTGTGAGGCTTCATTAAAATACCCAACCCATCCCTCTTGCTAAAGGCGTTAGGCAGGGGGATGTGATCTCACCCAAGCTCTTCACAAGCGCATCGGAATATGTGTTCAAGACGCTTGAATGGGACAACATGGGTATCAACGTTAATTAATATTTTCCTCAGTCATCTTCGCTTCGCCGATCACATTGTTCTTGTGTCAAATTCCCGAGTTCAGCTTCAAACAATGCTGGAAGACCTTTATAAAGATAAGTAGTAGAAAGATAGGTAGGTCTGAAGATGAACCGGGATAAAATCAAGGTCATGGCGACTGAGGGTATGACGGGAGGACAAATTGTTATCTCGGTCAAATCCTGCGGCTTGGTATACAAAGACTGTCTTTGGAGGCTAAGCGACGGATTCAACTGGGTTGGGCTGCCTTCGGAAAGCTTAAATTCGCTCTGAGGTCTGACCTTTCGCAAAATTTAAAGACCCGAACATATGACCAGTGCGTCCTCCCAGTTATGAGTGGGCTGGTCACGTCAGCCGACGAGATGACGACCGTTAGAGTAACCGTGTCCTACACTGGCGGCCGTGGACAGGCAAACGGAGTGTGGGAAAACCACCCACCAGGTGGAAAGACGGCATCAAGTGCGTCGGGGAAAGCAGTGGGTCCGTACCGCTGAGGGCCGGTAGGACTGGAGAAGGATTGGAGAGGCGTATGTCCCACAGTGGTCGCAAACACGCTGACGGATTGACTGACTGTTCTCAAACCATTGTACTCTTATTTTTTTGTAGGTGGTAGCATTTAAAGGTTTAATATTATGTCGTTTTTTTTGCTGTAAGAATAATAACTCATCAGAAGGACTAAATCGTACACAGGTTTTAAAATGTTTTCTTGTTGCCACTGGAGTGTGCATCGCTTTAAGGTCCTTTCTTCAACCCCTGTCAGCCCATGCCTACGAGATTAGAGGCGCACGCTTTACATTCGGCGACGGAGCTCCTCATTACATAATTCAAATTTGATTGAATGTAAACCTAATGTAATGAAGAATTTTAATAGTCATAATAAAATAAATCGCCACAAAGTTACTATTCTTTTATTCACAGGACTTTAGGTTAAATATTCATGGTTATTTCCATCCTTTAAACATATAAATGTATATGTTTTCTATAACTAATACATAAATATTTTTACAGAGCTTTTCAGGTATTATTTAAACTATACCTACGACTTAAGAGCTGTTAATTTAAAATTCCGCTTCGGTTTGGATACATTGCAACTTTGTTACGATAAATTAAAAGAGATACGTAAATAAAGAAAAGAGAGTGACGCCAAAGCTTACTAAACTTCCTTAATATGTGAGTGACGATGTGGACATGTACTTTTGTATAGACCCGGCAACGTTGCGTATATATTTATAGAAAACATATACATTGAAATGTTTAAAGAATGGAAATATACTCTAGAATATTTACCCTAAATTCATGTGAATTAAAGAATAGTAACTTTGAGATACTTCACTTATGGGTTTAAGTTTTGTGGCGATTTATTTTATTATGACTATTAAAAAATCTTCATTACGTTATGTTTACATACAATCTGATTAAAATTTTGTAATAACGAGGCCCGTGGCAGAATTTAAAGCGTGCGCCTCTAATGCCGTAGGCATGGGCTGACTGGAGTTGCGATTCCCTACGTTGAATGATCCATACGGTAGATTCCGAAAGCATATGTATATGAAACTTCCGGTTTTTACTCTTCAAGTATGCGGAACTATGTGCATCATAACCTAAAGTTAACTTGAGTTAAACTTAGTTAATAATTAGATACGACAATGCCCTAATATCACGTAATCAATCAGTACCTATATCACAAATATTTCATTTTGGTTTTTTTTACCCTATTCAAGATGAGTTCTGATCAATAAAAACATCACTGTTTATAGATAGACATATCACAAAACTGTTATATTATATTAATTTAACAATTGATGAATATAAGAACTGGGCGCATCCGACGTTCAACATGGCCGCGTAGGAAACGTGCCAGGCTGAGGGCAGCCAACCTAATTTTTTTATGAAGTATGTTCATAAGACTATCGAATGGTGGTATTGTCATCTTGTTACTCGATGACGTATTTTTTTTTATTTTTTGACATTTTAAAACCGGCCAACCTCAGAACGTGCCAGGGTAGGACGAGCCAACCTACTTTTTTTTAGCTTTTCTTGATGACCTTTACCGATTGTGCTAGGTCTCATGTTGTTACTCGATGACGTTAAATTCTACCAAAAAAGTGATTTAATATTACCTACTGCACAAAACGTTCCAGGTTTGGGTCAGGCAACCTAGTATTTTTAGGAAGCCTATTCTAATCCGCACAACCACAAATGGGTCCCATGGTGTTACTCGATGACGTAGGGTTGACGACGGTCCGCTCTCGTACTATAACCTAACACCTAAACACAACACCTACACCCAATAACCACAACAACCATTACCTCACTCCGAAAGTTGCCGGGTCAGCCACAGACAACTTCCGCGCCGAAAATACAATTCGCTTCGTTACGGCACTGACAGACCGAGACCAAAGACTACTCTAATGTTTGTTAGTGGGTAGGCACAGGACCTTTCCATTCAGGCGAAGGCGTACTCACCCTCTCACACATCTCAAATGCACCCTCACACACACACACACACACCCTCACCCTTCCTTCCAATTCCTTTTTGTTCGTATAAATACAGCCCTCATGAACACGAATCTCATGGATACGTCTCGTTGCCCCGCCAGGAGTTCGACGTTCCTGGAGCCGCACCTGCAGGGCGTGGGCGAGCGCGCGGCGGGCGCCGACGGCGACGGCAGCTCCGAGTCGGACAGCGCCGGCGGCGGGCGCGGGGCGACGGGCGCGGACGAGGCGCGCGCCCTGCTGCGCCGCTCGCCGCGCCAGCCGCGCGCGCGCCGCGCCCGCCGCAACGACAACTCGCCTCCCTACAGGTCCGTCGCTACTCTGTTGTTGCTAGCTGAGGTTCATGGCTTCGCTTGACTCGATTTCGTTACGGACACACCCGAGCAAGAGTTATATATTAGCAGACTTAGGCTTCTGGACGTCACAATTCGAAATGAGCTGTTGAATACGGCATGAATTATTGATTTTCGCAAATTCGTATTAATTTAGTTTATTAACCTGTGTTTTCTTTCATTATAAATGGTAAATACTTACTATTCATGTTACAAGGAATTCAAATAATTTTGTTTACACACAAATTTGCAATTTACAAATTTGTTTACACAAATTTGTACCAATAGCTCGTACATATTTCTGTAAGCGGACATAACTTAGACTACTGGAACGTCCACTTAGTCTAAGTTTATAAAGCCGTTTTAATTACAAAACAATTTCTAGCGTAGTTTCTTGCCAGTTCTTCGTTGTGATTGTTGAACTGGCTAATACGACAATTCCGAGTGCAGTGTACCGCCTATGGACGATGGAAAAATAATTTCATTTCGGATGTGTCCACCGTTGCAGGTCCGAGCGCGTAGACAACGCGCCCGGCGAGCTGGACTCGCCCGACGCGCCCGCGCCCGCGCCCGCGCTCAACCCGCGCGAGTTTTTCGAGCGGCTGCAGAGCGCGCGCGCGGAGCCGGCGCGGCGCGCGCTCGCCGCCGGCCCGCCCAGCCCGCGTGACAGCCTCAGTCAGGTGAGCACGCCCGTGCCCAGCGAAGTAGACGTAGGCTGAGATAAATAGTCGTGACAGAAACTAAGGCTGAGATAAATAGTCGTGACAGAAACTAAGGCTGAGATAAATAGTCGTGACAGAAACTAAGGCTGAGATAAATAGTCGTAACAGAAACTAAGACTAACTAAAATTAGGACTTTGTGACGACAATTTGCATTACTTTGAGATTTCGTCCAGACAAAATGTGTCAAAGTGACGTCACAAAGTACTACTTTTCGTTAGACTTAGTTTGTGTTACGACTATTTATCTCAGCCTAAGACTAACTGAAAGTAGTTCGTGACGTCAATTTGCATTACTTTGAGATTTCGTCTATACAAAATGTGTCAAAAGGACGTCAAAAGTACTATTTTCGTTAGTTTTAGTTTCTGTTACGACTATTTATCTCAGCCTAAGACTAACGAAAAGTAGTACTTGTGACGTCAATTTGCATTACTTTGAGATTTTGTCCATACAAAAGGTGTCAACGTGACGTCAAAAGTACTATTTTCGTTAGTCTTAGTTACTGTTACGACTATTTATTTCAGCCTAAGACTAACGAAAGTAGTACTTTGTGACGTCTCTTTGACACATTTTGTATGGACGAAATCTCAAAGTAATGCAAATTCACGTCATAAAGTACTAATTTCCGTTAGTTTTAGTTTCTGTTACGACTATTTATCTCAGCCGTAGACGTTTAACTCTTATTTTGTGCGGTGATATCTGTAATTTTACCATTATAGCCTGACCTAGTAGGGAATGATTGATAACGTCATACAATTGTTGAATAGGCATAATAAAAGTCCGCAGATGCAATTAGCATTTTATAATAGGTACATTAAATACAAACCAATGAATATCAATGATATTTTTTAATTACATTGATAATACTTAATTTGTAGTTAAAATGTCACGTTTTCATCACGCCTCCCTAGGCAAAATTTGGAATTAAGCATAGTTTAATGTCGGTGTAACTAGTTCTAGCAGGGACGGGAGATGGCGCTGGTTAGAAATGTTATAGTACCAGCGGAAATAAGCAGCGAGCTTTGTGCGTTGCATGACGTGAGCAGTACGAAGCGGCTCGGAGCCTAGTGGCGCGGGGACTGGCCTAGCGTGCCAGAGGCCCGGGTTCAATTTCGACTTGCACCACTGTCTTTCTCTTTCCGAGTTCGATAATTGCATGTCGTCATGAATGCGAGCTGCTCCATGGTTCGGAATCCATGTAAAACTGTAGGTCCCCTTCCCCTACTAGGTGGTAGGGTTTAAGCCCGCCCGGGTTGGTACCATCGCATTGGATGAAAAGATGGTCGAAGCGGCAATGAAAAATTGTGTTTTCCATCCAGTAGCCGTGCTCATAAAGGGAATGGCCTAGCATGGCACCTAATTCCTTCCGGAATGTGGTGTTTTGGGCAAATATCATAACGGTAGTTGTGTGGTAGCTATCCATGTCAGGTCGCATAGAAAAAAAATTAAATGCCACTAACTCCAGATCGGTCCTGAGCGCCCCACGTGGGCTTAGCGATATCGTATGATACTTTTGAGATTACCGCGGTTGTTAGACGTGTTTGAAAAATGTTACGGCGAATGTCTCTTCCTGCCGCGTATAAAGGCGTAACATTTTTCAAACATGTTTAGCGATATCGCTTTAATTCTTTCCTTGAATAAATTCACCCTGTCGCTGGTTTTCGTCTTAAAAGTTGCCATCAACAGAATCTTAAAACTACCGCTAACGAGTTTGCAAACTACCCGTAACGGTGAACATCCAACGCGGCTACGAAACATAGTCGCTCGCTCCGGCCGGAAGCGGAAGCGCGCGGTCTGGGAAACTCGCTGGAAACTTCTCCCGCCCGCCGCGCGGAGCATGAAAGCCTAATGAAGCGTGCCGCGTTCGCAGGACGAGAGCGATTGATTCCTTACTTACCTCGTGCCCGCCGGTCCTCTCCGAGTCTACCCTTTCGGCGATATTGATTTAATTGAAGCTGTTCAAGCCCTTTTAGTCGCGGCTTTTAAGAAAATTGTGTTAGGCTTACTCCTTTAGAAAATAAGTGAGAGTAGCTTCGCTTTTGTGCGTGACTAAGCTTTCCGGTTGGGGCTGTAGGGTGCGCTGTACGGAGAATAGGCCTTGGATGAAAATATGGTCGAAGCGGCAATGAAAATTTCACGTATTTTCGATTCAGTTCAATGAAACCGTGCTCATAAAGGGAAGGTCCCGGCATAGCAACTAATTCCTAAGGCACCACATGGGAATTACATAGATGCCATGCCTGGAACATCATTTTATTGCACGGCCTCATTTAACTGGATGGAAAATAAAGAAAATTTTCATTACCGTTTCGACTATCTTTCTAAACAATGCGATGATGCCAACCCGGCGGCATTAACCCTGGTAGGTGGAGAAGGGAACATTTAGTTTTACGTGGAATCCGAAACACGGCAAGCCTCAACAGTCATACGCTTACCCAAACAGGCCGACTGCGCCTAGTGCCTCTTAACGTCGATTTTCGAACGTCGAGGCTTATACAGAAGAAGCGACTGCACCCCAATTCGAAGTCGAATCCGATGAGGGCACCGGATTCGTATATTTGCCCGTTGCTTCAATTCTCGAGTGAATACGACGGCGATAGCAACATCACATAAGCGTAATATTTTTCAATTCTCGGCGCAGAATTAAATTTGCGGCGCGCGCGTACCGTCAATGGGCGGCTTCCGTGCAGTAAGTGCGGGCTTTTGTGATTTCATTGTGCCGCGCTGACTGTCGTGTAATGGTAGAGTCTTTCCCCCTTCTGAAGGGGCAAACTCTTATTGATATTTCATTTCTGAATTTCTGGCCTTTTGTGAAGCGCATTCGACAAAATATTTTACTCTCCGTATTAATTTTCCAATTCTTAACCTCAAAATGTATGAAAACTTGTATCTTACCTTGCTAATTTTACGGCTGCCAAACATGGGTTTTCACAAACAAAGCGCAGCGAAAGTCAATCACATTTCAAAGAGCAATGGAAAGAAGCATATTCAAAACAAGAAAAATACATAAAATGCGGAGCAAAATAATCAGGCAAAAAAGAAAAATTACTGACGCACTCACACATGCCCTAAGACTGAAATGTAAGTGGGCCGATCACATCTCACGTGTCACTGACAGAAGACGGACCATACAAACTATACGATGGAAGGACCAACAGAAAAATTAATGTTTTTCGGCCAAATTGGCGGTGGGCTGATGATATCATCGACAAAGCAGGGAAAGATTGGTTGACCCTGAGACCGAGAGTCGTGGAGGAAGTTGGAGGAGGCCTTCACCCAAGAAGGGGTCCATACCCCCAAATAAGTAAATAACCAACCACACTAACAATATATTAAGATAAAAATAATAACTAAAACTACTAACTAACAACACAAACAGTAAAATGTAAAACGATGATATGGAAATAAAAGGCAATATTATAAAAGGAAATATTATATTATTATAACTATTAAGGTTCATGAGATACAGCCTTGTGACGGAAATATTGATTGGACGGACAGCGGAAGCTTAGTAATACAGTTCCGTTGGCACCCTTTGGGTACGGAACCCTAAAAATTACGGGTAACGATTTGTGGCGGTCAATAGTTCAATACCTTTAAAGAAGAAGGTATTTGTTTCTTGTTCAGCCCTAAAACCGTTCCTGCATTTAGGCTGAACATAGTGCTCGAAATTGAGTTTCGAGAAACACATTCGTAAAGTGGATTTTCAATAAAATGAATTGAGACGCGAGCTTTCCCGCCTCCGTGAATGTCCGGGTCTACCTCGCTCGCAACGTCGGGGTAAGGTGAAGCGGGAGAGTTGAGGGGCCTCTTATGCAGAATTTCACGTTATTTGAAACCAATAGCTTGGGTTTGAACGTAAAATACAAAATTTACCGAAAGACGTCTGGAAACTTCGCATGGAATATTTTGGAAGCGGAGCATTTTTTGCCATTTTGGGATACCCAATGTGAAGCGGTGATTATAGCAAAATGCAGATGGATTCCTTGTAAATACCTTTATGCTACGCGTTCAGTTGCCTTTGGGATACAGGACTTTCTTAAACATTAACGATACATAACGAAATATAATTGTTTGGTGATTGCAGATTGTAAAACACTTTTTTATGGAACGGGACATAGACGGCTAATGTCATAACTGCTGCCATCTTTTAAATTGCGTACAGGTATTCAGAGTGAGCGGACTAACTTTAATCCGCCGGACTAAACTGGTTTTGTATGGTTAGTCCGGTGCTAACCTCGTACTAAGTTTTGACAGGTGCTCTCTGAATACGACTGATAATGTAACACTCAGGAAATTACAAATGTGGAAAAAGAGTTTCAGAAATCTTTTAAAAGCCGACCCTTTCTAGAATGAGTAATTTTTGGTAGTAGTAACTGAAATTTCGTTTTAGGATAAATTCTTTCTACTTAACGCACCATGCGTTCATCTTTGTCTATCATTGAAAGTGCGCCCAGGTTAAACGATAGTGTTTTGTTCTTGTATTAAATTAGAGCTGTACTTTTGTTGGCGAACTTAAAAAAAAATATTAGCCTGAATGGTCTTCCTGATGGGACCAATTCCAAAGCCAGGATTTGAGCACAGCTCCATTTAACTGGATGGAAAACACGGACAATTTGTCATTGTTCTTTACTTCTTCCTAAATCAATTTATTTCATGCTTATAGGTTTACAGGCTTATTGCGGTGACAGCTACGCCAAGGTTTGAGAGGAAGGACAATGGTAGGACTCACCCCGTAGCCGACGAGGTGAAGCGAACATACACTAGAAGTCACGTTTGATGGTATTTTTGTAGATAGGTATAGCGACGCGGAACGCGAGCCAGACCGTTGGCGGCGATAGCTTTTCGGTTACTCAGCGTTGAAATTCGAATTCAACTCATTCGCCGCGCTGTAGATGCTAGGTGAGACAGGTTTATGGGTAAAGCTGTATAGGAGTATGAAAGTGATAAGGATGGGGTACTTGTGTAGCGTCACAGCGATAAACCCATAAGCTAGTAATAAATTAAATTTATTTGAATCGGCCAAACCACTTCCACTTAGTCATGCATCGCCACGATTTTGCCACTCAGTCGCTGCGGAAGCACACTTGCGATTCAATATCGTCAGTCGACCCGGCGAAAGTGTCGATGAAGGAGAAACGCCGCCCATACTAATTATGCAACTTCGCACCGGCCCATCAACTTAAGCGATTAACCCTCAAATTAGACAGCAGCGAAGTTAACCTCTTGTGTGGCCTATAAAATACATGTGCCCGTCAAAAGGCGGTGACGCCGCGCGGGGGAGCCGGGCCATCTACGGCCATCTAAAAGCGGATGCCGGTTCAGGCGGGCCGTTCCACGGTAATGACGGGGTGTGACTCGCTTCGCAAATGGAAGGTCCCTTCGCCTTTGTAAATGTTAATTTCTGAGCACTTGTTATGTTGTTAAGCGTGCTGGATGACGGTTTATTTAGGAACACAAGCGCCGACTTCCTCTATCAGCCTTCGTAAGCACCTGTGCGTTTGAAGAGGTGTATATCTGTACATGAAGCGAAAGAAGTATGTAGATCACTTATTTCGCTTAATGTGTCATCGCTCTATCATGTCTGCTTACTACTCGGGGAAGAGGCGCAATGGTTTGTATTTATGCATGTACTAAAACACACTTAGCCTTTTTGAGCGGCTCGTAGCCTAGTGGCGCGGGTACTTGCCTAGCATGCCAGGGGTCTGGGTTCAAAGAATCGCCCCGTTCATGTACAACTTTTTTTCTCTTTCTGATTTGCATAAATACATTTCGTCACGAATGCGAGCTGCTCTATGGTTCGGAATCCATGTAAAACTGTGGGTGCCCTTCCCCAACTAGGTGGTAGGGCATGTACCATCGCATTGGATGAAAATATGGTCGAAGCGGTAATGAAAAATTGTCCGTATTTTTCATCCAGTTCAATGTAGCCGTGCTCGCAAAGGGAAGATTCTGGCATGGCACCTAATTCCTTCGGGAATGTGGTGTATTGGGCTGGGCTAGTATCATAACGGTAGTTGTGTGTATTAGCCATCCATGTCAGCTTTCATAAAGAAAAAACTCAAAAAATCTGTTTCATAAAACATCTTTGATGTTTAACGGGTGCATCTACTCTAGGAATGCTGTAATTTTGTAAAATAGTCCAAACATTTTTTGGGCGTACGTTTAATGTGTAGCAAATCATTACGCTGATCCACTCCTAATTTGCATGTTCGTGTTATTCTTTAATTTCGTCGCTATTTGAGATTTTTTATTTCATAACAAAGTACATTTGTATGGATTTTATATTGATTGATTATTTTTTGACAGGCAGCTTATGCTGATGCGTATCACCGTGATTATGGCTTTTACCTGAAACATATATTTTGTCTTCGCTGCTGTTTTTTTTATGTCTTTGACGTGATAATCCATTATGTTTTTTTCATTTATTGGTAGTCATAGCGTTAATTACATCGTCGGGAATTTTCTTTCGTGTCTCTACTACTCAGTTGGTTACAAACCTCTCACAAATATTTGTTTTGGAGTCGGTGGGATTCAGTTATATGCTGTGCCCTCGAAGTTATAAGTTCTGCTTCTGTTCTAATATTTTCAAATTCACATTAAAAATCCTTTATTGGCATCAAAAAACAAGCATCAGACGTGGATAATGTCATTAAAACATAGAAATAATCATTTGCTGCTAAATTGTGAATCTTTAAAAATTTTCTGACGAGGTTCGCTTTAATTTGTTGGACTTCAAAAACGCTGCATAAAAAATCTGATTTGAAGAAGGCATTAGAGACCAATTAAAAAATAACGCTCCCCTCAGTCAAAAGTTCGCCAATTCGTCACGTTAATTTAACGGCGATTTTGTTTTAATGCCAATTTATATCCGGGCGCGCCCAGCAGGACAATGCCATACTCTGGCAATAATTTTCGCGGCTCCTGGAATGAATAGATAGCTTAATGAAATTCCAACGTCGCCATTTATCAGAATTTGGACCGTGCCGCGGCGACCATTTTTAAGTTGAACTTTGTGCGATGAATGTGATCTATGGGGAAGTTATTTGATCATTGTGACTTGAAAAACTTCTTTATTAAAGTTACAATAAGTACGGTGGCGGTTTCCAAGTTTACAGGAATTATTTATTGTATGTAGAAAATATGTTTTTAATGTAGAATTGTCAATGGGATGGTTATGGTCACCAATTTTGATCAGCTCGTAGCTCAGTGGCGCGGGAACTAGCTTTCCATGCCAAAGGTCATGGGTTCGATCCCCGCCCCATTCGTGCGCACTTTCTTTCCTAGTTTACTAATTCGTCAAATTCGTTACGAATGCGAGCTGTTCCATGGTTCGGAATTCACGTAGAACTGTTAGTACCCCCTTACCCCTTACTTGGTGGTAAGTTTTGGCCCGCCCGGATTGGTACGATTGCATTGTATGAAAAGATGATCGAAGCGGCAATGAAAAATTGTCCGGGTTTTCCATCCAGTTCAATGTAGCTGTGCTCACACAGAGAAGATATGGAACCATGAGAGTGGGGGTGTGGCCATCCATGACCAGTCACAAAATCAAATGCAAGTACAAAAATACCACAAGTAGCAGAGGTAAAAAAATATATAATACTACCTGTTGATCTCCGCAACCTTTTCAGTTTGTATCGTATTTTTCTTATTCTTAAACTGAAAACAAGACCAAAACAAGAAAGTTTTAGCCTTTGCCTCGCACAACGTTGGAAGTAGAAAGGGGTTAGGACTTTATCAGCGACCCCGCGCAGACCATTGTCCCAGCAAGATGGAATAATCGACGCGAGGGGATTAAAAAAAAGTGCATTCGGATTGTAACGTGTTGCATTAGTCGGATGCAGTATCGATTTTTGGCTTGCGCAGCCGAGCACAATAGGGGGCAATGACCCCTTTCTTTTGTGTTCGCTTACTTTTTTCTTTGGTTCGCTATTTGGGGTTGTGTTCTATGCTGGTGCAGCAATTTATGTTATAAGTATATTCATAGTTAAATTTTACAACCTTTAATTTTTCGCGCAATATTTCCAGGTATGTGACTATATATTTTGTGTATATTCGTTATACTCGTGTTAACCGTGTAAACAAAACTCTCTTTTTTTTACAATGTATTTTTTACTTTAAACCGTAAGTGTATCATATAATTTTTGGTTGACAGTACATGAAATACAATACATATTTAGATTTAAATTAAAAAAGAGAATATAATTGCATTCACCTTTTTATTTATTTATTTAGTAAATTTAGATATCCTTGCATAAACTAAAATAAATGTTATTAATATAACCGTTAACTGTTGTGTAATACATCGTATAGTTTTTAAATCTGCTGAAGAAAAAAAATAAACTATCTTTACAAATTCTATGAGGTATCAATTTGATAAAATTAAAATCTGCTAATGAAGCTGCTATACATCTCTGTTTAAAAATACCATGACCTTCGAAGTTCCCTCATTCTCATTGTAACAAATGGATATATACAAAAACTATCATCGACGAACGCCCATGATGAATGTCCGACGATATAAAATACGACAAACTTCCTAACGATCTTTGTGTATGAAGGGGACTGGGCTGATCCCTGTAATAAAGCCAATATAACGAGGGTAGCGCCGGGAGGGGGTTGGGTGTTGAGGGGTAGTAAATCTAGCGTCGCCTTCCTCTCATTATTATAATGCAGTAAATTTGCGGTACAAATGAGGTCCTCTCGGTATATCTAGAATAAAAAAGAAAATGAAAATTGCATGTTGATTTTGAATGAATTAAAATAACATGAGGACGCACTAAACCAGCCCCACATAACCTGATTCCGGAATCAGGTATGCGTAGCGCATTTCACGTCCCAGACCTCTTGTAGCCTCCGCTGGGCTACAAGGAGGTTATATAAAAAAACATGAGGATTTTATGAAATCGACAAATGTACAGTTTTGTACACGTATGCGACACTTTTGTCAAAAACGCCGAGGCACACTAGATATACTTTCTAAATTTTCAAACAATATGACGGTATGCATATAGAATCGACCGCGAAGCAAGGACAAAACTCACATATTACTGTATTAGAAAACAAATCAACACATATTTTTTTGCTTCGATGAAGTGGAAACCACGATCTGTCTCTTCCGTACGCTTATAGATGTACATGAATGAATCCTATACCGTAATAAAACCTACTTTTATTTAAAGAGTAAATTGGAATATTACAATTCATGCAGGCCCACTGAATTTCTTGCTGATCCATAAAAAATCTGTCAAAATGACCACCAAAAGTACTGCTTTACGTTAGTCTGGGGTTTCCTTTCGACTATTCATCTCAAAGTACGGCTCCGGAAAAACGAATGCAACAAGCTCCAAGCAACGAACGGAGCGCGATACATCGTCACAGCTGCATAAGTCTAAACACTGACCACTGACTGATCCGCACAAAATCTGTCAAAGTGACGTTTGAAAGTACTGATTAAGTTAGTCTGGGGTTTCCTTTCGACTATTCATCTCAAAGTACGGCTCCGGAAAAACGAATGCAACAAGCTCCAAGCAACGAACGGAGCGCGATACAACGTCACAGCTGCATAAGTCTAAACACTGATCACTGACTGATCCGCACAAAATCTGTCAAAGTGACGTTTGAAAGTACTGATTAAGTTAGTCTGGGGTTTCCTTTCGACTATTCATCTCAAAGTACGGCTCCGGAAAAACGAATGCAACAAGCTCCAAGCAACGAACGGAGCGCGATACAACGTCACAGCTGCATAAGTCTAAACACTGACCACTGACTGATCCGCACAAAATCTGTCAAAGTGACGTTTGAAAGTACTGATTAAGTTAGTCTAGGGTTTCCTTTCGACTATTCATCTCAAAGTATGGCTCCGGAAAAACGAATGCAACAAGCTCCAAGCAACGAACGGAGCGCGATACACCGTCACAGCTGCATAAGTCTAAACACTGACCACTGACTGATCCGCACAAAATCTGTCAAAGTGACGTTTGAAAGTACTGATTAAGTTAGTCTGGGGTTTCCTTTTGACTGTTCATCTCAAAGTACGGCTCCAGACAAACGAATGCAACAAGCTCCAAGCAACGAACGGAGCGCGATACACCGTCACAGCTGCATAAGTCTAAACACTGACCACTGACTGATCCGCACAAAATCTGTCAAAGTGACGTTTGAAAGTACTGATTAAGTTAGTCTGGGGTTTCCTTTCGACTATTCATCTCAAAGTACGGCTCCGGAAAAACGAATGCAACAAGCTCCAAGCAACGAACGGAGCGCGATACACCGTCACAGCTGCATAAGTCTAAACACTGACCACTGACTGATCCGCACAAAATCTGTCAAAGTGACGTTTGAAAGTACTGATTAAGTTAGTCTGGGGTTTCCTTTTGACTGTTCATCTCAAAGTACGGCTCCAGACAAACGAATGCAACAAGCTCCAAGCAACGAACGGAGCGCGATACACCGTCACAGCTGCATAAGTCTAAACACTGACCACTGACTGATCCGCACAAAATCTGTCAAAGTGACGTTCGAAAGTACTGATTAAATTAGTCTGGGGTTTCCTTTCGACTGTTTATCTCAAAGTACGGCTCCGGAAAAACGAATGCAACAAGCTCCAAGCAACGAACGGAGCGCGATACACCGTCACAGCTGCATAAGTCTAAACACTGACCACTGACTGATCCGCACAAAATCTGTCAAAGTGACGTTCGAAAGTACTGATTAAATTAGTCTGGGGTTTCCTTTCGACTGTTCATCTCAAAGTACGGCTCCGGACAAACGAATGCAACAAGCTTCAAGCAACGAACGGAGCGCGATACACCGTCACAGCTGCATAAGTCTAAACACTGACCACTGACTGATCCACACAAAATCTGTCAAAGTGACGTTCGAAAGTAATGATTAAGTTAGTCTGGGGTTTCCTTTCGACTGTTCATCTCAAAGTACGGCTCCGGACAAACGAATGGAACAAGCTCCAAGCAACGAACGGAGCGCGATACACCGTCACAGCTGCATAAGTCTAAACACTGACCACTGACTGATCCACACAAAATCTGTCAAAGTGACGTTCGAAAGTAATGATTAAGTTAGTCTGGGGTTTCCTTTCGACTGTTCATCTCAAAGTACGGCTCCGGACAAACGAATGGAACAAGCTCCAAGCAACGAACGGAGCACGATACACCGTCACAGCTGTATAGATAGGCTGCCGCCTTGGTGTCCGGTGCGTCTCGGCTGGCACTTATTGATTTTTAACCTCTCGGGGAAGCCGGGTGACTCATCTCATCTGCCGTTGGACTACACAACTACCATTTGCCGATGCATTAGTAGACGATCGATTGTGTAATCCACAGAGATTCGCGGCGTAATCCCACTTGTAAGGTACTATATTTAAGAGAATATTATTCATATTATCTTGTTTTTTAATTACTATCTTTGAATAAGATATAGTATTTTTTTCGGACGGAAAAACGGAGATTTTTCATTACCGCTTCGACCATCTCGCATTCAATATGATGATAACAACCTGGGTGAGTTTAACCCTTACCTACATAGTTAGTAACGCATGGTCTATTTTCGAGTACTTGGTTTCTAATACCTCACATTGTAGGCATCACTAAGCTACATGTGACATTACTGTTATGAATTGTGTCGTGCTATGTGGGTATGGACACGTAAAAAGATTACAAGAAGGATTACTGAATTTTGTCCCTAGCATGAATTCCAAGTTAAACTGTAGATCTATTTCCTTACTTACAAGGTTCCCGCCCGGGTTGGTACCATCGCATAGAACTCACGGTGGTAGAAGCGCTTGCTTACGATATATTTAGAGACCGGCCGAGCATAAGTTCTGCCAACAGTGGAAGAAATTTTGCTTTTTGTCACAATATTGTGGTATTGTAAATGTACTTTTCAATGCCTCAATGATTTTCGCATAATAACTATTTTATCAGTTGCCTGATCGATCGCAGAGCATACAGTCATTCGTTCGCTTTTACCAGAATCCTCTCAAAATTTTGTACTGTCTTAGTGAGTAGAAAGTTCACCTATCAAGCACGCAGCTAACACCGATTGCAACAACTCATGGTTCTCGCCTCCGCGGGCGCTGCGGGAACTTCCAAGTAGCGGATCAGGTGGCGGCGGCCAATCGGCCGAGTGCTGCTCCGCATTATAGCCGAGCTAACACGCGCGCTCGCTCTCCGCACTTACTGGAAGCGTGTGCGGGCACGGGCCGCCTCAAGCCGTGCAGTTTGATGGCGTTTTGATAGAGGCAGGAGAGATAATGTTATGTATTTAATGGATACGACATTACCGTTATCTCATTCATTTGAGTTTCAGCGACGTCTACATTTGAAGCATTGTTATCAGATTTTTAAAATAATCTGAAAAAGTATAGCTCGTGACATTCGTCCATCCTGCTTCCGACAAATGTCACGACCAATACTTTTTCAGATTATTTTCAAGATCTGATTACAATGCTTCTAATGTAGATGTCGCTGAAACTCAAATTAAGGCATGAGAGAATTTTAATTTATAACCGGAGTTAAGGCATGGATTGTGTGCGTTCATTAAGATCGAACAGCTATCCACGGTTAGAGCTGCTCGTTATAAGTGGCGCAGGGACTTCCCTTGCATTCCAGTGGTCTGGGTTCAAATCCCCGCCCACTTTCTTTCTCTTTCTGTGTTGGATATGTTTCGTCACTAATGCGAGCTGCTCCATGTTTGAAATACATATAACTGTGGGTCCCATTCGGTTATTTCAGCCCAGCTCGGCTTGGTACTATCGCATTGAATGAAAAAAAAATGTTGAAACAGCAATAAAAAAATATCCGTGTTTCCATCCGTGCTCATAAAGGGAAGGTCCAGGAATAGCACCTAATTTCTTCGGGAATTCTGTGTGTAGGGATAACTAATATTATGACTGGGTGTGGTATTCCATCTATGTCCCGTTACATAAAAAAAAACACATTTCACTTTTGACGTGCATTTATTGTCTCGTCCGACGATGCCCATGGACTTTCGAACTAACATGGGGGCTGCGAAAACCATGTTTTAGGACCCCATGTTATATTAAGGTGAAATACCGGCTGGTATACGATACATATTTTTCGTACTTCATTTTTTTTTATGCGACCTGACATGGATGGCTAATACCACACAATTACCGTTATGATATTAGCCCAATACACCACATTCCCGAAGGAATTAGGTGCCATGCCAGGACCTTCCCTTTACGAGCACGGCTACATTGAACTACATTGAATAATATAATATTGTGACCACTGAATATATGTAAAATGATCAGCTATGTCATTACCCCATCAGACTCAGATGGATTATTATTTTCCGGGGCTGTCATAATAATTCTCAGCGAGCTGAATAATACAGGAGTGGGTGAAAAGGAGTAATGTGTACGCCGCGACATCGGGGTCTGAGGGGAGACTGAAAGCTTGAAATATTCATGGCGAGGAGTTCAGACGACTCTAAATTATGAAGTACCTGTACCAACCTGTACAATTTTGTACATACCTTGCTGCGGAAGTAGATGACGTATGACTTAAACTTATCTGTACCAACCTGTAAATACCTTGCTGCAAAAGTAGATGACTTATGACTGCAACATATCTGCGTAATGCTTTTAAATAAAAGGTGTAAGGTTGCATTTATCATGTTTGTACAATATTTGAATGCGTAATTATTGAAAATGTTAATAACTAAAATATACTTTTTCGTAGTGAGCAAAAAGTACGTCGTTTTTTTTCAAGGAATGTGATATTTAAAAAAAACTATTGTATTTATCAAACGTCTTCTACACTAGAATCGGTTGATAAATGCGACCTATAGAGAACAGCGGGACACACAAAAGCATTTTTGCCTAATCTGGAACGGAGACGCTATTCTCAAACTTCGCTCTTCGCTCGGTCAATTAACTTACATAGTTAAGGCATCTAAAAATTGTATTATTTGCAAATCAAGTTGAAAAGTGAAATCTGAAAGTATTGGAGGGCGTCCTTATAGAGATTTTAAACAATAAATACAGCTGATGTTAGTTGATCGTTGATTGATATTGATAGTCGAAAACGTTCTCGTACGTTTTCTTTGTTCTTTGTGCTGCCTTCCCAACCGAGACGGACGAGGCGAAGCAATATCCCTCCTCCACTCCAGCGGACTTTGTAATCGCGAGCTCGAATCCTGTAAGCTCCGTCGTTGACTTGCCAGTTACTTCCATTCCGGCAAACTTGCAACATAAATTACCACCGAACAATATTTCCACCTCCGTCTCCCGCCGCCCCCCCCCCCCCTTCCGCCTCCCCCACCCCCGCGCCGCCGACGCGACGTTCGAAAGTCGCAACGAACCTATTGTGAATCGCGAATTTAACACCTTTACGCGTTCGAGTGTAATATGTGCGCTCGAAGAAGGTGCCTCTGGGATTAGAAATGTATAAAAAGGGTTAAACGTTAATAAATTTGTTTGAAACAGTTCCGTGTTAAAAATGTACGGAAGTACCATTATGAAGTGATCTAGGTTGTAGGGCTTAAGGTCGCCCAAGCTTATGATGAAAAGATGTGTCGAAGCTGCAATGAAAAATTGTCTGGTATCCATCTTGTTCAGCCGTTCTAATAAAGGGAATGTCCTGGCATGTCACCTAATTCCTTCGGAAATGCGGTGTGTTGGGCCATTAGACCGGTGGGATCACCGAAGAGAAAGGAAGAAGTGGCATGCGGTCGATATCGCGTCTCCACCGTATGGACAAAATGACCATATAATTGTATGGTAATTTGGAGGCGCGTCGTCAGCCACACAGGCGAAAAATCGCTACCGCAAGCGAATGTGCTCTATAAATGCATTCGTCTAGTCAATTCCCACCCACACAAACTTTCTAATACGTCTCCGACTATGTTTGCATGCGGCATGTACATTTAAAGCAGGTTGGTAGTTTTTTGGGGTTCCGTACCCAAAGGATGCCATCGGAAACCTATTGCTAAGCCTCCGCTGCCCTTATCTATGGGTGGGATCGAGTTCCGAGCCAGGTGTCATGCTCATTCGCCCGGCTTGTAAATACAAACCATTGCTAGGCTGTCGCCATTAAACCGGTACAATTAGTTTAATCTGCCAGCGAGCATTCGAGAGACGAGCCGATCAGAGCCGAAGGCTGCCGCTGCGCCAGGACTACACTGCAGCCTTTGTGTCCTGTGATTAATGCCGGTAGACGAACGCGATAATTGCTACAGTGGGACCACATTGTTATGTCATATTACGGAAATTAATTTTACGATTCCTCGCCTTAATTGTTTCTTGCCGTAAAATGTTGTCAGATTTACATATTTTACGCAGTTAAAGCTAGGGGTTGTCGCGGTCTTTGCAAGTATTACCATTAAAAACGTACACATCTATTTCACGGGCATACATGCATGCATTCAATCCGCATATAAAATCCATTCATGTATGCTCATGAAATAGATGTATACGTTTTCAATGATAACTATGGTGGGGACCGCAAACAGATTTAGGGCCGAGAGGACAAAAAATTAAAATCAACGTCAACGTATGATTAAAACCGTCACTTGACACTTTGTAAGGACAGTATGGAAGGAACTCCTTGCGGTTCAGTAAAAGTGACATGTTTGAACATTGATTAACTCAGCCATCTCTTCGTGTAATCGGGGCTTAGAAATGTCTTCAACGTCTGTTAGATGTGTATTGATTTTGGACAGAGAAATTATTGCGAAATCAACGTCGATTCATCGTCACCAATACTGACTTTGGAATCAGACACAAGATTCAGCCAGGATTTCACTTAAAGGTTATATCATACAAAATGTATTGACTTGTGTGTGATGAACATGTTAACAGATCGAATTCGTAGCTCCCATAATCTAAGAGCATGTATGAAGAGATGCATGCCTGTTGAAAAAGCTAGAGAAGTACGCTATAATAGTTTCGCATGGCGCTCTATCAGCTATGCCTCTGCAAAGGCGTGATGTTATGTCTGTGTGATGTATTTAAGACTGTCGTGAAGGTAGCGGGCTCTGCGATTTTAAAATTAGAAGAAAATATTTTTTTATCCGTTAGCCAAGGCACTCTGCATGACGACCGCGAACTAAACTAGCGAAATCGTCTTCCAGGCCCTGACGGTTCCCTATCACTAAAATTTGTCAGATTTGAATAAAACAATGTTAGTCACTTGAGAAAGGTTAATTGTATGAAGGCGCACCGCCAGGGCTCAAGTTATTTGCCGGCATCTATACATTTCGCGGTGGACCGAATCGGATTGATAAGCGTGATGTCTCCCCCGCCGCGTCATTTCAGCCCCGACGCGACGCTGTGGCCCCAAACGGCGCAATTTCACCGCTTACCTAACGACCTCCTATTAATTTATAGTCTTAATAGTACTGGATATTGATTCTTGTTTATTGTCCGCCGAGGTCGTGTCGGGGCATTGAGGGCGTTCGGAGGGTAAAACTGTTTTATTTTGTTGACTTTGTTGAATGTTTGGTGACATCATGGTGACATTGTCTAGCGGTGACAGCGGAATGGTTCTTGTCCTTTAAATTGTCACAAAATGCACTGTCTTTTCGGTGCCAATCTCGTTGTATGTCTTATAATAATAATGGTGGTTAAAGTTAATAATAACGATAGTTTTTTGTGTTTTTCCCACAGACAACCGCCTTGTTTAATTAATAATAAAATTATTATTTATTGCGTACCTTAAAAAAATGTTACAAAAGGCGGGCTCAATGCCCAAGAGTATTCTCTACCTACCAAACTTTGTGGTGTAGATGGTAGGTAATGAAGGTACACGTCGCGGCAGACAAAAATATTAATGCAGAGCGTTTTTATAACAAATAAAATTCGTACTGATATAATGAAAATATGGAAAAAATAAATTTAGATTATTTCAGCAGCCAATGGCTGTAGTAAACTTAACAGTATACTCTAACTGGAGCGCTAAATATGTTACTTCATTAGCTTTTGAATCTGCTTTTATTAAACAGACATTTCCAATTTACTTTGACGTTTAATTAGTAATTTAAATATTTCTCCAACTCTACGAATACGTTTCAAAGGCAGCCTACGCGCGCCATCGCCTTCGCCTCAGAGAAATCTTAATTTTACGGGAAACGGAGCTTTCTAGCGATTACCACGCCTGACTGCCGCGCCACAGTATAAAACTAAATTATGTCAGTTCACGGTGCATCTATGTAGAACCATGATTGGTTTGGATAACCGCTTGAAGCTGTATGCATAGATACAAATGTAATTCAATCAATAAATCCAATGCAGAACGTGCAGTCCGATGCAGTAGCGTAACTTGTTTTATTCAGTTAGTTACTTTAGTGCTCCCGGTGCGAGTTTCTGTAACTTCGCTCTGTATGTATGCTACTGACTACCATGGATGTCGGAAAGCTTGGACCTGGTCTGGTCATTTCTGCGTCCCTCTAGCTGTCACCGCACTAGTTACGGCTTTGGTCTGTGATACTACTTCGTTGCAATGAGGAAGCAGTGAATGAATTTTCAAATGGCCGTGTATTTTTAGATTTCATTTTCTAATACCTAGTCTCAGAGCAAAAGCATAGTTTAGTCAGAGATCTAACCGTTTTTCCCATTAGGTACTGTGGTTTTTCCAACTTCTTGGTACGGTTTTAGGAGCCGTAATGTCTTTAGCTGCTAGTCAGCGTGTCCTAAAATAGATGGCGCTAATAACTAGGACGTCAAAACGCAAGAAGTCTACATGTCGCTATCGAACTGTCCGAGATAGTAAAGTCATTTCTGATCCACGTTTTCGTATCTCCGCACGGTCTAGTATTTTCACATCGCTACACACATCGAGTTCCTTTAACGATATGAGAGAAAGATGTCTCGAATTGGTCTCTATTTCCGGTATAACTACACTAAAAATACGTGACTCTAGGTGGTTCTTTACGCTTGGGATATTTGCTGTGAACACAAGTTGATCTGTTAACTGTGCTGGCACACAACGTGTTCCGAGTAAATTGCTTTGCGTAAGTAAAGAGTGCAACCGCGTCTCATCTTAACGACATCCTACGTTAATGTGGTCTCTCTAGCAGCGTTAGCTCGTACTTGTGTACTTTATTCGTTAAGGCTCGGTGTTCGATCATCGAATTAAGAGACCTCTGGGTGCATTGAGTTCGGATGAGTTACCGTTCGACGCTGGCCATTGCTCAGATTCATCGTAAAACCTTATAAAATCACTTAGGGGTATGAAAAATGGTTGAAGCGTCTATTTCAGTTGTTCCGTGGCTACAGTTACTCTAATGTAGCCGTGCAATATGGGATACAGGTACAACCCCTCAAATTAATGCCGGTATTCATAAGGTCAACCTGTATATGAACTGTATGTTTATTTTCCTTCTTAAGATGTACACACTCCAAGAAGAATCGTAATTGTAGAAAGGAATCAATCTAAATACTAGATAACGCACTACGCGACATCCGATAAAAGCACCTAAGGAGTTTACCTAATAATAGTTGCTTACTGGAGTCCAAATATGTTATAGTTTGGTCTGCAAGGGGACAACGAAATTCCGCGTTTGCTAAGGACGCAGTCAGAAGGATGTGTCAAGATACACTGTGGGTAGTGCACCAAGCCGGAAAGGCAGGATAATACCCGTATGATCCGGTTATGACTGGTTATGGCGGGGTTGCGGATAAGGGCGCCCCTTTCGGTATGCTATCGCCAAATGCAATATTTGGCCCGAAGCCCTTTGCCGGTGTCCCACGAAATCCTGAAATTATGAGCATCTAAATCTTTGATTTGTAAAAGCCTTCATTTTAAGAGTCTATTCCAAAATAAAATGTCCCCTTAAATAACCCTAAATACTGTAATATGACCGAATATACGCCAAGCTGCAAGACTCTCAATGTATGTGTCAATAATTAAAAATTGAAGCAAAATCCCAAAACAGGTATTTTTCTCCCCTGACAGTAACTCAAAACCGTACGAAATAAGGAAAGTTTATATTTTGGAGTCAAATGAACCCCCAGATTTTTTCATGGATCTGTGAGACTTTTTAAATCGTTTCAGGTTCTCTCCTTTGGGTGAGATTAAGTTTGGTTATTGTTAATATTCTTGTGCCAACATTTGAGGTAAGTAGCGAAAATTTCACAGTAAGGAAATATGAAAATCGGGATTTCGGGAATATTGCTCACAGTATCATCCCCTTGTTTCTGATTCAGGCTGTGTAAATTTTTTGCCAGAAACATTTTTATGAAATTTAATAACCTCGGCCGGATTCTCTTTGAGTGAGTCCGATTTAGCCAAAAGCAAGCGCTTCCTATATGAAGAGGTTATATATAGTAAAACAGTTTAGTGATAAAACTTTTAATTGAAACATATTTAGTTCTTATAATAAATCAATTAAAATTTTACTCCCGTGGATACGAATGTCGATTTTGGAATATCAGTGATACGGACCACAATTGTAATCTTATTATTTTAAGTATTCTATGCCGCAACCAAGGCTGAGATAAATAGTCGTAACAGAAACTAAGACTAACGGAAAGTAGTACTTTGTGACGTCACTCTGACACATTTTGTATGGACAAAATCTCAAAGCAATGCCAATTGACGTCACAAAGTACTACTTTGCCTTAGCATTAGTTTCAGTGACGACTATTTATCTCAGCCTAAGATGCTGTTGAATTATTATGTTAATACATCTTTGCCATTACCGAGTTCTGTTGATGATTCAAATCATTGAGTTTCTCAGCTACTTTGCTCCTGATGACTTTAAGGATATTTAAGCCAGAGGTTTCAACTATGATCTCATTTGAGCAGCTTATTTTGTTATTTATTAATTTCTGATTTGATCACCAAGTGCCTCTCAGATTTGTCAGATTTACTTCACAAAAAATATATCAATAGAAATTTCAATAAACATATCCTAACAGCTAACAAAAGTCATCTACATTGTAGAGCGATACATCTTTAAGGTAATTCTTTAAATGTCGCTCAAAAGCATCTCTGTCAAGCATCTTTAGTTTTAGTGTCCTGGGACCTTGTTTTTCATGCCAGAGGTGGCCATGGCCAATACCTGCTCCATTCATCCACTAATTTCATTTTAATTTTAGCTGTTCTATTTTCGGAATCCATAAAAAAATTTAGTTTCACTTTCTCAACTAGGTGGTAGCTATGGTGGTAGGGTTAAGGACCGCCTGGGTTGATACCATCGCACTGGATGAACGATGCTCAAAGTGGAAATATAAATTTTCCGTGTTTTCCATCCAGTTCCATGTAGCCGTGCTAATAAAGGAAAAGGCTCCGGCATGGTACCTAATTCCTACGGGAATGCGGAGGTTAGCCATCCATGTCTAGTTTTAAAAGAAAGAGGTAGTGTAGAAATGCCATTTAAAAGTGGATTCCGCTAAATCAGCATGTAGCTCGCAGAGTTTTTCTATTAATTTTTGTTTCAATCCTTTGAGTCCTAGCATTCTACCCACACAAAGTTGCAGAGATTAATTTGCTCCATTCCATTCGTCTTTGTTCACTTTCAATGCTGACTTTTTTGGATTTTAAACTGCTTATACTCCTAACCTATCTACTACTTATCCGAGGGATAAGCCCGCCTTTGCGCCCCACTTATGTTGTTTTTGCACTATACTTTCTTTTGTAAATTGTTTTTTTTTGTGGCGTAATAAAGAATTTTCAATCAATCAATCAATACTACTAAAGTCACAAAAGATATTTTAAGGCGCTAGGACTAGCCAACTACTCGCGCCATACAAATGCACTTTTTAACAAATGTAATAATATGTAGTGAAACGCTTCAGCAAATCCAAATAGAACTCCAGACTGATAATGGATTGTTAATATTTTTTTATTCCATCATTTATTTAAATAATAATAAAAATAAAAAAAGTTGATTTTTCTCATTAGAAATCTGAAAGTAATTCGATTTCTAGATATAAGCAAAAACAGCATATATGCATAAACAAAAAATTCCATTTGCTTTTAGATTTCTACATTTAGTCAAAAAAGTTCGGAAATGGACACCGTTTCCGCAATGTATTTTGTATAGAAAAAGGAAACATACATTAACGAAAATCATTCGATTCCTAGACAAGGAATCATATATTGTAAGGATGACACTTATAATCGTCAGACTTAGTTAGTTTACTTGGGGTGCCTCGTCTAACTTTGCGATTTGGCTAGTACCAGGCCCTTAAGCTCGTAGTGACGTCGAGCTACGGACACCGATTAGGGTCCGTAGGGCACGACCCCCAGTAAAATAATAATAAATCTATCTACCTACTAGGTTAACTTTGTTGCATTGAGGGGTAATCCGAGTAAAAAAACGAAATATTATAAATTCGTGTTTTTTTATCTTGCAGAGCCGAGAGAGTCTCTCGTCGGATGGCGAGGGGGCTCGTGGCGACTGCTCGTCGGTGGGCACGTCGGGCTCGGGGTCCGAGCCGCAGGTGCCGTGCGACATCGGCCTGCTGGAGCGGCTCATCCGGACGCACCCGGTGTGGTTCCTGCCGGGCATCCAGCGCGCCGGTGCCTTCCACCTGCTGCAGGGCAAGGAGGAGGGGGTACGTACATGTCTAGCTACAGCACAGTGCCGCGAGTCTCTCATCGAGCTGCGACTGCTCGTCGGTGAGCACGTCGGGCTCCGAGTCCGAGCCGCAGGCGTCGTGCGACATCGGCCTGCTGGAGCGGCTCATCCGGACGCACCCGGTGTGGTTCCTGCCGGGCATCCAGCGCGCCGGTGCCTTCCACCTGCTGCAGGGCAAGGAGGAGGGGGTACGTACATGTCTAGCTACAGCACAGTGCCGCGAGTCTCTCATCGAGCTGCGACTGCTCGTCGGTGAGCACGTCGGGCTCCGAGTCCGAGCCGCAGGCGTCGTGCGACATCGGCCTGCTGGAGCGGCTCATCCGGACGCACCCGGTGTGGTTCCTGCCGGGCATCCAGCGCGCCGGTGCCTTCCACCTGCTGCAGGGCAAGGAGGAGGGGGTACGTACATGTCTAGCTACAGCACAGTGCCGCGAGTCTCTCGTCGAGCTGCGACTGCTCGTCGGTGAGCACGTCGGGCTCCGAGTCCGAGCCGCAGGCGTCGTGCGACATCGGCCTGCTGGAGCGGCTCATCCGGACGCACCCGGTGTGGTTCCTGCCGGGCATCCAGCGCGCCGGTGCCTTCCACCTGCTGCAGGGCAAGGAGGAGGGGGTACGTACATGTCTAGCTACAGCACAGTGCCGCGAGTCTCTCATCGAGCTGCGACTGCTCGTCGGTGAGCACGTCGGGCTCCGAGTCCGAGCCGCAGGCGTCGTGCGACATCGGCCTGCTGGAGCGGCTCATCCGGACGCACCCGGTGTGGTTCCTGCTGGGCATCCAGCGCGCCGGTGCCTTCCACCTGCTGCAGGGCAAGGAGGAGGGGGTACGTACATGTCTAGCTACAGCACATTACCGCGAGTCTCTCGTCGAGCGGCGACTGCTCGTCGGTGGGCACGTCGGGCTCCGGTTCCGAGCCGCAGGCGCCGTGCGACATCGGCTCATCCGGACCCACCCGGTGTGGTTCCTGTCGGGCATCCAACGCGCCTGCGACCCCCGGTATGCCGGCTCCATCAACCTTCTCCAGGGATAGTGGAGCTAGCCACGACTAACTACGATACTTATGAGACTGCCAAGAGGAGATTGCCAATGCTCAGAACACAAATAGTCCCACAAAACAATTGTCAAATAAGTTGTCCTTATGGCAGCACTCGGTAGCTCCTCGGCTTGTATCAGAGGTTTACTTTCATGAAAATCCATGGGAGGCACTTTATATTAAAAGCACCTTAATAAATTAGATTTTGCTTCATTTCAGAACTTCGTGGTACGGCAGTCGAGTCAAGCGGACACGATGGCGGTCAGCGTGCGACTGCCACAGGACAAGGGCCCCTACATCGAGCACTATCTCATCCAGGCGGGCGGCGGCCGCATCGGGCTCGAGACCTCGCAGAACAAGTTCGACAATATCCCCGAACTTATCGCCCACTATGCACAGTGCTGGTAAGTAGTTTTAGAACTTCGTGGTGCGGTAGGCGAGCCAGTCTGACACGACAGCGGCACTGTCAGACTGCCGTAGGACAAGGGTCCCTTTATAAAACACTACCTAATCCAGGCGGGCAGTGGCCGCATCGGGCTTTAGATCGCAGAACAAGTTCGACAACATCCCCGAACTTATCGCCCACTATGCGCAGTGCTGGTAAGTAGTTGTAGAACTTCGTTGTGCGATAGTCGAGCCAGTCTCACACGACAGCGGCACTGTGCGACTGTCGCAGGACAAGGGTCCCTTCATAAAGCACTACCTCATCCAGGCGGGCAGCGGTCGCATTGGGCTTTAGATCGCAGAACAAGTTTGACCACATCCCCGAACTTATTGCCCACTATGCACAGTGCTGGTGGGGCGGCATTGTGCGGCCACTTCTGCTTCGTTGTACTGGAATTATGTTACTAAGCGGTCCGATTGCTGACTTCCTCGACGAGGCCAATCAGAGCCTTTATTACGAGTTAAAAATTATTTGTCTAAAATTCGCTGAGCTCTTCGATTTCGCAGGTTTACACCATTGAATAGAGCATTGATTTGAGGGACACACTAAATCCCCCGTCCATGGATTTTCAATGCTCTCGGTATGAAATTATGTAGTAAGAGATAGATCAGTCTGGAACAAACTCGCGCTCGTATTAAAGCGAGAGGATAGACATTTCTGTGGTCCTAACATAACTCGAAACCATTATTCATATGCCATCGTCCATGTCCAGCGACGAGCTGCCGGTGCAGTTGGCGCTGCCGCGGGCGCTGCGCGACGCCAAGAGCCGCCACCAGCTTAGCTCGCTGGCGCTGCTGGGCCAGGAGTTCTGGGGCTACCCCATGGCAGCGCCGCGCGCGCACGCGCACCTTCCCCCCTCACCGGGCGCCCCCGCCGCCACCACCGCCGCCGCCGCCGAGCCCACGCCCATGGCGCTCACGCCCTCCGATGCATCTAGTCTCGCCAGTTTTAGTGCTGGTGAGTTAAAAAAATGTGCCTAACAAAATACAGTAAGCGCTAAACTTATATGCGCCTCGCGCGTACTAAAACGGTCTTGAGACAAGGGCTTGGAGTACACGTGTGAGCTTTATAGGCACATTTAATTTTGTCGCCAACTTATACAATTGGGCCCCTGCATTTCTTTCCGTGCATGTCGTAACAGACGACTAAGGGATTTGTTGTTCATGGTCCGGATTCCACTTTAAACTGTTGGTCCTCACCTTCCTTACTTACGGTAGGGTTAATCTCGTCCAGATTGTAACTTCCCATTGAATGAAGAATGGTCAAAGCGGCAATGACAATTTTCCATGTTTTCCATCCAGTTCAATTTAGCTGTGCAATAAAAGGAAGGTCCTGGTATGGCATCCAGTCACATAAAAAAACCGTCGAAAAATCATTAACTCAAAACCACAGTTCACCATAAGATTTGAAGAAAATATGGCAGAGCTTCCACAAATATAAAGCTGCTTAGGTTAGGTTGGTTATTCTTCCAATACCAATGGCCTCATTTAGCAAAGAGGAGTGTTCATAACTGAAAGTAGCTTGGTTTCACCAGATTGATTTATTTATATTTTTATTCTCAATTAAATTTAACCTTTAATGTTTCCACAATTAAGTTTATTTTAAATATTGCAGGTATTTCCAACAACCAACGGGTGCTGAGCCCAGAGGCGGACCCGAACCTCCGACCCTCGCCCATGGAGTCGGGCTCGCCGCCCGGCAGCAGCCAGGGCCTCAGCACCTTCAAGGGTCGCCCCGCCCCCTCGCCCCCCGCCCACAAGAACGGCACCTTCGTCAGGGCACCGCGACCGACCCCTCCCAACACTCTCAACCTCATTTCCACAACTGTGAGTAATATTTCTTGATGTTACGATAAGCTTATTTGTGTTGTGTCTAAATGTTCTTAAGAACCAGAAAATGTTAAAATTGTGCTTCAAAAAACATTGCAGTTTATAATCCGCACCAATTGCTAATGGGCTGGCACCATGTCGAAGTAAAGAACTGTGCAAAAAATAATCATTACCAGCTGTATTCAGAGTGGGCAGACTAACTTTAATCCGCCGGGCTAAACCGGTTTTTGTATGGTTTGTCTGGTGCTAATCTCGTACTCAGTTTTGACAGGTTCTCTCTGAATACGGTTGTAAGTGAAATGCAGACACAGTCTAGGAATTTAATACTAAAGCATGCTGTCATACCAATTGTTCAACACTACTGTTATGTTGATTTCACTTCATATTCGGAACGCACATAGCTTAAAGGCGGCATTTGCCTTTAACTTTCAAAGCTTATTGATATCTAATGCTACACCTACTGTCATGATATTAGCCCCGCACACCATATAGAAACCAGGACCTTCCTTATATTACATGGCTACATTGAACTAGATGGAAAACACGTACAATTTTCTTTGCCGCTTCGACTATCGTTCATTCAATTTGATGTTATCAACCCGAGCAGGATAAACCTAGTATGTAAGGAATGGTACCTACTTACAGTTTTACGTGGAATCTGAACCACGAAGAAAGAATCCCTTACTTGCCTCCTACAATTTGCATGGGAAATTCTAGTGGGCATTCTATCCTTTTTGCGTGAAAAAAATATAAATAACAACAAAAACAAAATAAACAGAATGACAAAAAAAAAGGACAAGGAATAATCGATGATTGGTAAACCTAAAAGTGAATGTACTCAATTTTTTACTAGCGGTACTAAATAGGTTTAATAAATATAACAGTGAGATGACAAAACACTCTCGTCAGATTGACAAGGTTCCAGCGCACTAGCAATTGGCGCGGCAAATACACACCATTTTCACATTCGGCTTGGAAATTCTAATGCATCACATATTTTTCAGGCTCATATAACGCAACAATTTCCCAGCCCAACCCAGCCCGGCAATCCCAAAATCACCCCGCCTCCTCCACCACCGAGATGGGCAAAACCTCCCTTCCCCAAGTCCGCGTTGTCTCCTAGTCCAGAACTGGGCTTCAGTCCAGTCTCCAACCCTCCGATGTCCAACGGGAACATCACTGTTACCACGACGGTGACGTTCAGTGTCAATAACACGCAGATTCATAATCATCAGATCAACGAGAACGTGCACAATGACAGGCTGCAACTAACGCTTGCGTCTAACCCTATGCACAATAATAACATGGAGACCATATTCAACGGCAACGAGTTGCAGAACAACAGCGACCTGACGCAGGTGAGCGGAGCTTTTCAGTGTGGATATGTTGTTTTAGCCATCTTGTCATATCAAACTTACGCTGCATTTTTTAGTAATTCGTATGTTAGTCGTTCATGTACCTTGCATGCTCGAGGTCTGAGTTCAAATCCCCGCCCCATTGATGCACCACTTTCTTTCTCTTTCTGGATTCGTCGTTCGTGGTTTGGATAACTCTAGCTTACTTGCGAGGTGGTAGAATTAATTCTACCCGGTACCATCCCATCGTATGAACGATGATCGAAGCGCCAATGAAAATTATCTATGTTTTCCATCCAGTTCATTATTTCCATGCAATAAAACGAAGATCCTGGCATGGCACTAGGTTTTATATTAGCCATCCATGTCCACCATCCCTACTGTCATGATAATAGCTTATAACATACTACCTAGGAACTGGGTGCGTTGCAAGGACCTTCCTTTTATTGCTCGACTATGTTGAACTGGAAACAACTTTTTATACATTTCATTCAATCTAATGATACCAACCCGTACAGAATCAACCCTACCATCTAGTCATTATGTAAGAGGACCTACAGTTCTACATGAAATCCTTCTCAGGGCCAGCCTCGAAAAAAGATAAATGGTATCTATCAAGAACCTGACCGTCCGTGCCCAATGTTCACCTCAATAGAACCTCTAGGCGTCGCGCGACTGGACTACTGACATGATATGATATGCATGCAATTACTGATAATGTGAATTAATCCGATTTTCGTTACATAGAACATGGTTAACCGTCGGTCACCGGATGGAGAGTGCATCAGTTCGATAACGGCGACCTTGCACGGCAGCTTCAAACGTCAGTTCACGGAACAGCACGCTGCAGACCCCTGCTCTCCTCAGGACACAAATACCGACCCCGCCAACACCTATACCAAGAGCACGAGCTTCGCCCCAAACCAAATAGTCTCCCCCAACGGATCTAACTCCGTCACAAGCGGAATATTCTCCCCGACGAGCCAAATCAACTCCCCGAACGAAACTGTCTCCTCAAAGAGTGGCGTTTTCTCGCCTCTCAGTCAAATCACGAACAAAAGTGAGTTATTTTCGCCGGTATCCCGAAGTTCACCGTTATCGGGGAAGAATGTCTTCTCGCCCATATCCAACCAGAGTTTCCAGAACAATTCAGTTGGTTCCCCATTAATGGGGAAGGATCGGGACAAGCTGGTCTCTCCCAACACCAACACCGCCAGTAGCACCCCTTCCGGCAGATCCAGAAAGAGCAAGCACTCGATGAGGAAAGAGTCGCGACATTATCAGGTATAAGAATTGTTTATATGTTAGTTTTCCTCTTCGGGACTATTTGTGACTAATCGAGTAATTTTGCATTGTTAGTTGTTGTGTAATGTGCGCGTGTATATCATAACATTCCTCATTAACTGAACTGCTTTTGCGATGAATGGTCTGTGCTTTTGTTTATTCAATGAAAACTTTTAAGTTTCTCAATCTAGTATTGATATGAGGGTTGGTGTATGACCTTTGGATTCCTGCGTAGGAATCTGACATCTTGGAATCTCCGGGTGTGTACTGCCGGAGTTCGCTTCTGGACAAGGTATCGGACTACGAAGACATCTGGGGTCCAGAGAGCCCTATTGGATGCACTACATTCAAGCCTGACAGCGCTGGGAACAAACAGGGAATCATGATGAGTAAGAGGCCCGACCTGCTCCCAGATACGCTTCGTGAGTATTTTCCTATCCATAAACGTTGTTGGTTAAGTTTTTCTGGCTTTAAAAATCGAACCATAAATAATTTTGTGTCCAATATTGTCCACAACAGTACGTAAAATATTGTCTAAGACAGTACGAAAAATAATTACTAATGTAATTTTCAACATATAACCTTTTGTGCCAAATGGAATGTTAATATACCTTGCTCAGATCATTTGGGATTATCACAGATTTTTAAAAAAGCTTTTTGGTTTTACAGCTAAACTCAATGCAGCCCAAAGCACTAACTCAATACTTGAGAAGGAGAACTTGATACTTATGGCATCTAACGACAGTCTTAACAAAAAGCAGCTACTCGACCAGGACACCATTATGAAATCTAATTTCAATCATTCAAACGAACTGATTGCGACCACCAACAGCAAAGGAGAAGTGGTTCCCAAGAGACCAGATAAGCTTAATATATTGAGGAGTGCCAACAAGCAGCTCACTGAGGAATTGGAGGCAGCTAACAAGGAAAACAATGATCTGATGGAAATATCCAAAAGCAATGATGACCTCAATGGAACAGAGCGGATATTAGGAGAGCCGGAAAAGGACAAAGCAGGCAGTCCATTTTATGCTGACCCTGTTGATGCTATTAAAGAGGTTGGTACTTTATTTGTTTAAATATATTGTCCAATCCAATGCATAATATATACAATACTAATTGGTCTAACTTTGAACGAATATGTTAATCATTGTACATTATCTATGAGTTAGAGGTATTTACTCCGTTCCACTCATATAATTTTACAAAGCGTGACTAACTTAATATTAATCTACCCCTCTGAGTGGTTATTGAGTTATGAGCAGTTTTGTTTCGGATATCTTCTCATCTTAAATATTCGTTGTCCAAGAAGTAATTTGAAAGAAAACCTAACACCTGCAATCTTCAGACTTGAATGAGTCCTCTCGGATAGTTCTAGAACTCTCCGCAGTACAGACCTGGTATTACGTCAACTAGGCAAAATGTTTCTGGGTGTACATGTGAGCGGATGTTTTTGGATTCAAGGCTGCGGTACCGCTGGTGCAGCGACGCAAGCTGTTGAGGGTAGGAACCAGCCTCGCCCAGCGCTACTCGGAGCCTCCCACCAATCACCCCTACTACCCCCTGAGAGACATGCACAGCATTGAGGAACTGTCGCGTAAGTCTTAAATTTCTTAAATTCTGGCTTTAAATTTGTTTCTGAGTTAATGTTTGCTCATATATATTTCTATTGTGATCATTTCCCTTTTCTATGCCCTCTTCAGTAGCTGTACAATACGTTGATTTGTGTTATGAAAAGTATATCACATTACTGACTTCAACCCAACTGGGATTAACCCTACCACCTATGAAGTGAGGACCTAGGACGAGATAAATTGTCGTACTGGAACTAAAACTAGCAAAAAGGAGTAGGTACTTCCTTATGTCGCTTTGACACATTTGGTATGGACAAAATCTAACCTTTGACATTGATGTTACTATTAGTTACTTTCGCTTAGTGTTTACAGTGTGTTACAATTTTATGTAAAACACAAACCATGGCTAGCCTGAGGTCTTTAATTAGCAATGAATGGCTAAGAAATGTGCTTGTTTTGAACTGTCATGACCTTTTAATAAGTTAGGTTAATATTGTCGGTAAAAAAATACGGAACTGATGTGAGCATTAAAATACTCGCACGATGGCAAAGAAAATTAAAAAAAAACAGTAAATTTATGAGTACAGTGAAGCGTACATATCGTACCTTAACTAATGTTATATTTAATTTTTCGTTTTAATTTTATTGACTCCGATAGCAACTTGAAAAGCTACTTCTGCAGTTCATTCGTGTTATGAAAGAATGTATTGAATTCATAACAATTATGGCTTAAGTTCTCCTCTATACATAGTAATTATATAGTAATATAAATATAATATAATTATATATTATATTATATATATAAATAACCTTACTTACTTACTAGTTCTCTGTTATCTTAATGGATTAAATAATGAAACTGGTTGATAACAGAGGGTTCTAGTTGTTTCTGTTAATTTTATACAATAAATTGAATCTATATGACATAACATCCGCCGACTTTTACCCAGAAAGTCTAAAAGCAAATTCGTAAATTTTAACCTATTACATGATGCAAGGAATCATGTAATGTATTTGGCGTACATGCAAGTTTCGAGTGCTTTTCTAGCCAATACTGGAACAAGGAGAGTCCTGTAGTTCAACTTAAAAAAATACCTATAAAATAAATTCGTTTTATTATCTGTAACATTGGGCTTGCAGCTTCCTCTGCAAACACTTCAAGCTCAGTGGACAACCTCGCGGGGCTCCGAACGGGGCGGCCCAAGATGAAGCCCGTGCAGCCGCCGCGTGTGGCGGGCAAACCGCCGCCGGCTGCGCGACACGACCCCACCTGGGCCGTCGACTCAAGTTGGGAGTTCATCAGTAAGCAGCTGCTTCAATTTTTAAATAATACAATATTCATATAGTGGGGTTACACAACAAAGTAGTCTAAACACTTTGATCAGGGTCTGTATGCTTTGATCAAAGTCTGAACACTTTAACTAGAGTCTGAACACTTTGGCCGCAGTCTTGAACACTTTTACTATGGTCTGAACACTTTGACCAGGGTCTGAACACTTTGTCCAGAGTCTGAACCAGCCAGAGTCAGATCTTATTGATTCAGATTTGATGGTCGTTACCATTTAACTCTAAACTATTACGGAATGTACCAGGTGCCCAGGAGGAGGGTGGCAGTGAGAGCGGCACTTTTCCGTCGCTGGCGGAGCAGGAATGTCGGCTGAGCGGCGTGGACGGCAGCCGGCTCACCGTGCACCAGGTGGTGGCGCAGCGGCTGCCAGAGCTGAGACTGAACGGCGCGCCCGTTGCGTTGCCCGAGGAGCGGTGCCCGCCGCGCGCCTCCCGCTACGACAATGTGCTGGACCATCGGCCTGTATCGGAACAGGTACGGAGCACAGATTATCTTCAGTATCGCGCCGGCCGCGCTGCCCGAGAAGCGATGCCAGCACACCTTCTACTTATTTATTTAAGTTGGCCCTTCCCGGCGGGACTAACTCATTTGCGGGCACGGTACAAAACCGTGCTATTGCGCTCTGGGACCTTCTCTGTTTCAAATAAAAAGACAGGCTCCGTGATGAGGTGGATGCATGTCCATGATACATGTCCACAAAGCAGACATTGCGCATAGTGTTTGATTTCGTAAGATTTACGAAAATTTTAATTACAAAACAACTTATAGCTAAAAGTAAATCACGACCGCTGTTGTCAAAAATCGAATAATAATTAAATTGATTATAAATCTTAATGAAACAAGCTAGGTCTGATGACTTACTTTTTTAACAGGTTTTTATTTTATCGTTGAGTAATCCACCTCCAAAGTAATTATATAAAACGCGCGAAAAATTCGGAATTTAGGACCTTATAACTTAGGAACCAAACACTATTTCACAATGCCAATGGTCATCAGACCTATAGTTCGATCAAATAAAGCTGTTTTGAGTATAATTTTGGATATCTGACAAGAAATATGCCTATGAACTTCTTTCCACGTTTGTATGGGGAGTTGAGCGGGAAGGCCCACCTTAACTGCTAGTATAACACCTACCTAATGTCACGATATTAGCCTAACACACCACATGGGAACTTAAGTAACAGGCAAGAACCTTAGCACAGCTATACTATATACGTAGATGAAACCTCTATATAGATATTTATTTCTAGTCTACTTATATTTGTGACTTTCTGAGCTTGATGCTTACGTGTTTGTTTGTGTTGCACACAATCTTGTTGTTCACTGGCGCTGATGTTTAAGACAAAAACCATTGCATTTGGTTAGTCTCTATGGGAACTCAAAGCATTGTTCATTATTTTTACGACCGTATTTCATTCAATGCGCTAAGCATGCGTGCTCAGCCCTATCAGGTTGGAAGGAGGAAATGAAAGAATTTACATCATAAATGTTAAGTCAAATAGTTTGTATGTTCAAGAAAAAATATGCACAGACTGTGGCTTAATACCTTGCTAACATTACCTCCATGTTACTGTTTGTTTCAGGCGAGTGACGATGGAACTGTATTTTCGGAGCCGTGGGACTGTGCACAGTGGGATGGACTATTGCCTCCCGGCAGCAATCACCTCAGCTTCGATGGGGTCAGTTCTATTTGCCTTGATTATTAAATAGCAAACTCATGGAGAAATCCATGGAGCCCATGTGAGGCCCCGAAATTTCGAGCAGCATGCCATGCTTCTTATATAGGCGGTAAGCTATTAAACTAAACATAGTAGAATGCACATTTAAAACTCGCATAATGAAGAAAGTGGTAATAGTACAAACATGCTGTAGTTCTACCCAGTTGTTTCCTCTGCAGGCGACCACTGAGCTCACCGGCGGGCTGCAACCAACTTTTTGTTATGTTTACCCTATAAAAACAATGTTGTTATGACATTTAGTTTGACAGGTTTACCGCGCATATGAAATGCAGGACGTGCTGCCAGACGTTTCGGAGCCTCACATGGGCTACATCTTCAGGAGAACGTGCCTGTCGCGACGGACGTAGGCACGTTACTGACTACCCATTCTCCTGAAGATGTAGCCCATGTGTGACTCTGAAACGTCGAGCAGCACGTCCTGCTACTGATACGTGCGGTAAGCCATCAAATTGAATATTATAGTTATGTCCCGAGTAAGTTTTAAAATAGTGATAATGTTGTTATGGCTTAGGAGGAGGAGCGCGAATGGGAGTCGCCTCTGAGTGGTCGCAAGTCTCTGGCCGCCGTCGCGCGCGCCAAGAGCTTCCGTGACCGCCTGGACCCACTGCTAGGTGAGTTTTATTTATTTCTATTTGGTTATAGTTTGATTTGTAGCCGAGCATAAACAACATACATACATACCTGCACGCCGCTTTCCCTGAGGGGTTACGATACGCACGGTAAATTCTCCTAGGGCGCCCAGGCACTACACATCTGCTCACTTCTGCTCTGTAAATTTGTTTCATCATTATTTCGTTTCTTCGGAGTTCAGCAGACTTCTCGCCAGCTGATTAGTGTGGTTTTTTAACCTCGTCTTATATCTGTGACAGAAATGCTTAACTTCCTCTCTCACTGTTGATTCCTGCAAGTATTGGTGGATTTCGTCGTTTCTGGCAAATCAAGGTGCTTTGGTGATTGTCCGCAGTAAACTTTTTGGAATCTTTGCAACCACGACTTGAACGCTGGCAAATATTCTACCTGGACAACAGAAGCTTAAGGTGGCCCAACCCGGCGGCCTCAACTCATTTGCGGGCACGGTACAAAACCGTGCTGTTGCGCTCTGGGACCTTCTCTGTTTCTAAGAATAAGACAGGCTCCGTTATGAGGAAGATGCAACCTGTCCACAAAAAAGACAATGTGCATAGTGTATGATTTGGTAAGATTTACGAAAATTTTAATTTCAAAACGACTTATAGCTAAAAGTAAACCACGACCGCTGTAGTAAAAAATCTAACAAAAACCAAATCGATTATAAATCTTGATTAAATAAGCTATGTCTGATGACTAATCTTTTTAAGATGTTCTTACTTTATCATTGCGTAATCCAACTCCAAAGTTATTGTATAAAACGCGCGAAAAATCCGAACTTTCGGACGTTATAACTTGGAAACCAAACGCAATTTTACAATGCCAATGGTCATCAGACATCTAGTTCAATCAAATAAACCTATATTGAGCAACATTTTGGATCTCTGACAAGAAATATAGGCGTGATCTTCTTTCCCCTTTTGTATGGGGAAATGAGCGGGTTGGGCCACCTTAAGAGTTCCTCACCTTAATAATTGAAGGGATAAGACCTTTAATAGAGTGTCTCAAACAACGACACGGATAATCATACAATCTGATTATGGCTAGATAGCCGATTGCAGATAGAATATATTTCTTCACCCATTCGCTCCATATGTCCAAACCATCTCGATTCTCGTCACAACATCACTTTTCGAAATGTATCCTTTTACTTACCTTTTTTTTGTTTGTTTTTGTGCTCATTCATCAATTGTTAACTATTCTAATGAGGGTAGGTTATAGGAACTCATTAGGAAATTAGGTTAAAAAACTAGCAGGCGTATTCAGAGTGGTCGGACTAACTTTATTACGCCGGACTTAACCGGTTTTGTATGGTTATTCTGGTGCTAATCTTGTACTAAGTTTTAATAGGTTCTCTCTGAATACGACTGTAGAGCACTAATGATTTCAAGGCATCAATTATAAGTTTATTATTTTCTATGTTTACATATAGACACTTCATTTAAAATTGTGTTTGGTTTTGTCAATATTTAATGCAATTTTCTTGCAACATGCACACTAAGGGCCGATTTTTCAATCCTCAGATAACTAGTACCTACTTAACCGTCTGATAGTACCTACAACTTTAAGTTCATCTAAACAGAAAGTAATTACCGTCGGATGACCTATACCTCCTATCATAATTATCTGACTCTTATTTTACTAATAAAAAAGTGGACTTACTATAACGGAAGGATAAGCAGCGGCGTAAATCAATTCGCCTGACTGATTATCAGACTATTGAAAAATCGGCCTTATAAATAGTGTGGCGGTAAGTAGGTAGCGAAATACGAATACATATGAATTCGCTTCTTGTACTACAAGTGTGTGGAAACAAATAATATGAAGACGCATATACCCTTCAGTGTTGTCATGAATGCACCTAGTGGAACCTGGTAGGTGCATCTCGGCAAGGGGAAACACATTCTGTACCTGATCTTTCAACGACGGCATTAACCACTTTCCGTTTAGACCAGGTTTATGGGTGTTTTAAGCTAGTATATTTAGGAAACCATAAAATGTCACTTTTTCGAAAAGAAACTGTTAAATAGAAGAAAGTAAGGTTCTCGTTGATTATTAAACTTACTCTTTGCTCAGATATTTTCATCATCTTGTAACTACATACTATAAAGACGTTATATTCATAATTTTTTAGGGTACCGTACCCAAAGGGTCCAACGGAACCCTACTACTAAGCCTCCGCTGTCCGTCCGTCCGTCTGTCACAGGGCTGTATTGTATCTCATGAACCGTAATAAGTAGGCAGCTGAAATTTTTACAGAGTGTGTAGTTATTTTATGTAACAAATAGGTATAATTTAAATATAATTAAAATTTGATATAAATTAAATATAATAAGGTATAATTTAAATATAATAAAAACATTTTTGTGTTAAATCTTGTACAGTGGTATAGAACCCTTCGTGTGCTAGTCCGACTTGCATTTGGCCGGTTTTTTTATGCAATCTGATATGGATGGCTAATACAACAAATACTAGTGTTATGATGTTAGCCCAACATACTACATTCCCAAAGGAATCAGGTGCAATGCCAGGACCTTCCCTTTATGAGCACGGCTATACTGAACTGGATGGAAATCAGGACAATTACGATAGTTAGGTAGGTACTAACGCAGTGGATGTTAAAGGCAACATTTAGGTAGGTGTGAATCGTTTTATTTCATCTAATTATTTATTATTTTAAAACTTAATAATAATAGTAAATATGTAAGAATAATGTAAAAAGCTGTGTGTAATTAAAAATATATCGGTGTAATAATAATATGACATTTATTGCACGATAAAAATGGTACAATAGGTAGAACTGAATGCCTAAGTTATTATCTACCAGCCTACCTTAAATGATTTAGAAAAAACAAAAGAGTAGGCGTGGTTTTATTTGTAGGTGTAAATTGTTTACCGTTTAAGTAACATGAGAAAATTTCAATACACTGATTTCCTAAAAGTGCCTTATTTTCGGAACTACAGGAAATCCAAGGGAATTATTCGCCTCGTTACTGTAATTATTTGTGGTTGCAAGGCTTTCGAGATTTAGGTACTCACGAACATTTTCAACCTTCAAACAATTTAGTTACTTGTTTGTCATACATATTATGTCAATATGCATGTTTATCATGACTCTACAGTTCTTGGTTGAAGGTAAAAGTGCTTAATCTATGTACCTATTCTAATGTTTGGCGACGTTTGAATAATCAATCACATCACCCGTCTCAAAGGTTAACCTGTGTGATTAAATTAATATTGTTGAAAATTATAAACAATACAATTTAGGACAAAGGTTGCTGGGTGCACCAGACAGCTGCGTGAGTCAATCAAACAAACTAGTACACAATCACTCTTATCTCCATTGGAATTTCTTAGCCCTAATATTGACCACTAATTATCTCTAATGACAAGTCTATAGTTCACACAGTCATTGGAAAGATAACGGAGACAGATTCCTTACGACAGTATAGTCCCAACACGAATCGGAGTCGGTTCTTGCGCGGGCCCCCTTTGGATGTTCCCGTTGTGTCGACGGCTCGCCGCTGAATGAGAAACCACCGTTTCAAGTCATTCGTGCACGCGGGAAAAAACCGCAAAGTGATCGGACATGAAGTGGTTCAAAAGGTTGTTCTCTGCAAAATCCCCGAGCCCGGCGCAGATAGCGCTGCCCTCGCGGCTCGGCGTCGAGCCGGCGCTCGACGCGCTGGAGGCGGCGGCGCCCTCCGCGGCGACGCTGCCGCCAAAACCGCCGCGCGAGGAGGTCGTCGCCCTGACGACCGGCCGCAACTTCCACTGCGACCTCTTCCTGGAGCACATCCTCGAGACCGAGTGGATCGTGGTGACCCGCGAGGAGCTGGCGCGGCCGCGGTTCCTGGAGGACCTCGCGCAGAAGCGGCTGAGCGCGCGCTGCTCGAGCCTCGCCGAGCGGACGCGGCAGCGTCGCCCGGCGCCGTGCTACCGGCCCGTGCAGTGGACGCCGCCGGAGTACGCCTGCGACTCGTACTGCCGGCCCGCGCCGCAGCGCGCGCCCTGGTGGCGGCGGGTCGCGGACGCCCTCGTCGGCTTCTGGGGCCGGCTCTCCAGGCGGCTGAGGAAGCAGTGCGAAGTGCTGGAGACTGAACTGTTTAGAGTGGATGATTGTATGTACCTACCGAGTATGTGTCGTTTGAACGGACGCCACCAGCTCTTATCTTCTCGTGCCGCCTGAGTTGACACGAGTTAACGTGCGTCATTGATCATGATGTAGGTACAAATGTGCCATCATTGTACATATTTTACGAGGCGATGGTCAAGATCATGATTTAAAAACGTATAAATCAAATGTACTTACCGTCTATGTATGTACTATTTATTGCTGATACATGTATTATTTAAGGATACATTTAGCATGCAATTTACTTTTTACAATTGAATGATGATTATCTGTCACTATGTGACTATTACGCTGGCTGCCACTTCTCTGATCATGAATAAATGAATGATATTAAATCTTGAGATAACACCAGTTTCTTTTACACTTACCTTATTTACCTATTATGGAAGGATGGATACCCTCATAGTATTGGTATCAACCAAGAAAAATACTTAATATCAGGGTAACATTGTCTACCCGCAAAAATGTCTTGATATGATGGAACTAGAATATCTTTGGATTGAAAAAACCGACAAGGTAAACTGTTGCGATTTCGTAATAGTTATGGGCTTACATGGATGGCTAATACCACACCTACTGTCGTGATATTAGGCCAACATACCTAAGAGCAAAAGGTGGCATGCCAGGACCTTTCCTGTATCGCAAGACTACATTGAATTGGATGGAAAACAGACAATTTTCTCTGTTGTTTCTACCGTTAATTGAATGCATTAGTACCAACCCAGGCGGGATTAACCCAGTAAGGAAGAGTACATGGAATCCGAACCACTTGCGGTACGGACATTGACCCTAACACATGATAGAGAAGCATTGGCCTAGTTACAGTTATGCATTTATGCAGAACCATAATATATCCCATATTGGAAGCGCAGATTATAAATAAAGAGGATCTTCGAACCCAGGACTTGCAGATGCTGGGGTTATCTATTAGGTAACGGGCCACTTCTAATATCAACGTGGTTTCTTTTAAAAATTAGAGCACAGCGAGCCAATTATTTCCATGGATGCTTCTTCACCTTAATATGTACCTGCTTCGAAAAGTGTGTCACTTGCTGTTCTTACCAACTATTTAACTACATACCTGCCATCATATGACAAATCCAAGCCAGTGAGTGTATTGTGGATGATGAATAAATAACAACAACAACACACTTGCTTGAAATAACAATAAACAATGAATATTATTATCTTAAAATTATTATTGATTAAAAAAATATTTTTGATTCTGAAAATTCACCTGGATTCCAAACAAAAAAAACGTGTTTTTTTTTTTACTTTTAGATGATTTCGGATAAACAGTGCTCTAATGATTGCTGACTTGTTTAAGTCAACGTATCGTCCACCTCATTGAGGGCTTCGATAGGCTTCAGCCCCATAACCCTCCCCGACCCTCTTCCCTGCATCTCTGATCTGCTGTTTCTCGGGTTGTATTGAAATTATGCCCATCGGATTTGCCAATTTGAATATTTTACCACGTAAATTTCCACTCGGCCGTAGGTGACCTCAAAACATCTTACATAACCTTCATGTTTAAACTCAGGTAGGTACATTATCAGTTAAGTACCCAATATCTGTATGCGGCATTCGTTTTAAAAAAAAAATATTTAATACAATTTTCATAAATAAAACCCTACCAATTTACACAGACAGATAATCAAAATAACCGATCATATATTGTTTTATTAAATTTGAGTAGGTAGGTCCTATTTATACGATATTGTATTTGTTGCAAGATATTGCTTTTTAGTGATAACCGATAACTTGTTTGGATTAAAAAATAAATAAATATATATGTATATTTCCCTAAAATTGCATATAAGCGCATGACAGAGGCACGTCGTTTACAATTTGTAAGCAGTGGTACCTTTCTCCTCCCTCCTCTCGAGGAATCACTCCCATTACTAAAGCATTCAATGGCGACAAAAGTATTAAGTGTCGTGACGTGTCCGTGTGCAGCGGCGGGGCGGCTGCGCGCGCTGCGCGGCGGGCGCGGGGCGCGCGGCGCGGGCGCCGGCGCGGCTCTGCGCGCGTACGCGCTGCACCTCGCGCAGGACAAGAGCACCACGTTCGCGCAGAACGTCGACAACTTCATCGCGTGCACGCTCGACTCCAAGGAGATATGCCCGCAGGTACGACCATAAACGTCGTCTTCGTCATTTTATTTTTATTTTATTTTATTTTATTCGGAAAATTACAGTTTTTACAAATAAACATAGAAAAGAGCATAGAGAAAACGACATAGAACCAATTAAATTTCCAAATTACCATAATACCATATATAGATAGCGTTCAACATAAGACAGAAAAAAAACGAAATTAACAAAAGTTCGTAAACAAAAGATAGTAGGGAGATATTTTTATTTTTTTTATTTTAGGAGCGATGGACCGTTAATCTCATACAACATACAAAACTCGCTGAACACTGCTTATTTTCGCTGGTACTATGACATTTCTAATCAGCGCCATCTCCCGTTGCCACGATTGCTCACTGTTATAGTTCTTGCAATTCACGAAGTCTAGCGGGCTTTACTTGTGGTCAACACGTATCTGCATACGTGTCGAAGATTGTGTAAGAATGAGCTTGGATATGGTTAACATTAAATATAAATACTAAATGAGATTAAATATGAGATTTCTGGTGGCAAGTCAAACCTTGTGGGGACCAGTCTAAAATTAATTGCAAATGAAACATCACACATTACATCCAGGATATTATGGAGTTGCAGGTATTTCTAAAAGTAGCAACGAGATAATGATTCTCCAAATGCCTAGCGATCAAGTAATCATTGCTTGAAGTTATCTTTTAGTTAGCGGGTTCTCGATGACACACAGATGGTCCAAATTATAAACGTTGGCAACAGTCATATTGCGTGGAAAATAATTCGGGCCAGCTGTAGTGCGTTCAGAAGCGTGTGCGTTGTGACTGTAATTCGAGCCAGGCCCTAGGTATACCGTTAGGAATATAGGGTCAATACGAGTGATGCCAATGCTTCGAATAACTTAATGCTTAAACACGAATGTCTTGTATAACTTGTAATGTTAATGAAGTTTATCATGTCTCAACAAGATGGCAATACAATTTGGCTTCGGTGAATCTTAACCTGCATATTATGTTCAACGACAGGTGGTGATGAGGAACATGCGCCAGTTCATGTCCGGCATGAAGAACTACCTGGTGAAGCACGGAGAGCGCGAGTTCGAGAAGGAAGTCGAGAAGGAGAGGATGAAGGTAGACTCTTCTCCTTAACACGACAAAAATATAAACTGTTGAGTAGATGCATTCAATGATCACATTTGAAGATGAAATATTTAAACGCAAAGTTTGTTTTACATTTAAATTTAAATCAGTTGAGCATGAATCATGCTCGGTGGAGCTTTTTTTTAAAAAGGCGCATTTTTTTTAATAGCTACATAAAACTGTTAATAATGCAGAGGTAAATAGTCGCAACAGGAATCAACACTAACTGAAAGTAATCATATCAAAAGTGACTTATGAAAGTACTACTTTTCGTTAGTTTTATTTTCAGTTACTTAAGGCTATGTATCATAGCCTAATAGGAATACATAACTGAAATGAACACTTACTATTGTCTTATATCCTTAGCTCGAGAAAGGGCTCATCCGACCTAAGAAAACGTTGGCGACACCTTTAACTCCTATCCATTATCGGGCCGCAGCTTAAGTCGACCGAGTTCCTGAACCTGGACGCGATCCTGGAGACGGTGATGCACCGGCTGGTGGTGCGGCCGCTGCGCGCGCGCCTCTACGCGCTGCTGGCCGACTGGCACGCGAGCGACGTGCGCGCGCTGCACGCTGCCATCGACCACGCAGCCGACACCACGCCCCTGCAGATGGGCATCAAGGTCGCTACTTCTACCCTTTGTGCCCACAAACATTTCAGTTGCATTGACATCCATGTGGATCTTTGTTTCCACAAATTCCTTAACTGCTCTGGCTGGCTTATCGAGCCTACTACTTACAAATTTATCAATCCCAAAACTGCATGGTCACTTTAGGGGCTTGTGGATAGAGATTAACTAATTAGCTAACAAAACGAATTATTAAATACTATAAGTAGGTTACATACAGCATATTTTTTACTTGAAAGGATAATTAAGACCAAAACCTCAAAAACAAACTTGTTGAAATTTGTGGGAAATTTGGACAAATGTTAGTCTCCTTCTAACGAGGTCCATTGACATGCAAAAAGAAAGGGACAAAAGTTCGAAAATCTCATTGGTGCAAAACCTAACAGAAATGCTTTAAACAATTTTTCTTTTAATTATGTCTGCCTACCTTCTATACCAAGTCGATATTTTTTCCAGGCTACGACAAACATCCCATCATCATCAGTGCTGGCCGTCATCTCCAGGCACTTTGTCAAGATGCAGGAGGCGGACTCTCCTCTCGACAAGCTTGAGAACTTGCTGGCAGCTATATCAGCAATATTCAACTCGGTGAGTTACCTATAGTCTGTTCATTGAAGCTTCCTTCATCACAGAATCATTAACCACATGAGATACTCGTTAATATGACCGTTTCTGACTGATCATCGTAGAATGGATGTCAACTTGGCTTGCCGGCATATGGATATAAATTCTTGACGCAATTGAAAGTCTGGAAATTCGGTCTTTTGAGTTCAGGTGGCTATAGTCACTTTAGCTGGTTCTGTTCGATTTTGAAAATCTTGTATGATTATCACACTATTATCTTTTTTTGTGCAATTATGTTTGATACCGTTGAGAGTTCATTAAAGGTATCTAGTTTTCTTCTACCAAACCCAATTGTACGGTGTGCAGTAATATCTGATAAAAAAACCGGACAAGGGCGAGTCGGACTTGCACACGAAGGGTTCCGCTCCATCGTATTTTTTTATTTTTATATTTTTTTATTTGACTTTTTCTCTGCCGCCTGACGCCGCGTGTGATGTCGGCAGATCCGCGGTGAGCGCGCGCTGGGCGCGGACGACCTGCTGCCGATGCTGGCGTGGGTGGTGGCGCGCTGCCGGCTCGTGTGCGCCGAGCTCGAGGCGGAGCTGATGGCGGGGCTCCTGCCGCCGGCGCTGCTGGCCGGCGAGGGTGGCTACTACCTCACGGCGCTCTTCTCCGCCGTTGCCGTACTCAAGAAGCTGGCGCCCGCGCAGCATGAACCCGCCGCCTCGGTGAGACCACACTTCTTCGGCACTCTGTTTACTACCTATAAACATCTTACATGTAGACGTACAGTCAGTTAGTTGCTAAAACTGATACGAATGTTTTGATGTTTTGACAACAAAACAAACAATAAACTCAACTAGGTCATTTTTACTTAAAAATATCTAGGCTTTTGACAAAGTTCAACCCTACGAAAAAGGCAGACCAAGGCAGAGAATGTGTCACACCTTTGGAACCTTTCGTTATAAAGACATCATGTGTGGACTAAATTAGAAGTCCTTGTCGTAAATTGCATTGTAAATTAAAACGCCTAGTTAGTTCATAGTTCAACCCATGTGACAAGAGGCAAAATTTAAGTGATGACATCAGGTATTATTGTGATCTCCTTACTGGGCGGTACAATCTAAACAGTTAAGGTGTCCCTTCCCGGCGGCACTAACTCATTCGCGGGCACAGTACAAAACCGTGCTATTGCGCTCTGGGACTTTCTATGTTTAAAAAAAAAAGACAGGCACCGTGATGAGGAGGATGCAACATGTCCACAAAGCAGACAATGCGCATAGTGTTTGATTTGGTAAGATTTCCAAAATTTTAAATCCAAAACGACTTCTAGCTAAAACTAAACCAAGACCGCTGTAGTCAGAAATCTAACGAAAACTAAATTGATTATAAATATTCATGAAACATGCTATGTCTGATGACTAATCTTTCTAAGATGTATATATTTTATCGTTGAGTAATCCACCTCCAAAGTTATTGTATAAAACACGCGAAAAATGCGAAATTTCAGACCTTATAACTTAGAAACCAAACACATTTGTACGATGCCAACGGTCATCAGACATCTAGTTCGATCAAATAAAGCTATTTTGAGCAAAATTTTGGATCTTTGACAAGAAATATGGGCGTGATCTTCTTTCGCCGTTTCATTGGGGAATTGAGCAGGATGGCCCACCTTAATTGTAGACAATAGTCTCTGGTGCATAGTTCACAGTTACAGTGTGACATGCTTGCAAATAGACGACGAGAAGTAACATGTAAATATCATAGTAGGCACGCTACATGTAATATCTTCTTCCTTTTTTTAGGGTTCCGTACCCAAAGGGTGAAAACGGAACCCTATTACTAAACCTCCGGTGTCCGTCCGTCCGTCCGTCCGTCTGTCCGTCTGTCACAGGGCTGTATCTCAGTAACCGTAACAGATAGACAGCTGAAATTTTCACAGAGTGTGTATTTATTTTGCCGCTATAACAACAAATAGGTAAGATTATTAAATAATTAAAATTAAAGAGGGTCCCCATACAAAAAACGTGATTTTTTTGTATACATTTTTTTACGATGGTACGGAACCCTTCGTGTGCGAGTCCGACTCGCACTTGGCCGGTTTTTTATCTATGTGTAACTCTATCCTAACAACAAGTACAACATCAATACGAGCAATATATTAACATTCGCAGTGGCGGCGCTCCTCGCTGGAGAGCGGCAGCGGCAGTGGGTCGGGGCAGGCGTGCGTGGTGCGCGTGGCGCTGCCCGACGAGTGTCGCGGCTCGATCCGGCGCGTGGCGCTACCGTGCCGCGCGGGCGCGCGCGCTCGCGACCTGTGCCGCGCGCTCGCGCACCAGGCGGCCATCACCAACCCGCAGGACTACGCGCTCTTCGCGCTGCACAACGGGCAAGGTACTTCTTCTTCCTTTGCGGTGATCAGTGGCGGCGCCCGTTGGAGAGTGGCAGCGGCAGTGTGTCAGGGCAGGTGTGCGTTGTGCGCATGGTCCGTATGCTCCATACCTACCTACTGGTCGCTGTGCTTAAAAACAGTGATAATATCTCGGCGCAGAGTGGCCGTCTGTTTTCTAGCAAATACCGCACATAGTATTTACTGCCTAAAAAAATGTGCAGGGGTAAACCATTACCAGTACTTTTTTAAACCACATAGTCTGTGTGATGTAAAATTAATTTAACGAAAAATATTTTTTTTTACATAGATTAAATTAATTGAAAACTTTTCATAAAGGTAAGCCATATTTGCTAGGTAAAGTACATACAACATATTTTGATGCCCGCACTACATTAGTGCGCGTGCGAGACTATTGAAACCGGGATTGACACGCTTTATGTGTACATGTGTATGTTGACAATTTTTAAGTAAATAATTGTAATATCTCGGAACATACTGAACGGATTTTGTTGAAACTTTCAGGTTTAATGCTTATTAGAAAGCACTGTTTATGATTTTGAGAAAGGATAAGGGATTGTTTACACCATGTAATTTAATGCATTAGCGTTAACTATCTGCATTTGACAAATAAAAATCCTTCCACTAAATTTATCACTAAAATAACTACAAATATTAGCAGCGAACATGCTTGTTCAATGTCAGCACTGGTTCCATTTTTGACTTTCCGACAACTTCTTGCATAAAAATAATATTGTTGCTTTTTTGCCAACAGAGACCATGCTTTCCGAGAATGACTGCCCGCAGGAAGCCATGTCCGAGAAGAACGGCAAGGATTGCATCCTCGCGTACAAGCGGATAGACGCCAAGATCGCGTGGCCGCAGCACGCCTTGCTCTCTCTGCCCTGAACTGCCTTGCTGCCTCTGCTGCCCTAAATGCTCCCAGCACCGACATAACCGATTTAATGATGGCGTTCGGAGTGAAAAGGGGTCTAGGCCAAAATGTGGCATTTGAATATTCAACCTTTCAGTATTTTTGTCTCTATGCCCTTTGCAGCACCGAAAAGTCCGTTCCCCATACGAGCGTAGAGAGATTGAAAGAACTGTATTAATTCGACACATACATGTAACTCTAGGAAATGTAGCTCTTTTGGTACTTTTTAGATCTTCGATATGAAAATGATGTGCGTATAATCATATTTTTCTACATTTGTACGGGGATCTTATCTGACGGGACCCTTAATTGGAATTGAGTCATAATAATTTTAAAGAAATGGATAGATTTCAGTGCCAAAATTAGCCATGGTGGGGAACCTCTTACATTGATATTACTGTCGATAGATCGTTGCGGATTATGCTTAAAACTACGACTGTAACCTCTTTGGTCACAGATAGTTTTGTCAATACGACTTAATCACTATATCTATTGAAAAAAACCTGTGCAGTGTGTAATCAGGGCAATTTTTTCCTAACAATTTTTTGAGTATCAACTTTCCTATTTTTTTTACAGGTTTGAACTCTTAACGAGCTTTCAATTTATCTGAGCCTAAACTGAATTACAATATAAGAGATACTCAGTTCGAAACAACGTAACTAGGTTGTTTAAGAGTCACTTTGTATTCCTCAGATTGTCACGATCTCAAGAATTACGAATAATGCTAAATGTTATCGTGGTACTTAGTTTGTAAGCGAAAAGTACATTACGTGTTGTGTGATGCAAACTAATATGTTTAAGCCCTACTATAAAATTAGGTAATGCATTTTAAAAAGAACTTGCCTATATCTAGAGTATCTTGCAAGTACCGATTAGTTATAGAGACTTAGCTTTTCTACCAAACTTTTTGGGCAAATTTACCTGCTGGAAGTTTTAGAATAGGTACTTACACACTCGATTTAATGTGGAAAATTCGTGAATTTTTGTATGGGAATGTTCGGAACCCGTTATACCTATATTAGCTTTTGAAACTGTATGTTCTAAAGGGAACATCCCATTTTAGTCTAGACTTGTACTCACTATTAACTTTACCTACCAAATATTGTTTTGTTTTTTTTATTTTATTATTTAAAAAAACTCATAGCTTTAAAACGTATATCTGATAATATAATTTTATAGGTTACATGTTTCTAAAGTAGTCCTAGCAAAATTATGTCTAAGTTGTCTTGTTTATTTCGATGGCTAAAACCTTATTTATAAAACTGTGATGTAATTTGTATTAGTAAACTTAAGATTAGTAAACTTTTGTATATTCGTAAGATATAATCACATCAGTAAGTTTAATTTTATGTATTCATTCGTATACATTAAATGAGAATATCTTTCTATTTATTTTGTAAATTTCTCTTGTTCGGTCGTTTTGTATTACTTACATATTTATTTACATTTTAATGTAGTCTTAATAACGAATAGTGTGTTACATGTAACCAATTCAGTCAGCTGTGAAAAAATACAGTTTTTCTATACATTCATGACTTTTATTCTTAAATTTTAGATTTGAAATGTCTTTCAATTCACACCGAAATATATTTGTACCAGGATAGAAAAGTGAACCATAAATAAAAAGGTCTATAAACTCCACAAGTATAGTCTAATTTTCATCGTTGGAAAGAATAAGTTATGGGCCATGCAATTATACCACACTGCTCGATATCGAGTGAACGAGACTATCTGGAGCTCCACAAAGTTGGTTCGGCCCACTCTATCTCATAGTTCTAGGTTCAAATCCCCGACCCGTTCGAGAATCACTTTATATCTCTTTTTGAGTTGGTAGCATGGAACAGCTCGCATTCTTAACGAAATAAGTGCAATGGCTCGTAGCCTAGTGGCGCGGGGACTGGCCTAGCGTACCAGAGGCCCAGGTTCAATACCAACTTGCACCACTGTCTTTCTCTTTCAGAGTTCGAGAAGTGCATTTCGTCACGAATGCGAGCTGCTCCATGGTTCGGAATCCATGTAAAACTGTAGGTCCCCTTCCCCTACTAGGTGGTAGAGTTTAAGCCCGCCCGGGTTGGTACCATCGCATTGGATGAAAATATGGTCGAAGCGGCAATGAAAAATTGTCCGTGTTTTCCATCCAGTTCAATGTAGCCGTGCTCATAAAGGGAAGGTCCTGGCATGGCACCTAATTCCTTCGGGAATGTGGTGTATTGGGCTAATATCATAACGCTAGTTGTGTGGTATTAGCCATCCATGTCAGGTCGCATAAAAAAAATAAAAAAATCCGGAATGCATGTAAATCCCCATAATCACATGTAAAATCGAAGTTCCCTTCCCTTGCTAGGTGATACCATCGCATTGGATGAAAAGATGCCAGAAGCGGCAATGAAAAATTGTCCATCCAGTTTCTTGGAGCCGTGCTCTTAAAGGGAAGGTCCTGGCATTGCACTTAATCCCTTCGGGAATGCATTGTGTTGGCCTTATATCACGACGGTGAGCATGATGTTAGGCCATCCATGCCCAGTCACGAAAAAAATTGGCAACTTAAACCAACTGAGCTATCCCGAAAATTACGTCAGCCAACGAATTTCAGGATTATATTAGGATTCGATTAGGTTAGAGCAGTGGGCATGTAATCCAAGAGTCGCGCAGGCTCGAATCCTGCTACCGATGAATGTCAGGACAAACATATTTTTCATATTATTGTCAAAATCTGATTACAATGCTTCAAATGTAGATGTCGCCGAAACTCAAATTGATGAATTATGTTTGAAAAATGTTACGGCTTTTCACGCGGCAGGTAGAGATATTCTCCGACGTTTCGAGCTAATCATTCAGCCCGTTGTCAAGGAGGCAGTTTCAGTTCAGTTTCTGTTTCTTTATTTCCTCCATTAGATGTATATTACACACTCGGATTCGTCTTTTTTTTTTCCTGTCGGTTCGATTACTTCTGGCGAAGAAGAGCCGACAAGAAACTTCGTCAGGTTGGTCATTGTATTATTTTTTTTTCCAGTGATACTTACAAACTAGTTTACAGTGATTGATTGATTACTACTGCTCACAAAGAACATTATTATAAGAACATTATATACATTGGTGAGGAGCAAACTCTTGACTACTATAATGACATCTTATTCTAAATTAATATTTTAAATTAATAGGAATTATGATCTAAATTATTCAGGTGTTAAAAGCCATCGTCATTTTTGATACAAGGTAATATCAAATTAAATATAAGTTAGTAAATAAACAAATTCATACTACAATGTAGTACCCATGTCAGAGACAATAATAATAATAGAAAATAATAATAATAAAAAAAAAATAAAAAAAAAAAACACGATACAGAATTGTATCGATTGTCAAGTTGTTAGCTTAAAAAAAAAATTAATAAATTGGTAGTACCGTGTTAGGTACCCGGTCAAGTATGTAGTCATGAGCTTTAATTTAAACAAGTTTTCTATCTAATAAGGCTTCCTGGATAGTGTAGTAGCTTTTTTTTATTAATACTGATTTCAATTTGCTCTTAAAACATTTATCTCCTAATTTCCTAATCTCCTCTGGAATTTTGTTGTATAACCTAATACTAAGTATTGCATATAAAACGTTTTGAAAATTTTGATGACCTATGCTTAACATTTTGTAAATCAGTTTTATGTCTAGTATCGTAGTTATGTACATCAGCATTTAAGGTATTATGGTGCTTATATTTCCTAGCATGGCAGATATTTTGATACAGATATGCGCTAGGTAGGGTCATAATTCCTATTTCGCTGAATACATTCCCACAAGAATCTATAGCTTTCATGCTAAGCATACAACGCAAGGCTCTTTTTTGCAAGACAAATATTCTATTTGCTTCTGCTGCATTTCCCCAAAACATTAGTCCATACAACATGAGACTATCGAAGTAAGCAAAGTAGACAGTTTTTGCAGCTTGCGTGCCACAGAGTTCCTTGATTTTTTTAATGGCATAACAGGCTGAGCTCAGTTTACCAGCAAGACTGTCTATGTGGGGTTTCCAGCAGAATCTATTGACAATTATTAATCCCAGAAAAGTTAATTCATTAGCCATGTTTAACGATAATTCCTCTACAGTATTGGTTACATCTTCATTATTTTTACGCCTATGTGCCCCAAGAACAAAATGCATTACATTCGTTTTATTAGTATTTAACAATAGATTATTGTGTTCAAACCATGATGTGAGCGACTTAATTACTGACAAGAAAACCTCCCGTAGTTCAATTATATTTTTGTTTTTCAAAACTACTGAGATGTCATCTGCAAACATAACTAGTTCTATGTCTTGCCCGATTGAACCGGAAATGTCATTCACATAAATCAGAAAGAATAATGGACCAAGGATAGAGCCTTGCGGTACTCCTATTGTAACAGGGTCAACATCCGATTTTATACCACTGACCTCACATATTTGTTTTCTGTTTTCTAGGTATGTTTCACATAAACGTAGCTCTTTTTCTCTTACTCCTTAATACTCTAATTTTAATAACAATATATCATGTCTTACACAGTCAAATGCCTTTGATAAGTCACTGAAAATGCCATATGTGTGCTGAGAATCATCCAAAGATGTTAATAAAGTTTTTATCATAGATGCAATGGCATCTCCTGTTGACTTACCTTTGCGAAATCCAAATTGTCTGAAATTTAGTAGATCGTGTTTAGTGAAGAAGTGAGTCAAACGTTTTTTTCAAAAACCTTGCTGAAAACTGGTAGTAAGGAGACCGGACGGTAATTCTCAACATTATTGTGACATCCTTTTTTATACAATGGTATGACCTTTGCTATTTTGAGGGAATCGGGAAATGTGCCATTTTCTAGACATTGATTTATAACTTGTTTTAGAGGATTTATGACACCTGTTAATGACTTTAGTAATTTGGGGGAAATATTCCAAAGATCTTTCTTCATCCGCATTTAGCTTAAGTCAGCTCTGTTATGTTAAGCGTGGCATGTGGCGTACACCAGGACCTATTAAGGAGCCCGACGACTCCCATGGACTTTCAAACTACGAGGTGGTTTGCGAAAACCATGCCGGCCAGCCAGGCGTTCAACCATGTTTGAAGAACCCGAGGTTTTTCTTTGGACGAAATACCTCGGCAGGGAATTCATTTTTAGTGTTCCGTACCCAAAGGGTGCCAAAAGAACACTATTACTAAGCCTCCGCTGTCCGTCCATCTATCCGTCCCTCTGTCACAGCTTAGGGCTGTATCTCATGAACCGTAATATGTGTATTTATTTTGCCGCTAGAAAAAAAATTGATACAATTTAAAATTAATAAAAAACAATCCTTATGATTAATAATGAATCCAAAAACGTGATTTTTTGTGTTTCATTTTGTACTATGGTACGGAAGTGCAAGTAAGATTCACACTTGGCCGGTTTTTACTGACCCTATAGATAGAGGATTTATAGGATTGGTTCTTCTGTTGGATTCCTTTTTTTTTTAATATCGACTGTGAATGTGTTAATGTTGAAGGAAAAATAATATAGACCGAACTAGCTCCGACGAGCATTATCCGTGGCAATACCTGATCTGCGCCTTGTAAGAAGCACTTTTTGGTCAATCGTGAAATATTGACGCACCCTGTTGAGGACTCCCAGCTTTTTTGTGGTGCGAGCTTGGCTTTATCCTAGATATGGTGTCCGAAATTAAAACCATGCGTCAGGTCGACACCAAGAATTCCTATGTGGTCGTCAATACGCAGATTTGTTCCATGACACTATGGAAGGTCGGAGCCGCACTAAACGGGGTCCACTTCGCAATGATAAGCAGTCAACAAAGACTTTTATGCGGCGGCCATGCGGAAAGTCAGTGATTTGGTCACACAGCTCGGGTGGAAGCGGTGCCTTGTGCCAGACCCGATCAAATGCTTTCGCGACATCCAGGCCGATATAACTTCGCCGTGATATTCAAACTCATCGTCCAACTCATGTGAGACGTAACTAGGAGGTCCCCAGCAGATAGATTCAGACGAATGCCAAATTAGTGATCCCTGAGGAATTCTTGCACCTAACATATTGTAATTCTAAATTTAGTAATATTTTTAAGAAATGTGATGATGTAACAAGTTAAATGTGTACTTACGTCGGCTTCATTAAACAAAAAAAAATAGTAATTAACACTAAGTATCGACAAAACAGTTTCTATAGGCAACCTCAATCACAAACAAGTCATCAATAACGATCAGCGAAAAATCTGCTGCGAGTAACAGAAGTCGGCCAATGGAGAACGAACGGATGATGGGTCGCCACACGCGCGGGGAGGGCAAGTTCTGGGACCCCGTGCACGTGGAGTACCCGGTACGGCTGGCGCCAGGCACCGGGGTGAGCGGTCACACGCTCGGGTACCCGCGTCCGCGGAACCCTCGGTTGCTGGTGCAGTCTGTGAGTATCTTGCTGGGATTTTACTAACTGTAGGCAAAGCAGGGACCTTTACTTGAAAGGCCATTCGGAGTACGTATTAGCGGTAAGTACTTATGTATATCGTAACTGTGTCAACATTTTATATGGGTCGAGAATTTTTGTAAATTCCCCTCAAATCATGAAAGTGTTCTTGCTGGGAAGCGGGAGGATTTTGCTACATACTTAGATTTTTTTATGAGACTGGACATGGATGGCTAATACCACAAGTTCTGTCATGGTATTAGCCCTACACACCGCATGGGAACTAGGTGCCATGCCAGGACCTTCCTTATATTGCACGGCTACATTGATCTGGATGGAAAACACGGACAATTTTCATTGCCGCTTCGACCATCGTTCATCCAATGCGATGGTACTTCCTCGGTACCTTCCTTACCTAGTAAGTAAGGAAGGGGACCTACAGTTTAACGTGGAACGAACCACGGCCAGCCTCTCTCAACGGTCGAATGGTCACCCATCCAAGACCAGACCGGACCCAGCGTTGCTTAACTTCTGAGAGCGATCGCCGAAGTGTCGCGCCACTGGGCCACTGAGGCTGACAAATAACGCAACGCAAAGCCATAAGGCTGCATCTTTCAAGGGGTAGGCAGAGAGCCATTTCTTAGAAGAGCAGCATAGTTACTTCTTTTCTTTCATCTAAATACATACCCATTTTATGTAACTAGAAATGGATGGCTAGTACCACACTCACGGTCATGATATTACCCCAACAAACCGCATTCCCGAAGGGAATAAATGCCATGCTAGGATCTTATGAGGACAGCTACATTGAACTGGATTGAAAACATTGCATTGAATGAACGATGGTCGAAAGAGCAATTAAAATTGTCCGTGTTTTCCATTCTTCAGGCTTATTTCAAAAATTCCATGCTAAGGAATCAGACTTTTTTTTTCGACCGAGAAAATAGCATTACAGTGGTTGTCCAAGTCATTTTCTCTACGGAAAGATGCACGGTAATTCAATTATTCAATGTCCGGCGTAAAAATCGCTATATATAATCGTTTTGTGTATCGAAAACATTTCTGATTCGTAATCATGAAATTCCAACAATAGGCCCAGCAATATGGGGAAGGCAACTAAGTAGTTCCCATGTTGTGTTTTTTTTTTATGTGACTGGACATGGATGGCTAATACCACACCTTCTGTCATGGTATAAGCCCAACACACCACTAGGTGCCATGCCAGGACCTTCCTTATATTGCACGGCTACATTGAACTCGCATTGAACTGGATGGAAAACACGGACAATTTTTATTGCCGCTTCGACCATCGTTCATCCAATGCGGTGGTACCAACCCGGGCGGGATTAACCCTACCACCTAGTAAGTAAGAAAGGGGACCTACAGTTTAACGTGGAATCCGAACCACGGCCAGCCTCTCTCAACGGTCGAATGGTCACCCATCCAAGACCAGACCGGACCCAGCGTTGCTTAACTTCGGAGAGCGATCGCCGAAGTGTCGCGCCACTGGGCCACTGAGGCTGACCAGTGTGTTAGGCTAATATCACGATGACCGTTTTGGTATTAGCTATACATGTCCAATTACAAAAGAAAAACGAATCTTAGAGACGCGACACCGCCGTGCGTGGTATCATAGAGAGCCACGGAAACGCGGAGGCGACGCGCGAGCTCTGCCGGCCGCAGAGCGAACGAGACTTCGGCTACAAGGCGCCCACCGTAAGCGTCGGCGAAAGGCGCAGTCGTCCAACCCCGGCGCCGGATAACCTGTTCTTACATACTGGGAACAAAAGGGTAAGTCGGACTCTTAACAATGTAAAAAAACCGGCCAAGTGCGTGTCGGACTCGCACACGAAGGGTTCCGTACCATCGTAAAATATGTATAAAAAAATACGTTTTATTTTAAACATAACAAAACACATGATTTAATTTATATTGTTTTTTATTTAATTTTACCTATTTGTTGTTATAGCGGCAAAATAAATACACACTCTGGGAAAATTTCATGTGTCTATCTGTTACGGTTACTGAGATACAGCCCTGTGACAGACGGACGTACAAACGGACGGCCGGACGGACGGACGGACAGCGGAGCCTTAGTAATAGGGTTCCGTTGGCACCCTTTGGGTACGGAACCCTAAAAAGAGCCGCAGCCACTTTTTAGTCTAAAATTATAACTAAAACTTTCTTTGGTACGTCGATGTAATACTACATTGAAGGTAGCGCGTACAACAGATTACAGATTGCAGACACAAAACAAGACGAACAAAAACGCATCCTCAAACCTTGCATTCATACAAAAGCATTATACACAGTAATTCACCCTTGCACACCTTACCGCAATCAAACACACTCACATCCTCACACAGCACGGGCTGGAAACCAACGCCAGGCATGGCATTTTATGTGCGTCCTTGGCGTGCTGAGTCGTGGCCATTTTTGCACGCTATTTCTAGATATTTAGTACCTATCCCAACTTTAGTTAAAGGGCCTATTTTACCACCATTTCGGTAGTTGTCGTTAGCTATCGTTTACGCACCCTGCAAAGTCCTTTTATAGCGGTTTTCAAAGCGATTCAAAGCGACAAGAAACTCGCTTTCCCTTCGCTCTCGTCTTAGGATTCCTTAATTCTGATTACGGAAATTCAGGAATAGACCTTCAGTACAAAGTAGCGTCGTAAGAGTAGTAAAAAGCCCCTTTAGATCTGGATCAAGGTAGGCTAGGGTAGGATTTCCTTCCGACGCATCGGTGAATAATGGCGCCTGCATCGGGCGATGAGTTACCGCCCGCTAACAGCAGTAATCAGGAATCAGGAATCCTGAGTCTAGAAAACCGCTTTTATAGCAATTTTTAAAGCAAGTTTTATCCCGAATGGTTTCATCAAGAAAATAGCTTAGAAAACCGCTACAAAAGTGGTTTTCTAGACTCAGGATTCCTGATTCCTGATTACTGAATTCCAGGAATAGACCTGCAGAACTTGTTCTTTACAGATGGAGGCGTACCCCTTCAAGCTGGATAGCCACGGCTGTAGCGAGGCTTATAACTCGTATCGACCCCCTGCCACCTCCCCCGCGATAGCGAAACAGCTGCAGCACTACCGGAACCCATATGTCGTGCCGGAGAGCTTAGAGGTGAACACAATTACAATTTTCTCTGCTTTTAAAAACGATTGAAGTCTCTGGATATCTGTAATACCTAAATATATTTTATTGTTTTAACAGTGAATTGATTTTGAAATTGAATAATTCATTTATGAACCATGAATCGTAAATATATTATTTCCTAGCCATACAACAGTCATATGGGATATTGAATAAGTTTGGTAAAATAAGGTTTCATTGATTTGATTCTCCAAGTACAAGCCGAAGGCGTGGGGTAAAGAGTCACCCATCGATACCAGTGCGGACTCGTTCGTGAAGTATCTGGACCCGTACCTGTCCACCAGTCACCTTGATCACCGGCCCTTCACCAGGGAACACTTGGAACGCTGTTCCGACACAAGGGATGTTGTTACCTACTACACCTACGCTGATATCCCGAGGGTGAGTACACACATTAATCTTCGAGAAAAATAATTTTCTTCTTCGTCTTCTAAATAAAATTCTTAACGAAATTTGGGGCAATATCTTCCCTTTAAATTGAGCATGACAGATATCATAATAAAATCCCCACTTTAAACGTTTTAAAATATCAATTGCGAGTACTTAATAGTTAACTATAATATAACTATTACTTAGTGCTCAGAAATAAAATTGATATGATATTTAAATATTTTACATAATAACAAGTAATTAACAAAGACAATGATTTAAAAAACAATATACAGGATATTCGCTAAAAACGTATGATCGAAAGCTAAGATGTGTTCGACCAGAAATGAAGGAAAGATTTCTCTATAACGAATTCCTTCTGGAATTAGTCACATTCCAGAATTTAAAATTTACCTAATATGCGAGTACTAATGTATGGTTTAGATAATATGCGAACGCATAGCTAACGCATTCGTTTGTCAAGTGAAAATAAAATAATTGCCTCATGATTTTTCTATCTGACGTCCCATCGAGAGGCTCAACCAGCATTTAAGAGCATCGATTAAAACGAAATAGAGAAAGCCTATTAGTTAGGGCAGCTTGGAATATTTTTTTCTAAATGTGACCAACCCGCATAACGCGTGAAACCGGTTTTTTAATTGTTTCGTTAAAGAAATTGGGAATAGTTAAACATATTCTTCACTGAATGGGTAGATATTGTTAAGATCTTTGAAATGGTATTAAAAGAAATATTAGTTAATATCAATATAAGCCGCAAACTTGAAAAAGAATATATTTGAGACCTGACTTCAACATTTTTTTCCATCCATAAAATATAAATTTCTGTAACATTTTTCTTTCTGTTTTGGTAGAAAGTTAGCTGGAATTCCATAAAGATCAGGAACTTAACTCTTAAAATGCTATACCCAGTAAGTAATTAATAATCTATTGCTATACTATTTGTAATGTACGGTGTCATGGTTGGTTCCAGGTGCGGGGTCCCCGGCCCTGCGCCGAGCCGTGGTGGCGGCCGCGCGTCTCGCAGGCGCGGCGACCTATGAGCGACCGGAAGCAGTTCCGCCACGACTTCAGGGAGACCAGGGTTCACAACCGGCCCGACTGGACGCCCACGTCAGTATGCTCTTAACTGTTCCGACCCATACGAAGTGTTTTGCAGATTTAATGCTAAAAGTATTGCAGAATTAATAATGAATGTTAAATATAACCACGTGGTTGCGGCGAAAACATTTTTGCAATTTCAGGTTTATTGGTGTTGGTCTAACGGTGTAAAACTTCTAATCGCTAATAACAAAAAAACCGAATGCTAAACATGAAATTGTCACAATTGTCGCAAATACTACGGCTATATTTAAGATTTATAATTAATTCTTGACTAAAAGTACAATACTTTTTGTTTTCAGTCTGTGTGTGTGTGTTGTGTGTATGGGACGGAATACGAGTAAACTGCTAGCGCCACACAAATGTTCCTTTGAACATATATAAGGCAGTGATACGCCGCGAAAACTGCACCTGCAAAACGGTAGGTCCCTATTAGGTGCTAGGTTATAGGGTCAAACCCGGGTTAATACCATCGCATTTAATGGAAAAATGGTCGAAGCGGCTATGAAGAATTGTCCGTGTTTTCCATCCATCTTAATTGCCTTGCTTATAAAATCCAAGAATGTAATGTAATCTTCTGGAATGTGTGTGTCACTCATGTACAATTTCATAAAAAAATTAAGGGCTTAAACAGTTGAAACAAAAGTATTCAAGTCTATGATGTGTACAAACAAATAAAAGGTTACTGACCATAATTATGCGTTACGTTTATTGCTACTTATTCTGGTTAAAGAAAAAAATAAGTAGGTATGCTTTTATTTAACGCGCAGGATGTTTTTGGCCCCAGTTCCAATATATTTACGTCCGCAGTTCCTTCAGAACGGAGACAGCCGACAGCTTCGTCCGTCCATCGTCAAGGTCACAGTCGGCAATCAAGTTCGAAGACTGCAGCCTGAAGGAGCGCTTCCACCGACGGGCTGCGATTCTTCGGCCATCCGATGAAGAGAAAGAGGCTGGAATCAAAATCTACACGACTGAAAGTAGGGACATGAACTCTGGACAACCGATATTGGCTATAGTTGACCAGCTAGTACCGAAGTATATTAGAAAAACGACGTAACAGCCTTTGTGATGATACATTAAATTGGCATCTTCATATTGATAAGCTAAAAATTAAATTTGTTTCGTTATTCTATTGTGTTGAAATAAAACTCCAAACTGTTGCAATACTAAAGAAAATATACGTTTTTGTACTAAGCAAATACGTCGAATGTGATATGTATGTAGAATCTACCTTGAATCAAGGGGTGTATAAAGAAATAGATACTTTATGAATATACTGCAAGGCTGGGCCCGAACCTGCATAATATACCATTCCTGAGCATTGTGTCTTCCATTTTCGCCACCTGCTGTATACTCATAATTTAGAATTCTAATACAGTCCCTCCTACCGTAATCAATGTCTCCTACTAACACAGCGTTTAAGATTATACGTAGGTTCAAACATATTGCTGTCGTCACCAAAATCGTATTTGGTTGACTTGAAAGGGACAAAATGACCTTTATGGAATCCATATTGTACATATAAAATGCAAGTGTTATAAAAGTTACGATTATGGTAAATCTGATATTAGACACTGATATCTTCACATAGGTACAATAATTTTAATGTTATACCTGGAATAATGATTGATCGAAATATCCGTAAAAAAAAACACGTGGAAATTATAAAATATTATGTTTGATAGCCTTGCACCGTAACGATAGAATCCCGTGTTTATGCAAGTAACGTATATACAGTTGGACCGCGTTTTTGTCATGCCATTTTAATAGAAGCCATCACAGAGTTTGATTCACGATGGCGTGGGTGAGAGCGGTCATATTTCTCCTTGCTGTGCAATTGGTGTGCGGCGATGGGTATGACTTCGCGGTACAACGGCAACGCAAACCAAAGGTAAGTATCCAAATTAACTAATAAAACGTTTATTATTTAAAATTAAGCTAAGCATATCCAATTGAGGTTGCTGAGAAAACCGCTCTGACAATCGCTTTAAAAGAGTTTTATCGACTGAAAGATTCCTGATTCCTGAGCAAGGCATTACAAGAATAGGCCTACTAATAGGCGTGGTTATACCATTTCAAAGAGAAATTGTCGCTGAGGTATTTGGAAATTTTTAACATTTCATAAATTTCAAATTTGAAGAGTTAAAAATTGAATTTCATTCCTAGACGGTGGTAAAAGTGTTCTACGAAGCGCTGTGCCCCGATTGCATCCATTTCGTGCTGAACCAGCTACGACCCGCCGTGCTGGCGCTGCACGACCGCATAGAGGTGGACTACGTGCCCTTCGGGTATGCAACGGTAGGTATTCACCCTCTCTATCTGGGGAGCGTAAAAGAACCTTATTTTCTCCCCAGCTTAAGCTAGGAGAACATAAGGCCATGAACTATCAAACAGTAAAGTACCAACGGAGAATAGAGTCGCTACTGAGAAGGGAATAATGGACGGCAAAAGGAATAGAGCCATGGAGGATGAATAATGGGTAAGTATAACGCAAAGTTAAGCGTGACTTTTTATTCTTGGCGTAACAGAAAGAGAAACTGTGGCTTTTGGTCGCCATATGCGGTAAAGTCAGATCACAGCGGCACAGCATGTACGGTCTTTCAACATGGCAAAATTCTCAGTAACTTATTCGCATCGAGTTGAAAGTATCATATTGTATGTAGATGTTCTTATCGTACATTTTGTTGCAGACTTCGGTTTTAGTATTTATTTTTGTTTATTCCATAATACGTACTTATAAACTGTTATAATCAGTCTAATATTGTCGATATTGGAGCTCAGATCCAGCCGGACGGCACGGTTAAAAGCCAGCACGGACCGGCGGAGAGTCTTGGCAACCTGATCCAAGTGTGCGCGTTCCACGCGGCGCCCCTCACAGAACTGCAGAAGATCAACTATCTCGCGATGGAGGAGCAGACCCACGCCTCCACCAGGGGCGACTTTTCGGTGAGTGACAATGAAAAACTTTTCGGACGGTTGACCCTTCATACTAACTAAAGCGGCATGAGATTTGATACCCAGCAATTAATGTATTTTTAGTACTGTAGCTGGGAGCATGAATGTCCACGGTGGCCTTAAATGATCCATGTTCGTATTTCATTTAAGATGCTAAACTTTATGTCGTATATTTTGAAAACCAGGAGCGATTCAATAATGATTCGACTAAATTCTAAATGTATGTATTCAGTTTTCCTCATACGATATTTTGTTGCACTAGTAAGCCAAACGCGCTGGCATCTTCCCTCAGCTAGATAGTTTAAATATTATTGAGTGATGGTCACATTTATGTTTTCAATATTCCTCGTACAAAATTGTATTGCACTAGTGCGTCAACGCTCTGGCACTACCCCTCAGATAGTTTTATCGTATTGAGGGAGGGTCATAATTATGTTTTCAATTTTCCTCATCCGATATTGTTTGGCATTAGTACGCATCTCCCCATTGAGTGAGGGTCAATTTTTTGTTTTCAATATTCCTCATACGGTATTGTGTTGCACTGTTGCGTCATGCGATATTCTTTGCCATAAGTGCGTCAAGCACGCTAGCATCTCCCCTCAGCTAGTATAATCTTATTGAGTTAGGGTCATATTTATGTTTTTAATGTTCCTTATAAAATATTTGTTTGCAATAGTGTGTCAAGCCCGCTGGCATCTCCCCAGTTTCATCTTAATGAGTGAGGGTCATATTTATGGTTTTAATGTTCCTCATAAGATATTTGTTTGCACTAGTGCGTCAAGCGCGCTGGCATCTCCCCTCAGCGTGTGCAACAGATGATCCGTAACGGAGAAGCTTGGAACCTGCTGCAACGCTGCCAGAAGAGTACCAAAAGCCTCAGTCCTCCGTCTCTGCCATTCGTCACCATCGACGACGTGAGCATTATCTCTATAATTTCTATTATAGGTCCTACAGGATAACATGATTCTCATGATAACACGCAGTATATATCGTTACAGGTGTTAAATAATGTATATTCGATTGAATAATATAATATGACTCCATTTTTGTCCACGACTAGCCTAGGTTGCTTTTAATGACGAATAAAACATCGCAACTTTGGTTAGTTGAATTTGGAAAGATTTGACATTGAAGAATGTTACGTCATTGCATTCAAATGCATTGGTGCCATATACATATATCATTGTTTAGTTATTTTTCAATAGATGTCTAATGTCTTCTATTGAAATATTATGATCATAATAAAATTTTAGTTTATTTTTGTTTTTAAAGTTGAAATTAAAGTATTTTTTTACGCTGCGACTATATACAGACGCAATTGTGAAAGTAAAATCGCATGTTTTGGAATTCGGCGTTGTGACATAACATTACAGAAAATAGATTGAAATTGTATATCTTCCGAAAAATCTTAATTAATAACAAATAATATATACTACTTAACAGTGTTAAAGCCCGATTTTTTTTTTAAAACTAAAATTGTATTGTAAGTCATAGTTGGTTCTATACATAGATAAAACCGGCCAAGTGCGAGTCGGACTCGCATACGAAGGGTTGCGTACCATCGTACAAGATTAAACACAAAAATCACGTTTTTGTATGGGACCCCCTTTAATTTTTATTAATTTATTATTTTACTTATTTGTTGTTATAGCGGCTAAATAAATACACACAAAACAGACGGACGGACGGACGGACGGACGGACGGACGGACGGACAGCGGAGGCTTAGTAATAGGGTTCCGTTTTCACCCTTTGCGTACGGAACCCTAAAAAGGGATCAGATATGGCATCGAGCGCGCCTACTATGGGATCTGCGGTCTCCAATTTTAAAAACTACTAATCCAACTGCCAACATGTCATAGTACATGCCAAATACAAACATATGCGCAAACGTTTTGGAAGGTTTGTGTGAGTGGAAACTGACTTGACAGACGCATTTTTAGATCACATTTGCGCGCGTTGGCGATGTTTCGACTGTGTGGCATTTGACACGCCGCCGGTTTTCCATCCAATTATATGGTAATTTGGACCATATAGCGGAGACGCGATATCAGCCGTATGCCACTTTTCCTTTCTTTCTCTTCAGTGGTTCTGTTCTTGTTTCCAATAACTTGAACAGTTTTAGCCATGGTTGCTCACATTTGCAAGATGAAAGTCCCGGAAAGTCACTGAGTATATGATTGGCCTAATTACCTTATTAATCATGATATTAACGAAAAAAGCTTAGGGAGCTGAGTTTAATGTAATGATCTGACAATCAATCATATAATTATGTAATAATAAGCAGAATAAACCGATATTTGTCAAGAACTGTTGCATACGGCGTGAATGGTAGATTTTTGTGAATTAATATTAATTTAATGTATTGACATAAACGGGTACCAATAACCCGTATTTCTGTAAGCAGTGGCTAACAAAGTAACCTTAGACTAAGTGGACGTTGAAAAAAAATCAGCGAAGTTTCTTGCCAGTTCTTCTTCGCCGTGAATGCTGAACTGGCTAATGATAAAATATGACAAATCCGAGTGCAGTGTGCTGCCTGTGGATGATGAATAAACAATAAACAATAACCCTTTTCACTTTTCAGGTCCCCAACGAGGCTGCAACAAAAAACTTGATGAGTGTCCTATTGGAAAAAATCAAATAAACATCAAGAATTGTTCAGTACGCGCTATTTATGTTTTTGCGTTGCCACCTATACATTTGGCCTCACTGTTTCTTTTTGGGTCATTTTAAAATTAAATGATATTGAAGTATTTTACCATGTCTTCAAAATTACAACGACCAACATTTCCTTTGAAATGCATGTCCTAACACAGAACAAGTGTTTGTAAATTGTGTACCTCACTAATGAAAATAAGAAGAAATCATTATTGATGAAAAGACATTAAGAATGAGAGATCTAAAATATTTAATTCTTATATTGCAGTCTTCTGTGCATAATAAAGGTTATAAGTTTGGAGGTAAATTATGTTTTGTTAATTCTAGTTTGCTGATGATTTGTTATGATACGCCTATTGATTACAAAGAAATATAATAAGATAGATAAAACCGGCTGCAAAGCCAGCTGTAAATATTTCAATTTTGATTTCTTAAATTATTTAGACTGCAATTTTTTTATTCTACCTTTAGAAACGATCCCATTAGTTGCAATAGATTCCATAAAGGGGCAGAAAGGAACCGTTTTTAAACTAAGGAAAAAATCCCTCGCTGATATCAGAATGAAATAACTGTTATTCGAAGAACAGTCAGTTTGCATCTACTTTATGATTACATTATGATTCAATCATGATACTTATGATTGAAGTATCAAGCAGAGTCTTGATGCTTCAATTCTTATAATTTGAAAAATAAACCCAACTGGGAACAAAGAAAGTCACAAGTTTAGTTTTAACGACCATTGTTTGAATAATATGAAAACCCACATTTTATGAATCCTTTAGATTTTTTTTTTATTTGTTTGATTTAAAAAAATACCATTCATAAATTTTATTTTCATTTAGCTACCGTTGTACATGCTAATATAAAAAGATGTTATTGTAAATATATTGAGATAAGTAAGAAATAATCCTTCTCTCAATACCAAATATTCTGAGGTCATTGTCACTAACAATGAGTTTTACATTTCTGTCCTCCCATGGTATCCCTTTACGGTCCAGTAATACAAACATACTGACTATATCTTCTCACAAAAGTTCCTATTTTTCTAAATCATTCACAATTCAGGCAGCACGACTGTGGAACTCGCTACCCGACGCTGTCCGTCAGTCTGAATCACTTCCCACTTTTAAAATAAGGTTACACGCATATTATCTCAGCCAGTGTAGCGCTAATATTTAGGGCTAGATGTACATTAAATAAAAACATATTTACATACACACAATATGTATGATGTATGTATTATATATATATATAAATATATATATATATATATATATATTTATATGCAATATTATATATGTAGGTTTATTGTTATAATATTTTTAAGTAAGTTTATTACATAACTAATGTATGTATGTATGTACCAAATGATTACTTAGTTTTAGGTTAATACTAAAAGTAACACACCAAACCTACCGCCACTACCTACGAATATATACCTATTAAATTTCTCAAACGCCCAAAGGTCGGCTGGAAGAAATCTCTTCGAGGGATAAGCCCGCCTTTGCGCCCCACTTATGTTGTTTTTGCACTATACTTTCTTTTGTAAATTGTTTTTTTTGTGGCGTAATAAAGAATTTTCAATCAATCAATCAATGAGATCCACGAACGGAAAACATTTCCAAGAAAAGGCTCACGAAATACCCCAACATTCTGGCAGCACAGTACCTGCACCCATCGAGAAGAACATTCTTCACTAACGAATATAGTCTGACTGCAGATGCACACAGAAAAAATAAAACGAAGAATCCGCAAAGAAACTATATGAGTTTTCCGTCCACAATAATGAAATACATACTTTGATCTAAATGATACTGCCAAACAATTCTTGGTAGAACAGAAGGCAAAGAACAAGATCAAAAAAAACCAGCCACGTTCAGTGCAAATGGATTAGAAATAGAACTTGTTGATGCAGATAAACTGTCTGATGCAAGAACGTTTAAGTACAGAATGATTTCTCCTAACATGTTGTTTATCCTCCAAATAACACATGATATACAAAGTTGTTATAGCAGGCGTAAATAATTGGAGGTGCCGAGCACCAACAAATGGTAGTTATAGATAACTCAGATTTCAATGAGCACGTTGCCTATAGGACACAAATATTGAGTATTCATTCATATAATGTTTGGTTTTCCATATATTTGCACAAGTGTGTGGAGTATGGTTCAGTGGTGTCTCTCGGACACGGTTGCAACGTTGGTTCTCAAAATGGTTCCGAGTGGCGGTCGATTTTTGATACGTGCTTTGAGTGCAGTGCTTCTGTGTGCAACGGGCAATGTCGGTGGGTGGGAAGCACGAATTGACAAGGTAATTACGTTCTCCTTTTCAATGTAGTCTTCGATAGATCACCTCATCATTTGCAACAAGAAAACATTTGATTTACAAAGGTGGAACTTTTATGGCTCGCCGTTACCTATCTATGTAAGTAACACCAATACCTACAAATTAGGAAGCATACTAGGTTCTCGATGTTTCCCCGCGTTTTCACCTGAGGAAGATCACTACGAAACTAAAAGTAATTTCACTGTTCATAACTTAAATGACATACCGTGACACATACAGAACAATCCTAATTAGAAGATATCTATTCAAATCGCTTTTCGGTTTAGTCTGAAGTTTTAATCATACAAATATCTTTGATACAATGACCCCTATTTTTACGATACAAATAATTAAAATTAAAGATGAAATAGCTAACTGACCATTTGAAAATATAAGTGAAGATATAAAGTCACTTAAAAATAAAACGAAATGCAATACCCACCCTATGTACTCGAATATTGCACTTGCATGTAAACTAGAGCACGTGAAAGTTGTCCAGCAAAACTAGAATTATCCAGCGGCAGTGGCATGTTGCGTGCATGGAAGTTCACCTCCATGGTTGTATGCCTATTCTACCTATGATTTAAACTTCATTAAATGTTGTTATGAATCCCTTAGATTTTTTTTATTTGTTTAATTTTAAAAAATTAAAATTTAATTTCATTTCATTTAGCTACCGTTGTAAATGCTAATATAAAAAGATGTTATTGTAAATCTATTGAGATAAGTAAGAAATAATCCTTCTCTAAATAGCAAATATTCTGTGGTTATTGTCACTAACAATGAGATCCAAGAACGGAAAACATTTCTCAGAAAAAGAAATAAAAAAATAATTCTGTTTAATTTAAAAAAAAATAACAGTCACCATGATCGAGCGGCTGAAATGTCGAGAATTTATTTTCCTCGTTCTAGGTGCTTTACTGTATCTTTAAGCGCAACGTCGAATCCATTCGTGGGTATTTAGGTTGCAGGCATATTTTCTTGCAGCTAATGATAGAAGTTCTATACGAGAGCAAATGTCCAGACAGCAAGACATTTATCTTGGAGCAGCTGGTTCCTGCGACGGAGCAGCTAAAGGACTACCTGACACTCCGGTTTGTGCCATTCGGAAAGGCCACTGTAAGTATAAGCAAGAAATACAAAGCTTTTATAAAAACAGGTAGAGTAAATACCATGATTCGATAAAGAGCGTATCAATTGCGAAGCGACTAGTTATGGGAAAAATATTATGATAGGAAATACTGTCATGACACCTAATTCAAGCAATAAGTTATCATGTTACATTCGTATAGATAGAGTGTGATGGCTTTAGTCAACTTAGCTACAACATATTTAATTTCGAATGCTCAGTCCACAAATTCGTCTATTACTTGAAGATTAACTTAATGACGATGAAGCCTGTTGTGCACCCTTATTCAGTCACCACGTAAAATCTTAGACCCAAGGTAGCCTACGCGAAATTCGAAGTAAAAAATGACACCGGGCAAGGCCCCGTTCCGTTATAACTCTTGTGTCTTCTCGTTTCGCCGGATTGCTCTGTGTTATTAGAAAAAAATCTCGTCGTCTCGATATCCTGAGTACGATGTCATGGAATGATAAATTAGTTTGAGGATGACAAAATGCGGGCTTGCAGTAATAAAAAATAGACAACTTATCTCCCTTGGTCTTTTTCCGGACTATTTCTAAGTAATATCGTTTTTAGCAACAATTAGAACCTTTAATGTGTTTTATCTTACCATCCGTTCGTCTGTCCCAGAGCCACCCCGGCGGGTTCACATGCCAGCACGGGCCCGCCGAGTGTCTCGGGAACCTGGTGCAGGACTGCGCCCTGCACGCGCCCGGGCCTGCCTCCGAGACGCGCCGGTTGCACTACGTGGCGTGCGAGATGCGCACTGAGGCTGGCGCCAGTGGAAGCTTGGAGGTGAAGGGTGTACCAGTTTGTATCTATGTACTCACTTCGTTCAACGCAGGTCTACCCCGCCGGGTTACCCTGCCAACACGGAGCCGCCGAGTGTTTTGAGATTTATGTACACGCTCCCGGGCCGGCGCTAAAATGCTCGTTGCATGTGAGGTGCGAATTAAGGCTGGGGCCAGGGGCAGTTTAAAGGAGAGGGGAGTGCCAGTTTGTATCTATGTACTCGCTTCGTTCAACGCAGATCCACCCCGCCGGGTTTCGAGACCTAAAAAGGCGCTATAATGCTCCGGCTGCAGTACGTTGCTTGCGAGGTGCGAATTCAGGCTGGGGCTAGGGGCAGCTTGGAGGTGAGGGGAGTACCAGCTGATGATTAACCTTTTTGGCGACACAATCCCGTTGACGGAAACTAGTGCTGGACTGCGCCTTGCCAGAGTTCCGCCGAATTATTTCGCGTGCGAGAGGAGTACTGATTTAGCAGTTTTCGCAGTTCTAACCAACCAGGTACACGTAAATAGCACCCTACTTTGAAGGGCAATCTAATCACGACTGCCTCACAATATTCTAATAACATCTTTGGTTTTGAGACTTTTGAGAAATCTCCAAAACATTTTTCATTTTTTCATGACTTTAAAGCTTGACTGGCATTTCTCCTGGACAGTGTGTAGAAGAAGCGGGCATTTCGGGCCCGTGGGTGATGGAGTGCGTGACGTCACCGCTCGGTCACAAGCTGCAGATGGACTCGGAGTACCTCACGAGGGTCGTGCGCCCCCAGTTCATACCCACCATCACAGTAAACGGGGTGAGCGATTGGCTTCAACATGGCCGTTGAAAAGTTGTCCCATGTGACAGCTATCAGATCAAGTAACCAAACCGGTCGTATTGTGAAACCATAGATTTTGTGTAAAAGTCCTACAACCTCAGAACAGAGAACCTAGTGTGGGTTTACAACAACCTAGCCTAGCCTAGGTTTTCTGCTCTGTGTCTACAAAAGTGAGTCTATGAAAATTTAACATTTGAGTCAGTGTTTTCCTAATAATTATATTACCTACGGAGCAAATATGGAGAGCATCCATCTGCCTATATTATGAAATATATTTAATATAGTGTTTCGTTTCCTTTTTAGATGTTTGATCAGGACATCCAGGATATGGCCCAGATAGACCTTCTGGGAACTTTGTGCACGCTGCTGCAGCACGCGAAGCCCTGCGCTCACTTCTTCAATCAGATGGCTCTAAACCATCTGCTTCACTCGCCATTTAACTTCGCTGAAATGATTTAAAACGACTGTGATAATATTAAAGATATAATTTTTATTTTTTTATTGCGAGCAAGAAATGATTTTTCAAGAGCTACCAGATTTAATTAAATTTATTAGGGGCATAACATATGTAACCATATAAGAACAATCAATAATACCTCATCTCTCAATTTATTCGTAGCTATTAGCAGAATCGCTTTGAATGACTTTTTGTTATTTCCCGTTTGTAAATGTTTAGATTTTACCAAGATGATTTTTAGTTGAATAGTGAATTTAACAAACGAATTATAAATATCTACAGAAAGCTAAAAAGAATGTATCATTTATCTGAAAGTTCAAACAAAATAGCAGATTTTTAAAGCAAATATAGTAATCATATTTAAAAAAAAAATATATTTATTATTGGGTAATCAACAGTTTCACAATGAAAGTCATAACTATAATTATAATGCAATCATTAAATAACGAAAAAACAACAATGATATGGTGTGTGTCACACTCTGTCGAGTTATCCGCGATCCAAGGGAGATGTGGGAATGAATGGAAGACAACGTATAGAGGTGGCTTGTCACATTTCTGGCGACATGCACGATCTAGCTGTATTGCGAGAATGCGTGGTAGAGAGCATGGATGGCTGGCTGGTCACATGTCTGGCGGCTGGAGCCCGATGCAGCGGTGATGAGAGAGAGCACGAAGGATTGGCTCGTCACATGTCTGGCGAGTTCTGCACGATCCAGCTGTATTGCGAGAATGCGTGGTAGAGAGCATGGATGGCTGGCTGGTCACATGTCTGGCAGCTGGAGCACGATGCAGCGGTGATGAGAGAGAGCACGAATGAGTGGCTCATCACATGTCTGGCGAGTTCTGCACGATCCAGCTGTATTGCGAGAATGCGTGGTAGAGAGCATGGATGGCTGGCTGGTCACATGTCTGGCGGCTGGAGCCCGATGCAGCGGTGATGAGAGAGAGCACGAAGGAGTGGCTCGTCACATGTCTGGCGAGTTCTGCACGATCCAGCGGTAATAGTGCGCCACGTTGGTGTACACGCTGGGAACTCCGCCGCGGCCGCAGTCCTCTGAGCCGAACGAAACGATCCCCACCTGGACGTGACAAAACAGACTTAAATTCCTTGAGTGGGTCTAGTTTCAGAAAGTGAGCGGTAGGAAAAGAACAAACTTTGTGCCTGCATACATACTAGCCAATTGTCTAAGCATGGATGGCTGGGTAAAGTTCTAGAACACAGAAGGTCTACTCGTGAAATTTACATTCGCCTGTGATTCACAGTCACCGGTAGGTCTGTTTTATACTCGTGCAATGACAGATTCTAATGAGAGTGCGATTGCATAAGATATTAAGATATGGCTTTGTTTGGTACCACCGCATTGGATGAAAAGATGGTCGAAGCGGCACTGAAAGATTGTCCGTGTTTTCCATTCAGTTCAATGTAGCCGTGCTCATAAAGAGAAGGTTCTGAGGAAGAAGAATAAGGTGCCATGCTTATTTCTTTGGGAATGTGGTGTATTGGGCCAAAATCATAACGGAAGTTGTGTGGTGGCCTTCAATTTCAGGTTGCATAAAAAAAAAACATTTTCAGCGATGATGTCATGTGAAAGCTCCATATCTACTCAGACAAGCAAACCCTTTTTTTATGGTAAATTAGGGGTGACAGCTAAATTGCACGTTATTTCTGCTCATTCTTTTGAAGCTAGATAACGATTTGAGTTTTTTAATAAAACAATATATTTCAATACATTTTGTATGAAAATATTTTGGTCTTGTCCGTCAGCTGACTCTGTATGTCTTTACATTCTAAGTCTATGAATGATACAGATACAGAAAAGCAAAAAGGCTTTCTTCCTCACAAGATTCCTTCGAATCACCAAACAGTTAACGTCACCTGCGTGTATCGTCCGTTGGTGCGGAGCAGGAGGGGAGAGCCGCCGAACCCGGAGCAGGCGTCGCGCCCCTCCTCGCCTCCCGCGCACAGCTGTCCCTCGTGCACCGGCACTTTGTCACCGAAGATCTCCTCGCACGCCGACAGCGGCATCACGGGCACCTCCAACCGCTGCTGGCGCCCCACCTGACGGAAGACATTCGTAGCTAACGACACATTCAGGTGCTATGAAGTTGGGTGGTCACACAGTGGTCTGAAGTCACGCGTCAGTCGAAGATTTTCTCGCACGCCGACAGCGGCATCACAGGCACCTCTAACCGTTGCTGGCGCCCATCCTGAACGGAGACATTCATGGCTAACAACACATGCTTTGAAATTGGTTGGTTACACGGTGGTCGGAAATTAATCATCTAAAGTCAGAGTTTAAAAGGCCCGCACTATGATTTGGTACAGAAATGCAGTTGGTCTTCAGATGAAGTTTAGAATCTAATGAATATATTTTTACATGTTCTTTCTAATATATTGATTGATTCATTACATACATCAAATTATAATAATGTATCGATAACATCCAAGATAGAATTGAATCGAAGGAGATGAAACCAACTCGTCTTAGTGAGCTTACCGTTGCCACTTGTCCTGAAAGCTTGCCCCATCCGACGAGCATGGCGCGTTCTCCTACTAAGTCCTCCGGAGACTCGTTCAAACATACCGGACCAGCGGTCACTGGAACAACGTTTCATATGGTAGAATAATTACCTAATCGCACGCAAAATAATGTTAAAAACTGTTAACCAAGTTTTTGTGGGTACCTAATCAAAATCGGCCTCATAACCCCTTTGAGTGTCTTTCTTTTTTTTTCTTATCGTTTCGGATGTGGTCCTGAAGGCCCACTTGAAAAATGCAACCTAAAAATGACCTGTGTAATAGCTTTAGCCACGCGTGCCATTCAACTCACGCGAGAACTTGATGCTTTCCCTTAGCACGACAAGCGCGATGTCGTGCCGGAATATCTTCCTCTCATAGCCAGGGTGCACGATCACCCGGTCAACCTTGAGCGCCTGCGCCGGCGCCGCGCATAGCATCTCGTTGCAGTCGGGGCTGCGCTCCGTGTCCCACTCGCCCGCCACCACCGTCGACCTGCAACACGGTGTGCTCCGTGCACTTACACTGGGAGGATGGTCCTGAGACGCCGTTCGTGTCCTAGCAGCTTGGACAGCGCTTCCTGAACGGTAACAGTCGGTTTGATAACCGTTGGTTGCACATGTAGGTATAATCTTAAACACTGTGTTAGTAGGAGGCATTGATCACGGAGAATTTCAAATTATAGGTATATACAGCAGTTGGCGAAATTGGCAGACGCAATACCTGCGAATGATATGTTTTGCTGGTTCCGGTCCAGCCTTGCAGTATATTCGTAAAGTAGTTATTTTTACAGGAACGGCTTATTATACATGCATACATATCACATTTATCAGGTACATAATGCCAAATGCTATATGATAAAAATTACTAGTAATTTTTTTTGTAGCTGAAGTACCGTTTTTTGTCCAGCTAAATCTATCTTACACACTTTTACTACATCATGTTAGCTATCGCCACCGAATGGTTGTTCTGATAACAATCAATGTTAATGTTGAGTCAACTAAACCTGAGGCGATGGAATTAGATAACATTAAGCCAAAATATAGTAGACATCTTTCTTCTCAGTGAATAACTCAAATATGTCTGTTTTTCCGGTATACCAGCTTATATTAAGCAACCTTACAACCTTCTTAGCCAAAACACCAATCCCAGGAATGGACGAAAATGAATGAATTTAAGAAATGCCCAAAAATCTCACGTTAAACATCTACTTACAGCTTGAAGCCTTCGGGTTTGGCGAGAGCGCAGTGAGCGGCGGTGAGCACCACGCTCTTGGAAATGATGGACCCGCTGCAGGCGAACCTCACGCTGCCGGTGTCCGTGTCTGAACAATAAAGATGACCATCGTCTTTCTCGCAGCACAAGAGTACCGCTCCTCGCTTTTTAATGTTTCGATAGTCTTAGCAAACTTTTAAACTTGCAAGCAGGAATTCCAAGAGTTTGAAAACATTTTTAACAAAGCGGAACTTTTGGTGCGCAAATAATTAATTACAGTGAATTTTTACGTGCACTACAAGTCTGTTAAACTGATTGTGCTCTCGTAACTCGCAGTGAGAGCAAAAGTGATACAGTCAACCGTATTCACTAATAGCTAATCTCTACACTATCGAGCTTGTTCAAATTACGATTGAAGACTTCCAAGTTATAGATATACAGGAAAGGCACCCGCCGGCAGGACAGTTCCACATCCTAGTGGTGAGGCAGAGAAATGAGTTTGAGAAAGGTTTTGTCTCGAAATTCGATTATCCCTACATTCTACTATGATCCTCTAAAGGTCTTGAGGCAATGGTATTAGCGTGTGATGCGTTCTATCTATTGGTACTCTCAATAAGAAAGATAAAGCATTCAAAACGATAATTTGAAAGACTTTCATTTGAATATCTGCTTTATGGAGTTTATATTTATTATCTGCCCCGTCGATCCGCACAAGGAGCACGCACGCACGCGCCTGGTCCGACTCATGCCGCACGTTAGTGCGTTGAAGCGGCGGAAGTAGGTGGGTGCAATTTTCCAAGAAATATTTCCTCCGATCTTTGCTCGGTTCTCGAATGCTCATTGTTGAAGTCTACGACCTCGTAATCGGTACCGCGAATCAGGAGCTACCCGACTTCTGGCAGCATGTCAGCGAATTTAAGCTGTGGAAGTACCTGGGGGAATTGCAATTTGCCAAGTAATACGTCGCCCGATCTCTGTTTGGTCCTCGAATGCTCACTGGGGAAGTCGACCCAAGCGATTCCGTGCCTACAACTTCGTAGTCGGCGCTCCGGATAATGATCTGCGCCCGCGTCTCGCCCACCTTCTGGTTGCATGTCAGCGGTCTTAAGCTGTCGAAGTTGCTGGGGAAGGGGAATTTCGCAAAGAACACATGAATGGCTGCGAGCCGACGCCCTTTTAGTCGGATCCGCGGATCATGGGCTCGTTGAACGGTGGAAGTTAGTGAAAAAAAAGGGAACTTTCCTAAGACTATCGCGTCCGATATCTGATCGATCCTCGAATGCTCATTGGTGAAGCCGACTCACGCGACCCCGAGCCTACGACCTCCTAATCAGCTGGATTATGGGCTGCGCCCGCATCTCGCCCGACTTCTGGCTGAACATGACTGCATGTTTTAATCTGTGAAAGTAGCATTTTGCCAATAAACGTCTGATCCCTGCTCGGTCCTTGAATACTCACTGGTGAAGCCGATGCGCGCGACCCACGGCTGCGAGCCGACGCCCTCGTAGTCGGCTCCGCGGATCATAGGCTCGCCGCAGGCGCGCAGCCCACCGCCGCCGCCGCCGCCGCCGCGCGTCAGCGGCTCGCCGCCGCCCGGCGGGCAGCACACGCGCGCCTCGCCCGACTCCTGGCCGCACGTCAGCGCGTTGAAGCGGTGAAAGTAGCTGGGGGAGGAGCACATGCTTCGGTGAGAGTATGTGAGTCTAAAGCTGAGATAAATACCCTAGTTGTAACATAAACTAAGGCTGAAATTAATAGTCGTAACCTAACCTAAAACTAACGAAAAGTAGTACATTGTGACATCACTTTGACATATTTTCTATGGACGGAATCTCAAAATAATGAAAAGTGACGTCACAAAGTACTACTTTTCGTTAGTCTTAGTTTATGTTACGACTATTAATGTCAGCCTAAATATTCTTACTGAAAGTCTTAGTAAATTTATTACCACCCGGTTAGATAACTTTATTATACAAAGTCTGGGTCAGTTTTTTGGCCCACTAATGAAACTTTGAGAGCCTCATCATTACAGTTATTTGTAAATTATTACGTTTTAAAAAACACGATTGATCCTGCGAACGCAAACGCTGATACCAAGGGTCAAGACAACCCTTCGAGTAACTAACCTATGTTAGTGCGGCGCGCATCTTTCAACCCACATAGCTTTTAGAGTTTACAAAATAGGTACCTCGCCAAAATCTGTTTATGCTGTGGTTTCATTTATTACGAGACTATGTAAAGAGTTAAAACCTGCATGGTAAAATCACTCGTAAGTCAGCCGTTTCCTATGCATGTACATGCTACTGCGAAATACTGTTGTAGTAGTAACCCTAAAAACATAGAAGATCTGATAAGAGAAGCGCCGTATGCTGATTCCAATTTGAGTCTTGTCGTAATGGAAGACATTATGTAACATATTCTGAAACGAGATGCTTACCGATCTGATGAGAAGCAGGCCTGGTCGAACAGATCTTCGATTAGCGGACACTCGCTGATGGCAACGCAAGCGCTATAGGCGCCGCAGTTGTTCTGAAAAAAATACATTTATTATTGAGATAAGATACATATGTCGAATATCTATAATCTTAAAGTATGCATGGGCTATTGAAAAACCTTACTATGCCTTCACCACACGTAAACAAAACTGCTAAAACACAACTACTCTTAGCCCGATTGCCTGGTTAAATATTTTATTGGTATTATGAAAAATATGGAACCGACCAAGTATTATCTTAAACTATATAGATCACGTGTCACTATGCTCGTACACAGTAATCTCCGAAACAACTTTATCGATTTCAATGAAATTTCGTGAATTTGTATGGTTTGTTCCCGCTTATAAGATAGGCTTTGTATCCCAAAAATCTTGGTTTTCGATCCTTATCTGAGCGGAGCCGGCCACCGTAGCTAATAGTAAAATATCTTGCGACAATTTATGATCTAATAAGATTATAAGAGGTGAAATGTTCTTAGAAAAATGTTGACAAGGATCATAGAGATATAAGTAATATCCATGAATGCATGGATATTAATATCTAATCGACCAAATAACTGGTTATTGTTTCGAACGTGAATCATAGATGTGATGTGCGCAAAACTTCTGGTAAATAAATCATAAAAAAACTTCAATGGCATGTCTCACCGTTAAGTCTTCACTTTGAAAATCTGTATTTCTTGTGTTTCTGGGCATTGTAATTTGCAGACCTGAAAATTAAAAAAATATATATTAAGAGTGTGAGTTTAACGAGTGCATAGAAGGGTACAGTAAAGTTATCGTTAATTTCTGAAAAAGTTTTGCTTACATAAGCTCGAATAAAATCATGTAAATAATATGATTTTCCGCCAAAAATCCGCAATCTCTCTGAAGATATCCTGTAATGATGGTAGGTAATAAGGTATCAGGGTTCCGAAAGTTACCGGATTTTTTAAAAGTGAGTTACTCCATTACATGTATCATTTTGAGTGGGTCGTAGCTGAGGGGTGCGGGGACTTAGTTTCAATGCCAGAGGTCATGGGTTCAATCCCAGCCCCTTTGATGCACTACATTATTTGCATACATGAAAACATGTATGTCTGTAGAGGAAACGAAAGAAGTATGTTCCGTTCGAAAGGTTTGGCGCTCGATCATATCTGCCAATCCCTCCGGAGAATCGTCGCGATGGTATCTATGAATGTATGTAATACCTAAACTATCTTTGTTCCCCAGCAAAAAATACATCATTTTCGTTTTGAGTATCTGTTTGAATCCGTAATAATCTGAGTGAGTTATCTAAATCTGAGTTTATTATGGAGGATTCACCCAGCACAGATATATTCATAAATTTAAAAAGAACGATAAGTTATCTGTACATTAAGTCATCTTTCTATGCAGCTTGAAATGTCATTTTCGTTGATCAAAAATAATAAAGGTCTTAGAATCAAGCCCTGCAGTACACCCATATTGATTTCATTTGAATAACAAACTTTTCCTTTATTCGATCAATATTATTAAAATAATTAATTTAATTTATTCGTAAGCTCATACGCAACAATGTTCTGAAAAAAAATTGCTAGCACTTGTAAAAGGTGTTTTTGTTTGTCCATTTGGTTTTGCTCTTCAGGTAAGACCTAGAGATGCAACAGAAAGTGTTGCCATATAGTTACATACGTATCTGTCTCAGTTATACGTATGAATAATCACCAATTCTCGGTGCATCCATCCTACTCCATTTCCTGCCGTGTCAATATTACTATGCGCTTCAATTATTGCAGCCTTGGAAACGATGTTGGCATGGTATCGTCGTCCGCCCCATTCGCTCGGTCGACATTCAGGTATTAACCAGAGTGTAGAGCAAAACGGTGATCCTAACGGACGAAACCTATGATACCCCTTGACATCAAGACAAGGCTTGTGACATTACATGAGATTTCGATGCGGCTGTTCTGATTGCTATTTATGATCAGTTATATTATATTACTATAAGTTTCATAACGAGGTGCACTATTCACCTCATTGCCTCATTTTAAACCTAAAGTACATTTAAACCGTAAAGTACACAAAAACCAAATAGATTAGAAATCTTGACTGATGACTAATCTTTTTAAGATGTTCTTACTTTATCATTGCGTAATTCACCTCCAAAGATATTGTATAAAACGCGCGAAAAATTCGAAATTTCGGGCCTTATAACTTAGAAACCAAACACAATTTTACAATGCCAACGGTCATCAGACATCTAGTTCGATCAAATAAAGCTATTTTGAGCAAAATTTGGGAACTTTGACAAGAAATATGGGCGTGATCTTCTTTCCCCTTTCGTATGGGGAGTTGAGCGGGATGGCCCACCTTAATTAAAACCCAGCCTGCGGTTGATGGGTCACGCTTCGCTCAGAACAGTTTTTAGGTACACATATAAGTGGCGAGTCAATTGCTATGCTATCTAGCGATTGCTAGAAAGATTGTGATCACCCAAGAAGTGTGATCCGATTAAATGAGAAAGGAAGTGGTCCCGCAAACGGGAACGTACATATCTCCAACGTCCAGCTCCTCCAACGGCTACAAACAACCGGCACTGTAAAAACATCCAACTCGAAGCCCAGAAAAGCGCGTAAATCGACTTCCATACACTTTCGTTGTGTCACGCGATTACCACTACACTACGTTTGCAAGTAGAAGTATGTTGGTGAATTAGCCGGCGGCGATGGTACAGATTAAATGCACCGCATCGACTAGTTCAAGGCTAATGATGTATGGGTACCGGTACCGCTAACAATGGGTTACGTGGGAAATTACCAGCTTTCAATAAAATCTCGTAACGGTGCGGTCAATATGTACTTGTCATTGAATGTTTGTTTATATTATTTATTTTTTTATGGAGCCTGACATGGATGGCTAATACCACACGACTACCGTTATGATATTAGCCCAATATACGACATTCCCGAAGGAATTAGGTGCCATACCAGGATCTTCCCTTTATGAGCACGGCTACATTGAACCGGATGGAAAACAGGGACAATTTTTAATTGCCGCTTCGAATATGTTTTCATCTAATGCGATGGTATCAGCCAGGGCAGGCTTAAACCCTACCACCTAGTAGGGGCACCTAGAGCTTTACATGGATTCCGAACCATGGAGCAGCTCGCATTCGTGACGAAATGCACTTATCCAACTCAGAAAGACAAAGAAAATGGTGCATGAACGGGGCGAGGATTTTAACCCAGACCTCTGGTATGCTGCTACAAGCCACTAGCCCCACGCCACTAGGCTACGAGCCGCTCTCTAGAACCCAGACCTCTGGTATGCTGCTACAAGCCACTAGCCCCACGCCACTAGGCTACGAGCCGCTCTCTAGAACCCAGACCTCTGGTATGCTGCTACAAGCCACTAGCCCCACGCCACTAGGCTACGAGCCGCTCTCTAGAACCCAGACCTCTGGTATGCTGCTACAAGCCACAAGCCCCACGCCACTAGGCTACGAACCGCTCTCTAGAACCCAGACCTCTGGTATGCTGCTACAAGCCACTAGCCCCACGCCACTAGGCTACGAGCCGCTCTCTAGAACCCAGACCTCTGGTATGCTGCTACAAGCCACTAGCCCCACGCCACTAGGCTACGAGCCGCTCTCTAGAACCCAGACCTCTGGTATGCTGCTACAAGCCACTAGCCCCACGCCACTAGGCTACGAGCCGCTCTCTAGAACCCAGACCTCTGGTATGCTGCTACAAGCCACTAGCCCCACGCCACTAGGCTACGAGCCGCTCTCTAGAACCCAGACCTCTGGTATGCTGCTACAAGCCACAAGCCCCACGCCACTAGGCTACGAACCGCTCTCTAGAACCCAGACCTCTGGTATGCTGCTACAAGCCACTAGCCCCACGCCACTAGGCTACGAGCCGCTCTCTAGAACCCAGACCTCTGGTATGCTGCTACAAGCCACTAGCCCCACGCCACTAGGCTACGAGCCGCTCTCTAGAACCCAGACCTCTGGTATGCTGCTACAAGCCACTAGCCCCACGCCACTAGGCTACGAGCCGCTCTCTAGAACCCAGACCTCTGGTATGCTGCTACAAGCCACTAGCCCCACGCCACTAGGCTACGAGCCGCTCTCTAGAACCCAGACCTCTGGTATGCTGCTACAAGCCACTAGCCCCACGCCACTAGGCTACGAGCCGCTCTCTAGAACCCAGACCTCTGGTATGCTGCTACAAGCCACAAGCCCCACGCCACTAGGCTACGAACCGCTCTCTAGAACCCAGACCTCTGGTATGCTGCTACAAGCCACTAGCCCCACGCCACTAGGCTACGAGCCGCTCTCTAGAACCCAGACCTCTGGTATGCTGCTACAAGCCACTAGCCCCACGCCACTAGGCTACGAGCCGCTCTCTAGAACCCAGACCTCTGGTATGCTGCTACAAGCCACTAGCCCCACGCCACTAGGCTACGAGCCGCTCTCTAGAACCCAGACCTCTGGTATGCTGCTACAAGCCACTAGCCCCACGCCACTAGGCTACGAGCCGCTCTCTAGAACCCAGACCTCTGGTATGCTGCTACAAGCCACAAGCCCCACGCCACTAGGCTACGAACCGCTCTCTAGAACCCAGACCTCTGGTATGCTGCTACAAGCCACTAGCCCCACGCCACTAGGCTACGAGCCGCTCTCTAGAACCCAGACCTCTGGTATGCTGCTACAAGCCACTAGCCCCACGCCACTAGGCTACGAGCCGCTCTCTAGAACCCAGACCTCTGGTATGCTGCTACAAGCCACTAGCCCCACGCCACTAGGCTACGAGCCGCTCTCTAGAACCCAGACCTCTGGTATGCTGCTACAAGCCACTAGCCCCACGCCACTAGGCTACGAGCCGCTCTCTAGAACCCAGACCTCTGGTATGCTGCTACAAGCCACTAGCCCCACGCCACTAGGCTACGAACCGCTCTCTAGAACCCAGACCTCTGGTATGCTGCTACAAGCCACTAGCCCCACGCCACTAGGCTACGAGCCGCTCTCTAGAACCTAGACCTCTGGTATGCTGCTACAAGCCACTAGCCCCACGCCACTAGGCTACGAGCCGCTCTCTAAAACCCAGACCTCTGGTATGCTGCTACAAGCCACTAGCCCCACGCCACTAGGCTACGAGCCGCTCTCTAGAACCCAGACCTCTGGTATGCTGCTACAAGCCACTAGCCCCACGCCACTAGGCTACGAGCCGCTCTCTAGAACCCAGACCTCTGGAATGCTGCTACAAGCCACTAGCCCCACGCCACTAGGCTACGAGCCGCTCTCTAGAACCACATCGTACGCGTGAAGGCGCCCATCAGGAATACGAAATTTGCGAGGTCATTAAAACCCACGTAAAAAGTGACCTACTCAACTAGCATTTTTTTGGTTTTTTTTAACAAAATATTTTTCGTGTTGACAACGAAATATGTTCGTCTGGACAAGAACATCGATTGCTGAAGAACTCATAGGTCAATATTGTTTTCGATACGCTACGAGACGATATTTTAGGCTTCCAATATATTATAGTGTAAGAATACATTTTTACTTACGGCTATGTGAAATTCCATTCATCAATTTAAACAATATGGACAACCTATTCGTTTCACACGTTAGCTGGGCAGATCTATATAAATAATATGATGTATATAAATAATATAATATGTATGGCACGAGATCACTTTATGTGAAAAGCAATTTGTTTAAAATCACTTTCTGTAAAAAAGTTTCGGGCGATAAGACGTAATTAAGTCAAGGTCACTTTCTGTGAGAAGAGCGATAGGACGCAACTATGTTGAGATCACTTTTAGTGAAAAGAGCCATAAAATGCAATTATGTTTATTAATCGAACTGACCATTTGTTTGTTGCTGTTTAGTGGTTACGGAATTACTTCGGATGGTCAGAAATTAAATTATTGGTAATTTTTTACATAAAAGATAGATATGAGATCTTTTTTGACGATTTCCTCGGTTAAATTAGACTGCTTTCAATATTAATCACTATAGAAACGTTTTGTTAAACATGGTTTAAATAAAATAAATTACTTTCAATGGAAATTCAAAATGGAAATAATCATTACATAAATATATCGTTATAAAAAAAATAGTAAGTTAAACTTTAAATAAAAACAATTATAAGCGACCCTTGAATATATACTATAGCAACAAAGTAACGTTCTTCTCCGATTTAAATAAGATTATACTATATTATGCATACTCACCTCTAAATTGTGCATGTACTCCCCCCAAAACAGCACACAGTATTAGACACAGTTGCATACTTTCAAGCATTTAAAAAGGTATTTTTTTTTATAATTTTTACCGAAAATTCCACTTTTACTCACATATAAGGATTAAAGCAATTTTCAAATTAATTCAATCTACCATGAGTTTGTTTATTTAAATTTAAGCACATCGGTGATAACTTTTGTCCGCAACAGCAAGGAAAATCCATATGAAGAGATTAGGAACTTTTTATGTATTTTCACAACAAAAAAGCGGGACCAAAAAGGCAGTCGTGCGCTTCAAAGCGTTACAATGAATGACCAGTGGCTCGCTCGCTCCATACCCGGTGACTCATTTATGACGAGAAAAAACCATCTTATGACAAGGTTAAACACCTTTACTCCTTTACCCACTGCAACGACACCTGACCGCACTGCTGTGTGTTTATTTATGTTAAATATTGCAAATTATCTCACAGTTAAGTACCCAATCACGTAAAAATATTGCTAAAGTGGAGAAAAACTATGTAACTTACAATTTGGTGGTTAATTTTTTTTAGCCACCATGGGGGTCGTGGCTCTTGAGCCGCGGACTTGCTTTGCACTTTCTTTCTTGTTCTCAGTTGGACTAGTGCGTTTCGTCACGAATGCGAGCTGCTCCACGGTTCGGAGTCCATTCTAGACTTTACGTCCTCTTCCCCCACTTTCAGGAGAGGAGGACCTAAAGTCCCGCCCGGGTTGGCGTACATTGGATGAAAAGATGGTCGAAGCGCCTATGAAAAAATAGCCGTGTGTGTAGTTCCGTAGGAGTGCTCGTAAAGGGAAGTTCCTAGTATGGCAATTAGTTCCTTCGGGAATTGCAGTGTGTTAGGCTTCTATCATGATGTTGGATGGCTACTACCCATCCATATCCAGTTACTTATAAAAATATATCGTTAAATTTATGATGAGATATTTTCTCCAAAATATTGTTGTAAATATCCAATACATCAATCCAAAACCAATCCAAAATATCCAAAATATTATGTATTTAAAAAAAAAGGTTACGCTATGTAATAATAATCGTTTGTTTTACAATAAATATTTGATCGGACATTACTTAGGATTCCTTCCATTTCTGAAAATCGCCAAAGAATGAAGTACTTTCATGGATGTTACTTACTTTTGAAATAAAATATTTTCCGTTTTACATATCGCCTAAACCAGTGACCTAATCGGATATTGCATTAGCTACCTAATTCCTCCTTACCTCTAATATAAAAAATCAGTTTACGGATAACGTTTCTCAAGACATGCTCCGGTGGGTCTGTGCCATCACCAGTTTTAGAATTTCGCATGTTTTATCTCGTTTGCGGTCGTGGTCGCTAGCCTCTTGATAATCGTGCAAATCTTTTTTTATTTACGTATTGTATATTGCAAAGAACTAAAGTTGAGTTTGATGGTGCCTTTTTCTTGCTTTGGGTAAAGAAAAAAATCATTAGGAAGAGCAAGAATTGGAGGAACGGGTTCGCAACTCGTTTCTGTTGACGTAAGAAAAAAAACATACAGACGATTTTTTTTTTTATGCGACCTGACATGGATGGCTAATACCACACAACTACCGTTATGATATTAGCCCAATACACCACATTCCCGAAGGAATTAGGTGCCATGCCAGGACCTTCCCTTGATGAGCACGGCTACATTGAACTGGATGGAAAACACGGACATTTTTTCATTGCCGCTTCGACCATCATTTAATCCAATGCGATGGTACCAACCCCGGCGGGCTTAAACCCTACCACCTAGTAGGGGAAGGGGACCTACAGTTTTACATGGATTCCGAACCATGGACCAGCTCGCATTCGTGACGAAATGCACTTATCGAACTCTGAAAGAGAAAGACAGTGGTGCAAGTCCGTATTGAACCCGGGCCTCTGGTACGCTAGGCCAGTCCCCGAGCCACTAGGCTACGAGCCGCAAATTGAGAACCTCTTCCTTTTTTGAAGTCGGTTAAAAAGCAAAGCGAGGTCGACATAAGTACAACGCTGGGGACCCAAAAACTGAGTTTTGAGTTCTCGGGAACCGACAATGGCGATGGTGTGCTGTAAATATAACTGTTTTAATGATTATTCTGAAATGTACAGAATAAAATCATACCCACTATCTTAAAAGTTAATCTCTATTTTTGGTTTATTATCGCTTGAGTGGCCCAGGGGTGCCTTGCCTGGACTAAATTGCACAATAAAGATAAACGATTCCTTTTTAAGTGCGTTTTCTTTGATTAGTCTGATGAGATCAATTCTACCCAAATTTACTACTATTCTAAAGGCTTCTTTGCAAAAATGTGTCTCAGTTTTTTTTCTTCACGCCATGTTTGAAAGATCCTAGTTTGTACTTGGGAGGAAACTCCTTCGCAGGGAGTCCATTCCATAGTTGGCCGACCCTATAGATAAAGGATCCATAGGATCCGGTGGGTTAGTTTGGGAAACTCTGCCTGTTTCTCGTTGAAAGATGATAGAAAGGAAATGGAGAGACAACGTTATGCAGCTCCGACGAGCATAATCCATGATTAGATACAAAAGAACACTGAGAGAGACCTACATCCCTTCGGAGTTGGATTAAATGTAGGATACCACCCCCTAAATTCAAGGATCGGTGCGGCACGACGCTGTATTGGGAGTCAAGCAGGTTTTAGATAAGCCCTCTCACAGGTGCGAACGATACACGGAGGAGGAAACAATACTCCGCGAAAGACCTTATCTGCGCCTTGTAGAGGATCAGTCTTTGGTCCAGCGTGAAATACTGATGCACCCTGTTGAGGACTCTCAACGTTGTTGTGTATATGTTTTGTTCTGTGCAAGATTGTGTAGACGTGTATAGCAGCCTCGGTGGTGCGACGCCTTGCGATTCGATAAGCTGGGTATGGGGTTGGGTTCTGGATGGGTGACTATTTTCAACCGTTGAGGCTGGCCGTGTTTCGGATTCCACGTTAAACTGTAGGTCCCCATTCCTTACTTACTAGGTGGTAGGATAATTCCCGCCCGGGTCGGTACCATCGCATTCAATCGACGATGATCGAAGCGGCAATGAAAATTATCCTTGTTTTCCATCCAATTCAATGTAGCAGAGCAATATAAGGAAGGTCCTGGCATGGTACGTAGTTCCCATGTGGTTTGTTAGGCTAAAATCTGACGTTCAGTGGGTTAGCCATCCATGTCCAGTTACATAAATAAAAAAAGTGATTCAGACTCATTAATATTAATAAAAATTGGTGTGAGTAGACAGAACATCGGCTTTCTCCTTTTTCATTCATCGCCTGGATTAAGTAAGTATAAAACTGAAGGCATATTAATAATTATTTTGATGCATAATTGTGTTCTACTATTTTATGTAATTGGAAATGGATGGCTCTTGGATGGTATTAGGTGCAATGTTAGAACCTACCCTTTATGAGCACGCCCTTTATGGGATTCGTCGGAGGCAGGATGTACGATGAATGTCCAGCCAATAACTTGATTTTATTGTTCTCAAAATAAATGTAGATGATCAAAGAAAGGACATGCTGATTTTATTAGATTTTTTCAATAGGTATATATTTTATCAAATGATAGTTTGATGATACAGTGAACCTCCACACTATGTATTCGTTTATCTGGATCTGCATTTTTATCTATCAGCTTTCACATTGCGATAGTGAGTATGTCATGTTCATTAGCATGATCTAACTAAAACAAAGCCTAAATTGTAAAAAAGTTACTATTTTTTAAAACGCAGCCCGGAACATCCGGACTTTTGTATGATCAACGTCAAGCAGACACACATCCGCATCCTAGTCACACGCCAGTGAATATGTTGCGCTCCGTGCTGTCAACTTGAAAAATTACTTCCTAAAAAGATAATTTGATAATCCAATTAGAATTTACATGCCTAACTTTTAATTTGCATCAGTCTGTTGTCATGCTAAATGCGCTGATAGGAATGGACTGAGTGTATGATTATGGTGACCGCACGCAAGGTTGATTCTCTGAATTACGATAATCATTAGCTCGCAGAGTCACTTAAAAGCATTGTTAGATGAAACGTGCGGTTTGAAAAAAAGTGGGTAGGGGAATGCAATCAAATCAATAAATACTTACTTGCTTCTATTAGTACCCTTGAGCGGCTCGTAGCTCAGGGGTGGTTCTTGTTCCTGTGTCTCCACTTCTTTTCTTAAAAATACTGGAAACCAACTGTATGCACTTAATTATGTTTTTTTTTATGTGACTGGACATGGATGGCTAATACCACACCTTCTGTCATGGTACTAGCCCAACACACCACATGGGAACTAGGTGCTATGCCAGGACCTTCCTTATATTGCACGGCTACATTGAACTGGATGGAAAACACGGACAATTTTCATTGCCGCTTCGACCATCGTTCATCCAATGCGATGGTACCAACCCGGGCGGGATTAACCCTACCACCTAGTAAGTAAGGAAAAGGACCTACAGTTTAACGTGGAATCCGAACCATGGCCAGCCTCTCTCAACGGTCGAATGGTCACCCATCCAAGATCAGACCGGACCCAGCGTTGCTTAACTTCGGAGAGCGATCGCCGAAGTGTCGCGCCACTGGGCCACTGAGGCTGAGTACGGAAAGACAATTGTCCGCGTAGTCGATTTTAGGCAGGTGCATGAAAATCTCCTTTGATATATTCTTGACGATCTTTGTAACGTTGACTTCCAAAAAGTTTAAATAAATTAAATTAAATAAAAAAATTGAACTGGTCATGGATTGATATCGGAAATACTGCAATCATACATGCACCAGTCTATATGGAATTAGGTGCAATTTAACCGTCCCTTTATATGTACTTCTACGATATAACTGAAACCTGATTAAACCTTTCACTAGGTCAATGGTGACGATAATTATTAATAATGTAAATGTTCCTTGGTGACAGGTTGGGCAGGTTATACCGTCTAGCAAAATAGATATTACATTAATTGTAGTAGTAAGTGAGCATCGTTTCCAATCCAAGTTTGCACCGCAAATATGAAATAAAAATAGAAAGGCTATGAACTTTTTATTTTCATCGTACTTGTTCTCAGTCGGATGACTTGACTCGACAACTAGCGGTTCAAATAAGTGTCGCAATGTGTGTGCCATTAAAGAAGTGATTCCGAACTACTTATGCAAAACATTTTCTATCGTGGCTACGAATAATTTTACGAATTAGGAAGTGGAAACAAATTTAAACTCTAGAAGTAATTTGGAATGTAAGTTTTAAGTGCTTTAATAAGGATTGAATGTCCTTTGCGAGGTTTTGGGTAAGTTCTACTTCTTGCTTTCGTTGATGATTCTATATTCTCAACTTCAAGAGCGGGAGACGACGTATCGCTCCCTGCACAGCGGCTGCACGCGGCTCGCCCGCAGCTGATCGATGACGCTGTTGACGGGCGTGCCCTGACTGACGTGACAGTACTCGCTGCAGTACATGGACGGCGCAGCGTTCGCCTGGAGCGGACTCGGCTGGAGCGGCGCCAGGAAGTTGCCCTCGCCGTGGGTCTCCGTCACCAGCGGGGAGCTCGCGAACGGCAGTGTGAATTTCGTCTTCGTCTCCGTTTTGAAGGCTCTGAAATAGACAATGTATTTGGAACTACATATGTTCCTATGTCGCGTTTGGCGGATGGGGGCTACACGGGAAAGTGTCCATATCACATAAACCGTCTTGATATTAGCCCAACACACCTCATGGAAACTAGGTGTATAATGTCATTTGTTAATATATAATGTTCATTGCCGCTTCGACCATTGTTCATTCGACGCGGGACTCATAATTTTACGTAAAAATCTAACTTCTAAGCCCCGGTTGCACGTACCCTCGTGGACGTCAACATCACCCTCAACGTATTTTTAAAGACTGATCAGTCAAAATTTGCGTTGCAAGAAACTTAAACATTACGTTGATTGCTGATGTTAACCGCTAATCGTAATCACTCCCGACCCATTGATCATCGTCAAAATCACGATCAAGTAATAATTCAAAGTGTCAAAAGTCCCTATTTCTACATTTTTGCAGTCTTATTGGACCTTAAATAATAGGCAAACGTCGCCATTAATGGAATAAAATGCTTTGTTTTTAGCCTGGCACTCGGTTCCACGGAATAAATATTTCGGCGCCAAATCTATGTAATCTATGGTGCTACCAGCAGCTGATAGCAAGCCGACATACTGGGCGCTAGTAGCGCCACCCCGCGGCTCCAAGAGTAACTGTTTTGTTTGTTAGTACGAATGATTGACGCTAGATGGTGCTACAATTGTGTCTGTCTCTTTCTGGTAATATACTGTGGAAGAAGGACAGTACTATGTCAGCTCAGAAGCCCGATTCTGCTATTTGTCCAATTTCAAACCATTCCGTATTAGTTATGTTTCCGTCAAACATAACACGCTGTTTCGAGTGCGGTTTCCAAAAATCGGTATTCAGCTAATTCACACACGTGTTTTGTTATTGTCTATGGAGTGGTTTGTCTCGCGCGCCGCCTACAGGGTAAAATAACCTGTCACGATTTTGACAGTTATTTTCTCACTCAAATATGACATACGAAAAGAAAGAGACAGCGATATGCCAACGTAATGTAGAAAAAATCGGCGATGCGATGCTCCGAATTTGACAAATAGAATTCTCAAAACCGCAAGTTTTCGGCAAAACACACGGCCCTCGAGAACATGAGCGCGCGTTACGAGTTTGCGAACAAAACACAAACACAACAGATGCGTATTGCAAACTGCGCTAGTAGAATACCATTTCGCGCGAAACATACGGTTTTGAAAAAACACAAACATAACGCGCGCAGTTATCAATTAGCAGAAAGGCTTCAGGCGGTGCTGAGAGTTGCCATACAGCAAACATTTTTGCCGATGGTTTCGAGGGACTATTTGTGGTCTGACTCCTGGCAAGCTAACTTTGACGAAAATATGTTACGTGCAACGCAATTTCATTTGAAGGGCGATTAGCCGTCACATTATCGTCAAATGTAATCGGTAACGGATAACATTTTACGAGGCGTCGTGCACTCGGCCCAAAATTTCGGCGCAATATCTATGTAATCTGTGGTGCTACCAGCAGCTGATAGCAAGCCGACATCTTGGGCGCTAGTAACGCCACCCCGCGGCTCCAAGAGCAACTGTTTTGTTTGTTAGTACTAATGATTGACGCTAAATGGTGCTTCAATTGTGCCTGTCTCTTTCTGATAATATACTGTGGAAGAAGGACAGTACTATGTCAGCTCAGGCGGTGTTGAAAGTTGCCATGCAGCAAACATTTTTGCCAATTGTTTCGAGGTCTGACGGATGGCAAGCTAACTTTGACGAAAATATGTTACGTGCAACTCAAATTCGATGGCCGATTAGCTGTCACATCATCGTCAAATGTAATCAGTAACGGATAACATTTTACGAGGCGTCGTGCACTCAGCCCTAAGTCAGTCAGTCAGTCAGTCAGTCAGCGTGTTTGCGTCCACTGCTGGACATACGTCTCTCCAATTTTCCTCCAGTCCTCCCGGCCTTCAGCGGTACGGAACCACTGCTTTCCGCCAACGCACTTGATGTCGTAGTCCCAACTTCTAAGGCAAATTCCTTACTCGCCTCTTACGACATACACTGGAAGAAATAAAGAAGGACCAGTTGTTTTATTAAATGGCATTCAAGTCAGATTTAAAAACTTTTGCTGTCGAACTCGTTATCGCTTAACCGAAAAATACATGTATTTAATCATAGTAAAAGAGACGGAGCCATTAGAGAGTTCAGTCCGTCTCAGGATGTCGATAAAATCGATGACACTTTGTTTAGTGGCAATAGACATTTTGAGAAAATCTTGAAAATCGGCATCCTAGTAATATATAGTAATATAGTAGTAATAATATTTGAGTACTGTAATCACAATTTTCTCAATTTTATTTTAGATTCAACTGCAATAAATGGAATGGTTATTTTGGATTACGTTATGAAAAAAATATTGCGAATTTCTGAAAACTGTGATTATATGTAGTATTTGTGGCCTGAGACGTAGATTTATAAAACATATTTTATTCCACAAAGAACTAAATAATTTAGTTCACCACTGAACTAAATTATTTATTTATTTTTATTTTTACAAGAGCTGGAATAAGCTCGGCCACGTAGGTATATTTTTAATCAAATAATTCAAGTTCACATCAGATTCATCCTCATCATCAAAGTCTTTGACCAACCCCTTGAGCCATGTTGAGGTGTTCCTTGCGCTGACCCCTTTGAACTCCACCTTGAAGGTTATAGGGTCATAAACGCCGCGGGCGCGCACCGCTGTTATCGGCATCCAGATCTCCTTTCGCTTCGGGCCGAACCCTCTCGTCTGGAAACCGGGACACGTATGCATTATTGACTTAATTCACAAAATTGCGAACTATATATTCAGGAATGAAACCCTCTTCAAGAGTCCAAAGATTGACCCAAAAATGTTAAACTGCAGGTTTAGAAGAAATAATACAGAAATAGATTTTAACGCATGCGCCTGGGCAAGCGCCTCCCTCTCCAATCCCTGTTCCGCGTTGAGCAATGGTGGAAAGAGTACGGAGGGACAGTGCTATGCAGGTCCGACAGGAATTCTCCATGATAATGACGATAGAACACTGAAAATAACCCTACAGCCTCCGGAGGAGGGTCTATAAATTCAGGAATACCTCGGGGTGGTCAACGAGACGCATGTCACGGCGCTGTATCGAGTCTAAGGAGCCAAGCGCAGGTACTTAGCTGAGCCGTCCCACAAATGCGAACAATACTTCACGCTAGACCTGGTATGCGCCTTCTAGAGGATCAGTTTTATGGTTCGGCGTGAAATATTGACGCACCCTGTTGAGGACTCCCAGCTTTCTGTAGGCTAAGGCTATTTGTCATGAAATGGTGATGTCAAATAGCATGTAGTATGGTCTGTCATTTAACACGTTGTTCATCGATGTTGGAGGTACCGCAAAAGACGTGGATTCACGTATACGCCAAACTCGTTGGCGGTGACGGTTCAGTTTCACTCCGGAAGTAGGTTGCGTGGTAAGGGCCCAACAAGCGAATGTATTAATGGCGGCGGAGTCGAATTACTGACACTTCGTATCTTGGGAACAACCGTGGCTAAGGAATGTGACATGTATGTATGTATAATCGACCGTGAAGCAAGGACACATTAATTGAAGAAAGAGCCCAGTAAAAAGAACTACTTTACTACTTTTGCTGGTTCGGGTCCAGCCTTGCAATATATTCGTAAAGTAATTATTTTTACTGGGATCTTTCTTCAATTAATGTGTCCTTGCTTCACGGTTGATTATATATACATACATGTCACATTCCTAGGAGTAAGCGACGCACCTGCTTAGTACGAAAAAGTATTTTTACTCAACCGTGGCTAGTACGATCCTCACCTTCGGCGTATTGTTGTCCGTGTACATGCTGATGTGGTCCTTCGCGCCGATGCCGTACTGGTCCTCGGCGGTGAAAGGCCGGTGTGTCTCCCTGTAGGTGGTGTAGTAAGGGTCCAGCAGGCGACGGAACCCAGTGGAGACGGTTTCCGGTATCGCGGGCGCTTCGTTGCGACCACTTGCAATCACCTTTATGACATTAGAGCAGTTAGGAGCTGATTTGTAAACGGAAAAGCTGATATAGCAATACAGAGAGGCTGCTCCACTAAATTAAGAAGGAAGGTTCCACTCACGTCGAATATGTACTCTGGGTCGGGCGCGCGTACCGGTGTCTCGTTAAAGAATCTCACTTTGCCGCGGTATTGGTCTTTTGTCTCCGATAGTATTACGGGCCGCCTTATGCTCTCGCCCAATAACTAGAATCGATACAAGAATTTTATTAAATTACATTAGAAAACAGGTAGAAATATGGGTGGTTTTGAGTCCTCAACTTTTATAAATAGTAGAGGGCTCTGGTTATCATTTCTCAGACCGTCTATTGTCCGAATATATACTTCTCTTAAAAATAACTGCTCGGTAAATCGGTAAAGCTTAACTCCTTTGAAATTGCAGTGAAAGCTACAATCATTTCTTTGATCAGTGGCTACAATATATAGATATCACGGGCCTGGACTAGCTCATCAAGCGACCACATAATATACAAACACCATTCAAGGAAATTGGCACACGCAGTCGTCGCATTTGTAGTGCTCCATCATCCCCCGATAAGCTGCGGTCTACGTATAATAGTACTACCCATAATAACGCAATCGACGGCCGTTAGTTCAGTCTGCATAGCCACTCATGAAGCGAACACAACAACGATTTTAACAACGAATACGTGCAAGTAGCTATGAACGCCAAATTGCTGGAATGAAATGAGAAATGTTAATGACAGCTTCTCGCAAGTATACGTTGAGAGAACTCGTGTTCGCTTCCCGAGTAGACCCATTGAACTATTTATGTGTCTCTCCAGGACCACCGCTGTCTGAAAGAAGTCTGCTTCAAATCACGTAGACCACGCACACCCGACATCCGATGTTCGCATCCAGTAGAGGTGTAATATACATAGCTAAGAGGTAGGCGCAGTAGATTTGTAGAAAAAACATTCGTTTGGTAAATGTACGCTAAGAAAAAACAGACCGTTAGCAAAACCCGATTTTCACTCTGCTAATGGCAAAACGGTTATTTCATACCGAAATACTCGTTTAAAATAAACAAAAAATCGCTGCTATTAATAACCGAGTCACTGTTGCTATTAGCAGATCATACTGTAAGCTGTATCGTCACCAATGTACCTATTCGTTTGTAAATAACAATTATACGGTTGCATTTAACAGTTGCGTGTTCTCCGTGTATTCATCAGTAAGTGATTCCGCCGTTTCGTGCATATTTGGAGATTTGGCGGAATTTAAAAAAAATTTGGGAATTGATCAGTTTTTATTAGCTTATATTAAAGAGCGGAAAATATGGACCAAACCATGAAAATTGCGTCACTTTGGGACCAGCAGAACATCCAAAATTCGTTCACGATTTCGAAATATTGGAGCCAAGGAGATAAAGGACATTCCGTGACAGAAAAAGCCATTCCGTCGGAGGTGAAGGACATTAAAACATACAAATCTGAGATAGTTACTTTTTTTAAGTTTATCTTAAAATTTAAAAATATCAAGAATATTTCGATATCACTGATCGGAAAATAAAAAAATAAATTAGGGTCAAGATTAATGTTGAAAAAAACAATTCAACTACTTACTGGAATACCGTAAATGCTTGTTTATTATTGAGATTGCTTGTGTTCGAAACAAATTACCAATAGTTAAAGGAAAAGGTATATCTAACAGGAACATTTAAATTACTGCTTTCAGAACACAATGGACTTATTACCATTTCTTCACCTCCATGCTTATTTGTGCTTCGAAACACAATAAAAAAGTATTTAAAATATACCTAAAAGGTCTTCTTGGTTATTTTTGTATTTTTAAATGAATAGTTATCAATTTCACTAAAAAAATACGGTTTTCCGCTTTAGGTGTAGTTTTGAATGTGTTGTTTTATTATTTCACTATTACTAATATAAAAATGAGTTAATTTTTTATTTCTTTCTTCCTGTCAGTTACTACATCTGCCAAAATCGTCTCCACTAATGTATACCCGTTTATTTTTGTATTGTGCATATTGATGTAGGAAGGGGGTTTCAGTCCTATTGGATGTGCTACATTCGTGGTTTGACTTTATATGTTTGTTTTGTTTTTTAGATCTGCTATTTGCTTAAGCAAGTTAACTTTCTCCTTACCAAAAAGGTTTCGCCACCTATATGTACGCTAGTAATATGATCAGTCTATGGGTATCGCCATTAATACAGTTTTTTACCGACTTTACAAAAGGAGGAGGTTCTATGTTCGACTTTATGTATTTTTTGTCATTTGGATCTTATGTCTTATATCTTATATCTTGGATACATTATTTTAAGAGGCTCCTCTTGCTCCTCTTTTGATTCAGATTCAGTCTCTGAACCCTTCACAATTCTTTTAGTTTTTCTCTTAAGCAGCCTTACTTTTGATTCGATTTCAACCGTGGATGTGTTTGCGATGTTGAAGACATTTAGTTTATGGACAGTTCTTTTTTTTTCATATTTTCTTTGCATGTATTTTTGTTGTTTTTTTCTTTGAAACTTGGCATTTTATCGAGGAACCGACTTTATCCTTGCATGTTCTTCCCTTTTTCGGTTTCTATCCTTTTCTAACGCCAGAACCTTGTCTTTATTTTTTCCAACCTTTCTCTACATAACGAGGTAGTTACTGAAATCGTAATATAAATATTATGTGCCAAGTCAACCACAACAACTTTAAAATGTTCCAGTAACATTTTTACAATTTGTTTATTATATTGATTTTAGGTTATGCAACAAAATCTACATTGAAGCATTGTAATAAAATATGAGATTCGATATCAACATCTTCAATGTAGATGTTTTTGGATGATCTCAAATCAATGAGATAACGTTAATGTTTTATCCATTAAATATAACATGTTATGGAATATTTTATTATTGACAAAAATAAAAAAATTAACAAAAAAAAACCGAATTCAAAGAAAATGTATTCCAAAACCAATTAAAATGCTCTAAAGAGCAAAAAAATAATTGCTTTGATTGTAGGTACGATGATTGTTATTTTTTGAGTCGGCGTCAGCCGGGCACGCCCTTTTGCCAGTCAAGAAAATCTTGGCTACCTTGGCTGACACCCACTAAAAAAAATATCCATAATCGTAACTACAAAAATTACAATATTTTTTTACTTTTGAGTGCATGTTGATTGGTTTTGGAATACTTTTTCTTTGCAGTCAGTTTTTTTTGTTAAAATTTTTGTTTATTTGTTTATTTTTAGTGAATCTGAAATACACTAACTAATGGTTATACGTCTTTTCCAATAAAAAAAGAATCATCGAAATCGGTTGGCGTGATTTGAGTTATTTTTCCATCTGTCGCGCACATACTTAATGCAAATTTAAGACTTATATGATTTTCTCATGGATATCATTGTCAGATCTAAACCAAATTGAAATGGGACCATACGGGAAGCACCAGCTTTTAAATATCGGTTCACCCAGGTCAAAGTTCTGAAGTAAAAAACATTAAAAAAAACAGTCGAATTGAGAACCTCATCCTTTTTTGAAGTCGGTTAAAAACAACCGAAAAATGGGTGTCTAGTGCGATGTATCCTAAACAATATAGGTAATAAAACTTACAATGTCTTAAAAGTGAAAATTTGTAATAAAAAAAAAACAAATTTCTTTCATTTGTATGGTTATTTCAAACCAAACTGTCCTTAACCTCCAGTCCTTCACCTCCACAGTTAGTCCGGAGGTTAAGGACATTGTAGGAAAAAACAAAATTCGATAACACCAAAAGTACTAATACATAAATTATGAAAAAATTCTAACTACAAGCCTTATTTATGTGTAGTTTGATACGCAAATTTTAACAAATTACCTTAACTGCTTCCCACTTTTCTCATTGGAGGTAAAGGACAATTTCGCCGCAAACTCCAATTTCGAACACGAAATACGTTCTTTTGTAAAATCCAGCGACAATCGTGCTTCCCTAGCATTGCGCGCGCATAGAATAATGATACGTGCTATTATTTTAATCGGTGTTAGCTCAGTATAATACAATTTAATGAATAAAAAAAGTCGACGAAATTTTGGAGGTAAATGACCAAATTTTTCTTGGCAAAAGTTTAACCTAAAAAATAACATGGTTTCTGTTCAAGTAAAATTCTACAATAATTTAAGTTAGTTGGTAACATCTGTGTCAGTTTACTAGTTCGAAGTATTCATGATATCTATTACTATTTTTTGAAATACATTATTTAAACCGTCACGTAGTAAGGAAAAACGTTGGAGGTTTTGGACATTTTGAGTATATTTTTAACCACAAAACCTAAGTTTCACAACTCTTCCAGAAAGTTATATCAGGCCTTTATGTAGTAGCTCAATAGGCTCATGATTCCCTTAGCAGTATAATCAAAATTGTTTACTTTCAAAGTTATTTTGCTTTTTATGCAATATGCACGAAACGGCGGAATCACCCAATAACTGAATGCAAGTGCTTGAAGCAGCCATCTTTTTTTGACAAATCACCTTTCTCTCGACGCCGGTCATAAAGAGGACATTTCGGCAGTTGATGGCGTTGTCCGAGCGCTCGTTTGGCTTGTTGTGTGAGGCCTTGGTGCAGTAGTCGCCAGAAGTCGTCTTGAAGGCTTCGTTTTGCATCACCATGTCGCGACCGACCACGCGGCTAGGCAGCGGATTGTCGACCCTCTGTCGAAACATTTGTACTTAGTTTTATGAGTGTCGGTGTCACCCCACCTTATGAGCGGCTCGCAGATCAGGGGCACGTGGAAGTGCCTTTTATCTGTTCAAATCCTGGCTCTATTTATGAACCAATTTTCATCTTTTTAGGGTTCCGTACCCGATGGGTGCCAACGGAGCTCTATTACAAGCTTCCGCTGTCCGTCCGTCCGTCCGTCTGTCACCGGGCTGTATCGCATGAACCGTAATAGTTAGGCAGCTGAAATTTTCATAGTCTGTATTTATTTTCCGCTATAACAACAAATAGGGAAAATTTAAAAATACAAAAAACGTGATTTTTGTTTTAAATCTTGTACGATGGTACGGAACCCTTCGTGTGCGAGTCCGACTCGCACTTGGCCGGTTTTTTAGTTGGATAAGTGCATTTCTTTACGAATACGAACTGTTCCATGATTCAGAGTCCATGTAAAACTGTAGGTCCCCTTCCCCTACTAGGTGGTAGGCTTTATCCCGCCTGGATTGGTATCATCGCATTGAATGAAAAAAATAAATTATACTTTTTCGTACTCAGCAAGTAGGCACGTCCCCTTTTCCAAGGAATGTGTTATATACGAGTATGTAGGTATGAATAATCGATTTTATATACATTCTTTGGACTCTTGGAAGAGGATTTTAGCAAAGTAATCAAGAAATATTTAAGCTTGACGAATTGAAGAAGAGTGATTTTTACCTACCGTTGCAACGTATTAGCGCAACACACTGCTACCCCGAAGAAACAAGGTGCCGTTCCAGGATCTTCCTTTTATGAGATGGATCATCTTGAAGATTTGTTGGTTTGGAAGTCTCAGTATGCATAGCAATGCCAAGTGTTTCTGATAGATGGCGCTTAAAATTACTGAATTTTATTATTTAGAAAGAAGATTGCAGCGCTACCCAGATTCGATAGGGTGCACCTGGATGAAAAACATACCTTTGGTTGGGGTACATATGTAATGCACGTAATCTGTGGTTACTGTTCCAAATATTTTATATAAAGTTTGTCGTATTAGAACGAAAAAGGTACATGCGAATAAAACCTCATATTTATATACTTTCAGCTTGATAGAACACAGGTTAACAAGTTGCCTTCATGAAGTCCAAAGAAAATAAGATTCAAAACACAAAACATCCAAAAGTATGTATTTATCGTGTGTATTACATAAAAAAAAGATTCCCACGAATTGAGAACCTCTTTCTTTTTTTGCAGTCAGATAAAAAGAACAAAATATAATCTAAACTAACCTAGAAAATGTTCGTAATAACAGTCGTATTCAGAGTGAACCTATCAAATGTTAGTACGGGATTAGCATCGGACTAACCCTACAAAAACCAGTTGGGCCCGGCAATAATCTACGCACTAAAGTTAGTCCGCCCACTCTATGTATGAGTTTTGGATGCTGTGGGTTTTTGGATCTTGTGTTTTTGAACTTTATGATGCGTCCGCCTAGATACGAGGGAGAGAAAGAGAGGGGTCTAACACAGTCCAGGGCAATGCAGACGTCTGGAATGTGGCGGTGCGCCACGCTGCTCGAGCTGCGTGTCTCGTTGAGCGAGCTCCGCATGGGGATGTTGTACTCGACATTGCCCCAACTATTCACGTTCTGGATTAGCAGATCGTTTAGCTTCATAGATATGGCGATGATATTTTTGCTGTTTGAAGAAAGTTTGGGGTAGGGTGTTGGTCTGTCAAAAGTTTGATTTTTTTTCGTGGCCTCTGTCTTAATTTCGAGATAATTCGCCAATTTTAAGTTTTTGATACCCTTAATGTTTTCTTTTCCGGTTGCTATTAGTTTTATCTTAATTATTTTGGATTCTCATTGATATTCGTTACATTAAGCGTGGAGTGCACCATCTTTTGTTAGTGATAATTTCAAAATAAAAATATATCCGTCCTTATTTTTTGCTTCAAGAAGAAGATAGATCTATAATAACCATAACTTTACTAACCAGAGAAGGGGCACACTTTATTGTACCGACTTTATTAAAATCAACCAAAAAATAAGCTCACGAGGCAACAAACGCGGATATTTGTCTAAGTACTAGTCTGATCGTACCATCAGGACCCTTTGACCTTAGATGATCATCTAAGCCTTTGACATGCGCATCAGTCGAGTCTGTCACTTGGGCGAGCACGGCTGACACAAAAATGCCGACATGTGCGATTCTTTTGTAGAAAATTGACTACCCAAAGTGTAATTTTAGCAGATACCGTGTAAACTTTCATCTGTAAGTGCAAGATTACAATTTGATCAAGTTATTTTGAAGTTATTACCAAATAAAATTTTGCATGGACAATTCAAGACGTGTCGACAATTTACAAATCCGACCCGTTCTACATACAAATTAAACACAGAACGACGTCAATTATATCAACTTCCGATAAAGACTGATTCAGGCAAGAAAAATTGACAAGTCAGCTAAAATTTGGTCTTCAGTTCATGAAGGTGAGGAAATTACATTCTTCACCTGCATGCTTCAGTTACACTAAACTAAAAATATTTAAACGCAGATATATCTATTTATATCTATTTTACTGTATTTGCATCCTATTTTACATTAAAAAATATGTTGTCGTGCAACATGTGTGTATTTTTAACTTATATTTATAACTTAACGAGTTCCATGAAAACTGATATTTGTCATGAACTGATGCATATGATATTAATTGTTTGTACTTTATACTTTTGTAAACTTAGACTAAGTGGACGTAAGAAAACCAGCGGAGTTTCTTGCCAGTTCTTCTTCGCTGGGATTGCCGAACTGGCTAATGATAAAATTATAAAATATGACAAATCCGAGTGCAGTGTACTGTCTATGGATGATGAATAAACAATAAACAATAAACAATTTAGAATATTAGATTTGGATCCAAGAATTGCATCGGTGATCATTTTTGGTAACAAATGAAACCACAACATTTACAAAATAGTATTTTATTGCATAATCTGTTAAAACCTAAATACTGATCATAATTAAGTACAATAAAAATAAACTATTTACAACCTTGACATAAAAAATACTCGTAAATGGGGGAAATGTTGCATAGAGAGATGTAAAAAATGTTTTGTTCAACATTTACAAGAGGTATTGTTTCATGACAGCTGACACGAGTGCCCGCACCACAGTTTTGAAAGATGCAATACAAAAGGGTTTGCCAAAATAATGTTATGCCTATATTACGATATTGCCGGGAACTTTTTCAAACTAACTTCCTAGACATTTGATGAAAAGTGAAATTTTAATGCATCTGTAGGCGACTGGTTTACACTGAACATTTTAATATCACATAGGCAGAATTACCAAGATGCAGAGATTCAAATATTAAATAAATGAAAACATTTCTAAACTTAAAAATATAAAAACAAATAGCTGTCTAAGACGGTATACAGGTAAGGTTAGAAAATTATATTACTACAACACAAATGTACATTTAAATGCGACTCATAAAATCACTAACATTGACATTATAAACAATTCTTATGTAGGTACTTCGCAACGTAGATTTGATGATGATAAATATTATGAAACCATCAGAAAGGGAATGAAAAAGCTTTCATTGACCTTATCAAAACATGATAAGATCAAATGAAAAGAGACCAAAATCTTCCAAGATACTGCAGCTATGGCATACCATTTGTTTATAACTATGTTTTTATTATAACACCAACTCCAATGGCTCAAGATACGATTTGAATGCTTCGAAATGAATCTCAATTTATATCAAAGGGGGCAGATTCCTCACTCTGAGTACGTGACTCGTCTGGGAACGGATCAGACCGTTGGGTGTATTATTATTAGCGATCGCCGCGACCGTGTTCTGCCTCTGCAGCAGATTCGATCGCGTGAGGTTCGATGGTGTTGTCTTGGTGGCGACGGGCGTACTCTGTTTCGGCACGTTGGTCTTGGCGGCGCTCAGCGGCGCGCGGGGCGTTAGGAAGATGCCGTCTTTCGCGCTCGATCGGGTCGCTCTCAGGGGGGTTTGAAAGTTATTTGAGGGCGTGGGGGTGAACTCCCCGTTCATGATGTTCTCCTTGCCGTATTTGGGCGTGAACACTTTGCTAATTGGCGTTTTTTTTGGGGTGACCTCGCGGATGGGAGCGGAGCGCGCGGGAGGAAGTTTGACGGGAACCGCCTTCACTACCATCGAGCTGCGGCTCGAAGTGTTTTCGTTGATGTGCTCCTGAAATAAAAAAAATCTGTTTGTTCCAATGCTGTTAAAATGTATTTTCGGATCGCAACGTCGAACAACGCTAGGAACAGAAATGCAAATTAACGGTGTTTATTTTTTATTTAAGGTGGCCCAACCCGCCGGGACTAACTCATTCGCGGGCACGGTACGAAACCGTGCTGTTGCGCTCTGGGACCTTCTCTGTTTCAAAGAATAAGACAGGCTCCGTGATGAGGAAGATGCAACATGTCCACAAAAAAGACAATGTGCATAGTGTATGATTTGGTAAGATTTACAAAAATTTTAATTACAAAACGACTTATAGCTAAAAGTAAACCACGACAGCTGTAGTAAAAAATCAAAAAAAACAATTGATTATAAATCTTGATTAAATAAGCTATGTCTGATGACTAATCTTTTTAAGATGTTCTTACTTTATCATTGCGTAATCTACCTCCAAAGTTATTGTATAAAACGCGCGAAAAATTCGAACTTTCGGACCTTATAACTTAGAAACCAAACACAATTTTACAATGCCAACGGTCATCAGTCATCTAGTTCGACCAAATAAAGCTATTTTGAGCAAAATTTGGGATCTCTGACAAGAAATATGGGCGTGATCTTCTTTCCTCGTTTGTATGGGGAGTTGAGCGGGATGGCCCACCTTAAGTTCACATGTTTGTCAATTAGTTTTTTTTACCCAACTACAGAAATTTCCTCCTAGTGTGAACAGGGCTTGCATTAATGAATAAGGTATGCAATTTGTTTTACATTCAGTTTAGGAACCAGTCATTATCGTGAGTACTGGACAAATGATGATATGTGGTGATATTACGCTATGTTGGTAGTTGTAAATGTTTTATTGATGAAAAAAATTCTTGTATTATTCTTTGCCCATCCATTATAAGAAATTAGTTAGACATGTTAAAGAAATGTATTTCATGGTAACAGAATATACTAAACGTGGTGCAGCCTGTAGGTGCGCGACGTTTGCGATGTGCAGAAGTAGTTCATGAACAGGGGACGAGCCAGCGGCATCTAGTGAATATTCGAGAGGCATTGGAAGTGTGTTTAGTGCCCAACGGTAAACGGGATTTCGATGTTGGGATGTTATCAAAGCGATTTGTTCCAACAAAGCCAACCCTAGCTCCTCTTCCATCAACCTCTTGTAAGTTTCCTATACAGGGTTCAGGCTGAAGTGGCGATTTTACTCAATTTTTAATCGAATATTTCAAGAGTATCTTCCCCATCCTTAAAAATACTGTGTTTCTGGTGTCTTGAGTCTTATGGACTTCTGTGGTATAGTTACTGGCTCAATGGTACTTCATATTATATATAGAATGTAGCTAAGTATTATTAAATTGTTTCTATCTAAGTTATTTCACATAGGACTGGCCAATGAAAGATAGAAACATCGAAAATGCAAATATCGAAGTATCATCAAAGAATACAAAGAATAGGAATTGTATAATAGACCGTAAGTCTTTAAATTTATGAAACAACGAGAGATTAAAGCTGATGGGAAAAAATAACCGCCCTCTAATAACCCCATCACCACCAGTTATTTTAATCTTGCCACCTGCTTGTCCATTTCGTGCCCAGAAGATGAAAGTAAAGAGAAACATTCCTTTTTTAGCCGGTCTGAATATACACAGAGTCCGAGTTTGCGCAGGGTAGGGTACGAATCCCGTGCGCCGCTCACCTTAAATTTACGTTCTGCGCAACAGAATGCGCCAACTTCACGTCCATCATAAACCATTTGGCCCGAACTATTCTCTTTGCTTAATAAAATATGTTAGTAAAAAAGTAGGCACGCATATCTTTCGCTCTTGGTTCTTTTGCCCTGATAAATCAAATACAAATCTTATGCCAATACCGTAAGATGTTTTTTTTAAATATATGCTCTGTCATAGACAGAAGAGGAATGGATAGACTGGTAACGTCATACCAATGTTGAATAGGGATAATAGTCCACACGTGATGTTGCTATTCACATTTTAGAATACATTAAGGCTGTTCCGACTCATATAAAGTTGTTTGCACACATAACGCAAAAAGTATTGCACTTTAAGCCACGAATTAATAATAAAAGTTTAAAATAGTCCATTTCATAATTTCAGGATTATTGGTTTTGTTACAATTTATTTAAATACGATTTTTATTTAACAGCGCCATCTAACGGTGTAAAACTTCTAATCGGCAATTACAACGAAACCATTAAACCTAAAATTGTGAATATATTTTCGCTGCAACTACTATGGCTATATTTGATATTTTTGACGAATTTGTGCCTTAAACTGCAATACTTATTGCGTTCTGTGTAAAAAAAACATTGTATGGGTCGGAACATCCTTAAACAGAAACCCATGAATATCAATTATTTACAATGGCATTACTAAATTTACAGTTAAAATTTTGTTTAGAAACGAGCTTAGTTTACAGACTGTATAACTGATTCTGGCAGTGACGGGAGATGATATCTTATATATAGAATAATATCTTAGGAACAGCGAAAATAAGCAGTTTTTGCAGAGTTTTCTATGTTGTATGACAAAAGCTATCTATACCTTCAACTTTAATCTATGGCTCTGTGCATATACCTGCAGTTTATAAATATTAATCTCAGTGCCCTGAACACTCCCGCACCCAGCGGCCACCGGGGTGGTGCACGCGTCGCGGAGGTGAGTGTGAGTGTACCTTAAAGTCGGTGTATGACGTGAGGATAGTGGAGTCGGCCACCTGAGTGTGGCGTGCGACGTCCGTCTCCTCCTGCGAGTGTGACGTGTCGGTGCGAGAGCCCGTCTTGAGGGAGCGTCGCGAGCTGCTCCGGCGCTTGCCCTGGGACTGCCACACAAATGTACCATCAACACGGAGTACGTAACAGGATCCTGCCCTTGGGGGTAACCGGCGTAAGATGTGAGAAAATGTGTGAGGGAATTCGATCGTATCTGAAGCAATCAGAAGGGTTCTGCGCTCTTATTGGGTAGAGTATTTGGCATCCACTTGTGATTGGTGTAGAATTTATCGGATTCTAGGGAGCCAAGTGGTGGTTTCATTTAGCTTAAACTACCCAATCCAATCCAACCTAATCTAATTAGAAAATAAAATTAATATTTGCAACTACGAGTTTACTAGGACACTTGATCTACGGATATTAAAACTTTCTTACAACATAGATAAGAGTTAAGCCAAAAGAAGGCGACACAACGCATTCACAGGAGTAAAGTGTATTACCCGGCGGTGCTTGTGCTTGAGTATACTCCCGTTGATGGCAATGCGCGGCGGGTTGCCGTCGTAGTTGAGTTTGCGGCGAGTGCGCTCGCGGACCTCGTCTGATTCGGCGGCGCGCGCCGCGATGCGACCGCTGATGCGCCTGCCGGGGACACGTCAGGTGACCGGTTAAGGGGTGGCCAGTAAGGTAGTGTTATAATTACGATTGTTTCATATTTACCCCTGTTTTCACCACCTCCAGTAACCTGAAATCCGATAGTTAACTTTCGGCTACATGCAATATTTGTATGATGTAACTGAAAGACAACTTTGGGATTTTTGTAGCTGGAGGTGGTGGAACCGGGCGTTAGACAACCCGACTCGTCGGCTCTTATTAATATTTTAAACACTCCTCATAAACTATAAATAAAACCTTTTTAGGGTTCCGTACCCAAAGGAACCCTATTACTAAGCCTCCGCTGTCTGTCCGTCCGTCTGTCACAGGGCTGTATCTCAAAAACCGTAATAGGTAGGCAGCTGAAATTTTCACAGAGTATGCATTTATTTTTCAGCTACAGCAATAAATCGGTAAAATTTTAAAATAATAAAAATTATACTACTACTATACTACTCATACTAAAAACGTGAATGTTTTGTGTTAAATCTGGTACGATGGTACGGAACCCTTCGTGGGTGAGTCCGACTCGCACTTGGCCCGTTTATATTTATGTGACTGGACTTATGGCTTAGGGAAAAGAAGCATCGGAAAACCACCAGCACATTAGTCAGAAGATATACGTCAGACAGCAGATGGCCACTGACGAAGAAAAACAGGAGACCGCACAACTTGGCAAAGTCAGAGGGAGGCCTAAGTCCAACAGTGAACAGCAAAAGGCTTAATAAGAAGAAGGACATGGATGGCTAATAACACACCCAACGTAACGATATTAGCCCAACACATTGAATTCCTGAAGGAATTAGGTGCCATGCCAGGACCTTCCCTTTATGAGTACGGCTGCATTAAACTGGATTAACTGAACCAGCTGCCATTCCTATTCCCACATCTCAAAAACTTTAACTCGGACTAGGAATAAAATATTTCCGGAGTGGAGTTAAAACCATTCCCGGGGTGGCCTTAAACTATTTCGGAGTGGTCATAAAACTATTCCAGGGTGAGATTATACCCATTCCGGAGTAGTCGTACAACCCTTAAGGAGTGGGTTTAAAAATTAATATTTTAAGACGGTTCACATTATGGGCTATTGTTTCCTCATAGTTCTAAGTTCTTTGCCTTAGACTGTTCTACCAAAAATGTTAGTTTTACAGTAACATTTAGGTATTTATTCGTAAGTGTATTGCAACATTAATGTAGACGAAAAAAAGAGATAAAAAAATGATAACGCCAGTGAAGTTTCTTTGCAAATTCTTCTTCACCGCGGATTCTGACATGACTTAGCCCCGATTGCACGAAGAGACGGCCCAGTTAATCAATGTCACACGTCACTTTTAGTAAATTGCACGAAGTTCCTTCCATACCGTCCATACAGAATTAAGTGTTTAATCTTACGTAGATGTTTTGTTTTTTTGTCCTTTTGTGCACATGGCCCTTTGACTACCAGAATTTGAATAAACAAATGAAACCTCTTGATGGTGGTGACGGCGCCGCGCTTGATGGCGGACACGTTGGCGAAGGCGGCGGTGGCGACGGCCTTGCTGGCGCTGGCGGGCAGCGTGCGCTTGTGCAGGCGGTCGCCGCCCGCGCCCAGCCCGGCGGCGGTGCGGTTGCGCTTGCCCGGCGACACGGCCATCGAGCGCAGCAGCGGCGTGTTCGGCGTAAGCGCCTGCTTGCGCGCCGACATCTTGTTCGCCTTCTCCTGCCGTGTGCATTTTTCAAGTCCATTATTATTACTGCTGTGTCTCTGCTAACGTTTCTGTTGGCGTAATCACATTTCAAATCACCTATTTTAACTAGAGGTTCCATCTCAGAGATCTAAATCACATGTAAATGAATAAATTTATTTTGAGTTTTTTTGCATGAAAAAAAAAACATGCCGCAGAGTGGTGGGTAGAGATGAGTGTGATTATAACATAGCTTCTTCGGATGACTACATATACACACAATATTGTAATCGAGTATCATGAATTTCCAAAAGAGAAAACTGGTTAAAATGGCTCAAATCCCGCTGCAGTTTCAGAAAAGCTACAGACCCTTGTGAACCGTAGAAATCAGTGGATGCAGAAATGGAGAATGAAAGCGAGTGCATCCAAATCTACCAACATTATCTTCTCGTTGAGAAATGGAAACTGCCCTTCTGTCAACGAAACGTTACAACACTGCGATTCAGCTAGATAACGATGCGGCTTGATATGATACGGCCCATGTAAAGATGCTGTCAGTAGCTCTTAAGGTGGCTCATCCCGCTCATCTCCCCATACAAAAGGGGAAAGAAGATCACGCCCATATTTCTTGTCAGAGATCCAAAGTTTTGCTCAAAATAGCTTTATTTGATCGACCTAGATGTCTGATGACCATTGCCATTGTAAAATTGTGTTTGGTTTCTAAGTTATAAGGTCTGAAAGTTCGAATTTTCCGCGCGTTTTATGCAATAACTTTGGAGGTGGATTACGCAATGATAAAGTAAGAACATCTTAAAAAGATTAGTCATCAGACATAGCTTATTTAATCAAAATTTGTAATCTATTTGGTTTTTGTTAGATTTTTGACTACAGCGGTCGTGGTTTACTTTTAGCTATAAGTCGTTTTGAAATTAAAATTTTCATAAATCTTACCAAATCATACACTATGCACATTGTCTTTTTTGTGAACATGTTGCATCTTCCTCGTCACGGAGCCTGTCTTATTCTTTGAAACAGAGAAGGTCCCAGAGCGCAACAGCACGGTTTTGTACCGTGCCCGCGAATGAGTTAGGCCCGCCGGGTTGGGCCACCTTAACGATAATTCAGGTAATGTCAGAAGATTGAAGCGGCATGTTATGGCTAGATGACCCATGGCATCAAATCCTTTGAAGAACAAGTCCTTCGCAAGAATCATATGTTCCGATTAAAACATTAAGAAACATACCATAAGTCACACACAATCAATCAATATCTAACACAAGGAATATTTTCTACAAATTTCAAATCTTTAGATCAGTCACAGTACTGTTTACACGTATAGAAGGTAAGAGCGTACTCACAGCATGCCTCGCCTCCCAGTCGTCTGCCATGATCTGCAGCAATGGCTTGCTATTAACGGTAAACGTCTTGCCGGTGGCCGCCTCGTACTGCTCAACCATCCGCCGCAGCTGCTCTTCGATCTTTGGCAGCTGAAACGCACCATCAAGATATTACCAAACTGTAATATATATACAAGCCTTGCGAGATATCCAGGGACCCACTCATTTTAAAGCACAGTGACAAAACATTCTTATAATTTTCCCTTTGAAACTGAAATTTTACAACTACTATACATATGCAGGTTCTTGTGTTAGTTGCTGGTAATTCCATTGGTGCAGTGCCATGATTTTGCGATGATTATATTATCAATTTAGTCAGATTCCAATATGTATTCCGAGAATGGCAAAGCCCAAAACATATATATAGCTGGCAAGACAGACTCTCCTATTTCCTGAGTCTGTCTTTTCCGAACCAACCTGCTAGTAGTATTAAAAATAGGAAATTTTTGATATTAGGAAGTTTCTACTCAATTGTGTCTAAAGTAATAGTAATAAAGTAATAGTTCATTCATTTCATAGAATTTTCTACTTGTCACAGTTCGTTTTTAATTTACAATTTTTATCACTTTTTATCAGTAGGTTTAGTTACAAAATAGATGCTACAAATAAATAACAATGCAAAGCAGTCAAAATAATATAAATTAGGTATAAAAATATGCAGTCATAGTGCAGTTAGGATTGATGGAACGGTAGTGGAATCGTCTTCCTGGAATTCCCATACACTGTAGTAGGCCTTATTAATAAGATACGCTTTCAGAAACCTAGTGAATTTTTGCGAAGACTCTGTTGGACTCATAGTCTATGAACTAGCACAGTGGATAATTATGCCGAAGTCCACGCGAGCGAAGTCGCAGTCAACCGCAAGTACGTAAAGAATGCGACGTACCTTCGCGGAGATGACCTTCCGTTGTTTCTCCTCCTGCAGCAGCTGCCCGCCGCGGTTCTGGTAGCGGTTGGGGTTGCTGGCGAGACCCTCCAGGCTGACCATCTTGTCCCACAGCTCCCGGCGCGTCGCCACCATCTCGAATACTTGCCTGGGGATGCCAGTTCCAAATTGAAGACGACCAATGCTTTTGCATGTTTAAAAGGGTGGTTATATGTTATTTTCGCGCCAAAACATCAATAAGAAACTTTTAAAAATGGTCAATAAATTAATGACATGTTAAATAACATTCGTTGGCTGAGACATGGTCAAGTGACAACAAATATGATTCTGATAATTCTATTGATTCATCAGAATAATAATCGCTATGTATGGATGCAGTTATATTAAAAAAAGGAAGCATTTGTTGAAAAGGCAAAAAAACCAGAAATCAGCTTTGTCTTGCCCGATTATCCCTTCAGCTGGCAAAGTGACACAGCTGTCCGTACCTAAAGTTCTTTGAGTGGCAATGGACACCTATGTCAGCTGTCACTTTGAAAACAAAAGCATGTGTTAATTAATGGTATTCTCACTGAGTCAATTGTTGAGCGATATATATTTTTTACACCAAAAAATCAGACAGTTGTCCTGAATAGGAGACATTTTGAGTAGAAGGCAAACAGAAAAAGGCGCCGCTCGGCGCGTGGCAGCCCGAAAAGTTTACCGGCTGAATGATGAAACAACAGAGACTGACTTGTGATCGTTGTAGAACTTGTTCAGCTCCTCCAGGTACATCTCGTGCAGCGTCAGCGTGTCCTCCGAGTAGATGTCCTGGTGGTAGTGCACGAACTCCTCGCGCTCGCGCTCGCCGTACAGGCACGCGTCCCACATCAGCTTGATCTTGGTGCGGATGTTGCTGATGAATACCTGCCAGGAAATGTTAGAATGTCATAAAAGTGAAAGTTGAGCAATATTATTGATTGCTTGAAGTTTATCAACAGGACGCTTGCCTGCAGGCACGACATTTAGAATGTTTTAACTCATCGAGATTTGTAGGTTTGTTGTAAGCAGAGGACACGGTTATGTCAAACATGCTCATCTTTTACAATAATTTTGTTTTCTAATTCGGCTGTATTCGAATTAACTGCACTCCTTTTAAGGGCTTAATAAGTTTCAAATACTAAGCCCATTCGCAAAAAAAAGTGGCAAAAAACAATTCATTTAAATAAATGGTGAAAATTTGAGGACCAAAAAATATGACGTTTTTAGCAAAAGTAATAAGTTAGTTGGTGCACTATAAAGGGTATACCCATATTGGTTTTTCTTTTTCAGAAGCAACCGTTAATAGGAGTACTATTCGAACAAAATGTGTGTGACCAACAGACACCAGAGTCAGAGCAAAATATATTTTAACGAGTTGAGTTATAACAATGGATGTTTCTAAGCATGGTCTTCAGCAATGAAACTTCTTCCGCAAGCAGTGCTGAGGCACCCGCACACACAAGGGAGCAACCGCACACAGATGGAAGCACCCGCACACCTGAATCTTCTGCTTCTTGATGCTATCGCAGCGAGCGATCTCATCGCGGATCGCCTTCTCGGTGACGGGGCCGCAGCCGCGGTGCGCCTGCAGGAAGTTGTTACGGTACGCGCGGTCCTCGTCCAGGCACTCCCACACGCGGCCGAGGCGCTCGCGCAGCTCCAGCACCTGACGGGGGACGTCATCTTTGTAAAACTTCGCGTATCAAAGGACACAGATACGCGGATACAATATTGGCAGGACCCAAGAAGATTGTACCGAACTCTACCGAAAACAATGGCTGGGGAAAAGAAAGAAGACAATGGCCCATAAGTCTTGCATTCTTTTCATCTCAAAGTTACAGCATTTTATGAGGCTTCACCGAACCGCTCATAATAGTGCATCTTTGCCCTATTTAAATCAGCAAGGATATGACGGCAGAAGGAAAAGCACTGGCTGTAGTTAGTTCTATATGTAATGTGTATCGAAGGACACAGATATGCAGATACAATATTAGCAGGACCAGAGCCGATTGTACCTACCTCTACTCAACACAAAAACTGGTGAAAGGTAAGAAGACAAGAAAGGAAAGTCCCAGAAGTCTTGCATTATTTTCATCTCTAAGTTACAGCATTATCTGTCGCTTCATCGAACCACCGTGCATGTTGGCTCTATTTCAATCAGCGAGCAAAGATATGGCGGCAGAAGGAAAAGCACAGGCTTTAGTTAGTTTGACGTAAGTTTTTAGATTACAGTGATCACTGTTAATTCTAACAGTTCCTTTTCTGCAACAAATAATGCCGTGAGTTGAAAGCTATTAATGTTTTCAAATGTACTTAGTTCGATTACAGATTCGCAAGGCCCAACATTGAATGTTATATAAATAGCAATAAATAGCGTCCCTTGAAGTTCTTACTTCCTGGAGCTTTAAACATCAGTAGTGAGCGAATTCGTGACTGATTCGTAAGCGCTACCGCCATTGAATGTAAAAGTGGCTACGCCGCCCGAAACGAGTTTTGGTTGCCGCTCCTGTCCTACCTTACTTACCGAAAACAATTGCATTTAACAATATTGTGTTTATCGCTGGCACGCCACCATGGCGGTCGCTACGTACACTTCGTCCCACTTTGTGTTGTCCTTTGTACAACGCCTACTCAATTCTTGCTACCCAAAGTGTCTAGAAGGGTTTGGAAGAGCTATACACATAGACCGACTTTTTTTCACGAGTATAGTGTGTACCTGACAATGATTTCCTTTTCTACATCTAAAAAACTAGTCACCACATATACCAATGAGCCATCAATTAGTAATTCGATGCCCGTCCATCCGCACTCACCCTGTTGTTGGTAACGTGCATCGTCTCACGCATGGAATGCAGCAATTCGGTCAGCCGCTCCATGTTGCGGTCCGTCACCTTGAAGTCTACGGACAGCGAGTTCACAACCAGAGAGTCGAACTTCATTATCGGCTTCAGGCTGAGGCTCTCTGACAAACAAAAAAAGCTTTGTAAGTAACCAAATGCTTTAATTTTGGAACTAATGAACTATGTGGCTTTCTTTAAGCTGTAAAAATACCTGCTTTACAATAGCGATTGCTGCAATAAATCTGCTTTTAAATTATGTAGTGAGAAAATATATGTATTTATTTATTAATATTTTAGACCGGCAGCCTAGGCTGATGTGTCTAAATCATATTCAATTATAGCCACGAGAACCGGGAAATGGTTTAGACGTATTGAGTGAAAGAAGAATATATGAAAGTAAATGTTGTTTTAGTCATTCATGGCCCGAGTAGTCAGTCTGAGTTCTAACCTAAATCGGCGTTTACGTAACTTCGAAGTTACGTAAAAACGTCAAACCCCATACAAATGTTAACTAATTATTCTGTGGTGTTACTTCTTCAAGCTGTCACAGTCAAACTCGGACTTCAGATTTGTATGAAAACGCGGTGTCGGCGTAAACGGCAACGTCGACGTATTTACGCCGACGGTGATTAAGCTGTCAAATCAAACTCAGACTCGCAAATGTTAGTTCGCTTAACGCCCACTGCGCGTGCTCCTCAATTTCTCCATACATTTGAAAACAGTCGATCGGTTTCGTGTAAACGCTAATTTAGGTGACAACTGGGACTACAGGCTCTGTTTCATAAAAAAAAATACACTAAGACCTGGGGTTACCATGGTAAATTGAGTGATTAAATCTGGCACTTAGTTCATTTCTTTCTTGCACATTATCAAACAACGTGTGATTCGTCCAAGTGAATGGAAATTTACCAGTTAGCATTGTACAAAATGCAACCAAATGTCAGATTTAATCACTCACTTGCCTGTTCACCTGGCAAGTCAATTTACCGTAGGCTATGGCCTGCTTATAGTGTCGTTTCAAAGTTAGGGATGTCATACCCATTATGTCCTTAATCTCCCTCTGCGTGTTCAGGAAGACAGTGATCCTCTTGTCCTTCTCCTCCTGCAGCAAATCAAGATGGCGAGTGAGCGCATCCAACTCCTCCTCGGAGGGCAGCGGCATCTCATTGATCTCTCGCACGGACACGCCGAGTGAGTCACAGAGGTCGCTCTGCCATTCCGTGAGCCGCTTGATTGTGGTTTTGCGCTGCTCCACTTGCTTTCGGTAACTGGTGAACAAATTGTCAGGTTAATAAAATTATGGCCCAGGTTACTTTCTGACGTGAAACATCTATTGGCAGTCAGTCAGTAAAACAGTACTATCAGTAAAACGGACTCAAATGGCGTGAAGTTCTCTTATGGCATCACTGTATGCACGCTTTGTATTTTGATGTAAAACCCCACACGCTTCCATCACCGAGCGGCTGCAACCCGCCTCCACACTTTTTTAATAAATATTTCTTTATTTATTTTAATTTATTAAAAATTCTAATATGAACATAAATGTTTTACATCTGCCGGGCGTCTCGCAATGGCCATTTTTGTAAGGCAGGTATAGTTTTCCTTATCTATTTGCATAGTTATTGTGTACGAATGCAATGTTGTCCTGGATCGACAAATTGTATCACCAATGACTGATTTGTTGTCAGGTAGCACAAGCTGTAAACCTCATACCATCTGTTCCCCCAGCATTGGATTTGCCAATAGGCGGTTTCCCTAGGGGCCGGGCTGTCAAGCATTCTAGACTGCCAAAGCGGTTCTGATGACATCTCTGGGGGTTGAGGTGAAACATGTCTATTTATTTTTTATTTGTGAATTATTCCCCCCCCATTCAATCGAGTTCAGGACTAAAATGAGTGGCCACTTTACAAGCTCCTTAGCGTTTAGGCTTCGGTTCGGCCTCATCAGCTAGTCTGCAAAGACTAGGATGAGTAGACTAACCAGTCCCGCTCTCAAGACCCCATTTCATCCTATACGTGGCAATAAGTGGTGGATTTGGTGACATTATTTCTTTCAGAAAGTTGGTTTCTTTCTTGATCGCAAAAGATATTATTCAATTTGAATTATTGAGGTTCAGTTCCCAACGGGTGCCAACGGGACCCTATTACCAAGCCACCGCTGTCTGTCCGTCCGTCCATACGTATGTCCGTCCGTCCGTCAGTCGAAGGTTGTATCTTATAAATCTTAACAGGTTTTAAGGTAGACAATTGGAATTTTCACAAAGTTTGTATTTCTATTGCAACTATAACAACAAATAGTTAAACTTTAAAAAATATTAAAATGAAAGGGAAACTTGATTTTTTTGTGTTAAATCGTATACGATAGTACGGAACCCTTCGTGTGCAAGTCCGACTCGGCCTTGGCCAGTTTTTTATTATATATATTGATTAACTCGGCGGTGCCCGCATAGCATATTGGGATTTACAAAATAGCCCTTGGAGTAATATCAGCTGTGCACCGCTACACTGGAGAATATGGATGATGTTACCTACTACCAAGTGAATGGTTAAGATACAGTGATGATTGATAATACTCACCCAAAAATTTGATCCTCTAGACACTTTTTGTATTCACTTAAAAGAGTATCATCCGTAAACTCTTGCAATTCAATTTCCATCGAAAGGTACTGACTAAGCTGCTCAGCTTCCTCTTTCAGTTCTGTAAGAATTCATTAGCTCTTGTCAAAATTTTAAAGCTATTAAAGGAGACAAAACATTTTTTAAGCGACTTGGAATTTGTTCTTTATTCGACAAGGCTGACATCAACTAAATGTGTAAGGTGTTATGCATGTAAGTGTCATAAGTGCTTATTTCTTCTTCAATACGACTGATACCACTCTGCAAGTAGCACATTCTAAAAAAATATTACAATTCCACGGTACTAATACTTTTAGACAGTTAGACAGAGAATAACAGAGTTAAGATAGAGTTCATTTTTAGGGTTCCATACCCAAAGGGGGTCAACAGGACCTATTCATTCAGTCTCTGCTGTGCATCTGTCCGTTCATTCATTCGTCCAACTGTTAGCGGACTGTATCATGGACTATAGTAGGTATATATAGTAGGTATAGGAGTTGAAATGTTCGGTGTGTATTTAAAATGCCGCTATAACAAGCAGTAAAAAAGGGGGGCCCCCATACGAAAAAAAACATGTTATTTTTGTGTTAAATCTTGTACAAATGGTAGGAAACGCTTTGTGTGCAAGTCCGACTCGACTAGGAGAGACCAGAATTAACCTAATTTGTGCAGCACAAATCGTTACATTCAGTGGATCCTTCATGCTCACAAATTGAATTGCAAATTGAAAACATACTTAGTCAACACAGAGTTTTGTCTGATACATTCTGGCATAACTAAGGATGGTTTAAGCTGCACATGTCATGCAACATGTCATCATAAAGTATAAACAGGTTATAGAAAGTAAATGTTAGAAAAAGTGTAAATTGTCCATGCCAGAGACACAAGCAAATTCTCATGTTAAAATAACCTAAAAGGACAGTTCGATTATACAAGTCAACACTCACTGTTAACATCAATGTGAAGCGTCTTGAGTTTCTGCTCGGTCTCTTGGATGACGTCGCGGTGCAAGTCTCGCTCGATCGACACCAGGTTGCGGATGCGCTCGCTCTTGGTGGCATGATCTATGCCGAGGTGCGACCAGTTGATCCAAAGGGTCTCCATCATACGCTTCACATTGATGGCGATATCTTCCTGCACTTTGGTGCTGTTGAAATGTTAATAAAAGTGGAGATTACAATAAAAAGTATCCAAGCAGAACAACAACTTGAGTTAGAAATATTTATTGTGGAGAAATATATATAAAACAAAATAAAAGAAGGTGTTTGTACCCCAAAGGTTTAGAGTGGACCAGAATCATCTAGTTTATTGCACGGGAATTGTGTTCAACTTGGCGTGCACTATATGCGTATGTACTATTATCCTCTAATGAACAAGACAACCCTGTACTGAAGTCCTAAAGGTGAATATAACATGAGATTGCAGTAACCACAGAAGGCCCTGTAACCTCGAATACCCTGATGGTGCTCGGTTGTGATTCCATCGATACTAGACTAGATTTATTTTTTATAGTCTAGATTTAACGCACAAAGCAGTCGCAAAGTGAACTTGAGAGTACAATACTCACAATAAACGCTTATCTTCCTCGCTGACTGAACACATCTTTGTATGTTTTATTTCATACAAAACAGCCAACACCACTTTTTTCAGATCCAGTTTCACTAATCTTGCTCTGCAATACAGACTCTGTAGTAAACACACGAAAACCTAGGCTTTCTGGAAATTTTAGATCAGAATCAAATCAAGCAAACACCGGCGATAGACCAACTGACAATCGTGTTCAAACTTCATGTTCAAATTCGAGACGTTATCGGACAAATGTCAAAGGGCGCTTTTTCATTGGGCAGCGCTACTGGCTACGACTCTGCATTCTTTGTTAGGGAATTAGTGATTGGTTGAAACCGTTCTAGAGTTTGCTAGCACGAAAAAATTGAGTTCTTCATATCTCCATCGCCGATATCTCAGACGCTATGCAGGTTGTATTTCATATGACGTCAACGTGCGACTCGGTAGCCACACGGCTTGGTCGCTAAAAATTTAGACTATTCCAAGTCTACTCAAACCAAGTCGATAGGCAGCACGTCATATGCCGCTGTCACTACAACATATTTCGGATATCCTGTATATAATAGGTTAGGATAAGTTCTTCCCACCAGAGCGAGCACCGAAATATTGCTACTTACGACGCACGGAATACGATTGCAGGTAACGGCATCACCGTAACCGCCATACGCTGGACTTTAACCCACATTAGTTTTCCTTGCAAATGCCAATGGCATTTATAATGATGCACGCTGTACGTAAAAACTCAACTGAAGGCCAAATTCTGACTCAGTTTGAGTTTACATTTCGCTCAACTTTTTCAGAAATAGGCGGTGTCGTCGCAGCAACGATTGCACCGAAGACATTTTCTGTTACAATCGTTTTTTTTTTTTACTTGGGAAAACAATTTACTCGGACGCACAAGTTTTAGTTCGCTATCCCTGGCTATCACCCACATGTCAACCCGTGAATCGACTATATTGCACATTAGCATTAAGGTCAGACTAGGGGATTCAATCGAGTTGCAACGCTTAGCAAGTTTGAGTGAATGCACTTTTTTAAAAATGGTTGCGACGTATTGTGTACTCGGGCCGCAAGTTATATTTTTTAACCGACTTCACAAAAGGAGGAGGTTCAATGTTCGACCTTATATATTTTTTATGTCTACAATGCGCACCCGATCGATTATTAATTTTATGCGAATGGCCGGCAAGGAAATGTTTTGAGTTCACCGCTACGTTTGATTCGACAGAGATATTGATTCGCGCTGCCTCCTAGCTCCGTAGTGGCTGAGTCGCGGGGATTTTATGAAATTGGCGACGGAGAAGTACAATGGGGAAGAAAACTATTCATTTATCACGTCAGGTAGCGTCTAAGCGAGCTCACCTAAAAGAGCTATCATACAAGAGTTACCATAAAAAATAAAAAATAAAAGATTTGAAAATTGTATTTACGCAATATATGTAATTGAAATGACTAATTTTCTCCCAAATTATTCCGAAAATAAATGTTTCTTGATTATGCTAATCAAAAGAAGTCGTGAGAAACAAAATATCACAAAAACATAACCCAAAAAAATTGGTTTCATAATTTGTGCTGGTCAATGACATTTAAATTTGTTTGATGACACATAAAATATTTTCTTTATTCTAAACCATATTCTAACTGCATCATGGAGAACATCTTTCATCTTAAAAAAACTCGTAAATAAAACTTGACAGGAATGACAGTTTGACGTTTTTAAGGTGAGGACGCTCATGCGATTTGAGTTTTCTTCCCCACTGTTGCGTGCTGCCTGTGACACAATGGGTCGTTTGCGAGATTTTTGCGATCCGGGTGTGACCAAACGACATGTAAATTTACGGGTATTTTTCTCCAATTCGGTCATTCGTGGGCGTGGTCTATGCGATCCGTGGGCTACTTTTGAAATTCACATTCACCGGTGATTCACTGGTAGCACACTGGTGAGTTACAAGTGACTTACTGGTGATACAGCAGTGACTCAATAGTGAGTTACAGGTAAATAATTGGCGATTCAAAAAACTTTCACTTATATAATGATAGCTTTTGTATTTTGATTTTAATGCGACCTGTTGTAAGGTCACAAAATATAATATTCGTTTGTTGTATGACTAAACATAATAATAAGGTATAGTCCCACATAGCTTATTTTGCGCATGGCTGAGGACAACACTGTCTTGGTAGGGTTACCACATGAAAAAAAATCCCTTGATTTCATTTGCACATTTGCAACCCGCTATAAGAAAAAAAATCTTGAGGAAATGAAATTTTCTATGTTACGGTAAAAATATTGTTCAAAATAAAACTAAATTCGATTTTTTATCATTTAAACAAACATTTGGGTGGTGGAAGTCGGGCTAATACCGCTTAATTTGTTTTCTTGAATTCTATGAAGAAAATAAACTCCAATGTCAATTCCGGAGGTCATAACTCTGTCAACCGATTTTGTTTTGCCATACAATTTAGATTAGACTTTATCCTGTAAATTTTCTGAGCGTCCGCGCGACATTTAATTTTTAACGCTTACTCCTACGCGCTAGGTAATTCCTTGCGGATGGTGTAGTACAGTCAACCAAACATTAAAGGATGCACTTCCGGTTAAACGTAAAAATGAATGGTGTTTAAATACAACCTCTGATTAAATTCTGTTAGGGTTTTGTTTACTCAATAGCTAGCTAGTAGACATGTGTGATGTTTCTTTTCTTGTTGAATTTATCTCATGTTTTTGTTCTTTGATAACGTGTGACACAGTGCGAGTCGATACGCCTGGAATGTATAGAAAAGATTTCGTAAACAGTATCTACAAAATTATTACACGACATCAAACAGTTTGTTTGGCAAAACTTAATTGAATTAAATAATAAAAAAAACTCTTTGTTTTATTCCCAAAGAACGCCTACAATTTTAGGCACAAGTTATGCAACTAGTAAGTAATAATAGTAAGTTACACGCTTACTATTATTGCTTTATTCCTATTTATTTCATAGATCTCAGAACAAAAACGTGTGAAATAAAGACGGACGCCGAGCGATCCTAATTGTCACTTAAAAAGTAAAATTATACTAATGGTGTTCACGCCAATGTGGCATGGGTGACCTAGGTGGGTAGTTTGCACTTCACAAGTTTTCCGATCCCATCCGTTTTCCCATCCGAAGTTTTTCCTATGCCGCTCTCGCTCTGCTACTAGCTGTCACGCATGGTGCACGCATGCGCCGCGTCCCCGCAATCTTTCACCGCGGAGCTCTCGTAGGGCTCCACGCCCGCAACCCGCCGCGCGCCTGATAACGCTGTGTCGCCTCGTCTCGTCTGGGAGAAGTGCTATGCCGCCAAACGCTGTCCCGGGCCCCGACGCCTAGGAGCTGGTGTTGTTGGAGGTAGGTGGTTGTCCCTACTCCTCTGGTGGCCCGCTGTGACGTCCCAAGGCTACCAAACATTGCAACTCCTTCGCTTGTGAAGTGCGACCTGCCTGGGCGCGTACAAATGGCTAACCTAAACCACAGACAAATCTTTACAAACAAATACCTACTTAACATATTTTTACGTATATTTAATAACAAAAAAATACCTCGGTCTAAATGAATAAGAAATGGGTAACTTGCATTGTTATAATGGCAACACATGCCTGTAGCCGCGAAGACGCGCTTGGTAACGTTTTAAAATTGAATTTAGCCTATTTATTTTATTTTCCGCCTCGAAGAACTTTCGCACATATAAAACAATCTCCCGAACTCCACTTTGCCCAGTTTGCTCAGACCATCTTGTCTCTACCTCCCTCCTCCGTGGTCTAAGCAAACTAGGTCTGTGTCTAAGTGGGTCTACGTCACAGCCCACATGATAAGAAGGCGTGGCTTAGAGTCAATCGCGACATGGCGCTGGCGGTGTTAGGTTGTGGGACAATATTGTGGTCTGCGGCGCAATTTTCGGCGGACAGTCGATTACACGATGAGATTTTGTGTAAAATGTTGCAAACATTACACAGGAGAAAAATATCTAAACTGGAATTACGTTTTATTTGTCAGTAAAATACCTCATGTTTTATGATTTGAGTCAATATTCAAACATTGTATCGATGTATCGGTTTTGCTAGGTATTTGCCGATAAATGGTGCGCAATCATTATCTTTGTACGGTAAGAAATGTTGATCTCATGATGCACATTTTTATGACATTTTTAAATCAAAATTATTTGAATCGGCGCAAACCCATATATTTTAATTACGAAGTTTTTTTTATTGAAAAAACTAAACTGTAAAATGCAAAAGGCGCCATCTAGTTGTAGTCTTGTAACCATTAAGAATAGCTATCGGAACAGCTACTACCAGAATACCGATTCTACCGGTAGATGGATGACCCCACCCTGAAGTGTTTTTTCCCCCCGCTTCCCCCTGCGTTTTCTAGTAATATGAGTTAACAACATCTCCTCTCTACCTCTCTCCTCCGTGGTTGCATCGATTTTGAGTGGAGTATCATCACTCAAATTTGCTACGAGTTGCAATAGGGAAGAAAACTGCTTATTTATCATGACAGGTGGCGTCTAAGCGAGCTCACCTAAAAGATCTCTCAAAGCTGTCGGATACCATACAAAATAAAACAGAAGAGTTTTTGAAAATGTTATTGGGTGCTCGGGATGGAGGTGACCTCACTTCCATGGTGCTCGGACTGTGGGTCGTATCCGTACGTCGTAAAAAAAACTTCTCCAACTCTAAACCTTATTCTAACTGCATCATGGAGTACCTGTTTTATCTAAAAACTCCTAAATCAAAATAGACAGCAATGACATTTTTGACGTTTTTAAGGTGAGGTTCTCTTCCCCATTAGATTGAAGCCCCTAGCCGAAATACTTCGTTAATGCGAAATACCGGTCGACTAACATTTTTAAATGTGGATGATATCGTACAAAAATGTATGTAGGATCGAGTTATTTTATAGGGTCACGTGTAACGTCAGCCTCAGTGGCCCAGTGGCGCGACACTTCGGCGATCGCTCTCCGAAGTTAAGCAACGTTGGGTCCGGTCTGGTCTTTGATGGGTGAACATTCGACCGTTGAGAGAGGCTGGCCGTGGTTCGGATTCCACGTAAAACTGTAGGTCCCCTTCCTTACTTACTAGGTGGTAGGGTTAATCCCGCCCGAGTTGGTACCTTCGCATTGGATGAACGATGGTCGAAGCGGCAATGAAAATTGTCCGTGTTTTCCATCCAGTTCAATGTAGCCGTGCAATATAAGGAAGGTCCTGGCATGGCACCTAGTTCCCATGTGGTGTGTCGGGCTAATACCATGACAGAAGGTGTGGTATTAGCCATCCATGTCCAGTCACATAAAAAAAAACCACAGAGTTCTAATGGAACCCTATTACTGAGCCTCCATAATGGCAATCTGTCTATTGATGTATCTCATGAAGCATAATAGGTAGATAGGAACCCAGGGTTAAGCCCGCCAAGCGGTGATACCAACTATCACCGCATTGGGTGAAACTGTGGTTGAAGCGGAAATGAACAATTATCCGTGTTTTCCATCCAGTTCAGCGTAGCCGTGCTCATAAAGGTAAGATCCTGGCGTGGCACCTAATTCCCTCAGGAATGTAGTTTATTGGGTTAATATCATATCATGACTGTAGTTGTGTGGTATTAGCCATTCAAGTTAGGTATTAGGCATGTATGTGATTTTATGTGTTGTTTTACATTCTCTGACATTATTGGCATTCTTTGGCATTCTGTGGAATTCTTGGGCATTTTAGGGCTTATTTTGTATTCTCCGGCGTTCTTGGGCATTCTTTGGCGTTCTTTAGTTTTTTTTAGTGTATAGCAACTCTTGGCGCACATTCCGGATGGGTTACCGTTTTCGATGTTGATGGTGGCTATGGTTCGTATTTCTCATAAAACTTTGTAAAATTAATGAAGTTGGTGGGGTTAATCCCGCCTTTGTTGGTTTTGTATCAATTTCTATGTAGCAGTGCCAGTGCAGTAAGGGTCTGGCGGCACATGCTTTTAAAATTCGCTCCCAAATGTTTACGAAGCTCTAATTGGGAATATGTCGATGTTTATCATTAAATCATGCCATATTGGTTCAAACGATTTTGATTAAATTACGTAGATGGATCAGTTTTTGGTGGGTTTCTTTTTATCCAGGTAATAATTCAGGCCGAAATCAATCCAACACGACATTGACCCGAGCGGAGCCGGTTACCGCAGCTAGTATTAAAATAAAATTGGTTACGGGTCTAAATAAAGTAATATGACCAAAGAAATATTACAATGTTTTAACTAAAAACGAATATGCACAATATATGCATTGAAGAACCAGAGAAAGAAAAAACCAATGTTTAAACCATTAACATCGTTTATATATCACAATATTACCAGGAAACGAATGCACAATAAATCTATTTTACGTAAACAACTAATATCGAACGAGCATCAAGAAAACGTTTCGTAACAGTAGCAGGTACATTGACAAAATACATAACATCTCCAACACAGCAATGCATTTTCCACTTTCCTATAAATACATACACACGTAGGTGCCGTAACTAGATTATAAATTCATACTTTTTATTGCCTAATTTATTATAAAATAATACTTGTTGCCAGTTACTGACTTTACGAACTATTTAGATCACTTCGAGAATTCACGGGATTCTTAGTCCATAACGGACGTTGTACATATTTTGAGGAGGCAAACTATTCGAATAAAGTTTAATGATTTTAATCAGTGATCATGAATGAAGCGAGTCCGTGTGTTTTCAACGAATGCAATATAAATGTGATTTTAGGTTCTTTAAAAATACCTTAATGACCGTATTCTCCCTCCGAGCCCTGCCCGAATTCGTGCCCACCCTGGCCGAAGTCGTGGCCTCCCTGTCCGAACTCGTGGCCGCCCTGCCCGAACTCGTGGCCACCGTGACCTTCGAGCTGCTGGAACTCGAAGTGGCCGTGACCCTCCTCCTGGCCGAGCTGCCCGTGCCCGCCGGCGTCGGCCCACGCCTTGAGGCCCTCATCGCCCTCCGGCTGGTGGAAGATCTCGCCGAGGTTGTCGCTGTGCTCGCTGAATCCGTGCGAGTGGTCGGTGTCGAACCTGTGGTCCTCGAGCACGAGGCCGCCGCCGTGCTTGTGCTCCGTCTCCGGGTGGACGAGCTTGAGATTGTGCTCGAACTTGCCCTTCTCGAGCGGGTGCTTGAGGAGGTGGCTGTGCTCCTTCTTGACGTAGACCGGCACCGGGTGGAAGTGCTCGAACTTGATGGACTGGTGGGACTTGGCGTGCTCGTGCTGGATGTGGTGGTGGTGCGCGGACTCGCCGATGAGGCCGTGGCCCAGCTTCTCCTCGATCTGTGGCGCCTCGTCGTGAATGACGCCCCGCCTCGTCCGCTGGGGGTGCGCTGCGGCAGCCGCCAATAGGCCTAGGAAAATCTAAAAGGGATGACCATGAATATTAAACTTGTTTTATTCATGAATTAAATATAATTCTTTACATTAGGTTGTCCTAACTAGTTCAAAGATTATACTGTTTGAAATATTCTAGAATTATAAATTGTTCTAGAATATTATTGGAAAATGTGAAATGAAGTTAGGAAAAAGGTATTAGAAAACTAGCACCCAGTTCAACTATTCGATTTAAAATAATTATATTTTTTTCATCTATTTTTACTTATTTTTACACATTTGAACTACACACCTGTGAATCATTTTCTCAATTATTAAGGGTAGAGTGTACCATCTCTGGCAAGTATTATATTTAAAATTACTATAGATCTATCTTATTTCTTCTTCAGGAGCAAAACAAGGACAGATATATTTAAATTTTCAAGCTATCGCTCACAAAAGATGGTGTACTCCACCCTTACACTATCAATTTGTCTTCCAGGTAATATCTCTGCAACAATTTTACGATTCCCAAAGATAACCGATGAAGTAATTTTGAATATTTTGTAGACATTTAGGCTTCAGCGTTAGCTAAAGCGTGTTTTAAAGACTTATTGCCATATAAGAAATTGGCATCCTAATAATTTCTTGTCTATTTTGATAACTTGCAGTTCCTTTCTAACCCTACCTTAAAGCGATTGCCAAACTATCAAATGGACAAACCAGTGAAATCACTGATTCACTTATGTACTTATGTTTAATGGCAGTCACGCTACGGCCAATGATCGGAGAAATGGTTACGCAAGAGACTTCCTGTTCGGTGCGGCGCAGGCGCGGGCGGTAACTCTAGCGGACAAGCTGTTCAATATTCAGCAGATAAGTCAGGAAGCTGCGTTTATGTTAACTACGCTGCCACGGAACAAGAAACTACGGCCTACTCATTTGCATTTTTCCATATTCACACTCGATTGATGTGCTCATCTCAATATTCAATTATAATCCCTGTGATGGTAACATTTTAAAGAAAGCTACGTAGAAAAGGGACTAAAGAACTGATTGAGTCGACCAAAGAAGAAAAATTTTCGCCCCATATCCTAATCCGTGCTACCTCTTCGACTTCCATATCGGCCAGCATAGTTGCGAGAAGATAGCATTATTGCAAACGACCAAAGTAGTGCGAAGGGGATTCCTCTTAGGAAAATACCAGAGAAGGTCAACGGGTACAAAGATAGGGAAGGCTGTATCGGAGACAACAAATTTATTCGACATTTGATATTACTTCCGTTATCCATGTAACGTAGCAAACACGTCAAAAACCTCTTTGACTTCACCGTCCTATCGTGAACTTCTTAAGACACATTCGGTCTACGTAACCCAATTAGAATACACTCCACTTATCCACACAATATTCCTCACAAAGGCTACTCGCCGCAGTAACACTAAAAGCAAAGCACTCGAGATTATAAAACAAGTCCAGATACGCACATAATACCTCATTCTGGCTTAGCGGTGGCGTAACTAGCAAAGAGATCACTTGCAGAGCTGTGCTCGCCACGACATGGGAATATGTAATGCAGTATTCATGAATTTGCATCGGTTTATATACGTCGGCCTGCACCAGTGCTCACTCTCTACACGCGTATTGTTCGTTACGTGCTCTCGTGCCCTTACCTATTGTGAGTCAATTAATTCTGCGCGGGCGCATTTAGAAATTCATTGGGAATTGAGACAAAAACGAGCAGATTGTTGCCAGTGCGGGACACATTTTAATGCGTTTCTCTACGCAGCGTCGTCGAAGTGAATGAAATTTCTAACGAGATGGAATTGGCAATGAATATTTATGAATGAGAAGACATCGTTTGATAGCAATCTTTGAAAGCATCCCTTGTTAATTTTATTGTTTATGTTAAACGCGGCGTGTGACGTACGCCAGGAGGTATTAAGAGGTGTTCGTCGACGCCCATGGGATTTCGAAGGTTCAAGGGGGCTGCGAAAACCATGCCGGCCGGCCAGGTGCTTCATAGTTCACCGACCCTTTATAAACAGGATTTAGAGGATCGGTCGGTTCAATGCATTTCTTATCTGTTTCGCGTTGTGCGAAGGTAGAAAATTGTTAAATCTTTATGTTTTTTTAATAGACTCGGCAATTAATATATTTCATAGAAGTAGACATGGATGGCTCTACCACACCCGCTGTCGTAACATCATGTCACCATGTCCAGGACCTTCCTTATATTGCATGCCTACATTGAAACGCGGACGAAAATTATTTGCTACATCCGGTGGAATTAAACGTAAATTCGAGGTGCGACTAACCCCAATGGTCGAGAACCCGACCGCGCTCAGATTTGCGTAACCTCGATTGGGTCGTTCCACTGGGCTACGGGGAATGACGTAGGAATATGGAATGGAATATTTATTCCAAATTTAAATGTTGCATAAAAAACATCAAATGGCTCCGTGCGTTAAAGTCTAAAGTATGCAGAGTACATTTTTTCAAAACATTCGCACCAAATGTTACATGAACGTATTAATGTAGGTTTTAAAGGTCTATGTGGCACAGGGCTTTAGATTATTTTATGAGTGGATTAGCCTATCAAAAGTAAATTAATTTATGATATTCTAATTAATTTATGCTACGTTATTCAATGAGTATAGCAGCGAACGTAATAGCAGGTGATTGATGCCACGGTAGAGGCTAAATAAATTAATTTTATTCACCGATAAATAACTTCTTCTCCTAAAACTAGGTGCTAGAATACTTTTTTTTAACCTATAATACCATTCAACCAGCTTGATTTAATAGATTTTTTTATGAAGATTTCTCGTTCTCATATGAAGTATTTATTAATAAGTTACCTTAGAGTGGCTAGCAGCTTAGAGGAGCGAGGATATGCCTTGAATACCCCCGTTAATATAACACTTTCGTAGTTTTTCTGAGAAAATAAGTGTATTTAGTCATCAATGCGAGGTGCTCTATGGTTCAGAATCCATTTAAAACTGTAGGTGCCCTTCCCCTTCTGGATGATAAGGATCAAAAACTGTGTTTTATAGTTTATTTATTGATTTATTATTATCATAAACAGAGCTCATATGTAATTCAATGTAGCCGTGCTCATGAAGGGAAGGCGTATGTCAAGTTACTTTAAAAAGATGTCATGCAAAATTTTATTTATTCGGAAATTCGCGGTTAAAAAAGCTGAATTTTATATTCTTATGAGCATTGTGTTTTTCGCACTAAAATTGTTTCTGTAATATTTATTATAGTAATTCAATAATATATTTTTTTAAATGTATTCGTAACAAGAAAGAGGTGATTAATAATATAAATAATTTATATTCGGTTTACACCAAGAGTTTAAATATGAGAGATATAAAAACATTTTAAATCTTAACACAAAACTTCTTGTGAGATTTTCCTCCAAAGTAAGAATTTACATATGCTAGACTACAAAAAAATTAGGAATATTCTTATTTAATTAAACTTTTTATTATAAATAACAAAAAACTAAAATATGTACTTAGTATATAATACGTCACTGAATAGGACAATATTTTGAAGAAATGTATGAGTGGCATTGTAAAATTTTGCATTTGCAGCACCTCGTAGTCTAGTGGCGCGGGGACTGGCCTAGCGTATCAGAGGCCTGGGTTCAATTCCGACATGCACCACTGTCTTTCTCTTTCCGAGTTCGATAAGTGCATTTCGTCACGAATGCGAGCTGCTCCATGGTTCGGAATCCATATAAAACTGTAGGTTCTCTTCCCCTGCTACACCTAGTAGGGTTTAAGCCCGCCCGGGTTGGTACCATCACATTGGATGAAAAGATGGTCGAAGCGACAATGAAAAATTGTCCGTGTTTTCCATCCAGTTCAATGTAGCCGTGCTCATAAAGGGAAGGTCCTGGCATGGCACCTAATTCCGGCGGGAATGTGGTGTATTGGGCTAATATCATAACGGTAGTTCATCATCCATGTCAGGTCGCATAAAAAAAAAAACCTTACAGTTTCATTATAACCATGAAAACACTTTATGCTTGACCAAATTATCTTCTTAATAGTTAAACATTTGGTTTAATCAAAAAGAAGCAAAACCAATGCATACTCGTTTATGTAATTAGAATCAACAAACGTAAAATCAATCAATCCATTAATTAATTATAGCTATTTGAATGCATTATGTAGTTATGATTATAAATAGTATTACATACTTTGCACTCACGATAACTATTTGAATTGAGCAATCAGGTGAGTGTACCGTTATGTTCGACCAACATGGACCGTTTTTAAGGAAATTGTCGAGTTATTGCCTTAATAGACCAATTTAGTTACCGAATCATAGACAACATTAAGAGCTTTTTAATGTAACTGGACATTCATGGCTAATACTACAACAACCATTATGATATTAGTCTATACAACCTATTTCCGAATGAAAAAGGTGTCATGCCGGAACTATTTCTTAATGAGCATGATACATTGAACCGGACGGAGCACACGGTTTTTTTTTTCATTTCTATTTCCACCCTATATTTACCCAATGGTGCATAACCTTATCAGCTTGTAGGGGAGGCGGACCTACAGTTTTACATGGATTCCGATTCCGAGCCATGAAACAGTTCCCATTCGTGGTGACACGGAAATGGATGCCGGGACCCCCGGCAGTCCGACCACTGAGTGGCGGCGCGGCGTGGCGGCAGTTCTGGTTTTACCAGGTCTCCCTGGCCTTAGTGCCGATGTCAAACTCCCAAGCAGTGCTTTGAATTTATGATAACTAGAACGATTGACCTCGCCGTGCATCCTCCATGATTGTCGGTCCCAAATAAACTGGGTCCTCCGAAATGCAGGCCGGAAAACAGAAATCTGCTTGCAAGGTGCAACATTATATTTCTAAAATAAATATAATTATGATTTAAGTTAACATTGCTCCAAGCAAATATTAATTGTCGAGACCAAGGCTAAGTTGAGTTGAGGCAGTGACATTTAAATGAAGAAGGAATATAATTCGATCCAAAAAATTAGGACGTATAGCTATTAAAAAATAAATTTACTTTTAAAAATGCTGATACTCATGGTGTGAATTTTTTTTCCCAAATATACAATTTACAAACGAAAGAGGAAATATTTGACAATGGTTTCAAATTTCAAATACTACTTTTTTCAAATCAGTTTCTAGCTAGGCCTTTCTACAAAAGAAAAGTATTCCCCTCGTATTAAATTGTTCAAAATAATGACTGGTGGTCTGTGCCAAGAAGCCTGGAAAGTGCTCCATCACATGTTCCGTCAACTCGTGTATTTAGTTCATCAGGGATAGACTGCGTCAATCGTATTGGTAGCTAGCAACTGGGAGTTGTAAGCTGACCCTTTTCACGACAACTCGTTCAAAAGAAAATAATGATTATATAATATTCTATACTGGTCGACGACGGACGGAAATCATCTCGGAGCCTTTACTACCAAGGCTTGAAAATTGAGGAAGGTATTTGGAAACTGAATAAGAGTTTTTGTTGCTGTCGTTTAGAGTAAGTACGTGAATGCCCATATTTGTGCTAGTCGTGCAAGCTCTCGGTCCACTGTGCGAGAGATCTCAGGTGTAGGTGACGCGGGGAGCGGTGGGGCACACGTGTCCGATGTGCACTATATTCTACTGCACTGCATCAGTTGTGCAACTCGTTGTGCAATCACTTTCCTTCGGCGGCGGCGCGAGATGCAATCCATAGTAGGGTACAGACGAAAAGTTTATTTAAATGTAAAGTGCATCGTTAAGAGAAACAAATTATTATTAATCATTTTAAGAAAATAAGTGCAATATTTCACATCAGTACTAATTAATTTGATGAGTGGCTCTTAGCACAAGGGGTAAAGGTATGAATTTTAACCCATAAGCCTTCTTTCTCTTTCCGAGTCTGATAATTGCATTTCGTTAAGGGCCTGGTACTAGCCAAATCGCAAAGTTAGACGAGGCACCCCAAGTAAACTAACTAAGTCTGACGATTATAAGTGTCATCCTTACAATATATGATTCCTTGTCTAGGAATCGAATGATTTTCGTTAATGTATGTTTCCTTTTTCTATACAAAATACATTGCGGAAACGGTGTCCATTTCCGAACTTTTTTGACTAAATGTAGAAATCTAAAAGCAAATGGAATTTTTTGTTTATGCATGTATGCTGTTTTTGCTTATATCTAGAAATCGAATTACTTTCAGATTTCTAATGAGAAAAATCAACTTTTTTATTTTTATTATTATTTAAATAAATGATGGAATAAAAAAATATTAACAATCCATTATCAGTCTGGAGTTCTATTTGGATTTGCTGAAGCGTTTCACTACATATTATTACATTTGTTAAAAAGTGCATTTGTATGGCGCGAGTAGTTGGCTAGTCCTAGCGCCTTAAAACATTTTTCTCGTGCAAAGGTGGTGGGATACTAGTATCGACTAGTCGAAGCGGCAATAAAAATGGTCCATGTTTTCCATCTTGATGTGGCCGTGCAATATAAGAAATATCCTGGCATAGCAACCATTATGTGTTAGGTACATAAAAAAAATGTGTCCTCAGTATTAGATAACCTAACCTAACCTAACCTAACCTAACCTAACCTAACCTAACCTAACCTAACCTAACCTAACCTAACCTAACCTAACCTAACCTAACCTAACCTAACCTAACCTAACCTAACCTAACCTAACCTAACCTAACCTAACCTAACCTAACCTAACCTAACCTAACCTAACCTAACCTAACCTAACCTAACCTAACCTAACCTAACCTATGTACTTAAGGGCCTGGTACTAGCCAAATCGCAAAGTTAGACGAGGCACCCCAAGTTAACTAACTAAGTCTGACGATTATAAGTGTCATTCTTACAATATATGATTCCTTGTCTAGGAATCGAATTATTTTCGTTAATGTATGTTTCCTTTTTCTATACAAAATACATTGCGGAAACGGTGTCCATTTCCGAACTTTTTTGACTAAATGTAGAAATCTAAAAGCAAATGGAATTTTTTGTTTATGCATGTATGCTGTTTTTGCTTATATCTAGAAATCGAATGACTTTCAGATTTCTAATGAGAAAAATCAACTTTTTTTATTTTTATTATTATTTAAATAAATGATGGAATAAAAAAATATTAACAATCCATTATCAGTCTGGAGTTCTATTTGGATTTGCTGAAGCGTTTCACTACATATTATTACATTTGTTAAAAAGTGCATTTGTATGGCGCGAGTAGTTGGCTAGTCCTAGCGCCTTAAGTATGTTCCGGTTCGAAATACAAGTAAAACTCTAAGCCTTCTTCCCATATTAGATGGTAGGGTTAAGCCCGACCGGGTTGGAACCATCGCGCAGAATGAAAAGATGGTCGAAGCGGCAAAGAAAAATTGTCGGTGTTTTATATCCTGTCAATGTAGCCGTGCTTATAAAGGGAAGCTTCGAAAGCTTAAAAAATATTATTACTCCAAAATATTTATACTGTATTTTTAATAACTAACAAAATCATAATAACAACATCTCCCGAAAACAACATATTCTTGTGATTGAAATTCTGACTAAATAATACTATTGATTTGTCCGTCTCTTCCATCCAGTGCAATGTAGATGTGCAATAATAGCTAGTTCTGATAAGGTGTGTTGGGCTAATATCATGACAGCAGGTGTGGTATTAGCCAACCATGTCTAGTCACTTTAAAATAAATCTCCATTTGATACTAATGTTAATACTTAATAAAAATAAACAATTTTCGTGCTAAGCAGGTACGTCGCTTATTCCAAGGACTGTGATATATGTATGAATAATCGACCGTTTCTTCAATTTATATGTCCTTGCTTCACCGTTTATTATACATACATATCACATTCCTTGGAACAAGCGACGTACCTGCTTAGTACGAAAAAGTATATTTACTTAAATCAAACTACGACTGGCTCTAGCGTCTGATGCCAAATAGGATTTGAGTGATGACGGCAATATGTTTGAATCTTCAATCTTTGTAGTCAATGTCCGCAACGCAGATAAAGCATTAAATAAATGTATGTATGTAGGTATAATCTTAAACACTGTGTTAGTAGGAGGCATTCATTACGGGAGGAGGGTATGTAGGAGAATTCCAAATTATGGTTATACAGCCGGTGGCGAAATTAGTAGACGCAATACCCGCGAATGGTATGTTTTGCTGTTTCTGGTCCAGCCTTGCATTATATTCGTAAAGTAGTTCTTTTTACTGGGCTTTTTCTTCGATTAATGTGTCCTTGCTTCACGGTTGATTATACATACGTACATTTCACATTCCTTGGAATAACTACTCTATTATCAGAGATGTTTTTGAAGTTGTATTATCATCATTGCACCATATCACGTCGCAGAAAAGGCTAACGCGGTTCTCCAGTAGAATTTCTCACAAATCTCGCACCATTACATATCGGAGATCCAGACCGAATCGAATTCACCCATTATTTATACGAGATTCTGAGATAGTAATTTCGTTATTCGTTCTACCAACGACTATGTTATGTACAGCCTGATTTTGTTGTATCTGGCAAATAGTTTTTATAAGTTAATCCATACCTGCATGCTAATATTATAAATACGAAAGTAACTCTGTTGTCCGTCTGTTGTTCGTACGACCAAACCGTTGAACCAATTTTGATGAATTTCGGTAAAGAGATAGTCTGAACCTTGAAGAACGACATAGGCTACCTTTTGTGATGAAAATTAAACTCGAAAGGTGTGAAATAGGGGATGAAAATGTGTATGGGAAACTCATATATCCAGGAAATAATTCGGCCCGAAATCAGTCCAACACGACATTAACCCGAGCGGAGTCGGGTACCTCAGCTAGTAGATAATAAAGAACATTATTGTATACATCTCAATGAGATTCAAGATTACCTTGTTATTGAGTATCAAAATCGAATCAAACCTTACAAGGTGTCCTTGCAAACGCTCCTTATGTAGCTTAGAAAAATGAAGTAATTTACATAATGTGGTAAACGTAATTATTTTTATGAATTTCAATACAAAGCCAATCTCATAAAATTAAACGATAGCAACAACAGTCGTCTCGAAATGACGAATGACCAGGTTCTGAACAAAATATGTAAATTATAATTTTTATTCATTCACTTTTATACTCGTCAATGATAAACCTGTCGAAACCAGAATGGTTTCATTTTGAAGTCCTGAAAATTCTCCACGAAATTTTAATAATTTTTTCGATATTTTTTTCGTTTTTCCGAAATGCTTTAAAAAGGTCCTATAAGAATTCGTAAAAAAATAGGGTTTTGTGAAAAGAAAAATTTTCCAAAAAAAATTATTTCATTATTGTTCCTCTATTGGAACGCATTTTTGGTTATAATTTCTATTGCTCTTAATTGAGAACGCTAGCCCCAGTGGCACTTCTCTTGAAAACTGGTACCCTGATGTCCCTCGGTCGTGAAATCTGGTTTATTATAAAAAATGTGTTTTCACTAAAACTTAAGTTATTTTTACGAAAAAAGATTTTGTTTAATAGTTATTAAATAATATTGCATTTATACTAAGCAATTTTCTGGAAAACTTATCACGTAGGTACATAAAAAACGTGCTTAAAATTATCGAGAGAAGTGGTCTAAAAGTGAGAGGTATCAAACCTACCACCTAGTGACTAATGGACTCCTTCTTACCAATTAGAAGGAATCTTAACCACAAAACAGCGAATCCCTTAGTAACATCTTACGATATCGACGAAATAAATGCAGTGAACGTTTTGTGTTTGTAGGTACTAAAACCCACAGAGTACAAAATGTATACTATTTAAAGGAAAATTTCTACTATTGCAGAAAGAAAACTAATTACCTAAATATTTTTTCTACCTAAAAACTTATTAATTCACCTCTTATAAAACTTACGTGATCTCTCACAAACGCCTTTATCAGTTCAGTATCGACTTTAACTCAACCGCTAGCCTTTCTATCGATATATGTCACTTACTGCGTTCTACTTACTAATCTGAACACTGCTGTATCATTACCGCGCTAATGAAGTTATTTAATTAATATCCGATTACTGAGTCTTGTCTCTCCGATACCGCCAGTGCTGAGGCATGGCTTCGGTGGATGCGGTGCGGAGACATGAAGTAACAAGAGACTGGAGTAGAAGGTTCGCTAGTCGAGAATGTAAGAAGGTTACACTTGGCACTCACCCGCTTTAGGCTTAGATCCGGTTGGAGAGAGAGACATCATCGTAAACCGTCATCGTATCCGTAAAAACGTTACTTTTTATGGATAGTAAGAAAGGAAGCTCATTCAACTACCAGCGGTTCACTAAAAGTAAGGTGCACTTAGACGTATCTTTACTCAACCGGGCCGGATACTTAATTTAATCAAGTAGCATGTCAACTTGTTCGAATAAGTAAAAATGTCCTGTCTACAAGAACGTGGTACGAAAACTGTATCTTACTTTTGTCGAAACGGTCATGAGCATGTTCCGTCGTTTATTTTTTGTCACCGAATGATTCCAATAATTTAGAGCCATTAAATATATACCAAGTTGTAGGCTTCCTTGCTCCAAGAGCCTAGGTTCTCGACAATGCAAGCAATACATTCGTAACTTTGCCTTAATGTCGAGTACTTCTGGTGTTTGGAGCGAGCCGGTGATACGGCGACTGCGCCGGCCATCCGAAAAGTGGGGGAAGCATGTGATGAAGCCAACGTATCCACACATTTGGCGTCCCATACCATTGTCTTACCTTTCGACCATGGAATGAGCGTCATCCCATCTGGGCGTGTATTATTGGCATTCAGTCATTGCGGATTCAGTAGAGTTAACAGTAATGTCAAAGTAAATTCTTCTTCTGTTAACTCTACTGAATCCGCAATGACTGAATGCCAAGAATACACGGCCTGGCCTTTTCCCGTTTGGTTCGAGTATTGAAGAAATGTTGCTCGAGCTCAGGGTTCTTTTAATAATGTCGTTGAGCTCAGAATGACGAGAGAAAGAAAGCCGGACATTGACGACAACTAAACCATGACGACCTTTGGCATCGACTTTGATTCCACAAATACATGCGTGGGGTTGACACATATCACATCCTCATGTGACAACAGTTGCAGTATTAGCCATTAATGTGCAGTTCCTTAAAAGAGAGAAAAACTTTTTTAAAACTCGAATTTCTCGATAATGCATAAAGATCCAATTTTCCAGCAAGCATCGAGAACTAAATACACTACGTTGTCGAGATACCCCTCCTTGCGAGTATGTTCTTGCTGTACAGGAAGCTCGTTGGGTAATATTCTCTGTCTAGTTAATTTGCAGAGGCAGCCGGGCGAGCAGAGACGTAACTCTAAACACCGGATTGTCGGGATGTCAGTACGTCCCGAGATGTTTCAAGACTCAGCACCGAGTACCTTGTGTACCAGTGAACCTTTAGATACATCTACATAAAACAAGATCCATAAAATGTAACTGATTAAAATTGCAGGAAAAAAGGTGCATTCACTTTTCTGAAGTTTTTTAATCATTTAATTTTGAACCAGACGCTCATGGTTGTCAAGCTCTACTCAGTAAATGTAAACAATATTTTTTAAATGCAATTTATTTGCATTATAAGCATAATTTCTACTCAATGGAGTTATTGAGGTGTAATTTTCCTATATGGTGTGTTGGGCTAACATCATGAAAACAGGAATGGTATTGCATCCCTTAATTCTCCCCATCCAACCTAATCAGGAGCACCACCGCAGAGAATCTTGTGGTTGACATTTGGCTTTTGAGAACGTACCATTTCTGAAACTCAGTTGCCTGGAACTGGGAGTTTTAAAACGTAATTTAAACAATCTCGATCGCTCAGCGATAGTACGCAAATCCGCTGGTGTGGTGCCTTACTGAGCGTGGTTTCGCGAGGTGAGGTGGGTTTGGTTTTTCAGAGTAACTTTGGTCTCTAGGTAGGCACTGGCGGCCGTGGACATGAAAACGAAATGTGGGAAGACCACCTGCCAGGTGCTCCAAAAAGCAGTGGCTCCGTTCCGCTTAGGGCCGGGAGGACTGGAGAAAAATTGGAGAGGCGTATGTCCAGCAGTAGACGCAAACACGCTGACGGATTTGTTCTCTCAGCACAGCCACCTATAACGGCTTTTCATAAAAAAATGCCATCCATGCCCAGTTATATAAAAAAAGATTTCCTTAATTTCTTCTCTTCACAGTAACTAACAAACTTATTCCTCACTTCACTTCTCTTCAAATACACGCCAATAGGTACGTACTACTGGTGGCTGGTAATACTACTGCGCTATTGCCTTGTTCAAGGTAGTGCTTTGTGATTGCATCCTGCAATTCGGGCTAAGTGGATCAACCTGGAAAGGCTTGATGTTGTATTAACGTATTTACTGTTGTTAGGATTCCGGACAGACATTTTAGTAATAATCTGCTGCTAAGAAATATTCCAGGCTTTTGAGCGTAGATGCATTTACTACGAAGGGCCTGCTTTAATGCATGTGATCTAAAATGTGCACGGTTTTATGACAGCTTCTTGGAAATCGTGTACGTTATCCTATCGTACTTTCCAAAGTGCACACTGCACACTTTTGTGTAAGACAAAAATAATAAGTTCAAAAAAATTTTAGACTTCGAAAGGTATGTTTAGATTCAAGATTTAAATAAGAATAATCATTAATGTATGAAAATTAAATAAAAAACTTGTATAAACATTTCATAGAAGGGAAATGGAGTTTCTGTCTCCCATACTGGTATATCACTTGTGATCTCGTGCATTCGTGGAATCATAATAATGAAATGATCGTTCTATCAAAGAACTTCACGAAGTTACCAAACCTATGGTTTTTTTAAGCTTCTGGACATAGATGGAAGTGGTTGTGTTCGACCACCCCCGATTACCCCTGCCTAAGGAACTACGGGATCGGTTGGTTATTTTAGAACCAATGAAGAGAGAATTCTCGGCATGTTCTTTTTAACCGCCTTTAAAAAAAAGGAGGTTCTCAATTCGCCTGTATGTTTTTTTGCATGTTTGTTACGCGATTACGCCAATAAAAAAAAAATTTTGATGATTATTTTTTTATAAACGCGTCAACTTCGAACAAAACAGAGCACTGTCGGTTATAAGCTTATGTGAAATGGTCACTTACCTTGATCATGTGAATACTCGCGATAAAAATGTGTAAGTGGTCTCAATTTGGTAATAATAAGTTGCAATCGTTTTATGTTGTAAATGCTTTTAACATGCCTTTTTGGGCAATTGGCCACTAAAGAGACTGTAAATACCAAGGAACGTTTCACCAAGAAGTTGGCTTACCACATTTATTTTAAATTGCAAAAGGACATAATTAAGAAAATAAAAACTTAAAATTTTTCTTACATATCGTTGGGACTCAAAGAGTGAGCGTATTCGTAAGCCAACTGACTAGCCGACGCTACTATCATTGTACGTGTTATCACTAAAACGCTGCTACTCCTCTATACGAATGGGTTTAGGTTCCTTTCTTACTCGATGGATAAAAAATAATTGCAGTAAAATATGGTAAGCGGCTCGTAGCCTAGTGGCGCGGGTACTTGCCTAGCATACCAGAGGCCACTTTTCTCATCTGTCTCTTTCTTATTCTAAGTTGGATAAGTGCATTTCGTCACAAATCCATGTAAAACTGTGTGTCCCCTTCCCCTACTTGGTTTTAAGCCCGCCCGGGTTGGTACCATCGCATTGGATAAAAAATATGGTCGAATCGGCAATGAGAAATTGTCCGTGTTTTCCACCCAGTTCAATGTAGCCGTGCTCATAAAGGGAAGGTCCTGGCATGGCACCTAATTCTTTCGGGAATGTGGTGTATTAGATTAATATTCGTAAAGGTAACTGGGTGAAAAAAAGTTATTAACATTAGAGGAATAATTATTTTGGAACTGATGTTTCTCTTAAATGCATAGGTCAAAACAAACTTTATCTATATAGATCTTTTTTGTAAATTATTGTAACCTATGTAAATAGTTTACAATAATTTATATAATATATTTATATACAATAATTGTCAAATGGGGGCAATATTAGGGTCGAAGTAACACAAACTATATAAGCGGTGCCATGCCAGTGGCGTTATGGTCTGTAAAATGTAGGTCAATTGTTCTCAAGCCATAATGGTAGTGGCCTCGGACTGTTGGACGTTACTTTGTTTGCCTTTCTTTGTGTCGGCGTGTCGGCCATAAGATGGATAAAGTTTTTTTTTTTATGCGACCTGACATGGATTAGCCATCCATGTCAGGTCGCATAAAAAAAAAACTTTCCACACAACTACCGTTATGATATTAGCCCAATACACCACATTCCCGAAGGAATTAGGTGCCATGCCAGGACCTTCCCTTTATGAGCACGGCTACATTGAACTGGATGGAAAACACGGACAATTTTTCATTGCCGCTTCGACCATCTTTTCATCCAATGCGATGTTACCAACCCGCCCACCTAGTAGGGGAAGGGGACCTACAGTTTTACATGGATTCCGAACCATGGAGCAGCTCGCATTCATGACGAAATGCACTTATCGAACTCTGAAAGAGAAAGTTGGTATTGAACCCGGGCCTCTGGTACGCTAGGCTAGTCCCCGCGCCACTAGACTACGAGCCGATTTCGTTTCAAAAGGTTTTCAAATTAAAATTCGAAGTATCTTATTGCACATTATATTTTACGACACCATCTGAAAGATAGAGCCAAGATTGTCGAAAACAAGGTGAGTGAGTCCTCATAGGGGGCGATTCGCATATACAATTTAGTTTAAGTTTATTTATTTCGTCCATTCGATGTAAATTACACACTCGGATTCGTATTTTTGTTTCTTTTTCTGCTATTTCGATTATATATAAACTTCATCACTTTGGTCATTTTGTAATGTTTTTCCATTAATGATAACAAATTAATTTACAGTTGTTGATAGATTACTACTGCTAACAAAGAACATTGGTGAAGAAAAAACTCTTGATTACCATGTCAGTCAGTCAGCGAGTTTGCTTTCACTGCGCCTCTCCAATTTTCCCGGCCTTCAGCGTTACGGAACCACTGCTTTCCGCCGACGCACTTGATGTCGTCGTCCCACCTGGTGGGTGGTGTTCCCACACTCCGTTTTCCTGCCCAAGGCTACCAGTGTAGGACTCACCCACCCACACCCGGTGTCAAATATCAACTACCATACGTTCTAGCTTATTGCGCGCGCATGCTAGGTCTATGGTTATTTTAGATTTTTTTATTCATAAATATTTATATTGCTGTGGCAGTTTTTGCTGTTAACTAGTCAAGAATGAAATTAATTCAGGCAAGTCAAGTAAAAGCAGCGATCAAATAAATAATAGGTAAAGATTATGAAACCCGCCCAAAGCTAAGCGCTTGCACGCCTCTTGCAGTCTTCCACCCCAGGCCATTGACTCCATGACTTTAGGGTACATATGCAGCCGCGTTTTTCATTGTCTATTGCAAATATAACCATAGCTATTGCGTCATCATAACTGTTCACGCCAATATGGCGTGGGTGACCTAGGTGGGTAGTTTGAGCATTCAATCCCATCCGAAGTTTTTCCTATTCAACCCTCTCTCTGCTACTAGCTGTCACGCATGGTGCACGCATGCGCCGCGTCCCCGTAATTTTTTACCGTGGAGCTCCCGTAGGGCTCCACGCCCGCAACCCGACAACGCTGTGTCGCCTCGTCTGGGCGAAGTGCTGTGCCGCCGACCGCTGTCCCGACGCCTAGGAGCTGGTGCTGCTAGAGGTAGGTGGCTGTTCCTACTCCTCTGGTGGCACGCTGTGACGTCCCGAGGCTACCGGGCATTTTTTTTATTTTTTTAATTTTTTTTTAATTTATTTATTCATGTAGTATAAAACAATGCATGCCAACGTTATAAAACTAAGGTAGTATAAAGACAATGATTATGATTGATGAACAACTTATGATTATAATGTTCTGCATATTATTTATGTTCACTGGTCCACTTTGGTATTTTGTCAGCGCGACGGCGCGGCGGCGCCACAGCGGGAGCAGCAGTCGATGACTTTTGTGGGTAGTTCGAATAGTTTCACAACGTCATCGGTCTCGGATTTACAGCTGCCGGACTAGGCTTCTGCCCGTATCCCGGCTAGTCTGGGAGTCACACCCTCGGATTCGTATAAGGTTTATTTATTATTATTGTTTTGGAAAAATATTAAAGTAAATCAGAAAATCATTACACACAATTAAAAACACAAACAAAAAATAATATACAGGTATACAATAAATAACTATAAAAAATTTAAAAGTGTACGTGTATTTCTTTAGTGTGAGATGGATAGTATATTCAAATAAAACTAAAAAAAAAAAAAATCCTTAAAAAAAGTGTGTTAAACTTATTAATTCTCGTAATTTATACCTGAATCTGTAGTTGCATATGTAAACATATGTAGTAGCATAGCAGTAGCATATGTAGTTGCATTGCAACTCCTTAATTTATGAAGGGTGACCGGTTTGGTCAAATAATCGGTCACGATGCGCGCTTTGTGAGACGGAGCATTGTCATGGTGCAAGATCCATGAGTTGTTTTGCCACAATTCCGGTCGTTTTCTACGCACAGCATCTCTCAAAAGCTTAATTACGGCCAGGTAGTACTGCTTATTGACTGTTTGATGATTTTCGAGTACGATTTCTTGAACTTTTTCGACGTTATCATCGGTAGTTGATGTTGAAGGGCGTCCACGACGTGGTGCATCGTCAACTTCTTTGAGACCATTTTTGAACGACGAATACCACTCGTTTACTCTTGTTTTTGAGAGAGCAGAGTCCCCGTAGGCTTTTTGTAGCATTTTGAATGCATCAGCACAAGAGATTTCGTTGGAAACACAAAACTTCAAACAAATTCTTTGTTAAATATTTTTTTCCATTTTGAAATGCGACGAACTTCAAAAACTTGATTGATGAAAAGACGCCAAACAATTACTAATGACATTTAATATTTGACATTTGGCAGGAGTGTCAGGGAAAGGTGTACCAACCTGAGAAGAAAAAAATATTCGAATAGGTAAAGCGTTTTAAATTCAAACTACCAATTCCCGGAACTTATTGATCATAGTGTACATGTAATATTAGAAATAAATAAACTGACGTAAAACTATAAGTGTAGATCAAATCGTAGATATATATACTTCTAAATCAATCGAATTTATCGTATAATCGTAAATAAGGAAATCAAGACATACAACAGTTTGTATTTGGACTCCCGAGGAATTGTCTTGTGAGTCCCCTTCGTCCTTGGTAATCGAACCGTATTTAAGAAAAATAACGAATCAAAGAGTGTGTGTACACATAATGAAGGAAAACCAAAAGAATTAAGTAAACCACTATGGTAGTATTCAGGATCACTTGCAGAAGCACGCGCATAGGGGCCTTTTTCACCTACTGCTGATTAGCTTAATCGCCATATATTAAGGGCCTTCCTTAGCACCTTGCAATCAATTCCAGTACAAGATTATCAGCACTTTAGTAATAAAGGCCCTTTAAGTGGCGATTATTTGAATTATCTAAATATATCAGAATAATGAGCAACTACATATCTTGGACTATTATTCTACTCCATCATCAGAGTCTAGATCTTAGGACCAGAGCACTCATCGACACAAGTCCAGTGGTTTCTTCGTGTAATTGTTGAGATCCTTTGACTATCTTTCGGGCCAGTCGTCAGATGACGGGTGCCAATCATAACTGAGTACTCATCGAGACCAATCTAATGACTCCAACGTTGACGGAGTGTTATCTTTGTTAGGTTCCTGTACCCACCTTTCAGTATCATTATCTCCATCATCAGAGACTGGATACAAGCCAGGATCTCTCGAGAAGTATTTATCGAGACAAGTCCAATGAGCCAAAACTCGAAGGATGTCCTGATGAAATCGTTTAGTTTCTATGACTACCTACCTGCTCCATCATCAGACCAGCTCAATGGCCCAATTAGCCAATCGTGTGGTACCCTGATTACCAATAATGTTCTAGAAATAATATTACACCCACACCGTGATGAAGCTTACTCAGCACTTCATAACAGGTATCATTGATTTCAAAGTACTACATCACATATTTACCTATGTTTCGTATGTGTTCTATCGGTCGTTTACAACATTTTCATCGATAGTCGATTTAATTCTTTAGATTTCAGCACTATCTAAGCGCCTGAAGAAGAACATACTTCAAAAAAGTGTACACCACGCGGTACCATAGGCACACCAACATATTAGGTGTTATCACATTATTATCTCAATATCATTGAATATAAGACATAGAACTAATAATAAAATATTTTTTAAAGTTTGTAAATCTGTTTCAGACTATTTTCAGTTTACATCTTTATTTATTATCTCCGAAACAATTAAATTATATCTTTATTTACAACCAAAAATTAATGGATGGAAATATGGTGGTAAACATGATGCTGTTAAATCGACCTATGAGTGTAGTGGTGGTATTGCTTGAAAACCTCATAATGCGTGACCATTAGGATAACAAATTAAACAGGATGTATACTTTTTTTAATGTTGCTTTTATTTAAGCCGTGAACCCATTTTACACGTCTACATTTAGCTGAACGAATAATAAGAGTGTAGCGTGACACGATTTTTTTCCATACTCTATGACACTAAGCCCAGAGGCTGTTCTTTCTGTGACACCTGTCAGCAATTATTCTGTTCTGTTGTTGTTGGATTGTCTCCCGCTAATTAAAGAAAATAGTCCGATTTGTCCGACAGCTGCCGAATCCACTTCACAAGAGAATATTGCATGACACAATAATAGCAGAAATCGCACATATACGCTTCTGTTTCTTTGTATTTGTGCCAAATACAGATTTTCTGTATCTGAACTCGAACCTGTTATATTCGGAATACGCGAATCGATAAACGAAAAAAAAATCCATTGTTGCTTCGGCAAACGTTCATTTAATGCTAGGGTCTTCATTTAATACCTCGCATAATAAGGCATCAGACATACAGATATACAAACAGATGCCTGACATTGGATCAATAACAATTATTGGTATATGCGCAACAAAATATTACTTACACGCATGATTTAACTTCATTAACGTACATATACAAATAACTACACCTCAGCGTGAAACCACCTTGTGTTTTTTGAGTTATCTGCTCGCGTTCGCACCTTATTACAACCTGATGCTAATAAGATGTTCGATAATGTATTCATAATCTCCGAATACGTAATCTTTGTTATGACATGATGAGCAGATAAGTAGAAATTCGTGTGAATTAGCTCACATCTGTGTTGTACCGGAAACAGCGCTGTGAGATCTCCGGTCAGATAATCCGATCAGTAATGTAATATTTAAGAAATTTGTTTGCATAATTTAAATACCTAACCAGATCGGCAATTAAAAATCCAATTAAATTATTAAACATATTTTAATTATAAGATAGTATTGCACATAGAAGAGGAATTCGGAATTTCTTATTATTCTAAAACGACAACAATCATTTCCCCAAACAATTTTTTAACCATATTCAATGTAATTACGCCCGTTTTCACAACCTCCAACTATGACAATCCCAAGGTTATCTTTCGGTAACACCATGTAAACATGTAATGTAACGGAAAGTTAACTATCGGATTTCAGGTAGCTGGAGGTGGTGAAATCAGGGGTTAGTCTATTAGTCTCTATAATCATAAAAAACCTCATTACCATAGGCTCTTTTTTTGCCACACGTGGCGTACGATTTGCAGAGTTTCCGGCTTATGGACGGACACTTCGACCGGAATCTGCCTGGTGACTTCTACAGGTACCACCCTGTCCACGGGAACCGGCCTGTCCACTTTGTAATACACTTTCTTCTCTACCGTGACCGGCACCCGCTTCTCGACTTCGAAAGGCACCGGTTTTTCCACCTCTATGGTCTGTGTCTGAACGATAGGGATGGCGAAAGGCCTGATGATCTCCACCGGCACGGCGAAGGGTTCAGGGACAGGTACACCGATAGGTTGAGGAATGGGGACAGCGACCGGGGCGGGAACTGGTACAGTAACGTGCTTCGTAATATGCACGGGCCGACGGCGGGTGATGCTGACGTGTCTGTGTACCACTACGGGAGGAGAATTAGCAATGGCTTCCGCCTGGGCCTGGGATCTAGCTTTATCTTTGGCAATTTCTTCCCTTAGCTCAGAATAGTTGGGCGCGTACTTAGGCAGGTCGTATTCTTGCCTAGTCTGTGATCTGGGATATTTTTCAGCATACAAGCCTTGAATAGTACCTTGAATGTCGCCTTTCTGTGGTCTTCGGCTCAGCTCAAGCTGAAAGAGTTCAGGATCTCTCTCCTGAGGCAATTGTTGAGTTGTTTGAGGTGCCTGTGGTGGAGTGGTTATGAATTGGATGTTGATGAACTGCTGCCTAGGCTGAGTTTGCAAATCTTGCTGATTGTTCTTCTGCTGTTTTTCTGTTCGCTGTTCCTGGAACTCTAGTACGTTCGACCGGTATGGAACAAGCTCTAACTTTGGCTCAGGGGAAATATAATTATAAGTAGGTTTGAGTTGATTATAGAGTTTTGGGTGGTTTTTATTTTGATTTTGCAAGCTGATTTGCTGATTAAGTTCTATCTGTTGCTGGAGTTTATTGACTAAATGTCGTTGCTGCTGATTTTCTTGAATTTGTTGCTCTAACCTTTGTTTCAATTGATTTTCTAATTGTTGTTCTTGTTGCTGAAATCTATACTGATGTTTATTCTCTATCTGCTGCTGCTGCTGTTTCTGTTCCTGAATGTTTCGTAACTGCTGTTCTTGGACTTGTTCAATTTGTTTTTCAAACTGCCACTGCAATGCCTGCTGTTCGAACTGTTGCTGAATGATCTTCTCTGATTGCTGTTTTTGTTGTTGTTGTTGTTGGTTTTGTTGTTGTTGACTTTGTAGTAAATGTTGTTCGATGTGGTTCTGAAGTGTCTTTTCTAATTGTTGCCGTTGTTGTTGTTGCTGTTTCTGTTGAAACTGTTGCTGTTGTCTTTGAATCACCTGTTGTTCGTACTGTTCCTTAAATATATTATCTATTTGCTGTTTTTGTTGTTGTTGACTTTGTTGGAGCTGTTCTTGTTGTTGACTTTGTTTCAATTGTTGTTCGAACTGTTGCTGGAGCTGATTGGCATTTTGTTGCTTTTCCTGTCGCTGTTGAGTATCCTCCAATTGTAGACGCTGTAGATACTGCTGTTTTAGTTGTTCTAATCCTTGTTGTTCTTTTTGCTGCCTTTCATGATCGCCTTCTTGTAGTTGTGTCAGACTACTCGCAGGAGTAAACAGAGGTATCTCTGAATGATCGCGTTCGGTAGGTGTTTGCGAAAGTAAGTAATAGTTCTTTTGTACATTCGGCTGTTGAGATGGAGGAGCAGCAAATTGATTCTGATGCTGTTGTAAGAACTGTGGCATAGACTCTACGGGAACAAAATGAAGTTCGGGTCGAACGCGTTCGAAATGTTGAGGGTTTTGTTCCTTTATTGGGCCAGGAGTGCTCGATACTTCCTGGTATCTGAACTCGTATTCTGGTTGAGGCTGCGCAGTCGGCTGTGGCTGCTGGAGAGTTTGCGAAGATTGTTGTGTCGGTACATACAGGAGGGAATATCCGTTCCCTTCGTCTTTCAGTTCCCTTTTATGATTTTCAGAAGGTTCAAATGTCTGCGGCCCCTTGTCAGCGAGGGATGATTGTGATGGCCATATCATAAGTATCACGAATGCACATATCCTCTGAAAAAAAATAAAAATGGTAAGTAATTAATTTGCACCATCTTCAGTCATTTGCATTTCCGAATATTTAAACTTAATGTTGTGTTTGATTACGCGCAGTTTATTCATTAATTTTAATGCATTTAAAAATAATTCAAGAAATATACAAAAAACTAAATGAAGAAACACATCCAATGTCAACTAAAAGTTTTTGATAAAACCTATAATATTGCAAAAACTACGTCTTCGGCGATGTTTCTGGCGGTATAAACACATTATTATTTAAAATAAGCGAGTTTCACAAATGAGGCTTCCGTACGTCACAGATGGCTAAAGATGAATGAACAAATTATAGCCTTTTCCAAATGCACCACACAAGGTGTTACGTAAGGAACAAGATTCCAAGCATGGCAATCGCCCACCTCAATAAATCTTCTTCTGCTTTCAAAAGCGATTTCTCCGTCCCTACAGCACTACTGGAAACAATATCCTCTGTAATTACTACAGTGTTCTACCATCTATAATTTCTGTTGGCCGGAAAAAAGTTCCTAAAAAATTTATCTGTAAAATCTCTCATTTTCCCTACTCTTTCATAACATTACTATTAATTCTATGATTAGCTACCTATTCTATTTTATTTGGTACATATTTGTTTTAATTATATTTAGAATCATTGTATTTTTATAAATATTTAGCATTACCTACTACGTTGAAAATTTTGCATTAGATATGTGTGTAAATATTTGTATGTTATTTTAATTACGTGAACTTTATTCTTATTTCTTTCGCGCCGATCCTTTTCTCTATGTCTGATAGAAAATGGCTTTAGGCATTAAGTTTTACCTTTTGTACAGTTTTTCAGGCAATAGAGGTTATTAATATTATTATTATTAAAAATAAACTTTCCATTTAATTTATTTCATTTAGGGCCGATTTTTCAATTCTCAGATTGTTATCGGACTGATAATACAAATTCATGTTGGTCAAAAGACATAGTTGCTGGAGAATTATATCTTCATCACAATTATCTAACTATAATTTTGCTAATAAACATATGGACTTACTATATCGGATGGATAAGCAGAAGCGTAAATAAATCCGTCGAATAGTTATCTGGCTGTTTATCTGCCTATTGAAAAATCAGTCCTTATAAGGGCTGATTTTTCAATGGTCAGATAAACTGTCAGATAACTATTCGACGGATCTATTTACGCCTCTGCTTAACCATCCTTTATAGTAATTCCATATTATTATCATTAAACATTACAGGCTGATAATTGTGACAGAAGGTACAATTCTCCGCTAATTAGTCGGTTAGTAGATGGGTAGTCATCTTTTGACAAACGTAATTTTGTACTATCTGTCCGATAAGTACTATCTGATGAATGAAAAATTAAATCAATTACCAAAATCAAACAACTTGCATTTACTACAAATATACTCACGAGCATTGCCATGGCTACAGCTAGGCGCTTAATACCCCAGTACACTACCTCGCCACGCCCCGCCCTCTCGGCTTCTGAGCCTATGAATAGACCTCACCACGCTTATATGAGCTTCTATGTGGACCACATTGGACTCCTAATATTAACAGATAATATTTTGCATAAATTAATACGCACGTTCATAATTATGCGTAGATACCGGTATTGTAATGCATAATTCGAATACTTTTTCTTTCTTTTCGTCAATGAATTTTAAGAAGAAAATGTAATAGAAAAGTAAGTAAATATGTTAATAAAATTCTATAAGAGTCGTGTTGGCAGATACCGGAACTAGAATGAACCGATATCTAACTTTTAAATGGCCTACAAATATATTTTTAAGTCAATAAAATTGTACATTCATTGTATATTCATGCACTCTGGCAGATGTCGAACAAAAAATAGCCTAATATACCCTTTTTTTAGCACCGAAGATAGGTACCAACGCATCTCCGTAAACGCCACAGTAGGCATTGCCATTTCCGTTTCATTGACAAGGGAAACGTATGTGATTCAGAGTCCAATGTGTGGCGATTAGGTTAGGGTGATGCCGTTCTACCCAAAATTGTGTTTACCTATCGTTACTATCATACAAAAAACTGTACATATATATATTTCACGCAGAATTCAATCGGAATTCTATGCCGAATTATTATTTGAAAACTATAGCATTTGTGATAAGTGGGTTTCAGCATTCTAGAATATTAGAAAGGGTCTCACTGTAAGATTTCCTGGAATGTCAGAGGAGGCGATTAAGTAATTGATCGTTCGCAAAGTATTCCCGAAGAAATAATGTGCCATGTCAGAACCTGCCATCTATGAGCACAGCTAGATTAAGCTGGATCGAAAACCATGACTCCAACGCGAATATGCAAACCCGAGCGGGCTTCAATCCATGTAAAACTATTATAATTAAGCCCCCCCCCTCCCGGGCTGGTTCATGGTATGACAATATGGTTTAAGCGGCAATTAAAAATGGTTTTCCATCCAGTTTAATATAGCCGTGCTCACAAAAGGTAGTTCCTGGCTTAGTCGCCTTATTCCTTCGGGAATGCGGTGCGCTGGGCTAATAATCATGACGGTGGGTGTATTAGCCATCCATTTGAAGTTATAAAAAAAAACTCAAGTGTCGATGGTACGAGCAGCGAAGGGCAAAGAGCTAGTTATTCGAGTTCTAGCTGGCGAGAACGATGTTTTTACAAATAATTGTAGCGAAAGTGGCCTATCCACGGAAGTGCACGCCTTCCCTGCAAACATCTACTAGACTGACTCTGATCACAAGGTGCTGGTTCGCACCATTAAACCAGGAATCTAATATAAGGGTAAATTTGCGAAGGTCGATAATTTGTCTCTTCGAAATGCTTATTATTAAGACTACACAGGAATAACATTGCAACTCTATTTTTTTTGCAATATAGACTTTGCACATCAGTCACAGTCGACCGGGAAGCAGGGACACATTCATTAAAGAAAGATCCCTGTAAAAATAACTATGTATTTTACGAATATAATACAAGGCTGGACCCGAACCAGCGAGCACAGATAGTAATCGTTACATATTAGGATGATTTCTAGAGTATTAGTGTTAAAAATAAACTGTGTATAGATATTCTCCTCTTCATCTTGAAACTTAAATTCTAATATCAGTATAATCTACAGCATTTTTTCAAATGACTGCAAGGTGAAGGCCTTCCCCATTTCTTCCCATTGTTTTCTTTCATACGTCTTTCTTGTCAATATCTTGCCAGCAATTTAACTATGTCGTCGTCCCATCTCTTCTTCTGTCGTCCTACGCCCCTTTTTCGTGGGTACCATTCTGCGGTCCATTTTGTCCATCTTTCATTCTTAGTCCTATTTAGTTGTCCGGCCCATTTCCACTTTAGCATTTTTGAGTGAACATTACTATCTTTTATATAATTCAAAACGATGTATTAATACTTTTAATGACTGAATAATTCAATACGTTTTATTTATACTTTTTAATTTAACGAAATTGTTTAAAAACTACCACAGGTGAAAACAACCCTTCGAAATGAACTGAAATTTTCATTTAAATAGCATTTGGATTTGACCAGAACCTTATTTGACTTCTTTTTGGGCCTCAATTTGAATGACATTTGAAACTCTCTAAAATTAATTCGAATGACCAATTTCAACTCATCTAATACTCGCATATTAAAGTTTACGTAAGGCAAACTGCTCGGTAATATTTAAGACCCAAGCATAATTTAGGAAATAACTAATGGAAAAGGGCAATAGTTAGTACCCATGGAGGAATGCAGAAAGAGGAAAGGTATGTGCTCCAAGGCATTGAATATAACAGGATCTTAACGTGATGTCATGATAACGACATGAATTAATATGTCAAAAATACCGGCAAAAATTGTTTAACTTTAACTAAGTCACCACGTTGAAAATGTTAAACTTCAATTATTTTCATTTAAGATAGGTAGCCTAAGAGATTCATAATTCCGATGGCGCAGCCTCCTTACGTCCAATGGCGGTCGCGCCGGCGAGGCAGTACGCTAACGAATTCGCTCAGTTACTGATGTTCTCGAATTGCAACGACAAGTACGAATAATTGAGAACTTCTCAGGACGAATATTAAATGTTTTGCGTCCAGAATTCGTAAGCGAACTAGTAAAAGTCAGTGCCGTTACGATGTCGCCATACGATAGAGTTTCGATCGCCATCCCGTCCTTCCCTGCTTACTGGGTGTTTCGCCAACGTACAACTTGGGGTCCTTCAAATCATGCTGTCCTGGCCGGCCGGTAAGGTTTTCGCCCCCCTGAAAGTTCGATAGCCCATGGTCGTCTTAGGGCACCTATTTTGTGCTAGTCATATGCTGCGCTTTGATTTAAAAAATAAACTAATTTTCCAAGGAATCAAAATATTATTATAGGTGCTGCTAAACTCTGAAACCCACGCCCAGAAACGATTCACACATCGTAAGCGCTGTCGATACCATCTGTCAAACGCATACAATATTTTTGACAGGCGGTATTGCCTTCTCGATAACGCTTGCTCGATAGCCTCTGAGCACAATACGGGGTCCTTTAAGGCGCTGGTACAAGTTTGACGAGGCACCGCAAGTAAACTTACTCAGTATGATCATTATAAATCGCCTTATTACACAATATATGATCCTTCTTATATTCATTAATTAGCTTTCGTTTACCTATGTTTACCTAAATTTGTCATTTTCTGTAGATTTTGACTTAACTAAGTTATTGAAATGGAATTATTGGTTTATGAATAAATATCATTTTTGTATAAGATCGATTGTTTTGTAAAAAACATTATTAAAATTTAGTCAATAAAAAAAATCTATTGATGAATTATCAATGGGAATTTACATTTGGACTTTCTGAGGCTTTACATTATCATATTTTTAATGTGTTCGAAGGTATTTTTGTATGGCTCTACGAGTTGACTGTAAGCTATACTACCCATACAAACGTAGTTTACTAATAATTTGAAAACCACTTTTAAAATTAATCATATTTAATTTAATATATAATATCAGGCAAAAAATATCGATGTCTGCACGTTGTTGTTATTTTGAAAAATCTTAACCGAATCAAAAGAAAGCAAAAAGAAATTCTTCTTATTCATTTTTTTCTCTGTTGTTTTTACTCTGGGTATATTTACCGTAAAATCAAAATAATGCAGACACAGATATTTGTTGCTTGATATTAGATATCAAATATCAAGTAAATTGGAACAGTTGTTTCGGAGGCTGTATTGGTCTCCTAACTTACGGAGGCAGACTCACCCACGGCCGGTTTGCTACAACCGTATTCGATGAAAGGTCCGACCGTAAAAATTATATGCGTTTTCAGTTCCTGTTGTCCAAGGATATTCATAGAAAAACGATCAATATTTCTCCTTACCGTCTCGAACCGTATACAATTTGAATCGTGACAAAATGCACTCATTCAACTTAGAATGAGAAAGATAGCGGTGCATGAAAGGGGCGAGGATTTGAACCCAGGCCTCTGGTATGCTAGGCATGTCCCCGCACCACTAGGCAGCCGCCCTAAGTTATATCTAAACTATAATGTTTGTCAAGTTTCTTTGCGGGTTCTTCTTCAATGGTTGATCGAATCCGCGGACCAATTAAATTGCTACATGACTTAAGTGTAGGTCGACTACCAAGTGAAATAAATAAATGAAATTTGGTATCTACTTTCAGGCAATAAATATATGTTAAGAGGCCCGTTGACGCTAACGTTACGATATTTTGGTGTTATTTCAATGGTCATTTCAGAGCCGGTTAAGAATAAATACCAGTAAAAAAAATTAAATATCAAAGTTTGGACTATTATCTAGTGTATGACCGTAAAACGGGCTTAATGCGATGCTTATACTCTTAAAAAAAAAATAAGTTTGCAGACGCCCATTTACTAGGTTTTTGTTCCAGCGCTTGGAAATTATTCATGATTTATACAATTTTCTTTTTTAAAGTACAAGATTGCATATTTATCTAGTGAATAACCGTCAAAAAATTATGAAATGGCGAAAAATAGATTTTATAAATCGAAAACAATATTTTGCTTCCTCGCGCTCGCCATCAAGCAGCAAAATCGATTCTGACGCGCATTCAATAATGGACCCTAACGCAAATACAGTGTGTACAGAGGTCGCCTTTATCGTTTGTTTTCTGATCTCTGCCGACTAGTACCGCCCCTGACGTTGGGCTCTACGCACGTGGTTTCTGTGCTAGTTATTCTCTCAGTTTTTGCGGTGATATTTGTTCAAATAACTCTAAAAATACACATCTTACGAACTTATCCTTTTGGGAATACCTTGATTTACCTGTATTCTTCTTATTTAGTAAGTAAGAATCAAGTTATCTTTGTTGCATATTTTTTGTATGAAACAAATATAGAGCACAGTAGAGGCATTCTGTGATAGAGGCGGCAGTCACGACTGAAATTTTTTTTCAGCGTTCAACATAAACAATGAGCAACAAACGAAAATATTTAGGAAATGCTAGTCCGGTCCGCCTCAAGATAAAAAGACTCGGATTCATTTTTAATGACCGAAATAAAATTTAAGTAGATTTTGTTTATAATTTTACCCAATGATTTATTCTGCCAATTCCCCGGAGGTATCTATGGGTAGAAATGATTTCCATCTTTTCATCCAATGCTATGGTATCGACCGGGATGAGCTTAACCCTACCACCTAATAGGAAAAGGGGATTTTATAAAAGTCATATTTTAAGTCAATAAAGTCGTCAAAAGGAAACATTTGGATGTTTGGAAATAATGTATGCAGTAATAGTAATTTAATTATTAACCTATTTGTTAAAGGTTTTAATGTGTTTTTTTATTTTAACGCCAACAAACTAAAAAAACCGGCCAAGTGCGAGTCGGACTCGAACACGAAGGGTTCCGTACCATCGTACAAGATTTACCGCAAAACCAAAACAGTTTTTTGTATGGCTCCTTTAATTTTTATTATTTTATAAATTTACCTATTTGTTGTTATAGCGGCAAAATAAATACATAATCTGTGAAAATATCAGCTTCCTATCTGTTACGGTTCATGAGAAACAGCCCTGTGACAGACGGACGGACAGCGGAGGCTTAGTAATAGGGTTCCGTTTTCACCCTTTGGGTACGGAATCCTAAAAATTGTTTTTGTTCTTAATCATTTATTTTTCCAATGTGAACTGGATGGAACACGGAAAAAAAATCATTGCCGCTTCAAACATAGTTTCATGCTATAGTTATGAATACTATTATTAGAATAGCATAAATATGTTTCTTTACTTGACATAATATGTTAAAGTAATGACTTTTATGTTATACTTAAACCAATTAAAAAATATTGAAGTCAGGTATATTAAATGATATAAGAGGCTATAGCGGATATGACTAGCCGCCGCCACCCGCAACCTATTTTGGCACTAGCATCACGGCCGAGTTACTTGCGCTGGGTACGGATTGTGGTAAACACCTGCATGAGACGGGTGGTTTCATCGTTCCCACCAAAGATAATACTAATAATTACTTCATAATAGATGGCCACCTTCACACAAAGTCTTCTCCTTTCGCAGTTGTTTGCCGGCAGCAATAAAACTAATGATACCTCAAGAATATTTACGCCAAATTAAGCTTAGCACTCTGCGCGGAAACATCGCGAGGGTTATCACTCGACACAATGGGGATATTAAAATAAACCAGACTGTACGAAATGATTATTATTTATTGTATGTTCTTTTTTCAACACATGTTTACATCATCATTCGTTTAACTTTTAACAATAAACTTTTTATACATGGCTTACATTATAAGAACATAAACATAATTTTTAAGCTATGTTAAAGCACATTAGTCATATAAATGATGGATCAAATATTATGAACATTCAGGGGTTTATAATTCCGCTTTTTCATCTTAAAAGCTTTATCTTTAAAGCTTATAAGTTTCCCCCATTACTTAAAATGAAGAAAAAACACACACACACACACACACAACCACTCCAAAAAATCACGACGTTGGTCGACTTTGCACGTTGTAATAATAAATGACTCGGAGAGTACCAAACTAACGCGAGGTTGCACAGTCAGTGACAACCTTTGAACGCAGTATTCCTGGGAAGATGCGGACTCGCCCCGCGCACTCCGCGCACCCCCGCACCACGCACACATAGCCGATAGCACACGCATAGAAATACACTCATAAGTTTCGCTTCTGTTACGTTAGTTATTTATTCAGTGCTGTTGGTCACACTACCATATAAATTACTGCCGAAATGCAGGTGCTCATAATTAGTAGGAACACCTGCATTTAGACCATAACAATTTTATAATGACTTAGAGCTTTTCACCAAGCAAGTTTATACAAAATAAATATAATATTTGTAAATAAAAAATATGTTGAACAAATTAATACGTAAGGTAAATTATGAATTGAATTGAAAATTGTACTTATTATATTTTACAGACTGAGGGGTTCGTAACTAATAACAAAAAAATACAAATAACTTCAAGAATAAATAAAGATGTAAATATGTATGGAAATATAGACTAAATATTCTTTTATGAAAACACATCTCTTAATATTAATTTAATGTGGCACTCAACTATTTAAATAGCTTGTCTCAGCGCGCTCGTCATAGCATAACATGTGTTAACCCTGAACAGCCGCACAATTTGGCGCTGCTAAGTGAATGTCATGTTTCGGGGCAGCGCGATAAGCTTAATTTGGTGTAAACATTCTCGAGGTACCTGGAGTTTTATTGCTGCCGGCACAAACAACTGCGAAAGGCTTGCACTTCGTACGGAAATGGCCATCTATTACGAAGTAATTATTAGTATTATCTTTGCTAGTAAGCTCTGAATTCAATCAGATGCCGACCAATGTGTTACATGAGACTTCAGTTAAGGTATTTTTGATCGTCATTGAAATCGTTATGATTTTCAGATCCTTAGGATGTTTTTGTTATTGCAGCAGCATTGTACGAATTTGTGTTTATGTAAAATACATTAACAACAAGGTGGGTACACACATATTACAAAGTAGCTACATATTTCTTTTATATTAGTATACCTGTTGTATGCCATAAAATATCACGAACTGAAGTTCGAACTAACAAACAATATATTTTACTGCCGTAAAAACGCGTATCATCGAGTCCTGCAACACATTTCCTGAAATCAACCGCTCGATTTGTATTGTTCACTGTTTACAACCTTCAGGTGCATACATTTTTACATCAAACATTTCCTTGAGTTGTTGTTTCGTTTTCAAAAAGAATCTGTGCAATATATCTACGAGTCCGTTACGTTTTTATAGTCGTATTCAGAGTGAACTGTCAAATTTTAGTACTCAGACTAGCACTGGACTAACCATACAAAATGCTATTTAGTTCGGCGATAATCGGTGTATTATAGGTAGTCCGCCAACTCTGATTACTACTGTTAGGGCTTAGGAATGAAAGTATACATACTAGTGGCGCGGGGACTAGACTAGAGGCCTGGGTTCAGATCCTCGCCCGTTCATGCACTACTTTCTTTCTCATTCTGAGTTATATAAGTGCATTTTGGTTACGAATGTGAGCTGGTCCATAGTTCGGAATCCATGTGAAACTGTAGGTCCCTTTCCCCTACTAGGTGGTAGGGTTTAAGCCCGCCCGGGTATCATAACGGTAGTTTTGTGGTATGGCAGGCTGCATAAAAAACGACAGCACTTTCAGTACAATCTGTCAAATGCATACAATATTTCAAAATCAAGTCTAAAGTCAAAATCTTTTTCAGATGAGCAAAAGTTATGTTTTTGGTGTGTAAACCCCACTTTGTAACGTAAATTAATATATATGTTTCACGCTTATTCACTAGATAAATATGTTATCTAATACTACAAAAAAGAAAAGTGACTGCCAAGCAATTACCTAAATTAGAGGTGGTAGGGAACAGAAAGACTGTTTTTTAAAACTATATAAGGTATTGGCCACAGGCCTCATAAAATATTTAAAATACATTTTTATAAGTTAGCCGTTAAGAAAATTCTATTATATATAGATTTTTTTAAATTTTAATTATGATTATTGTATTTTGTTAACTTCATTTTGCTAAAATAAAATTTGCCAATTAATGTTTGTTTGAATATGTAGGTTGGCCCAAGCGTATAACTAGAGTTTCTTAGATCTATGTAAAATAATACAAGTTTCTTATTCTTATGCAGATCATTCTTTCGATGCACCTTCAAATGTTTTATTTGTCTCAAATATAAAAATAACACTACCTACATATGATTTTGTCAATTAACTTTGATAAAATGTGTATGAACTGCGTTCATTTTTATTTTAGGCAAGTTTAAAATTAAGAGGTGCTTAATATTGCCTCCAATATCACCCCTGCTGTCGCGTGTGAATTTAAAAGAGCAACCCGTATAGTATACATAATATTTTATATTAATTTTTAAAATGACCTCAAGATGATATTTATTTCCATTAAGTACAGATAATATTGTTTAATATGTGTTTAATATTGTTTTATTCAACCTAACATTAAAAAAACTGATAAAACATAAAAAGCAGTATTGATAAATAAAACTCTACAATCGGTACATAATCACGAACCGATCGTGATTTGAATAAAATTCCAACCGCATTAAGTGTAATACAACATTTATCAGATCTGAATTAATTCGCCACCTCTGAAATATTTAAACCACTCTGGCGCGTCGAACGACTATAGCGCGTCGTAAATGATCTTACCGGACCTAGCGACATCGTGAGAATGAAAGCTATTGGATGATTTCTGACTAGCCGTGGCCCGCCCTATTTTTTCAGAACACCAATAGCCGATTTTACGCTGGACTCAGTTGGAGCCTTAAGTAGTTCTTTAAAAAAACAAAACCCTTTTTTTTTTTCAAGATTGAGAAAATTTTACTGTCTTCCAGAGTCACTTTAAGAAGTAAACGTTTCTGCTGAATGTGAGTAATTATGGCTTTTACGCTAAGGTTTTCAAACCTATTCAGGCCATTAATGCATTTTTAGTGATATTATTTCAAATCCACACTCGTTTTATGCTCGTCTATAGTTGATAAATTTTATATGAGATGTATCTCAAAACATGTAAGTGTTATGTCGAATTTACTCTCAAAAATTAGTTTAGATATAATTCATGTAAATCATATTATATTGACACTCAAACATTATGTTTTAAATTATGATGAACGAATTGAACAGTGAATCTATATATTTTGATAAATTGGGGCAGTCCCAGAATAATGATATGCCAAAATTAATCTGACTGGATCTTGGTATCTATATTCAGGCCTTTAAACCAACCTACCATCAAAAATATCTAGACCATCGTGTGATGCTTCAAATAAAATTAAAAAACAAAATCATTCCATTTCATATTTATTTCGTTCGATCACTTATCCTACTATTTACACATTAAGAGCTACATTTTGCACACACAACCGGACGAGCGGTGCCTACCATCCGTGGCCGTGCTTCTTGGGCGGGTAGTGGTGAACGTGCTTGATGATGTGGACCGGGTGCGGCTTCCACACGGGCACGTGGACGTGCACGTGCTTCACGTGCGGCACGTGCACCTTCTTGATCACCTCCACGTGTCGGTCCACCGGCACGTGCACCTTCTTGATCACCTCCACCGGCACGTGCTTCACCACCTCGACCGGCACCCTCCGCTCCACCTCGATGTGCTCCGTCTTGTAGACCGGGTAGGGCACGTGCTTGATCACCTCCACGGGCACCTGGTAGGGCTGCGGCACGGGCACCTTCACCGGCGTCGGCACGGCGACCGGGACGGCGTGCGGGACGGCCACGTTGACGTGCCTCACCACTTCGACCGGGACCCGCCTGACCAGCTGCTGCTGCACCTGCTGCAGCTCGTAGCGGGCCGTCTCGTAGGCGGGCCTGCCGACGGTGACGGACGATCCGATGACTCGCGGTGACCCGACGTTGACGTTCGCTCCCAGACCGCCGAGCCCGGGACCACCAAATCCAGCTCCACCGAGGCCTGGACCACCGAGTCCGGGACCACCGAGTCCGGGACCACCGATTCCAGCGTCGCCGGGACCGCTCAATCCCGAGCCGTCCAACCCGGAACCCCCGATCGCCGAACCGTCGTAGCCGGATCCGCCGAGATCACCGCCTCCGACGTCGCCTCCGAATCCGGAGCCCCCGAGGCCTGCCGACCCGTGGAAAGAGTGGTCGGACCCATGGCTGGAGTAGGCCGGAGCGTAGGAGCTCAGCCCGTGGGACCCCCCGAAGCTGGCGCCCGCCGAAGCGTGCGAGCTGCTGATCGCAACAGTGTGGGAGCTGATCGCCGGTGCTCCATACGAACTAGAAGGGCCATGGGAGCTCAAAGGCACACCGTATGAGCCGGAGGGAGCGGAGTGTGCTCCGCTTAGGTAGCCAGCATGACACCCGTACAGAAGGGCCGAAAGGCAGAGCAACTTGACCTGAAACATAAATACATTAGTAAATGTTTTCTGATTTTTATCAATATCTGATTACAATGCTTAACTGTAGATGTCGATGTCTCAAATCAATGAAATTTTTTTATGGAACCTGACATAATGTGTGCTAATACCACACAACTACACACTACGGTAATGTCGTAACATTGAAAATAAGGACTGCTCTAGATCGTTCATTTATATTTTTGGTTTCATTTATTCTGAACTCACAATGAATGCCATGGCTTTTAGCTAATCGCCTTTGAAGCCAGTCTCTAAAGCTAAGCTGTTTCCCCCGCTGTGTGCCGGTGGTCTGTGTCGATATAACAGCTGCTCCTCCGATATTTATACAAGTTACAATAAACTCGATTACGTTGAATCACCTATGAATACATTAGTCGACCAAAAGTGTCACTGGGCTACATCGCGATTGATCAAACGAGCGAAATGATGGCCGACGACGCACCTAAACAGTTAGTATGCAAATGGATCGGTCAGCATCGTTTGAGTTATTTTCTAATAGTTATGCAAGTGGGATGATTTAAGGTGGCCTAAAATAATTTTAAGGTTTTCTCTCAACTGACGTAATACAAAGGCATCCTTATCTCGCAGCTGACGTGCGTAGGCGGCAATGCAATTTGATTAAAAGCCCAATAACTCCAACATTCTGCGAAAAGGTCGTTAATAACTCAAAATATATTTTGACATAGATCTGCGGGAATATAAAATGACAAATGGTAACCAGCGGTCTGAAGTCTATCCTATCGGAGAGTTTGAGATGGGTCACTTCAAGGAAGTTCCACCCATGGAAGATCACCCATGTGTACTTGATATTATCGCATTGGTTGAAAGATGTTTGAGGCAATGGAAATGTGTTCGTTTTATTCGTCCAGGTAAAAATATCCGTACTCAAGAAAGGAAAGGTCCTTTGATTTGTGATTAAGCAAAAATGCTGTTGTGTGTCTAGCTGTTCTCATCTACAGATTGCATTTCTCTACCGATTCGCGTGTTTTTTAAAGAAAATCAAAATGGCGAAGTCATTTTGAAAAAAACTGTTTTCCTCTACAGGTCGCATTTCTCAATCGATGATTCAACATTTTCTATATTTATATAGATTGCTTAATCCAGACAGTTTTAAAAAAAAATCCAAATATCAGTTATTTTTAAATGTCAAATGTTCAAAAAAACCAACTCGCGAGGTCTACAGCTCAGAGAGCCACTAGTTTGCTAATAAGTACCATAACAGTGAGACAATGTTAACCAATTTAAAAAAAAAACTCTCGGAACAATCGCTCTATAATGAAACACTCTTGAAGAAATACTCCTTTAATGATTTTCTTAGCCCTAAGTTTTTTTTATCGACTTTATTAAAGTTCGAGGTTATTCTGGCCTTGATCACGTATAACTTACTATTGCATAGAATGAATTGGGGATTTTTTTTATTTAAACTAACGATCATGAGACATAATCGTAGGGTGTGGACACGGAGGATAGAGTTAGAGGGGTGGAGCTCTTTATTTGTTATCTGGGATGAAAATTTATATTTTCACGAAAAATCACTAGGATATCGGCACTAATGTAAAAATACATGGCCCCTTTCTTACTTACTAAGCGTGATATTGAAACCCGCACGGTGACACCATCGCATGAAATAAAAGACGATCGTAACAGCAATTCGTTTTGTGTTTTTTTTTTAATCATTTAGATCAACGCAGCTATGATTCAATAAAGGGGAGGTCATGGCATGGGTCCTCATTTCTCGGAATGTGTTGTGATGGACTAGTTTTAATAGTAGTAACTAATTACGAAAATTCACCGCATCAAACACGCACTTGAGAATATATTAGAGATGGCCATACCTGTTTAGCCGGTGAAACATTTGCTTACAAAATCAATGCAAAATGAGAAATTTACAATAATTTAAATTATATTTGGAACTCAAATGTTTCACGCTTTTATACTAGTTTTCAGACTTAATTGATGGTGGAGGGAGAAGGGTTTTTTTTTTCTTTTATGCGACCTGACATGGATGGCTAATACCACACAACTACCGTTATGATATTAGCCCAATACACCACATTCCCGAAGGAATTAGGTGCCATGCCAGGACCTTAAATAAAAAGAATTATTTATTTATATGATGATTGACAAATCGAATTGGTGGCGAAATTGGTAGACGCAATACCCGCGAATGGTATGTTTTGCTGGTTCGGGTCCAGCCTTGCAGTATATTCGTTAAGTAGTTCTTTTTACTGGGCTCTTTCTTCAATTAATGTGTCCTTGCTTCACGGTCGATTATACATACATGCATGTCACATTCCTTGGAATAAGCGACGTACCGCTTAGTACGAAAAAGTATATTTACTTAAGTCAACCTAGGACTGGCTCGAGCTTCTGATGCCGAAAACGATTTTGGTGATGACGGCAATATGTTTGATTGTTCAATCTTTGCAGTCAATGTCCGCAACGCAGATGAAGCGTTAAATCAATGTATGTAGGTATAATCTTAAACACTGTGTTAGTAGGAGGCATTCATTACGGGAAGAGGGACTGTAGGAGAATTCCAAATTATGGGTATACAGCCGGTGGCGAAATTGGTAGACGCAATACCCGCGAATGGTATGTTTTGCTGGTTCGGGTCCAGTCTTGCAGTATATTCGTAAAGTAGTTCTTTTTACTGGGCTTTTTCTTCAATTAATGTGTCCTAGCTTCACGGTCGATTATACATACATGCATGTCAAATTCCTTGCAATAATAATATTGTTTTTTTTTAAATAATAAGTCAAATACAGCATTTTTTTAATTTTGCTGCGATAATGTCTATTACTACAACCACAAAATAAAACAAGTTCATAAGTTTGAACAATAAGTTATTAATAAGAACAATACTAAAGGATAACAGTTTTAATGGTTGAATTAGTTAATAACATAATTTATGTTTAAATATATTTTATTTAACTTTACTTTTTTTCTGTAAATTCCCTTAACACCTTTATAAATATGATAACGAATGCCTTAATACAGTCTTCTACAAAAACTAATAAAGTTTTCCCTTTATTTGAAGACTTCCGGTGATGGCACCGATAAGTGTACAGGAAAAAAACCTGAAACATCACCACCAACAGTTCCGAATAAAACTTTATCCTTCTAAACTACCAAGCAAGTCTTTAATTTTAAAACACGCTAGAAATCATATTTTAACATTTTTTTTCATATTTTTAACAACGCCAAGGTGGTTTCAGTGCTTGTCGTAGAGACAACGAGGTCATTTTCTCGTTGGGTAGACACAGCCCTGTAAGCAGCATAGGCTTAGGGTGTAAATACACGCAGACAGCGCGCTTTTCTAGGTGTAGGTTAACAGACAGGTAACATTTTTTTATAAAGCAGGTTCATAGAACTATCTAATGACGTAGTCGGTGACGTTTTTTATGGGTGCTGATTATCTTGTATTGGTATTGATTGCAATGTGCTAAGAAATGCCCTTAATATGTGGCGATTAAGCTAATCAGCAGTACAGCACTTTAGTAATAAAGGCCCTTAAAGTGTCGACTAAAATAATTCAGGTGAAATTCATTTTGGTGAAAACCAGGCTAAGTCTCATTACTCATTACTTTTAATTTCAAAGCACTGGACAAAAGGTCTTATGATATCGTTGGGTTGATTCTCTTACTATTAAAGCATACCTGAACATTATTAATTGATGTTAATGAGGGTGAATACAACGTTTTTACCCGACTACGGTGAAGATAAGACGGGTTGATCTTAGCAGTCCATGTATGTATATTTGTATTTACGTATGTTCTACCGAAGCGCTTAAACTATTTGATGAATAAGATGTCAATCGATTCGGGTTGCCCGTGTCATGATAACGTGTCATAGGCATAGAAAAAAAAATAACTGTAACCCGACTACTAAAATGTAAGTGCTGTTTGATACGACCTGCAGATCCGGGATTTTAATTGGGGTTTAGAGACGGACAACTTGCATGCACATTCCTTGGAATAAGCGACGTACCTGCTTAGCACGAAACAGTATATTTATTTAAGTCAACCTCGGACTGGCTCTACCGTCTGATGCCAAATACGATTTTGATGACGATGGCAATATGTTTGAATGTTTTTTCTTTGCAGTCAATGTCCGCAACGCAGATGAAGTGTTAAAAAAATGTATGTAGGTATAATCTACCGCTTTTCAAACTACACTAAGTTACTTCAAAGCGTTTTGAACCCACTTGAGTAGCAAGCACAACAGTTTGGGGGGGGGGGGCATGGCCCCCTGCCCTTGTCCCATGATGAATGACATCAATGATCTCCATGGTTGGTTAAATACATGAAAAGATGTGTGTTTTTTATATAGAAGGTCAAATCCGAAACTATAAGAAATAGCGAAAAACATTCTAAGGAGTCATGGGACCGATTTCCATAAATACTAAATGATAAGAAAAAAAATTATAGCTGGAAATGGAACTCGTTGATTATGATTATCGCACGCAGTATTATTGCACCGGTCAATAGTGTCGATTTCAGGGCCAAATTATGTAGAAATGCCAGCATACATCTCTTGCTTCGACAAAATTTATTTCAGAGATTGATTTCGGAGATCAAAAGAAATTGACAAGTATTTTGTTTTTTGTTAGTCATTGTAATTTTCTTTTACCCTTTACAAAGTTTTTGTTTTTATTCATATGAAAATGTTTCTTTCTTTAACCAGGCATGGATGGCTAACACTATACCCAACGTCATGATATTAGCCTATAGGCCCGTCCTGTAGGAATTGCCTGCCAATATTTATGAGCACACCTACATTGAACTGGATGGATGAATGAACTCGTCAATTGGATGCGAAATTACCCGTGCGGGATTAACCGTACCACCTAGTAAATGAGAAACCATTTCCTGTAGTTCCCCAGTTTTACGTGAGATCCGAATCACAAACGACGAATCGCTATTTTTTATGTATGTAACTGGGCATGGATAATCATGGTATTAGTCCAATACATCGCATTCCCGAAAGAATTAAGTGTAATTCGATTAGTGCTGTTTCGACTAACTTTTCACCCATTGCGATGTTGCCAATCCGGGCGTGCTGTATCCTACAGTTTTATAAAGAATTCGAACCATGGACCTGCAGGTCTATTCCTGGCATTCCGTAATCAGGGATCAGGATTCCTGATTCCTGATTACTGAATGCCAGGAATAGACCTGCAGCTCATATTCATGACGAAATGCCATTTCCAGCTCAGAAAGAGAACGTGAGTGAAGAGAAGTGCTGAATGAACAGGCCTGGGATTCGAACCCATCACCTCTGACATGTAAAGAAAGTCCCCACATCATTGAGCTAAGAGCGTAGAAGTCTAACAGCTCACGGTATAACACTATCATCTAATAAATAGGGCAAATTAGTGTTATTTTAGGAGTACTTGGAAATCCTAATGCAATTTACACTTTCACGACAATTTATTCGACGGTACTTAACTGTGCAAAAATAAAAGATGTGCTAGTTGGTATTTCGTTTATTTCATTCCAACCAAACTTATTTCTATAGGTTTATCACCCTACTCACATTGAAGCTTACACTATGACTTAGGTACACCCCGCCACGCCTGGAACGGGAAGGGCGATCAGCCGGACGATGAGCTAATATTTACACGATCGATGACAACGATGACGATGAGAGAGAGTGATGGGAATGGATGACCGCCCTGATCGGGTCGCTAGCTCTACCAGCCACCGTGGCTCCAGCCGTGGTGGTGGTGCGCCTTGTGGTGAACCGTCTTGATGACAGGCACAGGGTACGTCTTGACTACAGGCACAGGCACCTTCACGTACTTGACGACAGGAACCTCGACCACCCTCTCCACGTGAATAGGGTTGTCGACCGGAACGTGAACGATCTTCTCCACAGGCACGTGAACGATCTTCTCAACAGGGTACGGCACCGGCCTGTCGACCTTCACGTGGTTGATCTTGACGACGGGCACTGGCACGTTCTTTACGACGGGCACCTTGACGGGGTACGGCTGTGGCACGGGCACGGGAACTGGGTGCGGCACCGGCACCTGCACGGGCTGAGGCACGTGGTGCGTCACCTGCCGGAACACCTGGTAGGTCTGGTCGTTGACCTGGTAATTCGTTGGCACGCCGCTTCCGGCGGCGAGGCCGTGTATTTGCGTGATGACGGGAGACTTGGGTCCCGGGGGAAGACCGTCTCCGCCACCCGCCGCGAAGCCACCGCCTGCCGCGAAGCTACCGCCCGCCGCGAAGCCACCCCCTGCCGCGAAGCCGCCGCCGGCCGCGAAGCCACCTCCGTGACCACCGTCTCCCAGGCTCACGCCGCCACCACCGTGACTATGTCCGGAGTATGTGGCCGAGGGATAGGAGCCAGGCGCGTAGCTGTCGGGTGTGTAGCTGTCGAGATGGCCGGAGCTGATCGCTGGGGCTCCATAGCCGCCGGATGGAGTCCATCCCGATGAAGCAGACTCGTATCCTGGTTTTGCCCGAGCACTGCAGATGATGGTGGCAACGAATGCCAATTTCATCTGGACAACAAATATATTATTAAGACATATCTTTTCGAAGTGGGATCTAAAAATATTTCCTCAAATTCAGCTAGTTTCTCCAATATTTGAGAAGTGGATTAAAATAGTGTACCGAGTTTAAAGTGGCTGTGCTCCTGGCACGACCTAATTCCTTCTGGAATGTGGTGTGTTGGGCTAATATCATGACAGTTACATATGGGGTTACTAGGGCTTACACTAAGGATGGGTTGACTAAGCTATTCTATTATCCCCAACTTTATCCTTAGATTTATCTTTGGATACTCACGAAGAAGGCCATGGTAGTTAGCTAATCGCCTGCCACAGCTGTCTCTGTGAAGCTGTGAGCCCTACTGAGAGCAGATGCGGTGTGTGGCCAGCTTGCGACTCTCTTGATATTTATATTAATGTCACAAGGCGCGGACTCGACTAGATAAAAGATGACAAATAACTGGTCGCAGCCTGCGATAGCTCTCTCCTTGTCTCGCGGAAGTGATTCTGTGGTCGAATTCGCTTAGCACAGATTATCATAACTCATTACGAATCCCAATTAAAAAACTATTAATGATGTTATATTTACTCCTAAAGTGTTTTTTTATAGTTGTGTGAATTCAAATATATTTGTATGATTAAATGTGTTTAACGTGTCAAAATAAATCATTTATCTTGCGGAATAGAATTGCAATTTTCGAGTTATTTTTAAAGACCGACAATAAGATATTTGATTGCAGAAAACAATGAAAGTCAATCGTATCCATAGTAACCGAATAAATTATTTTCTTTAAGGACGCAGAGAAGGCTCTTGATTACAGTGCAACCTTTTTTAGGGTTCCGTACTCAAAGGGTGAGAACGGAACCCTATTACTAAGCCACCGCTGTCTGTCCGTCCGGCCGTCCGTCTGTCACAGGGCTGTATCTCATGAACCGTAATAGGTAGGCAGCTGGAATTTTCACAGAGTGTGTATTTATTTTGCTGCTATAACAACAAACAGGTAGAATTTTAAATTAATAAAAATTAAAGGGGCCCGTAAAAATTAAATTAAACGAGGGGCCCGTCAAAAAACGTGATTTCATTGTGTTAAATCTTGTACGATAGTACGGAACCCTTCGTGTGCGATTCCGACTGGCACTTGGCCGGTTTTATGCTATGAAGAACTTAGATTTATATAAATTTACAGCTGAATCAATACTTTCAAGCAACTCGTATACAAAGACTACGTTTTCATTAACCTCTAGTGTTGAAAGCCAACGGTTCGACAGCAAGCGCACTGTTCAACTGAATCCAAGTGCATTTCACCGTAGCTTAACCCATAGTTGCTGAAAATGCGGGACATCTGATGGGCGGAATTCCATGAACTACTACATTTGTAAATAAAATCCACTGAACTCATGGAAGAATGGCGTTATCGAAAATCCTAAATCCGCAGGTATTCTTTAAGGCATGAATATATTATCTCTTTTAGCATTGAAAATGCTCTATCGATCAGTTAATTTCAAACGTTTTCAGGAAATGTGCGACCGGGGGTAGGCGTCCGCAATTATTAAGATTGAGAAACATAAATGGTATCAAAAGATGCATTATTAAAACGGATATAATACTGCAAAGATATTGTAAAATATTTCTTTATTGAAAAAATACCTAAAAGTAACAGAACACTTTTAGTCCTATTTCCAAAAAATTCTAAACTTCTCGAAAACGAAAAAAGATATTGAGAATCCTGGAGAAAATACCTGGAAAATATGTAGGCCTTCGAAATTATACCATTCTGCTTTCGATAGGATTATAATTAAGGGTAGATGCTTGCCCCATAAAGAGGCACCTTATTAGTGATTTCACATATTTAGTTCAGAAACTTGTTATATCAATATCGAAACGACTATTTGTATTCATTTCATTAATTGAGATAGTGTTTATTATGCATTCAAAAATGTTTCCACGTTATATAAGTTCCTTTATTTTATATGTATTGATGATTGATTCAAGTTAACTACTCTGATTTTAAAATGCCTTAATTTTCATTGCGCTGGAAGGTCATGAGGTCATGAGTTCTGTGGATTTTTCTTCTTTTCATATTAAAAATTGTAAGGTGTTCATTACAAATAAATAAATAAACCAGTATGTACGGGGAAATCGCACCCATCTACATACACCTCGTGGGTTTGCGCCTGGGTCCGTCAGCTTCATATATGAATAGCTTAGTATTTTTTATTTCAGTTTCAGTTTCCTTATTTCGTCCATTACCGGCGGAAATTACCAACGTGGTTATTTTCTCGTTGTAAATTACACACTCGGATTCGTCAATTTTTTTTCTGTCGGTTCGATTACTTCTTGCGAAGAAAAACCGCTCCTTGCAATGGGGACTAGCCGTCATGGCCCCGCTACCACCTGATGCGGGGCCCACCACTTCTCCAGCATGCTCGAGGTCGGGCGGCGGGCTGCTGCCTGGACATGACCTCCGCCACCGGAAGACCGGGCGCTTGATCAGGCGCCGCGCGCAAGAAATCTACTGCTGGCGCCCAGCAATTCGCCACATTTTTATTTTTTTTATTTGTCTGGACATGATGGCTAATACCACACCTTCTGTCATGGTATTAGCCCAACACACCACATGGGGAACTAGGTGCCATGCCAGGACCTTCCTTATATTGCTCGGCTACATTGAACTGGATGGAAAACACGGACAATTTTCATTGCCGCTTCGACCATCGTTCATTCAATGCGATGGTACCAACCCGGGCGGGATTAACCCTACCACCTAGTAAGTAAGGAAGGGGACCTACAGTTTAACGTGGAATCCGAACCACGGCCAGCCTCTCTCAACAGTCGAATGGTCACCCATCCAAGACCAGACCGTACCCAGCGTTGCCTAACTTCGGAGAGCGATCGCCGAAGTGTTGCGCCACCGGGCCACTGAGGCTGACAGCGGAGATGCGGGGTTTCCGAGATGGGGTGGTAGTGACCACCACCCATCGTTCGAAGCCTGGCTCGCGTCGTCTGGGAGAGCGTCGCCACCACGGCCTGCACCCGCCGGCGTGCTTGGAGGAGGCCCCCTCTCGCCACCGGTGGAGAAGACGAAGAACCGAGTTATTTTTTTTTAATTTATTTAAATGCAAATATAAAAATGATTTAAATTAAAGGTGTAAATAAATGGTGAACTGTAATAATAATATTGATAGTAATCATTTATTCCTCTTGGCCCCAGTTTTACAAATGGTAAAATAACATATTAAATTAAGTGATATAGTTTATAATGTTTCTTTTAAATGGTTTTCAACTTTAACATAAGACTTATTAGACATAGAAAACATATAAAACAGAGAAATATAGGTTGGACGATGAAAGGTTATGTGGATACATATTTAACAATTCAACCATGTTGAAAGAGTAAAGGGTGATGGGCTAAGCGATAGTGCACTAGGTGCGTAACAAGACATACCTAGGGCCGGTGGCAGCCAACACCGGGCTCGGACAGCATAAGAAATAAGATATTTGTTTGAGTGTATGTGTGTGTTGAGATGTAAAAGTTTGTGAGGGTGCGTGAGAGGGTGTGTGGTGCGTGTGTTGTATTTTTTTTAATGAGTGAGAACAAAATATACCAGTTAATCGGGATGGGAAGAACAGATTTTATTTTTAAAATTTTTATGTCTGCCTACAGAACCAATACGGTAAAAATAACTAAATAAATAAATAAATAAGTAAATACATTTATTTATTAATTTATTTACTTACTTATTTATTTATTGACTTATTTATTTATTTACTTATTTATTTATTTATTTAGTTATTTTTACCATATTGGTTCTGTAGGCAGACATAATATTAATAACAACGATTGTTGTTTTTGTGTTTGTTGTAGAGACAGCACCATTACCATTTTTAAAATTTAATTCAATATGTTATTTGAGTAAATTTAGTAACCATCTTTTTTATTGGAATGCTTCACGGTCAAATAGACTTACAAACAATCATATCACATTTCTTTTTTTGCTGTTCTAAGAGACCAATGTATAAGAAAAATATGATTTGGTGACGATAAACAAAATTTCTGTCTCAATTAGCAAATATCCAACCCATGACGGCTCAACTTGCCCCTGCGAAATTTGAATCAAATTAAAGAAATCATGCTATCCAGTTCGGCTGCCAGTTGATCAAAGATGAAACATGAATTAATTTCTGCAACAGATTGATATGATAAACCGCAATCCGATCGACATTCTAGTTGTTTCCTAACCTATTACAACACGAATCCATGTGTATCTAATTCAAGACTCATCCAATTTGCATGATTTGGTGATTCTAAAGTTTTTCACAAATCTTGGGCGCTTTCTCCATACTAGTTCGTTCTCGGTGCTGTGACGTAAACCGCTCTGCGTCGCTATGGAGCGGCGGCCTGCCCACGATTTTCTTAATTTGGTTAACTCAATCAATTTTATGTCGGTATTAATTAGAATACCGTCAACATATTTCGTGGGCTTTGGGCAATACTAAAATGTATATATTCCTCGGTCCATCTACTTTCTTTCTCTTCCTGAATTGCACAAGTGCATTCCACGAATGCGAGCTGTTCTAAGGTTCTGAGTCCATGTCAACCTGAATTTACTCCTACTAGGTAGGGTTTAAGCCCGCCGAGTTGGCAAATTTCCCGTGTTTTACATCCAGTTAAATATGTAGAATGCGGTGTCTTTGGCTAATGTCTGTGGATGAGATATTGATGCCAGGCCTGATTGATGAGTGATCTCCTAGATACAGTTCGGTAATAGGTCCGCAACGCTTATAGATTTTAATTATTGTTAAATTACTTTAGTTCAAGTGGTGTTTGGTACTTAACTAACTTATAAAGATCAATGTTAATGCAGTATATAATGCTATGCTTGTACTTATATAACTATACACATTATATTGTTTCGAAGACATGATAATTGGATACATTTCCAACTTTAATCATTCCAAAATGCTACAGAGGGATGTGTAAGGTCCACGTAGGTACCATCGAATTGAATTAACGATGGCAGCAGCTTGAACAAAAAATTGTCCGAGTTTGTGTTGCAATTCATTTGATGTAGCCAAACAAGTACACATAAGCAATACAATAAAGGTACTTATAACACCTAGTTCCCATGTGGTGTTTTTAGCAAATATCATCACAGTAGGTTTGGTATAACGTGGTATATAAGTGGTATATGGGCTGAGGCAGCGCAGATTCTAAATCCTTGCGCCTTAAGATTATCGCTCGTCAAACAACATATTGCTAGTTCAGTGAACGTTAGAAAAAGTGGCAGGCGCTCGAAAGCTGTCATCCATTTTGTTCTCAATTCAAATATTTATTATAATTAGTTGATTTGGCAATGTCAAGGCAGCATTGGCTTCTCTGCAGTTTAAATATCGAATCCATTAAGAAATGCGAGCGATTTCGTCGTTTTTACTTCGATCACCTAGTTTTCTGACCGAACTGGTCTTGCATTTATAATAACACTTGCTATAGCCTGCGGCTTCATAAGCTACCTATCTGTTGATATTTATTACGATTGCCTAAACATTTACAAAATAAAGAGAGGAAAATTAATTAATATCCGATGGTCACAAGTCATTAATTTAATTTACCGACTTTTAACGAATTTTAATAAATCACTGAAAATAATATATCCCGCAGCTTCTACTAAAGCTGCGGGTTTCAATCCCAAGTTATGCGCATGGTTCTATCTTATTCGAGAAGTATAGGTTCATTTGGTCACTAAAAGTCCTTCGGAACCCATGTTAGCCTAGATGTTCCTACCCTATCTATAGTTAGCTTATACCATCGAATTTTCCATTCAGTTCAATAATGAAGGGAAGGTCAATGCACGCGATATTACAAATAATGCCATAATGCTTGATAAAAAATGTTAGATTGCGTTCACATATTTTGACCTTGCGTTTAATACAGCCGTGGAAATAAACTGCAATGTACGGAAACGGAACGATCTTTTAATATCATTTCTTGCAAGTCAAAATTAGCTAAGAGTAGATGAGAGTAGCTTTTAGTTTTCCCTAAAACTCAAATTCCCGTTTCTCAGAATGTTGAGACGCGACCGCTCCATCTAGCCCTTGTAGTAGCGAGCGTTTCAAACATCGAACACCATGCGCATCACAGCGGTGAAAGAACAAAGCTTCAGATATCTACCACCAGATGTCAGCGCGATAGGGGGTTGAGGATGCCCTGGGGGGTCACCAAGGTAAATTAGCTCGGCAGGTGAACAGGGAAATGAATGATTAAACCTGACGTTTAGATGAAATTTCAATTCACTTGGCCGAATAACACGTTATTTGACGGTTAGTGTGACACGGAATGCAAATAAAAGTCAGGGGGCCCATTCAGGTAAGACTGAGTTCGAGTTCGAGTGAGTTAACCTGAAAATTACTAGGAAATATATTCATATTTAAATAATGGAACGGTTATCTATACTTCCGACGTATTTATGGGACAGACCAGATTTTTTCTAAACTAAAATGATGTTTAGTAAGTGTGGAAACATGAACTATTTAAAAAAGTGACTTGATATTTAACAACGAATTCGAACTCACTCTTATCTGGATGGACCCCCAGATTTCATTGATCACTTGCCTGTTCACCCGGCTAGTTAATTAACCATGGTGATCCCTCTGTCATCACAATTAAACTGCCAGGGATGGATGTTGTCCTACGTATCGTAGTCGCAATACGAATTATGCTTCAGACGTGTGTCTAAATTTTTTTTTTCCTAATTACCTAAATCTGATTACTTTCATTTAATATTGATGTCATTTCACAATCTCAAAATGTGTCCTTCATATTCTATAATAATATTTTTTTGCGACTACTCTCCATACATTTTTAAGGCATGTTTGGTGGCAAGCCATTGCTTATCGCTAAGCTCTTGTGCTGTCAAATGAGTACATGAATAACGATAGCATACATATCCAAAAAATCTCGATCACGCAAGTCGGTGGGGGCATCCAACGGCCTCCAATTATTTTAATGAGTTGCGTCCATTGTGCGACTTGTCATTAATTGTTGCATTAAAATACAATATATAGACGAGGCGATGGACGCAAGAAAGCAGAACTGTTACATTTGCCATTAGCCACCAGGCAGCCGTATTCAGTTTGTAAGCGCTTTATGTCGTTTCTATGGCAAGAGGTTTACAGCTCGTGGTCTAGGGGCTGGAGGACTTGGCTTTCATATGAGAGGTCTGGGTTCCATTCCTCCCCCGGTCATGCACCACTTATTTTTTCTTTCTGATTTAGATAAGTGCATTTCGTTACGAAAGCGAGCTTCGGTTCAGCCATGGTTAGGAATCCATGTAAAACTGTAGTTCCTCTTCCCCTACTAGTTGCAGAGTTAAGCCAGTCCGGATTGGTACCATACCAGGACCTTTCCTTTATGAGCACGGCTGCATTGAACTGGGTGGAAAACACGGACAATTTTTTATTGCTGCTACGACCATCGTTCATTTAATATGATGGTACTAACTCGGGCGGGATTAACCCCGTAAGGTTGTAGGGTTAATATCATAATAGTAGGTATGACATTAGTCAGCCATGTCCAGTCCAATAAAGAACGTATTTATCCCTCAGAGAATGAAAAGCGGCCATGCCTGCCGCAGAACCGATGTCGATGGAGCAGACGAGGTCTGGAGTGGAGACCACGGACCGGCGAACGTAGTGTAGGACTCCCAGCTGCTCGTTAGACGGCCTGGTAAATGGTGTTGCTGACAGCTGAATGAGGAAGGCAAGTGATCATGCTCAGCTCATTGGAGGAGGCCTACGCTTAGCAGTTGACTGCTAAATGCTAAAACGATATGATTATGATATGTATAATTATGATATTCGAAACTTATATTATTTATTAAAACTAACTAAGATAAATCGTCATATTGTGTACACAAAAATATTGGCAAATTGAAACCATTGGCCAACCAAAAAATATCATTGCTTTCAATCTATGGCGGCAGATAGATTCACAAATGCTAAAAATCCACTTCAAGATTGAAAATGAAGAGATTTGATTGATTAAAAGATCGTTGAAGGATGAAAATAGTATAGTATAATTTTAATATGGAACATAGCTACGTGCATGAAACCTTCGGTGTATAGGAAGTTCCTGATGAAAATAATATGGGCCAATGACATTTCAATATTCACCTGGTTGTGAATGACTCTGATTAAAAAACACGCGAATATTGAGTTAGTTCGTATTCCACGTAAAACTGTAGATTATCTTCCTTTCCTTAAAATATGGCGATGCCTGGGTTTGTAACACCGCAATCAATTAAATACGGTCGAAGCGGCAATTCAAATGTTCTGTTTTCCATCCGGCCGTGCAATCTAATAAAGGGTCTGGCATGGCACCTAGTTCGTGAGGCTAATATGATGACGGTATTAGCCATACCTGTCTAGTTCCATACACGAGTCGGCTGTCAAACAATTTAAATTTTACTTTGATAATTCACGTTTTATTTCAAGGCTCATTTTTTCATCAGGCTTCATTATTTCTCGTCGATCGCCGTTACAGAGAACGGGCTCGCTCAATAACAGCGAACATACGAGCCCAGTGGCGTAGCATGGGGGGGGGGGGGGGGCCTTTCACGGGGGCGGCATTTCACAGGTGGCGGAAAAAATATTTCCTTCCAAATTGTTTCGTCAATGTTTTGCGGAAACATGAAGTATTTATGAAAGTGAGTTGACAATTTTATCGCCGAACTCGAACCTGAATGGCCCCCCGCATCGGGTGCTAGTGACCTATGCTACCCCACTGCGCGAGCCTGAAGAATGAACGTGAATTTCCTCGAAAACTAGACAATTTAGTTAAACGGTTCAGTTTTTTTTCCAAGGAAAAGCGTTAACGAAAGGATCCGAACCGTAAGTTACTAGGAATGCCCCATTCCAAAGTGGAGTTCTTAATTTTCTTAATCATCTTTTCGTTTATTAAAAAAATATGCTTTAAAATGTAATCAAGATGGCCAATTTACGTATGCTATTTATGAGTTATTACAGTTAATGGGAATGCTCTTGAACATGAGATTCCACAAAATGTTCATTAATAAAGCTCTGAATGCTTCCATTTTCCCCTAATAGTCACTTGTATTATACTAATGGCTCTCTGAGCTGTAGTTTGAACATTTCATTATTTTATTTCAAAATTTACTTAAAACTGGTTGGACTAAAAAAATATGTATAAATATCGAACCTGCTGAAAAATTTTTAAGAAAATATGTTCAGAAATGCGACCTGTAGAGGATTAATATCGTTATACAAAATTGCTCCATTTTATAAAAAAAAAAAACATTTACTAGCTCGACTAAGAAAATCTATTACAATATCGAACGTGCTTCCTTATCGAGTTGCGTCCGTACTATCGAACATCCTTTCATGAGAATCCGTTGAGAAATGCGAACTGTAGAGGAGAACAGCCGGACATACGAAAGCATCGTTTTTTTTTGTTTTTTCTTTATTATTATTTTCTCTGACATGGGTACTACATTGTAGTATGAATTTGTTTATTTACTAACTTATAATTAATTTGATATTACCTTGTATCAAAAATGATGACGGCTTTTTACACCTGAATAGTTTAGATCATAATTCTTATTTATTTAGAATAAGATGTCATTATCGTAGTCAAGAGTTTGCTCCTCACCAATGTATATAATGTTCTTTGTGAGCAGCAGTAATCAATCAATCACTGTAAGCTAGTTTGTAAGTATCAATGGAAAAAATAATAATACAATGACAAACCTGACGAAGTTTCTTGTCGGCTCTTCTTCGCCAGAAGTAATCGAACCGACAGGAAAAAAAATGACGAATCTGAGTGTGTAATATACATCTAATGGAGGAAATAAAGAAACTGACACTGAACTGAAACTGATTTTTGCCCAATCTTGAAACGGAGACCTTCGCTACGCTCGGCCGATAATAGCATAGATAAATGATAATGAGGATCAGCCCGAAGAATGCACTTACGGTTGAATATTAAAATTAATTATGATTAACTATGATTAATTATGGTTAATCGGACGGCCGACCTCAGATTAGAAGTTAGAAATCAGAAAACCAACAAACAAAACAAAGTTTCTTTATTTTATCTTAAAAATACAAAATTAATAACACAGTTAAAATTAATTTATAGCAAAAAACTACATCGGCCTAATAACTTAAAATTAATCTCTATTTACATATTAGACCTAGATATATCTAGACTATTTGCAAGTTTGTCACATCTGTACATCTTTCTAGAAAAAGTAGTAAGTAGACATAAAAAATAATGTAACAGCGGTTACAGAACAAAGTAAAACAAAATTACAAGAAACTACACCTACAATATAGTCATTAAAGAATTAATATGATTAAAATAATGTTATGATATTGTAAACCATACGTTTGGTAAACCATTTAATGTAAACTGTAAACCATAAACCTGGTAAACCATAAATATAAATAGTAAACAATAAACTGAAATCAAATTCCCTAATGACAATTTTTAGTTGTAATGTATGTCCCACTTTTAATGTTTGAAAGAAAACAATTTTAAATTGAAAATACAGATATCGCCATATCTAGTCTAAAGACTAAAAATTATAAAATGCTTCATTTTTTCAGTTACCTAACAACCAAAACAAAATATCATCAGCATGCACGCTACAGCTTCACGCCAATGTTGGAAGATCTAAGAGAAAACAAATTCCAACATGCAAGTGAAGCGCGGCCGTTGACGCATGCGCCGCACGCGACTTCAACATCTGACTCACACACTCTCAGCTTAATGTTCCTCTCATTCTAACACACTCTGTTCCTCCTCTGTACCATCGTCTGACTTATTTTGTGCACTGGGAGGGGGTGGTCTCAAAACTATCGGTACTATGGTATTGTCTTCGACTTCATCAGACGGAGCCTCCGACTCAAAAAGGGGCTGTGTTTTCATCATTCGGTTGGATTTTGACTTCGGTAACCTTCGGCGACGACTGTTTTTTGCACTTTTGAGATGCCCTACCCGACTCCGAGGTGGCCGAGGAGGCTTCAACAAGGGATAGGGCTCGGATGAATGATCGTCCTTTAGATATTTTCTGTAATAGTGATGACGGCCCGCATATAAACTGTTAGGATGCCTCGGAGAACTGATTATTCTGTGATTTCGTAAATCGAATGGTGTAGATAACTTAGGTCTGTGATCCTTAAAAGAGTTTTGCGGTGACTCGTCTTCTCCTTGTCCCGTCAATTCCGAATCTCCATTAGACTCCCGAAGGTTAATTAAACCATCTTGCTCTATGACTGCACCTATCGGATGCGTGTTGGAACCCTCTGCTGCAGGGATAATGGTTTCGCTCTCCTCCTCTTCTTGACTGCGCGAATATTTCACACCGTTTTGGAATGGATATCTCCCTGAATTAAAGGCTTCACCAAATGAAGTACCCAATGAACCAAAGCTTCCTGATTCTACATCCCGATATTTAGCTGTGAGCGGAGCTAGAACTTCGTAGTTGTTGAAATCTTTATTTCTAGAATCGACCCCGAGATCTTGGGGAGATTGTGAATTCTCACCCTTAGAGAGAATCTGTTGTAGTGAGGACATGTCCAAATTCATGGGAAGAAGTCTATTATAGTGGTCCCTTAGTGCTATCATTTGGCTTTCGTCAACAGCTGGCTTTCCTTTCAGCATATCAGAAACTAGTTTCAAGTCAACGTTGAATGGGTTGGCAACTCGGATACCATTGATGGTGGATAAAACTCCTCCATTTTGGGCATCAAACTCACTGGGACGGTTAAAGTTTCCATTGAAATTATTATTCGATCCGAAAAGATTAAGTTTACTTAGAAGGCTGTTTGTAGCTTCTAATTGATGAACTCCGACATTTTGATTAATTTTACTAGGAATTTGTTGTGGTAGAGAATTTTTATCATAACTATTTAATGCACCCAACCCATGACTTAGGCTGTTTTGTGATAATTTGTATGGAATATCATTAAGTTTCAAAATATTACTGATATCCTGTGGGCTGTATGAATTTTGCTGCATACTGGCAGATGGTTGAATTTGCGATTGGTATGAATTTGAAGACTGCTGTTGAAGGTTTTCTTGTTGATTGCGACTATCGGCATATCTTTTAGTATCGTGTGAAAAGTCTTGCCCAAACGAAATTTCTGGTGTGGTGTGTTTATTTAAATTGAATTGTAATAATTCTGAAGGTTTTGCACTATCACTAGGGGAGAGCTGGTTGTCAGGTTTGGTTTTAATATTGTAACCATATCCAGTGTTTTTGTCTTTGTAGTATGCATCCGTCAACGGTTTATAATGATCTAAGATTTTTTTAATGTTATAATCCATTTGTTCTTTGTTGCCAGCATTCAACCGTTGATTGTTTATAAAGTTTTGGTAAGATTGTATTCCATTTTCTTGAGAGTGAAGAACATTTGAAACATCAATCGGTAGAATATTTTTCAATGCTTTAGCATGGTCAAACGGTTGTTTTGTTTTGCTATCAATATTGGTATTTCGTAAATTACCATAAAGATATGGCATTGCTGTAACTAAATCGTTTTGCGAATAGCCATAAGCACGGGGTACTTGTGTGGTTGATTCAGAATAGTACTTCGTGTCCCTTTGAGCCTTGTCATTGTTTCCATAATAAGTAGATATAACATTAGATGGCTGCGAGTTAGAGTAGTAGTTATTACTGGGATAGTTGGGTGCATACGATGCTACAGAATGAGACGTATCGTGCCCGTAGTAAGGTTCATTAGAACGCTGAGAATGTTGAATCTTCATGTTTTCGTGAACTTTAGCTGCCGCTTTGACAAATTCTTGTGTGTCCAAATTTTCGGAAGAAGAAGACTTTCCTCCAAATTGATCATTAGTTGAAGGACGCTGAGAGTTAAACCCTATGCTGTAACCAAGATTAACGTTATGTGGCCTTTGAAAATCTCCTTGGAAACTTGTTTGACTCGAAGAAGAATATTTTGAGTAGGAATTATCCGCTGGTTGATTCGAATGTAACTGTGATATCTGAGGTCTCATATAGGAATAGCTTCCTGCCGCAAGAGTATCGGAACCGGCCACATGACGTTTATCACTAAGCTTCCAGCCATAGTCCCCATGGGAGTAGATTCCTGGTTGTCCCGTTTCTTGCTCTAAATCTCTAGTGCGTGTTCTAACGTTTTGATACAGCTGGTGGTCGGGTTGCATAAAATTCATATATAAACTGTTAGCCGACTGCATATTATTGCCTATTCTGTGGGTTTCACCGTTTCCGTTGAACTGCTTTTGTTCATTCGCAGACGCGCTTTCTTGCTGCGAGTTACTAGTCAAACTTGATTGATACTGAGATAATCCCGATTCCTGAACGGACTTAGTCAGCGAATCAACGGCAGAATTTAGAGAATTTCGCCACGCGTCCTGTGTGTTGTCAGGAAACATTGATGAACTAGAAGGTGACATCGTGGTAGAAGACATTTCATTCCGATAATGTTGCGATTGCTCATTGAATGGATAACGCACTCCGTTGATTGCATTATTGTAATGATCAATCAGCAAGTTGTTGTTTTGAACGTTTGTCTCGAACGATGAAGCAGTACCGGGACTGTTAATTCTATTTCCGTAATCGGAAGTACCGGAGTTCATGTGAGATGAAGGCGATGAGAGGTATTGCAGCTGCGATGCTGGACTAGAGATGTAGCTGGGTGAAGCACTCGAAGCGTACGTCGGAGAGTTTGGAGTTCCCACGAACTGTCCGCTCGGGGATGGGGTCGAAACATATTGGATCTGAGGTGGTGGTGTTGAGGGACCATCAGATGCAAATGAAGAGGATCCAAGGTAGTTATAGTATGAGTTTTGATCCTGCGGCTGCGCTTGAAAGTTTTGATTGTAGTGTTGGTGCGAGAGTGGATTTTGGGGCGGTTGGTTGGCGTCATAGCCGCCCGGGGGGGCGGTCTGGTATTGATATTGCGGCTGGGGGGTAGTCGCGTAGCTCAGCGCCTGCGCGGGAGTCGAGTACTGCTGTAGGAGCTGTCCCTCAGATCGCATCTGGTTTAAAAAACCCTCGGGCGGCAAGCTGTACTGCATCGAGGCATACTGGTTACTAGCTCCTGTGTCGCTATCTAGCTCGTAGTTCCCCGAGTTCTGTCGTCCTTCTTCACGTTGAAAGGGCTTCTTTATGTGGAATATCTTCCTTTTGGGGTCGCTTCTCTCACTTCTTTGGAAGTCTTCGAGATTCTTTTGGGCGTTCGGATCTTCCTTCATGCGGAATTGGACACTTACCGAACTGACCGAGTGTTCGTTGGTTGCGGGGTCGCGATGGACGATGTTGGTGTTGTACCCGGTCACCGTCTCAGCTTGATTATCGTCGGCAGCAGAGGCTGCTGCCGACAGTTGATGGAGACGTAGTAGGTCCCGCGGCGAGAAGTCGTCCTGGCAGCTAACCCCGCTGGCCGTTAGCGTAAGCACTAGTATCCATATCTGAAACATTCAAAGAATATCTTACTATTCTTTCTTTCACAGCCTTATTTCAAATGGCTGATTACTGAATTGGTATTTATCCAATTCATAAAATAATCGATAAGTCTTAGAGAAATCTGTATACACAAAACAAGTTGAAACAATGTGGTATGAAAGCATCGCTTTCTAATCGAAACGATACTTTCTTTTATGTTTTGATACTATGAATTTCTGCCAAAATGCTAAATTTTTTTTAATCAAAGGAATAAAAAAAATAATATAACTCAAATTCGACCAAGAAGTAAACTTTAGATTTTATTTGAATTTAATGTTTTTAGGGTTCCGTACCCAAAGCGTAAAAACGGAACCCTGTTACTAAGCCTCAGCTGTCTGTCCGTCCGTCTGTCAAAGGGCTGTATCTCATGAATCGTAATAGGTAGGCAGCTGAAATTTTGACAGAGTGTGTATTTATTTTGCCGATATAACAACAAATAGTTAAAATAAAAATTAAAGGAGTGCCCCATACAAAAAACGTGTTTTTTTTTGTGTTGATGGTACGAAAACCTTCGTGTGCGAGTCCGACTCGCACTTGGCTGGTTTTTTTATGTAACTGAACATTGCTAACGCAATGCCAGGACCTTCTCTTTGTGAGCACGGCAACATTGAACTGGAGAGAAAAAAACGGAAAAATATGTTAATGCCGCTTCGACCATCTTATTCAATGTGATGGTACCAGCCCGGGCAGGCTTAACCCTACCACCTATTAGGGAAGGGGACCTACAGTTTTAAATGGATGAGGCACCATAGACCAGCTTGCATTGGTCACCATATGCACTTATCAAACGCAGAAATAGAAATAAAGTGGTGTACGGTGGGGCGCGGATCGAAGCCATGATTTCTGTAAGAAAAGTAAGTCCCCACGCCCATGCGCTACAATTGCTAGTCGTGCTCATACGGGCCCTACCCATATTCCAGCATCGTTAACCGCAATCAAAACAAAGCCGACTGCAAACGAAATTAAAAGTTAACCAAGTTAATTAGATCTGTTAACTATTGTATCCACAACTCTCTGCACACTTAGTTTCAATTCCACGTCTCATTCCTAGCTCAATGGCCGACCCGTGTCCAGTTTCCCGCTATTCCGACATTCTCTCTGCTTCCAAACGACTTCTCAATTACTGCAAACTTTTTCCTTCTGCGAGACGTCTAGTAGAAGACCGACAAGGTTTCTCTTGGGCACCCGCTGCGTTGCGCAGGTCACGGGCCATCGACTAAGTTAGCCTTCCGTGATGTCTAGATAAGTTAGGTTACGCTAAAGAAACAATAACCGAGATTGTAGCTCTAGCAGTTATAGAAGATTGTTAGAACTAAAATGTTTTTTTTAACATGACATGGATGGCTAATGTAACACAACTATTGTCATGATATTAGCCACATACACCACATGCCCGACTCTTATCATGCCAGGATCTTCCCCAGCACTGGTGAATTTGGAATAACAACAAAATTCAATCTCAAAACGGATAATGTTTTCTAATAAGTAATTAAAAAATATCATTTATAATATGTTATCAGAAAGATGATATCAGCGATCTTTAACTTAATTAAAATTTATCTCTTTAATCTGTTTTTAATTCTACTAAAATATCCTAACCTATGTACTTAAGGGCCTGGTACTAGCCAAATCGCAAAGTTAGACGAGGCACCCCAAGTTAACTAACTAAGTCTGACGATTATAAGTGTCATTCTTACAATATATGATTCCTTGTCTAGGAATCGAATTATTTTCGTTAATGTATGTTTCCTTTTTCTATACAAAATACATTGCGGAAACGGTGTCCATTTCCGAACTTTTTTGACTAAATGTAGAAATCTAAAAGCAAATGGAATTTTTTGTTTATGCATGTATGCTGTTTTTGCTTATATCTAGAAATCGAATTACTTTCAGATTTCTAATGAGAAAAATCAACTTTTTTATTTTTATTATTATTTAAATAAATGATGGAATAAAAAAATATTAACAATCCATTATCAGTCTGGAGTTCTATTTGGATTTGCTGAAGCGTTTCACTACATATTATTACATTTGTTAAAAAGTGCATTTGTATGGCGCGAGTAGTTGGCTAGTCCTAGCGCCTTAAAACATTTTTCTCGTGCAAAGGTGGTGGGATACTAGTATCGACTAGTCGAAGCGGCAATAAAAATGGTCCATGTTTTCCATCTTGATGTGGCCGTGCAATATAAGAAATATCCTGGCATAGCAACCATTATGTGTTAGGTACATAAAAAAAATGTGTCCTCAGTATTAGATAATTGGAAGCCAATTAAAGATAAGACAATGCCATAAATAAAAGAGGAAGGGATATATTTATTACATCATCCCAGTGTTGAATAGGGGCAATAAAAGTTCACAGCTGGCGTTGCAATTCACATTTCAGAATACATTACTTGGAAACCAATGAATATCAATGATATTTTGTATTCCAATGATATTCGTTAATTTATAGTTAAAATGTAAAGTTTTCATCATGTCTAAGTACCTTGCCTTGTACAAAATAATGACGGTGTTACTAGTTCTGGCAGTGTCGGGAGATGGAGCTAGTTAAAAATGTCATAGTATCAGCGAAAATAAGCAGTTTTGGCGTATTTTGTACGTTTGATGACGCTAGGTATCTGTTCTCTTCAATATATGATAATGCTGAACTTGAAGCTTTGCTTTGGGTACGTTAGAGCTAGGGTCCGATAAGCATGCTACGCTGGCGTGGCGTGTTCACATCTCACTGCCAGTGACAGTGACAATAAATAGTCGCTGGCGCCACCACCGTGACGCCACTTTCGTGCTAATCTCGCGATTTCTAAGAGCAGAATGCCGGCGTTCCTCGCCATTTAGATGTTACCTCAACACTTTGACGGATTGTTTTAGCGCCCCGGTGGGCAGATCAAGATTCGGTGTTCTTTATGAAAACGAACATTTTGATTTGTGAAATATGAGTGTTAGATAATATTTCGTTTATCTTTTAGAGAAAGTTACGGTCAAAGTATTTTATGATGATGAAAGTAAAATAATTAATAACGACTCAAACGCAACCTGTCAAAAAGCAAAACGACTATAGGCATCACTATACTGCATATATTTATCCAAACCAGACATTACCTCTTTGTTTGTTTACTAATATTGTTAATTGGCAATTGCTCTCGTGAATAAAACGATTCAGTAAATAACGATATGACGATGTATGTACATACGACACTATATGCATGCAACATAAATCAAATTTCTAGTGGCTTACAGCTCAGGGGCGGAAGGTCTTGATTTTCATGTGATGCCCGAGGTCATTGGTGTAAATCCCCGCCACATTTATGTAATACTTTCTTTCACTTTCTGAGTTGGATAAGAGCATTTTCTCACGGAGGCGAGCCATGGTTCGGAATCCATGTAAAATATAGGCAACCTTCCCTTACTCCCTACGAGATGAGTATCTAGTCTGGAAAGATCGCCCGGTTTAGGCCAGGCAATACAAAATTCAGCCCAAGAGTCGACGACCATTGGAGTAACCGTGTCCTGCACTGGCGGCCGTGGACAGGAAAACGGAGTGTGGGAAGACCACCCGCCAGGTGGGACGACCACATCAAATGCGTCGGCGGAAAGCAATGGTTCCGTACCGCTGAGGGCCGGGAGAACTGGAGAAAAATTGGAGAGGCGTATGTCCAGCAGTGGACGCAAACACGCTGACTGACTGATTGACGGAAAATAAAAAAAAAATAGTTTTTCCTTTAACGTGAAAAAGAAACGGACTAGAGACACGCCCGACAACCGCGTTTGCTCAAAGAGGCAAACTCCATACAACGAGCATCAATAGTAATGTCGAATGCGCGCGCGAATAGCTGTGATGTAAAATTAAAATTTGTTTGTTATATGTTTGTTTAGATTTTCACTGTTGTTCGAGTGTGAGTGTTAAAATAAGTAAACTTAACACTGTTTATCCGTAAATGTAAAATAATTTGTTGGATATAGTCCAAAATTATTTTTTCCTTGAAGTTTATTGGATTTCTGCACTTGTGCATGATGAGTGCTATAATTAAAAATTGATGTCAAAAAAAATAGAACTTTAATTTTTTTTTTTCTAAGAAAATAAAGTTAAGATTTTTTGTATTATCATAAACCCGAAATTAGTGCACTCGACACGTGTGTCAATCTTCAAGGAAAAAAATATCTACATGTATCCATCTATAGGACTTTACCCAATAAAGGGCTTTAATCGTAACAGATACATTCCAGAAAATAGCACAGATTTTTTTTAATTAGAAGGATTACAAAACTGTCTTATCAACTGTGGATGTTTCAATAAATTTTTATTTTCGGTAGGTATTTGAAAAAACACAGATTAAATAAATAAGACGTCAGTGTGTAATGGCGACACTTTTAGTAAACCGAGCTGAGAGCGTCTCGCCTCCATTCCTTTTTAACTTTCTTGGTGTTATCCATTCAGGTCAAAGAATGCTTGTTCATTGAGGCTACTTAAGGTGGCCCATCCCGCTCATCTCTCCATACAAAAGGGGAAAGAAGATCACGCCCATATTTCTTGTCAGAGATCCAAAATTTTGCTCAAAATAGATTTATTTGATCGAACTAGATGTCTGATGACCATTGGCAATGTAAAATTGTGTTTGGTTTCTAAGTTATAAGGTCCGAAAGTTCGAATTTTTCGCGCGTTTTATACAATCACTTTGGAGGAGGATTACACAATGATAAAGAAAGAACATCGTAAAAAGACTAGTCATCAGACATAGCTTATTTAATCAAGATTTATGATCTATTTGGTTTTTGTTAGATTTTTGACTACAGCGGTCTTGGTTTACTTTTAGCTATACGTCGTTTTGAAATTAAAATGTTCGTAAATCTTACCAAATCATACACTATGCACATTGTCTTTTTTGTGGACATGTTGCATCTTCCTCATCACGGAGCCTGTCTTATTCTTTGAAACAGAGAAGGTCCCAGAGCGCAACAGCACGGTTTTGTACCGAGCCCGCGAATGAGTTAGGCCCGCCGGGTTGGGCCACCTTAATAAAGATTCCTGGAATGCCATGTGTTGCACTTATATCATGATGGTGGTGTGGCATTAGCGACATTAGCCACCCATGACTAGTAAAAAAATATATGTTAGTTCACAATGATTTACTTTTTATCACTTTTTAGGGTTCCGCGCCCATAAGGGTGCCAACGGAACTTTATTACTAAGCCTCCGTCCGTCCTGTCCGTCCGTCCATCCGTCTGTCACAGGGCTGTTTCTCATGAACCGTTATAGGTAGGCACCTGAAATGTTCACAGAGTGTGTCTTTAGTTTGCCGCTATAACAACAAATAGGTAAAAATATTAAAAATTAAATAGACCCCCCACACAAAAAACGTGATTTTAATGTGTTAAATCTTGTACGGTGCTGCGGAACCCTTCGTGTGCGAGTTCTTCTATTTTAGGGTTTTTAATGCTAAGCGCAGCATATGGTGCACGCCAGTACTTCACAAAAAGAGGTTTACGATGACGCCCATGGGCTTTCGGACTTTTACAGGGGCCGCGAAAACCATGTCGGCCGGATTTTATAAAGTTCAAGCCCACAAAAAATAATCTACCTCTAGTTCGCACTCGTTCAATATTTATTGACAGCACCATAGATAAATATCTATGGACAGCACGGTGTGTCGGTGTGTCGAGGTCTCGACCCCATACGGCCCGTTTGACCCCTGCACTTGACCTGACGGCACGCGACGCGACGGGCGTTAGGCGTCATAAAGCCATTCATATACAATGTGACAGCCAATATCAACACATTAGTGTGAACACGTAATGTTGACTAATGATTCTTGAAATGCTCATGTGTAAAAGCTTTTATTCATACGGTAATCATACGGTCTAATGGTATAGTTCATGGGAATCGCCGGACTTTATCTGCCGGTCTAGCAAAGTTTGTCGTAATTTTTTTCAATTGTTGGGTTTTAATGACGATCAAGTTTTTACATGATTTAGGGTTTTCTTAACTTCTAAAATACTTTACTTTATTTTATTTGCGAAATGTTTTGTTAATCAAATAAATTGTGCATATTGATACCATTCCATTATTTGGACTGTAACAATAATATGTCTAACACATATAAAACTCTAACGCATTCAGCTTAAAAGTCAGGGTGTTCATGTACATATGTAGATGGTTAATAGTACACCATGTCATATTAGCCAAACACACCTCATGGGATCTTTATGCCATGCCATGCCAGGATGCCGCAATGAACAGGATGGAAACACAGACAACTTATGTTGCCACTTCGACCTTAATACCAACCCATGCGGGAAGAAACCCTACCACGCCCTAGCAAGAAAATGTATGGTTCCACTTGCATTCGTTTAAATGCTGGAACTCACATGACACACGTGGATTTAGATATCGAAATGAGCTTTTAGAAGAATTCAACAGTTGCATTTTCCATGCTCAGGGCCGAATAAAGAGCAGCAGGCTGGCGAACACCGTACGATATTCCAAGCATTCACGCGTACATTATAACCTTCTCATTTAAACTATCAAATCTCAACAACTCTGCAATATAGTTATCGTCCGTATTTACGAGAATATTCTATCAGTGCGCATCATTGGACATTTATAACAATATTCCAACACGCTATCATCTAACGCACTCAGCACGCAAATAGCGATCAAGCGAAAGCTAAACGGGACTTGCAGGCACGGTGAGCTGAACTTCCAAGCTCAGGCACGATGCATAATGCAACGATGCTATCAATGAGTGGGAAAATGTGCTTTCACTACGCGGCAAGGCCACAGGTCGCGCGGTCGCGCGCCGACCGAGCTAGCCTTGTCGTGACGCATCGGGCGTATGGAGGTGTTCCGACTTGAAAGGGAAAACGTTGAGGCATTGGTGTATGGAGGTGTACCGAGTTGAAAGGGAAAACGGTGTGGGCGGTTGCGTTATGTTGTTGTTTGGATGGCTGTGTTATCTAACAGTTTCCGAGGGCAATTTAGAGTTCATTGACATTGTATATTAGAAGATTTCATGGAATTAGTAGACAATCATAACATTTAAAATGTTATGTCACTGAGGAGTCTTATCAGTGATTTTGAAAGGAATAAAAGAGTTATCAATAACCAACAGGGCCTTTTATCGTGTATGCGTTGTAACTATACATAGACATAGATGGCAAACTTACCATCTGGTTGATATCGTGACGTTAGTGGTTTCTCGATCATAAAACCAGTCAAGTGCGAATCGGACTTCCGCATGGAGAGTGTTTCAACAAAAAAAACCTGACTCCTAAAGTTAGACGCGATATTTTTTGTTACTTTAATGTATAGATGCTCTTATTTGCGTTCCATAATTTAGCAATTCAATAAGGATAAAAAAGGTATAATCCGTATATGCAAGGTGCAATAGCAAGATTTTGCTGATGTTCGGCAAGCGAACTTCCAGGATGGCGGGAAGGATAAAGCGGGCTAACAACCTCAAACAGAATGGCACGATCCGTCGTAACGGATCGCAGCCGCCTTCGATATACTTAAAAAAATATACTACTTTGAAACAATTTAAATCTCAAGAACAATAGGTGAAAAGTTACTCGCTTTTTAAGAGAAATTAATTTAAATATGGCTGTGATTGTTACATTAGGACTTGAGTGCAATACCTACGGACATTCATTGTTATTATTTTGATTAATTATTCGTCCGGAACCCTAAGAATGCCTCATGTGGATAAAAAAGTAAACATTCCATCATTACCTTTAAAATCAATACCAACGTGTCCAAAGCAACATAACTAAATACAGTTTCTAACACCTAACCACTTCTCGCCTCGATAGTTTTCAGTCAGCCGTAGACTGTCGGTACCACATCGCTAACTGCACTAACTATACACCACAACTGCATACCACATTGCTATCTTCCATGTCAATCATTTCGCAAGACATGACATAATTCTATGATGAGCTGGAGACGCGGCGCTCACGTAAATATATTTTATAAATTCGTTATGAGGTTTACGATGCGATTCGACCTAGTCGGGCACGTATTCTTTGGTCGCACGAGTACGAATTCATCAATCGTTTTTTTACTACAATGTTTACTAAATATAGTTAGCAAAAACTGTAAATTAAAAAAGGAGTTATTTTTATACAATCAAATCAAGTACATATTCGGTTACCTTTACGCACGGTGGAACTTTTAAACGGCAATATATATTTGTAAAGATACTACAACTTTAAATCAACGGAATAATTTCAAACGTTGTTTGTATTTTTTTAGTTGTTATGTACGCTATGTAACCAGAATTGTAAAATTTCTGGACCCAATATGTTTCGTGGGCACAGATTTTAAATCTAATTTAAAAAAAAAAAAATACGATTACTGCGCGGTAATAACTACTACTAACACAAAATCACATAAATGATTTTCTTGTTTTATTATTTCCAATAAAGCTTTTAAAAAGTAAAGGAGCATAGAAAAAAGTAATCTGAATTTGGAGACCCTCCAACTTCCAAGAGATGTAGGGCCTCTCTTTGTATTCTATCGTCTTTACCATGGAGAATGCTCGTCGGAGCTGCATAACGCTGTACTTCCGTCCCCTGTCTACCTTCGCTTAAGGCGGCCCAACCCGGCGGGCCTAACTCATTCGCGGGCACAGTACAAAACCGTGCTGTTGCGCTCTGGGACCTTCTCTGTTTCAAAGAATAAGACAGGCTCCGTGATGAGGAAGATGCAACATGTCCACAAAAAAGACAATGTGCATAGTGTATGATTTGGTAAGATTTACGAAAATTTTAATTTCAAAATGACTTATAGCTAAAAGTAAACCACGACCGCTATAGTCAAAAATCTAACAAGAAGCAAATGGATCATAAATTTTGATTAAATAAGCTAAGTCTGATGACTAATCTTTTTACGATGTTCTTACTTTATCATTGCGTAATCCACCTCCAAAGTTATCGTATAAAACGCGAGGAAAATTCGAACTTTCGGACCTTATAACTTAGAAACCAAACACAATTTTACAATGCCAATGGTCATCAGACATCTAGTTCGATCAAATAAAGCTATTTTGAACAAATTTTGGATCTCTGACAAGAAATATGGGCGTGATCTTCTTTCCCCTTTTGTATGGGGAGATGAGCGGGTTGGGCCACCTTAACGCAGAATAGGGAGAAAATGAACCTTCTAGATCCTTCATCTATAGGGTCGGAAAACAATGGAATGAACTCTCTTTCGAAGTATTTCCCCTAAAGTACAACCTGGGGTTCTTCACACAAGGTGTGAAGAAGTAGTTGGCCGGCCGGCAAGGTTTTCGGAGCCTCTGTAAGTTCGAAATCCCATGGGCATCGTCGGGCACCTTAAGAGGTCCTGGTGTTCGCAATATGCGGCGCTTAACATAAAAAAGTAAATTTAATTCTGTTAATTTAATTTTTAGGTACAAAATGATGTTCGTGACTAAGCCATACTTAATAAAACTTATAAATAATAAAACTTTCAATATTCAAAAACTATAATTAATTAACTATGGAAAAGTGAGATAGTTCGTCAGTAAAATAAAATTAACTTTCTCTGTGTTCTAACTTTAGAAGTGGGAATACATTTCACTTAGCGATGTTGGTTCAATCAAAATTGGTGTTATCGTAGTCGGCTGAATTCGAAGTCGTTCGTTTTAGACGCATGTTTCTAGAATATATGGCCCCTCGTTTATCATTAGGTTTGATGATGTTACGACGTTTTATAGCCCTGATGCAATACAAAGTAGGTCTCGTGTGTACCTGAGCTTTTGAACACCCTAATGGACCTAATCGTTCTAGATAATATTATGAAATGTCTTCACGTATATCATTGTTAAGTAGGCTAGTACGATTATATCTTAAATTATGTAGTCCGGTACGTTGCACCCGTAATCGCAGAGCATGAATAAAATATGGTGTGAAAACGCTCTATTCTCTCTGCATACCCCTCCGGAGTTGTGGCGTGATGATATGTATGTATGTGTGTATGGAAGGATTCCATGAAGTTTCGATGCTGCCTATTACTAAAAAAACAATGAAGCAAGCCGTTAATAAAATCTCTTTCACATCTCTCCTTTATACTTTCCCGATAAAAACTTTCACTTTGACGAACACTATCGAATGTTGCTAAAACCGTACCGAAATCGCGATTCCCGCGCCATTATTTCAATGACCCGCCAACAGCAAATCTTCGACAACCTGTCATTGACATTCGCTCCCTACAAACGTGCTGCTGATCGGGATTCATACACAATCCCGAAAAGCCGGAAAGCGAGTTGATTCTTGGTATTTCCTTTGGATTTAATATTAGGTATTTTCATAGGGACTCCGTGTAATCGATAATCGAATTGCAACAACCCGGGGGAAACTCAAAAAGTTAGCTGCTGTAAATTTGAATAATACTTATCTATGCACAGTTTAAAAAGAAAGATAAATATTTTACTTTACGGCTAGTACTTGTTGTGCTAAGAACCTATTATTATTTGACCACTTACTTTATAATATAAAGTATAATTAATATAATATACATATACATATTATGTAGATAAATCTTTTCAGTTAAACTATCTTTTGAGTAATTTTGGATTTGTTAAGTTAATTCAATTGCTAATGTCGCGGAACTAACTCATGTATGTTCTTATTGATCCTTCCCTTGATGAATACGCTATATTTAAATAGATGGAAAACACGGACGATTAGCATTGTCGCTTCGACCATATTTCACTCAATGGGATGGTTTTAACTCGGACGGACTCGACCCTCCCACCTTGTTTGGAAGGGGTCTAAACATTTCAGATGAATTTCGAACTATAGAGCAGGATAAAGACGTATATATGATAAGTGACGATTAGGTAACGTTGACCTAATGAAATTGTCAAAGCTATTAGATACACACAAAAATAAACACGGCAATTAATTGAATCTGAATTATTAAATTAATGAACGATGAATCATTAAATGAATTAATGAATGATGAAGCTCTCATGATCCCAAAAAAAAACTGTTGCAAAAAACACCCAAGTAAATAAGTATTTATAAATAAACAGTTCTATATTGATAGTGATTTCAGATGCCGACAAATAAATAGAACCCTCGCAGGACGCCTTCCCTCTACGCACCTCAGTCGTGTCACGTGGGCGTGTATTTCAAGTCATCTGGCGGAACCTACATCCGTTTCCTGACAGCGCGACGTATGGATCCCGCGATAGCCGGGCGCGCGCGCATCGGTCACGCGGGGCGCGCAGGTCGCTTCCGCGCACGCCCCGCGCGGGTCCCAGACTTTCGCTCGCCGCGGAGCCCACGCGCTCGTGAGCTCGGAGAAGGGCAGGTCTTCTTCGTCGCTGGTTCATTACGGTCGCGCGCAAGGAGTTGAAAGGCACACCGGTTTGCAGTAGTTGAAATGTCAACTAGCGTGGAAACGTATTTTAATTAGACGGCACGCTCGAGCGGGCGCTACTGGCTAAGCGGGCTTTCTTAACCACTTTTATTTCAAGCGTTGGATTTTTGCAGAATTATTTCATGAATAAGTGTGTACACGATATTTTTCAGCTGTCGCAAATCAAGCCTTCATTTATGATTGCGGTTGTTCCATGATTGTCTTGTCAAAAAAAATATAGTTTTATTTCACACGTTTATATAATTATATATTGTGTGCGTGTTCAGGAATACAATGAACTTTCGTGGAGTAAAAAAAAACACAAATAGGTCGAAAATAAACATATTGAGATGAGAGCATAAAATCGATTTGGGATAGCTTATTTGGGATAAATGTACAAAATTAGTTGGCTTTTTAAGAGGGGCTATCGCCGCAGGCAAGTTGGAACCTGTCAACTTAACCGGAAATTCTTAATTGCTGCACTCACCTGGATAAATATATAGAGTCACTGAAATTAATATCGAAATCAAACTACATATAATGGTATGTAATAATAATAAATAATAATAATATGTTCATTTCACTTACAGTTCTATCTTCTATGTTGCATATTTTCGTTACATCCATTTTCCATATTATGACCTGTTGTGGTTGTTCCTTGTTTTTGTTCTTTTATTTGTTTTCACATTATTGTTTTCACATAATGTTAGTTTTGTAGACTCATGTGTAAAGCGTGTTTTTACTTTGTTACTGATATATTTATATAGCCTGTGTAATTATTGTTGTTGCTTATATGCCTAGCAATGTATTACATTGTTCTTAGTGGTGATAGCTGATTACATAGATTATGTACTTGTACTTAAGTGTGTTAGGACCAACGGAAGATCAGCGCTGCAGCGCTCTCATCGCGAGGGAGTTGTACGTTAGCTGAGTTGGCTCCCTTTTCCTCTTAGTTCTAAGTTACGATCATTATATACGAAACTGTACTGTTTAAATGAGGAAATAAACGTTTATTCTATTCTATTCTAATAACTCAGATAATTAGAATTATATGGCCCCCGCGCGCGCCCGGCTATCGCGGGATCCATACGTCGTCGCGCTGTCAGACACCTATCCTATAGCTGTTTTTAGGGTTCCGTACCCAAAGGGTGCCAACGGAACCCTATTACTAAGCCTCCGCTGTTCGTCCGTCCGTCCGTCCGTCTGTCACAGGGCTGTATCTCAAGAACCGTAATAGGTAGGCAGCTGAATTTTTCACAGTATGTATTTATTTTGCCGCTATATCAACAAATAGGTAAAATTTTAAAACAATACAAATTAACATACAAAAAACGTGATTTTTTCCTGTTAAATCTTTTACGATGGTACGAAAACCCTCGAGTCCGACTCGCACTTGGCCAGTTGTTTCATCACAAACTATGGTACCAACAGCAATTGTAGCCCATTTTTTTCCTTAATATTTAATATATTGTTGTTATAATTCGAATTCAAATGAGGTTCGTTTCTTTTTAACCGACTTAAAAAAAAAAGGAGGAGGTTCTCAATTCGTCGGAATCTTTTTAATTTATAAAAGAGATATAGTGATTCTTTTTTCACAGCCATGAATGAAAAATGATAAAAAATATATATGATAAACTGTTTTTTTGCTAGAAAATCTCACTTTATAAGAGTATGGAAGATTAAAACCATAACTATTGCGCTGACAAACGATTGCATTTTAACTTTGCTAAACAGAGAACAGTTGCACATTATATTTTCCAGTGCACCAACTACAATAAATTTAGAAGTGAATTCTGAAGGTGAAAGCATTATTTTTATTTAAAGTCCTTAAAATGTTTCGATAGTTTTGTTTATAACGATTTTGCGTCCACATACATTTCGTTGAAGTCACAACATAAAAAATGTGTATGGAGACAGCATTTTTTTTACAAATATCATCTAATTTTTGGCTTGCGAACACCGATATTCGGTCTCTGGGAAGCCAGTAGTTGCCTAATGTTAACCACCTCTTGCGTAATGATAATTTTAGGCTTTTATGTACACAAATGAGATATTGCTAGAAAATCTTACAATACCGATCTGGTGCATTTCCGCGCCATCCTTTCGTTCACCGTAAATACTTGAAGGTCGCATTAGTCGTGCAATAAAAGTAAGTTCATGGCATGGCACCTAGATCTAATTTGGTATATTGGGATAATATAATGTCAATAGGTATGGTGTTAGTCGTCTGTATCCATTTTCATAAAACATATATCTGTACTTACTGTACCAACAGTAAATACCATTCACTGTTAAATTTGTTTATAATAAGGTGGTTTTTTCGTTCGGTGATGATTTATTGGTTTCAAAGATTACGATAATTTTGACTAACTATTAATCTCGAAATAACATACTGGCAGACTGATAGATGGATTCTGTTTATAACTTATACTGTTGTATTCAGTGTGGGCGGACTAACTTTACCGGTTTTTATATGGTTAGTCCGGTGCTAATCTCGTACTAAGTTTTGACAGGTGCTCTTTGAATACGACTGATAGAGTCTAGTATGGGTCGCTCTGCCGAAAGGAGCTAAGGTGCTTCGATGATCTTCTTAAAAATATGGCCAAGTGCGAGTTGGACTCGCACACGAAAGGTTCCGTACCACCGTACAATATTTAACACCAAACTATCATGTTTCTTCGTGAGCTTTCGAACTTTCAATAAATTGTTCCATTTCGCTCTGGCACTGTCTCTGTATCAAAGAAAAAGACAGTCTTCATGATGAGGAGAATTCAACACATCCACAAAGCAAACAATGCGCGTAGTGTATGATTTGGTTAGATTTACAAAAAATATATTACAAACGACTTATAGCTAAAAGTAAATCGGGTTGTTGATCAAGAATTAAACAAAAATTAAATTCATTTTGAATCTTCAAATTGTATAAAACGCGCGAAAAAATGGAACTTTCGGACTTATCACTTAGAAACCAAACACAATTTTACAGTGCCAATTGACATCAAGCATCTATATCGATCAAATAAGCTGTTTTGACTATAATTTTGGATCTCCGAAAAGAAATATGCGAATGCTTCTTTCCACATTTGTATGGGGGGAGGGGTCGGGCAGGGAGGCCCACCTTATAGAAAATATCTCTAACTTTGCACACATAATTTTAATTTGTAACAAGTGCACAACATTTCGTCTTATACGTTTAAAGTGTTTTTAAGAAGAAATACTAAAAGTCAATCTTTCTTAATTTCCCATACTGCCAACCAAGCTTGTACTTGTACATGAAACTAAGTGGCTAGCGAAAAACTAATATCCGGAGGCTGAATTTGAACCCACGGTTCCTGCGCGCAAAGCGGTCGCTTCACCACTATACTACGGCGCTTATCATTGCGGCATTGCTTAAACGGCATGGACCCATGCAAGTATATATTGTAGGGCTAGACGACTTGTTCTGTTGGCTATATATTCTTTATTTGTATTTAACTGAATCCATACTAATATTATAAATGCTAAAGTAACTCTGTCTGTCTGTTGCGTAGCTTGGAAAAGAACATGTTACCTTTTTTGGTTAAAATTAAACTCGAAGGTGGTGGGTGAAATAGGGGATGAAAGTTTGTATTGGGAACTGATAATACTCCAATAACCCGTATTTCTGTAAGCAGTGGCAAACAAATTTGTAAACTTAGACTAAGCGGACGTTGAAAAAAATCAGCGAAGTTTCCTGCCAGTTCTTCTTCGCCGTGAATGCTGAACTGGCTAATGATAAAATATGACAAATCCGAGTGCAGTATGCTGCCTGTGGATGATGAATAAACAATAAACAATAAACTTCATCCATGAAATAATTCGGGCCTATATCAGTCCAAAACGACGTTGACCCGAGCGGAGCCGGGTACCTCAGCTTATTAGTTTTAAAGCCAATGAACTATTATTATAATAATCGATATTTTTTGTTTAGATATTTTCCAGCATGAAAATCTGTCTTGAAAATATGACTTTGACGGTAATCGTATGTCAAAATATCGACCATAATATTGGTTGGGGAAAAAGTTTCTTCGCATTTTTTAAGAAAATTCAAAACATTTTTTAATATGGTTTATTTACATTTAACTAAAGTATGTAGGTACCATTTTGTTCGATAACTTTTTGCCATCTTGTAGGTAGGGACATGATCCCATTGCTATAGAAATATTGGGACTTCTGATCAATATACCGCGTCAAGTGGTTTTGGCAGTCCTCTCGTGATGTTAACCTGACACTGCCTAAAGAATTCTGAAGAGACCTAAACAGGTGGAAATCTGAAGGTGCAAGGTCAGGACTATACGGCGGATGCATTAACACCTCCCAGCCAAACTCTCTTAGTTTTTGCTGAGTGGCTAAAGATGTGTGAGGTCTAGCGTTATTATGATGAAAAACCACACCCCTTCTGTTGATTAATTCCGGCCGCTTTCTCTCAACTTCTTGCTTTAATCTCATCAGTTGTTCGCAGTAGAGTTCAGAATCGATGGTCCTGCCTGGTGGTAACAGCTCATAATGAATAATGCCCTTCCAATCCCACCACACACACAGCATCACCTTGTTGCGAGTTAACCCGGGTTTCGCCACAGTCTGTGAAGCTTGACCGGCCTTTGACCACGACCTTTTTCGCACGTTCTTGTCGTACGTGATCCACTTTTCATCACCAGTTATCAGCTTCTTCAAAAATGGTTCGGTTTCATTACGTCGTAATAAAGAATCACAAATGAGTACACGGTTCATTAGGTTTCTTTCAGTGAGCTCGTGAGGTACCCAAATATCGAGTTTTTTTGTGTACCCAGTTTTTTTCAAATGCGCCAAAACTGTTTTGTGGTCAGTTCCTACTTCTTCAGCTACGTCGTAACTACTGATATGCCGATCTTGCTCCACTTTTTCAAAAATGGCATCCATTTTATCCGTAATAGGGCGACCAGAGCGACGTGCATCTTTGACATAAAAATTTCCGGATTGAAAACGCTTAAACCAAATTTGTGCTACTCTCACAGACACTGCACTAGGTCCATAAACATCGCAAATTTTTTTCGCGGCTTGCGTTGCATTTTTACCTTTTTTGTAGTAACATTTTAAAATGTATCGAATTTCTTCATTAGATTCACTCATTTTGACAGTACGAAAAACAAATGAGAATCACACATTTTCCTAATTTGAATTTGGAATTATGTTCTTTAAAATTTAAACTTTCAATGATACCAAAACCAGCCAGATACAAATAGTATAGCCAAAGAGATTTTATTACAAGTTCATACATACTATAATGCGAAAAGACTTTTTCCCCGACCTATTATATAGTTTCTTGAATCTTAAATTTTCGATTAGAAAATTATGTACACGTCTATTTGAGCTAAATTCACTGGCCCTGATATTATTATTTAGTCATAATGAGTTGGTAAATCATTACCTTTAAATGGTGTTTATCTTAAATCCAAATTTTTTTTTTCGTTCCATTTATTTTAAATGAATGTATGTATGAAAACAGATGTACATGAAGCCTGTTATGTTATTCATACAATGTCAGCAATATAACAAAATTGGTAAACTTAAAACCTCAAAATTTGTTGTACTTTGCTATTTATTTAAAAGTTATGTATTCCTTAAAATTTAATCCTACCAGCCTATATTATTTTACTTAATATATATTCATACTATATTAATGTATAAAAAAAAACTCACCCCTGGCAGTACAGTATTCATCGTTGCAAATTCTCAGCACACTCTCCTAATATAACCTCAACAGTCCAGCTCCGACACCATATTTTTCACCACTGTGCATACATACAGCACCACTGTCCCTACACCATCGTCCTGCGGTTTCACGGGGCTTGTCTACACTGCACAATCTGTCGGCGAATGAAGTTCAAGGCTAGTCCGTCGTAGGTTTATATAGCGTGTGCATCGGGGCGTGCTGGTGTGTGCAGTTGCAGCGGCGTCTGTGCAGCGGCCGCCGGCGACGCAGCAAGCCTGCGTCTCTCAAACTGTCACGCCTGCGTCTTACAAATTGCGTACGAAAGTATCTCTGCCTGATGCATTTTCACGCCTAAACCGCTGAACCGATTTTGATAAATTTCGGTATAGAGATAGTTTGGACTTTCGAGAAGGACCAGGACTACCTTTTGTGGTGAAAAGTAAACTCTAAGGGGGTTAAATAGGGGTTGAAAATTTGGATGGCCAATTAATAATATATCCAGAAAATAATTCGGCCCGGCATCAGTCCAAAACTATATTGACCGAGCGGAGCCGGGTACCTCAGCTAGTAGAAGATTAATTAAAAATACATTTTATATCAACTTACTATACTGTATCTTTCTTTATACAATTTATACATCTATCTACACAAGACTACAGAGCACTGTAAAACTATAATCAACGTTAGGTAAATTTGTTACAATATTTTTTTTAACTTATCGTGCAAACAAAAATGGGTTATTTATTTGTTGCACCCACATTCTTGATATGTTGAATGGTAAGCCGTCATGCTACAGCTAAAATGTTAGTTTAAATTATTACCAGTAATATACTTATAATACTATCATTTAAATTTAAATTTAAAAAATCTTTTAAACTTTAAATCAAAAACATAACCCTCCTTCTTGCGCAGTCGGGTAAAAAGTAGACGGTTAATTATGTTAGACCTCTTCAGCTGTCATATCAGTTATAATGCGGCACCAGGCTACTTGGTTTCTTCCATTTTTACAATATGATTGAGTATGAAAAATAGATGACTAATACATTTGCAAGTATAAATAAAACAAGACTAGAGGCTTGCGAGAACTATAAATAAATGTAGACGCGACGAGTCTTCCGAAAGAGGACCTAAATAACAATACTTTAATATATCTCCTAAATTAAAGGTAGCTATGTCTCCCTGAAAAGCAAATGCTCATGAATGGCCTTTCTCTAGATCGCCCAGGTAAACCGCCCTCGATCATTATCTCTTTTTTTTTTGTAACTGGACATAATCGTTTATTTTTGGACTTTTTTCTAAGAATTTTAAACGTCGCAAAAACGAAAAGACTTACCTAAAATATAAAATCCTGCAGACTTTAGATGGCTTCAAAATAATACAATTCTGGCTTCTATAGGATTGTAATTAAGAGATTTGCCATTTTTGGAGACACTTCTTTGGTTTCATCGTGAATCTGGTCATTTGTCATATCGAGACGACTGTTGTAGATATCATTTCATTTTAATGCAAAAAATGCATTTAAAGCTTTGTAATACATTAAATAAAAATAAAAATGTTCCCCGTTGCATAAGTTACTTTATTCTTCATGTATTGATGCTTGATTGAGGTTGTCCCTTTCTTATTTGCTCTGATTTGTCAGTGCTTAAATAATATAAAATCATTTTCAATGCATCGAATGGAAGGGCATGAGGCCATAGTATCTGTGTATTCTTTATTTTTTCTATACATCTTCTCGTTTTAAAATTTAGGATTGTTTGAAAAAATGTCCTACCAGAAACCGTAAAAAAAATTTTTTTTTTAAGAATAAAAAATATATAGACATTTACCAAAAATATGTTCTATCGAAATAAAAAACTACCACTACCACTGAAGCATGTGGTTATTTATTCAAATAAATACCATTTATGGACAAACATACCCAACATTCTGACAAGTCGGAAATCAGATAACTTCAGCAGAACTTTAATGCGGGCAGCACTAAATGTTTAGCCTAAAAAATCTTTCGAAAACGCATCCCTCTTGCAGAAAAGTTTGAGAACTTGTGTGACTCGATCCAGCACTATGATGCTGGCAGTACCACCGCACCATTACGGGAACGTTTATAGCTCCTCGATAAGCAATACTAATGGCTCTTGGCTAAGGCATCTTGTCGACTTCGACAAATGATGATCCTTTCGCCTATTGGTAGCTCGCAATACTACATAGATGAAAATATTTCTGACTTAGGTGTGATTTTTCAATGGTCTGATAAACAGTCAGATAACTATTCGACGGATCTATTCACGCTTTTGCTTATCCATCCGTTATAGTAAGTCCATATTATCATCAGTAAAATAACAGGAAGATAATTGTGACGGCAGATATAATTCTACGGTAATGACTATCCATCTTTTGACAAACGTAAATTTGTCAGTCCAATCCATCCAATAAGTACTATCTGTTGATTGAAAAATCGACTGTTAGCCAAATTTTGTAGTAAATAGACTTGTTTTTAATTAATTGGCTACCTAATATAATGAGGATAGTGTAATTTATCCTTACATTTTATTATACAAACAAAATATAACGTCTTTTCCTCAGAAGGGTCAGCAGATGTTATCGTTATGGACCAAGAATATTTCTCTCGCTTCTCACACGCACGTTATTCTCATTACGCATCCTTTTTTATTAAAGCTACTGTGACCCATTGTGGCTAATATCATACCTGCTGTCGTAAGCCCAGCATACATTATGGAGTCTAGGTGCCATGTATCCAACTGATCCTGAATACTTGTATAATTCATTTATGTCATTGATAAACTGTGGAATGCCGATGTGTATGTTGAAAAAAAAATTAACAAAACAAAACCGACTTCAATGAAAAAGCACTAAAAAGTACAAAAATAATTGCCATTTGTGTAGTTAATTTTTTGAGTCGGTGTCAGACTAGGTGTCAGCCGGGCACGCAATACGCCAGTCAAGAGAACCTTGGCTACCTTGGCTGACACCGACTGAAAAAATTACAATTATCGTAACTACACAAATGGCAATTATTTTTTTACTTTTTAGTGCTTTTTCATTGAAGTCGGTAATTTTTGTTGTTAATTTTTATTTTTTTTTATTTTTAGTGAATCGGAAGTACACTAACCAATTTTTACACGTCCTTTCCAATAAAAAAAGAATCATCGGTATCGGTTGGCATTATATTGAGTTATTCGTGCATTTGTCGCGCACATACTCAATACAAATGTAAGACTCAAATGAATTTCTCATAGATATCATTGTCAGAACTAAACCAAAATAAAATAAGACTACATGGGAAGCACCAGCTTTCAATAAAACAAAATCATCAAAATAGATTCACCCAGGCTAAAGTTATGAGGTAACAAAAAAAAAACATACAGACGAATTGATAACCTCCTCCATTTTTGAAGTGGACAACCTGGAGGCCTTTAATCATGTCGTAAAGAAGCACCCGGTCGGTCGCAATGATTTTCGCAGCTTCCGCGAGAAGGTTCAAAACACCGTCGGGCACCCCTTAGATGAGGGCTAAGCGTACGCCATTAACTTAAAAATGCTGAATTTAGAAATTAAAATAGACTTTACTGATGCTTTATCTGAGTGCACGTGCAGGCTGGGGCACTATTATTCATCCCGCTTTCGTTTGCAGACGAAGCACCAGCTTAGTGCTCGTTATTGTTACGTCAGAATGTGCATCCGAGCTGCAACTAAGCGCAAAGCTAGGCCATCTCGAGCTGTTATCAGTTTAGAATATAATGTATCTACTTTATATGTCTCTGGTACCCGTGGCTTTGCTGCCTTGAAATTCTAAAATGTGTGCAAATGTTTTTAGGAAAATAACTATGTGTCCATCTTTTGTCTTTTGTCTGTGGGTATTCCAATATTTTTAAAATGAATATACCACTGCACTTTTTACCATGCAAGTGGTAAGAGTAGTATCATTCATGATTCGGATATAACTGTAGGTCCCGTTCCTTCCTTAGGTGGTCGAGTTAATGGCGCCCTGGTTGGTACCATCGCATTAAATTAACGGTGGTTAAAGCTGCAATTAAAATTGTACCTGCTTACAAAAATAACAGCCAAATTGTCTGAGGAAGGTCCTGGCCTGGCACCTAGTTCCTATGTGGTGCGTTGAGCTAATATCATGAAGGTATGGTTGATATTAGCCATCCATATGCAAGTACATAAAACTTACGTACAAAATAACTAGAGATTAATCATTAAACTTTTATATGTTACAAAAAGCAGCAAGTAATCAAGATTTCCTCTAAAAAAGTATTTCTCGTCCTTTATAGAAGTAAATTATTATAACCTACGCATAACTTACGCACGTTTAGTTTGGAATCATGCAGTTATTTTTTTATGTAACTGGACCAAACCAACTGTCATGATATTAGTCTACGATGGATTAGATTGATACGGTGGTTGACCGTGGTTCGGATTCCACGCAAAACTGTATATTTTACTTACTAGTTTTAATTCCTTCCTTTTTTTATGAAACCTGACATGCATTGCTAATACCACACAACTACCGTTATGATATTAGCCCAATACACCACATTCCCGAAGAAATTTGGTGCCATGCCAGGACCTTCCCTTTATGAGCACGGCTACATTGAACTGGATGGAAAACACGGACAATTTTTCGTTGTCGCTTCGACCATATTTTCATCCAATGCGATGGTACCAACCCGGGCGGGCTTAAACTCTACCACCTACAGTTTTACATGGATTCCGAACCATAGAGCAGCTCGCATTCGTGACGAAATGCACTTATCGAACTCGGAAAGAGGAAGACAGTGGTGCATGTCGGTATTGAACCCAGGCCTCTGGTACGCTAGGCCAGTCCCCGCGCCACTAGGCTACGAACTTACTAGGTGGTAGGGTTAATCGCGCCCGGGTTGGTACCACCGCATTTAATGAACGATAATCGAAGCGGCAATGAAAATTCACCCAGTTTTACCATATAATAAATTAATAAATAATAAAATTTATTTATTTCCATCCTTCCTTTTTATATGTCCTTCACCTGGCATGGCACCTAGTTCCCATGTGGTTGGTGTGTTAGGCTAATATCAAGACAATTAGCTATCCATCTCCAGTTACATAAAAAAAATACGTCTCACATGTTTTTACACATTCAGACATTTGTCTCTCAAAGTTATAAGGCTCCAAACTTTATTTTAATCGTATTACGAGGAATGCGTTCGGATAAACGAGCAAGAATCAGCGGTGGACTGACGGCGGAAGACTGGAAAATGTGGACGGAAAGCGGAAGTTGTGAAGCCGTCTGGTCCGTGCTGTCAGTCCAGTAGAAAGCGAATCTGACCAGGGGGGGGTAGGAAGTCGTAGGGACAGGCTGCGCTGGCATCACGGACACTGAAGATGTAGACAGGAAGTGCCACGTGGGGTTGGGTTGTAGCTAACATTATGAGAAATGACTACATTTATCTGGTACTAGCTGAGGTTAACGGTTCCGCTCGGATCGTTTTCTTTTTGGAAATTCACCCGAACGGTAAAACGTTAAAAACCTTCGATGGCGTGTTACTCAAACGGTCAGTTCTGGATCTCATCAACAGCGCCATCTATAGCTAAGACCTATCACTTCACCTCAGACTTCGATGAAAAAAAATTAGACAGATTGGTAGAGCCGTTCTCGATGTTTTCTCTTTAGGCATAAATTTTTAGGGTTCCGTACCCAAAGGGTGTCAAACGGAACACTATTACTAAGCCTCCACTGTCCATCCCTCTGTCACAGGGCGGTATCTCATGTAATGTATGAGGTAGGCAGCTGAAATTCTCACAGAGACTGTATTTACGTTGCCGCTAGAAAAACAAATAGGTAAAATAAAAAAATCCCCCTTCGTGTGCGAGTCCGACTCGCACTTGGCCAGTTTTTTTTATTACATAGATTAGGATTTTGCACCGATTTCTCGGGATTAAAAGTTTATTGAATCATAATTTGAAACTCTCGCCAGGTGCTTTGGTTAAGCGCACCCAAGATGTGCCAATATTTAATTAAATACAGCAAGAGTAAAAATATAAATTATTCGTGCTTCCAATACTTGGAACACAAACACAACTACCGTTATGATATTAGCCCAATACACCACAGTCCCGAAGGAATTAGGTGCCATGCCAGGACCTTCCTTTTATGAGCACGGCTACATTGAACTGCATGGAAAATACAGATTTTTTCATTTAGCTTCGACTATCTTTTAATCCAATTCAATAAATTCGGATTCGTGACTTAAGAACGGCCCGTAAGCTATGCTCCCCATACAAACGGTTTTTTTTTTATGTTAAGCGCGGCATATGGCGTACGCCAGGACATCTTAAGGTGCCCGACGACGCCCATGGGATTTCGAATTTACAGGGGGGCTGCGAAAACCATGCCGGCCAGCCAGGTGCTTCTTCATACCAAGTTTGAAGGACCCCAGGTTGTACTTTGGGGGAAATACATCGGAAGTTCATTCCATAAACGTAGTTTACTAATCATTTGGAAACCGCTATTCCAATTAAATTGATATTTAATATCTTATATCAGGTAACAAATATCTGTGTCTGCATGCTTTTGTTTTTTTTTAAAAATCCAAACCGAATGAAATGAAAGCAAAAAGAAAATCTTCATACGAATTTTGTTTTATCTATTGTTTGACCCAGAATACATTTACCGCAAAAACAAAGGCATGCAGACACAGATATTTGTAGCCTAATATTAGATACAAAATATCAAGTAAGTTGGAACATTGGTTTTCAAATGATTAGTAAACTACGTTTGTATGGGAGGCAAAATTTTCAGGTGCTTACGGGCCGACCTTAATGCACTTTTCCATATCAGAAAGAGAATGAAAGGGTGCATAAACGGGGTTTGTATTTGAACCCATTATCTTGTATTATCTCGCACGAGAAGTTAGGCCGCTATTCTGAGCTATGCGCTCAATGGACTAAGCTTAGCTAAGTTAAGCAATGGACTGGAGAGCAAAACGTACAAATCCTGATAGAAACACAAAATAAATGAATGCCCGCCCATTCTCTGACACCGCAGAGTTACTGTAAATTTAATTTCCAACCCCCTTCGACATAATAACGATTCCGCTAACGTTGCTAATAACTATAAAACAAGAGTTAACACCTTTGTAGGGACCGTATTAGTGATTAGCATTTAGCAATCAACGTGAACAACCTCGGACAGTAGAGAATTGAATTGAGAAAAAAAAAACGATTCCGACGAATTGAGAACCTCCCTCCTTTTTTTCGAAGTCGGTTAAAAAGAGAGTTCCAATTGAAATTAATACGGGTAATATTAAATGAGCACGTTTTGACTCCTCGGTAGTCTGTGAATCTTGCCACTTTCCTGTCGGGAAACTCTGCGCCTGGGCTAAAAAGATCAATAAAACAACCAATTCGTGTGTAGAAAATATAATTTACTAAACAAATCTAACACCTAATTTATTGCACTCATTACAGCCTCAAAGAGCTACACACAAAGATTGCCCAAATAAATAAAATACTTTTAGGAGAGTCAACACAAAAAATGTAAAATATTTTGAAAAAACAATGTTGAGCAGTCCATGGCAAAAGGAATCAGAAATAAGGGATGTAACCTTAGTTTAACCAAATTAAAACTAGCAAACCTTATTAACACTTACAACTAAATACAATTTCTAAATAAAATAAGATTAACTAGGAGGACGGTCGTTTTTCCTCTATAGCCTTCTCAGCGGTTGACGCAGACGCTTTAACGTCCTTTTTAGGGGAGGCCATTCGCTTTTGATGTAACGAGTGGCTGTGATAATTTCTGGGAAAACTCGGGGCTCTCTGGGAGCTCACGGGGGGTTGGTAAGAAACTTCCGCCGTTTGTTCCTGCTCAGCATTGTACTCCTGGCTGTAGGAGGCTGGGCGGTGCGTTGGCGAGGGTATAGAGTGCGAGTTGACGTAGGAGACTCCTCGCTCCACACCCAGCGAGGACTGTGGTGCCATCACCCTGTAAGAGTGATATTTCGACCTCAGAGGGGACGGTGTCACGTAGCTGACGCTCTGAGCGCCCCGTTGCTTTGAAGAGAATTTGTAATTGTGGGGGATTATGGTGACGTGAGTGTGATCCTTGCTCGGGTAATTCTCGGATATTGTTACTGTTTTTTCTTCGGACTGAGTCTGTGGCTCCGGAGTAGCGTATTCAGCATTTCCGCTTGCCTGCTGCTGAGAATACTGCTGCGTGTCACCAGCTTCGGAGGATTGTGCCGAAGAACTTTGTTCAACAGCGTCCTTGGGAGGTCCGTAGGTGGCGTGGCCTTTAGCCTGCACTGCTTCAGACTGCTTCGATTCTTCGTACTCTGAAGTAGTAGCAGGTGCCTGATATTGAACGTTGTTTGACTGAGCGGAACCTTCCTCGTATTGGAATTCATACTGTGGCGCCTGGTAATGGGGGTGCTGATACTCAGCCTGGAGTTGCTGCCTGAAGTTGCCTGAGGTTGGTTGCACGTACTGGTACAGAGTCTGCTCGCCTGTGTGGGGGTTTTGGACCATGAACTGCTGTCCGACTAATGATTGGCCTGAAGAAGCGGGGTACTTAGCCATAACGGGTTGAACCGCAGAGTATTGGACGCCGGAGTAGTCAGCATGGGTGTAAGTTGGTTGCGGTTCAGGGGCAGCATAATGTTGCGTCTGGTACTGAACAATCGGTGCCGCAGAATTTTCTGTTTGGTAGTGACTTATCGGTGCAGCAGATGACAGCGTCTGATAGTGCATGATTGCGGCTGCTGGAGATTGTGACTGGTATTGAGACAATGGTGCTGCAACAGGAGCTCCATACTGAGGTCCAGATACTGCTACAGATGGGGCTGTGTACTGACTGATTGGCGATGCCACTGCAGGGCTTCTATATTGAGTTGCTGTTGAGAATGGGGAACGATAGTGCGTCATGACCTGCGGTACTTGGGGGTAGCCAATCTTCTTAAAATATTGAGCAACTAGGTCTTGCAGGTTTACATTGTTTAGATAATTTGACAGCGGATAGTTTGAAGGCAAGTTGGGGTACAGGTCTGCCGTTGGGTTGCGTAAGTGAGAACTGGGAATCCTTAAGACCAGCACCGGGACAACGCGCTGGTCTACAGAAGGTCCGTGTTGACGCAAATAATCAGGCGTCAGTCCAACGCTCTGAAATTGTGGGTTCCTTAGAAGTTGGGAGGAATCTACAAAATAGTTGGACATAACTGCAGGAAATTGGCCGGTTAATCCGGACAGTTGTCCTCCGTTATATGTTGTATAAAGTGTAGATGGAACACGCGGCTGCGAGTACTCTTGAGCATCACCCGAGGAGTACTGCGGTGGCGGCGGGGTTTCTAGCCCTTTGACTTGCTCGTATTCTGTTTTCAGTTCAGAGACATGGTCTTGTAGGTTATATGAAGATGGAGTTTCTTGCGTCGCAGGTACCAACTCGTATGCTTGAGATGGTTGAATTTCAACATTCGGGGACTTCAGTGAATAATGGCTGTTAAACTTGTAATGAGGTTGCTTGGAAGCTTGTTGCTGGAATGCGGGTCGCTGGATAGAAGCGCCAAAGCTTTGATACGAGGGCCGTGGAGCTGGGATATCCTCCTGGGAGTAGGGATATATCATGAACTTTCCCTGTTCCTGCTTTGGTTTGCCGAAGTAAGTATATGTGTAACCATTATTTGTTCGGTATCCGTATCCTAAATTTGCGTCTATTGTACGTTTACCTTTGCCTTCAGTTTCAGTGTCGTTAACGATTTCGATCGCAATAACAGCTGGAAAATGTTGTGTCGGTTCTTCAACTGTTTCTTCGGTCTTCTCTGCTTCTTTTTTTTCTTGCTGGGGCTTTTCAGTCTGGACACCGTATTTAGCTTCGACTTCTTTCAGAAACGCCTTTTCCTCTGCTGTTATTTTTGAAGCTTTCTCCTTCGTTTCAGGTTTGTATTTCTTTGGCTCCGGGTCAGGTCCAGGACCTGCGATGGTCTGCGCGAGGAGCCCGAAGGCAAAAATCTGAAATTAGAAAATACAATTTTAGATGGCAGAAATATTTTACATGTTGTTACAATTCAGAAAATTGTAGCAAATAGGCTGGAACATCACGATCTCTGGTAGCTTCCTGGTATATTGTAAAGTATTATTGATTTATTGACTGAGTTAATCTTCACCAAGTTAATCGAGTCAGAGGATTAATCAATTCGTTTGTGACGTAACGTAATGTAGTTTGACTAACAGACATTTGAAATAAATGTAATTAAATTTAATGGTATTGAATTCATGCTGCAATTGACCACTATTCGGATGTATTTATTGAGTCATCTAAACAAACACAATTATTTTTATGTATAAATGACCGTTTAAATCTTAGTTATGAATAACTAACTAGCGTTGCGTAACCACGTGACAAATGATAGACAGCCAATGATCAACGATTGCAGCTCGAAAGCGATAATGACCTTCACGCGTCGGCAGATGGCGCGAGCAGGTCGACGATTCGCACGAGAGTTGCATCTCGCTGCGCGTGCGCCGATCGCCTCGGGCTTCGTGAGACACGAATGCCGATAATTTGGTAGAATGTTTATGCATGACAGTTGTCACCATTACGACATTGTGCAGGCATATTAACTAAGGCAACATTCGGGTAAATACGTTCTGAGAAGAAAAACTAGGAATTATTTTAGAAGAAGAAGAAGAATTTCAAAAATTAATTAAGCGTGTTGATTTATTCCCAGGGCTATTAAATCTTAAAATTCCTGATTTGAACTGGTAAACTATTTAAAAATATTTTGGTTTTGTACAAAAAGCAGGAGCACTTTCGGAAAAGGGGTTAAACTGGACATTCTACTATCTCTCAATATTTTCCATCGTTTAATTTACATAAAAGTGAGAACTAGATCTATACTGATATTGCTCATGAATTGTAATTATGTCGATGCCTGCAATTTAAATTAAAGCCTTATCATCAACGCAGCCATATATTTTGCGTAGTAGTTTACAATAAACCCGTATTTCCATGGACATATATTCAAGAATCAAGTTAAACGTGCACCGTTTGTTGATCGCGCTAACTGACTAGAAACCAGTGGTTAAAGCATCCGGAAGTGAGGCGAGGAAAGTTGTCGAAGGGTTTATAAAAGTCATTTGATCGCAAGACCGGTCATTGGGAAAAACTGCCCAGCCGGGCCTGAGGGGCGGGCGGCGGCGGCGGTAGCGGGGCGGGAGGGCCGCGGGTGGGCGGATCTTCCGAGGTAAACGACCCGGGACGTTGAGCGATTACTTTCCATGCCATTATCATAGTGACATAAGGTACGAGTATCTCTGTTATGACTATCAAACTGAGGCTTCTGTTTTAATAACAATGTGAATATATTTTGACAACTACACTTTTCACCTACTGCTGATTAGCTTAATCTCCACATATCAAGGGCCTATCTTAATAACTGTCAATCAATACCAGTAGATAATCAGCACTTTAATAGTAAAGGCCCTTTAAGTATCAATTAAAATAAATCAGCACTTGGTGAAATATAATAGTATAGTAATAATCTAACCAATTGTATGTAAATAATGTTTTCTGGGTAAAAAGATGTAGAAGAATGGGGTGATTATTATGCTCAATATCTTAACTTATAACGAGGTAAACAATAAATCATCATAAAGTTTTGATTTTATATTGAATGGATTAATTAAATAATAATCAGAAATCAATAATTTGCTTCACAACTACTACCACAATATTGGCTTAAAAGAATGGGAGAATATTGGTTCAATCAGCCCAAATCAAACAAGGAAGCTATCGCAAGGCACTTTTAATACGATAACTGCAAATCGGAATATGACACCACACAGAATATGAATGTAACAAAGAATATGGTCGTCATACTTCTGATCGGCTTAAATATACATGAACTTCGGAAACAGCAAAATTTTACAATTTCATGCCTTTACCCAAGCATATTATACATTCAACAACTCGATAAATGGAGTCTCAACAGCAGAGAAATAATGTGAAGAAGTTCTCTGACGTACCGGGATGGGTAAGTATATTAAGGCAAGAATACAGTTTGAAGAAATAAAAAAACAGAAGAAAGAGATATAATACCGCACCCACCGTCATGCTGTAAGCCCCACACACCGCATTCCCGAAGAAATTAGGTTCCATGCCACAACCCCTCTTCATGAGCACGGTTTTTTTTAACTGGATGTAAAACACGGATATTGCCGCTTCGACAATCTTTTCATCCAATGCGATAGTACCGACCCGGACGGTCTTTAACTGGTATGGTTCCCCCAAGTAGGGGAAGGGGACCTACAGTTTTGCATGTATTACGAACCATTGAACTACTCGCATTCGTAAAGAAATGCACTTATCCAACTCAGAAAGATAAAGAAACACTAATGACGACGTGGGGATTGGAACCCAAACCTCTGGGATGGAAGGCAATTTCCCCCGTTCTGAGCCTCGAGCCGCTCAAGTTTGTATAAGGACGCGGATATTGGAAACAATTTTAAAATTTTGCAAACTTTACAAATACACTAATCCGCATGATTAAATTATTTAAAGCGTTATGTTTTACAAAATTAGAGTAAGTAACTGTTCCTTAAGGTTAAGCGAAGTAAATTATAAAATTTTCTAATTAAGTTAGTTTGTAACATGTACGCAATCAATGTGACTAAAAATTATAACTCTAAGCAAACTTTTAAAAATAATCGAACTCTATCCTTGCCTTAAGGGCCTGGTACTAGCCAAATCGCAAAGTTAGACGAGGCACCCCAAGTTAACTAACTAAGTCTGACGATTATAAGTGTCATCCTTACAATATATGATTCCTTGTCTAGGAATCGAATTATTTTCGTTAATGTATGTTTCCTTTTTCTATGCAAAATACATTGCGGAAACGGTGTCCATTTCCGAACTTTTTTGACTAAATGTAGAAATCTAAAAGAAATGGAATTTTTTCTTTATGCATATATGCTGTTTTTGCTTATATCTAGAAATCGAATTACTTTCAGATTTCTAATGAGAAAAATTAACTTTTTTATTTTTATTATTATTTAAATAAATGATGGAATAAAAAAATATTAACAATCCATTATCAGTCTGGAGTTCTATTTGGATTTGCTGAAGCGTTTCACTACATATTATTACATTTCTTAAAAAGTGCATTTATATGGCGCGAGTAGTTGGCTAGTCCTAGCGCCTTAAGGAGTTACCTCCGCGTTAGACCAAGTAGTGAAAGTTAAGGGAGACGATGCGCGTGACCTCTGGGACCCGACCTAACCTGTTTCACCAAGCATGCCAATTTAGTCTCTGAGCACTTACTCGCTACTTTAAGCACACGTAATCCCGACAATGCGTTTATTTTGATATTGTTTCAAGACTATGATGAGTAAAGTTCTATGATATTTTTATTTAATTGTATGTACATTCCATCCACCGATCAAACCGTACGTTTAAGGATCAAAGCCATGCCAGAACCTTCCCTGCATTAGGGCGCGCGAATACGAACATTTTAAATGCATTTTATTCTATAGGTTTTTTTAATGTTAATCGCGGCATATGGCGTACGCCAGGAACTCACAAAAAAGGCGCCCTAGAGTAAAAGGTAGAGTATTAGAGTATTAGGTGAGATTATAGATGGTAGAGTAGATGGTATAATGTTTTAAACATCTTATTAACGCAAGGCATAAAACAATAATTAATAACCTCAGATTAAAAAAGAAGGAGCTGTGCCATCATCAAGCGCCCAATTTTCTAAAGTTAGCAACATGAATTAAACTGACATGCCTAACGCAAACTATAGCCGCAGACGTATTGAAGCCGGGTACCGCAGCTAGTACGATTATATGCATAATTAATCTATACGGCGGGCGGGGTGTCGCGATTAACGACCGCATGCAACTTCTCCCTCCTACTTACAACGGGGGGGGGGGGGCTAAGTCAAGCCACTTTTTAGAGTTCCGTACCCAAAGGTGCCAACGGAAACCTATTACCTCCGCTGTCCGTGCGTCCGTCTGTGGACGCTGGGGATAGTGCAGTACCTCATGAATGGTGATAGGTAGGCAGCTGAATTTTTCACAGAGTGTGTATTTGTTATGCCGCCATAACAACAAATTGGTAAAGTAAAAAAATAATAAAAATTAAAGGGGGCCATATACAAGGTGGCATACAAGGGGGCATACAAAAAACGGGATTTTCGACTCGCACAGGTGGTTTTAGACCAATTTCCAAAGCACGGTATGTAAGTGCCTCATTACATTTGCACCCCCTCCCCCCCTGAGCCCGCACCCGAGTACATCTATATTGAGCTCGATGACCTAAATGAAAGACGAAGCTTACAGCTTTATGTTTTATAATTATTACGCCATTAACAGTTTATTGCGTGTAGTGCTACCGCGGCTCGCTGCGAGTACCACATTTGCTAATATTTGCGCAAAATTATCGGCAATAAAACGTCATTCTTGCGATATCGAAGCTTCTCGTAACACGAACAAATTTAACGAAATTCCACGGCTTGCGAGAATAAAGCAATAACTGTTTAAACATATTACTTATTATAAGCGTAAATGACGATCATTTGAAGTCTTTATTTTATACAGGTTGTCGCAATGGCCAGTACACTAAATTTGGAAAATGATTATTGGTATTCAAATTATCAAAAAGGTTTAATAACTTTTTTCTGCATACTTATATCCTCTTAATAAAAAGTTAGACTTTCCAGCCAAAGTTATTCAATCATTTAGTGTAAAAGTAGTGTGTTCCGTAAGAACTTGGGAACATTGCATGTAACTAGATATGGATGGCTAATATCACACCTACTGTCATGACATTAGCCTGACACGCCACGTGAGATCTAGGCTCCGTGCCAAGACCTTCCTTATGCACGGTTGCAACATCGCGTCAAATTACACTCGACGAAAACATAAATTTTATTATAATTGATAACACATATATCACCAACATGAGGATAACGCTGGCGAGATTTCCGTAGTGGCCGTTGCAACTTCTTGGTTTATTTAATACTTACTTTTCATTCAGAGCGATTACTTCACGGAGGATAGAGGGAGAGAGGAGATGTTTTTAACTCATATTACGAATGATCGCAGCGTGACACTGTGCGGGGAAGCGGGGGGAAAATCGCTTCATGGTGGCGTCAATCACAGCCCATTTTTGCGAAATCCATCTACCGGAAGAATCGATATTCTGGTAGCAGCTATTCCGAGAGCTATTCTTAGTGGTTACAAGACTACAACTAGATGGCGCCTTTTAAATTTTACTAAGTGTTTTTCTTTAAAAAAAAACCTTAGAAATTTAAATCTATGCCTTCGCGTGGATTGAAATAATTTTAATTTAAAAATGTCATTAAAACTTGCATCATGAGATCAACATGTCTTACCGTAAAACGAAAATGATTGCGCGCCATCTATCGGCACATAGCAAGAGTGATACATCGATACAATGCTCGAATATTGACTCAAATTATAAAATATGACAAATGAAACGTAATTCCACCTACAAACTTTAGATTATTTTGTCTTGTGTAATGTTTGCAACATTTTACACAAAATCTCATCGTGTAATCGACCCCCGGCGCTATGTCGCGAATGTCGCTAAGCCACGCCTTCTTTATCACGTGGGCTGTGACGTAGCGACCCACTTGGTGGACACAGACCCAGTTTGCTTAGACCATCTCCTCTCTACCTCTATCCTCCGTGGATTACCCCAACCCGGGCGAGTGTAACCCTACCACCTAGTAGGGAAAGGGGACCTTACAAGTTTTACATGGATTCCGAACCATGGAGCTGCACCCATTCGTGTTGAAGCGCACTTTTCTAAATGCATGATTGCGGAGGGGATTTGACCCCATGACCTCTGGCATGCAAGGCAACTCGCCGCGACCCTAAGCTACGAGCTGTTAAATTATTTAATTTTACTTGTTTTAAATTCATTGTCATACGAAACTTTCCAGGAAAATATTTTCCAGAGCCATGAAAGACAAAGATTGCCCCGATTGACAGCTGTTTATAATCGAAAGTGAGATGGCATGGTATATCCGTCTGGACCTGGAGAGCAATTCTTGCGCGAATTCGTTTACATAAGGAATACTCACTGAATCGGTGAATACTTCCGACCTATTCTGGTGCATTATGGAAATGGTTATCTAATTTTTAGTTAGCGCTGAGTTCGGAAACACACAGAAATGTTTCATTTCGTGCTAATTATTCCGCAATCGGTTACTAGCATACCAAAGTAACGTAAAAGTGAATTCCTTTCCTGATAACAGTCCTGATTCATCAATATGGAATTCCCAGAATTGGCCTCCAGACCATGCATAATCCGTTCCGCAACACCATGCATACCGCACATCACCGAGCGTAACGAAAGCTATTCGACCGATCCAATAATTAGCTAATAATTGTGTCCACGCCGGCGAGTTAGCGATATTTCCTACCATCTTCCTGTCGGGCCACTCTCGCCCCCGGTTATTTCTCGATGCGTTGAACATGGGCCATGCAGCGAGATTGTATGGGACTACACAGTACGCATCACGATAAACGCCACACTTAGGCAAATTTGAGCAGTGCGCGTGGTTAGAGAGAGAAGCGCCGCCGCTTGCAAGCGGTGTGGCGTCGCTGCCCTCAGTTCTATCTTCAAAGGGTATAAACGTAACATGTTATTGTGTAGTCGTCTATATAATAGTGTTTTGAGACCTCATTTCTCCTAAAGAATACATTTTTAATTTGATGTTATACAATAACATCTACATTGAGCATTGTATTAAATTTTGAAAACCATGATAATGTTTTCGTCTCTTGCAGGATTCGAACCTACGACCTTCGGATTACATGTCCACTGCGCGACCGCTCAGCTATCCATTCAATTTTGGCAACCAACGAATTCCTCGATTGTAGTCGTCAATCAACAAAATGTTTCCCCTATCAAGGTCGCAGGTTCGGATCCTCCTTAAGACCAATGTGGAGACCTATCTTTTTCTGATTTTTTTTTCAAAACCTGATTGCATTGTTTCAATGTAGATGTCATTTTATACCCTGACATTAATGAGATGACGGTAATGTCGTAATCATTAATTACATAAAATATGAGGAAGTTGTATCTACATTTTTATTTAGCATAACTCGCATTTCGAGTGTTGATCTTTGAACAAAAGTACCTTATTACCAGGCTCTGGATTCTGGTCCGAATGCTAACTACAAGATGCAGACCAGTCTTAGAACGTGAGAAAATAGCATTTTCCTTGGCACTATCGGTGGTCGGAATGCTGTAAGCAACGAGCATGGAAGGACGGAAGTAGCAATAAAAACTTGTTTTTGTGGGGCCGGCTAGACAGTTCGCTTATGAATTCGCTCTTTATTGATCTTGATACGTAAAAACACGTAATTACTTCAAAGGACGCTATTTATTGCAACGAACATTCGATCAAACTACAGTTACTGACGTTTTCTACTGAATCGTGGCTAGGCCGCCACCATACGAAATAATTTCTTTCGCTTCTCGTCCGTGCTCGTTGACTGTGTGGCCCGTGGGTAGATCTTGAGATAATATCGAATTTCGTTCAAATAAACACAATAGAAAGAAACCTAAACCTTTTGTGTATAAACATTATTATCAATATAATATTATAAAAAAAAGAATAATCAATACACATCTTTTTTTTATTCCTAAAAAAAATTGCATTAATAAGCCTCTTTTGAAAACATTTTTATAGTTTATGAGTTCAAAATATACGTAAACCTCATACGAGTAAGTGCTTGGCCTAAGTATACACATACAATACCCACCGCCATGATATATACATATTCGATCTATTTATCATGGTAGTGATGTATTCAAGTTTAATAAAAAGTTCACAAAAACAAACATCGCTTTGAGAGGACACCTATTTTTTAATAGCTTTGACAGCTAAATAAGATACTTATGATAAAAGCGTAAGCGAAAATAAACCGTCAAAGAAGAGAGAAGGTGCTGAAGAAAATTATAAAAAGTTAAATAAAAAAAAACGCATCATTTGTCGCCATCTTGCGGCCAACACCGGCATTTATTATCCATCTCACCTTGTTTACATTGATAGACAACCAGCTTCAGTAACTTTCTTAGTGGGCGCACCACGCAAAAAGGTTCACAGAACTCCAGTAGTGTGGTTACCATTTGGCTATAGTGATTGTGTTCGGGCAGGTATACACATACATTTGAGAACCTAATAAATAAGTCGGATTTTAATGCTTCTTCAATCGAACTCGTTTATTTTAACTTACCTTAACTTAACAATATTTTTTTTATTCGCCCTTTCTTTTAGTTTGCCGTTTGTCATTACGTCACAGTATTTGTTCCTTCTAAACGACACTATTGTACATATGGTACGAATAGTACAAAAGGAAAGTGTTGATTTAAAAAAAAATATTAAATTTTCAAGTAATTGTACATTACCCGTAACTATACTAAATGAAAGTTTTCGCAACGAAGCTCGAACCACAGTGATTTGACGATAGTATCCACTAGAATTCAGCATCACAAAATCTTATTTCAAAACCTTTGTTCTTATTTCAAAATGTCTTTGCTGGTAAAGGCCAGGATAAAAGAAACAAAAATGATTAATGAATTACGTGCTTCCTTACCGGATGTAGAGTCCAACAAAGAGTTTAGGATACACATCCGGTTAAATGAAAAGATGACCAGTCGAAATACTTTAACTTTTGGAAACAGTTATAGTGTTGAGCATAGATTCAAACATAGTTGAGGATGTCTACTAGCTACTGAGTAAACGCAACCCTAACAAAATTGAATCAGAAGTTGTATTTAGACACCATTCATGTTTACGTTTAACCGGAAGTGTATCCTTTAACCTTCGGTTGACTGTACTTGTATAGTTTCCGGGGCGAGCCGAGTCCTTTCCCTTCTCAAATCCGATACAGTTTTGTTTCTGCGCAGCCACTGGCGCTAGGAAGGGGAAGGACTCGTCTCGCTCGGAAGGATGTAAGACAAGTTCCCGCGGCGGGTGAATAATGCGCACTATCTTGTTTATGTTAAGCGCGGAATATGTCGTACGCCAGGACCTATTAAGGTGCTTTAAACTCAAACTTTCAGGGGGGCTGCGAAAACCCGGCCGGCCAGGTTTTTAGTTTTTGTAACTGGCCATGGATGGTTAATACCAAACTCACAGTCAGATATTAGCTTAACTGAAAACATGGGAAATAGCTGCCATATCAGGACCTTCCTAATATTGCTCGGCTGCATTGAGCTGGGTGGAAAACACGAAAAAATTTTTCATTTCCGCTTGGACCATCGCTCATTCAATGCGATGGTATGGTACGAACCCGGGTGGGATTAACCCTACCACCTAGTAAGTAAGCCTACAGTTTTACCTGGAATCCGAACCACGGCCAGCCTAAATGGTTGAAAATGGTCACCCATCCAGAACCTTGCCGCGCTCAGAGGTGCTTCACCAAGCTTATCGAATCCCTAGGCGTCGCGCCACTAGGCTACCGAGGCTGACATAGTTATCGGTTTCTTTAGTATAATATTAGATACAGACAATCACCTTCCTAAGTGAGTGTCCAACTCTACTGTGTAACAACCTGTATATCAAATAACTTTCAGAATATTTTAAGCGTATGTTTTATAAGCAACCACAAAATAAAACGTGCACTTATTTCGATACGACAATAGAGGCGAATTAGCCCCAGTTCACTGTTACGTGCGCTGTTCACACGCGCGGCCGGATGCAGCGCTATTGTCACGCCGCGATGAGAGATTTGCTCTGAAGTGACAGGGGCAATTTAAAGCGGCGAAATTGCCCATTATTTTACATAATGATAATGGAATAAGGTGTGAGTTCGTGCGGAGCTTGGAGATTGCTCGAAATGTAGATGCAGTTTAGTTATGCTTGAACGCACACATTCAAATGTTTTGCCACATATGCAAACGCCGTTCATCCCAGGTAGCTATGAGAATAAATACTATATTCCGGTTTTTTTATTAGAAATATATCAATCTAACTCAGCTATATCAATATAAATTTAAAATACGAATCTTATCCTTTGCATGCTGTTATTGTATGCGTGTCGTACATAGATATAACAATCCTGCCAAAAAAATTGATTTCAAGCTGGCTGACATTACCAGCTTGACATTAGTTTGCCTGCCTGCCTAGCAAATATTGGTTGGGGAAAAAGTTTCTTCGCATTTTTTAAGAAAATTCAAAACATTTTTTTATATGGTTTATTTACATTTAACTTAAGTATGTAGGTACCATTTTGTTCGATAACTTTTTGCCATCTTGTAGGTAGGGACATGATCCCATTGCTATAGAAATATTGGGACTTCTGATCAATATACCGCGACAAGTGGTTTTGGCAGTCCTCTCGTGATGTTAACCTGACACTGCCTAAAGAATTCTGAAGAGACCTAAACAGGTGGAAATCTGAAGGTGCAAGATCAGGACTATACGGCGGATGCATTAACACCTCCCAGCCAAACTCTCTTAGTTTTTGCTGAGTGGCTAAAGATGTGTCAGGTCTAGCGTTATCATGATGAAAAACCACACCCCTTCTGTTGATTAATTCCGGCCGCTTTCTCTCAACTTCTTGCTTTAATCTCATCAGTTGTTCGCAGTAGAGTTCAGAATCGATGGTCCTGCCTGGTGGTAACAGCTCATAATTAATAATGCCCTTCCAATCCCACCACACACACAGCATCACCTTGTTGCGAGTTAACCCGGGTTTCGCCACAGTCTGTGAAGCTTGACCGGCCTTTGACCACGACCTTTTTCGCACGTTCTTGTCGTACGTGATCCACTTTTCATCACCAGTTATCAGCTTCTTCAAAAATGGTTCGGTTTCATTACGTCGTAATAAAGAATCACAAATTTGTACACGGTTCATTAGGTTTCTTTCAGTGAGCTCGTGAGGTACCCAAATATCGAGCTTTTTTGTGTACCCAGTTTTTTTCAAATGCGCCAAAACTGTTTTGTGGTCAATTCCTAGTTCTTCAGCTACGTCGTAACTACTGATATGCCGATCTTGCTCCACTTTTTCAAAAATGGCATCCATTTTATCCGTAATAGGGCGACCAGAGCGACGTGCATCTTTGACATCAAAATTTCCGGATTGAAAACGCTTAAACCAAATTTGTGCTACTCTCACAGACACTGCACTAGGTCCATAAACATCGCAAATTTTTTTCGCGGCTTGCGTTGCATTTTTACCTTTTTTGTAGTAAAATTTTAAAATGTATCGAATTTCTTCATTAGATTCACTCATTTTGACAGTACGAAAAACAAATGAGAATCACACATTTTCCTAATTTGAATTTGGAATTATGTTCTTTAAAATTTAAACTTTCAATGATACCAAAACCAGCCAGATACAAATAGTATAGCCAAAGAGATTTTATTACAAGTTCATACATACTATAATGCGAAAAGACTTTTTCCCCGACCTATATAATTCTCATAAGTTCTGTCACAAACACCTAATAAAAAAACATCCCAACCAGTTTGTGTGACAAAAGTGCTCCAGTAAAGTCGTTGCCAAACTTAAAAACTAAAACGTTTAATAAGCATTCGGTTTTGGTAAAGAAACTAAATAAACCATGGTTATATTTTAACGGCTCACTTATTGATAATAAAGTCTAACATTGTCAGCCTCAATGGCCCAGTGGCGCGACACTTCGGCGATCGCTCTCCGAAGTTAAGCAACGCTGGGTCCGGTCTGGTCTTGGATGAGTGACCATTCGACCGTTGAGAGAGGCTGGCCGTGGTTCGGATTCCACGTTAAGCTGTAGGTCCCCTTCCTTACTTACTAGGTGGTAGGGTTTATCCCGCCCGGGTTGGTACCATCGCATTGGATGAACGATGGTCGAAGCGGCAATGAAAATTGTCCGTGTTTTCCATCCAGTTCAATGTAACCGTGCAATATAAGGAAGGTCCTGGCATGGCACCTAGTTCCCATGTGGTGTGTTGGGCTAATACCATGACAGAAGGTGTGGTATTAGCCATCCATGTCGTCACATAAAAAAAAACGCCGAAAGTTAGACGATTTGCAGTTAAACGCCACGCCAAAATATTGCACCTCATTTTACCAAATATTTCACAGGCATGAAATCTGCGAATTCATTAAAACAGTTTTATCGGAATTCCCCTCTAATTATTAGTAACACCAGTCACATGTATCTGGGAGGCTTTCTGTGCTCCGACCTCAGTGTTATGAGAAGGAAACATATGAGACAATTGAAACATCGTTAGAGGCAACGTATTATAAACTAGGTGATCTGCAATAAGTATCGTGACTTACTTCAGTTAAAAATGTAAGAATATTGGGAAAAACATCACATTATTAGAAATGATTTATAATGGCGTGACTGGGATTTATTTTTACAAGAGTATAAATTAAACCATACATTATTACATTTAAAAATAAATGCAACTTTGAAATTTCAAAAACATGAAAAAGACATGGTCTTTTATTGGAAACCTGAATAGCTGACGCTCTCATTCTTTGTTCAAACTTTTGTATGATTGACTTTTGCATGTTTTCCTTTTTTGAGAACTCAATGGATTGATTAAAATTTTATTTTAGTAGCTTCATCCATCTTTAGTTGTAATTATTTAGCATCAAAATTAAATATATGTCAAGGTCAACATAATTTCAATAACCCTTTTTTATGTCAAACAATCAGTTGTTTTATTATTATTCATTCTCTTTCATAGTTGAATTATGTTTTTGGCATTGAAAATTGGTTATCTACGTTCAAATGAAAGGCCTTCCAAGATCTTCTATAAGTATTTACCTATTAAAAAAATCCCATAAATTTCATATTTATATTTCTTGGTAAATGCATATTAAATAAAAATTAAAGCAATTTTAGCATGAATGAGATGAAATCAATATAAATAGGTATATAGAATGCTAATATTTGGTTTTATAAAAAAAAAAACCGTTGCATTGAACTCTATCTCACGAAGCCAAAAATAAATACTTACTCAAAATATCCTTATATGGCGAGAATCAAATGGCGATGCCAGTATTTTCGTAAGATACCAGGGTCAATGTGATTTTTTTAGCTTACACGATGATCGAAGCGGCAATGTAAATTGTCCATGTTTTCCGTCCAGTTCAATGTAGCCGAGCAACATAAGGAAGGTTCTGGCATGGCACCAAGTTCCCATGTGGTGTGATAGGCTAATATCTTACGGTCAGTTCTGTATTAGCAATCCATGTCCAGTTACATAAAAAAAGATGTATTTGTGTAAATTTTTGAGGAGCGGTTAACAAAATAAAGCACTTTTTTTATAAAACTGGACATGAATGACTAATATCACACTTATTATGCCATGGTGTCATGCCAGTACCTTCTTTTGTATCTTCCAATGTAGTCCACTACTGTATTGGACTGCATGGAAAACTCGGACATTTTTCATTCAGCTTCGACCACCTTGGAAACAACCCGAGTAGGATGAACCACCTAGTATGAACAAAGGGGACCTATCGTTAAACCCACTAAACCTGAAATCAGAACCACGGGCAGCCTCAATATTCGAAAGCGGTCACCCATCTAGAGTTGCTTCACGTTGATTACGGCTTTGCTTCCCACCACTGATTGACCCAGGCATACAAACAATGAACTATAAATAGTTTAGTTTTAAGGAAAAAGAACCTAATAATCGTTCTAAGAAGCTAGAAGGCAGACGGTATTTTAGGCAAAATAACATATTATCATGTATTATTGAAGACGTTAAGCTTAAGGGCTCTATATTCACCAATGCAATCGCCAAAATGAATATTCATCCTACCATCAAAACATTTTTCTTTTTAACTTTTCGTCTACTATTATTCTCAAAATATGTACGTTTTTAGGGTTCCGTACCCAAAGGGTGCCAACGGAACCCTATTACTAAGCCTCCGCTGTCCGTCCGTCCGTCCGTCTGTCACAGGGCTGTATCTCAGTAACCGTAACAGGTAGACAGCTGAAAATTTCACAGAGTGTGTATATATTTGGCCGCTATAACAAAAAATATGTAAAATAAAGAAAATATATTCAAATTAAAGGGTCACATACAAAAAACGTGATTTTTTTGTATTAAATCTTTTACGATGGTACGGAACCCTTCGTGTGCGAGTCCGACTCGCACTTGGCCAGTTTTTGTTCAATATCTTTACTTCCATAATTTATGAGATTTTTAAATATTGCTTAGAAATGTCATGAAACTGATAACTTTTAAAATGTAAGTTATGAAGCATAAGGTGATTTACTAAAAAAATATGTTCAATAGGAAAATCTTCGATAAAGTCTCCTACTAAACATTATGAAGATGTTTTTTTTTAAGATTGTATGGGACAGAATGTGAGTAGTCGCTAGATATCCTAGGCATTTTTTCTGTGGCTAAACTTCTCAACTTCACTCTCTGTATGTGATGTAATAAGTATGCTGAATCTTATGTAATTAAATAATGCCACATAAAAAAACCGATTGCTTTTCTTAGCTCGGCTTATCAACGTGAATGACATGCTGAATATTCCGTGAATGCTTGCTCAGTGCGATTAAGAAAAGTGTATGAATATGTATTTTATGGCCTTGCGCTATCTATCTTTCGAACATCTGCCATTATATAACTACATATGTAAATTAAACTACTTATTGCAAAACATTAACAGGCAGTTATGGAAGGAGGCTTATTTTAAATGAATATTTAAATGTATCGTCGTCGCTTTCCATCAATGATTTATGTACTCACAATATTTCATGTATGAAATGGTTGAATCGAAAAGTGTTTTAATGCATGAGTCTCATGACATGACAAGTGAGTGATTAAAACTGACATTTATCTTGCGGTATTTCATCACGTGTCATTCGGCCACTGAAATTTACCCGTTAGCATGGCATGAAATCCAACCAAACCTCAGATTTAATTAATTACTTGCCTATTCACCCAACGAATTAATGTACCATGGTAACACCCTGTACTGACAAATGGCCGGTAATCACGATCTGATGTAGAGACTGAAATATGTTCTCCATGTTTAAGGATGGTTTTGTTTGACATTTCACAAGCAATGTATTGAATGTAAATTAAGTAAAAATACTCGATTAATAATAAATTAAAATTTCCAAATAAATAAATGGCCCCACTAAAATAAATGTTAAATTCATATGTCATGAATTCCGATAACTTATCTTGTATCCATGATAAAATCCTCTAAACATTTGTATCAAAATGTTAAAGGGATATATCATATAAGTTAAATTATTTAAAAAAATCAAAACGTTCAAACGTAGCTCTCAGTTGCTTTATTTAATTTTCATTTTTTTAGAAAATATTTCTTAATTTGTCGGAGGAAACAGGAACGAGCTATTGTATGGAGCTTGATCACCTCATTATCCTCGTAAATGAAGACGCAATATACGCATTGACTTTATTGTCGACGACGATTATCGACTCAAGTTTCAAACAACTTTGGAAATGCATTCGTAATGAGATGTGATGATAGAGTGCAGAAAAACGATTCAATGCATCCTGGGACATTATTGGGTAGGTGTGCTCAAGTTATTAGACCGACAGATGTCCAGGCAGTTGCCAAACGTGGGATTTTATTAATGATAGTCATTTGCGAAGTAATTTTCAAAATCTGTCAAGTTCAACGCTGTTACATTGATAAAATGGCATAAACACCCGTTGCACTAGGATAAGGCACAAACACTTTCAAAATCTTTTTGCATTTACCTTAGTTAACATACCAGAGGTCTGGGTTCAAATCCTCGCCCGATCATGCACTACTTCATTTCTCTTTCTGAGTTGGATAAGTGCATTTCTTCACGAATGCGAGCTGCTCCATTTTAGGTCCCCTTCCCCTACGAGGTGGTAGGGTTTAAACCCGCCCGGGTTGGTATCATCGCATTGGATGAAAATATGTTCGAAGCGGCAATGAAAAATTGTCCGTTTTTTTCAATGTAGCCGTGCTCATAAAAGGATGGTCCTGGCATGTCACCGAATTCCTGAGGAAATGTGGTGTATTAGGCTAATATTATAACGGTAGTTGTGTGATATTGGCCATCCATGTCAGGTTGTATAAAAAAAATCCCCGGTGGTAATTTAAACTGTCTCCTCGCGGTGCCATGCGAAATATATGACTCGAATAAAAATCCAGACAACTGGATCAGAATCCGATACCCGTTACCGCTGTTTCGATCATGTAGTCACCGCGTACATTGAAACGAACGGTTTTCTGACTAACGTGGTCCATGGCATTCAGTATACTGGTCACTTCGTGGTTCTAAACCAATGTGTAATTGTAGGTCATCTTCCCTACTTATATACTAGGCAATATGGTAGAATCCAGACCAGGTTTATGCAATTACTGAAAGAATAATATTTATGAATATAAGAAATAAGAAAAAAACATCGCGGTATGGTTATACTTTCTAGCGAACTGATAGCTCAGCAATGCGCTCTCCACTCATAATGTGTACCTAAAAATATCTTTGGGTAAAGAGGTTGACAATAGTCAACCGCTGGGTATCTTGAGTCCCATATATCGGTACTCGGGAACCAGAAATAGCACCGATAATTTTGAATCACTATTAACATTATTTTCTCAGATATTTCCTTTCATCATTGAACATCCCGATGATTACGTTGATGTCATACATTTCATTAATGGACTTGAAATTAAACGAATTCAAAGATCTTTCTTCAAATCAATTTCCTACGTTATTAGCCTCATTAAAGATTAGACATTACAGTAAATCGTCTCAATACTGTATGCATGAGATCAGTTTTAGATTAAAAATGGATTTGCAACGCGAAAGGTTATATCGGTGAATCAAGTGCGTCTGCTTGCATCAAGGAGGCTGTCATTTCCGTATAACGTCGACGAGGAATGCATTGGATTACCCTCGCCAACATAATGTTATTGCAAATGTTTTATAGTAAGTGTGAAAATCTTTCAAGAAATTAATAATATTTTAACTTAGCTGGCGCGATTTTTAGACTATTATCTGTGTCTATAAATATAACCTTAAGGAGGTCCATCATCCATGCTAATATTATAAATTCGAAAGGAACTCGGTCTGTCTCTTACTTTTCCACGCCTAAACCGCTGCACAATTTTCGCCACAAAAGGTGGGCTACGTAATTACACTCAAAAGGAGTGAAAAGGGTGATTAAAGTTTGTATGGGACACTTATATTAATAGGATAGGATAAAATGTTAATAGGTTCAGACCGACATCAGTTCGAAACGACATTGACCCGACCGAAGCCGGGTAATTCAGCTAGTTCTTTTCTACATTCAAACTCATGTCAAAAAAAGATTTAATTACTATCAAAACTTTACATTCTAAAGGGTTTCTGATTGACTTACAATTAGGCAAAACGTCAGTTCATTGTTGTAACGTATTTCACAAGATTTTTGTCAATAATTCCTATAAAAATTATTCATCACTTTTAGTTTTATTTATTACTAATTCACAATATTTTTTTCCAAGAAATCCAAAGAAATAATTTTACTTTCGATTTTACTTGTACTTGTATTGATGTACCGAATTGATCATGCATACGGCTACGCGTCCGAGATGCATTACCCAGTGGCTATTAGAACGTCCATTAGAATGGGCTCTGTGTTTTTGCAAAACCAGTTTACCGACCCGACTTCTGGCCGTTTAAATATTGCCTATGCATGTTTATAGACTAGGAGGTCGCGACAAAAATGGTAACGATAACGTAAATGGCTGAAACTGGGTTCACGGGATAAAGTACAACCCTCTGAAGCTAAATGTGTCAGTCTGCCTGTTCCAATTGGCTGCGTTACGTAGATAAGGCGCCTGAAAAAGTAGTTATGGTGACAAAAAATACATATCATAAGGTAAATGGATGCAAATGACGAAGCATGAAAGTATCAATACATACTTGCTTAGCAATACAAAAACTGAACAAATCTCTGGTTGCATTTCGTAGTTATAGGCTATTTAGGTTACAGAAATAACTTTAGGTATATTTAAGTATTTAATTGAGTAACCGTCTGGTTATTGTTGTATAATTAATAGGTATCAATGTTTCCAGATAATCAGTATATACATCAGCAGGTACATACCAGCATCTATTTTATATAGCCAATCTAGAAAACGCAACCACTTGGCACGAGCAGACCGACATATTTAGCATCAGAGGGTCGGTCTCTAACATGTGAACCCAGATTCAGCCATTTACCTTATCGTGACCAAAAATGTCGTGACCTCCCGGAATATTACGTGGTACGAAGATATTCAGGCTACGTATCTTCCTGGATGTCGTAACGATGTCTCGAGGAAGTGTCTTTGTACAAGTTTAAATTTATCTTCAATTCAAGTAACTTGTTTCCGAATTTTTTCGAACTGTACATTTTATAAGCTGTTACCGTGGATTTTTTTCTGCAACCTGACATGGATGGCTCATACCACAAAACAACCGTTATAATATTAGCTCAGTACACTCAATAGGTCACTTCGGACATTTGTCTACTGAGTCAGTCTAGTGAAGTCATTGTTTTTGTTATCGAATTCAAAATACGTGAATGGTTTGACATACATTGATTTGTTTTTTTTTATTATATGAATACCCTTTATATTCTTAGGCCCGTAGACATTAGATTCTTTTTTTATTATTTGGACATTTTTTATGTATCTGGACATTGATGGTTTCCCGTAGGAATAAGGTACCGTGGCTATTGCCCGCTTCAACCATATTTTCATCCAATGACATTGTACGAACACGTGCACTTCTGAACCCTAACCCTGGGTATAGTAACAACGATTAACATGGATTCCGTGTCACGGAATAGCTCGCATTCGCAACGAAATGCACATATCCAACTGAGAACTAGAAATACATTGGTACATGAACTTGGCGCGGATGAACCCAAGACCTTTGATATGAGAAGCAAGACCCCGCGCCCCTGAGTTACTAGCCGCTTTATGTCTAACATCATACCTACTGTCATGGTAACATGATAACACACCTCATGGAAACTAGGACCGTCCTCATATTGAACTGCTACTTGTAACTGGAAAACACGGACCATTTTCATTGCAGCTCAGATGTAATATTAGCTTTTAATGAAAGTCAATGACCAACTAAATCACTTGTTTTTAATTTCTGTGCTCAAGAAAGTAGCTACTAGTGCAAAATACCGATGCACAAGAAGTTATAAGTTCTTTCTTTTCATTGTATTTATCAAGCGATTTTTTTATCGCCTGATTAACGTGGCCCCCAAAAAGGATATTTGTTGCCCAAAATGGGATTCGTTATCGCATACTGTAAATATTAAAAATATTTACCAGAACACTCCACCTCATGATGTGAGCCGCTCGCACTTCCGGTCCCGCACTCCCTGCCAACAATAAGAACAATTCGATCACCCACTTCATCAAGACACTCTCAATTGTAAGGCACTAGTTCCACGGATCTGTGAGCTTTTGTTTCTCAAATGTGATGCAATACGTACTGCGATGCTTGGAGTGTGCGGCGAAATTATAGTAATGATTTGGCCGGCGGTGGTGTAACTCGCTTATATACCACGGAAACGTGAGATACGTCTTGCTGTGGAGGAGGAGAGATGCCTCTATGAGGCTCGTCCGCTCTCACGTACGTAGACGCAGCCTCCGTCCGGAGCCACGTGCGATTCGTACGCGTTAGCTTTCCTTTATTTGCATAGGCTTTTATAAAAAAATGATCGGTTGAAAGGTGACACTCTAAGTATGTATGGAAAAAAACCATGTAGGTAGAAATAATGCCAAATATGTACGGTTGTAAAAATGTATTTGAGTAAATTTAAAATTTTAGGTTGCATTTCAATGAGAAACCAAATTTACCAGAAATATCGATTTCTGGAGTAATTAAGTGCCATGCCAGGCCCATCCCCTTATTATTAAAAACATGAAAGTAGATGGAAAACTTATTTTTTAATTTTAATTTAAATCACTTCACAGAGATGGCAAATACTACCCATTAACCTGATGGGAAGGATAACCAGGTATCATGCCGGGATCTTCTTCATTGAACGGCTATATTGGATAGAAAGCACTGACCATTTCCAATGCCTGTTTGAACGCGGTTCATTCAATGCGTCGGTCTAATAGTTTTACTCATTTTGTGACGTCAGCTTTGTGATTTGTGATAGTGGCAACGTATTTGTACCCGTTTGACTGTATGTTTAACTCGATGTTTGCACGCTAAACAATAAGCAATTCTTCGAGGTTCAGCAACGGTTGGCATGGATTTGGATAATTGACCATTCGAACGTTGAGACTAGATATATTAGGCTCATGCCATGGTAGTGGTTATCCATGTATAGATAAATATTTTAATTTTGCGTTTTTCAAAATCTGTTCTAATATCTATTATAAATGTTAAAATACACAAAACTGTATTTTCTCCAATTAATTGTTTCTTTAATTACGAACGATCGCTAATCTATGTAGATAGTGTGCGATTGGAAAAGAAAAAAAAACATAATAATACAAATAAATGCGAAAATTAAGTCCCAAAAACCTCAAGCGTTTTTCATAGTTTTCAACCGTTACATATCACGTTTTTATAACAATTTCACTATTTCAATTTCATTTATTGAAACTGTTTGGTAGTCAAACTACACTAAGTTACGTCACAAAGATCCACGGATTCGATCAACCCAGTAAATAAGAACCCGCAAAGACATTTCACGGGTTTACATAATTGCATGGGCGTCGCCGGGCATCTTAAGATGTCCTGGTATACGCCATATAACGCGTGGAAGGAAGAAACATATTTTTTTCCATCCACAATTATGATGCTACTGCCAAACAAATATTTGGTAGAACAGACTAAGACAAAGACCAAAGAGCAAAATAAACAGGAAATCTCAGTGTAAATTACTTATAACTAACTAAGTTGCTAACACAATAATACAAAAGATAATGCCCAAATCCAAGCCCCTTAGAAATCATTCGTGTCTTTTATTGACACACGCCATCATTAATATTTATTATATTAACATATTTTAAACTATCCGAATCCCCATTTCGGGCCGGTTACTCAAAAAGTAATCATTCACAATTACTTCTTTTTCTACTAACAATATGAATAAGACAAGGACAGGACATCGTATTCTTTCCGACGAATATCTTGACCAAATACTCTTTCAAATTATTTTCAAAATCTGATGACAATGCTTCAAATGTAGATGTCGCTGAAACTCAAATCAATGTAAGTTATTAAACTCTGATTTGTCTATAATAGATGTAATGCGTCACGTAAGTATCGGTTTATGCTCATGGCTGACATGCCCACCGACTGCTAAACCCATGTAACCAGTCAAACAAAAACCCGAGACAATAATTAGCTTATTTTTACTTGCATTTTTTGCGGAAAATAGAAGAAAGCCAGACGGACGGTTACTTAATAAGACAAAGATAATTCTAACAATGGCTGTGACTTCTATTTCGGTGAATTTATTGTTCTGCACAGTACGTCGTAAGTAAAACAAAATGGTTAAGTAATTTTAACTCTTTTAAGGCGGAATAAAGACTCAGCTAGTGGCCATAATAAGTAAGAGGCAGAGTCGCGTGCAATGAAAAAAAAAGGCACTTATATTATTTAAAGTATTTCTCGGTAATAGTTTTTATGTGTATCAGTATCGGTATAAAAGAGCCCAAACAATTGATATTAAACAGTTGTTTTATATATTTGATTATGCTATTATATATAGATTGAATGTTATGGGGGTGAAAATTACACGTGTGACAGTTCAGATTTAAAACGGTTATCCTAACTGATTGAATATTACGGCTTTCTACAAATTAGGCTTGCAACTATCCAGTTTAAAAAGGTATAATAATTTTAAGAAAGAATGAAAGAAAGAAGATACGTTTATTTTTTTTTCCAACACACAATTTAGAACACTTAAAAATTTCAACATACACATTTGTGGAGAAAAAAAGGGAACCAGCTCAGCATTCTGTGCTGCAGGTCCCTCTTGATGAGTAAACTAACAGCGCTGATTTTACGCTGGTCCGGATACACTTACGACTAACATAACCGATTGGACATTATCTTTGAAATTCATATAACAAAACAGATTCGATATTACCTCTTAACTGAATATAAAACGTAAGTAAGAATAAAACAGGTCGATTTATTTTTGCCTGGAAAATATTTTTCCGTCAATAAAACTGATTAAAAGTGATAAGATTATTTTCATTATTCTTATAAAAAGTTAATTATTTTGACTGATTTGTAGTAGATTAAAAATGTGTTTTAAATATTATAAAATGCAAAAATTACAAATGTTCTGTTTGAGTTTAATCACACATTTCGGTTTAAAAAAAAACATAATCTGATTTATTGACATTGGCATTGCAAAAATAAAATATACAGCCTTATTGACTAGTCACAAACATTCGATTTGACCTCGGGCACATCGGTCACTGCCTCTTTGCTCTACATTTCATTACACTTATAAAATTAGTTGAAATGTCGGTAGGATGTTATATTTCACAAGCGCAGCGCAATCAAAATTCGCGTTTTTATTAATTAATTTAATTTTTATTATTTGCATGAATTATGCAGTTTTATTAGCCTATCGTAAATGTTATGTTACCGTGGACAGCACATCAATACTTGCGCTCAAAAATCTATTAAATCAATGGTTGGTTGAATTAGAATACGAAAAAACGTGTTAAAGTCGTTAAATGCGGCAAACGACGACAGGACCTCAGGAGGTGCCCGCTGACGCAATTGTTTTTTTTTTGCAACCTGACATGGATGGCCAATACCACACAACTACCGTTATGATATTGGCCCAATTCACCACATTCCCGAAGGAATAAGTTGCCATGTCAGGACCTTCCTTATATGAGCACAGCTACATTGAACTGGATGGATAACACGGACAATTTTTCATTGCCGCTTCGACTTATTTTATTTTATTTCATTTAATTTATTTAAACTTTTTGGTAGTCAAACTACTCCAAGTTACGTCACAAAGATCCGCGGATTCGATCAACCCAGTAAAGAAGAACCCGCAAAGAAACTTAACGGGTTAAATAACATATTTTTCCGTCCACAATTATGAAATACATACTTAGATCTAAATGCTACTGCCAAACAATTCCTTGGTAGAACAGATTAAGGCAAAGAACAAAGAACAATGCGATGGTACCAACCCGGGCGGGCTTAAACCCTACCACCTAGTAAGGGAAGGGGATCTACAGTTTTACATGGATTCCGAACCATGGAGCAGCTCGCATTCGAGTCGAAAATGCAATTATCCAACTCTGAATGAGAAAAGGTACGAGCTCAAAAAACTTTATGAGTGTAAGATCTTCACGGGGCCTGTGAAAACAATGCCTGCCGATCAGGTGCTTTTTATTGATACAATATTAAAAGGACCAAAATATTTAATTTCGGGGGAAAGACCTCATCATCGAGTTAACCTTATATAAAAATTAAATAAATACTCATATTAAATATTATTGTTTGTTCTTATTTTAGGTGCATTCCTTATGTTCCGCTTTGATCGATTTTAGAATGTGGACAGAGGAATTTATGCAGATCCGAAGGGCATCTACGTAGAGAGAGACCTTTAATTTTTTCTATGTTATTTATTCATACATTCTGGGATACCGCGATGGCAAGCCGGTACATCGAGTTTAAGGTGGCCCAACCCGGCGGGCCTAACTCATTCGCGGGCACGGTACAAAACCGTGCTGTTGCGCTCTGGGACCTTCTCTGTTTCAAAGAATAAGACAGGCTCCGTGATGAGGAAGATGCAACATGTCCACATAAAAGACAATGTGCATAGTGTATGATTTGGCAAGATTAACGAAATTTTTAATTTCAAAACGACTTATAGCTAAAAGTAAACCACGACTGCTGTAGTCAAAAATCTAACAAAAACGAAATAGATCATAAATCTTGATTAAATAAGCTATGTCTGACGACTAATCTTTTTACGATGTTCTTACTTTATCATTGCGTAATCTACCTCCAAAGTTATTGTGTAAAACGCGCGAAAAATTCGAACTTTCGGACCTTATAACTTATAAACCAAACACATTTTACAATGCCAATGGTCATCAGACATCTAGTTCGATCAAATAAAGCTATTTTGAGCAAAATTTTGGATCTCTGGCAAGAAATATGGGCGTGATCTTCTTTCCCCTTTTGTATGGGGAGATGAGCGGGTTGGGCCACCTTAAGGAGCCAAGCAGGCTTTTCACTGAACCGTCCCACAGATGGTAACAATACTCTACGCAAGACCTTATGCCTTATAGGGCAGACATTTTTGGTCCAGGGTGAAATACTGACGTTTCCTTTTCCTCAGGTGAGCTTGGCTTCGTTATAAAGCTATGAAGTATATGCTTTTTCATTGGATGAGGTCAGATTAGCTTAGTTTTGGCTTAAGTATTTTTTGTAAGGCAGATTATATTAAAAACGTAGGACATACTCTACGTCTCTTTTACGTTAAAATTTGTAATAAACCTGTGTGCGATATTCGTGTGCATATTCAATAACATATTATATTGTAAAATATTGTTGGTCACACTGTTGACGTAATGACTAATAATTAGTAAGTATGTGTTACTGTAGGCACGCGAACATTGTTATAATGGAAAATAGCCAGTAAAAAGTAGAGTAAGTAGTCGTTTGTAATTATCAGGATTAGAACATCTTAATGAAAATGTACTTCTATTAAAAAAACGCGTTCTCAATAACGAATGTCTGCATAATTACATTGATATGTCCTGCGCTTAGAGCCCATTGACCTTACGAGCGTCAATTGGCGCCTTAACATTTGACTACTAAAATGAGTTGAACACTAAAACCCACCTACGACGATAAACGTCTATGAAAAAAGTTAGGAACAAAACTTTGATTATGAGTGAAAACTACACGATCTAATTAAAATGAAAAAGAACGGTAGTTGTGAAATTAATAAATTTAATATTTTTTTTATAGGTTTATTTTTATTATCCGGTATTATTAATACCATTAATGACCATGGTATTTATAAGCCACGTTCACACGTTATTATTTGTTTGTTTGTTAAGTGCATGAACGTGTGACATTAACATTGTTTCGAACCGAACAAAAAAACTTTAATAGAATTATTATTCGGCGTGACAGATGAGATGATGACGTCACAAATCTCCTAAAACTTCTACCACCGAAAACTACTTTCAGTCAAGATTTTAAACGATGACATGTTAAACTCGTGGCTGCCCATCAAAAATGTATTAATTGATTTTAATGACTTTAAAAGCTTTGTAAGCTATAGTAATTTCCACGTCTTTTCCGCCCACGGTCTCATTATTAAAATGTAATGGTGCCTTAGGAACATATTTGAACATCTCGCTCGCATGAATTTTCGTAACACCTCTTCAACACAAGTGCTCTAATGCACAAGTAAAAGTAAATCGAAGCATGCGTGAGGCAAATGATGCGTCAAAGTTGAAATAATTTGGAGGCGAATGTGCCGGGTGCCCTCTTTACCCATTTGAATGATGTAATATTGTGGCACTGTTCGTAGAAGTATGATTTGAATGGATCTTTAGCATGTGAAAAGAAAATAATTTCGCTCGAAAGCAGCCACACTTCAACCCTTTAGATAGGAATCTTTCAAGACGATTGACTAAGAAAAAATACTTATACCACTTCGTCAGCCTCAGTGACCCAGTGGCGCGACACTTCGGCGATCGCTCTCCGAAGTTAAGCAACGCTGGGTCCGGTCTGGTCTTGGATGGGTGACCATTCGTTGAGAGAGGCTGGCCGTGGTTCCGATTCCAAGTTAAACTGTAGGTCCCCTTCCTTACTTACGAGATGGTAGGGTTATTCCCGCCCGGGTTGGTACCATCGCCTTGGATGAACGATGGTCGAAGCGGTAATGAAAATTGTCCGTGTTTTCCATCCAGTTCAATGTAGCCGTGCAATATAAGGAAGGTCCTGGCATGGCACCTAGTTCCCATGTGGTGTGTTGGGCTAATACCATGACAGAAGGTGTGGTATTAGCCATCCATGTCCGGTCACATAATAAAAAAAAAGGTCGAACCCACATTTCCATCCCTACAATTTTGGGATGATATTCGCTGGGACATACTTACTAAGAAAATTGAAGGCTTACTCTGTTTCAAAAGAATGCGCAAGCACGTGACTCTTAAGAGTAAAGTAGTAGTATTAAGAGTTAAGAGCAAAAGGAAATGGAAAGATCCATGCTCGGTATCTCACTACGCGACCGAATGCCAAATTCGCTGATACGCCAAAGCACCAAGGTCACTGACGTTATGCATAGGGTTGCTAAACTAAAGTGGCAGTGGGCAGGTCACATATCTCGCAGGGATGACCACAGATGGAGCACTGAATTTTTAATGTGGAGACCCTACACAGGGAAAAGAAGCGTCGCGAAATCGCCAGCACGTTGGTCAGACGATATAAATCAGACAGCAGGTGACAACTGGCGAAGAAAAACAGGAGACCGCACAACTTGGCGAAGTCTGGGGGAGGCCTACGTCCAGCAGTGGACAGCAAAAGGCTGAAGAAGTAGTAGTAGTAGTAAGGTAGTAGCTTCCAAGTTGATGCACGAAACATTGATCGTGGGGACCAATGTGCCGTTAGGGTCTCGCCACAAAAAGCGTAAAAAAATATGTTCTGGCTCTGGGGTCTGTCACGGTCATACACATTTGGTCCCGAATTGTATATAGAATTTTAAAATATACTAATATCGGTACACTCATGTAGTTGCGCACCGATCACTTACTCTTTCTCAAAACGTCATACTTTTTGAGAGAAAAAAAACGAGATTTCTGAAGTCATTAGTAGCGGGACCCTCGGGTCCAGCCTTGCAGAATATTTGTAAAGTAGTTCTTTTTACTGGGCTCTTTCTTCAAGTAATGTTTCCTTGCTTCACTGTCGATTATATGTACATAGATATTACATTCCCAGGGCTATTTGGTTCATTCAGAGTCTGATGTTCGGAATGTCAATGCGTGTTCCTAAGTTCGAAATAGTGTCCAAGAGTCTAATATTGCTACATTTTAGCAGGAATTATTACCATATACCATCGTACCAGAAGGTTTTCCTAAGCGTCGTCCAGTCAGAAGTGGGTGTGGGTGGACTCAGCTGCAGATGATCATAGCGTTGTCGCTATGATCAGGGGTATGATTAGGGATTATTCATCCATGCAAACTGTGCTTATTGTGTTAATACACACCATGGTGGCCTGTGAATCCTTTTGTTGCCCTGTCCTGTCTTTTAAATTTTGGCTGCCTTGAAATCTTAATGGTTCAGCGATAGTTGGGCATCTCCTATCTCATGGGCGCGGGGACTTGCTTTCCATGCTAGAGGTCATGGGTTCGATGCTCGCCCCGTTCATGGAACATTTTATTTATCTTTCTGAATTGGCTTAGTGCACTCCGTCATGAACTTTACCACCTAGCAGGGGAAAGGGGTACATGGATTCCAAATAATGGAATAGCTCGCTTTCGTAATGAAAGAGAAAAAAAGTGGTGCATTAACGGAGCCGGGATTTGAAGCCATGACCTCTAGCATGTGAAGCAAGTCCACACGCACCTGAGCTACGAGACACTGGTACCACCGCACGGATACAAAATTATCAAAGCGGAAATGAAAAATCGATCGTTTTTCTATCCAGTTCAATATTACCCATACTCATGGTACGATGGATGAATAGCATATACTATCCATGTCTAGTACCATTATAAACAATGCCTATTTTTTTAGGTTTTTCTTTTTGTAAATGCTACGTATTTCTAATTTATTTTTAAACTTTCTCTCTTTCTGATACGTATCGTTTTGTAACATAATAAATGTTGCGAAAATGCCTCACTCTATCCGTTGAGTGATACTTGTAGAATTCGATGATTTCAAGTGCGCATATGAGTCTGCGTGCAGTTGAAGCGATGAGGTGTCATTATCCGGGTCAACATGTCATGTCTGAAGAGGCTGCCTCGGTTACTTAACCAGTTACTACTGAGCCGCTACCAACATATTTCTTATTGTTATCTAATGAACTAACGCCGCCGACTAATCTATTTTAAATTAGTTGTATGTTCGTTATTACGACGACTAGTTTTTTTATTTGTTTGCCATTCGCAATATATGTGTGGGATGAAACGAAACTATTCTTTTACAGTGGTCTTCCGTTACTTACGTGTTGCGCGCTTGGAATAAGAAGTCTTAGATAATTGCAATTTGGTGACGGTGACGGTCTCGGGTCAACTTAGATGCATTATTTTTTAGTGTAGTTTTGTGTGAATTGCTTGGAATTTATATTTTTGGTCTAGATTTTGGGTTAAATACGTAATTAATGGGTGCAAAAGGCGAGTTTGATTGGCACCGAAAAGGTTTCGTACGAAATACTGTTGAACGTTAAAATTGTATCTACCGGAAATAAGGTTTTGCATTGAATACTATTATTATTTAAAGCTAATTTCATGGTTCAGAAACGTCTGCCTTTATATTTCATACGTTTCAACATATTTTTTTCTATTTGGTTTTGTACACAAACATATAAATGATGTATATTTCCAAAACACTCTTACTAAAAAAATCTAGATTGTTTATATTTATAATGTAGTTGCAGAGAACCATTCAATAATGTACCCCAGGGTCCATAAAACAACTAGATGACTAGAACGTGGTATTTTTGGTAGTGCAGAGACTAGCTTTGCATGAATTTTAAACTTAAGCAGATCAAAGTTATGTCAGCCTGGTTTTCACCAAGTGCTGATTTATTTTAATCGACACTTTAAAGCCTATATTACTAGAGTTCTGATTATCTTGTACTGGTATTGATTGCAAACTGCTAAGAAATGTACTTAATATATGGCGATTAAGCTAATCAGCAGTAGGTGAAAAAGGCCCGCAAGATAAATGTTATCAAATAGATCTCGAACAGGTATGAAACGAGATTTTGGGGTGAGACAATCCGCAAGACAACAAATGCTTACACGAAATATATTTTAATATTAAGATAACACGAATAAAGTAGAAATTGAAAACAATTTATTCACACATAAAGTTGTATCGAATCATACGGCTCGAGAGTTATTAATTAGCATATGAAAGTGAAGCGGGGGCAAAGATTATTTTAACTGACATACCTATGTATAATAATTCTCGTTTTTTACGTAATCAGCAGTAACGTGCTTGTTGCAAGTCGCTAGCGGTGTGGCGCGCCGTAGTTAAGTAGATGTTGTTCAATCGAAGAAAGTAGCCCTCACTAGCAAGCAGCGACCATCTAACGCACCTGAACTATACGTTTGACGGCATGTATTTGAATTAGCCATGGATTCGCTTTTATTGAAACTAAATGTTAGAATGTTTTATCCACCAAATTTTATTGAATTTTATTATTTTACGAACTCAGGGCATTGCTTTTAGTAGTAATTCAACATTGAAAACTTAAGGGAAACCTTGTTCATTTGGTAGGAGTAGATGAAGGGGCAGTATCATTTAAAATTTTACTTTTTTATATTTTTAAAGTACTCGATTATATTATCATGTGTGCGAATTTTCAAAGCCACGTATTGTCTTGCTCTAATATTTAAAGTTAAAGTAAGAGCTACATATGATATTTAGCATCCAAGAGACCCTATACATAGAATGTCAAAGCTTTATAATGAGAATGCAGCGGTGGTCGACTGTGATATATTTTTCGACTCGCTGTTTTCGTTCAAGAAAAAAATCAGAAACATCCAATAGTTCTGTTTTATGTATAAAATGTAATGGAGCATACATTGTGTTTTTTTTTTTGTATGTTGTTTTAGGTCGTTTTCTTTACAGTCATTTATTTTAATTTTTATTTCACTAATTCTCAAATAACTTCTACACCTTAACACGAGCTGTGTCATATTCACATGATTGTATTAGAACTTTAATGAACCAGTAATCTCATATCACTTGCTTGTTTGTAATTACCTATCTCCAGGTACACTTTTTCTTATTACAAATAACGCCACCTTCAAAATGTATACTTATTCTTGTTTTAGTGAGGGATAGTTTTGAAGACAGATCTTTATTCTTGTTACCAATTACTTCTTTGTAACTGTGTTTTATTGTCTGCCTTTGTTTTTCCTCCAATAATAAATAAATAAATAAATAAATAAAATAAATACATAGCGACCCGACAACTTACGTGAAAAAATATTTGTTGATAGGGATAATACTAACATAGCATAACAATACGAGCAGATATAATGCATTCAGTAATCTCTAATTGTAAACCAATTTGTGGAAGCAAGATTTGCAGATTTGGCGTTATTTATTGCTTTTGATGGGACATGATATGCGACTCAGTGAATCTTGTGGTGAATATTTCTTAATTTTAATAGTGTATTCGTTTTTATTTTTATGATTGAGTCCTCACATTGAGGGCAGCGAATATAACGGTATTCGAAGCAGAAATCTCAGTGACGAACGATATTTTATAGCATCATCCAAGCGAAGGAAAACACAAAGATAACTAAAATTCCTATTGAAATAGTAGATGCGCGCGTTCGAGGGACATATACCCTAGCATCGAAATAAGTACGCAACATTTTTTTATAATACACATATTTGCATAACCTTAATATTTATATTAAAACGATCAATACAAGTCTGACCTGCAAAAGTGAGTTTACGGGCGTAGCTTTGGCTTATAACAGGTTTCCGCAATAATCAAATTATGTCTTGCATTCAAGTGAGATATATTTTTAAAAAGATAAATAAACAACGAGAAAAATCTAGATTTGTGGGTTTATGTGATACGAAATACCGTTTTTAAGTAATTTTAATAAGTTATAAATTTGAAGTTATACAATGTAGATGACGTGGTGTGAACTCATTTTAACGAAATATCCAAGCAAGGCATTTGAAAACTGTTTCTTAGCCACCAAATTCAATTTCGCAAATGTGATAATTATTTCCGACAAAGATGTCGCGATAACAGATGGCTATCGTGACAGCATCGTGTTTTAAAAAGTTGTTAATTAATATATCATAAATATACTAGAAACAAATGTCTGCAACACCTTGTATAAATTGTATTGAAGCAATTAAGACGCTCCAAAGGTATGTAGGTACTGTTTGTACATACTTTCGCTTGTACCATGGAGAATTTACATTCTGTCCCCATTCAACCATCGCTCAACTTGCAACAGGCACGGAATGCACCCATACACTGTTCATATTCATCCTCTGAGAACCAACCATTCCGTTTTCCCCTAACATACAGGTTCGGTACCTTCAAACTTAATGTGAAGAAGCACCTGGCCGGCCAGCATGACTTTCGCTGCCCCCGAAAAGATTTGAAAGCCCATTTGAGATTCCGGCGTTTTACTAAAGTTTTACTGTTACCCACAGAGATAAAAGCCAACCACAACCACTACCTTGGCTTCCTGCAGGGTGGACAAACAAACGGCCCCGTTTTGGGTCAGTGACCAGCTGTCCAAACACTGTGGACTTGAGGACCCAGGCTCAGTACCGGATGACGTCGAAGGACGTGCGAAATGTGAAGTATTGCTTGCTTACGTCGTGCGGTCCGGACGATGGAGACACAACGCCACCACGGCCTGCACCACCCAAGCGCCGTTGGACTGACCCCGCTTGAACTTCAGCCATAAATTCTGCTCCGCCGCCTCATCTGTCAAAACAAACTTCTGCCGGTCCTTTTTTCCACCGTTGCATCAGCTTTCCGATTTTCTGCCTTTACCACCAGAAATAAGGCCGATTTTCTCGTTAGCCTCTTCGCGCGAAAATCTCGTATGGATGCTGGCGTTCATTACCGCCATCGATTCCTAGATGCGAATACTCTATGTTGAATATCATATTCCAACATGGAACTGTAACGCAGGAAGTATAAAGGCGAGTGCAACCATTCTTGTGAAGACTTCTTGTTCCAGAACTAGCTGCTTAACTAACCTATCCTGCGTTTACAGAATATCGTATTCTACTGCATATTTTGCCATTGCAACCACCGCAATTACGCAGGGATGTCAGCTTCTGCTTTCTGTCTATACACTACTGGAGTAATTCCATAGTAGAAGGAGCAACGCTGGTAACACCAAAAATCGTCGCAGGTCAGCGCACTGAAATTCTCCAGCACGGTTCCACGCAAAAGCTTTCGTAAATTCATGTAAACCACATGATGCTCAGTGCTTTAAGGACTTTTGTATTCAGGATTTCAAAGTAAATGATTTTCTTCGACGTTTTAGTACTGTATTTCATTTCATTTACATTAATTTATTTCAATTGTTTGGTAATCAAACCACACTAAGTTACGTGGATTCGATTGACCCAATAAAGAAGAACCCGCAAAGAAACTTTACGAGTTTACATAACATTGCGGATCTAAATGCTACTGCCAATCAAATTCTTTGGTAGAACAGATTAAGACAAAAAACAAAGTACAAAAGAAACAGAAACCTTCAGTTTCAATCATCTATAACTAATAAAGTTTCTTATGTAATTTACAGCATTACTAGTATTCTCTGGTGTAAATGCCGTCTTTTGCTTGTATCCCAATTCTACTAAGTTTAATTGGTTGTCTACAAATGGACCGGCAGATAGATGGATCCATATAGCAATATCCTTATCAAATATTAATAACATTAGCAAATTAATTGATAATGTTATTAATTGATATTATGGCAGTTAAATATAATCGAATTAAATAAAATAGTAAAAAGACAATATATTAGCCTGAAATCAAACTCGTGTAATGGAATCAAATATTTTGAACATTTCAATTGTTTACTTCAAACCAGAGACACAAATTATCACATATCACCACGATATTAACAAATGCAAATAAATATCTTTAAACATCGATTCCTTCCACAACATACTAAGTGAATGGCATTTTAAAAGGAATCACTCATCCGATGCTTCCAAATCTCCCGAGTCCCTTCTCACGACATTCCTGAGCTTGCCAAACAGGTGTCTCTTCTCATTCCTGGCCCTCTGCGGTGCCTGCCCCGCCCTCTCCCCCGGTTCCCTGCGCTTCCTTTTCGGAGCTCCCGACGCCGCCGCCTCGTTCAATGACGGCACGCGCAGCCCGCTCGCCGCCGGCCGCAGCTGGCGGGACGGGCCCGCATCGGTGCTCGGCCGTCGCACAGGCACCACTGACGTCGGTGCCTTCACTGCGTCCGCCAACTTCTCAATCTCTTCCCTGCAAGATGCGTTTTCGAGTGAGTGGTCAGTTTGAGTTCTCACCGAAATTGGCGTTTATGGAAATTAGAAATTACGTAAATACGTCAAATCCCTACAGGTTCTTATTACTTATTCTGTGGTTTTACTTCTTCAAGCTGTCAAAACCAAACTCAGACTTCCGATTTGTATGAAAACGCGGAGTCGGCGTAAACGGCAACTTCAACATATTTACGGCGACAGTAAGGGCCGAGTGCACGAAAGGACAAAAAATCAAAATCAACGTCAAAGTATGATTAAACACGTCACTTTGCGTGGACAGTATGGAATCAACTCTATGCGATTCACTAAAAGTGACGTGTTTGAACAATGATAAACTCAGCCGTTTATTCGTGCAACCGGGGCTAAGTAAGCTGTAATTGTTAGTTCGCTTAACGCCCACTGCGCGCGCTCTTCAATTTCTCCATACGTTGAAAACGCTTCGATCGGTTTGGCGTAAATGCCAATTTAGGTGACAAGTGGGACTAGGGGTTCAGTCCCAAGCGTATCCAAGCTTCATGGTACCTGTTTCACGATATTTTTTAACTTACTTACGAGGGGGTAGGGTTGATTCCGCCTATGTTCGTACAATCGCATGGAATCAACGATGATCGAGGCGGCGACGAAAATTGAAAAGACATAAATAGGTTGCTAATACCTGTTTAATTCCTTAGCACTCCCCGTCTTGGCACCGGCTCGGGAAAACAAGCTGCCGCGCTTCACGGAGACACCAGAGCCGGAGGCCACAGCTCCCTCCGCATGGGAGCTTTCCACCTCTATACTGACCATGTGCGTACTGAAAATGAGGAACCATTGGACCGGTGAATGAACACAGTACGATTTTATGAGTCCATGGAGGGAGCGCACAATTTTGGTTGGTTGCTGCTTGAAACAACCTTCAAGGATATACATACACACGATGCCATCTCTCGCTTAGAGCAAACCATAGATAAATGATAGTAGGGAAGATTGCTAACGTCATGCAAGTGTTGAATAGGGATAATAAAAGTCCACAGGTGGCGTTGCAATTCACATTTCAGAATACATTTAATACGAACCAATGATATTTTTTAATTTCAATAATTTTATTTCATTTCTAGTTTAAATATAATGGTAAAATTTATAATTGAGCTTAATGTAATGACGGTTAACTAGTTATGGCAGTGACAGACGGCGCTGGTCAGAAATCTCATACTTAGTACCAGCGAAAATAAACAGTTTTCAGCGAGTTTTGTGCGTTGTATGACGTTAGAAGTATATTTCTACTGTCCTTAAAAGACAGGTAACCGTTAATTTGATCCATTGACAAAGTTTGTCTGTGGACCAAACTAACGCCTACCTGCTTACGCAGTGTCTTCTTCAAAAAAAATAATTAAAAGTGTGCACACCTGCCTTACACATGCTGTTCGGCACTTGGACCGAATTTTTTTTCGTAGGTAAGTGGGATCATATGCAAGGATTTTGCCGATGGTAACTTTTGGCAGATGTCACGTTGTTTCGAGATACGATTTTTTTATTCTCAAAATTGTGCTACAAAAAAATTACAAAAGAAAATTACAAAACTGCTTATTTTCGGTCGTACTATGACATTTATAACCAGCACCATCTCCCGTCACTGCCGGAACTTTTCAAATGTTACCTAGGTAGGCGTGATAAAAACGTTACATTTTAACTAGACATTGAGTAAAGTAGTTGTAAATAAAAAATATCATTGATATTCATTGGGTATTTAATGTATTTTTGAATGTGAATTGCAACGCCACCTGTGGAATTTAATTATCCCGACTCAACACTGGTATGACGTTAGCAATCTATCCTTTCCTCTTTAATCTATGACCATGGTAAACCAAACCCTTATGGTACCATCCCCCTGTTCTTTCTTGTCACCTAGTTAAACGATAAAAGGACTCAATCGTTCGCCCGGGGAGTTAGTTTATCGTAACAACGTCCTAACCTATGTCCTAACAATCCGACGACTTATTAACGCCCGTTGCAACCGCCTCCAGCTACTAACATACAAATATGCCATGTAACCGAAAGTTGCTTATCGGATTTCAGGTAACTGGGGGCGGTGAAAACAGGGGTAAAACAACTAACCGTATCGCATCGCTCACTAAGCTGTCAAAGCTTTTGGCGGGCTCGACCGACGCTGTCGGGGGGGCTTCCCTTCCGTCACGCGACGACATTTGCGAAGAGCCCGACTTGTTGCTGGTCTGAGAGCGGGTTCTACGGGGTGAGACCATCGCGACTTTGATTGAATTTTGTCGAATGTTTTTTTGGATATATTTTCGATCGTCAAAGTCAAATTGACGATTTCAATGTTTTTGGTTTTGACGGATAATGTTTTTTCCATTTTTAAACAAGTAGGTACAATACAATTTTCAGCTAGCTATTAATAATTTGATGACTGTTTTCCATGGAGGGGAAGAAATAACATTCTTCACCTCCATGATGTTTTCACCAAGTGCTGATTTTATTTTTATTTTATTTACTTAAAGGGCCTTTATTACTAAAGTGCTCATTATCTTGTACTGGTATTGATTGCAAGCTGTTAAGAAAGGCCCTTAATATGTTGCTAAATCAGCAGTAGGAGAAAAAGGCCCTAAGTTTATCTGCGTTGCATGAAATTACTAAAACCAATACAACTTTGGTAAGCCAAGTGATTTATTTTAAACACTTACAGTAGTCTAAAATCGTATTAAACAAAATAGAAATATCGAGCATGAAAGTTCGGGAGTAGTAACTGAAACTCGTTTGTTGGGGGCTCTCTCTCCCATTCAAAAGCACTCTGTAGGTAAGTATATATTTCAAGTAGCAAAGTTATGAAAATGGCATCTGAAATGCTGCAGAGGTTCATAAACGTATGCTGCTGCTAAAATCTATAAAAACATATAACATTAGGTCCTACAAGTGCAAAAATGCCCCCGTCTATTCTCGAATTCTCATGGACACAGTACATATACTGATAATATGCAATCTGTGCCTATATATTCGCTAAATTTATGCAGTCGTGAATACGTATACATAATATATAGGTTTGCCCATCTGTTGGCGAAATGTCGAATCTCGTTGTACTTCAATGTTGCATTGAGATAGTTGATTCACGCACAAACACTACTTAGGTACATCGCAGAAGCAACTCAATCGTTCGACAATAGATGGCGCTATCGATGTAACTGCAAAACCTTCGGCTGTTTTCACTACATCCAGCTACCTGAAATCCGATAGTTAACTTTCGGTTACATTTCATATTTATATGATAACCGAAAAGGTAACTTTGGAATTTGTGTAACTGGAGGTGGTGAAACCGGGAGTAAGACGAGTAATATAAAAATAATACAATGGCAAACCTGGCGAAGGGCTTCAACTAAGAACCTGTTTAGACTCAATACGACCCTGATGTTTGTCTGAATTATAGACCCTCCACAATTCTTATTAAGCTGGACAAGAAAATGTCTTCTACCTTTTTTGCTTCAAATTTGTCATTATTTTGTTTTGGCACCTGTTTGTTACAACTACCCTTATGATATCAGCCTATACACCACATTTCCGTAGGAATTAGGGGCCATTCCAAGACCTTCCCTTTCTGAGCGCGACTGTGGTCAGTCCGAGTTCTCACCTAAATTGGCGTTTACTCCTAACTCCATACAAGCGTTTACTAGATATTCTGTGGTTTTACTTCTTCAAGCTGTCAAAGTCAAACGCGGACTTCCGATTTGTATGAAAATGCGAAGTGGACGTTAACGGCAACGTCGACGTATTTACGGCAACGTTGAGTAAGCTGTCAAATCAAGCTCGGACTCGCAAATGTTAGTTCGCTTACCGCCCGCTGCGCGCGCTCTTCAATTTTTCCATACATTTGAAAACGCCAGTCGATCGGTTTGCCGTAACGCCAATTTAGGTGACAACTTAGACTACCGGCTCGGGATGAAAAATACCGACAATTTTCCATTGATGCTTCGACGTTAGTTTGAACCAATGCGGTGGATACCTGGGCGGGCTTAACTCTACCATCTAGTAGGGGGGGGCCCTACAGTTTTACTTGGGTTCCAAACCATGGAACAGCCGGACTCGCAACGAAATGCACTAATAAAACTTAGAAAGAGAATGAAAGTGGTGCATCACCGGGGCAAGGATTGAACCCATAACCTCTCGCATGAAAGGCAAGTCCTCTACACCACGAGCCGAAGGAATGTAAGATCTCACTCTGTGTTCTATTGTCTCTCTTATAAAATAATGATCTTCGGAGCCGCATGACGCCATTGCTCTGTCTCCTTTCCGCCATCGCTCAACGCAGAACAAGCAGGGAATGCACTCATTTGTCGAAAGTCTTAAAATAGAAGCCAACCGATCCTCTTAATGTTTTATCTACAGGGTCGGGACACTATGAAATGCCGAGGCATTACACCAAAGTGTATGGAATGTTTAGTCAATGGCTCGGTTAGTCAACGTCGGCAGGTGGTTCTATATTTACTTGCTAAGTTTGACTAGGACATGCTTACGGGTCAATTAAAAGAAATGTTAAAAATCTTTGAAAAATACACATTTAGGTGGGCCTTCCCGCTCAACTCCCCATACAAACGTGGAAAGAAGATCATGCCCATAATTCTTGTCGGAGATCCGAAATATTGCTCAAAATAGCTTTATTTGATCGAACTGGATGTCTGATGACTATTGGCATTGTAAAATTGTGTTTGGTTTCTAAGTTCGAATTTTTCGCGCGTTTTATACAATAATTTTAGGGGTGGATTACTCATCGATAGAATAAAAACATCACACAAAGATTAGTCATCAGACATAGCTTGTTTCATAAAGATTTATAATCAATTTGGTTTTTGTTAGATTTTTTACTTCAGCGGTCTTGGTTTACTTTTAGCTATAAGTCGTTTTGTAATTAAAATGTTCGTTAATGTTACTCATCACGGAGCCTGTCTTTTTCTTTGGAACAGAGAAGGTCCCAGAGCGCAAACGTACGGTTTTGTACCGTGCCCGCGAATGAGTTTTGTCCCGCCGTGAAGGGCCACCTTTATTCCGTTTAAAAACTCTTTTGTGATATTTATGATTTAGCAGGCAATGTGACGGGCCTGAACCAATTAAGCAAAGCTGTGATCCCGAAGATGACGCAACAGAAGGACTCCCTAGCCTACATCTGGCCAGAAAAGGAATAGAGGTCTCACGCTCCTCGGCACTCCTTGACATATGGCAGTGCCCATAGGATATTCTGCCCGAAGACTGGTCGGAGAGCAATCTTCAACATCTTTTGCTCGCTAAACTTGACACATGCAGCGAAAAGTAAATCTATAGCATAATGCGCACCCATAGTTAGTACCCGTACTCAGTCGTCAGTTAGATCTGTGCTAAACTAAGCATTTATCAATTGCGAAGATGGTAAAAAGCCAGACGCAATCATGTTTATCCAATGGAGGCGAGGTAGAACCTTGATTTGGGAGCGTCTAGTCACAATGAGAGCTCTTCTCAGGTAGCCACTTCGTTGAGTCCCGTTGCCTTTGCTGTAGAAATTCAAGCTGATATGTTAAACTGTTCGATGCACTGAAAAGAAAGGAAGGAAATGTGGCATGCGATCGTTATCAGATCTCAGCCGTATGGTCAAAGTGATCATATAATCGTATGAGAATCCAGCGGCGCGTCTTATGTCACACAGTCGAAACATCGCCACCGCGCGCGAATGTGCTCTAAAAATGCGGTTTGTGGAGACACGGGAGACGATTTCGCCTTTCATTCCTGAAGGCTTGTTTGCACATATATTTTACTGTGTCTGCAAGATATTTCAGCCGTCCCAATTTGGCTCGATAATGATGGACCGAATACGAATAGTTTTCAGACGATCTGTCATCCTATATGTGCATCAAATGTTTAGCATTTAAAATGTTTTTTAGATCGCTTCAGCAGGCACCCGTTTTCAAGAAATGGGTACCGGGGTAGAGAAATGAAAATAGTATCAAAAGATGCGTTACTAAAAGGGCTATAGTACGGTTATATGAGCTTATATGTATATCAAAAAATGATATAAGTTTGATTTAGGACTTGTTTGAAAGGCCGAAAAGAGATTTCGAAAAAATATATTTGATCAGGAGTATTTCAAAATCACACCATTCCCGTTTCGATAGGATTTTTAACTCTTTCGGATAGATTTTTAACTCTTTCGGAGACAACTTTTTATTTATTTCAATATTTCGTTGGTAATGTATCGTTTAATTTTGTACGATAGACTTTGTAATGCATTCCATGAAATAAATTAATTTCCACGTTGCATAAATTACTTTATTCTTCATGTATTGACGCTGGATTAAAGTTCTTGTTGGACTCAATTTTGAAGTGCTCGAATTAAATACTTAGTAATTAAATACTAAGGTCATGAGTTCTGTTAACTTTTTGATACATGGAGAATGACGGGTGAAACGTTCTTACTCGAGTTTTGATAAGCCCTCACTAATATATGAAACGATGCTTTGTTCAGGGCTGAACAACCGGATTTCTGATAACACGTGCTAACGATTAGAATTTCGGCTCAGAATACTCTCTAGAGAATAATGGTCTGGATTTTTTTAAGGATACTTTTCCGATTAACTTCTCTTTAAACGATATATTGATAGTTTTTTTTTCCAAATCGTTCAATTTTCAATGGTCGAAGTAGCAGTGAAAAATGTCCATCCATGTCAATGAAGCAGTGCCAGTGTAGTATCGTCCGAGCCGCAAATACTTTAAAAAACTTACCCTAATATTTTACAATCAATGATATTATGTACATTCCTTCCACTGAATTTGTAAATGGCAACATTTGTATGTCTTCTTATTAAATCATGCCAGATCCATGGAGGTTTAATTTTTCACCTCCATGGCCACATCAACTCACCGATTTTAATATCATTTTGTAGGTAGATATACTGTCTAATTTGATCGTAAAGTGGTGTGTCGAATAGCCTTTTGTAGACTATAGGCCCTCAAAGAAGTGCCCGACGACGCCCAAATACTTTCGAAGTCAGGTTTTACAAGGGCTGCGTAAACCATGCCGGCCGATCGGATGCTTCATCACAACATGTTTGAAATACCAATTTATGGGAGAAATACACAGTTTACCCACCCTACGAAAGAAGTATTTACAGAATCGGTTGGTCCTAACCAGTTGAGCGATAATAGAAAGGTATATATAGATAATTGTTCAGCTCTGAGGCATTCTCTCTAGAACAGGCGATAAAGCCTACATTCTGCGATAGCTTCCCAGCCAAAATTTTCCGGCTGGCGCGTGGTGGGTTCCACCTCACGACACTGACAGGAGACTGGCGGAAGTGTAATTGGTAAACGCCAATAGTTACTTCAATTGCAACGTTCCCTCACAACATTTCCCTGTGCACGATTTTAAAATTGCACTTTCAATTGTTCGTAAAAAGGTTCGCCTCAAGCCGAATTAAATGGCATCCAACACCACGCCGAACAATGCTGAATGCTCATGTGCATAGTAGGATCAGCTAGAGTGGCCATATGTTGGCATGGATAAGGTTATAACTTCTAAGGCTCTCAAGATTTTATTTTCAAAAGTGCGTTTTGATATTAGCTATATTTTAAATCGGATCTGTTATGAAGCTTAAATAATCTAGTTTATGTATGGTTATCTTGAATATTTTATGACAGAATTTTCGTCCCAAAAAAAAAATTACCTCATATCATCAATAGTCCATCTGCAATTGCAATTGTATAATTCAGTAACATATTTTATTTGCACTCTTTTTTCTGCAACTACATGAAAAAATAACAACTATTTGGATTGTATGTATGTAAAATACACAATTAAGGATTAATTAGAGAATGATAAAATTAGTCGTTTCAATCAGGGGCTTTCTCTAGTAGGTGCCTACCCGGAAGATTGATGCAGTAAAAAGCCCACCGGAAATTCTACCATGCTATTGTTTCAGAATGAACAGATGAAAACATCTCAATTTTTATTTTTACTCTTATTATTAAACTATTGCTCCACATCTTAACTATTCTAAGCATTAAATTAACAACAACCAAACTCAGGCTTAAGGCGCTAGGACTAGCCAACTACTCGCGCCATACAAATGCACTTTTTAACAAATGTAATAATATGTAGTGAAACGCTTCAGCAAATCCAAATAGAACTCCAGACTGATAATGGATTGTTAATATTTTTTATTCCATCATTTATTTAAATAATAATAAAAATAAAAAAAGTTGATTTTTCTCATTAGAAATCTGAAAGTCATTCGATTTCTAGATATAAGCAAAAACACATTATATGCATAAACAAAAAATTCCATTTGCTTTTAGATTTCTACATTTAGTCAAAAAAGTTCGGAAATGGACACCGTTTCCGCAATGTATTTTGTATAGAAAAAGGAAACATACATTAACGAAAATCATTCGATTCTTAGACAAGGAATCATATATTGTAAGGATGACACTTATAATCGTCAGACTTAGTTAGTTTACTTGGGGTGCCTCGTCTAACTTTGCGATTTGGCTAGTACCAGGCCCTTAAACTAAATTCTTAAATTAGAACTAGCTTTAGACTATACGAATGCTTATTTATTTCATTTATGATTTTTCTGTGGAATTGCGGAAGACGCCGTGCCACTTGATGCGCGCTTGTAGTGTCCATAAGTCACGCCGCCTGCCCCCGTGTGGTACATCTGGTTGGGCAGGAATCCTCGCTCCAGGTGCCGCGGCTGCGGGTGGAAAGGACCCGGGTACCGGCCCGCAGCTCCCGAGAGAACCTCGTATGTCGTGAGCGGGTCTCGGCTGAGCCCTCTTTTCATGTACTCCAACTGGACACTGGACGGCACGTAGGAATCCAGCAGAGACGTCGGACGCTTCTTTGGCAGGAAACCGAACCCAGAGTGACTATGCTTCGGATAGCCACCAGGAATCAGATTTCCTGATATGTGTGAGTAGACCGGCTTTGTCGACGGTCGATAGTACGGCAGCACTTTCGGAATGCCAGCAAGATGTGATGGCTGACTCTCGTAAATCAGAGGCGATGGCGGAGGGAGTTCGGTGATTTGCGAAGACTGACCCCGTTCACCCTTAAGGAGATGCGGAGAAGTGTAGTAGCGCGGAGATTCGGGCCTCGTGTATGGTCTTTCCGTTGGTGCTGAATAGGCTTTGGGAGGTTCAGGTTCTCTCTGAGGTGCCTCATCGACGGAGTTCGTCTCGTAGTGAGATTGAGAGGGATAGTATGTCCGATACAGCGGTGGCGGCGCCGCCGGCTGATGATAGGCGACGAGAGGCATCGCGTACGACGTCTGAACGGCTTCGGCGGTCGTGTAGACAGCGGGAACGGTGGCAGCCTGGTGCGATACTGGGCCATTCGTTGCTCCGGCAGCGCTGGGCCCTGTCACCTGGGGTGGTCCGTAGGTCACGTAGGAAATCTGCGGCACGTATTGGGGCGTCGAGCCTGCATACCCCCTACCGGATGGCACCACATAGGTCGGCATATCAATGTAGTTGTTCTGCGTTTCCGGAGTCGACTCCTGTACTTGATATGTCCCAGCGTTCGCCTGACTGACCGGCGCCACATATTGGATTCCAGCAGGAGTGTTCGCTTGCGGCTGATCTGCGTAGTACTGTGGGATGTAGAGGATCTGCATCGGGACATTGGACAAGTATCCGAGCATTGTTTGAGCGGAGCCGGCGCTTGCGTATTCCGGTTTCTGGACGGTCGTTTCGGAAGCGCCGGTTCTCTCCTGGTTCTCGGTGACGGCGTACTGTTGCACGTACCGCGGCTGCTGCTGGATCTGAACTGGGGTTTCGTAGAGTCTCAGAAAACCGCCCTTCAGGTAGTCGAGGGGCTGGGATCCGGCGGCGGCGCGGCCGGTGCCAGCGCCCGTGCCGCTGGTGACGACAATCGTCGGCCGCGGTTTGTAATCTTCCGGGTCGTTCTGAGTCTTGCCTTTCTCGCTCTTGAGGTTGTCCTCCTCGATGTCTTGGAGCTCTATCTTCTTGTCGCCGAGCACTCCTGAGAGCGCGGAGAGCAGCAGCGCCGCGACCGCCGTCTGAAAGTAAAAGTGGATGCGTAAGGTCAGTGAGCGGTTCGGGTTCGACGCTCGTTGGAGTGGACGCCTGGAGGCTTGGCCCGGTCGGTGCCTTCGCGAGTAAACAAACGGGTACCTATGTGAGGGGGGCGCAGAGAGTCGTGCGGACGCATTTACAGAAACGCGATGGTAAAAGAAAAAGTGTAACTGGACTGGTTACGAAACCGGCAGAGTGCTCGCATGGAATGATAACTTTTACTACATTCCAGCATTTGTGGAAGTTGCGTTGCGACCGGTGTGTCGTTAGCCGTTGAGATGCCGATCAAAACATGAAGAAATATTCCGCCTTAATAAAGTGGCAAGGTTCTACAATATATGTTTGCAAAAACAATTTCGTATTAATATATTATATTGCAGAACCACCTTCCAGTCTCGTTTGAAGGAATTACCGTACACTTTAAATTTAAGGCACTTTTAGAATTTTTCAGAATAGGATTGAATATATTTGCTTTTAACTCATATAACGTCCTTCAAATATGAGGAAATCACACAAAACTTTATTTTAATATATAATAGAAAGAAGCAAAATATTCATGCAGTAATGAAATCTGTGTTTAATGAAGATTAATATCAAAATCAATATTATTATGAGAGATGCTGACGTGGCTGACCCACGTAGGGGTAGGATACACGAATAAAATATAGCTGCCAACCACCCAGTTTATTGGCGTTAAGTAATTGTGATGCCTCTACGGCAAGCACAAAAAACACATTGTTGTTGATAAATTAAGAACATACAGACGTCTGATATTAATAATCTGATGACAATTATTTTTTCAAAAAGATCTTTCAAAAAAACTAAGTTTGCTGCATATTTGGAACAATCATCGAGGTACGGAAACTTTATCCGTATGTAAAGATATATTTAGGAAATGGATAACTTTTTCTCATTACATTTCTCACGGTCACATTATCTAATACATTCCAAATCATTAATTATCAGCGGGAACTATATAGCAAGAAACGCAGGATGTAGACATACTAGCACAATGCCGGCGCAGGAAATCTAACTGGCTTTGAGTTGATTTATGTCTAGAAATTTCTCCCATCGGATATAAGATCACGTGCGATTCCGAACTTTACTTAATATGTATTTGAATATAATACATTATGAACTTAATTAATACGTTTTCTTAGTGTTATTCATGTATGTCGCTCTGTGACAGGATACGTATGATTGTTAATGGTATACAAGATATATGGAATACATAAACTAAGACTAACGAAAAGCAGTGCTTTGTGACGTCAATTTGCATTACTTTGAGATTGCGTCCATACAAAATGTGTCAAAGTGACGTCACAAAGTTCTACTTTCCGTTAGTCTTAGTTTCTGTTACGACTATTTATCTCAGCCTTAGTTTCGGTTATGACTATTTATCTCAGCCTAAGTCGCCATCCGTTAAATATATTATATAAATATATTAAGGAATTGAGACGCTTGCGGTAAGCAGAAACATTAGTATCCGACTACAGGAGATTCCATTGCTTTAATCCTAAACTTAATACTTCAGTTTTCTCTTTAGGTAAATCTAAATGCAGATGTAGAATTTTCGGGGTTCTAGGAACTGCAAACTCGTCCTCCCCGTCAAAATACTGAAGAATATTAAAACTCCAGTGACTAAAGAAAATGTTTGATGAAAAACATTTTCTTCAGAGACACTGGAAATCGGTCCAGTATCAGCTAGTTTAGGAGCTGGAAACTTATCCAAATGTGGCACTGTTTTCATAACATACGACACGTCTGCTTATTTTTGTACACTTGAAATTTCTTGAAAATTCTTTTATATTTGTGAATTAAATGTAGCAGGTTCGCGCCAAAATACAATAGTGACAACACGTCATTTTGTATTGCAGGCAAGAGATCCAGTTTATGAATATCCAAGATAAATATTCACTAAAACACTTCGTACTCGATGGTGTGATTGCCTCATTTTACTTTTTGGTGTGCGTAAACCAAAAATATAGCAAACATTTACAGAGTAATTTGTGCAAACGCGAGACACGTTGATGAGTATAATCGTAATTAATTTCAATAGTAATAATGCAATGTATATCTACCCCAAAAATTTGTTTAAAAACATACTTTTTTCGAAATTATGTTTTATAAATATATTCTGTGAGTTATTACAATTTATACAAACATAAACTAATATATTTGCATCCAAAATATGTAAATTGTATTTATGTCAAGTAAATATTACAATATACTTTCGCAACTCCCATTCCCATCGGAAGAGAACATTGAGGAACGATGTCAAAACGCCTTACCTTTCATTTCACATCATCAATACGCATAGAAATGCATACGATAACATCGTCTTCTCGATCAATGATATTATTGAAAGCTCGGACATTGTACAAATAGTTAGCAGGTGTAGCCCAGAATAAATAGTTGAAAGCTTCGCGCTAATGATGAATGGCAGAGGCCAGGTGCTAACTTTTGTGTGAGCTCAACGTGCTGAGCGGCCTGACCTCACGTACGCTCTCGATATCCGTCCAATCGACTTTCTGAACTGAATGCTAATAGGTCGGTCTATTTGGGAGAGTCTGCGACAGTCAATTTGCGACAAAAGCATTTCCACCGTGAAGGAATTATTCAAATGTTTTTGGAAACAAAAACTAATTTCCTCGTGCCCAATTTTTTTTTTGATGTATTTAGTTTAACTTAATTGGTAATTTGCTGGCTTTTTGTTATAAGTATATAAGTTGCACGTTGCGGCGGTGCTTACTTTTACTAATTGTACCGAAGTACGGCTTGGTATTTCCCGCAACTTTAGGACTACTTGGCATAGCGCTGAATCGCCAGTGGTGCGACCAATGGAATAAAATACTTTCTACTTGAGAGCAAATTACTCGATTTAGATGCGGATTGTATCTACGTCTAGCCCGATTCTACTCAAAACGTATAGGCTACATTTATAACGCTTCATTACCAGAGGGGTGAGTAGTGAGTGTTAAATTCTTGTAACTTGCGAAATACTTACCCGATTTATATGCGTATTTTATCAACGTATAGCATTTCTGGGAGCAGTCAGATTCAGGATGGGTTGCCGTTTTCGATGTTGAGGCTGGCTGTGGGTTGGAGTCGACGCAAAACTTACCTACGTTACACGTTACTTACTTAATAAGCATCCAATGCAGCAGTGCAAGTGCAGAAAGCTTCTGTCGGCAAATTCTTTTTTTTAAATAGCCGCCAAATGTCAACGAAGCTCTAAATGGGAATTGTGGGATGTTTCTCATTCAATCATGCTATTTCGGCTTAAACGATCTTGATACATTGTCCTGGAGCAGTTTGACCCTATTTTGGTCCAGCCATGTGGAAAACTTTTTTTCCATGAAAAAATTTAGCCGACACAATCTCGAGCGGAGCCAGGTACCGCAGCTAGTACGATATATAAAGATATATATGTGCTCAATGTGACCACATAAAAGTTAAAAAAACGGTAGGAATTCCTATTCCGAGTTCGTAGAAAATATATCGGAAACACCATATTTATCCTTTTCGATAGAAGACGTAACGTTCAATCTAGGTTCAGTTAGGTCATGGGGCCCAAGCACTTAAACTAGATACTTTCTTCCATCACTGTATCGGTCAGATCGATCAAAAGTTATATTCGCAATTAATCTATCAATCTGATGTCGATCTAGACAGGTTGACCCTTCACTCTTTGTCCGTTACTTGAACAAATAATACGGAGTGATGTGCACTATATGTTTATTTTATACGGAAACTAACACTTGAAGATATACTTCAAAGTACCACACGCAACATGGCCACTATGTTATATTAATATATTATTACAAAGGAAAATTTTAATATATATCGTAAATTAAATTAGGTTTTCACGTGTGTTTATATCTTTACATCGGAAGTAGACACAAAAAATAGATACATTTCTGTCATATTAACGTCGACCTTGGAGTGAGAGGGTTTATGAGTTTCTTATCATAACTATACCAAAAGACCAACCCGTTATTTTAGGTATATTTTCAAAAAATTGCTTATTTAGTGCCTTATTTAGATGTATTCAAATGATGATACTTTTGTGGTTACCGCGGTCGTTAGACATGTTTGAAAAATGTTACGGCTTTTCACGCGGCAAAGTAGAGATATTCTCCAAATGATATTAAAATCGGATGTTTTTTTATTATATGGTCGATGATAAAACCATTTGGAAATGATAAATTCATCATGGAAAATATTATTGAATAAAACTCATCAGTAGTATCAGCCGTTACTTGTAAAAGCCTATAATCATTGACGGGATAAATATATTACCTAACTCTTCACAGCCCATCTACATTTGATCTCAACATAAAGCAGGCGGTTGTGTCGGTATGTAAATTAATGCAATACAGTTGGATAATAAGCTCTAATGTTCGACATTTCAAGTAACCATCGATTATTGCCCTTCTAAATTGCATAATAAATATTATTGAGATGATCTTCCGAACAGATGCATGATACGATTTAGATTGTACGTATTTCAATGATCGAAATACTTATTTCGGAACACTTAAATGTTTAAGTGCTTTGCTACGCGGGTCTTGAACCAGTGATGTAGAGTCGCTAAATAAGTTGAACAGCGAACCCGGCCCAACAAATATTTTCTTATATATTTCTACTTAAATTTAATTTCAATTTTTGTTTTTTATTTATTTAAACTTTTATTGTATTCAAATTACACTAAGTTACGTCAAAAACGAAATGATCCTCGGATTCGATAAACTCTGTAAAGAAGAATCCGCAAAGAAACCTTAAGACTTTTCCATCCATAGTAATGAACAACTTTTTGAAACAATTTTTGGTAGAACAGTTTAAGTCAAAGAACAAGAACAAAAGAAAAATCTTCCCTGAGTGCAAATGGATTAGAAATAGAACATACTTAACTAACAATAATACAATAATATGTATAGTCTTACAAGTATTCTCTGGTGTAAAAACCGTTGTAATAATAGAACTAAGCTTTTATTTAAGACAATTTTTACATAGTTATTAAACACAAAAGTAAGCTGTCCCTTCTATCCCTTACTATTCTCGTCAATGATTCCTGCGTCGGCTCTTATCTCATCTTCCCATCTTTTGAGTTACTTAACTTAATAATAAATGCGAAAGTGTGTTTGTTGGTTTGTAAGTGTTCGTAGCAGCACCGTAGAAACGGATCAACGTAATTTTTTTGCATATATGTATGTAGGGAATGAGCCGGATAGAAACATACTAGGTTGCTGTCCGTAAATAAAATAATATGGTTACTCTCTCGAGACGAGCCTGGTACCGCGGCTACTATATGAAAAATAAATCCTACAGTTATGATCGTACAGGTTATTAACGGGTTTATGTTATCGTTAGCCAGGTATTACTAAGAATATTTGGAGCAAAAAAGGGTATTAAATGTTGTCGTACGTCCTAAAAAAGTTTTCCACCTCCCCGCACATTTTGTGTGTAGGTATTCTTAAAAATGTATGGGGAGGACTAATTATATAAGTACAGCAAAATGGCATCTAACTATATTTATAATATTTACCTCAAGAACGGTTACCCAAAATTACGACCGTGACTATAGATAGTTTCTGTAAAATGCAATAAGGCTTTTATTTTACGGTTTTACAGAAACAAATACATTTAGGGATCCTATCCATATTTATTAAATAAATTGTAAATAAAACTAAAACACCGATTAATTATTTTGGTTTATGGTTCATCGTTTGCAAAATGGGTGGCAAGGTTATAAGTGGGTATTGAGACCAACCATGGCAGTACGAAATAATTCTTAGCAATTATTTAAATCATGCAACAAGGTTCTAGTGTTCAAAATAAATCTCGTCGTTTTGTTAAATATATTTGACAAACGAAAGTAAATTGTGAACGGTAAGCCCGTTTTTATAATTAGTAATATTTGAAAGCAATATCAGATCGTATATTTTTAACTAGAAATAAAAAATATTATTTATAGAAGCCATCAAATAACCAGGACCTATGATTTTACACCCAAAATCGACTTGACCGGGACCTATGCAAAGATAAGATTAGATCATAAAAGCAATTTTGACACAATGATAGTTTCAATCGTATATGGCTAGACCACTTCTTAACCGCAAACTGGCATATAAGGCCTCTCTAATTTAGCAATTTTAAACAACATTGGTTCCACAATACATGCGCCCTGAACTAATAAATGTTCCTTTTACTTTAGCCGTAAAATATACATAAATGTTTGATTATGATTTTGGTGACTAATAAAATATTACTACTTATTTATTTAATTAATTATTTTTAATTTTTGCATTTTACACATATAATTCATATTGTATAGCCGACTTATACTAAATGCTTATTACAATACTAGCTGCGGTACCCGGCTCCGCTCAGGCCAATGTTGTGTTGGATTGATTTCAGTGTGAATTATGTCTTGAATAATGAGTAACCCACCAAAAGGCTGGTCCAGGACTAAATCTACCAAATTTAATGATAAACATCGACATATTGCCATTTCGAGCTTCGTAAACATTTGGGAGCGAATTTTAAAAGCATGTGCCGCCAGACCTTTACTGCACTGGCACTGCTACATAGAAATTGATACAACACCAACAAAGGCGGGTTTAACCCTACCACCTTCCTTACTTTTACAAAGTTTTATGAGGAATACTAACCACAGCCACCTTCAACATCGAAAACGGTAACCCATCCGGAAACTGACTGCGCCCAGAGTTGCTATACATTGATAAAATACGCAAATAAGTCGTGATATCGTGGAACTTTCTGTAGGCCTTTTTGAACCTACAATTTTCAAGTACATAGTTTTAATTTTTCTCTTAAGGTTTGTATTAAATATTTATAAAATTACATACGTAATCCTTGCTCGTACATGGCTCCTTATATTAATGAAAACCGTATTCAAAAGTTCGTTGCGTCCCCCCTAGAGCCGCGGCCCTCCCGCCGAGCCACGCCGAGAATTCCGGTTTGTATGACAGCTACATCTTAACGTAAGCGGAACTGAATTATATAAAGCCTATCCTGTGTCCCGTGTATTTACATATATGTGTAGTAAGTTTCATCGAATTCGGATGATCGGTTTAAGAGTTGTGGAGGAACATACATACAGAATTGATTTCTTAAAATCGTCAATTTAGTTTTAGTATCATGCATAAAGTCTACAAACGAAGTATCTTAGAAAACAAAGCAACTTACTCCATAAACACCCCATTACAGATTTATTATTAGTATAGATAAGTTACAAAATTGTTTCCAACCCACCACCACACAAAAAAATAGAGAAAGCTCAGTTATCAAAAAAAAAAGTAACCAGGTATGCAGTTGCTGCCTAATGACATAAAAAAACACACTATTACAAATATTGTTTTTTCGGAATGGTCTTTCTGTAATGAATTAAATTTGAGTACAATTTAAACTGCAGTATTAAATTAATTGACCCTATAAGAAGAAAACAAATATTCTTAAAGCATAGCTTTCCACTTTCAAGCCAACCTTAATCTAACCACACATTTTCACCGATCGTCCCAGAAAAGTTTCCCTCTTAATGCATACTGGTCGGCTCACGCGGGTAATCCGGTTTTGCGTAAGAAAGTCGAGTAATTGTAGGCTTTTACGTGATCAAGACAAGACGAAAATATTACCCCTGTCAATGACTGTAGATAGCAAAAAGTACGGAAATATTGGACCTGAAACAAAGGCAAGATTATACGTAGATGTTTCCTTTCGACATTATTCTGAACAATGTTTAAACAAATTTGAACATCTCACAAGAAAATTGTGACACAACCGTCACACAAATATCTGTCATAAAATTTGAAAGGGACAAATTTGAGAGACAAAAGCTTGGAATTGGAGGCAACCGAACTAGGCTGAGTCAGCCAGGGATGTTCACCTCCATGCATATCGTTGCTTTTTCGGCCATCATTTCATCCCATACGATGATACTACCAAGCCATAACCAGGCGAGCATAATCCTACCACCTAGCAGGCAAAGGGAACCAACAGTTCTTACGTGGATTTAGAACCATTCGGAACTAAATACAACTATCCACCTCGGAAAGGGTAAGGAAGCGGTGGATGAATGGGGTTGGGATTTGAACCCATGACCTCTGGCATGGAAATCAAGTCCACCCGCCTCTAAGCTACGACCCTCTCAAAAACAAATGAAATGTTTACATTTCTAGTTCTAGTTCCTTTCGACTTTCTTCTGAACAAAGTTTGAACATCTCACGAGGAAAATATCCGCATGAAATCTTGGCAAATCTGAAGGATGATCTAATGAGTAAAATGTGTAATAGAATGCGAAATAGACACAGTTGAGAGAAACATCCAAACTATACTGAGTCAGCCATGCTTCAAGAAAGTATAGTGCGTCCTAGCAATAACTGTATTACAATAAGAACCTGTGGAAATATAGAAGGTCAAACCAAGGAAATCGTATGTATTTAAATGATTCATTTCGACTCCGTTTAGACAAAGTTTAAACAATTTTGCACATCTCACGAATCTTAAGAGTATATATACCATATCGTGATGAAATAAGAATGGAACGCTAGTGAGACATAATACCAAGAGATCGGGAGCATTCATAATTATACTTAGCCTGGTTTTCACTAAGTGCTGATTGATTTTAATTGACACATAAAGGGCCTTTTTTACTAAAGTGCTGACTATCTTGTATTGGTATTGATTGCACGCTGCTAAGAAAGGCCCTTAATATGTAGCGATTAAGCTAATCAGCAGTAGGTGAAAATGGCCCTTAGACGCCCAGTCTCCGAGAAAACTCTACCCTGTCAATAATGAGTATGGAGGAATTCGACGTTACCTAAAGAAAATATATACACAGCTATCTAGTCGTTGCCTTCGACTTCTACCAAACAGGTCTGGCATCCAAGCATCCTAAACATGCAACAAGAACTGGCTGGACTCTACCAATCCGCTAGGGCCATTACTCAGAATGTATCGTAAAATCCCCTCTTCCAGTAGGGGAGAATCGATACTTCCAACATAAAGTTTTACTGTGTCCCTTCACTCGTAAATTTGTTTCAGAAATAACTTTTTAAGCTGCTTTGAAATTAATCTGCAATTTTATAAATTTGGTATGTTATAAATTTTAAATGTTGATATTGAAATTTCTAAATGGAAGTAAAACTAATCGAAAGTAACACTTTGTGAAATATTGAAATATATTTAAAAATAGTTAATTAAGGACGTGATAACACCTGATATTGGTTTTGAGAAATGTATTACATACTTCATTAAAATACATACACTGTGCGCAAACACAAAATAATCTCTAAACAAAATAAAACCAGCAACTTACTACGAACTAAAACCGTACTATACTAAATAGAAAATTTCCTCCATGCGCGCATTGCACAACTGATTGTATTTAGTTAGTTCCATAAGGGTTTTATTTAAACCATATTTTATGATTGTTAAAGATAAAGTAACTACGAATTATTTTGGAATTTCAAACATATGAAAGATGTATTGATGATCTAACAATATTTGAAACCTATAATGGTGAATACCGGACGCTCATATTCTGTGTTCAAATATTTTTTCGTATTCTGTGTTCAAAATGATAGGCAAATTGTTCGGTTACTCTTAGATAGATTTACGACCATTGATGTCAAAACCATATTATCGAAATGGGGCCATTTAATAATCACTTAAATTAAACAAAGGTACTCAGACCATATGTCTATGTTGTTTGGTTTCACTTGATCATCTTGACCTTCATTGCTGAAAATCATCTTAGTGTATTGAAATATTTCATAAAAAATTTAAACAACTTCAAGAGGGCATAAAATGTGTGGAATCAATATTATTTAATAGCAACGAGTATCATCTGAGATTTATTTTTCCGGTCTCGTTTATTTTGCCAGTACAATTTTAAATTTCCCTCATAATTAGCGTTTTTGTTTTCCCTGCAAACCGTTTGAACTGTTGCTAAGCATGTCAACAAACAAAACTCGTTTTCACATTCACTCCATCATATAATGTAAGGCTGTAAATCTCAGCGACCGAAGATGTACATTTATCTAATTGCAGTAATTTGTCCTATAGAACTACATATGCCTCTGTACTATTACTTCATATGAGTTGCAAGCCATTCATTACTGGCAACGATAGAGCGTTTCAAATACTTTTAGAAAAAGAAAAAATATAACAATAGAAGCGACTGCCGAATGAAGAATAATTACTTTATTAGCCATGTGCTGTCCAGTGCATGTCGTATGAGGCAACTATAGGAACCTAGGGTTGGGATTCCAGGTAAAACTGTAGGTCTGTTTAGGCGGTTTCATCGCATTGAATGAACGAAGGTCGAAGCGGTAATGAAAAAGTTCCGCGCTTTCCACCCAGTCCAATGTAGCCGTGCATTATAAGTAAGGGTCTAGCATTGCACCTAGGTCCTATGTAGTAAGTAGGGTTAATATAATTTTGGTAGGTGTGGTATATGCTACATTACATATTTTACGTGTATCATGCCATTTTAGTGTTGACAGTATTCAGAGCGCTGGAACAATCACACCTGTCACATCTATCATGCATCATTTGACACTATCTTTTAACTATCACAACCTCTAGTAAAATATTATCTTTTCCTATGAGTCCCATCTTATGCACAGATAGTAAAAATTGTATTGTATTCAATGCAGTGCACAATTCAAATAGTGTTGTCTACAAACAAGGACATACTTAGTTATTTACTGCTTAAATTTAATTTGAGAACAAAATATAAATCAGAATATAATATTACAATGTATTTTTCGTGAACTGTGCAGTGTGTTTACTATGAATGATAAGTTTGACTAGTATTAGTAAGCAGTGTGAATAACGATAACATGTAATATGTGTAGATAGGTCAAGATCGTCGGACGTTGGAATAAATATCTGCGAAGTTTCATTCCAGTTATTCATAGCGGTGATTATTGTACTGCCTAAAATGTTAATTCAAGACAAATGCGAGTGCAGTGAAGGAAATAGAAATAAGTGGTGTTGTGGAGTTTATTTACCTTGCAAAACAACATGTTGAGCTCCTTGACAGCGCGAAGAATTAAATTCGGACACGTACAGACACTGATTCTCAACTAGACGCCTCTAAAGTCACTTCCCGTGCACTTTCCACTTCTCACTTCGCACTGTCTTGCTATATTTTGGCAGTCCGCGTTCGTCTTGACCGCTCCAGGTGTGTGGGCATCCTCGGTGTCGCTCGGCGAAGTGTCGCCACCGTGTCGATGGCGCTTGCGCACGCAGAAAGGAAATCCTATAATTTTCAAACAAACCGATCGTTAAAAAAAGAAATATTCAGCTTTTACTCCACAAATGACTACCCGATATAATTGAACGTTGCGACGAATTGATAGTCCGTAATGGATTTCGTCATAGTCTATGGCGGCTTCTACGCGCGAAACTAACGTCGAAGAAGATTTTGAATTTAGAAATAATGTTCGATATTTGAGCGTTACCTCTATTGTTTAGAACGTTATTTGAAGATACGCGCTTCGGCCGGCGTTCGGTGGGTAAGTGGTCAAGCGTAAAAGACGTTGTGTTGTTAAATACCACTTTTACTCTACATATCGCAGGCTCTGGCGCGGAGGTATCGAGTGTTCGCGCTATCTGTTACAGTACTTTCGACGCCCTGAACTAGTAGTACAGATTTCGCTTTAGGTCGCAGTCGCATGGGAAAAAATAATAGGCTCTTTAAACAGGTTTGAAACCCTTAATATATGCACCTTCAATATTTGTGACAAGAAAATGACTTTCACTGAAAGGAAATATTATTTTTATATTAAACTAGCAGCCCGTCCCGGCTTTTCACGGGCATAATATCATTTAAAAAAATATTATTTTGACTCAATGATATACAAATAAACCCTTTTTACTACATTGAAATATTTGAAATAAAAAAAAACTTAGATATTATTATTACATGATTATTAGATATTAGAGAAATAATAAATTAAAAGTGCTATAGGGAGAACCGCGGCCTCCGACGCACTATTTATAGGCACGCTCCCGCCGCCCCGTCCGACCGGTACCGCCGCAAACGCTACGTCCCGCAATTTTTAAATCTGTAATATCTTCGAAAATATTTATTTAAATCATATGCTGTAAAGGGCCATATAGATCTATATTAAATCAACAATGTATTTAAGGTATTTAATTGGATAAGGATTAATGCTGTATTGGTTAAAATCACTTCGAAAATTAGCCATTATTTGTCGTAAAAAGTAAATGACAAAAAAAAATATTGTGGGATATCCATAAGAGATAGACATATACCATCGCGGAGTTTTCTGTATACCTTTTCAATGTATACAATACTTAGTACATTATTTTGATAAATCTCTTAGGGTTCAGCCTGCGTTTGCAATGTAAGCGGAAAAAATATATTTTTTGACGACACCACATAGGAAACCTCAAAAATAACAGTATTTCTCCGCTATTTAATGGATGTTATTATACATATAAACCTTTCTATTTAATCACTCTATCTATTAAAAAAAACCGCATCAAATTCCGTTGGGTAGTTTTAAAGATTTAAGCATACATAGGGATATAGGGATATAGGGACAGAGAAAGCGACTTTGTTTTATACTATGTAGTGATAGTGATAGTGAAGTGCATTCAAATATTTTTTGAAATGATGTCCGCCTTTAAAAATATTATGAATACAATTTTACTAATTTTTACTAATACTTTGTCTGTCTTCAATATTTAGGATGTACCTGGACATTAATGGTTAATATAATTGTCCAGTTTTCGGATGTTCACCATAAATTCATTCTGTCTGCCCTTGGAGGTAGAGCGAAACATTCTCCAAAATTTTTTTTGAATATGTAGAATCAACAATGTATGAACCTACCTTCACAGTTTTTTGTTTTGGCACTTCTCTTTTACCGTTTGGTTGGACAGCACAAGCAAATTGTCTTCGATACCTTTTCTCGCAAAATTAATTATTCTTGTGCCACATCCATGATAATCCATGGAAAGGATCCAGGTAACGACGCACTAGGGAACCAGTTAGCATCTCCCAATCCGCAAGAAGGTAGACATTTTTAATTTATCAAACTTCATAATCACAGTCCATTCCCCATTTCAGCACAATTATATCACACGTCATTATACTATCCCAAAAAAAACGCATTTCCGAAGGAGCTAGGTGCCATACCAGGACCTTCCCTTTATGAGCCCGGCTACATGGAACTGGATGAAGAACCGAAACGTTTTCATTACCGCTTCGACGCAACCGGAACCATAGAGCACAAAGAAGTTGTTTGTCCAAGTAGATATAATATGATGCTTACCATGATGTCACAAATACAAATGTGGTTATACGTATCGTCAACGAAGATTAATTGTCACCAAAAAGTTTGGTATACAGATTCCAGAAAAATATTGTTTATGTTTAATATTATTTTGTCCAACTGATCTTCACCGATCGCACCAGACCACTTCCAGCAAACTAACACCTAGAAAAAATCTTTACCTAAACAGCCGTTTTCATAACTGTTGTATTAATTTTTTTTCAGTATTGGATAAGGTTGTTTGAAATTTTGGCTTATTTTCGATACTCAATGCCGAATATGTCAAATACAAAGAGATTCTATATTGAAGCAATGTAATCAGATTTGTAAAGTTAATATCTCAATTATTGCAGTCAAAATGCCTCAACGTAGGATTAATATGCGAAATCACCGCCATCTATTAGTAGATTGTGCATTGTGCCTATTAGAAAATAATGGAGAAATTCGTTGGCTGACGTAATTTTCTGGATAGCTCAGCGGTCAAAGCAGTGGACATGTAATCCAAAAGCCGCAGGTTCCAAGCTTGCTCCCGACGAATGTCCAGCACAAAAGTCCCTCCCACCTGAATTTTTAGCGTTATGGTAAAGTAGCATACAAATTGACAGAACGAACCTATCAAAACGTAAATTCAAACCACATCTGAATTGGGTAAATGGTTGTCAAGTTAAAGGGGGACACACGGACAGAAAGTGAGACAATAAGCTAGTTATAGTAATACATTATTTCTGGCTATAACAGCAAACGAGCATGCAACGATGTGGTGATGATGCGCGTGGAGGTGATGACTGTGATAAATTCAGTTAAGCGGAGTTATTTCGAGAAGATGCATATTTGATCATTATTTCATGGGATAATATTAGTTGAATAAGTATTTAGTATTTAATGTATGTAGTGCGTTTATTTACATATATACATACATCCACGCTGCCTTCTCGGAGGGGTAGGCAGAGATGATAGCGCGTTATATGATACGATCACAGCACACCTATTTTGTTTCATCTACAGACATACATCTTTTCATACATGCTCTACTATTACGGGTGCTACGTACCAGACCTTTACGAAGAATTAAATCGATTTGGTCGTGGTACCTATAGGGTACGGTATATTTATTTACCCGCTAGTTATCCAATAAATGTATTTTGAAGACTCTATGCACTAGTGCAAGTAAAGTCAGGGGGTCCATTCGGGGCAAGAGTGAGTTCGAGTTCGGGAGTGAGTTAACCTAAAAATAGCTGGGAAATATATTATTATTTAAATAACGGAACCGTTAATTGTACTTCCAACGTATTTACGGGACAGACCAGATTTTTACCTAACTGTAATGATGTTCAAGAAGTGTGGGAACATTGAATATTTAAAAAAGTGAGTTGATATTAGGTGACGAATTCGAACTCACTCTTGCCCTGAATGGACCCCCAGTTGTAGTAATGGGAAGCAGAAAGTAACATAAACCAGTGTATCAGAAGATATATTGGGCCCCGTTTTGATGGATAATATTGTTTAGTTATCGTTTAAATATCTGATAGGAAACTCTATAATGTTATCTAAAGAAAACGAGGTAAAGACTAATAAGTATAATATAACTTTCGTAGTTCAATCAAAGACATGGTTAACCTGACCTGGAAAAATTTAAACAGAAATCAACATGGAAAATCGTTGATCGTTGAACACAGTTTTTTAAGATTATGGTATTAGCCCAATACACAAAATTCCCGAAGGAATTCGGTGCCATGCCAGGACTTTTTCTTAATAAATCCGGTGGGCTTAACCTTACGACTTAGTAGCTCGCATTCATAACTAGATGTACTTATCCAACTCAGAGAGAGAAATAAAATGGTGCATGACCGGTACGAGGATTTGAACCCATATCATCTCGCATGAACGGCAAGTCCTCTAGCGCCTGCACCACGAGCTGTGCTTGGAGGGGCCAGTAATATTTACTTGCCGTACGTCGTTTCGTTCACAGAATACGAATTATTGATTTATTAATGAAATTAATACATCTTTGGTACACTTAAAATGGTATAAAAATGAAACCAATAATATGTTTTTATCTTATGACATGTATTGTTTTAGGTTAGCATACAAATACTGATTTGTATGCATAATCTGCTGTACAGCAAGACTCATTAATGAAAGATTTAAAATAGTTCAAATCAAAGCAACAAGCAAAGCTTTCTCTTGCAGTGAATAGAATAAAAAATAAATCGATCATAACAATATTTTTATATTCCGTGAATCTTAAATAACACCAAAATTTTAGGTTGATCTATTTTATTATTGAATAAAGAGCTATCGATCCATTTGTGAATTATTTATTGCGACAGTTAAATATTGTATTGTTTTAAATCCGGAAACGCCACGCCCACCTCTGATAATTTTATCAATAAACACACCGTAATAGTTGATTTTTAGGGCCATTACATCGGAATATTATTATCCCCTCGAGCGAGTTGTAACGATCAACTGAGATTATAATCTCAAAGCAGATGGTGAATTTGTAGTCCATTCTGATTATTCAATTGCACTGCTTATGCACTCACCAAATAATAATATTTAAATATGCCTGTGTATATTTACAGGTTGATTAAATTAAATTATCTTTTTTACGGAATACATTTTCATATGGGACTTAATTTTATTACGGTTTTTTTTCCATTTAATATTGTTGCTACAAGCCCCAGATCGACAGAGAAATTACTTCTTTTAGCTCTTTCCACAGGATCGGGAAAAAACCCAATCCGCAACACGCCTCATACATTCCGTCGCTGGAAACGAGCGGGGACGGGCAATCCAAAAAAATTAAGAAAGGCGTTCTTATTTCTAAACATTTTCTAGATGAAATATTTTTAATTATTCTTACTGTTTGTGTTTATTGTAGATCTATTTATTTATTCCAGAGTATGTTTTCATTTTTTGTATGTTCCTCCTACTTTTTTTTTCTAAATTCACAACGGCTTTTACACAAAATCAGTTTAGTTCACGAAAGAAGAAGATTAAATCATTCCCTAATATGAGAGAAGGAACACGACGGCTTGCACGTATTCATTAGATTATTGTTTTTTTTTTTATAATTACTGGTTATCTTTTATCTCGAACTCACTCTTGCCCTGAATGGACCCCCTGGTCCCTAAAACAATAAAATAAAAAACAAATGCTTCGAATCCTGTCGAAACATTAAAAAAAGAGAGGAAAAAACAAATAAGCAACACCATACAAAAAAAAGAGAAAACTTAATATCAAAAAGTATTACACACACATCCGTTTAAAACATAAATCACATTTGAAGAAAAGGAAGCAAAATTTGCAAACTAGCTAAACATCTGGGTAGAGATGGCGCCACGTGTACTCTCATAGAAAAGAATAACTTCTATCCGGGTAAAGATGGCGCCACGTGTACTCTCATAGAAAAGAATAACTTCTATTCGGGTAGAGATGGCGCCACGTGTTATGTAGTTGATTAGTATTAGCGATTAGAAGATCATGGCACGATAGATAGCGCTGTAAAATTAAATATTTTATTGAAAATTGCAGCAAGACCGAAATTCTGCAAATATTTTCGCCGCAACTATTTGCTATGGCATTATATAACTTTATAATTATATTCTTTGCTTTCTGTATACAATAACTTTGTTTAGGCCAGAACAGCATTAAATAAGGCATGGGGAACTATCTTTTGTCTCAAAGAAGATCGTGAAACGTATGAAAAATTGTATGGGTAACCCATAATATCTTCAAACTAGTAAATGATATAAGACGAGTTTTTGTTTTCAAGTTCGTGTGTACGGTACATCCAGATGTCCTCAAAAACTTTGAATGCTAAAAACAAAGAACTTATGTTCTTTGTAAGAAAGTATGTTAAGCTTTTCATGTTTCAGATTTTATCAATACGATTTTATTTTACTGGACATTGACAGTTAATATCACACCTAAATTACTCTATGATTTACTTATTAACCAGTCTTACCGCATTCCGGAAGGAGTGAGTCCACTCCATGATCTTCACGATTATACTTGAAGTTAAACACGGACAAATTGTAAAATTGCCGCTTCCTAAGGGACCTACAGTTTTACAACTATTAAATTCCGAATCAGTGGCCCGAATTTTTAAAATTTCTCATAGATACCAACAAACACATGAAAGCTGTCAGGGCGTCGCTGTCCGAACCCCCGATTCATTTCATAAAAACTACGGTAGCTAGACTAAACAATAATGGACAGCTCGTCTGTTTTTTTAAGCTGCATGCTCATTCTTGTGCTCCACGCGCAGAATTTTATAAGGATATAAATAATTTTATGAGGATTTATCTGGCAGAAGATAGAACGTATATAGCACGTAGGCGGTCCGGACCGGCAGGTACACGAAATTGTGGTCCGCTTGTGAAGAGGAGTAGCCGTCTGACCGGTTGCTCGGCAATCTTTTACTACCTTAAACTCTTATTGCTCTTTATGTAACGAGGGATTTGCCAAAGAATATAATTTGAACGTTAATAGGTTATCGGTTAATAACTTAGAAGAAAATATTACGAAAGCGTATTAATCATTTTAAAGCACTCAGAACATTATATGACCTCATTAAACGTAAAGCTAAAGCCTACTTTTGGCCTCACATGACCTTCTGGTGCTAAATGTATTCGATGCCAACTGACCCTGAAAATGTGCTTCATAGAGCGACAGCTATCCTTCATGGTCGGCGGATGAATATACGAAACAAACATTATAATACAAGATGAAGAAATGTAGATCATTTCGTTATGATCATTTTAATGTTAATCACGGAATATAGGAGGTGCCCGACAATGCCCATGGACTTTTGAACTTTCAAGGACACTGCAAAAAAACCACGGAAATCGACATCCGTGGCGAACAATATGCTGACCATCACACCATGTTTGAAGGAACCCAGGTTGTACTCTAAATTACATACCTCGACAGGGAGTGCATTCCAGAGTATACCGTCTCTACAGATAATGGTTCTGGAGGATCGGTTGGTTCTTATTTTAGGACTGTCGATAGGGAATGGGTGCATTCTCTGCCTGCTAGTATGAAGATGATGGAGGATTGGCGTTTTGCAACTTCGACGAGCGTTCTTCAAGGTAGAGTCGACCAATCCATATAATTTCAGACTGAGAGATACCCTACCTAGGATACCTTGTGGTTGTCGACGAGATGCACTACACGATAGCATGCATCGAGTCCTAGGAGCCAAGCCAAGAATCGTTATACAGATGAGAGCAATACTCGACGCAAAACCTTATCAGCACGTCTATTTCTGGAATTCCGTAATCAGCAATCAGGAATCCTGAGTCTCGAAAATAGCTTCTATAGCTGTTGTTAAAGCGAATCTTCTGAAGCATAGTTTATTTAATGAATCAAGGTTTTCCATCGAAAAACTCGCTTTGAAAGCCGCTGTAAAAGCGGTTATCTAGACTCAGGTTTCTTGATTCCTGATTACGGAATGCCAGGAATAGACCTGCTGCGCTTGAAGAATAGAAGTTTTTGGTTCGACGTGAAACACTGCCGCACCCGTTTGAAGTGACTGTTGCTCTGAGGAAACCAAGCACCGGAATGTGATGCTTTTATCTTAGAACACACTAATGTCTACCTTTAAAAAGATTGTAGAGATTTACAAAACTTCCGAACAAAGAACTCCTCCCTGCCCTGCAAAGGTGACACATGTTATCATACACCTTAGTTAGGCCTAGCACCACATAGGCACCAGTTACTGTGCAATCACTCCGACATAAGGCTAATTTGCGAACTCGAGTTCACTCAACCAACGTGACGTCATGATTTTCGGTCGAATACAGCAAGTTACGACTAGAGATTTATTGGTCCTTCCGAAAAATAATGGTCCGAATTTGTTTGCGGCGCCGATTCTGGCATCTAGAGTTAGCCGAATTGTTTCGGCTCCATCAAAGTTCGCAATTTGTGCAATTCGTTACGCCACCATGCAGCTGATGTTTATTGCTCATTTAATTTTCTAAAAGTTCAACTGGGATTAACCAATTAGGATAGCTGTTTTAGTGGTGTTGGTTGTATTCGGGTGGTAAGAACGTCGACACGACATGACCATACATTCTGGGAGGTCACGAAATTTTCGGTCACGATAAGGTAAATTGCTGAATCTGGGTTCACAGGTTGGAGACCAACCCTCTGATACTAAAAATGTCGGTCTGTCTGCTCCAAGTGGTTGTGTTGGCTAGATTGGCTGTACAAAATAGATGTTGGTATGTACCTGCTGATGAATATACTGAATGTCTGGACATATTGATACTTGATGTTCAATCTTTGCAGTCAATGTCCGCAACGCAGATGAAGCGCCAAATAAATGTATGTACAAAATTGCAAAATTTGACACTCATTAAAAAAGGAATGATGTGGATGATCACTGAGTTTTGAACAGAGGACCCATCCGATGAGGATAAATCCACTAGGCAACGTGCCATCAACGTTACTCTCTCCTACAAAGTCCGGATTAATTTAATTTGTTAGTCGAAGTACGTTGTCTTGTAAAACGACGTTGATTGTTCTCGTGAAAATAGAAATGGACGGACGGACAAAGGTCGGAAGTGCGATTGTTATGGTGAAGTATCAGTTGTGACTAGCCACCGTTTGGCAGGTATTTGTGTTGCAGTTGAAGTTTAGAAATTGGTGAAATTTCGAAACTAATTTTCAAAAATTTTCAGACGTAATTTGAATTTTTGAATTTGTCCCTACTTATTTTGAATGTTTACTTTGTTTTTAATTAACAATAAAATATTTGTTAAACTAAAGTTAGTTTTGCTTGTCAGTCCTAATTAATACCACCTACCATAGAGTAGCGTAGATAAAACATGGCAGAACTGGAAACGATAACATTATTATTTTTTCTTAGACGAAAAAGATAAATGAATGTTTCTGGCATGACAATTAGAGCGTCTTTCACAAAATTGGTACATACATTCCTTTTTTTTTTATGTGACTGGACATGGATGGCTAATACCACAAGTTCTGTCATGGTATTAGCCCAACCCACCACATGGGAACTAGGTGCCATCCAGGACCTTCCTTATATTGCACGGCTACCTTGAACTGGATGGAAAACACGGACAATTTTCATTGCCGCTTCGACCATCGTTCATCCAATGCGATGGTACCAACCCGGGCGGGATAAACCCTACCACCTAGTAAGTAAGGAAGGGGACCTTAACGTGGAATCCGAACCACGGCCAGCATCTCTCAACGGTCGAATGGTCACCCATCCAAGACCAGACCGGACCCAGCGTTGCTTAACTTCGGAGAGCGATCGCTGAAGTGTCGCGCCACTGGGCCACTGAGGCTGACAAATTCCTGTAAATCTTTTCTATTTCAAGCTTAATTTTTGCTTGTTGAATTGTCCTTAAGATACAATTTTACTAAACTATTAACTTTTTACTTAATTATTGATAATCATTAACATTTTAAATTGTTTTAATGACTACATTGTTGGCATGGATCGTATGTAAAAGAAGTTGTTGTTGAATGTATTTGCATACTTTTAAAAACGATAGCTGGTTAGAACTTTATCGAATGATGAAATAAAGGCCCCAAATTTCTTAGATATACGAAAAGGCAAAAAACGACGAGGTCTCGTTTGAGCTAACCATATCCTAGAGAGGGCGCCGTCAGGAGAAAACCAATACATTTAAATTCCATCTCTATTAAAAACATGCTGCGCAAAAGGGAAGGAAATAAGGTGAGAGGTGAGATGTGCGCTAGGCAAAATAGAAAATCAAAATGCTACCATTTATATGTTCTTATTAATCCAGCTCTTCGAAAACTGGCTACTCACACGAAAATGTCTTTTATTAATTTAAATTTTAAACCATGTTCACACTTTTCTATTACTGTCAAGGCAAAAATGCGCCATCGGTTTTATTTTTGAGCATTGTCCTTTCACGAAGAGCCTTTACGAAGGCAAAAGTAGTGTAGAAGAGAGTCAGATGAGCATGTGAAAATGGCCCCCCACCACTCACCGCTCACCACCAAACCATTCAGAATCCGTGTCTCTGTCTTAGCCTTTGTGCCTTCGTGCATTTAATTAGCTCTACTTCTTTATAAATATCCATCACGAAACGATACCAGCCCTTTCTTTCAATATCCGTTCAACATTCACTACAGTTGTATAACATAGGATAGAAGACATTCCAGGCCAAGTGAACGAAGTTCGATGTTTCTTCTGTGTACTTTCTAACCAACTGGAGCGAAAGAAAGCAGCAGCACAGAACACCTATATAATACTGCAGCCTCAGGAGTATGCTAGACTCCTCGCATAGCGCGGATCAGATTCGAGAATGTTAGTCGTATCTATTAAAAACACATATATAAATCGAAAACCCTTCAATATCGCCGTTAGTAGGTATTATCTAAGTGTATAGTTACTTTTGTATCACTCTCAGAGGCTGAGACATAGTTGAACTGTGTACCCTAGCTTGATCGGAATTTGGAAACTAAGAACCTATGAATCAATATAAAACTATATATATCTCTATGAAATGCCTTCTCTTTACAATACAATTATTTTTACGGAATTAAGCTTCGCCTGGATCTGTTAATAAATTGATTTCATTGTAAAATATTTTTCCTGCAATTCTTTATTTCGTACCAAGTTGTTGAAGTGACTGTCGCTGTATTACTTCGTCGCATCAACCACATATGTAGGCTAAATTATTTCACCTTCTAACTAATTATAAGGGGAAATGATTTACCTTACACAATTTCGCTCATGAAACATACAATAGCAGTGAATATCGAAAGCTAATTACTTAGAGTAAGGACAAATCATACATCAACATCCATTATTTGATGTAATTGCAAATTTTATTGCACTTTAGATAGTGCAGTATCTAAGGTCATCTAAAGTGCGTAATCATAATAGCGTTCTCCAATTCTCCAAATACTAAAAAACCATTTTGCTTTCATTGCAATTACTCAGAGTAAGGACAATCCATCCATCAACATCCATTATTTGATGTAATAGCAAATTCTATTGCACGTTAGATACTGCAGTATCTAAGGTTCATCTAAAGTGCGTAATCATAATAGTGTTCTCCAATTCTCCAAATACTAAAAAACAATTTTGCTCTCATTGCAATTTTAACTGGGCTCAGTCATTGAATTTATATAAAAAAATATTAAACCCCCGTATTACGGGGGTCATGTAAAATAAAGGAATATGCTACTGTTATAATAATAATATGAATATATTTCGCTTGTGTTCACTTAAACACAGATTACATTGTTGGGTATGTAATCTGTTCCTTAACCGACAATATGATAGTAGACATTGCTTGATTAGATTGAACAACTGCTCACATGCATCTCTTGAAAGGGTGATTGCAAATAATGATTGCTGTTTGTGCATGCCGCCTACCTAATTAAAAACTATGATTACTGTCTAAACGTATGTTCGTCTGTCAGTTACTCAACAAGACAGACCATGTTTTTGGCTCTATCAACTGAATAGAACAACTTTTGACTAGCTAATCTAGCTGTGAATATTGTGCCGGCTGATGGGATTATGATTAGAAATGACCGTGAGAAAAACACCGAAAAAGTGTAAGTTCGACTCACGCACAGAGGGTTCCTTACAATTTTTTTTTTAATGATCTATCTATAAATTAACGATTTTCGGATTGTTTTCTTTACTTGTGCTTTGAGATCGTGCTTCTTGCCAAATTTCATCACTAGGAAAAATTCCAAGTAATAAAGGCAAAGAAGCAAATAAAGTTTAAAATAATATGTATATTTCTAGCTTGAACTCGTTCTGGTTGGTCCGATAATGAAAGTAGGAATTAAAAACTCAGGCATGAAATGGTTCATAAGTATCCAACTCGATCAAGACATAATTTTGTTTTGCCCCATACACATCTATCCCGAGTAAAGCATCAGGCTGACCATTTGAAAATAAAACTTTATAATCATTTACCGGAATATTTGACTGTTTTACCATTATCGCAATTTAGAAATAAGGCCAAGAATCTCCTAATTGACAATGTATTTTATCGAATTGAAGATTTTTTATTACACAAATTTGATTACAAATGATATTTATTGACAATGAATTAATTTGATTAACTATGAACTTTAATATTTTAATTTTTATTTTATTTTTCAAAATGAAAATTATTTATAATTTTCATTTTGGTTTACTTTAACCGACCACACACTCATTTTATTTTTAATTAAATTTAATTAGTATAATTATTTTTTAATTTTTTGGACAACTTTTAAGGCTTTTACTTTTTATTGTATTGTACTGATGTAATCAATTGATATGTATGAAACACTGTGTGATTAGTATACTAAAAAAAATATATGACGTATTCTATATCATTTAGTGCTTACAATGTAATATTGTATACTTGAAAAAAATGCTCCACTGAATAAAGAATTTGAAATATTTAAATATTGAAATAAACTTCTTTTAAAAAAATAAACACAATATAAAAAAAAATAAAGAACTAAAACTTAAATATAATATTAATATTAAAAATTTTACATTTTAAAAAAATATATGTAAAAAGTACTTTTATAAAGATTTTCTCTAGCTATAATTATTAAAGAACAAATTCAAATTCTCAATAAAATTTAAGCATAAGAAAGAATATCACAACCTATTAAATAACTTAAACAACAAAACAAAAATTAAATTAAGATCAAAATTCACCACCATTCAGTCCACAGAAGTACCATAAAGATTTTGACTTTTTTGCGAGTGAAGGTTATTTAAAATTCAGCTGATTTGCATCCACCATAAATAGCCTTCGCATTCACTTAGAAGCTTGCAGTAACCAAAGTACAATGGACAACATAATTTTATATTCATTGCAACGTAATACCTCCACATTTGGTACCTAGCGTACAGTTTGGCTACATTTGTATATCGTTATACATTGAATATCGAAAATAACTCGCACGCCATATATTTGGAAAGCACGTGCGTACCGTACAAAGTCCGAGTCACGACTAAAAGAAAGCGCACGTGTGAATCCGGCCGGAATATCAGCGCCGTCGGGGATAGCGGACTAATCACAAGTAAGTATTTTGTTCTCGTAAAAGTGGAGGGGTGCGTGGTGCATCGCGCTTATCTGAAATTGAGTATAGTTGTAAAAGTATATATGCACATCGACTTAACTTTCTGAAGTCCTGTCGTCCATTCTACATTTTTGTACATAATTTAAATTATTGACATTCTTTGTGTCGTCCATAGGCTCGGGGTTTCGCGGCGAAGTCCTGGTTCCAATTTCTATTAATTTATATAAAGGTGGCCCAACCCGGCGGGACTAACTCATTCGCGGGCACTGTACAAAACCGTGCTTTTGCACTCTGGGGCTTTCTCTGTTGATGAGGAAGATGCAACATGTCCACAAAAAAGACAATGTGCATAGTGTATGATTTGGTAAGATTTACGAACATTTTGATTTCAAAACGACTTCAAAACCACGACCGCTGTAGTCAAAAATCTAACAAAATCCAAATAGATTATAAATCTTGATTAAATAATCTATGTCTGATGACTAATCTTTTTAAGAACTTTCGGACCTTATAACTTAGAGACCAAACACAATTTTACAATGCCAATGGTCATCAAACATCTAATTCGATCAAATAAAGCTCTTTTGAGCAAAATTTGAGATCTCTGATAAGAAATATGGGCGTGATCTTCTTTCCCCGTTTGTATAGGGAGTTGAGCGGGTTGGGCCACCTTAAAGTTCGGCACCAATGCATTAATTTGGAAAAGGGTAGAATTGTAAATACGTTTTTAATACCCTCATTATTTTAAACAAATAGCTATCAAATTTATTACATTAAACATGACAATATTATTTCATGGTAATTCGAGATGCTCACTAGTTTTTCAACAGAGGCTAGATGGCGCCATTTTCTGATAAGTTTGAAAAACTCAACGCGCCAACTCAACATCTCCGTAATCTTTTCATCTAGACTATGCTGTGACAAGACAAGACTTCTCAACACCAAACAAATGCATGCAATGTAACAATTAATCCATCAGTAGTTTGAATATGACATAAACGCCACAATCTTCCGACTGGTTGACATGGCAAAGCTTATACATAGATATAGAGGTTATATGCTACGCCTACGTAACGTAAGGTTACCTGGTTATCAAAAGGATTTTCAACATCCAAATCTTCCGATATTGGTGTAATGTTGTTACCCTGAAAATATTGAACGAATTCCTAAGTCCCTAATAGCATTCATAATATAAGTCTAAGCACAGATTAAGTAACAGTGCTACGTCTGCTAAGGAAGTTTTGTCTCTATTTCCGTTGTAAATATGAAAATACTAAGTTTTTTGTCCGTAATGACTTTTAGATCGGTTTTATCTTTTAGGAAATGAATTTAGTTAGATGATCGAATCGAGACTTATGACTAATCGTCTACGCGGCCCCCGCCGCACCGTTTCCCAAATTCTCGTCAAGTCATCATTTCCTACCGCTCCACAGACCGCACCATTATCCGGTAACCGTAACATCAAGAAGGCGTATCTCGCCTTACGTCAGCTTACATTTTACTAATAAAAACAAAAAACACGACGCATCCGTCACTTTCACAGCAGTGAGCAGCTAGAGCGCGCCATGGACCTTAAGCTAGTGCGGAGCGCAAATTAACCTGTCCGAATGTAATTGTTATCAGCGATGTTATAATATTTTTTTAAAAATAACAACAACATAAAAATAAAATAAAAATAACAAATTAACTGAAGTTTCATTCCTACGCTTCGGACGAAGAATATTTTTTAAGTCACCAACAATTGCTGTTAATGAATACATTTTTGAGAATCAGAAAGAGTAGCAATGTTTGGCTATAACCTTCACTATGCTGCATTTGTGTTGATATAGCTGGAAAAAAATTGGAAAATATGAAAGTTTTTAATAACGCAATGTTATTAGAATTGGTACCTACTATGTAAGCCATAACACGGCAGGTCCCAATTTGTTTCAGATACAATACAATACTTAAAGGTGGAGAAATAACGAACCGCATTCTTTTTTAAAATATTGTTCGAATAATAAGGAAAAGGGGACTTTACAGAAACGATTTTGGGTCCAAACTTATCCTCGAAATATACCATATTTTGTAAAATTAGTTCATTTTTTAGCTGATGACAAAAAGTTCTTTCATTATAATAGAATTTTTGTTTTACCGGTATTTCCAATTACTAATGTACCTACGAGTTTATAGTATGTCTATACCATGGATTGTGATATAGTCCATGGTAATTTGGCGGCTGGCAGAGACGCATCATTTTGCTGCGTCCGCGTCGGCCGTGTAACAATACACCATCTGTCAAACTTCATTATTCCACTCGTCCACATCTAATACTACGAGGTATTTCACCAGTGTTCCTAATGGCGTATCGCACGGCTTGCATTTGTAATTATAGGATTCGCTTAGATGTAGGCTAGGTATATGACAACAATGTTCCCGAACATTTTCGATTGATTGCACTAAGTATAAGTTTTCATTCCATGAAATCTCTGGCAGAACCAAGACGAAATGAAATGAAATCAAGACCATTTAACCCGAAAAACAAAAACGCTAACTGTAAGTTTCAGTACAGTGGCAGGAACAATCGGTAGAAAACTGAGCACTTTCATGTTACGAGTTCCTCACGTTGATATAATTTTCAAGCAACTATGCGATTCTTGGAAGGCAACTATGAAACCATGTCTATAATATAAGATATAAAGGGTGTACATATATCTAGAGATCCTTGGATAAAAAATCTGACGGGGATACCTTAAAACATTTTTTTTTCAAGTAATCAAAAGCCCAACAATTTTTTTTGTCTATTTTCATGATCTGAATAGGCTTTTTTAATTATATTTTAATAATCAATGGATTGAATTATAAATACATATATTTACTTAAATATAGTCGACCCTATTACATAGTACCTACTATGTAATACACGGCGAATAATGATTGCGCATTAAGAGATTTTAGAACGAAAAGGAACCATGGGTTTACGTTATGCAGCTCCGAAGAACATTCTCCATGGTAACAATGGTAAAACACAGAGCAAGGCATCTCCACGTAAATGGCAGTCTTCAAATTGTTTACAGTCTTCGAACTGTTGCATACGAAATGAATTTTTGATTCTCGTCAATTCATATTATTTTAGTGTTTTTACCTGTGATTGTAAGCAGTCGTAAATACTATTGTAAACTTAGACTAAGTGAACTTTAAAAAAATAATTCAGCGGAGTTTCTTGCCAGTTCTTCTTCGATGGCATCGCTGAACTGGCTAATGATAAATATGACAAATCCTAGTGCAATCTACTGTCTATGGATGATGAATCAACAATAAACTGGCGCACCCTATTGAGGACTCCCCGCTTTATTGAGGCAAACTTGACCTTATCCTCGAGATGGCGTCTGAAGCTCGGGTCATGCGTCTGGTTGACGGCGAGAATCCCAATGTGGTCGACAGGCTCAAAATATGTGTTATTTTAACATCGACCCAACCATTAAATATTCGGGTTAAAACTGCGGTTATTCTGTTAAAATGCGGATGCAATCTTGTTTGCACAAAAAGTTACCGAATCGAACTATAAATGGATTGCGCGAGAGTGGAGAGATTTGCATTACATTGCACCATGATTTGTTTTACCGCAAGATTGCGAATTTTTAACTTAAGGTGGCCCAACCCGGCGGGCCTAACTCATTCGCGGGCACGGTACAAAACCGTGCTGTTGCGCTCTGGGACCTTCTCTGTTTCAAAGAATAAGAAAGGCTTCGTGATGAGGAAGATACAACATGTCCACAAAAAAGACAATATGCATAGTGTATGATTTAGTATGAATTACGAAAATTTTAATTTTAAAACGACTTATAGCTAAAAGTAAACCACGACCGCTGTAGTCAAAAATCTAACAAAAACGAAATAGATCATAAATCTTGATTAAATAAGCTATGTCTGATGACTAATCTTTTTACGATGTTCTTACTTTATCATTACGTAATCCACCTTCAAAGTTATTGTATAAAACGTGCGAAAAAATCGAACTTTCGGACCTTATAACTTAGAAACCAAACACAATTTTACAATGCCAATGGTCATCAGACATCTAGTTCGATCAAATAAAGCTATTTTGAGCAAAATTTTGGATCTCTGACAAGAAATATGGGCGTGATCTTCTTTCCCCTTTTGTATGGGGAGATGAGCGGGTTGGGCCACCTTAACGCATCAAAGTGTAATCGTGTGTGATTTCCGTCTTTTGAATATCTGAGGTTACACGGAGCTAATTCGTTAGTGCGGGCAATATTTTACGTCATTGTGAATCATGCATAATGTAAACTAGGTACTGTGACAATCCGGGCGATTTTCGAATAGCGATTAAGTAAAAGATATTTGTGGAAACAAGACTTGCAATATTTATGTTGACCTTATATGTGATATTTAACAGTCTTCCTTTTTTATGTTACTGTATATTGATAGATAATGCCAAACCGCATTCCAGGAGGAATAGGGTGCCACGCCAGGTCCCTCCCTTTATAAGCATAGATATATTAAACAAAATGGAAAACCCGGGCATGTTTTCATCGCCGTTTCGATCGCCGTTCATCTAGTGCTGGTACCATAGCACCTGGGCGTGCTTAAACCCTACCACCTGTAAGTCCCCGCGCCCCTAAGCTATCACCCGCTCAAACGCTGTTCCTCCCAATCAAGCGTAATTTAAACTATTGGTAAAAATGTTGGCATGTATTTTTTAGTTCCTAGCGTTAAGAACGGGCGCATACATAATATCGTTATAAATTCCTCAAAGTCATAAATTTAAGTTACATAAACCTGTCTTGTATTACAAGCCTAAAGCAAGTAGTAACACATTTCCCACAGTATTGAAAGCAATCAATTATTTCTCAGTTAGCATCAGAATCGCACAAATGTATGATACCTACTTGAGAAAGTTGTTTAGTAAATGATATTGAAGATGTACAAAGTGATATAAACGATGTTTCCGGAGCAAGCGCTTCAAATCGATTCCACGTCGATATTACGTGCATGTCAGGTTTTTAACTACATGGTGTTACGCAGATCTTAAGTGTTTGTGGTTGCGTTACTTTTTTGTCATTGCATAAAATAATGTGGATATTTTTATGTGTTTAATGGAAACGACAAACCGTTATCTGATTAATTCGACTTTGGCTGACGTAATTATCAGGATGGCTCTGTGGTAGAGCAGCGGAAATGTATAAAGGTCGAAGGTTCGAATCCTGCATCAGACAATACAATTTTTTGAATGTTTTTTTCAAGATTCAATTATCAGGTTTAATAATAGATGTCACAAAATTATGCTCTTTGAAGAGAGTTTTAGTACGTTGTTAATTACATTTTTAAAAAGGACAGAATTATGTTTGGTCGGATTTTTCACGGGAAGTAGTATGATGTTTGGAGTCAAGACGGGCATAGGTTGCTTTTATATAAGTAAACATAGATAATAACACACTATCATGATATTAGCCTTGAACACCACATAGAAATGCCGTGCCGGAACCTACCAAAAATTGCACGACAGCATCGACCTGTATGGAAAACAAGGATTTTTTTATTTCTGCTCCAACCATCGTTGATTCAATGCGATAGTCGTAGATGATGAATCTTATTTAATAATTAAGGAAAGGGACCTACCGAAGATTTTGACATGGATTATTCCTCCTAAATGGAAACCATGAACGACAGATTTCAGATTAGCCGATTACAGAAATATTTTTTTTAAATTAATACCCAAAATATGAAATATGATATGAGAGAGTTCCTTATTATTTCTGAACAAAAAAACATTTTCGTAACAATTTTAAAAGAAGTGGTCTTAAGCAATTTGGCTGAATTTAATGGACACAGAAGACGTTGTAAATTAGCTGCCAACATAGTAATAAAGCCTAGGTGCCTGAAATGTCCGCATTAATAAACTTGATAAACATCTTTAATATTTTATGAGAATGTCAAAATATGCGGCTAAATTACATAGTTGCATACAAAGGGATTACTGCCGGTGGAGATATAAAATCGTATTGATACTTTTATTACTCAAATGCTTTCCTTAATACTTCTGTTAACATTTCTATAGAACATTTACTTACAACCTATGGTTCGAATTATTTAATTAAGATATATGTAAGTAAGTAACGTTATGATGCGATTAGTTACCATGATCGTAAAGAAAGTTATTACAGATTGTCCATAAATATAGATGGATTAAGCTACCGCTAATAAGAGTATAATATGTACTCGAAAGAAGGCTGTAAGTATTTTTATAGGTTTTCTATAAAACAATGTTTCAAATATTATTCCTGTAATATCATTTTGATATTTTTGTTATTGTTGACCCACAGTCATGATATTAGGCCAATAGAACTCACTACTTGAGGATGTCGTTACCATGCCAGGATCTTCCCTTTAATAGCACGGTTAAACGGGATGGAAAATACGGAGAATTTTCTTTGAAACTATGACCATCTTTCCTTCCAATGCGACGGTACTTACCCGGGTGAGCTTAACCCTACCTAAGGGAACCTAACCCTACAGTTTTAGGTACATTAACTTCGGATTTACCTTTTCTAAGTACCTTGATCCTTCAGCACAGGCATTTTTCATAAAATATATATATATATACGGATTCCGAACCGTGGAACAGCTCGCATTCGTGAAGAAATGCACTTATTTTTTTTACATTTATCTTTATCGCTTAGAATTATGTAATACGTGTGATTTCTTTTGCAAAGATCTCCATTGAGTTGTTCATCCACTCGAGCAGGAGCAAATGGCTATAAAACTGTTTACACCCACAAATTTAGATGCAAATTACTTGACCCACTAATTGCATGAGGCTTAGTCTGTAATATCTGCCGAGAGAGCACGTTCCGACAGTACTCAGATGAGTCCAATTGGATTTGATGTGAATAATTTGAATGGAACAATAAGCGATATTGCTCTCTCCGTGCTATTACAGTGCCGTTTGATCCGCTATTGATACGCGAAATGCTTCAATCAAATCAGTGAAGATTCCTTTTGAGAATATAACATTACTGCCCTTATAATATCGGTTCTATCAATTGTATACATATGAATTTAGTTTTCCCTGATACTTTGTCTCACAAACATATGAAGTTAGAAATATTTTATGATATGTTTATGTATTATTTACGATTTTCCATCACCGTACTTAGCAGTCACGAAATATTTTAATCCAGATTTGTCTGCGTAGAAGTAAGGGAAAAAAACGAATCATGGAGGATTTGTAGAGTAACATAATATAATTATGCAATAGATAAATATGTAGATAGGTGTATAATTATAGAATAGTGCAAAATAGAGAACATATAATACTAAAAAAGATCACATAAAAACAATATCTTACATCTAATGCCGTAATAACAAGTAACACTATGATAACAACAAATGTAATAACTGTAAAATGTTTTTAAGAATATAACTTTATGGTGCATGAAATGGCAAACATTGAATCGTTTATGTACACAACAAAATAATTTAATTAATTTTATGGCCAAAGCTTTGCAAAATATCACGGCTTGTACGAAGACGCTCTACTTGCAGTGTACGCATTCTTGTAGCTAGAATTCGACTCCGCGGAGGTGATGTAATCATTGTTGATTAAGTCGTTGTCCTCCTTCGAAATGCTCTGAGTTATCGGACCAGGGAGAGGCTTGTCATACTCTGCCGGCTGCTGCGTCCCTCCGCCGACTTGCTGTCCCTGGTTCCCATACAGCAACTGATACTTCGCTTGGGGGTTCGACTGGAAATAATTATACAACTGCTGTGCGGCGTTCGAATATGGGTAATTGTTGTACAATGCTGCCTGAGGCTGAGCGTAGAGCAACATCGAAGGGTGCCCTAGGTATTGCTGCGGGGCAGGGAATGCCTGCTGATTTACGTAAGCTTGAGGTATCTGATACTGTTGTGTCGGCAATGTTTGGTACTGAGCCTGCTGCGGGACATTTTGAACTTGATGGTTCGAGTACAGAGCCTGCTGCTGCTGGTACACAGGCGGAGGAGCCAAATATGCGGATTGTGGGAGAACAGCCACTTGCAGACCTCCGGCTCCTTTTGACAGAAGCTGATACTTCGCCTGGTAGCCAGGATTAGGGACGAAGTTCAACGGAACAAACTGCTGGGCGCTCTGAGGAATATAGTTGAGTTGGGGCTGCTGGTAGACCGGTTGCTCCCCCTGGCTGTAGTACTGGTTGCTGGGGAGATTGGGGTAGAACGAGTTTGGCGGTTGGCTTGGCGGTCCCGCTTGCCCTGCCGTTTGCTGGTAGAGGTAGGTGTAGTCCTGTTTCTGTCCTCCTGATGGTATCGCGTTCAGGGAAGTCCCTTTGTTAGTTGCTCGCTTCTTCTGCTCCGCATCTTCGATCTCGTTAGCCAGCGCCAACGAAACGAGAGCGAGCAGCACCTAAACAAGATATCAATCACGTTAATTGGTTGTTCGGATGTGGAAGTGATTGAATTTTAATGTTCACTTCGCATGTGGAGTTGATGAGGTTATAGAAAAAATACTCACCAGTAACCACGCGGAAGCCATAACTGTTGTTACCGTTTATTTTAGCTACAATTTACATTACTTTCTGTTCACAGACAATGTCAGAAATGAAAAGCGCCTTCCACTGAGACGAGAGGAAAAGTGTCCGCAGAATCAAGTTCATTGCATTTATATGAGTTTCTTGGTGAGCAACTTTCTTCCGAGCAGCTCCAGATCTGAGGGTGTGCGCGGGGCGAGGAGTAACTGACCCTCCGTACGGAGGCAGCGGTGGTGTTGGTGACTGACCAGTACTTAGTGGGAGTGTTGGACGAAGCAATTATATACTATAACCCGAGCGATTACGTTACCCTAAAACTGTATTTAAAGTATCCTTACACTCACATCGTGACAGTGAATCACCTTAACGATATTTCCTCACTACTTTAATAATCTAAGGATCATTTAAATATGAACACACTTTTCTGATGAAACATGTTTGGTTTGGGCCATCATTACTTCAGAAGCCCGATTCTGCTATTTGTCCAATTTCAAACCATTCCGTATAAGTTATGTTTCCGTCAAACATAACACGCTAAGTTTCGAGTGTGGTTTCCAAAAATCGGTATTCAGCTAATTCACACACGCGTTTTGTTATTGTCTATGGAGTGGTTTGTCTTGCGCGCCGCCTACAGGGTAAAATAACCTGTCACGATTTTGACAGTTATTTTCTCACTCAAATATGACGTACGAAAAGAAAGAGACAGCGATATGCCAACGTAATGTAGAAAAGTGATATTCGAAGTTCGGCGATGCGATGCTCCGAATTTGACAAATATAATTCTCAAAACCGCAAGTTTTCGGCAAAACACACGGCCCACGAGAACATGAGCGCGCGTTACGAGTTTGCGAACAAAACACAAACACAACGCATGCGTTTTGCAAACTGCTGCGCTAGTAGAATACCATTTCGCGCGAAACATGCGGTTTTGAGAAAACACAAACATAACGCGCGCAGTACAGAGCAGAATAAGGATTCAGGAGATATATTATTCTAGGGTAGTATGTCGAGATTCTCTGTTTGAATCGAATCACGAGAATCGCTCATGTTTTATAATGCTGTAATTAGTGTACAGTCAAAATGAATAATACATACATGTGCGACACTATATTAACGGCAAGTGCCAACTTTAATTTGTCTAAATCATTAAATGGTTCCTTCTCAAGTTATCCCGATTAACAATAATACAAAACGATACTGTCGTTCTAGGGTAGTAGTTCAGTTGGTTTTTTTCAGTTGATCGATAATTTACTTATTAAAGAAAATTTAATTTTTAGGGTACATGACATTATCTGTTTAAAAAAGTGTCGTCCAAGCAAAGTATATATAATTCTTGGTAGATAATGTTATTTTTTAATATTGATATTGAGGTCAATGGAACAAACTGCTGGCTTCCTACGCAACTTAATTACTGTAATCAGTTCAACAAGATTCACTTATAGGTATCGATATAAAAATAACGGTGGTATTTTTCCATCCCTCGGTATCAGTTCAACAAGATTCACTTATAGGTATCGATATAAAAATAACGGTAGTATTTTTCCATCCCTCGGTCACAGCTGGAGAGTTGGCAATAGTCGAGAAATGGCTTTTATCTCGCTTCACAATCGCTCCCTTTACGCCGCGCGCCGTCTTGTATTCATACTTCTGCGTTACTACTTCGTCTTAAAGTTTGAATATTCACTTCTATTTTTACAACAACGATTTCTACGAAAACAAGTCTCAATTTTGTCAATATTGTCCCGACCTGTGTGCACCCTATATGTCTTTATTGCGTGCGACTGGCAAAACCTATTTGTATGAAGTTTGAATATGAGACAAGCGCGGTGGTAAAGTGAGCGAACAGGCTTTTCTAACTTCTTTTAAATTCTGTGGTCACAGCAATAATGCGGGCCTTCGCTCTTGATATTGCGTCTGGTTTCCTTATCTAGACCAGTCCGCAGAGCGGTATGGCAGGAATATTGCACCAAGCGACACATGTGAGCTACACATTAGAGAGCGGAAACTGGTCCATGTGTTCACTTTTGTTTAGCCGGAAGTATTCTGTCCGCTGCGAATTAAGAGACTGATAATATTTTCATTCTTAAGAGTGCTTACACAATAAATGGAAGTAATTTTAAATATAATTAGTTTGGGTCATCTCTTTCCCTAATTCCCTAATAATGTTGAGGGAGGCGATGGCTGAACCCTGCGTCATAATTATGAATAGGGGACTGGCCAGCTCCAATTGGCAAAATGTTGCGGGAATAGTCTTTGCAAAATAAACTGATATTTGTAGTTCGTGAAATCATATTAATTCAATCAATTCCCTTTTTGTCTTTTTCTCCTATTAACTGCTAATGTTACAAACAATGAAACTAATTTTTTGACACAAACAGGTACCATCGATTCGTATGTCTTAATGCAGTGGCAAACACTTTTGTAAAATTATACTAATTGGATGGGGAAGTTCATGTTAGTTCTTCTTCGCTCTGATTGTTGATATAGGTAATGTATGACAATTCCGAGTACAGTGTGCTGCTATGATGATGAAAAACTTTCCACAATATTAACAAAGATTTTCATGGAACCACAAAAAAATCTCAATTTTTTTTTTATATTTCAAAATATATTGAATTGATTGGACTTTTTTACTGAAATACTTAAAAAAACCTTCCAAGTGCGAGTCGGACTGGCACACGAAGAGTTCCGTACCACCGTACAAGATTTAACAGAAAAACATCACCTTTATTTTTTAATATAATTTTAATATGACCTGTTTGTTGTTGTAGCCGCAAAATAATTACACAGTCTGTGATAATTTCAGTTGCCTATTTATTACGGTTGCAGCCCGGTGACGGACGGACCGACGGACGAGTCTTATTAATAGGATGGAGTCTTAGTAATAGGGTCCCGTTGGCACCCTTTAGGTACGGAACCCTAAACACATCTTAAAACATTTCTTTCCCAATAATACTTAAAATTCGTAATGGAACACGCATATCGCAAGTACCACCTTACGAAAAGAATCTAGAATACTAGAGGTGCTAGAAATGGCACCTATTGCCTTCTCATTGTGGCCTTAATTCGAAATAGGTACCAGAGAACACAGACTCGACACGTATCCGCCGTTCACACGCTCAAACTCTTCATCGAATTTTGCGCAATAAGCGCAAAGCAGGTAGATAACTTGAGCCATGATTTCAAATAAAAGAACAAGGAAATAAACCTTCCGAACGTTTCAGAACGGCCCGTAAGCTATGCTCCCCATACAAACGTAGGTAGTTTACTAATCATTTTGAAACCACTATTGCAATTAAATTTATATTTAATATCTAATCAGGTAACAAATATATGTGTCTGCATGCTTTTGTTTTTTTTAAATATCCAAACCGAATGGAATGAAAGCAAAAAGAAAATCTTCATAAAAATTGTGTTTTCTCTGTGGTTTGACCCAGAATATAATTACCGAAAAAACAAAGACATGCAGACACAGATATTTGTAGCTAATGTTAGATACCAAATATTAAGTAAGTTGGAACAGCGGTTTTCAAATTATTAGTAAACTACGTTTGTATGGGAGGCGAAATTTTTTGATGCTTACGTGCCGACCTTAATTTACGGAGAAACTCTTGGACCAATTTCGCACTCCCTTAAATAGGGTCAAAAAAGCGATGTGACGCTCTTGAACGGGTTTATTTTGTAGAGACTGGGCTACTGCGCTTATGAGCGGGTCGTAGCCTAGTAGCGCGGGACTGGCCTACCGTCCCAGAGGTCTGGGTTCAATTCCTCGCCCCGATATGCACCACTTTCTTTCTCTTTCTGAGTTCGATAAGTTTATTTCGTCAAGAATGCGAGTTGTTCCATGGTTCGGTATCCATGTAAAACCAACCGCCCGGGTTGGTACCATCGCATTGGATGAAAAGATGGTCGAAGCGGCAATAAAAATTGTCCGTGTTTTCCATTCAGTTCAATGTAGCCGTCCTGATAAAGGGAAGGTCCTGGCATGGCACCTAATTCCTTCGGGAATGTGGTATATTAGCGATCCATGTCAGGTTGCATAATAAAAAGAACTCAAATTGGCAACATTTTTAATGTTATATCCTCTGAACAAAACCAACTATGATATTTGGCATGGGTAGCTTTATTTGTCATGAACTGTGCATTTTTTTAAATAAACTTAATACATAGCAGTGAAATGTGTTGTTAACGTATTTTAACTGAAGTTTAATAAAAATGATTGAGTTTTAGCCAGTTCTTCGCTGTAAACTGACAGAATACAATTTGCAGTGATTTGCAGAAGTCCGATTTTTTTTTATCCTTAAAGTTTATTGGATTCCTGCACTTGCACCAATGTTGAGTGCACTAATCAAGAGTTGATGTCAATAAAACAAACATAACTTTTCGTTCTTTGTAAGAAAAATAATTGGTTAAGGTTTTTTTTTCGAAATTAGTGCACTCGATACAGGAATATCTTGAAAATCTAAGTTACCGTCAGACAAAAAAGATTTCCGACTTCAACCAATATCGGGATTTAACCGTAACATATTTAGATAATGAATAAAGAACAAATATTACGATTAAGAATAATTTCGATCATGTTTTGTCAATAAGTTGAGAGAACGAGGGGTGGAATATATTGCAGTGTGTTTCGGAATAAGAAATCTTTATCTGTGCGTATATTTGCTCAAACTAGTTTGTGAACTTAATTCTATAGAAATGTTTTATGTTAGGGAATGCATCTATACGTAACATCACCATTTCCTTATTCCAGATATACCGTCGGATTACAATATTCCAACAGGTACAATACAGATGCGTCATGTGAACTGTCCATAGCGACTGTAAATTCCGTGAAAGAAATGATAAATTGAGATCATTTTTAATTCGAAATAGTTGAACAAATTGTGGCCTATGGCCCAAGGATTTATCTACAAAGATGTTTAAAAATAAAGGATTTAGAAATATACTGCTTTGACTTCATAATTTTTTTTTTAATGAAATCAAAGATTCCAGTGCAAATGACTTCACATATACGGAAATTTTATCGGCTACACGTTCTAATTGCAGTAAGTTATAGCAACCCATAAGGTATCGTCTTAACGACAAGTATGTGTAGGAAGTAATCAAGCGCATTTTGCTATAAATTCTGAACCATCAAACTAGGCAACATCTTGGCGACTACAAAAGAGCTCACTCAATATCCACACAAAAATCGTACTAAAACGATACAATACAAGCACTGGATACCTACTTCAGAAGTAAGAGATCATAAAAGAACTAGACACGAAATTTGTAGTAGACCAAATATAATTCAATCTGACTTCCCGGAGGGGTTAGGAAAGATGATTGAGTGCCATACAGTGCGGATATAATTATGAGTCGATAAAAAATCGAATGTTATCAAGGAGACATTAATTTCATTTCATTTAAAGTCCTAGGTTTGATCCCCAGCGACCCAAGGTGTTTTCTTTGCAGTAATTACCGAAAACACTTCCTACAAAACACTTTACTTGTCTTCGACGCTACTCATCAAGTTAAGCCGCAGTTAATCGCTAACCCTTGGTTAGCTGCAGAGCGGATTGCCAACATTTGCTGTACTTGTACACTTTTACCGTCCACTTAAGCACTTCCGCCAGTACTTGGCCAGTCAGGAAACTGTAGCGGCCAGTGAACCCACAACATGTGTCTTTATTTAGTAGACGAAAAAAATTCAGCAAAGTGTCTTGACAGTTCTTCTTTGCCGTGAATGTATTCTACTGTAACTGGCTAATAATCAAATATGATAAATCTGAGTGCAGTGTGCTGCCTGTGGATGACGATCAAACAATAAACAATTGAATTAACCCATCGATCGTAAGGAGTCTACGTAAAGTGCTAATTAAATATCGCCATTATCCTTAAGAACACATAAATATGCTCGAAACAAATACCACATTAGAGACATATTTATTAGCTAAGATGCCTTGTGTTTTTTGATAATATTTGTAGCACTTTAACAAAAAGTCAACGACTTCGAAAGCCACATCCATTTGCGAATAAAAGCCACAATTTATGGAGTCGTTTATTTGTCTCAGAACTGGTGCAATCTGCGATTGCACAATGTTTAATACTGCTTGTGAGTATTTTTGATGATAATCCATTTTTTGTATTGGTTAACGCCGTGAATGGCGGTAAAAATGTTTTTCTTTTTTTTCTATATTAGATCTATCTAGATTAGATCATTTTAACACGTAATGGCTTGAAAACAAACATATGAATACAACAAATCAGTACCTACATAAAAGCAGATGCTACGTATATAATATGGTACATAAATACCTATAAAAATATATATTAAATTAAAAATATATTATTTCGACATATAAATATTATGCGCTTAATTGTTTATTGTTTATTGTTTATTCATCATCCATAGGCAGTACACTGCACTCGGATTTGTCATATTTTATCATTAGCCAAATCGGGGAAATCCCAGCGAAGAAGAACTGGAAAGAAACTCCGCTGGTTTTTTTTTTTTCAACGTCCACTTAGTCTAAATTTACAAAAGTATTTAGACTCACAGATAAACACGCTAAATTAATATGAATTGACGAGAATCAGCAATTCATGTCATATGCAACAGTTCATGAAAAATATCAGTTTATTAGTAAAGACCATGCCCGCCATCTAGAATGTTGCCAATTGGAGCAAGCCAGTCCCCACAAACAGCACCCGTTCACGAGCATCACGCCAGGCACAGCCATCGCCTCTATCAACCATATTTTAGGGAAAGAGGAGACCCGAACCCAGCGTCGCCGCAAGTAGGGACCTTAAGACCCGTTGTGAAGTACAGATTCTTTTTTTTATTCGTTCTGGGGTTTTCGCAGGTGTACCCATGTTGAGTGCACTAATATAGAGTTAATGGTAAGAAAAAAAAATGGCATAACCTATTTTTTTTTCAAAATATTTTAAACATATTTTGTTTTAAAATATTAGAAATTAAATCATTGTGTAAGGTTAATTCTCATTAGAACCCCTCCTCCCTAAAATATGGTTGAGGGAGGCGATGGCTGTGCCCGGCGTGATGCTCGTGAACGGGTGCTGTTTGTGGGGACTGGCCTGCTCCAATTGGCAACATGTGAGATGGCGGGCATAATCTTTGCAAAGGGACTCATATTTGTCATGTCTTCTTTCGCCTTTTGCAATATAGGACGAATTGTAGGGAACCAGTAAAACTCACTCATTGCTCTCAAGTTTTCAATTACAACAATGTTACAATTAATAATTGTTATAACTAAACACATGATTTTTCTGAAGGCACATTAGAGGTAGTCATTTAAAAAACATTAATAAACAGTGGACTGCCTTGCAATGCGGCTGCAATCATTTCAGGGTGAGTCCTGAGCAAAATGATAAACTTCTTGCTCAATTCCGGTTAGAAAAGTCACGATTCCCCAATTACCTATTCAATTATTTCATTTAAGGTGGCCCAACCCGGCGAGCCTAACTCATTCGCGGGCACGGTACAAAACCGTGCTGTTGCGCTCTGGGACCTTCTCTGTTTCAAAGAATAAGACAGGCTCCGTGATGAGGAAGATGCAACATGTCCACAAAAAAGACAATTATTTCAAAACGACTTATAACTAAAAGTAAACTATGACCGCTGTAGTGAAAAATCTAACAAAAACCAAATAGATCATAAATCTTGATTAAATAAGCTATGTCTGATGACTAATCTTTTTACGATGTTCTTGCTTTATCATTGCGTAATCTACCTCCAAAGTTATTGTTAAAATTCGAACTTTCGGACCTTATTACTTAGAAACCAAACAAAATTTTACAATGCCAATGGTCATCAGACATCTAGTTCAATCAAATAAAGCTATTTTGAGCAAAATTTTGGATCTTTGACAAGAAATATGGGCGTGATCTTCTTTCCCCTTTTGTATGGGGAGATGAGCGGGTTGGGCCACCTTAAAGGTAATATTTCCTTTTTGACCTTGACTATTCATTCTGCAGAATTATAACAATATCAAGACGTTAACAAAGGACACATAGGATTTTTATAACTTTATCACATCCTAGCCGAACCACATATTCAACAACTCTTGGATAAAATTACAACAAATTACGGCTTTCCGGTGCACGATACCGTACTTCGTATTTAATTGTCAAAAGGTTGAGACATTGTATGGTCCGGAGTTAAGTCTGACAGAAGGTCTCTCTAGAATTTCGATCAAGAATCTCAGTATATGGTTAAAATACGTGTTTAAATCGCTTACTAAGTAAAATTAATACGTAAAATTAATCAAATACCATCAAATCGAATGGATACAAAATTACAGCGTTCAAACGTTAAAATTTGTAAAGCAAACAAAATCCGAAAATTTTCAAAAAATATTCCGCTACACCACATAAATTACGCATTTTATTCCAAGAATAGAATTAAAAGTCAAATCCTGACTAAATCTGCCGAAATCAGTGGTTACACCATATGAGATAAAAACGGATTATGGTCGATAAATCGTCCACTTCTAGAGAGCACTTTTACTTTTACCTTCGCCGCCTCCGCCTCCGTAAATCTAGAACCTTTTCTGGACATTGTCGTCAGCGGATTCCAACAAACCAATTGTAGGCATATTCTTGGGATTCCTTGCTCAGGAATCACGTATCTTGGAATCGAGAAAACCACTTTTTAGCGGTTGTCAAAGCGGTCCGGAGCACAATATTTAAACGATTCTAGATTAGTCCCCTCGAGAAGATTTTACAGATTCAAAATAAACATCAAAAGTTAAAAAAATCCGAGGTTGTTCCCTTTCTGAAAAAATGTTAACATTTTTGGTCTGCAAGTTTAATTTTCCCGTTTAAAAATCAGAAATGCATTCTTTAAGAGCCCTGTAAACACACCAAAATTCACTTACAACATAGTTTTAAATCGCTACAATAAAAATATTCCCATCGTGAGTTGTTTCGTCGTCTTTTTATATTCGTCCATTGTATACGGTGATGTTTAAGCGTAGGTATTATGTTGGAATCACTTTGAGACTTTCACTAATTTCGTAATCCAGCAACATTTATTTATTGCTTTTCTTATTGTATCTGATTTTTTTATCCAAAGTTACTATTGCGCGATAATAAATTTTATCGTAATATGAAATATGTATTTTTAATTTAAGATGATTAAGTTGGAATTTATTTCACATTTCAAAATTCAGTGGAGCATTTTTTTCAAGTAAACAATATAACATTGTAAGCACTTAATGCTATATAATAGGTATTTTTTTTTGTATGCTGATCACAGAGTGTTTCATACATATCAATTCATGAAATCAGTACAATACAATAAAAAATAAAAGCCTTTAAAGTTGTCCAAAAAATAAAAAAATATATACTCTATAAGGAATTTATATAATCTATCAAAATTACATAATATTATACTCCTTCGGTAACAACTACTTCAATTAGTTGAGTCGATAAGATTTATTAATTATTATTATTATTTAGTATTAAGATTTTCTTTTGTTATTCACTTATTGAAAACATATAGATACAGAGCTGTCTTTCAGAAATTATTTTGTGCGTTCCATCTCCATACATAGATGTATTTTAGGGTTTGGTCCCTAATGCCATTCTAAAAATTTCAAGACTGAGAAAAAATAATATAATTATTCGATTTTTTCGGAAGAAGCATGTGCCGCCAAGACCTTCCTGCACTGGCATTGATACATCAAAATGGATGGAAATATTTAGATTTAATCCAGGGCGCAACTTTCAAGGAAATCACCTCCAGAGAAAAAAAAATATTATAAATGCGAAAGCTCCGTCTGTCTGTTTGTTACTTGTCACGCCTAAACCGCTGAAGTAATTTTCAAAATTCAAAGTGATGAAAAGGTGGATGAAATTTTGTATGGGGTACTCATATAACATAAAATGTTAGGTTCAGCATGATATCAGCCCGAAACGATTTTGACCCGAGCGATACCGGGTACCTCAGCTAGTTTAGTATAAATGTTAAAAAGACCGTGAAGCTATGTTCCTTTTAGGGTGGATCACTCAATTTCTGGGTTGTAATATGGTTATGATTATCGTGTATCTCTATTTTTTCTTCTTCAGGCGAAAATAAGGACGACCTAAAACATACCAGAGATTGTGTACTCCACGTTAAAAGGTGCTAAAAGATAGGGTAAAGTGCGAGGCAGGACTTGAACGAGCAACAATGCTTTATCAGTGTTTTTTGTATCTAATTATTTAAGCACATTTATGTAAAAATTAGTGATGTAAATTAGTTAAATGTTTGCAACATGGAAAACATGTGCTTTGCGTTCAAATTTTAATACAAAAACTATGCTATCATAGGTTACTGATAAGAACATTTGACATCCCGTCATGGTGATATTTCATTTTATAGAAGTCCTTAAAACCAGCAGCTTCCAAGCGCTGCATTGGGACGTATTCTACAGTAACTAAACATCAAGTTTATAGCATTTTTAGCATCGGTTGCTCAATATTGCACAAACGCTTTATTTCCATTCAAGTATCAATATTAAATAATCAATACGAGCATTCAAAATAGCTTTTATAATCCCTTACACAATTCGTGTGATGAATGTCTCTTATTATTATTTATTAAATTTATTATTTAATCATCTGACATTATGGTCAAAGTGCCGACATTAAGACTTTTCGTCTTTCACTCTAATGCCCGTTTATGCTGTCATCTGAGGATTTAAGCTATTGTTTGTAACACGTTAGATTCAAAACCTGTTACCACGAACCAAAATAAGAACGAGCTCTGAACAACGCATTGACTTTTTACAATGCATGGGTACGTCATGGAAAATACAAAAAAAAAATGTTATTTGATTACAAGATTGGTACCATAGCATTCGATGAAAATATGTTCAAAGCGACCATGGAAGATTGTCCTTGTTTCTCTTCAGTTAATTGTAGTCGTGCTCATAAAGAGAAGGCAAAGAATGGCTTGTGATTACTTTATCAACGCGGTATGATATTATTTGGGTGGGTTTAGCCCATGCCATACACAAAAACAATGTTACAAGACGAAGAAAGAAGATCAAAAATATGATTACTTACTGTGTTTTATGGAAGGCACACAAAGGACGACTAGACAACTATTTCCAAGAAAATAAAGTTCGAAACGTTTCGTTCGAAACGTTCGCAACCTTTCGTAGTTTCGGTTCGCAATGTCATTCGTTTTTCTGAGTTGGGCTCCCATTCTAGTTATATCCTAGGAAATATCCACAAAAACCTTTGCTACAAGAAACTTAATTTTGGAAACTTTGTATTATAATCCAGCAGAAGAAATATCACTTGTCTAGTTCTCAATAAATATTAAATGACGGTATGTAAATTATTTAAATCCCAAAATCGTGTAAAGTATGATTTTGCTAGCCTTAGCTAGTGGTTCTCTGAGTGTAGACCTCGCCTTTGCATAACTTAAAACTGAATAAATGTTCACCGCGCACCTTGAAACAAAATCCTATGATTTGTATTGTCTTTTTCTCACTTGGTGCTTACCTAACGCTTTAAGGCTTGTCACGAAACAAAAAACTATCATTTTAGAATGTTTTTATAAAAACTCATAAGACAAATAAAAAATATATAATTATCGAACCTGCTCACAACATTTTACGAGAATCGGTTGAGAAATGCGACCTGTAGAAGATTGCAGCCGGACGGCGGACAGCCGGACATATGAAAGCATTTTTTCCCAAGCTGAAACGGAGACGCTTTACTCGTACAAATAAAAATACAATATAACATTTTAATCAAACCATATGAAATTTAAAATAGCAACGGTTCTTACCAAAATTCAAGAAAACCTTTGCGTTGAAGTCTTTTGCTTAAAGCTTGTGCCGCAATTGTTGCAAATAGCGACATCTGTTGGCTTGCGCTCGCAGTTTTTAGAAAGCTTATAAAAGGTCGTAACGTGCCAAACATTGCTGTGCGTCATCGTTGCTTGAAGTAATCGAATGGTCCCAGAGATGTCATATCAGAAGTTTTTTTAGCACTTTAGCACACTTGATACTGAAAATATTCCAATGTAACCATGGAAGTACAAAAAAATACTACATTTACTGTAATTAACAGAAAAAAATGTGTTCATTTCTCACGAGTACTTTTTATCATATTTTATATATACAATTTACTTCCGTACTTAGCTTGTAGCTTCTGCTACGGCTGGTACTTTAAAAGCTAACCTAATCTAACTAAATGATTCCTTTCGGATATATACGGATATACTGTAGGTTCCTTTTCTTAATTACTAGGTGGTGCTAATCCCTTCCGGTTGGAAACCATCGCATTCAATGAACGATGGTCGGCTATTATGAAATGCATTGGAGAAAATTCAGTGGGTCGATTTACTTTTTATATACTCGTACTTTCAACGACCTACCTATTACTATTTTATATATATTTACATCTAACGGACTTTCGAAACTACTGGGTTCGAGAGAAATGCCAATTGAAAAATTATGTTGTGACTAGAATATATAGACTAGGATAAATGTAACGAATGGATGAGGAAAAAATTACGAAACACATTTACACGGCAGAAGTGAGCGGAAGTGTCGTGCCCCGGGGACCTAGAATAACGTACCACGACCAAATCGATGTGCTTCTTTATAAAGGTCTGCTACGTAGCACCCGTAATCGCAGAGCATGCTGAAAAGATGTATGTCTGTAGATGAAGCGAAAGAAGTGTGCTGTGATCGTACCGTATGGCGCTCTATCACCTCTGTCTCCCTCCCTCCGGGAAAGCGGCGTGATGGTATGTATGTATGTCTATCAGTTAGCCGGCATGCACGCGCGCTCTTGTCTCGCGGTGCACCGACTTCCGCCGGAAGCGGCATCTCCGCCCGCCACACCAGCGAGCGGCGCGACCGTCATTGCCACACTTTTGGCCGGTGACTTAATCGTGCGGTCGTGCGTGTCGCGGCGCGAGGCCCGCTCAAGTGCCGTTGGTCTGGTGCGTTAAGGCGCCGCTAGACGCTAATCTCGATTTATTTGGTAGACTGTAACGGAATTGGAGTGACAGGGAGACGACAATGGAGTAACATTTTTGAGCGGCTTGGAGCTCAGGGGCGCGTAGACTTGCCTCGAATTCTAGAGGTCGTGGGTTCAAAGCGCATTTGATCACGATTGCGAGACGATGGCTCGGAATCCAAGTAAAACTATAGGTCCCTTCCCCTTCTAGGTAGGTTAAGAACGTTAAAAAAGACAGCAGTATAGTTCGCTTACACTACAAGCATTAATCATAATAGTTTTCATGTGTCTAAAAACGAAATAGCGAAAATAATTGATAGGTTTCACAGACGTTAAGATACATTTGTTCTGCTTCACATTTTTCATAATTATGTTGGTTTTGCGTGAATATATGCGACAAACTTCCATTTGACGTAAAAGCTAGTCGCGCACGCTGTCCACATTTCTATGGGCTCGTTATACGGAGTTTGCCTCTATACGCAAACACTCGGCGACGCGGTTGCCGGGCGTGTCTCTAGTCTACTCCTTTTTAACATTATTGGTGGTAGGAACAATCCCGCCCGGGGGGGTCTGTATCATTGAATGAAAATTTGGTCGAAATGGTTTGGTATTGTCCATCTAGTTTTGTTAAAATTCAAATTTAAACATTGTTATGTACTTAAAAATTTGTTTTTTTATCATTTAACATAGCTGCCCGCGCGACTGGCAAACAATACCGACCGGAAGCGGGAAGCTTTCACACTGGAAGTAATCACTCTCATTGATAAGATTACCTTTCAGTATTTAATGTACTTTGTAACATTAAATACCGAAAGGTATTTCCGAGTTGGATAAGTGCATTTCGTAACGAATGCGAGCTGTTCCGTGGTTCGGAACCCCTGTTAAACTGTGGGACCCCTTCCCCTACTAGGTGGTAGGGTTAAGCCCGCCCGGGTTGGTATCACCGCATTGGATGGAACTATGGTTGAATGAAAATTTGTCCGTGTTTTCCATCCAGTTCAATGTAGCCATGCTCATTCGGTCCTAGCATGGCACCTAATTCCTTCGGGAATGTGATGTATTAGGCTAATATCATAACGGTAGTTGTGTGGTATTAGCCATCCATGTCAGGTAGCATAAACTACAGTATTCAACCGTAAGTATTTTTTTTGTTTGGTAAAAAAATATGGTTCTCCATTATTTATCTGATGAGTACTAGGCTGGATAACAATAATATATACGCACTGTAAATTGCATTATGCAGGGTGTTCGGCACATTGACCGACAACACTTATTTGCAGGTAAGTAGGATTATTTGCAAGGTTTTATATTTTGTATTATACCTTTCGTGAAATGTAACGTGGTAACGAGATAAGATTTATTTACAGTCTTTTTTAAAATCACCAAAATGCCTGCATTAAGCCCTTGTACCTCGCTGTACCCTCCGACCTAGTAATTTAGGTAAAACTGTAGGTCCCCACCTACAATGTTACCTAAATCTTACGATATGCACGCGAAAACATGCACTTGTATTCTATTAACTTTGCCGGAACCCACACGGCACGTAAATAATATCGACACCAATGTGCCTTCACTGATGACGGCGGTTATGTCACAGAAGGAATGTGTTTCACAGGTGGACATGCTCGCAAAAGTCTCGTAAGTGAAGGCTCTTTCCGCTGCGCCGGTCACCATTTCGCAATTCGATACGCAATGCTCTGAATGACCCAACATTTTTAATTCCGCTCAAATGCGATGATCCACTTTGTTACTGTTATAATCTGCGGTAGACTTGTGTGAAATTTATTAGAATTCCGAATCGACACTATTACATATTTTTAATTATAAACGACATACTTTTGATTGATTTATTTTCCGGATATGTTCTTTCTGATACTTCTAATCATAACTTAGGAAGCTCTAACTCTAGTTGTTTTCTGGGTAACGTGATACATGAATTTGACTGTAAATTGCATGCCAGATGTCATGAATTCAATTTATTTCTCTTTCTGAGTTGGATAAGTGCATTTCGTCACGGGTGCAAGCTGTTCCATAGTTGATTTTTGCATCTAGCGTGTTCAAAAAGGGAAGGTCCTGGCATGACACCTAATTCCTTCGGGAATGTGGTAAGTTGGGCTGAGATCATGATTCATGTTCAGTTACATAATTACAATCTCTAAGCTTGGTAAGGATTATTTTTAATTTATTTATTATTTACGTAACTAATGTCACAAGTCTTTTTATGATAACAATTTAAAATGACTACACATGTGTGACTCCAGGAAGCATTTGAATTTGCCTACATTGGAGCGACACGGCGATCTGATAACACATCATTGTGAACGGAATGCTGATGAATTAGTTTTCTTTAAACGAGAATATTTAACTGGCGTGTCCATTGCGTCAGAGAAAGGGTGCTCAGTGTTACTTAATACTGGTAACATTTTTGCATCCGTTTCTTAATGGACGTTTATGCAATCCAATCGATTCCGCCCATAGTGAAGGGCTGAAATTGGAAAGGAAGTCGGAAGGTCGTCGTCTTCTTGAATGCTCCATATTGCTTCCTAAGCATCAGCAAAGTATATAATTACGTAAAATTTGTACGGTCATCAAACCAGAACTTGTAGTCATTTGATCTAGGCCTTACATTTATTTCCTTAGCGGTCTTCCCTTCACCTTAGATAATACAATCTATGCCTTCACTCATTCAATGAAAGTAGAGCATCGACCGGAACGAGTGGGGACCCGACATCCGACTGCTGTTACCCGCTGGTCTGTGTCTCGATCTTCTTTTTACTTGTTTCTTGTTATTTGCGCTCATGTTCTCTCTTATGCAACCTATAATGCTCTGATTACGTATCATATAGGAAAGGCAGACAGATTCGTGTTTATTTTATCTTATTCATCTTACTTGGGTTTTACGTTTCCGCTCATGATTCTCTCCCAATAAAATATCTACCTACCTTACTAATAAACATTTATGCCATCACTATTACTCCGGTATTTCTTGCTGTCCGGTACTTCTAGCTAGAAATACCGGAGTTATAGTCTTGGTACAAATAATTATTAGTAAGCCAGATACTTCGTTGTGTGTACAGAATACTAAAACTTTTCTGTGTTTATGTAAAATAAAAGATACAATTTTAACACATTTTTTAATAACAACAACATTCTAGTTATGATAAATTAGCTAAATAAAAAATATTTACAATGTCACACACATAGATACAGTCTTATTACGCAACTTGTTTGCCTCGTGCAAACAACTTTACAATAAATTAGAGCTTTAGATACCTCCTGAGATACACGCTAAGTTATATTACATACAGCTACCCGTTTGCTGACCTTGTAGCCTTATTCATTACGTACTTTCTGCATTCAATTGGATTTCTGCAATAAGTAATACGACTAACACTTTGACACCTTTTTACGACGAGTTGCATTTATCTAACGGCTTGGTAGGCGGAAATGTCATTTCATTAGCTGCAAAAAGCGTTAGTTTCGCTAAAACGAAAGCAATTCAAGCTACATTCGTTGCTCCGCTGGGCTTTCTTGTTTGAATCTGTTCCAATTTCTGCTTTACTTGACTGACAGCTGACACATTTTGTACTTTCCAGAGAGAATGATATATAATAGTGACGGATACTGCACGTGTGCGCGAACCGTGGCTTAATTAGCGGAACGTAAGCAAATAAATCAGCTCGTGCAGCGTGAAACTTTCGCTGCAGCCATTCGATCCTTGTTCCGCCAACTTGACAAATTACTTTCATGTAATGAATTTGACCGCAAGGTCACCTATCTATGATATCTTAATGATCTACATTTTCTTCTTAGGGTTAAGATTGCTACTGTACTTGATTGTGTTGTATGAGCTCTCGCTATGGTCGCCGTCGCTGTCGGGAATACCGTAGCTGGAGCCAGATGACTGTTGATAGCCATGAGATGATCCCAAGGATCCAAGCGAAGCTAATGATCCTATCGAGCCGTGAGAAGACGATGGAGAACTATACGCGGAAGATCCTTGGCCAAAACTGGGGCTGCCGTAGCTTTGAGATGGATATTTAGAACTAACCTGGTAGTAGTTATTAGAGGATGATACGTGAGCATTTCCGGGAATACCGTACGACCCGCTAGGAATGCCATACGAGGTACCGGGGGGAGAAGAGCTGTGACCGCCGGAGAAAGCGCCCTGAAGACCTCCGAACGAGTGACCGCCAAAAGATGAGCCGAAGCCGGCCGATGGGGGAAGGTAGGCTTGGCCGGAGAACTTACCGGAACTAAAAGAAGCACCATGTTCACCTAATCCGGAAAGAGCGTCAGCAGAAATACCGCCGCCGTGGCCAAAAGATCCTGAGTATGAATCACCGTGCATTGAAGCTCCTAAGAATGCTGAAGGCTTGAAGGAGGCCGTTGAAGGAGCTCCGTAAAGGCTGCTTAGACCCTTCGAAGAAGTCAAGCCTCCAAAGGAATGGCCGGAGCCTCCGAAGGACTGGCCGGAGCCCCCGAATGACTGGCTGGGGCCCCCGAACGAATGACCTCCGGATCCACCAAAGGAAAACCCACCGCTAGATCCACCCAGCGAATGACCCAAATCACCGAAAGACTGAGAAGCGTCACCGAAGGAGTATCCTGAGCTAGGAGCTCCGTATGATAGTGCGGGAGCATGAGACGTCGCGACGGCTGCTGGAGCATAGGAATGAGATGACCCCGAGAAAGAGGCCGAGGACGGTGCCGGGCTGAAGAGCTGCGGGCTGGTGGATCCGAGCGAGCCACCACTAGCGTAAGCACCGAGACCCTGCACTCCAGCTGCGTACGACGGTACCGATGAATGCGGCTGTAGGTTTAGGGTAATGGGGGCTAGTTTTGGGCCACCATATGTCGTATGCGGAAGAGCGTATGCCTGATGTCCACCGAAAGAGGCAATCTGGGCTTCTTGTCCACCATGGGGCGCTGCGTAGCTCGCAGCCGATGCAACCGACTCTCCGCCTTGCGTCGGGGTACCGATGTGCAGGCCGGAATCGCGTAGACTCTGCATCAGCTCCTCCAGACTAGGGAAGACTTGTCCATTGGGCAGCTGAAACTGTGGTGCCGGAGCTTGATGTCCACCGCTGTGCTGTAGAGAGCTTTGCTTGTAGCTGGAAGCCGGTCCGGCGCTAGAGTGACCTCCGCCGTAGCCGCCCTGTTTTCCTCCTCCGATACTGTAACTGGAAGAAGGTGCGGCGCTGGAGTGGCCTCCGCTGTAGCCTCCATGTTTTCCGCCTCCGATACTGTATCCAGCTCCGACGCTAATGGCGTTGGCTCCATGTCCCCGGGAGGGTATCTGCAGCGTGTGTGAGGAGCGAGGGCCCGACGAACCGGAGTAGTGACCGACGGGAGCTTCTCTCTTCTCCTTTGAATCGGCGCTCTCTTCCTTTCGTTCGGCCTCGCCGCGCGCTGTCGCTATCGCCAGGAGTCCCAGCATGAAGATCTGCAAATGACAAAATTAAATATTATTGGAATCGTTGCAGATTTATTCGATTATTTATAACCATTGCTTTGGATGATGACGTTATACGACGAAGATAAATTTACTTTAAAGTGCACGCACGCAACCGTTCGCCGAAGAGCGACATGGAAATTTTGTACGAGGGAGAAAATTTCACTCTCCGTGATGCAAATTATTCAACACGAAAGTGTCACAGAACCAGTTTCGGCCAACGTGAAAATGACCGCAGACCTCGGCCACTGCCAAGATTGGCCGTTACGCAATGAATATGTGAACCGCGTGCATTAATTAACTGTTATCTTTATTGCTCTCCTTAGTTTAGACAACATGGATTATTTTTTTTTGTTTTATTTAAATTTGCAGCATTGTTATTTCTTGATAATTGTATGTATTTAATGGATACGACATTATCGTTAACTCATTAATTTGAGGTTATCCAGCTACACCTACATTGAAGCATTGTTATGAGTTTTGAGAATAATCAGAAAACGTTTTTAGTCTCGATATTCACGGGAAGCAAGATTCGAGCGACCTTTGGATTACTTGTCTACTGCTCTACCGCCGAGCTATCCCGACAATTACGTGAGCCAACTAATTTCTCGATTGTATTCGAATCGACACAATAATTATATTATTAGATCACGCTGGTTTGACGTATAAGGCATTTTGCATTGAAGCTAAAGCATTTTGACCATAATTATTGAAATATCGACCTAACCAGACGAATTTTCAGATAACAATTTTTTGATTATTTTAAATATTTGATTACAATACTTCAATGAAGATGTCCCTGGATAACCTCGTTTACTTGTTCTTTCTGAAGAAACTGAAAATGCATTTACAAAATCTCGATGCGGGCGTTTTTTCACTGTTTAATTTACATTTTCCACCGCACGCGGCGGCGTGACGTATCACGCGAAATTTCACTTGTCGCCGCACTCGGGTACTCACCGTGAGTTTCATTCTGAGATTTTCGAAATTCGCCGCCGCACAAACGAAACTAAATCACATCCGGTGGTCGGAACGCGCTCGAGATAGGAACGGACGCGGCAGCTGCGTGTCGGTGCGCCGCCGATTTGGGAGTGATGCCACTGCAGGCGATTTCGCCAAATTTATAAGAGCAGCCCGTCGGCGGTGGCTTCGGCGGTCCGAACAGGCGTAATCGGAGAAGGTGGCGGCCGCGGGTGCGGGTGCGGGTGCGGGTGCGGGTGCGGGTGCGGGTGCGGGTGAGGGCTTCCCATCGCTCTCCGAACCGCTGCTGGCGTGGAGACAACTCTTAACCCTCTTAACACCAATCAGTGCGAATTGTAAACCGAACGTGGATGGCTAGTACCACACCCGCTATCATGATATTACCCCAACGCACCGCATGGGAGCATGCGAACCGAACGGACCCGCGACAATGGAAAACATGGAAGATTTTACTTTGCCGCTTCGAGCATCGTTCGTTCAATGCGATTGTACCAAGTCGGACTGAATCAAACATTCCACCTTATGAAAGTAAGGAAGGCGTAAAGTTTAACTTGGAATCAGAACCACGAACTAATTATTTAGTCGTCTTTTACGAAATGCACGCTAAGAAATGCAGTGGCCAGGCTGCGGGCCCCCATACTACAGACTTAGGCTGGAGTTCACCATGTCTGGTTAACGTAATGTTATTGTTAAGTGAAAGCCTGTAAATGTCCATTTTGGTTTTATTATCCTTTTCTATTTATTTTTTTTGGTTTACCATATTAGATCTTAAATAAATAAAAAAAGATATTTCTGTCTTTTTTTCTTCTTATGTCTGTAACTAATAATTAATACACCTTAACAATAAAATTAACGTTAACCAGAGATGGTGCACTCTAGCCTTAGGGTGAAGTGCACAATATCTGGTTAGTATTATAGTTATGTCCATTATCATCTATTATAAATCTCTCTTCTTTCTTCTTCAGGCGAAAAATAAGGACGGATATATTTTAAAACGATCACCAACCAGAGATTGTGCACTCCACCCTAAGGCTATAGTGCCCCATCTCTAGTTAACGGTAATGTTATTGTTAAGGTGTATCAATTATTAGTTAAAGACATAAGAAGATTGTGCTTAAAGTTTATTTATTCAATAAAATGTTAGAACCAATTATTAGAAAAAAGGGCAACATTAACGTTTTTATAATTATTATGTATCGACGTTGTTCTTCTAAAAGAGTATCAATAATCCTAACATGATGGCAGCGACTAAGTGGAATAATTTGACGGTGCCAATTTCACCTAGCGAGCGAGGTGCCTTGCCGGCTTCTAGGAGGGCATTTACTGAACTACAATTAGAAGAAAGACCTGAAGTATCTTTGGGTTCTCGAAACCTTTCAATCTACTAAAAACCGGCCAAGTGCGAGTCCGAAAAAATCAGCGTATACCTAGTTCGGTTCATGAGATACAGCCCTGTGACAGACGGACGCATAGCGGAGACTTAGTAATTAGATTCCGTTGGCACCCTTTGGATACGGAACCCTAAAAATTACCCATTCGGATACCCATTTAACTCTGTAGTTCTTTAATTACTGTGTTACCACAATATTATAGATATTTTTTTTCGTGTTTTCACTACAGTACAATTTAGAAGTGATCTTATAAAGATCCTGGTATGGCACCTAGATTCTCATGGGGAAAGGTTAGGGTCGCCCAGGTTAGTACCATCGCGTTCTCTGAAAAGTCGAAACGACAATAAAAAGTTACGACAATATACGTTTTATGTAGCCGTGCTTAAAAAGAGCAGGTCCCGGCATAGCACCTCGATCTTAGGAAATGCGGTGTACTGAGCCAATAGGGTGGGTGTGGTATTAGCCACCAATTTCCAGTTACAAAAAAAACCTCCTGTGTATCGGAATCATAGTCTTCAACACAAAAGACTAACCGGCGTGTTGTTTTTTGTATCGTAACCACTGGACTAAAGTGAGGGGCAGAGGGGGGCAAATAGGCCGAGAAGGCCTCGGTGGCAACACTTGAGTATCGGGAATTTTGCCTTTTGATTTTTTTGTTTTCTTGCCTGTCCAAAATTTCAACGACTATAGTCGTACTCGTGGTCTTTGCGACGACCATCGACCGTATGACCTTTTTTTGGTCATTCAAAATTTTAATTGAGTTTGTCCATGAGTTTGTCCAATGAGGGCATAAACGGGGGATTGAATTTGTGGGCATAAACGGGGGATTGAATTTGTCTTCTGCAGGTGCTGCTTCATCGTAGGATGGGGAAGTAGTAGCGGAGATAAATTCCTTCCTCAATTCCGACTCTCACCTCCTCGTGGTATAGCCTGGAAACTTAGGTGCGTAATCCTTGGGTGGGATTACAATCCTAAGGCTGACGAGAGCGGAAGACTCGCCAAGACGTTTGGCCAACTTGGCGTTTTATGGCCACAAACCTCCAATGAAAAGTCGAAACGAACCTCGGCCCCTAGTTCCCAGCGGCCCCGCTATTCCGGATCATCGTGGTGGCGGTCTTGGTTCCGGCGGGGTGAGGGGTGCTAAGAATCCCTGGGTTAGATCTGGCTGCCACACCCAACTACACTTGGCTACCCACAATATACGGACTCTGAGAACGCATGATAAACTGGTCAAGCTAGAACAGGAGCTGGCTCATATTAAATGGGACATCCTGGGTCTCTGCGAGGTCAGACGGAAGGGCGAAGAGACTGAAGTGCTACATTCTGGCAACCTGTTCTACTTCAGAGGAAATCCCCAAAAATCGGAAGGTGGAGTGGGATTTATGGTGAGGCGAAGCCTCGTGAACAGCATAATCGAAATCGACAGCGTGTCGGACAGAGTGGCCTACATCATCATCAGGCTAAATAAACGTTACCAGCTGAAGGTGGTGCAGGTGTACGCTCCCACGAGTTCGCACGCTGACGACGAGGTGGAGAAGTTCTACGAGGATGTATCAAGAGCCTTAGAAACTAATAAATCTCACTTCCAGTACGTGATGGGAGACTTCAATGCCAAATTAGGCAAACCTCTGAGTGGAGACAGAGCAGTAGGTCCGTACGGGATCGGTGTCAGGAATCGACGCGGCCAGATGTTGGTCAACTATCTCGAGGCAAACCAGCTCCATGCAATGAATACCTTTTTCCTGAAAAAGGAAAAGAGGGAATGGACGTGGGCCAGCCCTGACGGTTGCACGAGAAACGAGATTGACTACATACTGACGGACAGTAAATCGTCGTGTATAGACGTTACTGTCCTCAACCGCTTCGATGCTGGCAGCGATCACCGACTAGTGCGTGGCACGTTGAGGCTAAACCTTAAGATGGAACGGCGCAAACTCATCCACAAACCACTGGCCAAGCTAAACATACCAGACGAGATGCTCGAAAATTTCGAAGCTAAACTCGAGGATGCCTTTAGCTTAGCGCCACGCGGTGAGGATGCCGACATCGACAAGGCGTATACAAGCTTCGTATCCGCACTAACGGACACTGCAGAAAAGCACTTCAGCAAAAGTCCACAGGCAAACCGCAGCAAGTTATCCGACAAGACGTTGAGGCTCCTGGAAACACGACGAAATATGAAACCGGAGATCCGGAGTACTGTCGTTCACAGGAACCTCAACAAGACCATCAGCAAGTCCATTCGCCGTGATATTCGCCGAGAGAACATGAAGTTGGTTGAGCGTGTTATAGAGCAAAATCGAGGCAGTAAAGTGTTTGCCCGTGCCTTCTCTACCGGCGCTAACCAAATTTCAAAACTCGAGCGAGCGAATGGGGTCGTCACTGCAAGAAAACCGGATATACTTGAGGCGGTGGAAGAATATTATGGCGAATTGTACTCCGCAGCAATTCCTGCCCCGAGCCCAAGCAAACCAGTCGACTCTGATAGACGTGCACCGCTCACTAGACACTACACCGAGGATCTGCCGGAGATTAGTGTCTATGAGATAAAGGCTGCTTTGAAAGGACTCAAAAAACACAAGGCTCCAGGTGAGGACGGGATAACGACGGAACTGCTAAAGGCTGGCGGGAGACCCATCTTGAAGGAACTGCAAACACTGTTCAATGCAGTTCTCGAAAATGGTGTCGTTCCGGCTGCGTGGCGAAATAGTGTCGTTGTCCTCTTTCACAAGAAGGGGGGTAGGGCGAAGTTAAAAAACTATCGACCTATCTCACTTCTAAGCCACGTGTATAAGGTCTTTTCAAGAGTCATCACGAGTCGGCTGACACAGAGGCTGGATCAGTACCAGCCTCGTGAGCAAGCTGGGTTTAGGAAAGGATACGGCACCATGGATCACATATTTACTGTGAGACAACTCGTGCAGAAGTGCGAGGAGTACAACAAGCCGCTCTTCCTAGCCTTCGTGGACTACGAGAAGGCGTTCGACTCAGTTGAAAAATGGGCCGTCGAAAACTCCCTCCTGAGATGCAGAATCGACCACCGCTACATCGAGGTACTCCGAAATCTGTATCGGTCCGCGACGATGACTGTGAGGCTCCATGAAAATACCCAACCCATCCCCCTTGGTAAAGGCGTAAGGCAGGGGGATGTGATCTCACCCAAGCTCTTCACTAACGCATTGGAAGATGTGTTCAAGACGCTTGAATGGGACAACGTGGGTATCAACATTAATGGAGATTTCCTCAGTCATCTTCGCTTCGCCGATGACATTGTTCTTCTGTCGAATTCCCGAGCTCAGCTTCAGACCATGCTGGAAGACCTTTATAAAGCATCGATAAAGGTAGGTCTGAAGATGAACCGGGACAAAACCAAGGTCATGGCGACCGAGGGTATGACAGGAGGACAAATCGTTATCGCCGGAGAAGTGATCGAACAGGTTGAAGAGTACGTATATCTCGGTCAAATTCTGCGGCTTGGTAGACAAGGACTGACTAAGGAGGTTGAGCGACGGATTCAACTGGGTTGGGCTGCCTTCGGAAAGCTAAAATTCGCTCTGAGGTCTGACCTCCCGCAAAATCTAAAGACCCGAATATATGACCAGTGCGTCCTCCCGGTTATGACGTACGGATGTGAAACGTGGACTCTGACGGTCGCCGTTGTCCAAAGGTTAAAAGTTGCCCAGCGAGCAATGGAGCGAGCCATGCTGGGAATATCGCTACGGGATATGGTGCGTAACGAGGCAATCCGCCGACGTACCAAAGTAGTCGATATTGGACACCGGGTGGCTAAGCTCAAATGGCAGTGGGCTGGTCACGTCAGCCGAAGAGACGACAACCGTTGGAGTAACCGTGTCCTGCACTGGCGGCCGTGGACAGGAAAACGGAGTGTGGGAAGACCACCCGCCAGGTGGGACGACGACATCAAGTGCGTCGGCGGAAAGCAGTGGTTCCGTACCGCTGAGGGCCGGGAGGACGCAAACACGCTGACTGACTTGTCCATCATCGTGGAATACTTCCGCGATCGCTGTGTAAAGATAGCCGCATCGAAAATATTGAAATTAATTATATATTCAAAGTTATAAGCGGACAAAGAGACTAAAAGACAGAACAGCTCGCTTATTTCTGGAATTCCATAATCAGGAATAGAAAACCGCTTTAATAGCACAGTATTTCAATTTAATCAAGATTTTGCGTCGAATAAACACGCTTTGATAACTGCTATAAAACCTTTTTTCTAGACCCAGGATTCCTGATAACGGAATTACAGGAATAGGCCTGCAGAGCAGGATATCCTTTTAAGGTGGCCCTTCCCGGCGGGACTAACTAATTCGCGGACACGGTACAAAACCATCCTATTGCACTCTGGGAACTTCTCTGTTTCAAAAGAAAAGACAGGCTCCGTGATGAGGAGGAAGCAACATGTCCACAAAGCAGAATATCCGCAAAGTGTTCGATTTAGTAAGATTTACGAAAATTTTAATTACAAAACGACTTATAGCTAAAACCACGACCGCTGTATTCAAAAATCTAACAGAAACCAAATTAATAAAAGGTTTTTTTCGGTTGCCTAATCTTTTTAAGATGCTTTTATTTTATCGTTGAGTAATCCACCTCCAAAATTTTGCATAAATCGCGCGAAAAATGCGAACTTTCGGACCTTATAACTTAGAAACCAAATACAATTTTACAATGCCAACGGCCATCAGACATCTAGTTCTATCAAATAAAACTATTTTGAGCAAAATGTTGGAACTCTGACAAGAAATATGGGGACGATCTTCGAGTTGAGCGAGGAGGCCCACCTTAAAATTAATGTAGCAGCGCTGTATGCGAATAATCTATAAAAAATCAGAAAAAATATAGTCCAATGCAAGTCCATCAAACTCAGTGCAAAATAATAAAACTGTGTCGGCAAGCCTGTCGCATACAGCGCTAATGAGCTGTCTCAGGTAGTACCGGGTATTGCACTTATCTTCGGAGTGATTGTGAGCTGGTATTGTCTGCGTATCTCTTTCACTGATTTCTGAAAATGTATCAGTCGGCTGGCGTGAGCACAATAGGGGCATTTTTTATTCTGCTTGCTCTATAATTCTCTTTTAAAGAGAACACCAATTACTGTGACGCAACAATGACGCTTGGAATGTCTTGAAAATCGAGGAGTATTCGGTAAAATAATTTGTTGCGGAAAGTAATAAGTTTCATTTAAAAATTTAACATGAACCCACCGTTACACTTTTTAATCAACTATATGTACTTACATATAAAATAACCTAACCTCACCTAACCGAGATGTATAGTTAATATCAAGTAAATATACTTTTTCGTGCTAAACAGATACGTCGCTTATTCCAAGGAATGTGATATGTATGTATATACATTGCATACGCAATTATATACGCAGGTATTACGTCTACCAATTTCGACACCTGCTGTATCCTAACAGTACTAACACAATGTTTAAGATTATACCTACATACATTTATTTAACGCTTGAACTGCGTTGCGGACATTGACTGCAAATATTGCGAGCTGTATATTTTGCTGGTTCGGGTTCAGCCTTGCAGTATATCCGTAAAGTAGTTATTTTTACTGGTCTCTTTCTTCAATTAATGTGTCCTTGCTTCACGGTCGATTATACGTACATGCATATCACATAGTTAATATTGTTAAACAGGTTTTGCTTGTCGCTCTTAATATATGTGCAAGTACTTCAATTAATGTATATAATCTTATTCCTAAGTTTAATATTAGACGTAACTAAATCACTAAATCAAAACATAAAAGCAGGAAATTGGAAGAAAGATGGCGCATCTCTAAAACTTGTGTACTTGACGAAAACATTTTGGGAACACATTCGCGTGGACGATATTTGGACTGTGTGGCAAACGACACGCACGGCCAGCTTCCCACATCGCAGATTATATGCACAACATATGGACATTGATACACACGGCGGGGCATCGCGACTAACGCAAGTAACTTTTCAAAAAAGTTAAAACTGAAAATGCGACGTTGGTGGGTGTTGAAAATGTTCAAAAATATAACAATATTTTTGATTAGGTATTTTCAAATCCCCCGTCGGAAAGACAAAAACTTCACTCGAAACTCACCCACCGACTATGATTGCTTAAGATTTTGATTGTAAAGATTAAAGCCCGATTTCAGGAAGAAACAGCAAAGTAAATAAATGTCTAAACACGTCACTTTTAGTGAACCGCATGTAGATGACTCAGCTACCCTCCATACTTTCCAGAAAAGTGACGTGTTAAATCATACGCTGACGTTTATTTTTATTTTCGTAAGTTTAAGTTTGTTATATTTGACCGGCTTTAAAAGGGCAGATAACTTTTTAGAAAAATCTCAGTACAAGAAATATTAAGCATTACTTTGCGTTATTTGGCCAAAGGAAATTCTTGTCAGAGTGTCTAAACAATCAATGAGCTCGTAAGATACGCGCGTGCAACGAACTCGTCAATCGTGGCTAAAAAACCGACTCGCGACGCGGCGCGATTCCCGAACCGTATCGTAGCGCCGCCCGTGCCTCCGTACCGTACCGAACCGCGTCAAAACATTTTTGGACGCGGTTACGGTGTGGAGGTACACATGGTGGGCTTGCAATCGTCAAAAGTCTATGGCAGAAGTCAATCTGATGTTTCCAGAGTGTAGGTCTGTTCAGTATAGCCATATACAATGCGACAGCACGCACAGAAAATCTCCATAGAACGCGCCCATAATTAAAACTCGAAGGATTGGTAGCCGGCATATATATCGTGCCAGACACAGTCAAGGGAATTTTCTTAGGTCGCACGACGTATGTGCCGGACACAGCCAAGGGGTTAATCGGCCAGCCAAAAATAATATTAACCTGAAAGAGTCCTTCAATAAACGGTTATATGAATGGTCAACACTAGCTATCGTTTTTATTGAACTCGACATGGACGACTGATGGATACTATCATAATATTAGTCCAATACACCAGATTACCCTCCTTATGTTGCACTACTACAGTGAACTGAACTTTTACACTAATGGAAAACACGGAGAATTTTCATTGACGCTCCTACAATCTTTTAGTAAATCCACAAATGGATGCCACCAATCTGGGCTAAATTAACCCTACCACCTAGTTTTACAGCATATCCGAAGCACGTCGGACGGTCACCCATTCAGAACCAACCGCACCCAGCGTTGCTTCACATGGATGATCAAAGAGACATATTTCGACAATATGTCATTCAATGCAGTGATACGAATCCAACTTGGGCTTAACTATTCACGGTCTGGAAAACAACTTATCTTCTCGTTGATGTGGAGTGCACAATATCTGTTTAGCGACAATTTTAAAATCAAAATTAATTCGTTCTTATTTTCTTTAAGAAGCTAACTAGAGATTTTGCACTCCACCCTTAATTTTGGAATACTAATGACCTTCAATATATTTAGTTTTCCTCTATATCTATGTTTTTAACATTTTTATGTCCTCTGCGTCTATTCAGAGAAATTAAATCAAGCTTATGTTTTTATAGTCACGTTTAGTAGTAAATTAATTCGAGAGTGATAGGCAAGCTGTCTTAGCATAATGACCTGAACAGTGGAATAATGCGGTAGGTCACATTATTATCCATTGGTGCAAATTTTTACTAGATTTTAAATGGTGTGTGTTTTTTGCAAAAAAACCGTCACTATGCTTCGCCGGAAGGGTAAGTAAGATCATAAAATATTTATATTATATTATATATATATATAAATATATATAGCGAAGGAAATATATATTATATAAATATATATTTCCTTCGCTTGATTCTCTTCACGCTTTCATGAGCGCTTCGATCATCTTTTCTATCTACTTCCTTGTAGAAGAAGGGGACCTATAGTTTTACATGCACTCCATGTTACAACTCATTATCTGACGAAAATGCAACTGTCCAACTCAGAAAGAGTAAGAAAGTGTTGTACGAACGGGCGGGGATGGAAACTCATAACGCAGCGCCCCTGGGCTTAGATGCCGTCTACGGGTCTTTAATTAATTAATTAAATTCGATTTATTGATCGAGCGAAGAGCGAAGCTCAAGTGAGCGTCTCTGTTTCAAATTGGGCATAAATGCTTCCTTATGTCCGGCTGTTCTCCTCTACACATCGCGTTTCTCAATCGATTCTCGTGAAATATTGTGTTTATATTCGAAAATTATATAAAAGTTTTAGTTTAACCAGTCTTAAAGATTTTGTAAAATTTAAAAAATCAGACTCGCGAGGTCTACAGCTACAAGTTTTAAATAAATGTTGGGGATACCATAGACATAGGATTTAAGCGTGCTGTGCGCGCATGCTAGGTCTATGGGGGAACCATAGACCTAGTATGCCAATGAAGATTGACCACACCACCGTCGTCGTCGCCTCGGTCATCGCCTTGACGACGCCGACGGCTGCCCCGCAACAAACAATAAGCACTTTTTGCTCTTCATCTTGCATAACGTTCTCTAATAATGCAAAAAAATATTGCTCTACGAATAAACTACTACTGAGCCCATAGTCCGAATTGTCAGCTAAATTGCCGTTTACGCCAAACCGATCGACTGGCGTTTTGAAATGTATGGAGAATTGGAGAGCGCTTGCAGCGGGCTTTAAGCGAACTAACATTTGCATGAGTTTGATTTGACAACTTACTCATCGTCGCCTCATCAGGCTGAAGAAGTAAGTCCACAGAATAAAAAGTAAAAGGGTTTGACGTTTTTACGTAACTTCGAAGTTCCGTAAAATCCAATTTAGTTGACAAATCCCCCTAGTCGGATCTGTCAAAATAAATCTCGGACTACCAAATTGTATGAAAACACGGAGTCGGCATAAACGGCAACATCAACGTATTTATGGTAACGACGAGTAAGCTGTCAAATCAAACTCACTCAAATGTCAGTTCGCTTAACGTCCACTCGCGCGCGGTCTTCAATTCTCCAGATATTTGAAAACGCCAGTTGATAGGTTTTGCATAAACGCTTATTTAGATGACAAGTCGTACTAGGGGCTCTGATCTAAATAAAGGCTACTTTCTTGGTACACTTGCTTTTTTTTTGTTAGCTTACCTAGATTTGGAACTTGTATCCATCTAAAAACGTTACCAATAAACAAGGTTGTTAAACATCGTACCTAATGGTTAAACGCCTCAGTCGTGCCAACTGCAGCTCATTAAGGCAGCTACAAATTAACGGACGCAGCCGGACCATACATCATGTCAGCCAACTCTGCCTACTGTTTCAGTAATTAACACTTAAACAGCGCTCAATCTACGTAACAGAGTTATTATGCACACATTCGAATGGCATTCCTAGACAATAGAGAATGTGCAAAGTTTTAATTTGGTCGGGAAGAAATCGAATTGTTTTTTATGGATCTGTTAGAGAAGAACTTAAGAGAGTGCGTCCATATATATGGCGCAACATCAGTTATTCAATGTTTCTGCTGTGACTTCCCGAAAAAAGGAAGTTAAGCAGTTATGTAGTTAATAACATGAAACAACTTATTAAAAAGGAAAGCATTTGTTAGATAATTCAAAGGCATAGCGCTAAAAGTTGCTTATTTTAAACTTTTAGCACACATCCACACGATTATCTGATAAATTCCAGGTTAATTTTTTAATTGTTTAATGAGTGATTAAATACACAAAGCGTGCATACATTTCTAGTTCGTAACTTCGTATTTTTGGGGAATTACAGAAGAAAAAATCTAAATGGATTCACACAGCCCCTTAAGGCCTAGTTGAGAAAATGTAAGACGCCTTTAGACCTAGATGTTAAGGAATATTTATGTTTACTTAGTATACATTTCTCAAGTCAATATCATAATTCGGACGCCAATTTGTATACGGGGCATATTTTGGGGGGGGGGGGCATTTTGTAGGTAAATAATGGATGTTTTAATTTTTTTAATGTCGACTTGGTCTTACTAATGGGAATAGTAAAGCATATCCATGAAGAACCTATGATTATGTTGGGTCGCACCTATCTTCAATATTGCAAACGCGAATTAGATGGAAAAAGAATTACTGTCATGTTCTTTGAAATGAGCGTGTAAATCTATTCATGCATAATGATTAGTTAATTTATACTGCACCTTACAGCTTCATTTCTGCTTATTGATCTGCCATTCGTCTTTCTGTCTAGATTGGAATTAATAGGTAACCTATTACATTGATTTTAACGCAACTTCTTTGGAGTACACTCGGAGATAAACCACAGTTATTATATTGTATTGCATTGCATTGTATTTTTGGAATGGTTGCATGAAATAATTAAGTTATCAACATTTTAAACAAAACTTGTTTTTGTCTGCCTAAACACGGTGGAATTTTCATTGCTATTGTTTACATTTAACCACACTGGTATGATCGGGACTATTTTCGTAAATCTGGACCTCATGTAAATTTCAGTGCGTAATCAAGCAACTCCTCGCGAATTTTGAATCCGCCATTAATAACTACCCCATCAGTCTCGCACTTCCCAGTTTCTTCCCGTAGTATCGCTAGGAGCTCGTACTTAAACGCATGTATGTATGCGGCCAGTAGGCCTATTCTTGAAACTCCGTGTTCAGGAATCAGGACTATTTCAGTCGCGAAAACCGTTTTTATAGCAGTTGTCAAAGCTATTCTGGGTCATTTCGGAAACTTGTTGCTCTAATTGCAACAAGTGATATTTATTCGATGGGGGGAGGAAAAAATTGAAAATAAAAAAAAATAAAAACTAATAATATTTTAATACCTATTAAGGCTTTTCGTGCTCTTTAAATAAAATAACCGAAGGTTAATTTAAATCGATTTAATCTCTAAATTTACCTTAACCTAACTGGTCCATGTTCGGATGGCGCATGTCGGTTGCAAACGCTTATGGGAATTTATGGGAAATTGTTGCCCCCCATGAAACCATGATACAATAAAGTCTCATGGGGGAAAAAATGTTCCCATATTTTTTCGCAAAAACCCTCAAACTGTATAATAACCCTATTTTGGACTCGCGATGGCAAGTTAATTACAAGTTTGATCTCCACATACTGTAGATACGTAGGATTTTTTCAGGACTCAATACCCAAATGGGCTACGATTTCCCTGTACCCAATTCCCCACGACCAAATACTACCAGGTTATCGTTGCCCTAGGGAAGATAATATGCCCCGCACAAAGGTGAGTTCGCAAACAATTATATGCAACTGTGTGAACACTCAACCTGTGTGGCCCGTAGCCTAGCGATTTACGTCTGTGGTCTCTTATGTCCAAGACCTTGGGTTATTCCAGCCAAGGTTCGGACCATAAAGGTTCGGAACCTATGTAAAACTAGCCCTGCTCTTATAAAGAGAAAATCCTGCCAGCCTAATTTCATGGGGTGTGCTGGGCTTATCATGACAGTAGGTGAAACTTTATTTAGTCTTCAATGTCCAGGTCCATAAAAACAATCTCAACAAATATATGTAACTACCGGATAAAGTTGGACCCAACAGTTTTCTCGGGCTAAAGTTAGTCACACAACAATTGGCCTCGATTATTTCCAGAATAGTTAGTGTGAAATGGTTGCGCAACGCACACGTGTGATTCAGATTTGCGCGGCTCGAGAAAGCGCGTGTTGGCGTCTCGCCATCGGATACAAATGCGAAGATGCACGCGCCACTTGTAAAGAGCCTGAAACTGGCTGGAGTCGCGGTGAAGTGACCATGGATTGCGCAAGAAATGGAGTTCTCACTAAATTATGAAAGAAAGTTTTTCTAGGAACAAAATATATTGCAAAGGACACGCAAAGGCTTAGTGATACTTTTTAGGGTTCCGTACCCAAAGGATGCATCCGCTATCCGTCCATCCGTCCGTCCGTCTATCACAGGGCTGTATCTCATGAACCGTTAAAGGTAGGCTGCTGAAATTTTCACAGAGTGTGTATTTATTTTGCCGCTCTAACAACAAATAGGTAAAATTAATGATGATAAAATAATTGAAGGCAGGCCCCCTTAAACGTATTTATTTGTATTAAATCATGTACGATGGTACGGAACCGTTCGTGTGCGAGTCCGACACGTACTTGGCCGGTTTTTTACTGGTAGATATCACACATCAAACTTGTATCGTTTCGCTATCAATCAATAGTTTCATGAAAGTTCTATGCTTCTTTTAAATGTTTAATTCTTTATCATCTAGATCCTTTATAAGGTCTGTAAACTGGCGAATTCACTCCACCGTATTTCCACTTCCGTATTTCCTCCAAAGTACAATCTTCAAACATAGTGTGAAGAAGCAGGAAAAGTTCAAAAGCCCTTGGGAATCGTCGGGCACAACTTATGTGAGAGGGCGTGCGCCGTATTAAAGGAAAATTGCTAAAGACTAACTTGGTATTTTTTATCAATATGGCAGAAAAATATTTTTAATTTTTCTCTATCATCAGCGAAAACATTCATGAAACTAATAAACCCATTATATTCTTAAGAATTACTAAAGAAGACAAACTTTTTCTCACGCACGAAACAAGACAGCAGCGGTTAAGCGATTTGTTTGATAACCAGATCGCGTGCTGAGCTCTCTCGCTGATTCAAGATATTCTCACCATTTTATTTATGACTAGGTAATTCATTAAATTTCGATTGGACAAGATCAATAATTGGATGGAAATATAATATGTAACATAAGCTACACCACTGTCATGATATTAGCCCAACACACAATGTTGGATCTACGTGGCATGCATGGACCGTCCATATATTGGACAGCTGCATCGAACTGGATGGAAAACACGGATAATTGTAAGGACATGTCATCATAGCCGTTTTCGAAAATCGTTCATTCAATGCGATGATAACAACCCGGGCGGGATAGCCCTACCATATGTAAGCAAGAAAAGGGATCTACAGTTTAACGTGAATCCAACGAACGACGAATCCCTTAGTCGCATGGCATTTCAACCCGCACAACGTATGAAACGTAATATTATAGGTTATGTTTTTAGGGTTCCGTACCCAAAGGGTGCCAACGGAACCCTATTACTAAGCCTCAGCTGTCCGTCCGTCCGTCCGTCTGTCACAGGGCTGTATCTCATGAACCGTAATAGGGAGGCAGCTGAAATTTTCACAGACTGTATATTTATTTTGCCGCTTTAACAACAAATAGGTAAAAATTTGAAAATTAAAGGGGCTTCCATACAAAAACCTATTTTTTGTGCACTTGCACTTGGCCGGTTTTTGTGATATTTTCTTTCCCACGACTTCTTTTGATATGCATTGTTAAAAAGAATTTATTTTCGGAATATCTTGGAGAAAATTGGGTCATTTAAATTGCAAAGATTGGGTAAATAAAATTTCCAAATTGTTTTTGTATGATATCTGACAGCTTTGACAGATCTTTTAGGTGAGCTCGCTTATATGCTACATATCGTGATTAATAAGCAGTTGTCTTCCCCATTGACCCAGCGACCTTGGCTCCGTCCAGCAGATTGATACTAATTACATATATAGCGCACATTTTGCATGCTTACCAACTGGCGTTGGATTTGCCAGTAGGCCTAATAGGCCGCGGCCTAGGGGAGATTTTCACTTTGCTTTACAATGTCAGGTGGTATTAGTAGAAATATAAGGCCAAAGTGCATTCCTTACCATTGAACTCGTTGGCAGTTTCATATCAACGATTGAGGGCACAGCGGACCTAACATTCACATCACTTATCCATATCATAATGTATGTCAAAATGATGCCTGATCTAGTGTTTTTTTTTGCAAAAGCTACTGCGATGGGCCGTAGGAACGGCGCGGCGCCCCTCGAGCGTACCAATGAATACAATCAATTGTACGAGCGAATACCGACTTTTACCCGTTCTACCTCTGACACTCCACTCTTTCATGGGGTCACGAGAGTGGCTAACCTAACCTTACCTTACCTATTTCGTTAGCTTACACCATTTAAAAGATCATTTCAATAGATCATAGATCAGGGATACACTAAATCGCCCAACCATGGATTTTTTGAATGGAATTTTTCTACGATAATCAAAACATTTACCAATTTTAATGTCCACCTATAAATTGAATTTTAAGACTCTTGTTTGGATTTTAGCAAATATTTATGCAGATACAAACAAATATATTCCGGATCTATACATTAAAACTAATACAGATTGATTAGTGACATAATAGATTCGTTTAAAAATATTTAAATTCTGAATACATAACCAAACCGACACAACCCATCAGTAGGTCAATCGGATTTTTTCGCAGATCGTAATGACATGTAATCGTAATGAAACACCTGCATGCGAATTTTGCGTGAATGCGCGTCTGTTTTGATAATCTTCGAAAGTCGAATGACAGCTTCCATGTAACTCTGCAGCAAGTGGCTCCGATCACTTGTGCTAGATGTATTGATGGGAAACATTCATTTATGCAGTGGACCTATTTAAATTCATTAAATCCTAAGTGATAAATTACAAATACTGTGTGCCTTTAGTCTGGTCGTTACATAAATACCGCCAATTTCGAATATAGAACATCGACATTATCGACTACAGGGGTTAAAAACGTTTTAAATTTGGAAAATTAAAACAATTGAAAGATGATTGAAAGATATAGTTAGGTAGGATTAGTTATAAGATTTTGTAGATATTTATTATGGTTAAAAGATATAGTATGTACAGTAATGTTTACTCCTAGAGATAACTCCTTAGATTTCATTATAATGTTTCTCTAGTTTTTCACGTTCGATGTACTCTCCCTAGTATAGGAAAAGATCCCGCCCGCAACAGTTCTTGAAAAATTAAATCTCATCAGCCATCCATGGGAATTAAAGACCAAAAGAACAACAAAATTAACAATTTGGTCTAGGCTAAAAATAATGGGTGCATGCTTTAATTAAATAGATAAAAGTCTACATCGGATCAAATGTAACATTTTAATTATGCAATCATGGTATGTGTAACAAATCGAGCAGCATAATAGTGCAAGTTAAGTGGGTGAGAGAGAATGTCACTACATAGTTCGATGCTCGGCAGTGGGATGCGAGGGGCTGGAATCATTTGGATAACGCAGTAGTCTTTTTATATTTGAATTATTTTAGTTCAAAGAATATCTAAAAATAACGTCCTTAGATGCTAACGCAACAGTTTCATAGTAACTTATTTCCTGATTGAACTGACTGATCTCCAATAGTGTATAAAGATTGTCTTAGTAAGAACTTAAATTTGAAAAACTTTATTTTTTTATTTTAATAAGATTTATTTAATCAGTTTTTTACTCCATATGGAGGTGGTAATGACATTTACGCATGAAACAAAATATCTGTCAAATGTTCACCGTTTCTATAAGCCAGTTCATTAAAGAAACTATATAGAAATTGCGGCTTGTATGTACTTGTCCAACGGACGGTACAGTCAGCATAACATTGCTACAAAGTATACATTTATGTTTGAAGATTTTTGTCAAATTTAATTTAATTTATTTATATTATAGATTTAACATAAACACATATCACATTCCCTGGAATAAGTGATGTATATATGTGATATCAGTATATTTTCCAAAGACTATTTCCGCCATCTTACATGTTGCCAATTGGAGCAGGCGAGTACTCACAACAATAAATAAATATTTTTGTAATCCAGTGGCGTAAAGTCGTGGTTGAAGTGATAGTAAAAGTGGTCGGATGTAGTATCGCGAGTAAATAAAACAAAAATACGCCGCTGCTTTAACAGTAACTGCTGTGGGCGTATAATCTTAAACGTACGTCTTAAAGTCGAACGAAATGCCGTTAAAATATTAATGTAAAGGCTGATAAGAACTCAATGATCTACCCGGATCTGATCAGATTCTGAGCTTACTTGGAGTACCTTGATAATGAATAAATAAATTGTTTTAACATAATATTTTATAGGGTTCCGTAACCAAAGAGTGCCAACGGAACCCTATTACTAAGCCTCCGCTTTTCGTCCGTCCGTCCACCCGTCTGTCACAGGGCTGTATCTCATGAACCGTAATAGATAGACAGCTGAAATTTTCACAGAATGTGTATTTATTTTGCCGCTATAACAACAATCAGGTAAAATTAAATAATAATAAAAAAATAAACAAAAATGTGATACGCAACCCTTCGTGTGCAAGTCCGACTCGCACTTGGCCGGTTTAATTTATCAAAATATTTATAGCGAAAAACTGTACAAGCAGCCGACTTGCTGGGAGAGGAAAGCTGAGGCCAGAGAGACGATCCATCAGGAGTGATTGAGAGGGTGGCACCGCCACGATGAGTATGCCTGCAAGGTGTTTCCGCAATATTATTAATATTAATATATACTGAGAGTTTTATTGGAAGTGTGTATTAGTTAATCAATGATTCTGTAACGTGCTTGAAAAAACTAACGGCTTTTCGCGCGGCGGGTGGAGACTTTCTCCGACGTTTCAAGCCGATCCTTCAGCCCGTTGTCGAGGAGGCAGCCAGTGTTTAAGATAATCTTAAAAGTGATTTTATAGCGAGTGGTATTATCGATAAAATCATGAGGCTGGCACATTGTTTTATTTATCTTTTTGCTACAAATCAGATTAAGGATTTATGGTCCTCTTTGATTCGTTGAGTTATTAACACTCTGTATATTATTTAACAGTATTCATTCCTAATTTTTTAAAAAAGGAATATAAAATTGGCAATTTACCGAACATATTTTCAAACCAATAATACACCAACTGTGTACGATTTTTTTATGAGCCCTTTTTTCTTTTAATTTCGTCTCTATCAGTGGAAATAACGGATGGTTCGAAAAACATATATTTCTTCTACGATTGTATTGATTTAAAAGACCTTTTCCAAACTAACATAACCCAAACAAACCTAATCCAATCTAATTCAGCTCAGGTTTGACTAAACTAAACTCAAACTCATGACCATGTCTCATTCTCCTCCAAAAATATTGGATACTTGTAATTCTACTGATTTGCACCTTTCCAGTAGTAAATTCAAAGTTTGTTTTGCCTTCAAAATATTCTTCCACTCCAAGCATATAATACATATGTTCTCCAGTAATCACGGTTTTATCATTAGCGAATGACCCGACATTACAGGCCAGTCGTTGCGGGAAGTAAGCGGCCCGTCGTCGGAAGTTTAAAAAGAGCAAGCAATCCTGGCTCCTCTATCTGCCTTCGGATCATACACATTCATATTGTCTGACCGGAACCGGAACCACATACTTGTACTTAGAAGCAGAGGCGCCAGCCGATGGCCACAGTGGGGGGGGGGGGGGATATCAAATTTATTTATTTATTTATTTGGTATATGCATGGTAGAAGTGTTCACAAAGATGTATACATAAAAATTTTTCCTTGTAGTAAGTCCAACAGCAGATCAAAATTACATTGCATTGCTACCCAACAAGGTGTGGCCCGTTCTAGGGTTAGCAATTATTTGAAAATATATATTTAATAGCTGTAAGCACAGATTACCAGATGTAAGCACAGGTGTGATGAGAGACATGCTACTAAGTCTACATATGAGTACAGTGCTTGTATATCCTATATATATATATCCTAATCGTTAAATGTTATTTAAATTTTTATTTTTTACATAAGCCGTAAATACGGGTAGTACTAGGTTTTATTTATATCTACGTATAATATTTTGTTGTATAATAAATACATAATTGCATATCTATTAAAAATAAGTAATAAATAAAGTGTATATAAATAGTGTAAAATATATATACTATATATGTTTAGGTTTATATGTGTGAGTATATTTTGTGTAGTTGTGTGTTATAGTGGGTGAAGGGAAAATTTTATTCTTCTTTAGGCGTGTAGTACCTATTTCAAGTCAAGTTCTCCTATGTTGCTGTGCAACTTGAGATAATTTTGCAATTCTCTTTTGAATAAGTGATCATTGCCTAGGGTTTTTAGTGTATGAGGTAATTTGTTGTACAATTTAACTGAGAGATAGGGGAAGTGGCGTCGCCCGAGTAGTGTGCGCGCATTTGGTAGGGAGTAATTTATATTTGTGCTGGTACGTGTTAGTTGAATTTGTTGTGAGCGTAGATAAACCTCCTTTTCTTTATTAAAACGCAATAAGATTTATTTAAGGAATAGTTGCCTTGGGTCGAGGACATCAGCTAGTTTGTAAATTTCATCTGTCGAGAATAGGCGAGGTTTCTTGTATATAATTTTGAGTTGGCATTGTTGTGCTATATTTAATTTATTCATTATATTAGTGCCACATCCACCCCAGGCGACTATTCCATACACCAAGAGTGATTGAGAAATCGCATAATAAACATCTTTTAGTGAATTTTCATCCAAGATGTGGCGTAGTTCCTTAAAAACGTAGCTTAATTTGCGCATTCTACCTGATAATTGTTCTACCTGTTGATCCCACCTCAGATTTATATCAAAAATTACACCGAGGTATGTTATCTGTGAGACACGGTTCAATGGCTTACATTTACATTGATCAGGTTGACAATAGTGCATAGTTAATATTTTTTCAGTGTCAGGTTGTCCAACTTTATTATGGCTAAATGTCATGTAGGCTGTTTTCAGTATATTAACAGTTAGTATGTTATTGTCAAGCCATTTTTTCACTTGATTTGTAGAGAATAGAATTTTAGGAGGGGGCAGCTGACAGCTGCCCCTACATGGCCGCCCTTGGGGAAGGAATCTCAACTAAGGTCAAATCTCATCAAAAAAGTGTGACTTGACTTTACCCTTTACCCTAAATGCTCTCACAGGAAACACAGGTATAAAGGTCGGTTTTGAATTGTCTTACAGTCGTATTCAGAGAGAACCTGTCAAAACTTAGTACGAGATTAGCACCCGACTAACCATACAAAAACCGGTTTAGTCCGGCGGATTAAAGTTAGTCCGCCCACTCAGAATACAGATGTTAAGTTTTAGTTCACAGTCGAGCGGACACTGGTGTAACCACGGCACGGCTCAACACAATTATTATACACTTATTTTTTTATAGTGTACAACTTAGCGGTTAGAAATAAATATTTTACATAAGTAGGTAACTTTTAACTTATTCAATTTTATTACGGTAGAAAATTATCGGCATTAGGCAGTTCACAAAATAAAATAATGTTTGCACATTTTATATAAGATTTAGCGAGGAGTACACAATCTCTGGATAGTGATAAAGATGACAGGCGGACAGACGGACGGGCGGACATAGGAGGCTTAGTAATAGGGTTCCGGGTACCCTTTGGGTACGGAACCCTGAAAAAGATCTATATATTTTGAGTCCAATGAAATATCGACTTCGATACATTTATGGAAATAAATCTCTTTAAATTTTAATTACTTTATCCACACATGTGTGAACACCCAAGTTTTCCTCGCTCGTCAGCATAAGAAAGCGTGGACGCAAGTAGCATTTTATGTAACATAATGTGAATTATAATAATGATATCCATACGATTATCATTCTTAATGGTCTGTCGTCACGTTAAGGTGGATTGAGAACTAAAAAGCTAGATGTGGAACAAATGGCGGCCTACAGTGCTCATAGTCGTTAAATAAAAATTCCTTAACATTAAACGCATACATAAAACGCTATATAAGCATCTATGAAATGCTTCGAAACCGCTAATATCTAGACCAGAAATAATGATCATATTTGTAACCGAATTTTACACCTGTTCAATAAACAACAAATTCAAAGCGCGTTTAGCGTCTTAAAATGCATATGTAATTGTTTAGAGGCGTATAGAATGGATATAAGTTTATTTATAAAAAAAATTAAAACGTACAGACGTAGTTCTCAGTTGATTTATAGCAGTGCAAAATTTTAGATGTTATTATTATTATTATTATTATATACACTAGCAGCTGCAAGCTGATGCGTGTACTTCACTGATTGAGTGCACATTGTTTTTATTTTATTATTTTATTTTTATTTTAAGTGTTCATAATACGAATGGTTTTTTTTATATTTTTTACATGATTGTCCAAATTGTTTTTGAAATTGTTCACTGAGATAGCACTTATGACTTCCTCCGGCAGCTTGTTCCAGTCTTCCACAACACGGTTTGACAGAAAGTGTTTCCTCGGGTTGGAATTGAAGCTATTATGATTGAGTTTCAGAGAATGTCCACGAAGTCTTTGGTCAGTGTTCAGGGAATACATAGCTTTTAGGTTAGGTACGTCATAATGTCCATTTAATATCTCGCTTTCTTCGCTCCTCTAGTGAAGTAAGGCCCAGGGCCTCTAATCGATATATATTTCATCATTTGTCTGAGGAAAAAAACGCGCTCCATTGTGTGGAAATTGATCATCTTATTATCCTCTTAAATTAATGAATATTCGGTCCGAGATTAAAATAAACGGCGAAGTGAAGGAAGAAGAGCACCTCTCGCTCGGTGTGAATCCATCCACCTTTAGGTCACTCATTTCTGAGGCGTAGTTTGAAGAAATCTTTCCGTGAGCTACGAATTGATTACCTCGTTTCATTTACATAGCGGATTTTCCACGTGTATTATAAACGAATGAATTCTTATGCAGTCCAATACAAATATTTGTCAGAGGCGTGACGCCTTGCGATTCGAAAAGCGGTTGGGTTATGGACGGGTGACCATTTTAAACCATTGCAGCTGGCCGTGGTTCGGATAGCACGCACAACTGTAGGTCCATATCCGTATTACCATCCGCCCGGGTTGCGATGGTACCGATGAATGAACGATGGTCGAAGCGTCGAAAATTGTCCGTGTTTTCCATCCAGCAGTTCTATTCCTGGCATTCAGTAATCAGGAATCCTGAGTCCAGAAAACCGCCTTTATAGCAGTTTTCAAAGCGATTTTCTTGAGAAATTATTCCGGAGCATAGTTTTTTTAATCAATCAAGGTTTTCCGTCGAAAAACTCGATTTGAAAATTGCTATAAAAGCGGTTTTCTAGACTAAGGGTTTCTCATTACTGAATGCCAGGAATAGACCTACAGTTAAATGTAGCCGAGCAATTTAAGGAAGGTCCTGGCATGGCACCTAGTTCCCATGTTTTTTTTTTATGTGACTGGACATGGATGGCTAATACCACAAGTTCTGTCATGGTATTAGCCCAACACACCACATGGGAACTAGGTGCTATGCCAGGACCTTCCTTATATTGCACGGCTACATTGAACTGGATGGAAAACACGGACAATTTTCATTGCCGCTTCGACCATCGTTCATCCAATGCGATGGTACCAACCCGGGCGGGATAAACCCTACTACCTAGTAAGTGAGGAAGGGGACCTACAGCTTAACGTGGAATCCGAACCACGGCCAGCCTCTCTCAACGGTCGAATGGTCACCCATCCAAGACCAGACCGGACCCAGCGTTGCTTAACTTCGGAGAGCGATCGCCGAAGTGTCGCGCCACTGGGCCACTGAGGCTGACGTGTTGTGTGATAGGCTAATATCTGACGGTCAGTTTGGTATTTGCCTTCCATGTCCAGTTACATAAAATAATATTAACATAAATAGTTGTAATTTGGAAGCGGATTTATAAAAACTAAAGGTACAATACAGAGCAGAGTTTCCCACAAATATTTACGCAACTAACAGAGTTCCTAATTTTATCTTCAATCGATTTTAGATTCGAGGGCTTAACATGCGATTGTCATTGCACCTAATTTCTTCGGGAGTGCGGTATGTTGGGCTAACATCCATGTTCAGTTTCATGATAACATTTTTTCAACAATTTCTCAAAATAAAAATGACATTTATATTGCTAAAGAAGAAAATGCACCTTAAAAGACCTACAGAAAACAGTCAAACAAACGTGCAGGTGAATATAGGACTATCGGACGAAAGAACGTACCGCGACCAAATCGATGTAATTCTTCGTAAAGGTCTGGTACGTAGCACCCGTAATCGTAGAGCATGTATGAAAAGATGTATGTCTGTAGATAAAGCGAAACAGGTGTGCTGTGATCGTACCGTATGGCGCTCTATCATCTCTGCCTTCCCCTCCGGGAAAGCGGTGTGAAGGTATGTATGTATGTGGACAAAAGGGTGATGAGGGTATATCTTCCATTCAGGTGCAAGGGGTTAAAATCAATACACTTAATACAAAGCGTGACAAATGCTTTATTTATACATATGCAGAAACCAGAATAAGAGTTCAAGTGCAGTACATTTCCATTGAGAACTAAAATAAAAAGGTAAGTCGTTGTGGTTCGAAGATGGTGCGGCGACTGTTAATATGTGGGCGCTAGCCTGTAGTCCATTGCTTAGAAATGCTCCTATGTTTGGGACCAATCGAATATTATTTAGTCTAATATTCCATTTTTATCATTCCAAAAGGATATCCCAATGGTCCTAATTATAAGTCTGATGGTCCTAGTTGCTGGTCCGATGTTCCGTGCGATTGGCCCAGTGGTCGCCGCGGTGGGGTGTGAGGATCTACCACCAGCCGGTGGCGACCACGCCAGGGGACACCAGCTGCGCCCCGGGCCAAACTCCAGTGTTCACCACCGTCGGGCCGATCACTGCCGTCTGGAAACCAGACATGGTATCGGGACATGTTGAACGAAAGAGCGATGAAAGAATGGAAATCGAATTCACAGAGATTAATCATAACCAGACAGATCGTGAAGGTCCTATTCGTAACACCAATTATCGAAGGGTATAATGTTAAAGGCGAACAATTATTTTAAGGTGGCCCAACCCGGCGGGCCTAACTCATTCGCGGGGACCTACTCTGTTTCAAAGAATAAGACAGGCTCCGTGATGAGAAAGATGCAACATGTCCACAAAAAAGAAAATGTGCAAAGAGTATGATTTAAAAAGATTTACGAAAATTTTAATTTCAAAACGACTAACCGAACGAACGAACTAACGAAGTAAACCACGACCGCTGTAGTCAAAAATCTAACAAAAACAAAATAGATTATAACTAAATCTTGATTAAATAAGCTATGTCTGATGACTAATCTTTTTAAGATGTTCTTACTTTATCATTGCGTAATCCACCCTTAAAGTTATTGCATAAAACGCGCGAAAAATTCGAACTTTCGGACCTCATAACTTAGAACCCAAACACAATTTTACAATGCTAATGGTCATCAGACATCTAGTTCGATCAAATAGAGCTATTTTGAGCAAAATTTTGGATCTCTGACAAGAAATATGGGCACGATCTTCTTTCCCCGTTTGTATGGGGAGTCGAGCGGGTTGGGCCACCTTCAGAGCGCCCTTCCCGACAGGCAAATCAACAAAATCGCAGTGCAGCAAAAAATCGTACTATTGCGCTGTGATCGGCTCTGGTTCGAAGAAAAAGACAGGCCCCGTGATGAGAAGGATGCAACATGTCTACGCCTACTACATGGCTTGACTCGAAGACCGTTTCGACGAAATTACAAAAGGACTTATTGCTAAAAGTTAATCACGAATGATGTAGTCAAAAATTAAACAAAAAAACTAAATGGATTTTTAATCTTCATGGAACAAGCTTGGCTTGATGACTAACATTGTTTAGATTATTTGTTTTATCGTCAAGTAATTCACGTCCAAAGTGATTGCATAAGCCGCGCAAGAAAATCTAACTTTCGGACCTTATATGTAACTTAGAAACAAAACATAATTTTAAAATATGAATGGTAAACAAGCATCTAGTTCGATTTGGATCTGCGACAAGAAGTGTGCGCATGACGCGGGAAGGCCACCTTAAAATGGAAGAAGTACTTCCGGTCACGTCAGCCAAAGAGACGACGACCGTTGGAGTAACCGTGTCCTACACTGGCGGCCGTGGACAGGAAAACGGAGTGTGGGAAGACCACCCGCCAGGTGGGACGACGACATCGAGTGCGTCGGCGGAAAGCAGTGGTTCCGTACCGCTGAGGGCCGGGAGGACTGGAGAAACATTGGAGAGGCTTATGTCCAGCAGTGGACGCAAACACGCTGACTGACTGACTTCCGAAGTACTTCTTCCTCCTGGGTAAACAGGTTAAAAACCGGTAATATACTTCACGGAAAAAGAGCATTTGAAATGAGAAAACAGGGTTTTTTGGATTTCAATTTAACGTAAATTGAATAAAAATGAATCCATCGTCTACTATTTAATTGATTTGAGAAAATATTATTATTTAACGAAACCGACACTTTCTTTATTCTCTCGTTTACTCGTAATAATAAACTCATTTTAAGAAAATATCTTCTTCCGACTACTTAAAACGATATTTTCTTTTTTTTTCGAATAGGTGCAATTCGAACGCGATGATGGAGCTTCACTCACCCTGGGAGCGACGGGTCCTATGGGTCCGATGGGTCCCACGGGAGCAACGAGGCCTGCTCCCCACGGCGCCAGCAGGCCGGGGGCAGCGCAGGCCGTCGCCACGCACACCAACATAAGCGCCAGCTGTACACACACGAGCTGAGATAAATAGTCGTAACAGAAACTAAGGCTGACATAAATAGTCGTAACAGAAACTAAGGCTGACATAAATAGTCGTAACAGAAACTAAGGCTGAGATAATTAGTCGTAACAGAAACTATGACTAACGGAAAGTAGTACTTTGTGACGTCACTTTGACACATTTTGTATGGACGAAATCTAAAAGCAATGCCAATTGACGTCACAAAGTACTACTTTGCGTTAGCATTAGTTTCGGTGATGACTATTTATCTCAGCCTTAGTGTCTGTTACGACTATTTATCTCAGCCTCAAACTTAGATAAATAGTCGTAACAGAAACTAAGACTAACGAACATTCAAGGAAATTATACCGCAGACTTTTGTTTTGAATCTATTACCCTAAAGTGTTGTTTGGAATGTGAAAAAAAAATTGCAACTATAATCAATTTAAATTTGATGTAATTACATTTTTCCAATCACACATTAAAAGTATGTTTCCTATCACAGAATTATGTGAATGTGGTCTGTATGATCCTACATGTCCTCAATGTGATAAATCCGCACCGAGTTATTACCAGTTACCTAAACCTAATCCGAATCTAACATCCCACTGTTACGAATCATTTATTAAATCTTAGAAAATAAAAGGATAAAAATAGAAGACAAATAAAGACTTTGACGCTGACAGAATACATCTATACTAATAATAAATCTGTAAGGGGTGTTAATGGAGTAAGTTGCTTTGTTTTCTAAGATACTTTATTTTCTAAGATACTTTGTTTGTAGAGTATGTATGTATGTATGTATGTTACTCCATAACTCTTAAACCGATTATCCGAATTAGATGAAACTTAGTACACGTACATTTAACTGCCCGGCAATTAGGATAGGCTAAATAAAATTCAGTTCCTCTTACGCTAAGATGTGGCTGTTATACAAACTGCAATGCTCTGCACAGCTCGGCGATGGTGCTTACTTTTACTAATTGTTCCGAAGTACGGCATGGTATTTCCCGCAACTTTAGGTTACTTGGCATCACGTTAAATCGCCAGAGGTGCGCGATTAATGGAATAAAATACTTTTTACTTGAGAACAAATTACTCGATTTAGATGCGGATTGTATCTACGTCTAGCCTAATTCTTCTCAAAACTTATATGCTATATAATATAACGCTTCATTACCAGAGGGTTGAGTTGAGTAGGGAGTGTTAAATTCCTTAGAACTTGCGCACCACTTACCCTTAACATCTCTGGGAGCAGTCAGGTTCTGGATGGGTTACCGTTTTCGATGTTTAGGCTGGCTGTGGGTTGGAGTCCACGCAAAACTTACCTTAGTTACACGTTACTTACTTACTAGGTAAGCAATGTAGCAGTGCAACTGCAGAAAGCTTCTGGCGGCAAATGTTTTTTTTTTAAATAGCCACCAAATGTCAACGAAGCTCTAAATGAGAATTATTGGAAGATTCTCATTAAATCATACTATTTCGCCTCAAACGATTTTGATTCAATTTGGTGGATGGATACATTGGTCCTGGACAAGTTTGACCCTATTTTGGATCAGCCATGTATTTTTTTTTTTACTTTTTATCCATGAAATAAATTTATCCGACACTAACCTGAGCGGAGCCGGGTACCGCTGCTAGTCTCAAATAAGCGTAAACTCAGATGAGACCCGTTGACATAAATAACGCAATATTTTAGCCTCTCTCCAAAGAAGAACAAATTCTTAATTAAAAACGTTTACTCACAGTGAATTTCATTGTCTCGACTTAATTGATTTGCGTAGATATCACAAGAACTGCTCTCACAAGCCTTCGTGTGCTAACTATGCAGAGCCTACAGACACTAGCCAATTTATAGGACAGCCATTAGGTCGGAATAATACTAGTAATGTCCACACCCACAGTCCTGCGCTACCTATAGGTTCATACCTGATCCGATCCTTGCTTGGCTGACGTAAGATCTAGACTTTTGGTATCAGGAATGGGTAGGTCAACCCACCTAGACCTAGAGATATCTGGTCGTGCCTTGTCAATGGCTTGTTGACATTGTTTACTAATATTACAATGCAGTTTGCATGAGGTTATGCAAAGGACTTGTTTCACGGCATCTAAAACAAAGATAAGTTAAATAAATTTCTCGTGAATTTAAAGACATTCTCCGAATTTCCAAACCAATTTTATGTTTTTCGGAGTTTATTTCTTCACCTCCATTTTCGGAGTATTTTAATTTAGGAATTTCAAAACATTTTTTTTAATGACTATCCGATGTTTGTAATTAAAGAATCAAGACGTTTAAACAACAGCTTTAAATAATTTATTATTTTATGGAAATATAGAATGACCAGCTCCAATAGAGATGGATGCACCAAGAAGTGCTAATTCAGCAAAAACCCGTATGTCAGGCATAGTTGCATGAATCTTAATGACTGATTATGTAAAAAGGAAAAATCAATTTCATCAATTGTTTACTTGCAAACTAGTTTTTTTTTAATGTTTTGAAAACTTACGGTTTTCCGGTGTGCAATGCCGTGCTTGGCCGACATGTTTCGCCTCCCACGACGGAAGCATAGCAAAACCGTAAGTTTTCAAAAGCGACAATACACAAAGCGTGTAAATCTAAGAACATAGTTTTTTTTATTGAGTTAGTTTTGTACGATTAAGTAATACAGTTTAAGCGTCACCCGCAAAGATAAAAAGGGAGGAGATATATGGCATCGAGCGAGCTTACTATGGGACCCGCAGTCTCCAGTTTTCAAAAACTACCAATAATGCCACATGCAAACATAGTATCAGACGTATTGGAGGATTTGTGTGGGTGGGAACTGACTTGACGAACGCAATTTTAGAGCGCATTCGCGCACGGTGGCGATGTTTTGACTGTGTGCCATACGACGTGTAACCGGATTCCCATACAATTATATGGTAATTTTGACCATATAACGGAGAGGCGATATCGACCACATGCCACTTCTTCCTTTCTCTGTAGTGGTCTCCCGAGAGCCCCCCGTCATCTACGGGGTTAGGGCCTCGTCACCTATACATCATCCGACTTTAGGCTTTGGGTGTATTCCTAAGCTAAAAATTAAAGGACTAAGATGGTCTCCTTTTTGGGGCCCTGCACGTGATGGGGAACGTCTTTGCCAATAAAAAAAAAATTAACAAAAAAAATAACCGACTTCAAAGAAAAAGCACTAAAAAGTAAAAAATAAGTTCCATTTTTGTAGTTACGATTTCTGTTATTTTTTGAGTCGGCGTGAGCCGGGCACGCGCTGCGCCAATCAAGAGAACCTAACCTAACCTAACCTAACCTAACCTAACCTTGGCTGACACCGACTCAAAAAATAACAGAAATCGTAACTACAAAAATGGAAATTATTTTTTACTTTTTAGTGCTTTTTCTTTGAAGTCGGTTATTTTTTTCGTTAATTTTTTTTTTAGTGAATCTGAAGTACACTTACTAATTTGTACACGTCCTTTCCAATAAAAAAAGAATCACCGAAATCGGTTGGCGTTATATTGAGTTATTCGTCCATTTGTCGCGCACATCTTAATACAAATTTAAGACTTTTATGATTTTCTCATGGATATCATTGTCAGACCAAATTAAAATGGGACCACTTAGGAAGCACTAGCTATCATTTAAAAAAATCATCAAAATCGGTTCACCCAGGCAAAAGTTATGAGGTAACAAACATAAAAAAAAACAAAAAAAAAAAAACATACAGACGAATTGATAACCTCCTCCTTTTTTTGAAGTCGGTTAAAAAATAAGAGTAAGGGCCGAGTGCACGAAAGAACAAAAAATCAAAATCAACGTCAAAGTAGGATCAAACACGTCACTTTGTGTGGACATTATGGAAGAAACTCTATGCGGTTCACTAAAAGTGACGTGTTTGAACATGGATTAACTAAGCCGTTTCTTCGTGCAACCGGGCCTAAGTCTTCTGAGTAACACCGCCATTAAAATCTATATTATGGTGGAGACTTGATTTTATGGCCAATAGTTGCGTGTACCGCTCAATAGAGTTCAAAGCCTTTTTTTGTCCTATAATCTCTCAATATCCTTGAATGTAATTCGTGGGTTTTTTCGCGTCAGCATTCCAGTACACATATTCTGCATTAACTGCCGTTGGCGGGTGTCCAGTTCTATGGTCATCTTCAAGGCAGTTCTGCCCCTTTGAAAACGTTGAACCATCAACAAGCTGATTTAAGCGGCTTGCACTGCTTGATCTCCATTGTAGCTAGCGAGCAAGGAAGGTTGGGAGTAACGATCGAAACTCATTCGTGTGGTTACAGCGTAGCCACGAGTTAGTGGAAAAATTTCAGTTTCAGTTTCTTTATTTCCTCCATTAGATGTATATTACACACTCGGATTCGTCATTTTTTTCCTGTCTGTTCGATTACATCTGGCGAAGAAGAGCCGACAAGAAACTTCGTCGGGTTGGTCATTGTATATATTTTTTCCATTGATACTTACAAACTAGTTTACAGTGATTGATCGATTACTACTGCTCACAAAGAACATTATTATAAGAACATTACACACATTGGTAAAGAGCAAACTCTTGACTACGATAATGACATCTTATTCTAAATTAATAGGAATTATGATCTAAATTATTCAGGTGTAAAAATCCATCGTCATTTTTGATACAAGGTAATATAAAATCAATTATAAATAAGTAAATAAACAAATTCATACTACAATGTAGTACCCATGTCAGAGAATAAAAAAAACGATATAACAAGTAAAAAATACGTTTTAATTGTAGTTATTTACTAAAGTTATAACGTGTCTTTGGAACTCAATAAAATCAGTAGTAACCAAATTCGTAAGCGAACTCACTCACCGGCGCTGCAGCCATTGTATCTAAGGTTTCTGCGCCGCCCCAATAGAAACTAGTTTCGGTTGCTACTCCCGTCCTTACATGCTCGCTGATTGTTGCAGACGAAAAGGCGGGAAGTGTTGACAGAATAATATTAAAAATGAACATACCTATTTTTGAAATTACAGTAAGTTTGGTTTTAAGATTAGATATTTAAATACATTTACTACGTAAAAACCAAGTAAATTAGTTCAATTATGAAATTTCAACACAGGCCACATGAGAGTATAACAGGGTATTATTGCTTACCAGCAATACCGTTTGCGAGTCAGCCTTCTCTTCAGAACTCCACCCAATAAGGTTCTTCCTACATTCTCCCCGAATTTGTGGGATCAGTGTCGTCACCACAACCGTCTACCTGAGGTACGCCGTCGAAACATCTTACCGCTCAATATACATCTATTCCAACATTACATCACATTCACATCATTAACATTTTTTTTATTTGCAGTCTCAAAATTTGAACTGAACTGAATGTTTTTAACTGAGCGCTTGAACTGGAAAAACCTTTGGTCCAATTTATTCAAATGTTTTAAGACTTAAAAAAATTGTAAATTCCCAAATCTCAAATTAGACAGAAGGTTTTGTGTTCAAAATATAGATTTAGATAGTCGACGAAAAGTTTAAACTTAATGCGGCGATTTAGCATTATGATAACAGTTATTATATGATACCTTACCTAGTACGTCCCCAAAACAAATACTAGAGAATTCTGAGTAAAATACTTAGGTAGTTTTGCAATAATTTAATATTCCCTAAACAATTTAAGGCTGTTCCGACCCATATAAAGTTGTTTGAACACATAACGCAAAAATTATTGCACTTTAAGCCACGAATTAATAATAAAAGTTTAATATAGTCATATTACTTGCAGCGAAAACAAGATCACAATTTCAGGATTATTGGTTTTGTTACAATTTATTTAAATACGATTTTTATTTAACAGCGCCATCTAACGGTGTAAAACTTCTAATCGGCAATTACAACGAAACCACTAAACCTGAAATTGTGAATATGTTTTCGCTGCAACTACTATGGCTATATTTAATATTTTTGACGAATTCGTGCCTTAAAGTGCAATACTTTTTGCGTTCTGTGTAAAAAAAAACATTGTATGGGTCGGAACATCCTTAACAGTAATTTTACAATCGCCACAGAGTAGAATATCGATGCGCTAAAGTACATTTCGGAATGTGGAGCATGACAATGGCAGAGACCTCATAACAAACGACCCTGAACCAAGGGTTCCGAGCTGTGAGCGCCGCGCTGCATGCACGACTATCGCCTGGTGCCTAATGGCCCTAACTAATCTAATAAAGGTATGACTCCTCTCGACCTGCATTGTGATAGAATGTAAAAGATAAAAGGTAAGAATAAAACCGGCCAAGTGCGAGTCGGACTCGCACACGAACGGTTCCGTACCATCATACAAGATTTTTAACAAAAAAACACGTTTATTGTATGGGGGGTTTAAACGGGTTAATTAATATGATTTATGTATTTTACCTGTGTGTTGTTACAGCGGCAAAATAAACCACACTCTGTGAAATTTTCAGCTGCCTACCAATTACGGTTTGGTAATACCTTTGGTTTACGGAACCCTACAAAGACCTACCATGAGCGCGCTGTGCTTACATTCGTGATCTTACGACATCTACATTATAATTGTTATTTTTTTTAAATCTCAGAAAATGGTAAAAGCCTTTTTCTGACATAATGTGAGGTAAACGTTTTGGTTGTAAAAATACTGTCGAAGCAGCAATGAAAGATTTTACGTGTTTTCCTTCCAGATATTTATATCGGAGTGCGACCGCGCCGCTAGTTGACGCACTTCCAAATAAACCTTGGCAAGCGGATTATTGCGACCCGACACGACCCGCCTAATGGACGCCCGGCGTAAGTGACAGTTAGGTATAAGCCTACTCAACTAACTAGTACCCGTTTTCACCACCTCCAGCTAGAAAAATCCCAAAGTTATCTTTCGGTTACACCATGTAAATATGCAAAGTAACAGAAAGTTTACTATTGGATTTCAGAGTGGTCAGTCTGAGTTCTCACCTCAATTGACGTTTACGGAACTTCGTAGTTCCGTAAAAACGTCAAACTCCATAAAAGTTTTTACTAGATATTCTGTGGTTTTCAAGTTGTCAAAGTGAAACTCGGACTTCCGATTTGTACGCGGAGTCGGCGTAAACGGCAACGTCGACGTATTTACGGCAACGTTGAGTAAGCTGTCAAATCAAACTTGGACTCGCAAATATTAGTTCGCTTAAGGGCCTGGTACTAGCCAAATCGCAAAGTTAGACGAGGCACCCCAAGTAAACTAACTAAGTCTGACGATTATAAGTGTCATCCTTACAATATATAATTCCTTGTCTAGGAATCGAATGATTTTCGTTAATGTATGTTTCCTTTTTCTATACAAAATACATTGCGGAAACGGTGTCCATTTCCGAACTTTTTTGACTAAATGTAGAAATCTAAAAGCAAATGGAATTTTTTGTTTATGCATATATGCTGTTTTTGCTTATATCTAGAAATCGAATGACTTTCAGATTTCTAATGAGAAAAATCAACTTTTTTTATTTTTATTATTATTTAAATAAATGATGGAATAAAAAAATATTAACAATCCATTATCAGTCTGGAGTTCTATTTGGATTTGCTGAAGCGTTTCACTACATATTATTACATTTGTTAAAAAGTGCATTTGTATGGCGCGAGTAGTTGGCTAGTCCTAGCGCCTTAACGCCCACTGCGCGCGCTCTTCAATTTCTCCATACATTTGAAAACGCCATTCGATCGGTTTGCCATAAACGCCAATTTAGGTGACAGCTAGGACTACACGCTTAGGTAACTGGAGGTAGTGAAAACAGGGGTAGGTCGAACTTCAAGAATGCGGGCAGGCTTCCCGGCTCCGGGTATTAGGCTTCCAAACACAGCATAAATTGTCTTCTTAAAATACTAGCGTCTTTCATACATAACTCGTTTTCAAAATTGATCTTAATTCCTCTTCCGATGTCTCATCTGTTTTCTAACGCGCGCGTTGACCCAGTGCCCACGTGAGTTCACGTTCAGTTCCTTTAGTTCAGGAATAGGTCTGCTGAAACCGCTTTTATAGCGGCTGTTAAAACGATTTCTTCGACAGAAAACCTTTATTTAATTGAAATACTACGTCTCTGGAATCTTTTCGTCAAGGAAATCGCTTTGAAAACAGCTATAAAAAAGCAGTTTTCTAGACCTTTTCCTGATTCCTGATTACGGAATTCCAGGAATAGGTCGGCTGATACTGAAACGCGGAAACTGAGTGAGCGCAGGGTACCGTGGAGAGGCAGACGGTAGGATTTGGGATCGCGATAAGTACATCATTACAGATATAAGGATGGTCCTAGATATAGTTCCCATGTGGTTTGCTAGGCTACTATAACGACTGTCGATAAGTAGTCAAACAGAAACTAAGAATAACGAAAAGTAGTACTTTGTGACGTCACTTGACACATGTTGTATTGACGAAATCTCAAAGTAATGCAATGTGTCCTCACAAAGTACTGATTTTCGTTATCTCAACCCATGTGTAGTATCGAATTAGCCATGCATGTCGTCCCATAAAAAAAGTACAAAATTTTGTACTGGCTGATAGTGTGAAAACAAAAAAGGCATAACTATGAATGTAAAACTTTATTGTACCTATAAGTGTAAACAAAATGTCAGTACATATGTAGGGAATAAAACAATTAATTACAGTTTTATTGTATGTTCTAAATATAAAAGGAGCGTGGCCTTTTTCGCTCAATGACACGCAATCGAGAAGGGAGAGGGAGAGGAGAGGGAGAAGGGTGAATATAGTTATATAACAAATGCAAATATAAAATGTATTGATAGCGATCACATTTACTATTTCAAATATCTTAACCGAGCGTTTGGTATTGAGCAGAGTTTAAGCAATTATATGTTCCATAGATGTAGGTAAAGATTCCGAAGATATAAAATTGTAATTATGCAATAGAATTGATGTGTGTGGCTAAAATTATTTTTCAGCTAATGGCGCTATCTAATCTCTTTTGAAGAGCTGGCGAACATTTCGGACCACCCAAATTGACCGAATATCTTTCCGCTCCTTAACCACACTCTTAGCACGTTACCAAACATCGAAACGTCAGACGCTCCTCCGGGCGTCTCGCTTGGCCGGGGGCAAAGGCGCGGGGGCGTCCAGGTCGAAGTGGACCTCGCTACGCTCGGGCGGCGACGACGGCTCGAGCGCGGCCGCACGGTACACGGCGCTCTCGATCCACACGGCGATGCGGTCCGAGATGGCCACCATGAAACGCGCGAGGCGGCCGCCGCACGCGCGCGATGGCTTCGGCTCGTCTGCGCACGCGCACGAATGCCATGTCATTGCAGGGTCACGGAACAGTTATCAATTTTATAAGGACTCACGCGATGGAACAAGCGATGGAAACTGATTAAGGCCCTGGTACTAGCCAAAATGCGATGTTTGGCGAGGCACCGCAAGTAAACTAGGTCGTTCTGATGGCTATACATTGTTTTGATATGCGTAATGGTTCTTCTTCTGTGAATCGAATCATTTTCGTGTTCGTTGAACTTAAACGGTATTTGATCGTCGAGATAAACAACACTGGGCGCGATCGAGCTCTGGATGGGTCGATCGTCGAGGCTGTCTATGGTTAAAATTCCATGTAAGACTACAGTCTTACTTAAGCAGGCACTAAGTGGTAGGGTTAACCCGCCGCGGCAAGGTACCATCGCCTCGATAAGATCGATGCGGCAAAGAAAATGTGTCCGTATGTTCCATCCAGTTCAACGCAGCCATGTATGAAAACTCATGTCCAGTTTAATAAAAAAAATAACCTAACCGTGTGCGTTCAGACACGTGTTCGATGGCTAAGGGCCAGGCCACAACACTGCGTTGCGACGACGCAACGCAGAAATGATGACGCACTGTGTTGACACAACGCTTATTGCGCATGCAGTAGCGCCACGCTAAAGGCCTATTCAAACATGGCCGAATACCGAGCGGTACGGTGGAGGTACTTACTTGAATTACGGTCGTGGGGTTCAACTTCTGTACAGCACTATTACTTATTCTGTGGTAGCTGCAAATACCGCGCGGATCCCGATGCCCCGCGGGAGTAACGGTTGCACGAAGAAACGGCTGAGTTAATCAATGTTCAAACACGTCACTTTTAGTGATCCGCATAGAGTTCCTTCCATACTGTCCACATATAGTGACGTGTTTGATCATACTTTGACGTTGATTTTGATTTTTTGTTCTTTCGTGCACTCGGCCCGTAGTGTGACATCGCAAATTCTGCGCTGCGTCGTCGCATAGCAATTTTGTGGCCACCCGTAGAGACGAATATCATCAACAAACTGACCTAATATTTCGGCGACCCGCTCGAGAACAACGTCAGCGATGCTACGGAGCCGGTTGGATACGAGCAGCTCTTTCTGGCCACGAGTCACGTAGTCACACAGACGGTACGCGACCTGCGCACACCACACATCAACTCAGCGGGAAAATCTAAATTTTCGTATCTTCCAGAGATAATGGTGAATAAATATTCTTTCATCTACAAATTATGGAGGATGGATAATTTAATTCAAATTCTGTAATCTCTATTTAATTCCTATTGCTCTTATAAGACGTCAGGTATAGGAACACAACTGGGAGTCGTCAGACAACCCAGAGGAATTGGAAACCAGGTTTGCAAAAGTATTTTGCATTTGATAGCCCCCAATTCTAGAGGAAGCGGTTGAAGGCTATTTAACATCACGGTACGGCCCTTAGGAGCCGTGCAAAAAAAAAGTCGGCGCTAAGCGCAAACAAAATGGGTGATGCGATGCGGTGTCGAGGGCCGAAGGCGCATTTTACCAGGCTCCGTTCCGGTGATGGTCCAACATAATATTACTACATAATTTCCGTAACTTTGCTTATTTACATTGGGGTGGGTGATCCTCTGTACCTATAACTCTTCCTACGGCACACTGCTTGTGCATTGCTTGGAAATTTCCAGATATTTTGGCGTATGGAAAAATGCCCAGATACAGTCTCCAAACTTCTTGTTATCTCCTCCGCTCGACGGCCAAGTTCATGCAAAAAGATACACAAACGCAGTACCTGAGCGCTAAAGCTGATGAGCCACTGCTGGCGCTGGCGCATCTCCGCCGCTTGCCTCTCCTGCTCCTTGCGCGTTTTGACGCTGGCCTCGCGCCTGCGCGCCACAGTTCGCGTTGCCTGTACCGCCCGGAAGTACTCTTCGGTCTGCCTGCAAGGACAATTAAAGACAGTGAGCGAAGGAAGCGCAGGTGTCATGTTTTTGGGTTCCCCCTCTTATCAGTGATATCTGCGCTGGAAGCGGCTGTAAGTAGTAATCAGCAGTTTCAGTCGGACTTATCCCCGAAGCAGGCTTGATTGGGTGCCCTTGATGTAATCGCGACGAAGGTACTGAGCGAATCGATCGTCTCACAGGACGCAGAGAGGGCGTCGCCGGTGTGATGACTACCACGATCGGCTCAGGAGTCATACAGTTCTCTTCCTGGAGCGCACTCTTGATGTTGTCGCGATGGCGCTGAGTGAGAGATGGCAGCGATCGTCCCAAAGGACGCAAATGGAGCGCCGGCGTGATGGCTAACACACTGTGAGTAGTTCTACTAACTGAGAAGTAATTAAGAAAATGGCGTCTCATGTCGTATGTACGTTCTTATGTCGTCGCGACAGTGCTGAGCAAACAGCTGGCAATGATCAGCTAAGTCCCGATAGGCGCAGGTGGGGCGCCGCCCCCGCACCGGTGCGATGGCTACCATGCTGTAATAGCGGCTGGGAGTAGTTCTACTAACTCAGGAGTCATAAAGTACTCTTCCTCCAGCGCACTCTTGATGTTGTCGCGACGGCGCGGGGCGAGCAGCTCGCATCGATCGTCCCACAACGATCGCAGGCGGCGCGCCGTCGGCCGAGACAGCCGTTCCATGCGGTCGGGGTTCCCCAGTAATCTCCTCCGGCGACACGTCTTGCCATCGCCTGTGCATACCATTTTAATCACAAAGCACTGTAGTATTTCAATATGTTGGTGCAACTGCCTACATTAATCTGACACAACATTTTCTGTCCTGTCTTCCTGTTTTGATCAACTAGTTAAGAAATCAACATTTTGAGCGGCTAGCTATTAAAATATATTATAAAATATATACTATTAAAATTAGTCTAGTTTGGAAAACCCGGACAAATTTTAATTTCAGTGTCGACCATCTTGTCATCCAATGCGATGGTACAACCCGGATGGGGGTAATTAACCCTACCACCTAAAAAGGAGGGTACCTAGTTTTACATAAATTCCGAACAATGGAAACGCTCGCATTTGTGACGGAATTCACTTGTCCAACTCAGAAAGACAAATAAAGTGATGCTTGAACTGGGTGGGCACTGAACCCTTCAACCTCTGCCGTAGAAATTTCGCCTTAAGCTAAATGGTTAAACTTCATATGGTGATAGCTACATGGGCTTTAAGCCCGCCACACACAGAGACTTGGCGACTCGACTCCATGGCGTCTCTGTGTGTGTTTTGGGCTAAATGGTTCACAGACTGTAAGGAGTAAATGGTTTTCAGAAAAAAACCTTTGAAAATATATTGTGTATTCAATTAACGAGTGCGTCTCTAGAAATAAATGTATTTAGCTAATAGATCTATGGTTTTCTATTCGTTCTAAGCACGTATGTGCCGCGTGGTCTGCCTTTCCTCCAGCTGCTAGGGAAATTGCGTGATAGCACATGTATGTATAGTATGCGATACTTGCCTGTGTTGCATTGGGCCCTGTTTGCAGGATTTGAAACAATAACGTTTGTATTTTTAGATTGGTTTTCAGGCATTTCGAAAATTTCCTAAAACATTCACACAATTTTGATGGGCATGCCAAAAATCGATATCGCTTTATTGAAGTGTCAGAATAGTTAAAGTTCAAAGTGGCCATGCTTTTTTTAACTACAGGTGTGCTCCAAAAATTTAAAGTTGCTTAAACATTTAAAATTACGAAAAAATTAGTAATTTTTAAGATTTGTAAGTTTGAATTTCTATTGGGACATGTGTGTACCTTTACATTCTAACTATGTTTGCCTTTTGTAACAACTCTAAACGAACAGTCTGATAATAATGTATTCGTCGCTGGTTGTAGGTTCCAACTGATTGGTGTAAATATTTGGTTGTAACTCATGTTTTCGCCGACTGCATATAATGTAAACTTTACCTACCTTACCTTTATCCACTTTACCTCCATAGTTAGCTCCTGCTTAGTAGGTACGAAAAAGTATATGTATTTACTTATGTAAGTCAACCTGGGACTGGCTCTAGCGTCTGTTGCCAAATACGATTTTGGTGACGACGGCAATATGTTTGAATGTTCAATCTTTGCAGTCAATGTCCACAAAGCAGATGAAGCGTTAAATAAATGTATGTAGGTATGATCTTAAACACTGTGTTAGTAGGAGGGATTTATTACGGGAGGAGGAACTATAGGAGAATTTCAAATTATCAGGCAGGTAGCCACTGAGCTACCGAGGCTGACATTTTGTCTGACTGAAGTAACTGTAATAAGCATTAGTTAAGGTAGTTTTGGTTTGAAACCTGCTTTTATTCACGGTAGTGACATGCAAGGCTTCTCTATATTCTCGGAGCAGATTAATAAGACTGCCAGTTCACAACGTAGGCATTTATTGTATTTTTTTAAGTATGTACCTATATATTTTACAATTTTGGTGAACTAACGTAGAGTCAGTCTTGATAACATTGTCTTTCATAGTGTTTGCATCTAATATGAAACTACACTGAGCTTTACATCCAAGACGTGCAGAAACATAATTATGATTTATTACGGACGTGTCCATAACTCAATTGTCTATTTTTGGAGTGGCGGACGAAGACACAGCCACCGCGCAGGCACGGGTGATGCGGCATTCATGGGATCCTCGTAGGTCTTGCGACTGCCCAGATCGTATGGCACGTGCCAGCCAGCGCCTTCGCTTCGCTGAGCGCACGGCGTCCACTGCAACTGCGGCTGGAAGTGCAAATATGTGGGCTGATCAAAAAATACACAGAATATTTAAAATATATATACATAAAATATATATATACAGAATTTAAATAATAATATTTCATTGTAAGAGGCCAAAAATGGGTTATTTTAGGTGCATAGGTGGTGTTTTCATCAACAAACTAGTAAGACACTTTTTGTTGTAATCGGCGATTTTTGCAAAGTAAAGATTACAACAGTTTTTTGAGCAAAGAATTTGATTTGTGTGTGTGGGTAAAAGTGCTGATACTCTTCAACAGTGGTCTCTATCATCCATTTATGATTGGTCTGAACGTTTCGAACAGGGCTGTGAAGACGTTGAGCGAAACTAGCTTAGAGCCCATACAAACGAAATGTGTCTGTACAGGTGCACGAAATCGGGACTTCGTATGCAGTTGAGGTACTGGATGTAATCCTATATGCTGTGCTATTAGTGAGCTGGCAGAGGAAGGTTTGTCATCAGGATCTTGCGAATTCATTATTACGAGCATTTTAGGGATGTCTCGAGTGGCCGCCAAATTCGTGAATTGTTATATCTTCAACAAAAGCAGTACCGCAAAGTCATGGCCCAGCATGCCTCTTAAACCATCTTTAAAGCAATACGGTAATATCTACCTAGTCAGGATTAACCCTACCACATACGTCAAAAAAAGAACCCGTCGAAAAATATTCACCCATCCAAAACCTGACAACGCCCAGAGCTCAATGTCTGCGATTATCGAACGGCAAGGCGTCGCGCCACTGGGCTACGGAAGTTGTCTATTCAAGCGGTATAAAAGAATATTTCTTACCACGACAAATGGTATATTTCGACGTTTAATATTATATGTGAGCTGGTGCTCCCACTGCCAGCGAAGGAATATAGCCCGCAACTTTTCATCTCGAAGGAGGAACCGATGTCCACGCATCTTGTCGCGTGATAGGAAGTCAGTCTTTGGTCCGCTGAATATAGTGGCGGTTAGGAAGAATGGATCGTCCTGGGAGCTGTGGAAAATAAATTTTCTATATTATTAAGTTTATGACTAGTCTTCTGCAACCCATTTTAGGCCTCGGAGTGGAGAAACCTTTTTTCTTCAGTCGTACATAGTTATTCATTTCATTACTAGCAATATAAAGTGTGCTCAAAATGTTTTAAACAGTGAGTGAACGCTATAACAGTTTTTTTATGTACACTGAACATGGATGGCTAGTACTACTTTTTTCATTTCATTTCATTTATTTAAACTTTTTGGTAGTCAAACTACACCAAGTTACGTCACAAAGATCCGCGGATTCGATCAACCCAGTAAAGAAGAACCCGCAAAAAAACTTCACGGGTTTACATAACATATTTTTCCGTCCACAATTATGAAATACATACTTAGATCTAAATGCTACTGCCAAACAATTCCTTGGCAGAACAGTTTAAGGCAAAGAACAAAGAACAATAGAAACAGCAACCCTAAATTTAAGTTACTTACAACTAATAAAGTTACTAATTCAATTATATAAATTATATAAATTACTGTATATTATACTGTATAATATTATATACTGTATAATATTATATATATACTGTATAATATTAGCCCACAACACAACATGGGAGATAGGTGTAATGCCAGTACCTTGCTAACAGTTAATGCATTTTACTAATTTTGATCGCAACTTTTAAAAATCATCTGCATAGACATATTCATTTAAACATCACAGCGCTTTAGATGAAACAACTCATATGTCACTTTTAAAGTGACATATATGCATACAATGCAGTCTGCTTTGCAGTCCCGATATCCAAACACCCACCAAACAGATGTGGCCCATCAATACAGGTTAGGTGGGACCCGGCAGAAGGTAAAGACCCTTGCTCGCGCGCGACAGAGTCCGCTGTTTTGTTGGATTTTGTTTCAAGTATTGACGTGTTTTGCTCGCCAACTATTGAACTATCATAATGAAGTCTTGGAAGTTTTGGAAATTCCAATTATCTGAGTTTTTCTATTGCATGAGTAACTTAAGCTCTACTGTACTCTTTGATAAAATACATTACGGAACAATAAGTAAAGAAATTATTTGCAGTGTGACCCAATTATATCTTTAATTTTCTCCCTCATACTTCTTTAACTTTGTCAGTATTTATTTTTATTTTTTATTTCTTTTGCCAATATATATTTTTTTCTTTTAATTATATTGTATTAAGTATCATCTTTTATTTGTTTTTATAATATAATAGGTCGGGGAAAAAGTCTTTTCGCATTATAGTATGTATGAACTTGTAATAAAATCTCTTTGGCTATACTATTTGTATCTGGCTGGTTTTGGTATCATTGAAAGTTTAAATTTTAAAGAACATAATTCCAAATTCAAATTAGGAAAATGTGTGATTCTCATTTGTTTTTCGTACTGTCAAAATGAGTGAATCTAATGAAGAAATTCGATACATTTTAAAATTTTACTACAAAACAGGTAAAAATGCAACGCAAGCCGCGAAAAAAATTTGCGATGTTTATGGACCTAGTGCAGTGTCTGTGAGAGTAGCACAAATTTGGTTTAAGCGTTTTCAATCCGGAAATTTTGATGTCAAAGATGCACGTCGCTCTGGTCGCCCTATTACGGATAAAATGGATGCCATTTTTGAAAAAGTGGAGCAAGATCGGCATATCAGTAGTTACGACGTAGCTGAAGAACTAGGAATTGACCACAAAACAGTTTTGGCGCATTTGAAAAAAACTGGGTACACAAAAAAGCTCGATATTTGGGTACCTCACGAGCTCACTGAAAGAAACCTAATGAACCGTGTACTCATTTGTGATTCTTTATTACGACGTAATGAAACCGAACCATTTTTGAAGAAGCTGATAACTGGTGATGAAAAGTGGATCACGTACGACAAGAACGTGCGAAAAAGGTCGTGGTCAAAGGCCGGTCAAGCTTCACAGACTGTGGCGAAACCCGGGTTAACTCGCAACAAGGTGATGCTGTGTGTGTGGTGGGATTGGAAGGGCATTATTCATTATGAGCTGTTACCACCAGGCAGGAACATCGATTCTGAACTCTACCGCGAACAACTGATGAGATTAAAGCAAGAAGTTGAGAGAAAGCGGCCGGAATTAATCAACAGAAGGGGTGTGGTTTTTCATCATGATAACGCTAGACCTCACACATCTTTAGCCACTCAGCAAAAACTAAGAGAGTTTGGCTGGGAGGTGTTAATGCATCCGCCGTATAGTCCTGACCTTGCACCTTCAGATTTCCACCTGTTTAGGTCTCTTCAGAATTCTTTAGGCAGTGTCAGGTTAACATCCCGAGAGGACTGCCAAAACCACTTGTCGCGGTATATTGATCAGAAGTCCCAATATTCCTATAGCAATGGGATCATGTCCCTACCTACAAGATGGCAAAAAGTTATCGAACAAAATGGTACCTACATACTTTAGTTAAAAGTAAATAAACCATATTAAAAAATGTTTTGAATTTTCTTAAAAAATGCGAAGAAACTTTTTCCCCAACCTATTATATATGTAGTATTTAGTATTAATTTATTGATATTTATGTAGTTATATTTATGTACAGTTATATAAGTTATATATTTAAGTTTAAGTATAATGTGTATTTGTTGTATATTGTGTAGGAATTATGTTTCCTCTAAAGCTATTTCTCCATAGTTACTACTCGCACTACTGCTCACGATACCCAAAGGTAGACTGGTAGAAAATGCCTCCGGCATTAAGTTGTACCTTTTGCCCGAGTTATTTTGAGTGCAATAAACTTATATAAATAAAATAAATAAATAAATTATTATAGCTAATGAATGGGTTGACCCCAAAACAGTAACATAATAACATGCATACTTACAGGTTATTGGTGAGAAAAGTATGTGTATTTTGCATGATAAAATTTAGTTCCTGTTTCGGCCATTTGAGAATGTGGTCTCTTCCCAAAACTAATACCTTCTTATTTTTGGCAAGAAAATGTTGAACCACTGCTCTCAAGAACTTTAGTTTCTCCAACGGACTGCTATTTCCAATAGCATATGCAATATTCAGTGCGTCCAAGACAACATCGTAAGGCGCTGTCTTTTCGATAAACTTAAGAAATTGGTCTAGTTCTTCTGGCGAAGTTTTAAGGAATACATCTTTTCCGATCAAAACTCTGTCCTTAAAGGTGGATTGAAGAAGTGAAAACTCTTCTGGAGATAGAGGAATATTATGTAAGGAGTCCTTGCATGAATGACACTTTCCGCTGAAAATGTAAAGAAAATATAATGTAAGAAAAGAAATAAGAATGTAAACTGGACTGTGATGGTTTCTTCTTTCAATGCCATATGTTTAATTAATATAATGCAGAATATCAGCTGTTAATAATACACAGGTACATGATTATCGGAAGGTGACTCTGCAGATAAAATAAGCAACCATTTCGTCCTCATATTTTTTTAAATAAAAAAAAACTCATTTGGGTAAATTTTTGCCAATTTTGTATTAACTCACAACTCGCCTCATGCTAACTTCAGTACGGCTCCCAGACCAATTCAATATTCCAACATATGCATTGTAAATGTTGTCAGCAACTCTCTCACTAACTCTAACAAAATTAGTCGCAATATACATATTTATTTCTTCCATTTCTTTGCATGTCGCTATCACATCTGCCTTATTATATCTTATGATATAGTCGATCCAGTCCTCATATACATGATCCAACAACGGACGGTTGTTCTCCAATGACTTTCCTATTAGCTCAATGGCTTTCTGTTTCTCATTGCATTTGAAAAGGGCAGAGATGACGATGCTGTACGCGGAGTGCGACGGGCAACTCGCTATCTTCATGTCTTCAAGGATCTTCAAGCAATCTTTCCAGTCTCCTATCACAGCCAAGGCATGAATTAATGCCTCGGACGTGGCTCCATCTAGGAGTTTGTATTTATCATAAAGACTCTTGCACATACTCCGAATGAAGTCTATTTGGTCTTGTGATAATTTGTTTTCTCTTCCCAAGATGTAATACAGTCTCAGTATACCATTAATGGTTCCTAAACTTAGATCATTTTCGGCTTGTTTTAAATAACTAACAAAAGAGAGAGCTGGATGGTGGCTGCTTGCAGATATGAATGATTTTAATATGACTGCATTAACATTTTTGGAATTCATTTCGCCGCGTTTTGACAGCACCTTAGTTTTGACTTCCGACCAATCGCCTGGGGGTTCCGAACCACGGATAATAGAATTGAGGTATTGCATTTGTTCACTCATGTATCCAATTTGGACTCCAGGTTGATTCGTCTTGAGATGTTTAGCCATTACCTTCAAGTCTGAAAATTAAATAAAGTTTTGTAAATGTTTTGTTTCGAAAACTGTTTACCATTAAATGCTCGTTTATCAAATATGACTAATTTATAAATCAAGGTAATATTATATTATACATATTGTTTTTTTAAGATTACCATTGATTGCATGAGTATAGGTTCTCGCTGGTGGGTCACAAGCAAATTTTAAGTATGTGGCTTACATTTGTTCGTAGTTGTAAATAGAATATTTGTGACCTTGTATAAATAGGCATGTTAATTAGCATAACAGTAGGTGTACTCTCTTGCCAAGACACATTCAACTCTCAAGTATGCCGGTTATTTTTTATCATATTTTAAAAATGGTTAAAAAAATCATAGACGACACAAAATTTTACTTCATACAAAACCAGTGATAAAATCAATATATATATTCTACAACAAGGTCCTATATAATTAAGTATGTTACACCTCAAACCTCATTAGCTCTAATTGTACAATCAAGAGAAAATATTCTACAGTTTTATTCTGGGTTCGAGATAATTAATTATGGCCAATCAGAGTCAAAATACAGTATACATCCATGTCCATTCATCCAATCCTTCCTGAAATTGTTTCCTTGAGACAATAGGTGTGCCCACCGGAATTCAAAAAGTGACCCAAGTGGAAAAAATTGTTTGAAAGTCTCTGCATTAATTTATTCTGTATAATCGTGTAAAAAAATACCCAACCTCTATGATTCAGCTTGAACGCAATGGAAATAAAGCTATATTGCAAAGGGCTTTAATATTTATTTATTCATTTATTGGCAAACTTAGCATACCTCCCAGCTGAAAAAAATATCTTCATGTGAAAAAGGGGGTTAAGGCGCTGTCCTGTATTTTTTAAACAACTAATTTCATCAGTAACCGATCACACCACTTTATATAGAAACCTAGAAGGCTTTCAGCTTATTTCTATAAAAAACTGTTCCAGACATGAGCGACGCTAGGATTGCTTTCGGGAGCATCTGCAATGACTTAACAACTTAATAAAAAATCCTGCTTCTGTGTATATTCTTGTATTCCTGGCGGCTTTGCAGCTTGCACCCTTCTGGCGCCCATGGCCAGAGAAAAGCGCTCGCCCTACCAGACTTACACATGGAACCATCTGGGAAAGCTCTACGTAGCTGGAAAAGCACCGGTCGGCACAGCATCGTGATGTGCAAGTTGGTCATCGGAACTTGACTATTACCACAATCTTTTTAGAATATTATTGTCATTACAATCACGAAAGAAGGGCTCCACGCCGTGATATTATTTTCATTTCAGTCATAGAATATAAAATATCCTGACGGATAATTTCCGTAAAAAGAGAAGCTCAGCGACTTCTTCGAACTCATTGATAATTTCAGTTAGGTTTTTCTGAGCTCCATCATAGAATATAGAATATCCTGTGCTCCATAGAATACACACTGCGTTCCGAAATACGTATATTGCGGAGATTCACAATGTACGCGCACACGACCGTTCCAAATTGCTTATTCACTCCCGTGAGCCGTGAACGTCATGATGACATAAGGGACGTGACTCTAGACCGAACATACACAGAACAGATCGTACAAAGCGCTCACGGTTAAAAGCATGTGCGCCGTGTACGCTGTCAAATGACTGTCATCGAACTGTAATAAAGCGTGTATAGCAGTAGTTCTCTGATCGTGTGAACTTATATTCTGAAATAATGTAGGCTTTTTGGCGTTCGTTAATCTAGTTAGACAATTCTCGGCCTGAACCCACTCTCGAGACATACAAGACATTTTCGAAGTAGTTAGGTTAGGCTCCGACACATGTGTCTGCTGAAATTCGTTCCGATTTGATATCCTGCGATTGTGGCACTGTATTTGCTTTCTCTACGATATTTGCAATGTACGCAAATATTTACAGCCTGCTGTAAGAAAAAAATGAGGAAATGAAAATTACTATTTTAGGTAAATAATATTATTCAAAATTTAACTATAAAGAAAATAAACCCCAACGTCAATCTCAAAGGTTATAACTCTGTCAAACGATATTTTTTGCAATCCAATTTAGATTACACCTTTATGTTTTTTTTTTTATTTTGTTATAATCTAACATGGAGTTTTCGAGTACAACTCGCGATGGCATCAAACTACTACAAGGTAAATACAGTGAAAATGTATTGGCAAAAAGGAAATTATTCCAGCCACAAGTGTTTAAAAAAAACGAGTAATATTTTCTGTGGCGAAAGAGTATCCTAATTATTCTGTGGGCGAAAGCTATCAAAGAGTTCGGAAAAGTGTTAGAGCATAGAATATAGAATATCCTTATAGAGATTCTCTTTCTGCGGAAAGACACTTTTTGACACTGGCAGAAATGAGTCTCTGAAGGGACCGATTGCCAACCGGGATATAATATCCCTGCTAAAAAGAAGAAGAAGAAGAAGAAAGCAATACATTTTTCCCCTCTTCATTTATTAGAACGAATAACCTATAAGTCTATTATTGTTTGGTTTCCTGAAACGACTGTTTACAGCCTGCCTACATTGTTACAAGCCAAGCGCGGGGCGTGGGGCACACTTTTGAGCATCACGATGGAGGGCAAACCAACAAAAATGCCCAAAGTGGCAAAGGTAAGAACGCTTTACTTTTACCTCGAGTTGAGGTCCTTGACTAGGAATTATGTGCCAGATATGCGATATATATCGATAGCGATGAAAACATCACACACATTAACAATAAATTAGTACCTGCTAATCATAAAATGGTTCATTTTAATAAACATGTTGTTTTATTGTCAGGTGAAGAATAAAGCTCCAGCAGAGATACAGATCACTGCGGAGCAGCTTCTTCGTGAAGCCAAAGAACGTGACCTGGAAATCCTCCCGCCGCCGCCCAAGCAGAAGATCTCGGACCCCGAGGAGCTGCGGGATTACCAGCACCGGAAGAGAAAGGCCTTCGAGGACAACATCCGAAAGAACAGAATGGTACGTTCAAGCGGTGAATCCTGAGGCAATATTAGCCACTCTCAAATTGTAGCCACGTGTGTCTGCAACGGACAATTCTGTATAGTCATGTATTTTGCATGTTGAAAGTAAAACATTTTGGTAAGCTACCATGTTTAATGTCCCATTTAATTTAATAACTGGTGCTCTACCATTTTTGCTGTAAAAAACGGTGTGTCCTTCGATGATGAGTTAACACTTGGCCTAAGTAAAAATGTTTCATCTAGATGATACTTTTTTCTAACTATTTTATCCCTTTGCAATAAGGGTATTTCCCCATAGTTTTTTGGGAAAATATAATAGGAAGGTTATTCAAATTCACAAACCAATTGAAATCACTTAAATAGATTTCATTTAAACCTCCACATAAAAATTACTTATTTCATTCTAAATCTCATTTTCACAAATTAATTTTTTCTTGTCAGGTCATCGGCAACTGGCTCAAATATGCCCAATGGGAGGAGTCACAGAAGCAGGTGGCGCGTGCACGTTCGATCTACGAGCGTGCGCTTGATGTCGACCATCGCAACGTTACTCTCTGGTAAGTTTCCCGGATGCCATTCATTATTTTAAATTGGACTAATTCTCAAGGAAATCTCGAATAAAACCATTGAACTTAAACGTGATTTGCCAACAACCCTGACATACAATCACTTCCCTGAATGATTTGATTCTTGGTAAGTCTTTTGGTCTTGATTCACCTGAAGCAGAATTACATTACGTGCCTGCTGCTCTTCAACTGACTGCCGTGAGTTTTGTCGCAGCTGCATAGGCAACGAGTGTAGTAGAATACTGTACCTTAATGTAGAGCTAAATCCTTGGAATAAACAGGTACCAATTCTTTCAGTCGGAGGGTACTTTTATCTTAAAACATGTTCAACCTTGCAATACAGTAAAAGTGCTCAAAAAGTGATCATGCATGACAAACAATCTACATCGCAGGAATTACTTCCATCATATGAGTAAAAAATAATAATAAATTTTCCTTTAATACAGAGAAAAAGAGCAAAAGTAAAAAATAAACCTGAGCTGTTTTTTATCAACTTGTTTCATTATTTCACAGATTGAGGTAACATAGAACTCTGAGGCAAGCCATACTAAGGGCCGAGTGCACGAAAGGATAAAACATCAAAATCAACGTCAGCATATGATTAAACACGTCACTTTGTATGGACAGTATGGAACTAACTCCATTTGGTTCACTGATTTAATTTCCAGGCTGAAGTACACCGAGATGGAGATGCGCAACCGGCAAGTGAACCACGCCCGGAACCTGTGGGACCGCGCTGTCACTATCCTGCCACGCGTCTCCCAGTTCTGGTACAAGTACACCTACATGGAGGAGATGCTGGAGAATGTGGCTGGTGCTAGGCAGGTAAGATTTACTTTGAATATCTGCACGATAAATATGCCAATTCTCGTTGCCGTCACATTTCACGAGGTGTGACGTGACAATATTGCGGCTTTATTCGCGGCGCGGGGACTGGCCTAGCATACCAGAGGCCTCGGTTCAATACCGACATGCACCACTGTCTTTCTCTTTCCGATTTCGATAAGTGCATTTCGTCACGAATGCGAGCTGCTCCATGGTTCGCAATCCATGTAAAACTGTAGGTCCCTTCCCCTACTAGGTGGTAGGGTTTAAGCCCGCCCGGGTTGGTACTATCGCATTGGATGAAAAGATGGTCGAAGCGGCAATAAACAATTGTCAGTGTTTTCCATCCAGTTCAATGTAGCCGTGCTCATAAAGGGAAGGTCCTAGCATGGCACCTAATTCCTACGGGAATGTGGTGTATTGGGCTAATATCATAACGGTAGTTGTGTGGTATTAGCCATCCATGCCAGTTCGCATAAAAAAAAATCTGATATCTCTGTGCTTAACCAAAAATCAGGCTGTGCCATGAAAAACCTTAATATTCAATATCATTCATATTTGGCAAGATTTGTTTTGTTGTTTTTAATTTTTCATTAATTTATTTTGCCATTTTCTCCCTTGCAAATCCTTCCTGGCCACAAGGGAACCGGATATGTTCAGTAAAACCTTTAAAATGTGAAATCAATTTGCTCGACTAACCTCATTGGATCATAAAGAAAACAAAGGAATTTGCATTTAATCATTTCCGTTTGTGTTCATTCAAACTACAACTACACCTTCGACTTGCGAGCCACAGCTGCACCGGCGCCACTGCATACATCCAATCGGCATGTGTGTGTGTGGTGAAAGCCAGTCAAGCGATGTATTTGGAGCTGTACTTTATATCGTTTTGGAGGGGAGGTTGTTTGCATGTCGTATTAGCTGTTCATGTCCTGTTACTTAAAAAAAGCTGTAAAAGTTAATTTAATTGTTCACTTGATTTATCATACAGGTATTCGATCGTTGGATGGAGTGGCACCCAGATGAACAGGCATGGCAGACTTACATTAACTTCGAGCTGAGATACAAGGAGTTGGACCGTGCCAGACAGATCTATGAGCGCTTTGTAATGGTTCACCCTGAGGTCAAAAACTGGACCAAGTATGCGAAATTTGAAGAAAATCATGGGTTTATAAACGGAGCAAGAAAAGTGTATGAAAGAGCTGTTGAGTTTTTTGGAGAGGACAACATGGAAGAGAGACTGTTTATTGCCTTTGCGAAATTTGAGGAAAACCAGAAAGAGCATGACAGAGCGAGGGTTATTTATAAATATGCTCTTGATCACATCCCCAAAGACAAAAATATGGAACTGTACAAGGCTTACACAATACACGAAAAGAAATATGGAGACAGATCTGGCATCGAAGATGTCATTGTAAGCAAGAGAAAGTATCTGTACGAGCAGGAGGTCATTGAAAACCCTACAAATTATGATGCATGGTTTGACTATCTTCGACTCGTCGAAAATGAAGGCAATGTAGATGACATTAGAGATACATACGAGAGGGCCATAGCCAATGTTCCTCCCTCCAAGGACAAGCATTTCTGGAGACGTTACATTTATCTCTGGATAAACTACGCCTTATTCGAGGAGTTGGAAGCAGAAGATCTAGAGAGAACTCGCCAAGTCTACAGGACCTGCCTCGAATTGATCCCGCACAAGATATTCACTTTCTCCAAAATATGGCTAATGTACGCCCAGTACGAAGTGCGCCGCAAAGAGTTGAAGCAAGCGAGAAAAACTCTAGGCATGGCTTTAGGCATGTGCCCCCGTGACAAACTTTACAGAGGCTACATCGATTTAGAGATACAATTGAGGGAATTCGACAGGTGTCGAATACTGTATCAGAAGTTCTTAGAGTACGGCCCGGAGAACTGTATCACTTGGATGAAGTTTGCAGAGCTGGAAACGTTACTGGGGGATATCGACCGAGCGCGAGCAATATACGAGCTGGCAGTCAGTCAGTCGCGTCTTGATATGCCAGAATTACTTTGGAAGAGCTTTATTGATTTTGAAGTTTCGCAAGGGGAGACAGAGAATGCCAGGCAACTCTACGAGAGGCTACTAGAGAGAACAGTTCATGTGAAGGTTTGGTTGTCCTACGCCAAGTTCGAGCTCAACGCTGAGAATGCAGATGATATAAATGTGGAAATGGCACGTAGAGTTTACGAGCGTGCAAACGATAGTTTGAGGACCGCAGGAGAGAAGGAATCAAGAGTACTTTTGCTTGAAGCTTGGAAGGAGTTCGAAATGGAAATCGGAGAGGAAGACAAAGTGGAGAAGGTGTTATCGAAGATGCCTCGTCGCGTTAAAAAGAGGCAGAAGATCGTTTCCGAAAGTGGAGTCGAGGAGGGATGGGAAGAGGTATTTGACTACATATTCCCGGAAGACGAAACCGTTCGACCGAATCTTAAGTTGCTTGCTGCTGCCAAACAATGGAAAAAGCAGAAAGTTACTACGGAAGATGAGACTGGTGAATCGTCATCAAATGCGTAGATTACATACATTTCTGTGTCTCGGTAGGCACAAAATGACTATCAATAAATTAATGAGGTTTAAATTGTTCTAGTAATTATTTAGTGTGAAGGGGACTAGGTATTTACGACTATCTGTGTCGACCTGACGCATCACCTGAACTTCTGACGCCATAGCAAAGGTTTTTTTGTAACCAAGCAGATTTTGTGTGTCATTATCCCCTGTTTCCACCACCGCCGAAATCCTGACTTCCGTAAAGTAACTTTCGGTTACATGGCATATTTGTATGGTCCGTGCTTATATATATATCCGTGCTTGCGTGTCAAAATACCAAAGTGGACCAGTGAACATAAATATTATGCAGAACATTATAATCATAAGTTGTTCATCAATCATAATCATTGTCTTCATACTACCTAAGTTTTATAACGTTGGCATGCATTTTTTTTATACTACATGAATAAATAAATAAATAAAAATAATAAAAAAAAAAACGAAACGTAACTTTAAGATTTTGTAGCTGGAGGATGGTGGCAACGTTGAGTAAGCTGTCAAATCTAACTCGCACTCGCAAATGTTAGTTCGTTTAACGCCCACTGCGCGTGCTCTTTAATTTTTCCATACAATTGTAAACGCCAATTTAGGTGACAACTGGGACTTCGGTACAGATTCCATCTAAAAAGTTAAGTTAGGCTAGGTTCCCCCTTTTTTTACTAGTTGGTAAGGTAAATCCATTCTGGGTTGGTGTCATCACATTGAATAATGATGGTAAGCGGCATTTTAAATTGTCGGTGATTCCTCTCCAGGTTACCATGTTCAATAACTCGTCATGAATAGCAGATGAGCAGGCATAAGAGTGATTTAATCTGACGTTTAGTTGATATCCTACATGCCAAGTGGTATATTTCACTTGACGTATTTAATCACTCTCTTGCCACAGCTTCACCTCTCATCAGCATGCATTTTAAGAATTATTTTTCTTTATTTTTTTGGGTTGTGGCATTCGTTTAGAAATAGGTATGGTAAACACAAATAAATCTATTTCGGTCAAGAAGTCAATTTATTCATGGTATTTTTCGAGTCATTTTAAATCAATCAACATCCTCAGGTCTTACTGGGTGCGTTAGTGGTATCACAGACTTTTTATTTACATCTCTTGAACATGCTTTTCTCATATCTGAAAAATGATAAAAACAATTAACAAGCTGATGCCATAAAACTGCATTTGGCACAGTAGCCGCCCCCAAAGTATGATGGAATGTTACATTGATTGCCCTGCACACCTCCAGGCGGGAAGGTCATTCTTAATGGGAAGCCGGATAATTGTAATGATCCAGAAATATTAAATAACAAAATGATAATTCAATATTAAGACAATACACATTACAATACATTGTTGAGCCGATATAATTCAATTTTGTGGAGCACAGACCTGACCTGTATTATTCAAATTCAAGTCATTGTAGGCAGCACTGCCGTCTAAATGAAATAAAGTCAAGCATTGTAATCCGATTTTAAAAATAGTCAGAAAAAGTTTTTGGTCGTGACATTTATCGGAAACAGGATTTGAACATGCGATCTTTGGATTGCATCTCCACTGCTCTAACCTTTGTGATCCTGTACATGTAATCAAAAGGTCACAGGTTCGAATCCGCTAGTGACGAATGACCCAACCAGAAACGTTTTCTGATGATTTTCGAAAACTGATAACAATGCTCGAATGTAGATGTTGTTGGATAACATCAAAATTTTCAAAATTTATTTTATTTAGTTTAGCTATATGTCTCAAGTGACTCACCATAGGCATCTTCATCAGGCTCGCCGGAGTAGTACTCGAGCACGGTGCGGTACACGATGTAGCCGAGGTTCCGATACATGTTGATAGCAACCTTGTTGCTCACGCGCACAAACAGGTCCACGAAGTACGCATTCTTCCTGAGACAACATATTTTATTCAATAATATCTAATATTAGGTAAATATACTTCTTCATAGTAAGCAAATATGTATGTCATTTTTTTCCAAGGAATGTGATATGATGTATAATCGACCATGAAGCAAGGACACATTAATTAAAGAAAGGGCCCTGTAAAAAGAACTACTTTATTATTATTTCCTGTAAGCACCACTTTCTATCTATTACTTATGTAGTATGGAAATTATTTAAACCACTAATGTGACAATTTACTTGATTCTTTGGCATCTAACATAGTAAATGAGTGTCGGCACATTCTGTTATTTTAAATCAATCTTTTCTTGCTGTAGTTTTGTGCAGAAAATAGTTTTCCTTCAGCAAAAAAACATGCACACAAATATTGATTGGCTGATAAAGCGGAAAAGTGGGTTTGAAATGATTTCCAAATTAGGTTTTGTAATGTGAACACATGGCCTGAGTGTATCAACAAACCCCATGAATGGAGTGAAAGTCCATATGGGTGTTCCCAGAAATATAAACTGAAAACCAATAGATATTTGCTCTGGTTTTGAATCCAGGACATGTAACCTGGGATAAAAATTGCCAATTGGTCACATGCTCCCATGTACCTTCAACCTGAAGGCCAGTAGTTTTTTTTTATGTATAGTGCGACATTTTGATGGCGGTCAATCTTCCACCCTATCCTCACCACTGAGGCTGAAAACCGATCAAAAGAGGCCTGCCTCCGATAAGAATGATACATCGATCAAAATAACAAGGATGAACAGGATTGAGCAGCTCTAGCATGGGTGCTTGAGGGCCAACTCTTCAGCCATATGCTGGGCGTGTGGACTAGGACACCGTCGGCCAAACCAGGGTGCTGTTAGGCGGTGGCGCGTACAGCCATGGTAGGACCCAGATTTTTTTTATATGTTAAGCGCGGCATATATTTCACGCCAGGACCTTAAAAAAGCTCCCGACGGCACCCATGAGCTTTCGGACTTTCACAGCAGCTGCGAAAACAATGCCGGCCTTGTGTGTCGCCCATGCTCATCGCCAGGGGAAGGTATAGAAAACAAAAGTGCATGGTCCATTGCCTGAAGTAGGGTAAACACCAAAATTAAAAAAAAATGGGCAAGGTTTACATACTCACTTCTCAGAAACATCCTCCAGGATGTTCATGAGCGTGGCAGCAAGGCCGAGCCGCCGGTAGTCAGGGCCCACAGTCAGTGCAGTTACATGACCGTGCCAGTTCTCCCCGTGCCCTTCCGCTTTGCCCATTACTGTAATTTTTATTTTTTATTTAACTGGACATTGATAGCTAATACCATAGCCTAACGGACCACATGGGAACTAGGTGCCATGCCAGTTATAATGCTCGGGTATACTGTTCTGGATCGAAAACACGGACAATTGTATTGCCACTTCGACCATTGTTCATTTAATGCGATGGTACCAACCCGGGCGGGATTAACCCTACCACCTAGTTAAGTAAGGAAGGGGACCTACAGTTTTACGTGGAATCCGTACCACAGCCAACCTCAACGGTTGAAAACGGTCACCCTTGCTTCACCCAGCTATCTAACCGCAAGGCCTAGCGCTACTGGCCTAACGAGGCTAACATGTAACTGTACATGCACTAAACTAGAAAAAACATGTGTTATTAAAATATTAAACTTGATTTTTTTTCTGAAACAGATATCCATTATTTTCATAAAAATAGAATATTGATCACTTCCATTGTGTCCGATTGAAATTAGGCAATGTGTGGCTCTAAATATAGTGAAGATCTGATTCGGCGGTTGCTAGTCAATCACAAATACATGCACAAAACAAAAAAAAACATTTTATTTCTTTACTTTATAACACAATAGTTGGTTTTCTCTGTCCCAATCTCTGTTTTAATATCACTTTCCTAATTTCTTCAGACATGGCACAACTCAGCACTCGATTGTTGGCACTATTTCCTATTGCTATCTTATTGGAAACTCTTAATTTGTGCTTTGTATGGGACAACCGACCAACCTCATGTACGAAGCGTATTATGCAGATGCGGCATTAGGCGCTGCTGACGGGTTAGTCAAAGATAGAAGCGAAAACGACTCACTATATCCCATGATCTCCCCGCTGGGCGACTCGGCGACTTGGAAATACTCCGGCCAGTGAGCCAGGTACTGTGAGTAGAAAGACAAGCCATATGTCTCCGTCAGCGGATCCAAGTTGCTGTCGATTATCAGGTGTTTTATCTTCTAATATAAACATGGATAGACAGAAAATAACCACAAATACTTGCAAGAAAAATATGTTAGCAGAACTTACACATTATTAAACCGCAGCATATCGTTGCATGTGAAAGGCCGTAGGGTCGTCATCTTTAGATAGCAGTGCTCGAAGTTATGGAGGTAAGCGGTCCGTAAAGCAAACTATTTTATAGATGTATGTACTCAATTTAGTTAAATGTTTAATAGGCTGTCTTCTCCGAAAGCAGTAATAATTGTTTTACCGATAAATACTAACAGTCTCCGTAGTTCGATTGAATCTGGAAAATCGGCTTGGTCCGGCAAAGCTTAAAAATGTTTAAAAATACTTCTTTCTATAAGAAAATTATTCACAAACACAGAATTAATTTTGTTTTTCTAGGATATTTTATTTTCTATTGTTGTTCTATTTTGACGGCAAGTCACAGAGTATGACAGCATCAAGGGCTGTGTTCGGGCAACGGGCTCTTAGCTATTCGGTGCAAGAGGAAGCAAGAATTAGCGTTTTGGCTAGCAGAATAACCGTTCCGTGTACCTACCAAGGCCGTTTTCGCTGACCATTATATTATAATGCTAGTTTGTAGGTGGAAAGCGGAACCGGAGCAAGATCTGTTAACCGTCAAACTTAAGCAATCACCTACAAGTATGTTATTTCGAGTTGAATTTCGTATCGATTAGAAATTAGCAGTCGTATTTAGAGTGAACCTGTCAAAACTTAGTACGAAATTAGCACTGGACTAGCCATACAAAAACCTGTTTAGGCCGGAAATAATCCGCGCACTAAAATTAATACTCCCACTCCCTCTCAGGTAAGTGCGTTTGCCTTATGAGATTAGAAGGATTTTGGTTTATGTAATGTCAAAGTGACGGTGTTTTCTGCACTTTTATCGTTTCGGCGTTCGGGTTATAGGGTTCCTGTTTGCCGTTCCATCTGATTCCATTCTGTAATGGACAGCACAGGGCGGAGTGGAACCATCTTTGCCCAAACAAACCCTTGGTTTCATTCAATTTTCTTTTTTTCTTTTATTACTTTTTATTCTGTGGTGTGTTCTATGAAAAATAGGTGGACGAGGTTATTTATTTTATTACAAATGTGAATGGGCTGATAACGATTGTAAAGATCAGACAACAAGCTGCCTATCGGGCAGGCGTTGTCCCAAGGCTATCGTTAAATTTGATCATCTCTAATCAGTTTCAACCGCTGCCGCGCCGGTCCAGCTAACTGGGAGCTTTATAAATAGTGAAGTCGAATGTTAATGTCCATATCCGCGCTGAGCTCGTCCAGCAACATTTGTGTTATGTAACAGCAGGCCGGAGCGCGTCGCGTGATACCGGCAAGATGCGCGCCGTGGCCCTCATCAGCGGGGGCAAGGACAGCTGCTACAACATGATGCAGTGTGTCGCGGCCGGTCACACCATCGTGGCTCTTGCCAACTTGCAGCCGAGTGAGAAAGGTTAAATAACAATTCATAGATCGAGCGAATCAAATACATTTATCTATTATTGCAGTTATCATAATCAATATTTGGGTGCCTATTCCAATTCAGCTCCCATCCCTACAATACCGTGTTTAAAAAAAAAAATGTTTTTAAATTTATGTATTGAAAATCCATAGCTTAGCAAACTTTATAAAACTTAACTTAACCCGCCCATGCCAGAATATATGCATATTACAGGCATTGATGCAGTTTTGATAGGATTATTAAAATCATCACATCAAAACATGTTGAAATTACATTACATTACTGGTTTTATCCTTACTACCTGGCCAAAATTGTGTAAATAATTCAAAATATAATAAGGGACCGACAGGCTACAGAGGGATACACATTTTTTTTTTTTATGCAACCCGACTTGGATGGCTAATACCACACAACTACCGTTATGATATTAGCCCAATACACCACATTTCCGAAGGATTTTTGGTGCCATGCCAGGACCTTCCCTTTATGAGCACGGCTACATTGAACTGGATGGAAAACACGGACAATTCTTCATTGCCGCTTCGACCATCTTTTCATCCAATGCGATGGTACCAACCCGGACGGGCTTAAACCCTACCACCTAGTAGGGGTAGGGGACCTACAGTTTTACATGGATTCCGAACCATGGAGCAGCTCGCATTCGTGATGAAAATGCACTTATCGAACTCGGAATGAAAAAGACAGTGGTGCATGTCGGTATTGAACCCAGGTCTCTGGTACGGTAGGCCAGTCCCCGCGCCACTAGGCTACGAGCCGCTCAAATGATGAAAAATCAACACATGATGAAATGGAAAACTGATTCTACAATACCCATAAGTATTTGACTATAATTTTTTTTCTCGATTAATTGAAAGTCCTATTGATGATCTTGATTTATTAATTGGAAATGTTTATATCAAGAGTTATTTTAAGTTTACTCTTGCTCAATTTGCTTTGCGCAAAATTAATTTGCTCATCACATTTATTTTTTATTCATCATTGGCAGGTACAGTTTGTTTTCCTCAAGTTAGTAATTACTAAAACTGGTTATCCATATTTTTAAAAAGGCATCTTTTTCATCTTCCCACGATCACGCTAGAACTGTTTCTCCCTGGCAGACGAGCAGGATAGCTACATGTACCAGAGCGTGGGGCACCAGGGTGTGGGGCTATACGCGGAGGCGATGGGTCTGCCGCTGTACCGTGAGGGCACGCGGGGCGTGGCGCACGACACGCGCCGTGACTACACTCCCACCGATCTCGACGAGGTGGAGGACTTGTACCGTCTGCTGAACAGGGTTAAGGTGAGGGCAATGCTTGCCTCTTTGTGATACTAAAAAAGGGATGATACGGTATTGGCAAAGGTGGATTATTTAAGTTTCTTTATTTTGTCCATTAGATGTCAAATTACACACTGGGATTCGTAAAAAAAAAGTTTTCTGCCGGTCAAACTTCACCAGGTTTGTCATTTTGTATATTTTTTTTCAAAATGGATACTTACATACTAGTTTACAGGCATTGATAGATACTACAGCTCACAAAGAACATTATAAATACATTGGTGATGAGTAATTGACCACCACAATGACATCTTATTCTAAATTAATAGGTATTGCCGTCCTCTTGTCTGCAGGCTGTTCTGTAAGAGATTGTTCATTTCTTCATCTGCTCTACTGACTCACAAATAAGATAAGCAATCTAGAAGTACTTTAGTAACAATAGTGACTTTAATTATTATTATTACTGTTTTTTTAATAATACATAATAACTGCACAGGTATTCACAGCATTTATCATTTTACCGTGTATTTTACATTCCAGAAAGAAATGGACATAGAAGCAGTATCGGTGGGAGCCATCCTCTCTGACTACCAGCGAATCAGGGTTGAAAATGTGTGAGTCTTGATATTTTTGTTCATCTTTAGACTGTAGACAAACTTTAACTACGTGTTATTGGCATATTTATTGCATTTGTATGAAAACTGGCTTGCAATTTCATAATTTATATGTGGTTTACATTCGTTATTTTTTTTTTATCAATTTCAGTGCATTTGCTTAAAACGGCTTCACTCCTAATTAAGCATACCCAAAGAACTTAGGAATCTGATAATTTTAACACCTTATTTGGTTTAATATTAGATCCGAAGGCGGTTTGTTGGCCAATATGCGTCAAGCCTCATATGTAGTGAGGGTTAAGATATTTTTTAAACCCTAAACAAGTTCTCATTGCCCCTTCAGATGTTACAAGAATTTATCTTCTAATGAAGTGTTGTGCTCATCAGATGTAGCAGACTGGGTCTGGTGTCCTTGGCTTACTTGTGGAGACGGAACCAAGTTGAACTGCTTCAAGAGATGATACTCAGTGGGTTAGAGGCGATCATTATCAAGGTATTCTACACACAGAATATTTTTTAAAGAAAAGGTTTCTTAAAATCACAGAGCAGTTTTTTAGGGTTCCTTACCCAAAGAGTGAAAACGGAACCCTGTCTGTCACAGGGCTGTATCTCATAAACCGTAATAGGTAGGCAGATGAAATTTGGCAGATGGAATTCAACGAGTGTGTATTTATTTTGCCGCTATTACAACAAACATACAAGAAACGTGATTATTTTGTGTTAAATCTTGTACGATGGTACATAACCCTTCGTGTGCGAGTCTGACTCGCACTTGGCCGGTTTTTTATGTTAAGCGGGGCATATGGCGTACGCCAGGACCTCTTATGGTTCCCAACGATGCCCATGGGATTTCGAATTTTCAGGGGGGCTGCGAAAACCATGCCGGCCGGCCAGGTGTTTCTTCACGCCTTGTTTGAAGGACCCCAAGTTTTTCCTTTGGGGAAATACCTCGGAAGGGAGTTCATTCCAGTTGCTTTCTTTCTACTCCTAATAGGTAAAAGAGTCTTATCATTCTTTAAACTTATCTTGATCGATTGAAATCGATTAATTCAGTAAAGAAGAATCCGCAAAAAAATTCACTGGTTGACCGACTTTTTTCTTCTCTCCACTAATTCGATATGTGCACAAACCTGATATTTCGTTCGCCTCCTCTAGAACATGTAAATGTCCTGGAGAATTGAAAATAAAAAAAAAAAAACATTTATATTCCATCTTAGGTGGCGGCGCTTGGGCTGGAGACCAAGCACCTGGGGCTGTCGCTGAAGGAGGTGCAGCCACACCTGCTAGTGATGCACGACAAGTACGGTCTGCACGTGTGCGGCGAGGGCGGCGAATACGAGACCTTCACGCTCGACTGTCCGCTGTTCCGCTCCCGGCTCCTCGTGTGAGTAACTCAACTATCCCTTCGCACTCGGATATCTATATATTCTGTAGAACCGACAATACCACTTTTCCTGTCCAGTTAAATGTGGCCGTGCATAAATAATCAGGGGTGGATTTCCCTAAAGTCTAAGTATGCCCAGACCTAGGGTGGCCATGTTTCGGGGGCGGAGAAACTTGGCGAGTTTAATGTTGTTGTGACCACTTTTAACTTACTTGTCAATGTTTAAAAACTCAAAAATGTGTCCATACCAGCATATTTTGTATTTTGTATTTGTGTTTTATTTATCATCTATAGACAGCTAGCTGCACTCGGAATCGTCATACTTTGGTTTGTGATGATGTGATAAATAATTTCACTGCTCAGAAGGCAAGACAAAAGACAATTTGTGAATAGAAACAATTAATTGTTACCCACAAATAAAAACGGTAAGCATCAATATCTGACGAAGACTGATCGATATAATTTTATCATTTCCAGACTTTTTTTAACAGTGTCTTAGACATGTGTCTAAGGGCCGAGTGCACGAAAGGACAAACAATCAAAAACATCGTCAAAGTATGATCAAACAAGTCACTTTGTGTGGACAGTATGGAAGGAACTCTATGCGGATCACTAAAATTGACGTGTTTGAACATTGATTAACACAGCCGTCTCTTCGTGCAACCGGGGCTAAGACACTGCAATACAATGTGAAGAATGGTTCATATCATGTCTAAAAAGTTTCATGAAATGAATAAGATTTTTCTGGAATATCTTGATAGCATCGCATCAATTACATTATGTTGTAAAGCGAGACATCGACTGCATGCATAAAATGAAGTGACAATGCATCGTGTTCATACTTTCAACAAAGATAAGGTGAACACGCGACAGACATTTTATTCAAAACAATGAAGTAACTAAGATATGAATGATAATGCTGTATGCTTGGTACATTTTCTGGGTCTCTATGTGTCAATTTGTTTACTTAGCTTCTGATAGTAAATATGGACTTCTGGTGTTGACCGATAATATGGATTTGTAAGTTATGACATGAATAAGTAATTTATCATTGGAAGGCAGATATAATTTCTCACATTATGGACAAACATTTTCATCCATGGAATTTGCACGATAATTATAAAGAATATTGAGAAAAATACACTGCAAAGCTTATCAGCACGCTTTGAAAAAAACTTCAGTCATCTGGTTTATTTTTTTACAACACCTGGCTTATAGCTGGGTGTGCTATACTGTGCCGATAAGGTTTTGGTAAAAATGAAGTATGCTTGGTATAGCATGGTAAACATTTTGCATTTTGCAGACCCGTTTTAGAACTAGCTAGAAACATAAAATAGATGTGTCTTCAAACTCTACTTAACTTCGAACGATTTGAGCTTTCAAAGACTTCCACTAGCCTTTGACAGTATAGCAGGATTTCAATTAAGATCGGGACTAGCTAGCCTGCGGACTAGAAACGCGGGGAATATCCCGTTCCACTCTCAACCACTGTCTCTCTACCTATGCATATTCTGTAGGATGCTTCCGGTGACAACTTGGCCATTTAAACCATAAAATGTTTCTTAATATTTATAATAAGAGGATAGCGAGATTCAAAGAGAAAGTATATAGCGATTTCGCTGGTAGTCCTCTTAATCCGACTTCAACAGCAAAGAATTCAGTCTTATTTCTTACTATCCAAACAAATTCAATAGATGCAGTTCAATAGAGCATCATAACAAAAGTAAATTAGTAGAAATAATCTCAAGCAAAACTCTAATCTGGGATTGAGATTATAGATCTATGTCTGTAGAGCATCTTGTTAAGGGTAACGTTCCCAAAGGGTGCCAACGGAACCCTATTAGGCAACTGAAATTTTCACAGAGTGTGTATTTTTAGTATTAGACGCTACAAGTTGACTAGCTTAATAACTTATAAAATGAGTACTTAGTTGTAGCCAATGTAATGCATCGTCACAGCTGAGATATTTTCAGGGAGGACAAGGAACTGATCATACACTCGGATGATGCGGTAGCGCCGGTGGGGTACCTCAATCTGAAGCTCCGATTGGAGCTGAAACCCAACGCGGATGACGTCATCACGCTGCCGCCCACAGTAAAGAACTCCTTCGACTTCATCAATGACCTGAACGACTCCGTCTACAGTGACGTCAGCGACGTCGAACTCAGGTAACGGCGAAGTTGTGCTTCCAAATTCTCAATTATGGTTATAGAGCATGTGATCTTTGTAGACGGACTGCCCACAAAGGGTTTGCTTGCTGGTTCGATTCCAGCCTTACACTATACTTCTAAAGTAGTTCTTATTTGCAGTTTCCTTTCTTTAATGTGTCCTTTTAAGTTTGACTTTACATATGTATATATCATATTCTTAGAAATAAAAATAATGTTATGAGACTAGCTTAGCCTAAAATAATGTTATACAATTGTCACATTTTTTTTTACCTTTCTGATGTAGTATTATTACAACCCTCCATAAGTTAAAAACAAATATTAAAAGAAACGTTATAGGGGTACATCTACACAGTTACCAGGCTACCAAAACTATCATAAATACAGAAGCTGGGTAGAATTACAAACGTCAACATAACAAAGAAGTTGATTTTTAGTTTGAGTGCTGCACCAGGATTCTATTTATCTGCCGGTACCTATCTGTGAAATGTAATGAAATTCCCTAACATAACCTTACAATTTTTATCAGTACATTTCGAGACCTTTCTTTCAGTGAAAGCGAACTAGAGTCAATGGAAAGGCTAGAGACGGATGGAACTCATTCGGACGACCGGACGCTCAACCCACTCCTAGTCACCTATAGCGAAGAGAAACGATCTGTCTCCAGATCGGCCAGCATAGACGTACCGCCCGAGGAATCAAACAAGAGGCTTCGAACCGAAAGCGGAGACCTGAGTCTCCTCTCGGGGAGTCCCACTCACGAGGCGGAGTACGAAAGTGAGACGGAACCGATCCCCGACCTCAGCTGTATATTCGGAAACAGCCACGGATGGTATTTCATCGGTGGCATCGTCGGCGAAGGGACCGATTGTGAGGTTTACATGGAAGATGCGATGAAAAAACTAAGTAGTAGGTAAACTTGTCAGAATTGTATATTTGTTTGGACGCCGACGCGACGATCCGCTTGATGTAATCGCTTAAATGTTTTGTGAAAATAACACCAAAATTGGGTCTAATTCTTTTAGTTACAAAACGTGACGTTTGTGTTGTTGACTTTTGATTTGCAGCAATGACGACTATTTGCTTTAGTGATGATGACACTTACGGAAGTGAGCTTTAAAATATAAGATGCCTATCTTCAAGGTCATCGAACAATTGCTTATGCTGGCTAATCTAAGGCGGTTCCCAATGTGTGAATGGTTTTATAGCATGATTGTGTTTTATTGGCCATGGTTATTTAGGATGGGCTCAGCTCAATAGATGTTAAAGGTAATAACACATCGAATAAGGAAAGAAGGGAGAGGCAGCCGAAAATCATCCATATAGTTTAAGAATTCGCTCACTCCTGTAGTTGTTGAGTTCCAACGACAAGTAAGAACTGCACAGGTCGCCATTTAGTGCAGCGAACATTCGATTTTGGGCGTCCCGAATTCGTGAGCGAATTGACTGACTGGCGCAACCATTAGTGTATTATTACTAAAGTGTGGCTACGCGGCCGTATACGGATGAATTTCGGTTGCCAGTCCGTCCTTCCTTAATATATTAATAGCTGGTCACAATTTGCCATCTTATCCAACTGGCATTTGAGATTTTTTTTATTATTGCTGCTCCCATTTATTTCATGTTGTACATATTATTCAGCAACTAATTCACTTACTTTTTGTTATTATTAAAAATTACAATCAAAAACATTATAGTAATCTTTAGTGGTCTTTTTTGAAGGGAATTCCTGTTTTGATATTTAATTCTTTCAGTATATCTGTAATCATTTCAAATAAATTTAAATAATAAACTTTTGAAGGGGATTGCTGTCTGTTGAGCGATGAATATTGACTCCTCTGCCGTATTCCAGAATTGGTGTCCTCGGAAGGTCTTCAGCTAACCGACATATGTTCTGTGAACATGTACATTCGTGATATGAGCGAGTACGCACAGTTGAATGCGGTATACAGCAGTTACATCAACTTCCCTAACCCTCCAACACGAGTGTGCGTGCAGTGCCCTCTGCCGCCAGACACAGGAGTTATCCTCGATGCTGTGAGTTGCGCTTCCATTTAGTATCAGACCAGGCATGATTTATTTTTAACTTTACAAATGCTCAAATTATAATTGAGTTTCATAATTGTAGGTAGTATGTGAAACGGGAAAATAGTGTCTGATGAAATAAATCGGGTACTGTATTTTAAAATAATATTTTTTTAAAAATTAAAACATCCGTTTTTTTTACAGTGCAGTCAATGGTATTGTCAATTGTGGTGTTAGGTTAGCCCAGGAGCTGTATATGATGGTGACTTCACCTCATAGCATTGCAAAAAGTGAAAACTCAAATAACTGAAACTTGTCCGTCACATTTTAAGTATCCACATTTTTAACATTTTACAACCATAAAAAAATATAATAAACAATTCAATGACCTTAACCAGAATGATTGTTGGGCGAAACGACCCAACCGTTGGGGGTTTGTTTCGACCAACGGCATGGCACCTAGTTCCCAGAGGTGCATTGGGCTAGTATCATGACATTAGTTATTGGACATCCAAGTAAATTTTATTTGATACTTGCAAATTCGTTATACTGAACATTATATGACATAGATCATTACATGTGTGCGACCAAGATATTGTGAAAACTGCTCAGTTGGTTGTACAATGCGGTGGCATCAGGTGGCGCATAGAGCGGGTGCGGCGGAGGAAGGTGCGGAGGTGAGCGAACGCTCCACCATGCACGTGCAGGGTGTCTCGCACTGGGCGCCGGCGAATATTGGACCCTACAGCCAAGCTGTTAAGGTATTAATTGAAATATATATTTTTTTCAAAGAATCATCGAAGCCGAGGATGATTCGTAGCTATAGTCAGACCCGGTAGGTGGCGCTTTCGTCATGATCCAGACCTGACTTTTCAAATAACACGCCCGCAAAGATAAAATCATATTCTACCGGGCTCCGCTCAGGTGAATGTCCAAAACTAAATCCCGAGCGGAACCAGGAACCTCAGCTAGTTATCATTAAGACAAACAAGGTTAAAACATATTTTGAATGCAAACACAACAAAAACACCGACCTCCGTGGTCATTCAATGAAGCTATCCTATACCTTTGCCAAGCTAAACCCTCGCAAGCACTTCATCGCAAACAGAGTTGCGGACTCTTGGAACAAGCTACGTAGTGATGCTGTCTGTTCGAATTAAGTGAATCAGTTCAAGAACAGACTCAACATGTATCAAAATTAACTTCAAGTGTTGTTATATAGACGCATCAGCGAAAGTTGCTAGTCTATCATAACAATAATAATAATGGCGGTGGTGGTGGCATGCGCGTTAATACCACTACTCATCGTTCAAATCTGGCTCACGTCTTCTGGGAGAGCGTCGCCACCACGGCCTGCACCCACCGGCGTGCTTGGAGGGGGCCCTCTCGCCGCTGTTGGAGATTCCGTTTTTATGTTATTTTATGTGCATTCAATAAATGTAAATATAAAAATAATAAATAAACGTGTAAATAAAGGATTACATGTGAATAATAAGAAACATAAACTTTTTAAAATATTTTTTTTTTTTATGCGACCTGGCATGGATGGCTAATACCACACAACTACCGTTATGATATTAGCACAATACACCACATTCCCTTTATGAGCACGGCTACATTGAATTGGATGGAAAACACGGACAATTTTTCCACTTCGACCATCTTTTCATCCAATGCGATGGTACCAACCCGGGATGGCTTAAATCCTACCACCTACAAGAGCTTCCTCTTAGGAACCTATAGAGGACCTATAGCTTTCGCTAGGGACCTATAGTTTTTCATGGATTCCGAACCATGGAGCAGCTCGCATTCGTGACGAAATACACTCATCGAACTCAGACAAATAATAATGGATACACCGACACCGACGGCTCCCTCTGTAAAGCCTGCATGGAGGAGGAAGAGATGGCCGCTCACGTTATCTTGGATTGTCCAGATGTGGCTAACATATGACTCCAGTACCTTGAAACCACAGGAACTGCCCAGGAAGTGTGTAGGAGTCCAAAAAGGCTGCTGCGCTTCGTGGAAGAGCTTAGCTGGCTGACGTGACAGCTGGTAGAGCTTCTTGACATGTACAATGGATGTATATCCGTCCAAGTGCGAAAAAAAGCCCGAAGCACAACGACAACAACAGCAAAAAATTTTCTTCTTTCTCCCTCCAAGCTTGTATTCCCAGCATCCCGTCAACCCTTCCTTCCTCGGAATAACTTAGGCGGTCGTGATCAGGTGGGCGAGAATAAGGCCCGCTTGCACGTACCGTTGTGCACGTCAACATCACCGTCAACGTATGATTAAAGACTGATCAGTCAAAATTTGCGTTGCACGAAACCTAACCATTACGTTGATCACTGATGTTAACCGCTAATTGTAATCACTCCCGACCCATTGATCACTGTCAAAATCAAGATCAAATAATAATTTAAAGTATCAAAAGTCACTATTTTCCATCGTCATTATTAAATAATGGGCAAACATTTCCTTTAATAAAATACAATGCTTTGTTTTTCTTAATTACTAGCCTGATGCCCGGTTCCACAGATTAAAAATTTCGGCGCCATATCTATGTAATCTGTAGTGCTACCAACAAACAGCTGATAGCAAACTGACATCTTGGGCGCTAGTAGCGCCACCCCGCGACTCCAAGAGCAACTGTTTTGTATGTTAGTACGAATGATTGACGCTAGATGGTGCTTCAATTGTGCCTGTCTCTTTCTGATAATATACTGTGGAAGAAGGACAGTACTATGTCAGCTCAGGCGGTGCTTAGAGTTGCCATACAGCAAACATTTTTGCCTTTGACGAAAATATTTTACGTGCAACTCAATTTCATATGATGGGCGATTAGCCGTCACATCATCGGCAAATGTAATCAGTAACGGATAACATTTTACGAAGCGTCGTGCACTCGGCCCTAAGTGCGGAAACAACCCCGAAGCACAACAACAACAACAACAAGAACAGCAAAAAATATTCTTCTTTCTCCCTCCAAGCTTATATTCCCAGCATCCTGTCAACCCTTCCTTCCTCGGAATAACTTAGGCGGCCGTGATCAGGTCGGCGAGATCATCGGCACGTGCGGCCAGATCGCGCTGGTGCCGGGCGCGATGCGGCTGGTGGAGGGCGGCGCGCGCCGCCAGTGCATGCTGGCGCTGCGGCACGTGGGTCGCGTGCTGCGCGCCGCGCACGCGCGCACGCACATCCGGAGCGTCGTGCAGGTGAGGGATCGGCGGGCCGGGCCTTTCGTGGTGAGATCACAGTCTCAGAATGTGAAGACACGCAGAGTCAACGGACGGAAAAGACCAAAATCGTTTCATGAAAAATGTACTGATATTTCTTTTTTTACTCAAATTTCTAGATCGCTATGTAGTTTCAAAACAAGGATCTGAAGTTATGCTATAAGTTTTACTTTGAAATAATGAGGAAAAGTTAAGAAATGTGATCGACTAAAAATCAGTGGGTCACCCCTTATTTTGGGGTTTTTGTCATCCATCTCTCTCTAACTCGCGGTAGTCTAACTCAAGGTTGACATCTCACTTCCACACTCGTCTTGCAAGCACGGCGCCCTATGCTAGCATAGTCTCACTTGATGTTTCGTTCACTGTACATTTCCAGGGGTGAAAGGCTGACCCAAGCCGCTATACTGTAAACACGGTAAAATAAGTTCTGACAACAACTAACTTGTGTCACAAAATAGAAATTGTGTGTGACAAATATTACGCAAATACTGAATGTGATGGCCAAGTTTCTTTCGAAAATATGAAAATCAAACACACAATATCACTTACATCTTTCAAATAATATTTTTTTAATTTCATTTCTTTTATTTGAAGTTCTGGTGGTTCAACTACGTTACTAAGTTACGTCACAAAGTGAAAGATCCGCGGATCAACTCAATAAAGAAGAATCCACAAAGAAACTTCACTGGTTTACATATTTTTCCATCCACAATATACACACTTAGGTATATCTAACTGCTACAGCTGATCAAATCTTTGGTACAAGAGTTTAAGACAAATAACATAGAACAAAAGAAACAAACCAGAACCAAGAACAGATACCTTACATATGTTTTAATCGCAGAGCGTTTGCTACGTGACGCGCGGCTCGGCGATAGCGGAGGCGCGCCGGCAGCTGGAGCGGCGCACGGCGGGCGCCATCGTCGAGTACGCGGTGGTGCCGGCGCTGCCGCGCGGCGCCGCCGTCGAGTGGCACGCGTGGGCGCACACCAACAACAACCGCTTCGACTGTACGTGCGTGTGTGTGTAACATAGGCTTAGATTGTAAAGACAGAGTCAACTGACGGATGAGACCAAAATCGTTTCATACATAATGTACTGAAATTATTTTTTTTCTCAAAAGAATTTCTAAAGCACTGTGTAACTTAAAAATAATGGTCTTAAGTTATGTTCTAAGTTTACTTTGAATATTGAGGCAATGGTAAAAAATTTGATCGACTAAGAATCGGTGGGTCAACAATCTAAACAATCTATAAATGCACAGGTCACCATGTTTTCTTTAAGAAGAACTAGAGAAATCATAAAGATTTCACATTTCATGAGCGCGACTCCAATGTATTGATACTGATTTCAGAAGTGGTCTTATCACGCAGATGTATTCCATCTCCCTCTAACGGTAGTGGTACTTGAGTTGACGTCTCACTCCCACCCTTTGTTCGTCTTGGAATCACAGCGCGCTATGATGTGTGATTGGACAGCTTCACTGACATTTCGGCTTTCGTAACATGTGCAACCTAAAGTACTTTAATGGTTCTAGGCAGTGTGCTCCTATACGATCGAAAATCTTTGCTACCAAGATGACCTTGGTCAAAACCAAAGCCTTATGTAAACATCTGTAAATCGCCATGTGGTAAATCATCATATAAAGTTGTCTCATATTTGTGTTTGAGTTGACTTCTCACTCCCTCACTGTGACGGTCTTGTAAGCACAGCACGCTAATGCTAGGTCTGTGACCGAAACAAAAAAAATTTGCATGAAATGTCCATTCAGTAATTTACCATGCCACTGAATGTGTGTACATGAGAACATTATTGACAAAACAAAGTCGACATTAATCAAACGATGGCAAAACTAAGACTGAAGACATCATCTTGGGAGCCAGAAATCACCAGTGATGGTCTTTATTTTATCTATTTTGTAACAATACTGAATGTGTGGTTGCTACGGTGGAATTGATAATAAAGAATAAGGAAGCGAGGGTGAAAAGCCAAAACATTTCAATTCTTAAGGTGGGCCCGTAAGCATCATTTCACCTCCCATACAATCGTAGTTTACTAATCATTTGAAAACCACTGTTCCAATTTACTTGATATTAGGTATCCACAATCAGGCAACAAATATCTGTGTCTGCATTTCTTTGTTTTTTTGGTAAATGTATCCTGTCTCAAACCACAGAGAAAACAAAATTTCTATGAAAACTTTATTTTTGCTTTCATTTGATTCTGTTTGGATTTTTTTACAAAATAACCACGTGCAGACACAGATATTTGTTCCCTGATAATAGATATTAAATATCAATTCAATTGGAACAGCTGTTTTCAAATGATTAGTAAACTACGTTTGTATGGGGAGCATAGCTTACGGGCCGTTCTTAAGTTTACAAGTTATGTTTCAGATGAGGAGACGGGCTGCAATGTGGGCGAATACAAGGTGGCAATCTGCAGGCGATGGAACTATGAGAATACCGTTGCAGCATTTGTTTGTTACGTTGCTACAGGTGAAGCTCACTCATTCCATTTTAATATAGAAATCAAATAGCCAAATGCAACATTGCATTACACAAAATTATTAAAAAAGGCCACCAATGGGGAAGAAAACAAAGCTGATTGTAGATGTTGCATGAGCGACCTCACCTTAGTAATATGTCAAAACTTAGCAAGTTTTATTTACGAGTTTTTAGATGAAAGATTTGTACAACATTATGTAGTCAGAGTAAGGCTTTGAGGAAAAGAAGAACTTTTGTTTTTCCCTAAACTAATTTTGATATTATTGACCAGGGACCCTACTATGAACTCTATCGAGTAGGCGATATCGCCTGTCAAAAACATTGTATGCGTTTGACAGATGGTATCGAAAGCGCTGTCGATACCATCTGTCAAACGCACACAATATTTTAGACAGGCGATATCGCCTCCTCGATAGCGCCTACTCGATAGGGTTCGTAGTAGGGGCCCAGCACAAAGTTTGAAATGAAATATTATAGGTTGTCATAATTTCTTTCCCTTAATTCCCCTTAATCATTAGATTAGCCTTATTCAGAACGATTTATTTCTGAATAATATCAATGAAATTGTGCCATTTAAATTACATAAATTTAGCATATAACATTTTCAAATCCATTACGTTTTATTTTGTAGGATCTCTGACAGATATTTAATCTAATTATTTTAGGGTAGGTCGCCTGAACGCGTCGTGTCAATCACGCAATTTTCTTCCCCATCAAGTATTAATATTATTTAATGCAAAGTTTTGAAAGGCATCGTTTGGACGCTGCGACGATTGCTGACAGTTGAGAGATTGTAAGTGCGTCATGCAGGTTCCTCGCCGTCGACGTGCCAGCTGTCGTTCGCGAGCGAGGAGGAGTGCCGCTCGCACCGCGCGCGCGCCGCGCAGATGTCCCCCGGCGAGCTGCAGGAGGTGCTGGAGTACTCGCTGGGCAAGCTGCTGGGCGACCGCCGCGCCAGGGAGCCCGAGCCGTGCGTCAACCTCCGGCTGCTGTACCAGGTGACGTCACGAGTTGAGGCCCTGGTACTAGCCAAATCGCCAAGTTAGACGAGGCACCCCAAGTTAACTAACTACGTCTGACCATTAGAAGTGAAATTCTTACATTATATGATTCCTTGTCTAGGAATCAACCTATTTTCGTTAATGTATGTTGCCTTTTTCTATAAAAAATGCATTGCAGAAACGGTGTCCATTTCCGAACTTTTTTGACTAAAAGTAGAAATGTAAATTCAAATGGAATTATTTTTCTATGCATATATGCTGTTTTTGCTTATATCTAGAAATCATATTACTTTCAGACTTCTAATGTGAAAAATCTACTTTATTATTATTATTATTTGAATGAATGATGGAATAAAAAAATATTAACAAATCATTATCAGTCTGGAGTTCTATTTGGACTTGCTGAGGTGTTTCACTACATATTCAAAAACAGACTTGACACTTATACAAAAAATCATAAACTTTAGACTTTAGGGCGCAGTGTCTCGGAGGGATGCATGCATGCATGCATGGTCTTAGGTTCGAATACCCGCCTTGTTCAGTCACCACTTTCTTACTTTTTAAGTTGAATAAGTATATTTCGGCAGCGCCGGCGATTGAATTCGCTCACTACTGATTTTCTAGATTTCAATGCACATTCAATGTTGTGCATCCTGAATTTGTAAGTGAACTAACTACTTTTAGACGTTTTCCAGTAACTCGTGACTGCGCTGCCGTCATGCATACCAATGTTTCGATCGCTACTCCTGTCCTCCCATGCTCGCTGCGCTTGCCTACGCCGCCCGGCAAGCCCACAGTACTTCGTAAAATAGAAACGTTGATTGAACGGCAGGTGTCGAGCGCGCCGGTGGCGGCGATGGCGGCGCCGGCGCTGGCGGCGGTGCGCGCGCGCGCGTGCCCGCGCCTCGCGTGCACGCTCGTGCCGGTGCGCGCGCTCCACAACGCCTTCACCTTCCTCTCCATCAGCGGCGCCCGCCTCGACGAGTGACGCGCCGGTAAAGGTGGAGCCGCTTTACTTTGTTTTTAGGGGAAACAAGTGACGAACAAGCGAAACAGAGCGGTTCGTAGCCTAGTGGCACGGGGACTTACGTAGCATACCAGAGGCCAGGGTTCAATTCCTCGCCCCGATCATGCACCACTTTCCTTCTCATTCTGAGTTGGTGAATTTCGTCACGAATGTGAGCTGCACCATGGTTCGGAATCCATGTAAAACTGTAGGTCGCCTTCCCCTACTAGGTGGTAGGGTTTAAGTCCGCCCGTGTTAGTACCATCGCATTGGATGAAAAGATGGTCGAAGCGGCAATAAAAAATTGTCCGTGTTTTCCATCCAGTTCAATGTAGCCGTGTTCATAAAGGGAAGGTCCTGCCATGGCACCTAATTCCTTCGGGAATGTGGTGTATTTGGCTAATATAACGGTAGCTGTGTGGTATTAGCCATCCATGTCAGGTTGCATAAAAAAAAACCCCACCACCAATTCCTTTAAAAAAGCACTTTGACAAACACTAAACTAGAGGAACCGATAACAAAGCACCAGTGAACTCAGATCTATAAACAAATCAGTTTAGGACTCTGGGGGGGGGGGGGGGGGGGGGACACTGGCGTGAGGGAATTCGTTTTTTTTAGTGGCAGTTATTTTATTATTTAATGTTATTTATTGTTAACGTTGGATGCTTGTATTACATGTTTTAATATGACTTCGAATGGACCAGCGGCCGAACGTCAAGTTATTGACAGTAAAAACATGTGTACAGACAAGAAGCAAAACTGTAATTGTAAACTTTCCGTGGAACAAGTGATTTACAGAGTTGCCTCTTAGGTACTTTTATTTCCTTCAGACTTTGTATGAAATGCATATTTTTTCTTATTTTTCAGATGCACACTGAAAGATGACCGCAGCCAAGGACTTGGGATATAGCATGCCAATACTCTAGTCGTTCCGAATGTGTCAAACCCATACAAAATGTCTTGTATTCAGCACACACAAACGGACATTGAGGTTCTCATTTATAATAACCATTAAATATAGCCGTAGCTGTTGTGGCCGAAGCATCTTCAGAATTTTTGGTTTGAAAGTTCGAAAATTCATGGCCGTCATCGGGCACCTTAAGGTCGGCCCGTAAGCACCTGAAAATTTCGCCTCCCATACAAACGTAGTTTACTAATGATTTGAAAACCACTGTGCCAACTTACTTGATATTTGGTATCTAATATTAGGCTACAAATATCTGTGTCTGCATGCCTTTGTTTTTTCGGTAAATGTATTCTGGGTCAAACCACAGAGAAAAATAAATTCGTATGAAGATTTTCTTTTTGCATTCATTTCATTCGGTTTGGATTTAAAAAAAAAACTAAAGCATGCAGACACAGATATTTGTTACCTGATATTAGATATTAAATATCAATTCATTTGGAATAGCGGTTTCCAAATGATTAGTAAACTACGTTTGTATGGGGAGCATAGCTTACGGGCCGTTCTTAATAGGTCCTGACGTACACCATTTGCCGCGTTTAACATAAAACATTTTTTTTGTTTTGTTTAGTTTTAATTAGTTAGATGGTGCTATTCTTTAATAGGAATCTAATCGGTATAAAACTTGTAATGTATTACCAGAAAACGAATGAACCTGAAATTCTAAGAAGTCACATCAATTTATATATTTTTTTTATCTTGCTATCTGCGATCGGTCGGTTGACTATAAGCGGATGAGTTGTGAGGATGTGGTCGTAATGAGTTGTGCTCCAGCGAGAACAACTCAATTTCAGCAGGATATCTTTCACAGCAAGTGTATTTCTGTGTTGGTAATGAACCACGGTACACGACGTTAATGGCTTTATTTAATACTAGCTAAACTAAACTATCTATGCAAAAAATCACATCGATCTTTTGATCTGTTAAAGACAAACCAACAAACTGACAAAACACACTTTCGCATTTATAATATATTTTGTAATTTATAATTAGTTTTTTTTTTGTTGTATCTGCTTCATGGCAATCTGTTTAGAAAACAATAAGCCACTTATTTATTTGATGTTACTCTGTTTTGGTTGTCTTCTCCGAGAGTTTCTTTTTATTGGAATGATCCAACAGACTCTCTTTTTGGCTTAGGAGAATCTATTACTCGGACTCCAGATGTCGTTTCGTTTCAGTCTAGTATGATGAAGGCCACCCTCTCCGCTCAATGCCACTGCGAGTTCGTTTACATGGTGTGATAGCTTTCTTTGGTATTTGACACTGTGTTCGGCTATTTCTTGTTTGACTGTCTGTATGTTAAAGTCAAGATATATATATTTGTCGCTTATGCATTGTGGGATATGGTACATCGTTCTTAATGTCTTGCTCTGAAATCGTTTGAGTATTTCGATGTTGCTATTGCTAGCTAAGCCCCATAGCTGAATGCCGTATGTCCATATTGGTTTTAGAATCGTTTATATACCATCATTTTGCTGTTGTCATTTAGTTTGGAGTTGCGTCCGATTAGCCAGTTTAGGCTGCGAAGTTTTATATCGAGCTGCTTTCTCTTGGTCCAGATATGCTTCTGCCATGTCAGTCTTCTGTCGAGGTGCATTCCTAGGTATTTAGCATGATCTTTTTGGGGAATTATAATTAGTGCCTCAAATTCTATTACATTTGGTATTGGGTATACAATAAACTTAGTTTGGTGCAGACACATTCGGAACCACGTTAACTGATATAATTTTTGAGCAATGTAACATTCTATGTAAGATTTAAATAAATTATTTTTTTATCTTCAAACATTTTATTTATAAATGCCCTATAGTGAGGTTCGCTAGAATGAAAATCGATTGCTTAAATCATAATTCTTTATTTTTTTTTACAAAATTGACCGAACAGTGCGAGATTTCTAGTACGTTTACACTTGCATTAAGTAGACAGATTTACCGTTCTCTAATTCATAATCTAATCACCTGTTTCGATAAAGCAAAGGGTTATTGAACAACCCCAACCAAACATGTATACAATATATAAAATTATCAAGACCGATGAAATAGCTTATGGGCATAATAAACTTTCTTAAATAAAAAATTGTCTACGAAAATTACATTAGTATTAAGAAAAAAAAACTAAATAAACTAAATACATTCACTCAAGTTTGTTAAACAAAATGTGTAAACACTATACGTAAAGAAACTATTTTACAGTAAATATTGTTGAGGAAAATTGCACTTCGATCAGTGGATAGACTATGTAGCGTGTTCGTTGCGAACGCCTGTGGCCATTCTAAACAAATAATAAGGACATTGTCACCAGTGGATATATATATATACAGCAGAACTGTGTATATGTGTCAGGCAAAAAGAACACTTCCCGCAAACACTTAGTTTCCGACACACCGAGGTCACATTTGTGCACAAGAGACGGATACAGGTGTAATTAAATTAGTCTAGAGCCTGTGGATTAGTTAATCAATATTAAGAACAGAAAGGAAAGAATAAAATCATTATTAAATTTTTCAGAAGCATTTTGACTTGAAGACTTTAGACTAATTCAATCACAACCTGTATTTTCTCACTCGCACTGAGATTTTTTTTTAAGTGACTGGACATGGATGGCTAATACCACACCTACTATCATATAGCCCAACACACCTGATGTGAACTGGGTGCCATACCAGGACTAGTTGCTCTTGGCTCTGGAAGGTTTGCAAAGATTATACTGAGAAGCAGTCTAGACAAACAAACCTTGTACCTATGGAATAACAATATATAGAGAATTTGTAAAGGAAGATGTAATCAATATAAAGTTAATGTGGTAAGATGTAACATTCAACAATGGGTATCATGTGGAGTTGTCTCACAAAAAGATTCAGCGTATGGAAATTCTATTGAATAATTACAAAACGTCAGGCTTCATTACAAGTTAATTTATGCCCAAAATCTTCTAATACCAGAATGATATTCATAAATAACTAAGCTTTTACGAATATACTTCCAACTGTCAACAAATTCTGTGTGTTGGACAATCAGGGGGCTAACCGGCGTAAAATGTGAGGGAATTCCATCAATTTTACACCAATCAGAAGCATTTGTCATACTTTCTGCGCTCTTGCAGGATAGAATATTTGGCATCCACTTCGGATTGGTGCAGAATTGATCGAATTCCCTTGAATTCAATTTGAGTAAAAATACTCAAATTTTACACCGGTTCAGCCCCAACTCTGTAATGCACAATGAAATTAAAAATTGTGTATTCAAAAACTTAATAATAAAACATTCCAAATATAAGCGAATGTATCATCGGATGCATACATTTGCAATTAGACATACTATGCATGTAGGCGGTTAAAGGAACGTCCACACAAGCAATATTACTACAGTTTGCCTGCACAAGTTCAGTGCCGTCTAGACGAGACGCATAGTCAGCCAATCGAGCAACGAGAATGCACAGTTAAACCGTCCAATAAACTGGTGTAGACTAACTGTGGATAAGGGAAATTTGCTCAACACTCAGGATTTTGTTGAAGTGAATATGTCTAAAATAAATACTTACCGCATAAAAATAATCGTCATTATCTTCTAAAAGCTGTTTCTAAATTAACATTTATATCAAAAGAAATGCTTTACCACACTGGTCACTTTTGTATTGTACTAACCAATTTGATAAACATGTCACCAAACATTGCATCTAAATATTTAAAAAAATTACTAGCGTCGAAAAATTGTTTCGTTCGCTCGTTTTTCGAGTTCTAAAAATATTCCGCATTTTTTTTATTTAAAAATTGAAATGGAACTTAATTTTACATTAAAGTGTCAAGTAAAGATATAAAAATCAAAGAGTGGAGACCGGAACATGTTACATCAACTCCGTGCCACTCCGCTCTGGATGTCACTCGGAGACACGGAGTACCTCTACTGAAACCTGTCTACACCATTCCATTGCACGACAAAATTACTTTGAAATAAGTTTCGTACGCAATTCCATCTATTAGAACCATCGAGAACTGAAAATAAGTTAACATTAAACTTACAGTACAAAACATAGTTTAGGATTTACATAAATACTTTCTTAGTAGATAAACGTACCGCTAAGGCTCTGCTTTGCCACGTCTCCACTGTCAACTTAAAAACGCCTCAACTTGAGATCCGGCATGTTGGTTTTTCTTCTAGATTCACTTTTACTAATACTGTGTAACGTCAGCGATGATGTACTCTATTAAAATGGGCCGAAGAGTCAATATCGCTTGAATATAGCAACAAAGCCAGGATCCCAAGTCGACACCCCTAGACCACTATTTGTCTAACTGAAGCAACAAGAATACATTACATACTAAATTACAACATAAAAATGTGCTTCAGAAACCAAAGAACATTATCTTCCTAAGATTAAACTCCATGTTTTAACAACAAAAAAAACCACAAAAGTATCATTGCCCAACAACCCATATTGTGACACAAAAATATTAGTGTATCTGTACAAAATAATTTCACCGAACATGATAGCTACCTCACCGCATTCCACACCTTCAGATATAACTTAAATTCTTATTACACTTACATAAATTCATCGAGTCCACCCGAGGCTCTCCGCCCGTAGATCTGACATTGTCCCACCCCGCCCGCGCCGTGCACTTCCGCTCTCACGCAACTCCGTCCGACCGGCTCGGGCGCACGACCCACGGCGTCACTCGTTATAGCGAAAATATATGAGCACGTACAACTAGTATTCTCTCCACTATCGGTATGTCGTGTTAATTTTAACATTAATCAGATTTATGCAACAGTGAAACTTACAACCGACGAACCGCAAGCAAATAAAGGAGTTACACACTTAACAATAAATTTTATTTTACATCGCACGGACATCGTTCACATCTGTACAAGACGGCGGTTACGGTCGACGTTCACTTCACACACCGAGGTCCATCTGGAGCGCCTTCACCGCGCTGGCGGCCTCGTCCTCGAGCGGGTCTCCGGCGGCGGCCTGCGAGTCCTCCCCGCTGCCGTCGCCCTGCACCTCCTCGACGGTGACCGTCTCGGTCGGCGCCGCGCTCGAGTCCTCGTCGGGCAGGATCGACTCGACCGCCAGCTCCTCGGCCGTCATCTCCGTCTCGAGCGGGTCGCGCGCGGAATCGTCGTTGGTGGTTTCGGTGACGGACTCGTCGGTCAGGTGGACGGTCTCCGCGGTGGAGTCGGCCCGCTTCAGCCGGCTGTTCATGTACTGCCGGTGCGCGTACTTGTTGAACCGCCGCTTGGCCATGAAGAGCGAGGCGACGGTGCGCGGCGCGAGGCGAGCGGCGGCCGCGCGCGACGTGATGCCGCCGCGCTTGCAGTCGTTGCACGTGTGGTCGAGAACGTTGAGCGGCGCGCCCGACGCTCTAACACAATCTGCACACACACAACACACTCTTACTACACTAAGGGCTTTTTTTACCACCTCTTGATAAAGTTCTCATCAGCTATGGAGCACATATTAGTCCAGATTTTATAGAAAAAAGAGTCACTAGTATCAATTTATAGTTTTAATAACCAATTAATTCCTGTTAAAATATTAACATGTTTTGTATAAAATACACTTTTGGAATATCTGGCATATTGACGGAGCTTGCAATTAAAGGAATTTGCAGGGTACATATTCAATAGCTTATGACAACCTTATCAAATGGTGGTAAAATTGGCCCTCAGCGGGAGCGGGTCCTAATTGGAGGTTAAACAGTGACATCTATAATGAAGCGAATGAATTATATTAAATCAAATTTTGATTTTCAGCACTCCAAATTGCTGTTTAACCTCAAATTAATGGGAAAACGGACCATACAAACATAATATTAGGAAGTATCAATTCAATTTCAAAGTTCATTGTTGCATTTTTAAAGAAATCATAAAGAAATACTCATAAATCCCGAAGCAACTTTTGACGAACCTTAATAATAAACTATAGATATAATAGATACCTACAGCACTCAATGAACAATGGAACCAAACTTTCGTCTTTCAAGAACTATGCACATTTTTCAAAAGAGTTAAATCCTGAAAGGTTCTATTGCAAACTTGAGGAAATAATTTTCTGATCTGAATGACCACCATATGCCCCTGGTTGTCAAGCCTCAAAGTCGAACGAGGCTTCTATTGGATATTCATATTTGAGCTAATAGTGACTTTCACGGTCCCTAAAGTCTTAGATGAACTTGGGTTATGCCTCTGTTTGTACTGGCCTCAAAGTCAAATGAGGCTTGCATTAGACATTCTTATTGACAATATTGACGTTCACGGTATCTGAAGTATTGGAAAAAGTTGTTTTAATTATATTGGGCCAAGAAATGGCACCAACAAATATTTTAGATAGGCAGTTTATTAAAGGTGAGAATTAGATTTAGTCAAAACCATACCCCGAAAGAAGATACCTTAGATCTGAGAGTAAAGAAATAAACAACTATAGCTATTTTTTATACTGCATACATCACTTGACAAGCATCTAACAAAGTTCTATCAGAAAGCAGAAGGATTTAACAAAAATAAAGTTTTAACTGTGCAAAACCTACAGACCAAAATTCGTAAATTTTGGATGCATAAATAGCAATCCTATGAAATATCTCTAGGGATGCTGATATTACTGACTAGTGTCAGAGTCCGACTTTGCTTCATGCCAGGAGATTCTTCATTTTGATGATTTTCATAAAATATATTAAGATATAGCACTTGCACATACTTGTCAAGATGTTATGCATCGAGAAAGAGTAACGGAGTAAAATATATTGCTTGTAATGTTGGAACCACATATATTATTATTATATACACTAGCAGCTGCAAGCTGATGTGTGTCCTTCACTGATTGAGTGCACATATAAAAGAAGAAACTTTGTTGTCCATTTATGTAATTGAAAAGGTAAAACCTTGTAGATTATTAGCACGATAATATTTTTTGGAAATATTAAGAATAAAAAATATTGATAATATTTCGAAAATTAATTATATTATTTGAAGCATTTAAAAAAAAGGAATTTCGCAGCATGAAGTGATAACATTTTGACCACCTATGTGGATTTCCTTCCAAGCTGAACGTGGTTTTGTGCTAAACCAGTCCTAATTTAAGTAAATATACTTTTTCGTACTAAGCTAGTATGTCACAGTCCTAATTTCTTAAGAGGGCCAGCAGGCCTATTCCTGGATTCCGTCATCAATAATCTGGAATCTTGAGTCACGAAAACCACTTTTATAGTGGTTTTCAAAGTGATTTTCTCGATAAAAAGATTCCAGAGCATAGTTTTTTTAATTAATCAAGGTTTTTCGTCGGAAAAATCGCTCCGAAAACCCCTATAAAAGTTGTTTTCTAGATTCAGGATTCCCGAATCGTGATTACGGAACTCCAGGAATAGGCCTGCTGAGGTGTCGAAATTAGCAATTCTGGTGGAAAGCAGGGAGAGTCCACTTAGTCTGGGTGTGGGGAATACCAAACCGTATACTTGTAGATGCCTAGAGATATTTCATTCCGGACGTAGGTTAAGCCATTCCTAATGTTGATCCACCACCACTGATATGATAATCATTTTATTTTATTATTTTTCATTTGGTGGATTTGTCTTGCGTGCATTTCATTATACTTCGTTAGCTTGGATCATAGCACTCTCCTTCAGATGTGATCTGCATGACAGAATGTCAAAAATAACAACGGAATTTATGCATGTACACACATTGGCATCAACAACATTGATTAACATCATCAATATGTAATTAAATATTATTTTTCTTTCATCTTTTTAATTTATAAATGTTTCACTTAAGCCCTTAAAGAACTAAATGCAATTCGGTATTATCAGGCCCTCAGGAGCTATATTCATTCTCTCTAGTGAAACATTTTCAATAACATTTTATGTTTTCCATTCTTTCTCTTCCTGATTCCATAATTATATAATATAATGTTTGTAGACAAAGTACCAGAAAAATATTTGGATCTAAATAATATAAAATAATGCTACCAAATATCATGTTAAAATGTGTGACAAATTACAATAATATTTACCGGGAGACATTATTATTATGTGTATGGATGGAGCATAGGTGATATTTTGTGAATATCGTGCAACCAATCATTAGTATATCAGTGCCCAAATATCACCTATTATTTAAACATTATAATGCTTTGGCGACATTAGAATTACATGAAAACACTGTAGCAATAAATCATTATATTAAAAGGAACTCCTTTCTATGGCCAATTAAAGTCTTCGTTAATATTAATAAAGTTGCCAAAACAATAAGACGTATGAAATGTTAGAACACTATGATGTATTGAAATTAAAAAGCAAAGAAAATATAACAAGCAGGCGCATAAGCAAAAATAAGCGAAAAGTTTGATAATAAACTGTCAATACCTTTCAAGTTTGTATTTAGAAGTATTCAACTTGAAAGGTATCGTCCGTGCATGGGAGTTAGGATGGATTTCAACGCGATGCCGACACGACAACACCTTCCTGTCAGATGTGTCACTTTGCAGTCGAGTGGAGTGAGCAAACATGTAAATGTAGATGTAATTTATAATGAAGTCCATTTTTACATTTCATGAATTTACAGGACACTATGACATTTTATATTTTTCACTGCTCTACTTTTGCTCTAACGGTTTAACTACTTTTACTTGAAGTATACACACACAACAACACACTTGACAATAATTGATAACATTGTTGTTGCTGTTTTATGTTACTATATATTATAATTAGGTAGCAGTTTAAGGTAATTAGTTTAAAGTTTTAGTTTAAATTATGTTTGCTTCTTTATTTATTCATTGTTTTCTTTCGAATATATGTTTGGATTATGCTACATACATAATGTGATAAGTTGAAAATGTTTAAAATAATGCAACTGAAAGTGGCGGAAGACCAGCTACTGGTGGGATTATACCCATCCAGGTCTTTGCTGAGCCATAGCCTTTTTACAAATTATATAATATTATTACTTTTTGTTTACACCATGCCTTGTAGTCTTATTCTGTATTGCAATGTTTTACATTTCAATCATTAAGATTTTTTCCAGTATCAAAATCTTCAATTTAAAATGTATAGAAACTTTAAATATCGGAAATTAATACAGTTATTTATCATCTTAAACTTATTATGAAATTCAAAAGGTCAAAAGGCGTTACAGAATTATTATCTTTAAAGGCAATAAATTGGAAGAAAACTTCAAATCATGTGTAAATATCAAAAAATATAAATATCATAGAAAAAGGAGTAATTTAGTTGTTGGGTACAAATGTGCTAAGTTACATATTTTTTTGTCATAAATACACATTAAAGCAAAGAATTGTCGCATTCACATCCACAAATGGGCCATTGTCGTGTCGGCATCCCTCCCCCCACCCCCACAGCGCAACGCCGACACGGCGGTGCCATCGCGTCGACGCCACACCCGCCTAGAGCACGTACCTTGGTGCAGCTGCCTATCGCACAGCTTGCATATGACGAGCTGCATGGTGCCCTTCGGTCCGATGAACGAGCGGTCGCAGAGGGGGCAGTAGCGACCGATACGATACGCACTACACACACAACCCGTGACACACGCACACACACCGCCGGGACAGAAACACGCCATTAGTACACTTGTCTGGCGCTCGCAACTCACCCGCGTTCAGCCGAGCCCGTCCTATTGGTACTGATGCATAACTTTAGTTTACGACGCCCCAAAGGGGGTGATTTTTTGTAAAATCTATTGAAACTTAGGCTGGAGTACTCTACCTCTGGTCATGGTAAACATTATTGTTTAGTATTGTCTTCTTTCTAAGACAGATAATATTTAACAATAACGTTAACCATGACCAGAGATGGTGCACTCCAGCCTAGGTGTTTTATGTCGAAGACTCAAACGTTTTAGTGTCTTTGATGCAAGACCAACTTCATCAATCACTCATTCGGAACCCAACTCTACCCAGAAATGCTGCTTAACCTTCCAATTGGTTTTCGAATTTAGTTCCAAACGAACATCAATTTCTATTAATGTTTAGTAAAAATAAAGAAAACAAAAATAAGCAAGAATTTAGTATGAAGTGATGAGCGCTAGTACCAATAGGACGGATCTTCCGAGTTAGTATGCGAGGCATGAAATCTCTGAAAAACTTAGCAATAAAATACGCCCGGAGTTAATGACTAATGCAATGAGTCTGAGCATCTTATGCAAGCGGAAGTTAGCTCTCAGTCAACAGCAAAATTTAGATTTAAAAAAATGTGATGAGAGCGATGTGAAATTTAATTTACAGCACCAAGTCAGGACCGACCCATACAATCATTCCACCGTACCATCATTAATTTTAGTAATGCCATAAATTCCTTGACAATTCTCACAATATACGCTCATGGAATTGTACGATTGCATTAGTCGCTATTGACTTGGGTGATCTAACAGGTGGGAACATTATTCTTTGCCAAAAAGCATTGTTGTAAAAAGGTGATTTAAATGAGGACGCTACGGATGACTCAGACTTTGGGACATCACTAAAATTACAGCTATGACCTACACCGCCTTAAGCCATTCACTCATCACCATTCTCTCATCTCGTATTACCTGAGAGATCAAAAGACAAAACTGGACCAGTCACGCAGACCCTTCAAGCGTCTTGCGGAAACGACCAAGTCGAAGGAGACATTCTCCAATCATGCAAGTTGTGGTTTCAATCCAAACACGAAGAGCGTCCAAAATGAACGAGCAGTTTAGGGATTTACGCTACGAGGGACCATCAATGCCGTGATATAAGCGGTATCCAGAACATACAGATATAGAAGGAAGAAGTTAGATGAAAGCGTTAGTCGAATTATAACCACATTTCTCCACACCGCTGCCAATATTCGAGGACATTTTGGGAGTTGCCAGTGAATTTGTTAAAGGCTGTCAGAACATATTTTACTCCAAATATATGGCAACTTTTTTACTAAACCCTTTTAAAAAATAGAAGACCCTTTCTCTGCCAAAGCCAACAGTGGCATTCAATAAAATGATGGAAAATTTTTTTTTATTGAAAATTGGAGCGAGAATTAACATTGTCAGCAAAATGTTAATATTTTAAGAAAAGGGTTAAGAGTTAAGGGTTTTGTAGCGTCTTCATTTCTTGTGATTCCCATATTGTAATATTTCATAAGAAACACGTTACAACACGTCCTCGCACATTTAACACTTGTAGAGAAAAGGGATTACGTCACAAAGTGTAAAATGGGATGAAATGCGGTCTCAAATGTATTGTCCTGATACCAGTTGTCTTCAGGCAATTTTATATTATCTCTCACGGCAACACAGAGCCAGACAGCCAAACACACAGGTACTTCAGGACAATATTTCACACATGTTCATGATACACAAAGATGGAAAATTGTGTTTACATAAGTGAATACATAGATTACATACTATATTTTTTATGATTATGTGAAAATACAATATGTCACTGATTTCTTTGTTTTAATTCAGCATTGAGCATAAGACTAATGCAATTCACGAATTAGTCGGCCCTGTCACACCATATCATAAAAATGTATCCCTCTACAGAACTGTATCCTGGATTAACTTTTTGTAATGAATAGAAAATGTCACTTGTTACCGCATATTATTTATCATTTTAACGATGGTGTGTTTGTTGAAAACAAGAGAAAATGCAAGCATTTGTATTGCTTGGGAGACAATTTTTTGTTTTGACTATTGTTTCCACTAATAAGATGCGCTGTGCAGTGCTTGACATGACTCGCTTGCCTTTGAAAGTAGCAAAAAACTATTCCAGGTACAGAATAACCTCCACACTTCGAAAGGGACATAAAGTGTGACCGCAGAGATGAAAGATCTACGTCAGGGTACATACCGCGCGCACGGCGAGCACAGCGAGTGCGAGTAGATCCGCGTGCTGCCCTTCTTCATTTGGTGGTGCCACTGGTCGGGCTGGACGGGGGTCACGCCCGTGCCCTCCATGGGAGCGGTGCCCACCGCGACCCCCGCCAGGCCCGACGGAGAGCGACTCCCGCACGACTTGCACACCGCACACTCGCTGCAGTGCCACCGACCTGCGCGCATCGATGAGGTTATGACTTTGTTTTTGCGCCGGTGAACTAGCGTCAGGTTAGCATTTCAATCTACAAAACCTACATTCAGAAATCTTGTTATATTTTTTTAGCACATTCAACTTATTGGCTAAAGGTAAAGTGGGAGTGGGCCAAATAAGAACAAGAGGAGGGACTCACCGGTAGGCACTTTCTTGAGACCGACGCAGTAAATATGGTGCCCGCGGTCACATAGGTCGCAGAAGAGCATCTTGTCGTCGTCGGCGGGGCGGCGGCACACACCGCACGACTTACAATCGGCGCACGCCCACGGGTAGTCGCGGCAACGCGCCGCCACCATTGGCGCCAGCTCCAGGCACGACGGGTGCGCTGCAAAGTCATCCAATAATTAAAAATGCCTTCAATACTTCATAGAAATATGACAAAGTAACCAAGTAATCCGGGTACAGTGGTTTTATCTCATGAAGGCACGTGACACTTGAAACGATTCCTCTAAGCATGCACATTGCATAATGTATTTACGTTATGTAGTTTGAGTTAGACAAACAAGCACACACCACATATACATTGCCACCACACTAAATGCGAAGTACCAGTGCCTTCGGGAGATAAACCTATTGTAATAGATCATCTTTTGCAGATTGACAAGGCTACTTCTAGCTGAATAAATTACCATGGAAACTTTCTTCACCACTTCTCCATAACTTCTGTAGAATTCTATTATTAAGTTTTAGGGATTCTCGTTCAAAGACAAAATCTGATAACTAAGACAACCAACCAATAGAGAAAAAAAAACAAATCTGAAAGAAAGAAAGAAGAAAGAAAGAAATTCTTTATTGTGCAAATTACATTAAAAACTATTTACAGAACAATTAAATCTAACAGAGCGAAACTGCACAAAGGCGGACTTATCACTAAAAGTGATTAAAATATGATAAATCTGATTATTGAAACAGCCAAAGGATAGTAATAACAATTGAAATCAATACAATTTGGGATATGATTTAACAAAACCACTGTTTGCCTTTCCAGTATGGGGAATTCGCTATTGCGCAGTTAGAAATGGAGAATAGACATGAATCAAAACATTGATTGGACACCAATGGAATGCTCATCATGTATACTGTCTGATAATGCAGATTTTTTTTAAGTCACTCCTATATATAAGAATCACGAATAAAAAATAAGTCTTAACATTTTAGCTTTACTTATAACGTTTTTTCACTATACCTGTAAACATCATTAAGGTGACCCTTCCCGACGGGACTAACTCATTCGAGGGCTTAGTACAAAATCGAGCTATTGCTCTCTGGGACCTTCTCTGTTTTAAATAAAAAGACAGGCTCCATGATCAGGAGGATGAAACATGTTCAAAAAGCAGGCAAAACGCATAGTGTTTGATTTGGTAAGATTTACGAAAATTTTAATTACCAAACGACATATAGTTAAAAGTAAATCACGAACGCTGCAGTGAAAAATTAAACGAAAACCAAATTGATTATAAATCTTTATGAAATAGGCTATGTCTGATGACTAATCTTTTTAAGATGTTTTTTATTTTATCGTTGAGTAAACCACCTCCAACGTTATTATATAAAACTGCCAATAATTCGAACTTTCGGACCTTATAACTTAGAGACCAAACACTATTTTACAATGATAATGGTTATGAGACATTTAGTTCGATCAAATAAAGCGGTTTTGAGTATAATTTTGGATGTGACTAGAAATATCTTCTTGCATGATTTCCACGTTTGTATAGGGAGTTAAGCGGGAAGGTCCACCTTAAGAACGGCCCGTAAGCTATGCTCCCCATACAAATGTAGTTTACTAATCATTTGGAAACCGCTATTCCAATTAAATTGATATTTAATATCTAATATCAGGTAACAAATATCTGTGTCTGCATGCTTTGGTTTTTTTTAACCGACTTCAAAAAAGGAGGAGGTTATCAATTCGTCTGTATGTTTTTTTTTTGTTTTTTTTTTATGTTTGTTACCTCATAACATTTGCCTGGGTGAACCGATTTTGATGATAATTTTTTTAAATGATAGCTAGTGCTTCCCAAGTGGTCCCATTTTAATTTGGTTAAGTTCTGACAATGATATCCATGAGAAAATCATAAAAGTCTTAAATTTGTATTAAGATGTGCGCGACAAATGGACGAATAACTCAATATAACGCCAACCGATTTCGGTGTTTTTTTTTTTATTGGAAAGGACGTGTACAAATTAGTAAGTGTACTTCAGATTCACTAAAAATAAAGAAATAAAAAAAAATTAACAAAAAAAATAACCGACTTCAAAGAAAAAGCACTAAAAAGTAAAAAAATATTTTTCATTTATGTAGTTACGATTTCTGTTATTTTTTGAGTCGGTGTCAGCCAAGGTTAGGTTAGGTTAGGTTAGGTTCTCTTGATTGGCGCAGCGCGTGCCCGGCTGACGCCGACTCAAAAAATAACAGAAATCGTAGCTACAAAAATGAAAATTATTTTTTACTTTTTAGTGCTTTTTCTTTGAAGTCGGTTATTTTTTTTTTTATTGAAAAATCCAAACCGAATGAAATGAAAGCAAAAAGAAAATCTTCATACGAATTTTGTTTTCTCTGTGATTTGACCCAGAATACATTTACCGAAAAAACAAAGGCATGCAGACACAGATATTTGTAGCCTAATATTAGATACCAAATATCAAGTAAGTTGGAACAGTGGTTTTCAAATTATTAGTAAACTACGTTTGTATGGGAGGCGAAATTTTCAGGTGCTTACGGGCTGACCTTAATAAGTGGAATTCATATTATAATTGAGCTTCTAACTATGTATCACATGATGATATCACTTATTGCTTTCGGCTCATAATAAACACATCAAAGGTTCATGTTATATGGTGCCAAATGCGCACAAGGTAAAGTAGTCTTATATTAGGAAAAATTGGTTGAAAGTACATCTGAGTAACGAGAGCCGCCAACCTTCATGGCCATAGAAAAATAAGTAGTAGTTTCTAAACACTTGTTTTGTCTGTATTTACATAGGTGACTAATAATCCATTGCAATGCCCAGCGACAGGCGGTACCGCTAATGATATGGAGATTTTTTTGTTGCGGTACAGCTTATGGAACCGCTAGCATACCAAGGCTCTTACGTGCCTTTGTAGAGATTTTTCCGTGGAGAAATATTAGATTACTTAACATCGTCATCTGTTGATGATTCTTAAATAAGTGTATTCAACGATACAATTATTTGCATTTCAGCGATGACACATGTCTGCTTACTTCCGTAAAATAAGCAAGGAAGCGTTTAGTTAAAAGCCTTTTTAAAATATATTTACACGTCGTCAAAACGAACCTTTGCCGCCGCAGTTGGCGCAGATGAGGAATGCGTCCTGTGGCTTGTTGGCGTCCTGCCGGCAGCCACACTGCCTGCAGACGTCGGCGGGCGGCGCGGCGGGGACGGCCGTGGGGCCGTCCGCCGACGCGTCGTCACCGAGCACCTCCTCCGTCTGCAGCGCCTGCTTCATCTTCAGCAGACGCTTCCTCTGTCAATGGTGAAACGCGCCATGGAATAAGGAAGGGGTCAGAGTAACGTGCTTCACATAGTCCCCTTTCTATCTTCGTTCAACGCGCAATGAACCCACGCACAGTCTGAATTCCAAATATAAGAACCAACCGACCCTCTAGACTAGATCCTTAGTCTATAGGGTCAGTAAACAATGGAATCAACTCCCTGTCGAGGTATTTTTCCCAAAGTACAATCTGGGGTCCTTCTGGCCAGCCGGCACGGTTTTAGCAGCCCCTCTGAAAGTTAAAATACCCATGGGCATCGTTAAGCACCTTATGAGGTCCTGGTGTAGGCCATATGCAGCTCTTAACATAAAATAAAACAGATTGTGATAAGAATGGGGTACAGGATCTTTTTAAGATTAAATGTAAGGGAAAATGTGTGCCCAGTGGTAATTCTGGTTTCCGAAACCTCTTTCTTTCTTATCTAATTTTGAAATGCACATTTACGCTAAGAATGCGGGCTGCTCAGAATTGAGGATTCTCCGCGGAGAGGACTGCACTCACCCGGAAGGCGTTGCTGTCACTGCTGGAGTCATCGGATGAGTAGTCCGATGCGGAATCATCAGAGGAAGCGTCTGAGTCGTCAGCGTTCGGCCTAGGCGGCGCCTCCAATACCGTGTTGATGGGGAAATACCTGGACATTGAAGTTTGTTATTAAAATATTTATTAAATAAAAATCAAAAAATATATCTGTTTTGGACCATAGCTTCACATTCTACAAATTTTTCACTTTTTACAATGTGAAATTCTCCAAGGCTTTGTAATTTTTCACTTGAACAGTCTTTAAAAAATTGCAAAGAAAAGTTCGTCTAATGATAAAGGAATTGTAATTTTAACAGCCCTTCAGGATGGTTAGTTAAAGCGAAGACTATTATTATGGAAAGTTGCAGTGAACATTTTTTCTTCCAGTAGACGTGCTAAATTAAAGGCAAAGTTCTGCGATGGAACCTGGTTCCTAAGAGAATGTATTTATTTACATATGTTTATTGCACTCAAAATTCGGACAAAAGATACAAGTAAATGCCATCGGCATTCTCTACCTTTTGGTATCGTGAGCAGCAGTAGTGTAGAATGTAGTGTGAAGGGCTACTCTGCCCTGCAGGCCTTAAAACGCAGTAAGTGATAATTTGTCACTTTTTAACTGAATATTAAACCTGAACGAGAACATCACAGCGGATATTTTGATTTAACCAGTTTTTTATTCTGACAACGACAAGTAAAAAAAAACAATGTGAAATTGCAGTAACTCATCGTTACCAAATCATAATATATTGCGATACTAGATAAAAAGCAGTAACCGCACTTACGTTTTTATAGATCAGACTAAATCACCCACTTTCCCGCCTAAAGTGCAGTAAACAGCTCAATTAACGACAATTTTCTGTAAACTAATCTTGATCACTCTTTCAGACATATAAACTAAAATGCAGTAACTACTAAATGTATCAAAAATCTTATTACTGCGTTATAATTATCTTTGATTTTTTGCATATAATAACCAACTAAACTGCAGTAAAATTGCAGCATGTTGCTTACTTACTGCAATGTGGTCGGTAATTTCATGTTATGTGCATTATTTAAAATGCAATGTTCATCACAGTTACTGCATTCTAATCAATAACTTAAACGATTTAACAAATATCCTAGTGCATTTGTGATAGTATTTACTGCAAGTCAGTCAGGTTTCGTGGCAGTCAGTCGCATAGCCAACACTGCCATAGGAGGAGGTCGCGTCTGTGTAATTCGAGATTCCCGGGGTGCAATAACATCTCCGCGCATTCCGGCTTAGTTAAGCTGTATGCACAGCTCCCTCGCTAATCACTTTTGCCACAACCAGCACCAACTCAAGCAACCCAGCGTCAATCAGAGTCGTCTAAAACAAGCTACAACACAACTTGATCCGCTTCAACCAGTTCCTTCACCACTGTTTACACCACAATCTACGTTGCCGCAAACATCCCCGTTGCCACCAGCTTGTCTGCAACGAAATTTGCTACTACCAGCTTCTAAGCATACAAATTATCCACAACTAGCTCCACCACTATCAAAACCACTTCTACCAATGCTTAGAAAACCACAACTGCCGCAACCATCCTCTCCACTACGAGGTCTCTCCCAAAAAACTCTGGATATAATCGTTGAAACGAGGAGGTTTTTCCGTCATCATCAGAGGTCTTACGGCCCTCAGAAGAGTTTTCACCACGCTCACCATTCTTTGCCGTCGTCGCAAAACCGTTATAGCTGAAATCACTTTAATGGCAGATTCTTATGACTGAGTAAAGACAGAGATTACATTATTTCCATCATTAAATGACATGGAAATTCGACACAGAGAGCGGTCCGTCTTGTTGGTGACCCACAAACTAGGCCTAGAATCACCGAGCCGCAGACGATTTGTAGAGTCACTCAGTCTGTTTTACAGGTATAGATGTTGCTCTGTGGAACTTGCATTCCTTATTCCACCCCATCCAACTTATATCCGTAGCATGCGCCACTGAGAATCAGAGCATCTTCTTGTGGATGTCATTAGGCTTTTTAGAATGAACCGTTTCTTAAACTCATTTCTCTGCTGCACCGCCAGGATGTCTTCCGGCAGGTGTCTTAGACGTAATCTGAATAAGCTTGATAGCTAAGGGATAGTCTGCAAACTCACTGGTATGGTGCCGCACTGAGCGTGATTTTGCGAGTTGAGATGTATTTGGCATTTTTTAAACACTTGGTCTCTTAGCACAGGTAGGCATACCGGTTTTTCATAAAAACAAAATATCCTGTTATACTATCGGTTTCAAAACCCTTCGAAACTTACCTAATGAAGCTATTCTGTGATTTGAAGCTTGAGTAAATCGGTTTGCTTTTAATTGGTTATTTTAAGACATTGATTTCAAGTTAATAATAGTTTCTAAGATGTTTCTAATAAGTTTTTATAATTTTTCCTCAAATTGCAGTAAAATAAACTAGTACCTTCACGTGTTATTGATCATGATATGAATTAAAATACAGTAAAAGAACTATGATACTGCATTTTACACGGTATTATATAACCAATGATGAAATAAATTGCAGTATCAAGAAAAAATACTGCATTTTAATCGGTATTTGTATTTTTTCTTTTTTTCTGTGTAGTAAGTGGTGCATTTTTTTTTAATATTTTTTTCTAAAAGATATAATCATATATTGTTTAATTTTTCTTTCGAAACATGTTCATAGTACTCAACAGTTTTTATGAGCATCGAGACACCTAAACATATACATCAATACACAGAATAAATGCATTGTAAATAGGTTTTTTGCGTTTTTCTCAAAATCGTCTTTTTTCGCTTACTGCGTTTTAGGCTCTGCAGGGCAGTACTATAATGTCAGTAGATATGATGTTATGCATCAATGTCCAATTCTGTCAGAAAATCCGTACATTCGGATATTGGCAGGCGGAAATATCCGTTATATTTGGACGTAACAACAAAAATACTTCTTTTTTCATGAGGGAAGCGAAATCTGCAGTCTCTCTTTTCAGAGAGTTGAAACGCTCGTACCGTAACCGCCTCGGCGAGTAGGTCTTGTAGTGGTCCGCGTACTGGCCCGGCAGTAGCGCCAGCGGGTAGAAGCCGCCGGGCGGCGCGACGCGCGGCTCCGGCGCCGGCCCGGCCGCCGGCCGCCGCCGCTGGATGCAGAGGCTCTGCATGTCCGCGCAGGCCGTCTTGCGGAGCGCGTTGAGCCGCGCGTTGAACTCGCTGGCGGAGGCGATCGCCGCGTCCGCCATGTCCTGCCGCGACGGAGACGTGGTGGTGGAAATTTAGGTGAGAAGTCAGATCGTGCGCTCTGGCACTGAAGAGAAAGGAAGGAGAAGTGGCATGCGTTCGATATAGCATCTCCGCTATATGGTCAAAATGACCACATAATTGTATAGGAATCTGTCCGCGCATCGTATGCCACACAGCCAAAACATCGCCACTGCGCGCGAATATTCTTAAATAGCATTTGTTAAGTCAGTTCCCAACCAGATAAACCATCTAATACATCTGCGACTTTGTTTTCATGTGACATTTAGGTTCAAGTTGGTTTGGTAGTCTTTGAAAATTAAAGACAGCGGATCCCATAGTAGGATGCCATATCTATAGCACGATGCCATATCTCCTTCCTGTTTATCTATGGGCTCTGGTAACAAGAAACCCTATCAACGGGTAATAACTGTTTACATGCGCTTAATGGTTTTAGAAATGTTGGGTTCTAATAAAATATATTGTCTACGTATGTAAAATGTGTTGTCTAGACCCTGCCAGCGACCTGCCTGCAGTAGCATGGCCTGAACAAGGCCCCACCAGTGACCTGCCCGCAATAGCAAGCATCGAAAGAACCCACGGCCAAGAGGCTTACAGCCAAATGCCTTACGAGGGCAGAAGGAAACAACGATTGCTTGGGCGGTACATCATATCGATGGTGAACTTTGATCGCTGGCTATCATAGCTACAGAGGGGAGCGGAGCCGAACCTGCTTGGTCTTCTCCGGCGGCGCCTCCTTCCTCTCCTCGACCTTGACCTCCGCCCTCGGCTCGTCGTCGCGCGGCTCGGGCGGCGGCGGCGGCGGGGGCGGCGGCGCGGGCGGCGCGGCGGCGGCGCGCTCCCGCTGGTGCGCGCGGTACTCCTCGTACTTGTGCGGGAAGTCCGAGAGCATTATGTCGAGCACCTCGCTCGCGTCCACCGCCGTTATGCCTGCAATGTTCCCAATCCAGTTGTTGACTTACATTCCTGCAATGATTTTGACGTGTAACATCTTTGAAATCGCACCGAAAAATATACCCATAATATAATAATTCTATAGGTCGTTTCGACCATATTTTCATCCAATACGATGCTACTAACCTGGGAGGGCTTAACCCTAACACCTACATGGATTCACAACCATAGAACAGCTCTTATCCAACTCAGAAAGAGAAAGAAAGTTGTGCATGAATGAGATGCGGATTTGAATGCATGACCACTTTTATTACGGAACTGGACATGGATGGCTAATACTAAACTGACCGTCAGATATATGCCTACCACACCACATGGGAACTAGGAGCCAGGTCCTTCCTTATATTGCTCGGCTACATTGAACTGGATGGTAAACACGAGAATTTTTTATTGCCGCTTCGACCATCGTTCATCCAATGCGATTGGATTGATGTGTTGGAAGGAAATTGGTCCCCCTACAGTTTTACGTGGAATACGAACCAAGGCCAGCCTCAACGATAAAAAAATGGTCACCCATCCAGAACCTAACCACGCTCAGAGGTGCTTCGCCAAGCTTATCAAAACACAAGGCGTCGCACCACTGGGCAACGAGCCGCTCAAGTACAGTTCGAACAACGAACTTCTTTCGTTGAGTTAGGTATTTGTAGGGTTACAAACGGAAAAAGTAAAAGAGCGGAGCCCACTCACCTAAATCGCAGAGCGCCTCGGTGACGACGGCCCGCTCGAGCACGTAGTCGCGCTCCTCCGCGGCGACCGCGCGCCGCTTCAGCTCCGGGTAGCGCCGCTTGAAGCCCTTCACGCCGAGGAACATCGCCACCTGCTCCTGGATCATCATCACCTGCAACGCGCAAGGAGAATGCTGTTGTTCACTGTAACTATAGATAAAAAAAACCGGCCAAGTGCGAGTCAGACTCGCACACACAGGGTTCCGAACCATTGTACGAGATTTAATACAAAAAAAATCACGTTTTTTGTATGGGGGTTTTTGTATATTTTTTTAATTGTACCTATTTGTTGTTACAGCAGCAAAATAAATACATACTCTGTGAAAAATTCAGCTGCCTACCTATTACGATTCATGAGATACAGCCCTGTGATCCAGCACATTCGCGCGCAGTGGCCATGTTTCCACTGTGTGGCATACGACGTGCCGCGGGTTACCCATAAAATTATATGGTATTTTCGACCATACAGCGGAGACGCGAAATCGACGGCATGCCACTTCTTCCTTTCTTTTCAGTGAGTGTTACATACCATTACCTCATACCCCTCAAGGTAATAGATTTATAGATATTTAGACTGCATATTCATAAGAACAGGGATTTGAACATGCGACCTTCGGATTCTACATCGGCTAAATAGCTGATCACATATTTTATGAAATCACACAGCCCAAAGGAGTGCCTTGTGTGACAAAACATATTTTATAAAGATACGCCACGCCAGTCTATTGGGGGTTTTTTTAACAAAATAGCATTTTTTAATAATATTTTTTCATTATTACTATCATTTCATCAACAGAACATATTATTTTCATTTATTTATCATTTACCTGGAACAAAATCACAGTAATAAAAATGGAACATCCTTCCCTGCTTATTTTAATTTACTATGACATTATATGCTAATATAATTTACCTTTGCATATTAGTCCATGTATACATAGGCATCGTATACCTGAACAAGTTAAGCAATTAAAAAAATAAACTAATTTTACATTAAATCAAATCAAATCTGTAGCTTCAATTGTATCCTGTGAAGAAGCCACAAAAAAACTACGAGAAAAAACGAGAAAGTAAATTAAAATCGAAATTATGCCAATACTTTGATCGGCTTGATAATATCGCTCGAAGATAGCTAACCAATTAGCGCATAACACTTAACTCTATTCTTGTCGTCCGTTAAAACAAATACGACTCCGAGTAAGGGACGGTTTTTCAGGAACACTTGTTATTGTTTAAATGTTGGTTTATTTGGTTTCTTTTTAGCTTTCTTTGTCTGATACTTTTGTTTTGTTTTCTTTCTCATATTTTGTATTCATTTCTTTTATTAGTAATTTGTTAAGTTCAAACATTATTTTAAGTGCTTCTTTTGTTTCTTGTTTTATGTTCATATAAATTTATTATAATGTAATTGTAAATAGTTTGCCAGTTACTGTCACTTACTTAAAAAGGCTAGGCTTAAAATCAGCGACTAACATTTGTTAGTCACATGCTGCGTCTAGACCTTTTGTTGCATTTGTTGTAATTTTATTTATATTAATTAAGGTATTTTTTCTATTGTATAAATGTTATAGTTTTAATCAGCTTATTTGTGCATAGCTTGTATTTTTTGTCATATGATTTTTTTTTAGATGCAATAATAAACGTTTCTTATTCTTATTCTTTTTCATCATACCTGTGGCTCAACGCTGGGGTCCGGTCGCTCTGGTGGTGGCCACATGTACTCTTTCACGTCCGCCGCCGTCCAAACCTTGTTGCTGTAACACAATCAGTATTTTTAACATCTGACAACCACAGCTAAATGTGGGACCATTTAAACCGGAATAAGTTTGATGGACCTTACAAGTCTAGACAGATCCATCACTATGGGCAATCTACTGAGTGAATTTCAACACGAATAAAGGCAGGCGCTGACAAGAACTAAGCTTGGGTTTCACGAAAAGACAGTTGGTTCTAGAAATGGGAAGGTTCAGAATTACGTCCGGATCACTGGTCGCAAAAGGGGCCATACGCCTATTATATTCCCAAAAAGATGTGTTAAATAAATAAAAAACAAGAGAGATGTCGTGGAACACTAAACGAACACAGCTAATGCAAATCGAATGTCATGCAGAAGTAACTATATGAACGATACCATCAGGAAAGTCAGTCATTACCAAATCACCACCATAGTTGGCATGAACTGAAGAGCTCTCACCTGTCAAATAGGTCAAAGAATTTAGACTTTTTGGTTCGACTGCTATCATTGGTTGAGCTCAGCACAGAGCTTTGTGAGTCTTCATCCAGTAAGTGAGTAGGTCTGAAAAAGAATACATCCGAATTATAATTCATCCATCAAATTACATAAACTATGTTCTTGTAGCTCATTAAAAAGATTTGATGTACGAGTTACGGCACTGGAAAAGAAAATAAGTGGTGTCACTGGATTTAGTCTATTAAAAATGTATGTCATATTACAATGCACATATGTTTTCGTTGTGAATTCCTGGAGTCTTCAGTTCTAACTGCGCAATAAAGACATAAAGTGGCCCAATTTTTTGCGTGTTACGCGTGCGCAAGAAAAGCAGAGGAAAAGTTAACAAAAAAAACTGGCCAAGTGCGAGTCGGACTCGCACACAGAGGGTTCCGTACCATTGTACAATTTGATCCAAAGAAATCAAGGTTCTTGTATTGTAGCCCCCTTTTTTTTATTTTGACTATTTGTCGTTATAGCGGCAACAGAAATACACACGCTGAAAAATTCAGCTATCCACCTATTATGGTTCATGAGATATCAGCCTGTGACAGACGGACAGTGGAGGCTTAATAATAGGGTTACGTTTGACACCCTTTGGGTACGGAGCCCTAAAAACAGGAAATACATGAAAAATATTACCAATGGGTAAATCAGTCTTAGCATTCAAATGTAACTTGAAATAAAGAAATGACTGAAAAAATTTACTTGGCCGGTGTCGCATTGTCGTCCATCATGCAGGTCTCTTCCTCAAACAGTTCGACCGTCGTCGTCGCCGGCCCACACACCCGCTCGTAGATGCCGATTGTTTCCTGAAAACACAATGTTTTCATCATTGGCAAATTAGGTACAAACTAACAAAGACAATTCAGAGATGCTCAGCATTCTAGGGATTTAGCAGCTAACCACTTGGCCACCTACGAGTCCGACCTCAATCATGGAGGGACTGAAGGCCATAGCCAACTGTGGCATGCCCCCGACCCCCAAAACCCAAAGTCCTTCAGGCGAGGGGTTTATAGGTCACCAAAGAAACCCATCGTAACTGTGAATGTGTTATCAAAGTGAAAAATTCTAATTATATTCTGCCACCAAACCACCTACAAGATAATCGACCACACGTAGATGACTTGACTGAATTAATTTTAGGTAAACAATCATGGAAGAGAACAAACAAATGATTTAATCAAATAAATTACTCTTTCCTTATAGCCTATAACGGAAAACTATACCTTCATATAAGTAGCCCCTCTGCCGCCGCCTCGCCCCCGCCCTCGGAGGCGTGGACTCTTAAGGTAGCGGCCGCCCCTGGACCCTCTTCCGCCGCGAGACCCGCGTCCACGCTTCGGCGTTTCGGGTGTGCCAAATGGTATCGCCAGTGGGCTCTCCAACGCCAATTTCAACTCCGAAGTGTCGGCCCCAAATAACTTAGTCAAATCGGAGGTCATCGTCGAACTGTCCTTTCTGCTCCTGGCGTTTGGCGTCGAGCTGGGAAGCTTGTTTAATGCTTCCGTGAGCCGGGGGAGTTTCACACTACTGCTGGTGGGGTCAAGTTCCTCCTTGGGTTCGTCAATGAAAAATATGTTAGAAACGGGTGCCTCTTCTCTGGTCTCCAGGCTGCAAGAGAGCCCTCGCTTGGAGCCGCGCCCTCGGCCCCGGCCCCGGCCGCGCCCTCTTGGTTTAGGCACTATAGGTGTCCGTTCACTGAAATTTAATAACACAAACTTATTCACTACCTTCAAGACATAATATGTATTGCTTCTATCTGGTATTTAAAGGACCAGGCAAGATGATGCCAAAAAGCCAACACTTTCTACAAGTCCAGTTCACTTTGGGTTGCATGTGTCATATTAGTAATATCTGTTTTTAATCAAACTCACCGTGTTAGTCTGAGTGATCGCTGTGGCCGCTCTTCCAGAGCAGGAGTTGGCAACTTTGGAGATTCTAATATGTTTGAAGAGTTCTGCTCATCTTCTTTCACCACCTGAACTTTTCGTGGTCGTCCACGTTTCTTGGGCAGCGGGGTTATTTCTAACATTGGAGGAATGGACATCACGGACTGTCCACTAAGGTTCAATATTGAATTGCTGCCTTCTGAAGTACTGGCTCTCGCCAAGTCTAAAGGATCCTGGGAGACATCCTCAGATATCAAACACTCCTGAGAGTTGGATGCTTCGTTAATCAACATCTCGTGACCTTTGAGATGGGTATTATCATGTGTAGATGCAGACTCAGAAATTACATCAGCACTTTCATTTGTGGAATTTGTATTTGAGTCTAAATCAATTATTTTGCTTTTATCAAAACTGGATTTAATTTCACCTAGTGCCAACAGTTGACGTTCTTCACATTTGGCATGCAAGTTAGTGAGAATACTGTGTAACTTCGAATCACCATTCTTAGAGCAATTTTCATTGTTAATGGAGAACCGAGGCTCTATTTTATTCTCACACATTTGTCTCATAGGGGCAATTAATGCATACCTGCTACTAGCAACTTTATGTGGCTCGGCCTTATTGGAAGAAATAGGAGTAATAGTCAAAGCGGTGTTTGACAGCAATTGATCTAGTTTCATCCTTTTACTCTCCCTCTCTTTAACATCGGCCTCTTTCTGGTGATTGATGTTAGTATGTTCCTTAGCCTGTGGCCTTTTGACTGGCGTTCGTTTTGGACTAGTTGCCTGTTGTGGTTCCTGTATCAATCTGGAACTTCTCAATCTTTTTCCAACTGGAAGACTTGTGGGGAGTAGATTACTATCTACTTTTGATTTAGTGGTGCCTAATATCTGAGCCTCGGAATGTTCTTTCAATATTTTCTTAATGTCATCTGATGAAGACAGTTGCAGGGAAAGCTCCTTTTGTGAACTAGGTAGGTCTTCACTGATAATTTCTGCGACCGGACCCTGTCCAGTTTTATTAATTTTTATTTTGATATGTGGCGATCCTTGGCCGGGACTTTCATGGCCAGATCGATAAGAAGTATTAATTTCTAAAGGTTTGTTTAGTTCCTTTACTATGGCACTCTCAGGTGCCAGCTGTTTAGAGATCTTAATAGGTTTAGAAGAGCTTTCATCAGAAACTATTTTCCTTTTCATTCCTTCCATTGATCTAGAATAGTTTACGTGTTGGTTTATTTTCATCATTTGAGGAGATTGTTGAAGAGCTGCTCGTAACACGTGGGAGGTCACTTCATTGACTATTTTAATGGATGTTGCATCTTCATTTTTAACTGATGCAGTAAAATCATTTTGAATATCTCCTACTTCTTTCGATTTTTTCACTATTTCACTGCTAGTGCATTTATCAACATTTTCATTAATTACATCAGGTTTATGCATCGATCTCAGATTAACTTTTGTTAAAATTTGTGAGTCAGGAACATTTCCCAACTTAGCCTTGTGAATTGCCCCGGTGTCTTCATTTCCATCTGTAGATTGTTTATTAACTTCAGGGGAATTCTTTTGTGTATGGGGTTTATGATTGGGTCTACAGTGAATATCATTTACCAGATTGTTTACTTTAGAACTATTATGACCAATGTCAAGAAGACCATGCATAGGTTTTATTTTTATTTTAGTCACAATGGCTGCATTTGATTCCACGGGCTTTAGAATTGGTTTAACATTTAGCTTACTAACTGTTTGGAAACTGTCAGTGTATGTAGTGCCTACTCTCTTTTCTAAATCTTCCCTTTGACTATCTTCGTCTAAAGGCTGACTTCCCATTTCAATATTTGTTTTCACTCTATCTTCAGTGTACGATCCATCTTTTGTTGTTATTAATTTAATATCAAGTTGTTTTATCCCAGTTGATGCGGAATCGTCCATATCGGCGATTTGATTGCTAGATACAGACACCTCACATTTAAATGTTTTTGCATCCACCACAGCTGACTTGGAGGCATCATTTTCAGTAGGCTTCACAACTGGTTTAATTTTAAGCTTAGGAATAATCTTTACATCATAAGATTCATCGCTTTTTGATTCATTTTCATTCTGCGCCAAATTGTCTCGTTCATTTTGTTTTGATGTTTCCCCACTTTCTGCTAATTTGGGAAGAGAACTAATATTTATCATGTGTGAATGTTCATGAACCCCTCCAGCCAATTCTTTTAAATCGGTTGTAGTCACCATATTATCTTGGGTACTATCTACAGTTTTCACAATAGGTTTTCGATTGATTTTATTTCCAGTAGGTGCACTTTCTGATAAACTCATCTCATTTTTATTTGAGGCTTCAACTTCTTCACTAGGTTTTATTAAAGGCTTAATTTTTAACTTGGTGACCACAGGTAAGCTAATATCAGGATTAGCGCCATCGCTAATTTTACCAATGTCATCAGATGTAAATTTATTTTCAGAAGATTTTTCAGTCTCAGTTTGTTTTGCAACCGATTTTATAATTATCTTAGAGACAATTGGTACGTTTTCAGAACTAACCTCATTTTGTTTTATATTTTCAGGGGTACATATTTTTTTTTCATTGTCTTCAGAACACATAGTTAATTTAGTGGTTTTTTCTAAAACATGATCTGGTTTAACCAGGGGTTTAATATTTAGCTTGGTCACGACCGGTGTGCTGTCAGTCTCAGTCACTGATGAAGTTTTGTCTGATATTTTGGACAATCGTTTATCTTCAACTGTTTTAGAAAGAAGTTTATTGATCTCTTCCGGATTCTGATTTACTTCTGTAGGTTTATGAATTGGTTTTATATTTATTTTAGTAACAATGGGTATTTTCTCTGGCTGTAATTCTGCAACTAGACTTAGTTCAGAAGAGCTTTCAATATTATCAACCCTGTTAATTTCCATATTCACTGGCTTCATTATAGGTTTAATATTTAGCTTAGTTATTACTGGTATACTGTCCAAATTGTCACTAGCCGGTTGTTCGGTCTCTGCTGGTTTGACAATAGGTTTAATATTTATCTTTGTCACAACAGGAACACAATCAGCGGGAGCTCCTGAATCATTATGTTTTTCAGCTACTTTAGAAAACGACTTTTCACTATCAGGACTTCGGCCCATAGATCGTGTTTCTCTAACATAATCCAAATTTGGAGGTTTAACCACAGGTTTGATGTTTATTTTAGTAACAACTGGGATACTATCCGTTCTGTTAGTTGTGTCTAGTGTTTCGGAGATTCTAGGGCTGCGGCGTTCACTATCAGGGCCTTTCACTATTGGCTTTATATTTAACTTCATTATTCTAGGTATATCTTCGACTGTCGAGTCTACAGAATTGTCAGAAAGATCATTTTTAGCAGGATGCACATTTTCTTCAGCCTGGCGTACAACCGGCTTTATGTTCAATTTTGATTGTGTGTGGATTTGCTCCGATGTGCTACAAGTGCCTTCGATATTCCTTAGTTCCTCAGATTCCACAGGTTTTTGTATTGGCTTTATATGAATTTTCTTAACAACAGGTATACTTTCTGTATCATCATGTACAAGTCGCTTACCGGTCTTGGCACATGTATCATCAGTTTTAACAACAGGCTTAATAGTTATCCTAGGTACAGTAGGAGTCTCCGTTCTATCATCATTATCAAACTGGTTTTCTTCAGGGTTAATTATGGGTTTAATAGTCAGTTTGGGAATGCTTGGAGTGTCAAATTTTGTTTCTACAATCTCGTGGACAGTGACATCATTCTTTGATGTCTTTATAATAAGTTTTGGACTAAGAGGCTGGCTTTCAGGCTTCAGCACCGTTTTTATTGTTAGTTTTGGAATTTTGTCAGCATTTTTTTCTCCATCGGTAGAAATTTTTAATGTCAGTTTAGGAATAGGTTCCTCTTCTACACTATGGTCTGTCCTTTGAATGTTTTTTATTGTTAATTTAGGAACATGATCAGGATAGCATTTGCCTTCTTGGTCAATGCCTTGCTTGCTTAGTTTTATTGTAACTTTTGGAACAACACCTGAGCATCCTTGATCAGAGGCAGACGCTTGGTCAGATGTACTTGGACTATCATCGTTTTCAGAGCTTTCAGATTCCGAAACATCACTACTACTAGACTTCCTATCTGGAGGTTTTTGAATTGGCTTAATATTAAGTTTAGTAATGTTCGGCACTTGCTTTTCGGACCATTTACTGGGTTCGTGGTGTTTTTCATCTTCATTATCAACAGGCGGCCTTATAGGTTTTATAGTAACTTTAGGCACAGCAGGTTTGGATTCAACAGGCTGGATTGATGACAATTTTAGGGTTAATTTTGGTACTTGTTTAGGATTATTGAGAACCTCTCCTTCTCCTAATGAACTATTTTGTATTTCTTCACGAGAAATATTGGGAGAATCTGTCCTTGGACTTTTGTGTATACCTCCACTTGGACTTTTGTCAATTTCTTCTTTCTCTGGATTTAATGCAGAAGAGTCTAGACAAGGCTTAATTGTATCGCAGTTCGTATGCGAAACATCGGCAATTGGTGTAAATGGTTCCTCAACCCTTAAATCTGAGGTTATAGGTTGCGTGCATTTAAGATCTTTTTCCAAATTGCATTCTTGGGGGCGTATTCGTTTTTCTTCTTGAGGAATACAATTTTCAACAGTTACAGGGGTACTAGAGATAACTTCTTCTGAGATTTGGACAGTCTCTGTTGTTCTTCCAAAAACAGTTCCGGAGGACTGTGAAGTATGTTGGCTGGTTCCTTCAGACGGTGTATTATCAAATGAAGAACAAGGGGAGCAGTCATCTGTAATGCTATAGCAATTTTGAAGAGGAGGTACCCGGGATTCCGGAAGGACCTGTTCAACCACACGGGATATCGGTGGAGTTAGAGAATCTGCCCTACTGTCAGCCGAAACAACTTGCTCTTCACTTGTACTATTGCTCAAAACAGCAGTATGGAAGCGTTTCAATGGGGTATTTCTTATCAGTTTAATCTTTTTAGGTGGACTCGAAGTTTCCGCTTTGCACACTGCTGTTTTACTACTGTTAAAGTAGTCGTGTTTGTCATCAGGTCCCATAATAGTTGGGGATACTATTGCATCTGATGAACTTGATACATCTTTTTGAATTTCACATGGGATGCGATTTTCACTAGCAGACACTGTATCGTGAGCATCCACTGTGGACGTAACAATCGCGTCCGGTCTACGCTCTGTCAACGCAGACGGCCGGACGAGTCTCCGGCGAACTGGTGAGCGTGACACTTCTGCTGTCTCTCCTCCAACATCACACGATGTTGATTCTGCACTGCCCACAGTCACACTGTCTCTTCTCTCACTGGGGGCACGTATAGCGAGCGTCCGGTTGCTCGATTCACACTCATCTGTATTCACAGAGTCACTTACTCTGTTCACATCACTTATTAGGGGGTCGTTTACTCTCTTCACTTCACTATCAAAACTTTTCATTACTCTTTCAAGTTGAAAGTCCGTGACTACCTTAACTCTCTCCACTTCAATGTTTGCAATGTCACTTACATTGTCAGTAAAATTATTTGAGGAAGTACTTGCACCAGGGTCATTTATTTTTGAGGAGGCACTAGCAACGGGATCACTTTGGATTGCAGGACACTCAGTGAAAGCGATTTCACATTGTTGGTTTGGTGACACAAGATGTGTGGGTGATGCTGCGTCTGCTTCTTGGGCTGCTCTAGCGTTCTCGGCGGGATCCAAGCCTGAAGGCAGCGAAGTCACTGTTTCCTTTGGGGCGCTTGTCACGACATCAGGGCGAAAACTCTCAGCCTCCGCAGCCGGAAGCTCTGCCGGGGTTGAGGTTTCCTCGACCGGTGCAGGCTCCGGAGCAGGCGCCGGTACGCGTCGCACCGCCGTCGGCCCGTCCACGAACTCGTCGATCATGTCCAGCACGGCCTCCGTGCTCGCCATCTCGCCGTCCGGCGGCGGGCTGTGCGGCTCGCACCGCCCGCCGCCGCCTGCCTCCTCCTCGGCGACCTCCATTATCTGCCGTCGAGCGACGAAGGCACATCTGAAACCACAAGCAGTGCTGTCAGTTCTGTGCGCGACCCTGTGCTAGCGGCCGGCCGCGACGACGCGCGTCGTCCTACAATACATCGAGTCGGTCCCGCCATACGTACGCGAGTGGCGGTGTTTCATAGCGGTGGCTGCTGCGGTAGTCCGAGAGCCCGCAAATCTCGCTAGACGACACAAGCGACCACGGTAACGAGGTACGAGCGCGGCGCGGCCATTGTCGTGTTGGTAAACTGCGAGATGCCCGGCCGTAGATCGTTCCGCTCGGCTTTGGCTTGCGAGCGCGTGAACGAGTAGGCGCTATACATTTCGCGCGCGCACGACAGAGCGCGACTACAACATTTGCCCGCCTGCACGAAGCGGTCGACTTAAGTTAATTTTACAAACGGCAACACCATTGCAATGCTACCATGATATTTTTTGAAAAGCTGCCGGAGTCTATAATTATAAAATTGCCACAGCAGGCCTCTTCGACTTTGTCCATCAAGATTAAGGCGCTAGGACTAGTCACCTACTCGCGCCATACAAATTCACCTTTAAACAAAATGTAATAATACGTTTCAGCTTCAGCAAGTCCAAATAGATATCCAGACTGATATCGGATTTTTAATATATTGTTATTCCATCATTTAGAGTTTGATAACGGCGAATGCCGAAATATTACTGCTTTTTACGATATCTATGTTATGTTTCAGGATCGGCTCCCGATTCCCGATCCTGCACTCCCTGCACCCCATTGCAGCTCCAGGGGCGCGGCTCGCGCCATCCGATCCGCATAGAGACGGCGGCGCGGGACACAAGAGGGGGCGTTCAGCTACATACAACCAGATTAGCTGTTTTTCTCATTTATTTAATTGTTGTTTTTGATATAGTTTTTATTAAGAAAACGTGATTTTTTTATGTTAAATCTTGTGCGATGGTACGGAACTTTTCGTATGCGAGTCCGACTTGCAATTGGCCGGGATTTTTTTTTTCGGGAAACCTTAGTTAACGCGACTCCGAATAGAACTTGGCAAAATTTTAAGGGACTACTAAGATACCCTTGCAATTATGTTAGGTCCGCCCTTGTGTCATTTCTTAGTACCTCACTACATTATTTATTTAAATTATTTAATTATTTATTTATTCATTTACTTATTTAGTTGTTTTCACCGTATTGGTTCTGTAGGCAGACATAATATCATTTATTGAAATAATAATAATTAAGTCGATGTTTCACATTAGAAATCTGAAAGTAATATGATTTCTAGATATAAGCAAAAACAGCATATATGCATAAACAAATCATTCCATTTACTTTTAGATGTTTACATTTAGTAAAAAAATTCGGAAATGGACACTATTTCTTCATGCTCTTAAATGAATGAATATGTTGTCGTTGTATGTCGGATGTTATGACAAAAATATACTTTTTTTGATGATTTTTACCCGGAAATTAATTCATAAACGGTAAGTAACAAACAACACTTCAATATATGAATATAATAGTGAAGGCCTACTTTAAATATCTTTGGGTCAGATACATAGAGAGGTAATTTAAAAAAAAAAACAATTTAAACATTACAGATGAATCTTCCTAAATTTGAGCGAAACGGCGCCGCGCCGTTGCTAGTGTTGATGTGATAATCACTTTCAAACAATTTTATTGGAGGGAAGGGAGGTAGTTTTTACTTGATATTGTCTGAACCTTTGTGCAACGCATCGAAATGTTTTTTGTTCTGAGCTTTCCTCTGCGTGTCAAGTCAGGTACTCTAATTTGAACAATTGAGAGCTGTCAGTTTTGACACGCCGAATATATAGGTGCTGCTCTATGGTAGAAGAAAGAAAGAACCATGCCATCTTTTGAACTGAACAAATTTAAAAACTATTACGGGAAAGCCAAAAAGAAAGATGTAATCACATATCACAGGTTTGCTATCAATTTTTTTTTCAAATGGCGTTATTTTATCGTGATATGTATAGTAAGTATTGAACGACAAAACTATCGGAAAAGCCGGTATTTCTTTCTAGCATACGTATATCCTAGGAAATACATCACTATAGGTCTCTTTCAGTCATGCATTTGTAGTGTGAGTGTGTGTGTATCGTGTTCACCGGAGGATGGTGTTCCCTCAGACAAGTGCGTGATAATGATTTTCCTATTTAAGTCCCTCACGCTCTCATGCAACAGAATGGGACGGATAAATTGAATATTTGGTTATAAATAGTAATTTGAGTATGTTATAAATAATAACATAAACGTTTCCCGATTAAAAGTTATAACTGAGAGCGGGAAAATAAAAAAATCATGAAGGCAGAGGGGAAAACGAGTTGAAACTATTGCTTGTACGAAGTTTGACTCTAATGGCGCGATGACAACTTGGATCCATGCTAATTTTCTCATTTGGAAACGCTCTTATAATGTGTCCTTAACGGGCTTCACTTATCGAAGTTTGAAAATAGTGGCCTTCACCACGAAATGGCCAATGGAAGGACCATCACTTTGTTTAGATTAGAAATAAGAGTACTGTGAAGTTTGAGATAATTACATATTGAATGCTGGAAAATCACGTTTTACAAAGTAACAAACAGATTACCTGATTAAAAGAAGGTACGCGCCGCAAACTGCGTTTTTCATGAGACCCATTGATCCACTAATCGGCCTGTGCCGCCGCCGCCAGTCCGTGTTCTGACATGCTTCCTAAAAATCCCAAGGCGACTACAGCAAAAAGTGATGGCGCGATTACAATGGTTTAGGTGAAAGTAAGAAAGTGATCTAATGCTAAAAATAAAATGATTTTCTGGAGTATTTGGTCCTTTACTAAGTCTAAATAAAAATAAGGTGTTGCACGTGTCTGCTGCCGATCATACTAACACATGTACAGAAAAGTTGAAGTCGCACATAGTCCCTTTAAATAACATTGATCCTAAAGCGCAATACGATTGCGGAACTACAAGAGCATAAAACTGTCTCATATCTCTGAAAACCAAATTTCTATATCATAGCTAGTGTGATCCACTTAATACGTCACGCTATTTTCGTCCATTTCCATTTCATCATCAGTTTATTGAGTTGAATGGTTTATGGGATGGTTGGTGCTGGACATGTTTTTATTTATTGTCTAAGTTTTTTCTATCACTTTAATGGTATCATTCCTGTTTGTTATACAAAATAAAGAAATGAAAAAAAAAATGCAGTAAGTGGTTAACATTTCGATACATCTATGCCATTATATAAAGAGGAAAGGTTTGATTGTTTGAGTATTTGAATTGAATAGGCTCCGAAACTACTGAATGGATTTGAACAATTATTTCACCGTTGGAAAGCTACAGTCTATCCGAGTAACATAGAGAAAAATAGGGATCCTTACAAAACTCCGATAACGTAACCCAAGGTGGAAAAAAATACCAAGAATGTTCCTTACATCGCGAGCGCTGCGAAAATTATACACGATAGAATAAAATGATGTACTACAATTTTATAGAACACATTATTATCTACAAAAAATGTCGCGAGAGCATACATCTAACTATTATAGTTATGTCACAATAAGTATGCATTTATTTTATCTATACCATTATAGTATAAAGAGGAAAGGTTTGATTGTTTGTGTATTTTAACTGACTTGGCTCCGAAACTACTAAATGGATTTGAAAAATTATTTCACCGTTGGAAAGCTACAGTCTATCCGAGTAACATAGAGAAAAATAGGGATCCTTACCAAAACTTCGATAACGTAACCCAAGGTGGAAAAAAATACCAAGAATGTTCCTTACATCGCGTGCGCTGCGAAAACTATTCACGATAGAACAAAATGATGTACTACAATTTTATAGAACACATCATTATCTACAAAAAATGTAGCGACAGCATACATCCAACTATTATAGTTGTGTCACAATAAGTGTGCATTTATTTTAAAATAAAATTTTTAATACCGCCGCTAGAAAAGGCTCTTTATTTGTACCTAGGTATTAATCCTTATCAAAATAAATAAATTATTATTTAAGACATCATCATTACCTTTATATAATTTTTTGAAATTTTCGATTCGGACATTCCATTCGAAAGATATCACGAGTTTAAAAATTAGAAAAAACTCCGCTCGGCTAGCTATGCGTTTTAGAGTTTGTAGGCGTCACTCAGGGGTACGGGAGGGGGAGTCAAGGCCACAAATTAAACTAGCCGCGCGGCTCATTCCCGCTGAAATTATTTCTAGGTTTTTTTTTTTATTTCAAATATTTCAATGTAGGTATATGCTCTTTTTTTAGGAACTCTACGTAAAAAGGGTTTATTTGTGCATCATTGTGTCAATATAATATTTTTTCAAATTATTTTATGCCCGTGCAAAGCCGGGACGGGCTGCTAGTTAAGTTTGTGTTCATCTTCTTTTAAAACATATAGTTGCGTTATAATCTGCTAGAATCAGCTTATATCTATGCTTATATCAGCCGCAAGAAAATTTGGCTAAATATAAATAAGAATTAAAAATATATACTAAGAATTATTTGTCTATTTTGTTCTCAAATAAATAATGCCAATAAGGAAATAGTAAATAACGTCCTCTTCTTGATTGACATTCGCCCGGTTCCATCACCTCCAGCTACAAAAATCCCAAAGTTATCTTTCGGTTACATCATACAAATATGCAATGTAGCCGAAAGTTAACTATCGGATTTCAGGTAACTGGAGGTGGTGAAAACAGAGGATTGTCATGTTAAGGACATGAAAAAAATCAGTAAAAATAGGACTTTGCACTTACTATGCTTTTTTACCCTAATAAAACTAATCATATTAGCACGAAAGAAGTCATAATAGCAACCCTTCCAGGCGCTTGCCATGAAAGCAATGTTGCCCGGTATTTTCGACATTGGTACCCCATATAAAGTACTCATGTGTTGCAAGAGTGAACCCGATCTCACTTCTTCGTTTTGTTGATCATTTTCAACGACTCCTACCATTTCAAAATGTATTAGATGTAATGATATTCAATTGTAATTACTATTATGTGTAAACATTTTCTTTTTTTTTGTTTAGTGATGTACCTATGAATTTTGTTTGTATTTTACTCTTATTTTCTCAGTAGCATTTTTGTTCTTTTTAAACTTTTTTGAGATTTCAATCTTTAGCAAGTGATTGCGAGATTTAAAAAAAAAATTTTTTTTGGTATTCATTAAATTCACTCAATTATTTTTACCCATTATCTCATCAAACTGTCAATAGATAAAGTTTGAATGCCAAAAGTCTATGTGTTGTGATAATTATGATAGTTCTAAAGTCGCTGATTTTTTTACAGGCGATGTAGTTTCCTTATAGAAGGTTGGGTGCAAAAGATTAGAAAATTCGGACCGGTGCGTTTGGAATTATTAAGGTATTTTCAATAATTCGATCTAAAAAATTTAATAAAATATTTAAGTAAAATTTTATGATTGTATGTTGCTTAAAACTTTATTTCCATGCAATGCATAGCAAAACAAAAAATCGCTCATTATAATTACAATAAAATATTTAAGTCTCTAAATTATTGTTTTCCATATTAGGAATGAACATTAGAACCTGCTATAAAAAGTTTAGAAATATATGTAGTTGGCTTTCAAAGTTATTTATGTTTTCATCTTTAATTCAACCAATAAAATATTTAAGTTATTAGAGCTAGCGGTAACACATTACTGGTTCCTAAACCTACTAACTATAAGCGTTTCTGCATGAAGCTACTGCAGCGACTAATGCCACTGCCATCCAGCCGCCTGGATGCTCTGTAGGCGCTGTAGGCTTTGCAATGTCTGCTTTAGCGATGGGTCGTTCGCGAGATTTTCGCGACCCGAGTGTTACCGAACGACCCGGAAATTGAACCAGTCATTTCAACCCGTTCGGTCTTTCGTTGGCGTGGTCTATGCGGTGCCTTGCATCTACATCGCCAATATCTCCGTCGCCAAGCTTCATCGCCAATATGTGCATCGCCAACATATGCCTCGCCAATATCTCCATCGCCGGCAACGCATCTGCGGTCCTGCCGCAGCTCCATCGCTGGTGTTGCAGCTGCGGACCCTTCGCAGATCCGTCGCCACTATACGCGGGGGTGCGAAGGTGTATAGTGGGTCGGGACATTTAACTTAATCTAACCAAACCTAATCCAACCTAACCTAATATAATCAAACCTAACCTATCCTAACCTAACCTAACCAGACCAAATCAAATCAAACCAAACCTAGCCGAACCTAAATAACATAACATAACCTGACTTAACCCAACCTAATTAACATATCACCATACCCACTTTGGCGACGCATCTGCGCCTCCAGTTTTTGGCGACGCATAGTCGTCTCCAGTCGTTGGCGAAGGATCTGCGGTCCGGCCGCAGCTCCGTCGTTGGCGATGGAGATATTTGCGATGCATATGTTGGCGATGCTGATATTGACGAGGCAGACGGTGGCGATGGAGATATTGGCGATGGGCATATGGACTACCGATCTATGCGACCTTAAAGGCTACTCTTGAAATTCAAATTCACCGATGAGTCACAGGTGACTCAATGGTGAGTTATCTGTGACTCACCAGACTATCAGACGGTTAATCTTGAAATGTAGATTCACCGGTGAGTCACCAGTGAGTCACCAATGAGTTAAAGGTAACTTACTGTTGAGTCACCCTGGGCTAATCTTGAAATTCAGAAGCACCGGTGAGTCACCAGTGAGTTACGGATGACTCACTGGTGAGTCACAATGCACGACCTGCAGTAAGACCACAGAATACATCTGATTTGTTGTAGGACCATACAAAATAAGGTACGACCCGTCTATTTTCGTTCACGAACTGGCCGCCTACTACGAAGGCTATCGAGCTAGGGCTATCGAGTAGGAGATATCGCTTGTAAAAAATATTGTATGCGTTTGACAGACGGTATCGACAGCGCTTTCGATACCAACCTGTCAAGCGCATACAATATTTTTGACAGGCGATATCGCCTTGTCGATAGCGCTTACTCGATAGCGGTCGAAGTAGGGCTCCTGACCCGAGAACCAAGCTCACCGGTCGGTCGGTCGGTTCAGGCGTTTCATTCAGTTGGCCGGGTCGGTAGAAAGTACGGGTCGCGAAGACACGGATCTTTGCGAACGAGGGAGCCGTTCGGTCGTTCAGTACAGACGACCCGGGTCTTCTGACCCGTTCGTTCGCGAACGACCTATCGATAGTCCGCATTCAGGCTGTATGGCAAAATGCTTGCTATTATATAATTAAATTTATCATATTGATATTTTCCGTCACTCGTCGTCCGTCACTCGATCTGTTACTAACTTCACACTGCTTTTATTTTCGAAATAATAAAGACAGCGCGCCAAATTTTGGCGAAACGTTAATTTGTTTCATTGTTTTTAAGTGTGCCAAAAAAGCGGGAACCAATTTTAATTTGATAATGAATATTCGGAATGGATATTAAACGTAACAATGTGATCGTTTTGAATTTAGACGGAAAATCACAACCAGTCATCGTTCGAGTGCTCCGACATTTACGCGTGAACAAAATGTTAGTGCATCGAACCATTAAGCGTTATAATCAAATCTGCTAAAAGCATTGCTAAATGGCATAGAGGCGGCAGTTATCCGAAATCAGCAATATCACGTGGTTTTTTGGCTCGAATTTAAAGGAATCCTCGCCAGAGTGCAGCAAAATTGGCGGCAAGTCTGAAAGTATCCGACTCAAGATTCGGCGCATACTGAAAAAGGAACTGAAACTGAATCCCTACAATGTACACAAAGTACAGCATCTTATTTCAGCGCAAAAGGCAACCCGGCTACAAAGAGCTCGAGCACTGAAAGCCTTGCACAACGTGGCGACCTGGAAAACATTGTTTTTTCTGATGAAAAAATGTTTACTGTCCAACAGTATGTAAGCAAACAAAATGATCGCGTTTGGCTGCAGGGCAAGTTCAACGAGAATTCAGACGATGAAGTTGGCGTTCGTAAGCAAGCAATTTTGAAGACTGCTATGGCCGCCCGATGCGATGAAGCGAAGTACGCGTTGTCGTCCGCAACATCAAGTCTTGCTCCTACTCCTGTAGATGCACTAACAGGATGGGAATATCATTCGTGTAGACTGCGTAGAGGAGCGGCGAACGGCAACTGCCCTATGGCACGCCTGCCATGATCGGCCGCGTGGGTGATTCATTTCCCTCCACCGAGACATAAAGCCGACGTCCTTCGTGGAAAGACGCTATTGTCCTCAGAATTGCGAGTGGTGTGGTGGTGTTCAGCAGCGTCTGAAGAAACCCCGTGTGCGATACATGGTCGAATGCCTTCTCGATATCGAGAAAGGCACCCACGGTGTAACGGCCAAGGTTCCGCTCATCTGTGCGGGACACGCATGAGCTGGAGATTAGTGTAGTGCTGACGGCGGAAGCCAAACTGCTTATCTCGTAATGGGACGTGCTATTGGATTCTCCGCAGTAGCAGGCGCTCGAAAAGCTTTGCAATATGAGATACCAGCGTAATGGGTCGGTAGCTCGCAGGTAGACGGCGCTCCTTGCCGACCTGAAATATAGTCTGACTCAGTGACAGGTGAAACTAAATTATTTGCTTATTTGCAACACCAGAACTTTGCAGTCAAGCGGCAGTGCGACCACGGAAATTTTGTAACTTGCAGCTGCGATTGCAACTGCGACATGATCCGTCAGTTTAACACATTCTGAGCTTAGAAAAAGATTCTGAGATGTTATATTTCAGACTTTTAGAATAAAATAGTACTTTCTGTAAAGAATCTCGTTTTTATTCAGCAACATGATACAAGTGACAGCTTTAGTTTTTACAGAACTGTACGTCTGTTACTCAATATATAACACTTTTCCCTTTCAACATAAAGTAATTACTTAATTAACCATAAATAAAATTAAAGGTTAAGCTTATCAGGAGGCTTCACCATTCTGGCTGATCTTCTTAATGGAGTAGGTTCTGGAATGTCTAAGACATCGGATTTAGGTGCCGTCGAGTCTTTAGCGTCCTCATCATAATTTTCTTGATCTGGCTGATTAATAAAGTAGCCATCAAGTGATGGGACACCAATTTCCAGGTTTGGTGATACCGTGTTATCATCCGTTTCTAATGAACTTGGCCTCATGAAATCCGCATGGTATTGTTTAATAGTGCCATTCGTTTCCACCAAAATAATTAACACTGCTTAAAATTCTGACAACCTTGCCTTCTAACCAGCCTTTTCCTGTTTGCAAATTTTTAAACAATACAGATTGTCCTACTTTAAACAATGTTATATTTTGTATCATATCATTTTGCGTATGTCTTACTATATTATTGGGCTTCAAAATATCAAATCTAGTTCTAGGCTTTTGCTTAAAAATTAACTCATTGGGAGTCACCCCCGTAGAATTTCGAGCATTCCTATAAAAGAACAAAAAGTTTTGAAGCATCATTTCCTTGGAAAGTTTACAATTGTTGTCATCCATTTGTTTACATAAATGCTTCTTTACTGTCTGTACACTTCGTTCGGCTATGCCATTCGAATGTGGATGATATGGAGGCGTTTTAATTGGCCTGATATCATTTGCTTGTAAAAACTTCATAAACTCTTCCGAAGAAAAGGGTGGACCATTGTCACTGACAATTTCCATCGGCAGTCCGACAATCGCAAATATATTGCAAAGTTTCAATATCGTCTGTGAGGCAGACCTGACAAAATATGTAAATCAAGCCATTTTGTCCCTGTATCGAGTAAAAGTAAGTACGTTGTGTTATCTTTATGGAAAAAGTCAATGTGAAATCTCTGGAAATTGACATTGGTCTTAGCCCAAGAAACTAGTGGAACGCTATTGGTGAAGTTTTGTTGTAACTGACAAACTTTACACTTAGAAATTATTTTATCTACTTCATTCCCAATTTTGGGCCACCAGCAATAATTACGAATTAACATTTTAGTGTTGACTATACCCATATGAGCTTCATGAAATAGAGCCAATACCTGGTTTCGTAAATTGTTTGGAATTATCACTCTATCACCCCACATGATACAGTTCTGGTCAACGGAAAGTTCTGATCTTTTAATGAAATATGCAAATAGCATCTAACTTTGACATCATTGGGTGTAACCCAGATGCATTTACTGTGTGACCCAAAAAATCTATTTCACTTTCGAAGAATTTACATTTATCAAAATTAAGACAAATATTGTAGTACACTAACCGTTCCAAAACTTGGTACAGCCTTTTATTACAGGCGTTTATCTCTTCGTCCACTATCACAATATCATCAAGATAACAATACACATTATCTATTTTCTTGTAATACTCTATCCATCACAGATTGGAATATCGAGGGAGCACTTGAAACCCAAAATTGTAAACGGTTTGGTTTGAAAAGGCCCATGTGTGTATTAATAGTTAGGTACTATTTTGATCTTGCATCTAAACGTAGCTGTTGATAAGCTCCGAAAAGATCTAAAACGCAAAATACTTTACCACCATTTATCGCAGTTAATATATCTTCTGGAACAGGGAGAGGGTAACGCTCTAAATCCAATACTTTATTAACAGTTACCTATAAGGTCTACACAAAGTCGTATATTACCATCCTTCTTTGGTACTATGACTAATGGGCTACCCCATTCACTGAACCGAACCTTCTTTATTATTCCAGCCTTCTCTAAACTTACAAGCTCTTCTTCAACTTTTGACCTCAATGCGTACGGTACAACATAAAGCTTGCAAAACAATGGTGCTGCATTTTCTTTTAGTCTTATATTTGCTGTAAACATGTTTATGCTGAAGGACCTGTCCAGTGTAAACAATTCACTGAATTTTTCTTACTTCTTTAGTTCTTACAGCTGAATTATTTTGAAGAGTTAATTACATCCTTTTTTGGCTTAAAAATATCCATCCACTCAGGAAAGAAAACATTTAACCAATCCCTCTGATAGGCAGAGCTACAAAAGACTCTTTCGACTCTATGACCACTAACTCCAAAATTATCTTTTTCTTATTCAGTTCCACATTTACTGTTGATACTCCCAAAACCTGTAACTTGTCACCTGTTACTGACTTTAACTTTTAATTCACTGGACTTAAGGGCTTACCAGGAAATAATTTGGTATACTCTTGGGCTGACATAACAGTTCTACACGCACCCGTATCTATTTCCATATGTACAGGAACTCCATCTAGTCACAAAGTCATCATGTGTGGATCAGCACCGCCGACACGAGCCACGGTTACTTCCAGCTCTGGTTCATCTTCTTTTGATCCTGACACATGGTCGTTTGGGTTCTGAATAAAGCGCACTTTTTGCTCAGTACACTTTAGTGCTAAATGCCCATACTTGTTGCACCGATAGCATTTCCAACTCTTGACTGGACACGTTTTCACAGGGTTCAGGCGTCCCCATCTCCAGCACGTTGTATGTTTTACGTCTATTACCCTGCTTGCTGTATTATTTTCGATGTTCCGGAATTCATCCATATGTATGAGATGTTGCTCAACTTCTGCGCTTTCTAAATTTAATGCGATGACGCATGCTTTTGAAAAAGTATCATCTTCTTCCACTAACACACTTCGTTGAATACTTTTGTTCTTGAGACCACTTATAAGTTTATCCCGCAGTGCATGCTCCAAAAAAGTACCAAATTCACAAGTTCCAGACATTTTCTTAATTTTTAGAATATACTCGTTAACTGTCTCCTCTCTTTGTGTGTGTTTGTAAAACTTAAATCATTCGGAAATCATCAACTTCTTCGGACAAAATTGTTTCAGAAGTGCTTCCTCTATTTCATTGTATGTCTTGCTTGCAGGCAACTCTGGTGATAATAACTGTTTCAGAACTCCATACGCGTATGGACCCAGCAGCGTCAGAAATAGCGACACTTTCTTTTCGGTTGTTACATCGTTCACTCGTACTTACTGTTCAAAACGTTCCACGTAGCAAGCGAAATCATCACCTTCTATAAACTGTTCGATTGCTCCCACTAATGCCAACATGTCGCTTTTTTATCGGTGGATTCGTTTTTTCTCGTCGCCAATGTTATGTTTCAGACTTTTAGAATAAAATAGTACTTTCTGTAAATAATCTGGTTTTTATTCAGCAACATGACACAAGTGACAGCTTTAGTTTTTACAGAACTTTATGTCTGTTACTCAATATATAACACATACATTAATACGTTCTGTCAAAACGCAGTTTCAGCAAAGAACATAGTGAAGATACTTCAATTAAAATCATTCCTACTTTTTCGGTGCTCGCTCGGCCGATAGGAGGTACTACCTATAAAGGTCACGTTAAATGTTGAGGCAATTAATTGCTGGGCAACTGTTGCCAATCATAATGGAGCAATAGATGGAGCAATATAGAGCAACCCCGATACATTTTCGGCAATTATCCCAGTGATATGGAGCGATATTGCTCCACATAGCTCTATACTTTTCGTGTTGTTTATCGAATTGCCGCGTATCCGTGCACTTGCTCGCCACATGCGGGCAGTTAATTGCTCCATTAATGGTTCCATACTTCGCCATAAACCACGTTGCCGGAGATTTCTGGATGTTCTCGGGACGACGAAATCAGCAGAGATTGCTGCAGGTTGAGCAACTTTAGTTGCCCGTTTACGGACAACTTTAGTATTCTTAATACTTGATTTATTTTAAAGGATAATATGTTTTTGCTGGTTGGGCTATTTCAAAATGAACAAGAAATTTCGAAGTGTGATTTATAAAGCTTGCTCAATTGACAATACATGTAAGAAAACTGCCATTTATCCAGAAATATGCTAATAAATAATGTATTTTTTTATGTTAAACATCTGGTTTTTTTATGCAACCTGAGATGGGTGGCTAATACGACACAACTACCGGTATGATATTAGCTCAATACACCACATTTCCGAAAGGATTAGGTGCCATGCCAGGACCTTCCTTTATGAGCACGGCTACATTGATCTGGATAGAAAACATGGACAATTTTTCATTGCCGCTACGACCATCTCTCCATCCAATGCGATGGTACTACTCGGGCGGGCTTAAGCCCTACCACCTAGAAGGGGAAGAGGACCCTCAGTTTTACATGGATTCCGAACCATGGAACAGCTCGCATTCGTGACGAAATGCACTTATCGAGCTCAGAAAGAGAAAGAATGTGGTGCATGTCGGGGCGAGGAATTGTACCCAGACCTCTGGTACGCTAGGTCAGTACCCGCGCCACTAGGCTACGAGCTCAAGTTCACGATAATGTCTTGAATTGTCTATACCGCCGATTAAAAATATCTTCTTCAGAAGTTCTTGAGGAATTATAATTTAATTTTATCACGAAATTGCATGAATTGTTAAGTATTCCATTGGCCAACGTCAATTATTTTTAGGCTATTATATATATATACTATATTTGTCCAAAAATAAAGGATCTGATAAGACTGACTGTGTAACAATGCAAGAAATACCTAAAATTAAACTAGAATTTTCAAGTTGTTTCTAGTTTAAGTAGGTTATATGTATGGTTATTTATTTGTGCAAGATGAAATTAAAATTTCTTAAGTGATAACAAAGAATCAATTCGGTCGCGGTACGTTCTCTGCCTGGGCACGACACTTCAGCTCAATTCTGCTCTGTAAACTTCGGTTCCGTATGTACAAACCACTGCATAGGTCCAAACCATCTTAACACTCCCTTCTCGATTCTTGCCACAACATCATTTTTCAATTGACTTTGCTTTCTAACCCAATGATTTATATAATACATACGAACGAATTTTGTAAAAAGTCACTCATCTGATGCAGACATTTAAGGTGGCCAAACACTTCACCTCCATGGGCCAAACCCGGCGGGCCTAAATCTTGATTAAATAAGCTATGCCTGATGACTAATCTTTTCAAGATGCTCTTACCATATATATTCTTTGGTTCTTACTTTATCATTGCGTAATCCACCTCCAAAGTTATTGCATAAAACGCGCGAACAATTCGAACTTTCGCACCTTATAACTTAGAAACCAAACACAATTTTACAATGCCAACGTCAGACATCTAGTTCGATCAAATAAAGCTATTTTGAGCAAAATTTTGGATCTCTGACAAGAAATATGGGCGTGATTTTCTTTCCTCGTTTCTATGGGGAGTTGAGCGGGATGGCCTACCATAAGTTCCTTTGTGAGACCTACAGGAATGTGTTCCGTTCTGTTTCCACCTAATTCTACATCACACCACAGAGTACTGCACCAAAGCAAAGAATATCATTAAATGACCAAAGCATGACACAAATGGTAAAGTGGTTTCGTTACCTGTCGCCATCTGTCGCCGTATTTTAAAACTTTATATTTTGAGTTTCGTTTTGATCTTTTAACAGGAATGTCTATCGTTTGTGTAATACTTTTAAATTGTAATGAAATTATAATCACATAAAATTACTCAAGTAATAGTTCCATTGGTCTAGAGCGCGGTCGAATATTTCCTGAAAAAGGAATTATTAAATGTAATGTGACCTAGAACACTATCATGCGTCCGGTTTACGAGTGACGTTGATCGTCGGTAAAGTGGAGTCATTAAACTCCGAAAAGCGGGAAATGAGTCCATCGAAATGTTGCTGTGGAATTTAAATTCGCTTAACAAAATTAATTGGAACATATTTATATTAAATTAAAAATGTGTTTTACATGATATCAAATATTTTAAATAACTGGATATTTACATTGCTCATATTATATCGATGTTAAAAGTTTTTTGAATTTGAACTACCCCTCCTTTCGCACTCAAGTGCAGACGCGTGGTTCATACTGAGTGTGGCAAGCACGGTTGTCAATTATTATCGATGCGGTTTTGAACGGCGGCGCAGCGCCCGTCCTCGCTGGTGTCGCGTGTAGTGTTGTGTGTGCTCATCATGGTGCTGGCAGAGCGTGGGTCTGGGGCCGGAGCGTCAGAAGTAATTCGAAATGGCAAACGGTCGCGAGGTAGCAGTCCCACGACCCACGGCAGCAACGATTCAAGTTCAGAAGACGAGAACGGTACGTAGCACCTGTTCGACGCCCTCGTCACCCGCCCCGTAGTACATCGTGGATGTCTTTGTGTGTTGATGGCGTCGTGAAGTGCTTGCTCGTTAGCAAGATAGTGTTAGAATTATTGCAGACCATTCCATCTCCCAACCAGCTTTAATGTGCGGACACCACGCTGATGTCCTGTCTGATGAGTGTCTTTGATCACATCGCGATGACGCAGGTTGACCAGAGTTATGCCATACGACTCCCATTCATGTCGAGCAACTTATTTTTGCGTTATCCTGTTAGGCCATCTTGTGAGTTCTGGCATAAACAGTTTGTTTTATTTTCCTTCCAATGGCATACATTTATGAAGTCATTACCACATTATGGTGCAAGCAACACCTTTTTAGGTTTAATTATTTTGGTTTATTTCAAATGTATAGTAAGTCTATGTAAATGTATAGGTAAATAAGCTTAAAAACACGCACATATTTGGCTGCCTTGGAAGTATGGATTTAATTTACTCATTGGTGTTGATGAACTTGCTTGATGTCCTAGAAAGTGAATAAACAGTAATGCCTTAATTATCTTAATGGATATTAACACAAGCTATTGCGGATTGCCAAAACATTCAGATTATAGTATAGATTTTTAATAAATTTTTTTTATAAAATTGACAACATGGTTCATTTGAACATATTTCTCCATATCTTATAGTTTTAGAGTACCCCGTACTGACCTCGTAAACATGTAGATGTACTGTGCATTTAAAAATAGCTCATTGAGAGATATCTTTACTCTGAGCTTATTTTTTATTAGCCCTAATTACTAATTAAATGGGAAAAGTGTGAGCGCAGGAACCTAATGCAGTTTTTGGGGAATGTCTGTTAGTCCATGTTTTCGGTCAAACGGGGCTCGATCTTCAAAAACCTGCCTCCTTTTTAGGGTTCCGTACCCCAAGGGTTAAAAAGGAACCCTATCACTAAGCATCCGCTGTCCGTTCGTCCGTCTGTCTGTCACAGGGCTGCATCATGAACCGTAATAGGTAGACAGCTGAAATTTTTACAGATTTTGTATTTATTTTGCCGCTATGACAACAAATAGGTAAAATAAAAAAATTATAAAAATTCAAGGGAGGCCCCATACAAAAAATGTGTTTTTTTTTTGTTAAATCTTGTACGATGGTACGGATACCTTCGTGTGCGAGAGATGTTCCCGATATATATGATGTAAAAGTTCAAGAAAGAAAAGCAACAAAGAGGGGGCAGATTTTTTTGATAATTCTCGCAAAATGGGACGCAAGAAGGGGGCCTGTAAGATAAAACTAACCAGATAAGCTTCTCTATCTGGAAATTTTACATATTAAATCACACCTCATTGATGTTGTTTGTAAAAACTAGTAAGGGGTAAATACTTCAACAACTCTGAATGGTCAGTCTGAGCTCTCACCTAAATTGGCTTTTACGGAACTTTGAAGTTACGTAAAAACGTCAAACCCCATACAAAAGTTTACTACTTATTCTGTGGTTTTACTTCTGCAAGCTGTCAAAGAGAAACGTGGACTTCCGATTTGTAAGAAAACGCGGAGTCGGCGTAAACGGCAACGTCGACGTATTCACGGCAACGTTGAGTAAGCTGTCAAATCAAACTTAGACTTGCAAATGTTAGTTTGCTTAACTCCCACCGCGCGCGCGCGCTTCGATTTCTCCATACATTTAAAAACACCAGTCGATCGGTTTGCCGTTAACGCCAATTTAGGTGACAGCTGGGACTACGGGCTCTGAGTGGTCAGTCTGAGTTCTCACCTAAATTGGCGTTTACGGCAAACCGATCGACTGGCGTTTTCTCCAAACTCCATACAAGTTTTTACTATACATTCTGTGGTTTTACTTCTTCAAGCTGTCAAAGTCAAACGCGGACTTCCGATTTGTATGAAAACGCGGAGTGGACGTAAACCGCAACGTCGACGTATTTACGGCAACGTTGAGTAAGCTGTCAAATCAAGCTCGGACTCGCAAATGTTAGTTCGCTTAACGCCCGCTGCGCACGCTCTTCAATTTATCCATACATTTGAAAACGCCAGTCAATCGGTTTGCCGTAACGCCAATTTAGGTGACAACTGAGACCGGTAGTCTCTGGTCCCACTAGTGTTTGCAGCCTTAGGTTAACACGTTGGGTTGCCAGGATCGTGTTTATAGGGCACTACTTGTTGTAAATAATGTATAGTGTAACGCAGCCCTGTAAAATATCTGCAAACATTCAAGCACCCTAGAAAACCTTTGGAATGAGCAATTACATTTCATTTCATTTATTTAAACTTTTTGGTAGTCAAACTACACCAAGTAACGTCACAAAGATCCGCGGATTCAATCAACCCAGTAAACAAGAACCCGCAAAGAAACTTCACGGATTTACATAACATATAATGAAAATATCAACTCTTTTTGCTTTTAAGGTTAGGTTAGCCTAAGACCAACTTAATTCGGTTGGGTGGGCTATGCTAGGTTTTATTGGCTTATTTACAGTATTCTATTCTGTATGATTATATAAGTTTTTTTGATTACTTATATGTTTGCAGATTTTACAATGGTCCTGTTAATTATGCACCTCATTAAAAGGTCCTACAATCATTTATTATTTTTAAAGCCATTTGTTCTAAGATATCTAAGAGATCACATTGCTGATGATGAAAACTAGAACAGGTCATTTTTTAATCTCATTAACCTAATGAATGTGTTTTGTCTGACTGGCAAAGGGCGACCAACTTTTCAAGATCACCGAATTCGACAAAACAAATAAATACATAGTTGGGAAGCTTTAACAAATAACACCCATGCAAGGAGCTATCAGTTTATAACTAGTGAAGTCACGTTATACACATTGGTTGTTCAAAATTTGGTGTAACATTGCTTAACAAAGAATTCAGGGAAAATGTGCCAAATTCGAATTTAACGTCAAAGTGACAAGTGACACAGCTGTCTGTTGCCAGTCAAAGAACTGTAGGTACGGACAGCTGTGTCACTTTGCCCGTCAAGGGTCAATATAAAAAAATCATTGTGGTTCTCCATCTTTTTATTGACTTTACTTTCTGGGGCTTACATATCTTAAGATCAACCAGTCTTATTCAGAGAGGACCTGTCAAAACATAGTACGAGATTACTGACATAGCACTGGACTAACCATAAAAAAATGGTTTATTCAGACCCTAAAATGCGCTGAATAGGGCTGATAGTCTTTAAGCCATGCATACCTATCACAAAACATGGCCTTGATATTGTGTATATGTAGATACTGTTCATTATGTCATCTCACACATGCTTTCTGTTTTTTTTACGCTTGCCATCCATCACCCCGCCCGCCCGCACGCATCATCATCCGCGCTCTTGTTCCTTGAAACGATCAGTGGTACCGTTTGCAGCGGAAAAGATCAGGGTGGGTCGCGACTACCAGGCGGTGTGCCCCGAGCTGGAACCGCCGGAGGATCGGAAACCCGACCTTATTGCCGACAGGGCTCTGTTGGTCTGGTCACCCACTTTTGATATTACAGATAACAAATGTGAGTATTTTTTTGCATTATTATATATTTTTTTCAACACTCAATTAAATATTTATTATAATTTTTAATAGTTTTACTATTTTCTCTGAGTACAGCTCTTTAACTTTACGAAGCACAAGTAGGTGTACAGGAGGTGGTCGGTCGGGGACTAATGGAAAAAAAGGATCCATTTCAGATCAACCGCCTGTCACACCACCGCAGCATATATTCAGTGCCGCTGCTAATAGTACCAAGAACCCCCAGACAGGAATCACCTCATTTGAAGGGTCTCATAAGTAAAGTAAATAATGTTATGGGGGCGAGCGGTGGAGGTATCCTTGAGATGAGTCCAGTGGTGCGATGCCTCGGGTTTCAATCTTGATGTTAAACAACTCTGGGTACGTTCGTGTCTTGGATGGGCGCCCGTTCCTTCTGCCCGGGGTGGTACCTTGACATTGAATGAAAGATGTCGAAACGGCAATAGAAAATAACCGTGTTTTCCGTCCAGTTCAAGGAGCAACATAAAGGAAGGTCTTGGCATGGCACCCAGTTGCAATGTGGTGGTACTAACCCGTCCATGTTCACTTAAAATGTAATATAGTTTGACGGCTTATCCATTTCCATCCAAATTCTAAAGAAAAAGCGGGATGCAAAAAACTGATTCTAACATAAACTACAACGTGCAATAATTTCCAATTTTAGTAGCAACATTATTACTAAAAGTTCCACTGCATAATTCCAGTGGACGAGTACATAACGATAGCGAAGGAGAAGTACGGCTACAACGGTGAGCAGGCACTCGGAATGCTCTTCTGGCACAAGCACGACCTGAGCCGCGCGTCGCTCGACCTCGCCAACTTCACGCCCTTCCCCGACGAGTGGACCGTCGAGGACAAGGTGCTATTCGAGCAGGCCTTCCAGTTCCACGGCAAGAGTTTCCACCGCATCCGGCAGATGGTGAGTGATGTCAATCAATCATAATAGCAATCATGATAGCTTCAATTCCAACCCGAGGAAACACTTTCTGTCGAACCGTGTCGTGGAAGACTGGAACAAGCTGCCGGAGGAAGTCATAGCTCAGTGAACAGTTTCAAAAACAATTTGGACAATCATTTCAAAAATATTAAAAAACGATTCTTATTATTAACACTTAAAAAAAAACAATTTGCACTCAATCAGTGAAGTACACCCATCAGCTTGCAGCTGCTAGTGTATGTAATAATTATAATGTGTGAATTGGTTTCCGGGGCTCCTTAGGCTATCCCTCCGTCCCTTTTCTATCATCGCTCAACGCGGCACAGGCCAGGAATACACCAATTCACTGTCGAAAGGCCCAAAACAGAACCAACATATCCTGTAGATTCTTTGTATATAACGTCGGTGAACTGTCCAATGCACTCGTACAACCTGTGGTATATCATGTACAACCTGGGATCCTTCATGGTGTGAAGAAGTACCTGGCCCTTGCCCCCCGTGAAAGTTCAAAAGCCCATATGCATCGTTAGGTCTTATGTGTGGTCCTGAAGGGCGAGCATGCTAATTCGATATCGAAAAATTCGATAGAATATTCGCAAGAAACGTCCAATCGGTAGCATGCAAATTCGAATTCACTTTGCGTTTAACACCACGTGACATCACGCAAACGTATTCGATCGAGCCGGCTTGAAACGATCGTCGTTAGGTCAACTCGATGGAATATTCGCACGAAACCTACAATCGGCAGCATGCTAATTCGAATTCGCTCAAAACTGACAGTTCAAAACGAATTCCAAATTCGATTGGGGCTGTCAGTTGAGATCGTTTGCGTTATCTATCACGCCGGCCATTGTTGAAGCGTTTAAAAGATTATCACCGCAAAATGGCACGTTTGTGGCTACTAGAGGATGTGTTTGCGGCCGCTCGGGCCGAAGACAACCGTGCTCGACGTCGCAGAAGACGTATCATACGGCTTGAGCACCCGCTCATGACGACATATGAGGAGTTTCGGCAGGTGTACCGCCTGACTCCGGCCCTATACGAGGAGCTCGTTTCCAGCCTCGAGCCACTGTTGTGACGGCCAAGGAGGAGAGACGCGATAACTCCGGCAACCAAGGTGAATTTTATGTATACATTTTAGAATAGAACGACATCCTAGACATAGGTACCTACTTAACTAATTTGGGACAATATTCACAGTTTAGTTGGCTACATATTCGTTTTTCTTAGTATTCGGAGCTTCTAGCTACTTGTTATAAAAGAAAAATAGACATTTGCTAGCCGAACGGCAAATCGAAATTCAATAATATTCCGAAAATCATTGGTACATAACCTACAAATTCCAGCACATATTTAGGTGCAGTTACAGTAGGTACAAGCCGAGTCTGTGAGAAACAGACTGTTTTTGGTTGAATGTACAATGGTGAAAACTAGTTTTTTTCTTTCACTCGCTCTTGCTGATACAGTGAGCCCAGCGCAGAAGAAACAAATGCACATCCTGGCAGTTAACTTGTTTTATTTGAGGTCCAGGCATATTCTATGTTGGCAAAGTTAACTATGTAACAGATTATAGCCCACATCATACAAGTATATTTTTTATCTTTACAGGTTTTTAGGTATTGTATAAGCAGCAGCCGCCAACGCTCCGTGGGCCAAAATGTTGAAGCTAAGATGATAACAACCATTTTGGCATCTGTGCGCAGTTTTATGGAGGGCAAACCATCTGAATGACCTTATTTTCCACCCTCGAACCAGCACTGGGACAACCAAGGAAGAAAGACACCATAATACCGGACATTAAGGTGAAATTGAATAACCTAAACCAGTAAAGGCCTAGAATATTTAATTATCCCAAACTTACATAGTATTAAATTAATTTACTTACATATTGAGATTTTCTCCATATTTGGGACGGCCCAGTGGTGCAATGCGGCACCTTGCAGTCTGATAAGCTGGAGCCATTTGGTTTTTAGATGGGTGACCGTTAGCAACTGTTGAGGCTGGCTGTGGTGCGGATTCCACATAAAACTGTAGGTCCTCAACCTTACTAACTAGGTGGTAGAGTTAATCCCGCCTGGGTTTGTACCACTACATTGATCTAACGATGGTCGAAGCGGTCATGAAAATTGTATGTGGATTCCACCCTGTTCAATGTAGCCAAGCGATCTAAGGAAGGTCCTGGTATGGCACCTAGTTCCCATGCGGTGTGCTAAGCTTATATTATGACGGTTAGTGTTAGCTATCAATGTCCATTTACATTAAAAAACCTCAAAGTAACATTAATTGTTGGAAATATATTCATAACCTACAAATTCCATCTCAGTCAGCACACGCCGATGTGTACCTTTTTGAAATAAAAGGTTTTTTGTTGCATGGACAGTCGTAACCTACAATTTTTTTCAAACCCATCCACTTTACTTTCATCTTTTTCCATCGCTTAACGTGCAATATGCACAAAATGCACATAGCCGTCTACATAGATAAACTAATTTTAACCGATCCTATAGACCCTCTATAACTATAGGTTCGGTAATGCATTCCCTGCTGATGTCTTTCCCCCAAACTACAACGTGGGGTCCTTTAAATGTAGTGTGAAAAATCGAATTGGTGGTACCATGGGTGTAGCCAGGCGCTTCATAGCGGAGTCCGGAGTACTGGTTATTTATTTATTTATAATTTTAAATTCGAGACAAACCTTTGTTAATAAATAAACTGATATAACCTCTTAACTGTGCATAATTTTCCATCTTTACAGGTTTCGTCTCCCCTTGACATTTATGCAGCGGCAGCCGTCACCAACATTTCTTGAAAATGTTTAGGATATATTGGTCTAACCTATCTTTTCGTTGTATCCAAATTCTGAGAAAATATGTTTAAAGTTTCCACAAAACATGCAATCGACAGCATACATCAATGTTGTGGGTACATTTAATAAAATTTCAACATAAATTTGAATAAAATATTTTGTATTAGTATATAACTTCAAATAAAAATGTCCATGCTTCTTACTTACATAGTTTTATTTCTACCATAATTTTTAGTTTTCAGGGTTCCGTGACGCAAACGCAGCATGCTAGAAAGTTTGGGGCAAAATACTAGTATATTGACAGACTTTGCCGTGCTGAAATACTTTACTAATAAAATAAAAGAGTAATCAATAATAGTTAGTTCAGAGTTCGCCTCAACTTAAAAGCTTCAAGCCATCTTGTAAATAAAAGATTCTTAATATTGAATCGACTGATGATATACAACGAAAGTTACAATTCACTTATCTGCTAGATTATTGATTAGCTAGAACTAGTTACACCGTCATTAACCTAAGCTGAATTTGATTTTTGTCTGCAAAATTTCAATGGCTGCACCTGCAGCGTCGGAATTCTGTTGTGGCTAACCGGCACATAGGCATGAGAAAATGTTACATTTTAACTATAAATTAAGTAATGTTATTGTAAGTAAAAAAATATCAGTGATATTCATGGGTTTGCATTTTATGTATTCTGAAATGTAAATTACAACACCATCTTGTAATTTACAGCTCAGAATCGAAATTGCAGCGGCCAAAGCCCTGGCCATCCGGCCGCCCGGACCTTCATGCTCTGTGGTCTCAGAACTGTCCCTATTCGGGATTTAGGACAAATTGCTTGCGAGTCGGCGAATGACAATAATAATGAAAATTTGCTGTTTAGCAGACGCCATACTTATTTCCTTTCGTTTTCAAAGAAAGTGCGACATCATCAAAAGCTGATTGCACTTCTTCGTTTCATTGATCGTTCTTAAAGATTCTTTGAAAAATACCCGTGTGATATATCATTCGGTGGCAAGAATCGGCGGAGCTTTCATTGTGTTGGAGATAAAATGGTATTCTATTTTGCAGTCGTAGTTTTCGACCGTTGAGGCTGGCCGTGGTTCGAACCCCACGTAAACTTGTAGGTCTACTAAGTGGTAGGGTTAATCCTACCCAGGTTGGTACCATCGCATTGAATGAACGATGGTCGAAGCTGCAATGAAAATTGTCCATGTGTCGTAGGCTAATATCATAACGGTTGGATTGGTATTAGCTGTTTATGTCCAGTTATTGAATAACTGTGAGTGAGTGAGTTTTGAAATATTTTTTTTAATAATATTTTAAAACTTACGCGGGACATAACTAGATTATTTAGTTTGATGGCTTACCGTGCGTGTGAGGAGCAGGACGTGCTGCTCCTCACACGTGCGGTAAGCCGTCAAAGTAAATATTATATTTTTTTTATTGTTTGAGAAAAATATTTTTCAGATACTGAACCAACCGTGAAATAATGGGCAGAGTGTTTGATTCTAATCTTCCCACACGATGAGTTGGATTATGGCCAGTGGTGTCGCGGCTTCATGGATTTCGGAATGATTCATCACACGGTACATTATCTAGCGTTAGGCGTTGGAATAATGTGGAGTCGAGTCTCCGTGGGCGACGGCCTTTAGTCAGAGAGAGCTGATCGTACACTTTATTTTAGGTTGTTTCTCTATACATCAGTTCTGGGAATTAACGATCTAACGGCAACTTGAACATCCATCACATGCTGGATGTAGCTTGAAGCTTGAAACCGGTAGCAATTGCAACCGTAGCAGTTGTCTTCTTTGGTGATCCCGAACGAGTGGTCCTTTAGCACAACTCCATATTCTTAAATTCTGTCGCCCGGTGTACTGTTGTTCACCTGCAATTTAAAAAAATCACAAGATTAGAGTCTGCATCTCATTAAAATGATTGTTTCCTTTATATCAGGGTTTCTTAACCTTTTTAGGGTTCCGTACCCAAAGGGTAAAAACGGAACCCTATTACTAAGCCTCCGCTGTCCGTCCGTCCGTCTGTCACAGCGCTGTATCACATGAAACGTAACAGGTAGGAAGCTGAAATTTTTACAGATTATGTATTTATTTTGCCGCTATAACAACAAATAGGTAACATTATATAAAATAATAAAAATTACGTGGTAAAATTAACATACAAAAAAAAATATTTTTTTTTGTAAATCCTGTACAATGGTACGGAACCCTTCGTGTACGAGTCCAACTCGCACTTGGCCGGTTTTTATAGCCATGGACCCCTTGCGGAATTTCAAAATGATTACGGAACCCATCCGAACTCATTTGAAGGGAAATCATACAAGGCATTTCGAAAAAATGACTATGTTTGTTACCAAAGAAAAAGCAAAGACATCTATACTTTTTTTATCAATTATGCACAGCATTTTATGTCATCATATCAAATATACATGGACCCCCAGCACTGATGGCACGAACCCCAAAGGGGTCCATGGACCTCGGGTTAAGAAACCCTGCTTTATATAAATAAATAAATAAACAAACAAGATTAAGGATAAACGACATTACCGCTTAGAAGAGGCTTCCATTACATTAGCGCAAAACGTTTTTAAATAATAACTGTACACCATAAAACCATATATTTCCATGCTACAATACCATTCAAAAATGCCTGAAAAATTCAAGTTTAGTCTTGTGATCGGATCAAAAACGATATTTCCACAACGTAAAGGTACAAAAGGCACAACTTACAAATACCCATGCCAAATGTAGAACTGTGATCCACTCCATACCGATTGCATTCTAAATTCGCAGACTCGACGGCAAATTTCAGGTGGACATGTCTTACAGTTTAGGATCTTAGAGCAACAATAATATAGTCTCAATATGAAGTTTTGTCGCCAGAAATACTCTTGATATTTAAAGACCTTAATTTAACCTGACATAACCACGCCGATTTGCATTTTTGAGTAACATTTAATCAATAATGGCTTGTATGTCGTAATACTCTCCCTATCCATAAAGCTAACTTTCAAGATTGCTAATGTAATGGAAACCCTATCCTCAAGTTAGAAGTTTATTCAACTGACGTTTTAATGTTTGGATAAGAACTGCGTTTATTTCGTTTTATGTATGCCTCATTTGATTATTGAACATTCAAATATGGTGTAATGTTATCAAAATAAGTGCTACAAAGAGTTAAATTCCAAATGAACTAGGTTTAATGTGTAGTGAGAGCAGCTAGATTGAATTACGGGAAGAATAAAAATTAAAACTGTAGGTACCTATTGTATCGAACCCTCGTGCTCTTGAAGGGTCAAAGAACTGCACGCAGCTCGCAAGATAGGCCGCAGGGGCCCTGGCAAGTGTCTGCACCTCCTCAGGGTGACCGCCGACAAGGCGAGAAGGCCGGGCCGAGACGCCTCCGCGGCGATGCGCTCGAGATGTTCACGAAGCTGTTTATGATCCACATCGTCTTCGGGAAGAGGCTAGTGTGGGGTACATCAGCTAATCACCTTGGAACTTGGGTTATTCTTCAGCTAAATCTACCACGAGAGTATGAACACATCACAGAACAGCTGGTGACCAAAGAGAATATAATGCTTGTAACAATATATTCTGTGCTATCGTACATTAGACCTATTTCTTCTATGGATTCAGATTTTTAGTCTATGGTTTCTGTAATTTAATTTTATTTCCTTCCTATCGTTATATTATGACATCTTTTAGGTTTAAATTATCAGAAAATATTTAAATCTATCAAGAACACATCAAAACAATGCAGTTTTCTGCAAAAATACCGATCGACTTAAAAAGGTTAGCTAGCGGGATGAGATGGATGTTTTGTCTATGCTTTTAGATCGAGTGTCGACCTATCGTCCCTCGTTTTTACTTTTCGATTGGGCTCCCCCCGCCCCTGATCGAATTAGCATGATCGCGGTGAAATCGAAAACCTTCACGATCACGAATTCATATCCGATATCGAATTTTTCGATATCGAGAGCTTTGCGTGGTTTGCATGCTAAGGGCCCTGGTGTACGTCATATACCGCGCCTAGCATTAAAAAAAACTGGACAAGTGCAAGTTAGACTCGCACACAAAGGGTTCCGTACCATCGTCCAAGATTTAATACAAAAAAAATCACGTTTTTTGTACAATTTAAATTTTTATATTTTATTTATTTTGCCAATGTGTTGTTATACCGGCAAAATAATAACTCACTCTGAAAATTTCAGCTGCCTACCTATTACGGTTCATGAGATACAGCTCTGTGACAGACGGACGGACGGACGCACAGCGCAGGCATAGTAATACGGTTCCGTTTTCACCCTTTGGGTACGGAACCCTAAAAACTATGCGGCTCTTTCTAAGTAATATATGGGTGCGGTCCGCAGCTGCCGGACAAGTCGATCGCGTCGCTCGTCAAGTACTACTACGGATGGAAGAAGACGCGGGCGCGCACGTCGATGATGGACCGCGCGGGCGCCGGTGGCAAGCGCGACCCCGACGCGCCCTCCGACGCGCCCTCGCCCTCCGATCACGCCGACTCCGACAACGACGAGAAGGTACGATCGCGCGCTGTAACTATTGAGGGCGGTGCTTGGCTAATAACGTGATGGTGGGTGTCACGATTAGCCCTATTCAAAAAGTTGTAAAGACACTTTTTTTTTTTGAGCAAGATTACTGGCTGATGTCTGTCTGTAGGACTGGGATGGTAATATTTGTTTGTATAAAATTAAAAATGTATTTAAGAAATATTTAAAAGTCCTTAACATTTTAACGAAACCAAAAGTTCTTATTCCAAACAGAAATTGTTGCAATGAAGCTGATTTCCGAAAGGCCACCTTTTCTACGTTTGTATGGAAAAATAATCCAATAGTTACTCTCCCTATACAATCGTACTTTGGAAATGATTTGAGAACAACGGTTCCAATTGTAGGATACTAGTTATATCTAGACTCAGTCAACGAATATCTGTATGCATGTGGTTATTTATATTATAAAAATATTTTTTTAAGATTTTCTTTTTGATGACGTTTGACTCGGTTGGAATGTTTCTACAAAACAAAAATGTGCAGACGCAGATATTTAGAAGATTGATTTAAAACATTATGGTAACCGGCAAAGTGGTTTCCATAGTGCATATGGGAAACCAAAATTACGGGCCTTTCTTAAATTTGAACAATGGAATAATCAATTTGATTGTTTTTAAATCATTATGTGGAAAAAATCAGCATACAACTTTCTGCTATGTAGTATGTATGTATATCGTCAGTGATATGTTCATGTGCTTAGCATATACATTTTTTGGAATTTGAAGGGAAGTTTGGGAAATCTATGCTTTAAATAATGCATGACTACTTTCACATGGGCTATATGTAAGACTCCTCACGAGTATAAAACGATGGAAGTAGCACCGTGGTACTCAGTGATCACAACAGCTAATAATGATGAGGTTTTACGCACAAAACCATTTAAAACTTCTCCCCATCTCAATCAGTTCATCTTTTCAATTTAATGGATGAATTTTTAGGGAGTTTGCATTAAAACAGCCAACAGCTATAGTCATACTCTACCATACAATTGAAACTTCTTATAAATATAAAAATGATAAATATAGAGAATGCAAACTTTACTTACCTAATATAGCGGGTGTTAATGGAGGTCCAAACATTAACCAGGTATTCATTGGCCTATTTGAAGCAAAAAAGCTGGACAATATTTGAACACATGAACAAAATGTATGGGGACGGGGATTTTTTTTCGAACCAGGCTATCCACTTTTTTGCTCCAAATGGGCCAAGGAACACCTGGTTAAAGTTTGGACCAAACCTCCGCTAACATCTGTAGATATTCAAATTAAAATATATTTATTGCAGAAAGAAATTGGCATAAATATTTTATTTTAGCTCAGTTTACAACGCAAAAAGTATTTCTCATGCCGAGGAATTACATTTATGTCTAGTTGAATATTATCATCTCAAAGATTGTATTACAAACTATACTTTTAATTTCATCCTACATATTAGGAGGACGAAAAGATAGTAAGTAATATGAGATTGGTTGTTGTTGTCGTAACTATTGCATCCATTCTTATTTCTCATCTCAGCATGTCTCTATGTCACATGCTATACCTTTTGGACACTGGAGAAAGTTCATACACATACTCCTACATACATGAATAAAGTGATTCGAAACACTCGCTAGGTCTTATCAAAATCAAACTGGTGCTTACCTGAAAAGTTTGAAAACATTTAATGGTAGCACTATGCATTGATAACATTACATACAAAATGTAAATTTGTAAAATTAGGTTTTTTTTATGCGACCTGACATGGATGGCTAATACCACACAACTACCGTTATGATATTAGCCCCAATACACCACATTCCCGAAGGAATTAGGTGCCATGCCAGGACCTTACCTTTATGACCACGGCTACATTGAACTGGATGGTAAACACGGAAAATTTTTCATTGCCGCTTCGACCATATTTTCATCCAATGCGATGGTACCAACCCGGGCGGGCTTAAACCCTACCATCTAGTAGGGGAAGGGGACCTACAGTTTTACATGGATTCCGAACCATGGGGCAGCTCGCATTTGTGACGAAATGCACTTATCTAACTCGGAAAGAGAAAGACAGTGGTGCATGTCGGAATTGAACCCAGGCCTCTGGTACGCTAGGCCAGTCCCCGCGCCACTAGGCTACGAGCCGCTCAATATGCCGCTGGTTGATTGATATAGGTTTTCTTAAAATGTTGTTTTGATAATAGCTTTTTAGAGATTGCCTTAAAGAACTAGTGATTGTTTCGAATGACCTTAAATACTTATATCGATAGCCCTACAGATTATTGTGACAATCACAATGGTATATGCAAAAATTGAGAGCCAAAACTAAATCCTTTATGTTTTTGAGTGTGTTTGATTGTATTAACCAATGGCTATGTTTTCCAATATAACGAATTTTGGATTCTAACACATGGTCAATATTGCATCCGTGATAAATGCAGAGCAGAAAATGTTTATATATTTTTTCATTAACAATGGCTATTCTGTGTGTAAACGCTAACAATGCTTTTATTTTATATAAATTTTATTTAAATATCATTTCAATCAATTTCAATTTAAAGATATAGAATTTAATTTTGAATTAACAAAATTAGCCATTTACATTAAAGTTCCTTCTTGGATTGTACCTACCGTTAGTACCGTTGTACCTACGATTAACAGGGAAATTAGAACGAATGTTATTTTCTACTTTATTCGGAAAACTGATTTCAGGAAAATGTGAATGTTGTTCAACAAATACTATTTACACTATCTTATACTTAATACAATAAGATTTTTCGAACTTGTTTTGCATTTCAACACTATTTTTCTTGTGTTATAGCACAGCTTTGAAACCATATCATACACCATCCCAAAATATACTCCATATATTTTGAGCACTGTTGCTCATTTTTTTACCTCCATATTTTGCTATTACTGAATTAGAAATTATTTTCAGTTAAAGGTTGCATATAATTTTAGGTAAGTATATCAAAGCTTATTCAAAATAAGTATACAGATCCTTTTTTTAAAATTAATTAAATTACTTTAAATAAAAAAATAAAACACTAAATTTCAATCCAATACAATTAAATATGCAGAATTATCGAAACCTCAAATCACAACGTGCTAAGTGCGGACGCGTGCATTGCTGGAGCGCTAGGTGACTGCGTGATGTTGACAGAAGTGGACGATCCACCGCGGAATAGTTCGTGGCGGCGGCGTGCCGGGCGGCGCGGCGCTGCTGCTGCGCGCCGCGCACCACACGACCCAGGTGGGTTCCTCACGGCCCAGGTGGGTTCCCCACGGCCCAGGTGGGATCCCCACGGCCCAGGTGGGTTCCCCACGGCCCAGGTGGGATCCCCACGGCCCAGGTCCAATCCCCATGGCCCCGTCGGCTCCTCGCGGCACAGGTTGGCTCTCCACGCCCCTATCTCGGCCTCTACCGCGGATACTCGCCGTCTGATCTAGTTTGCAAGTTTACACAGTAGGGACTCTGGCCTTCCACTCTTCGCTGCCCGTTCGACTGTAAACTGTTGCCGACGTTGGCCGCAACGTCGCTAATTCTACACAAAAATAATACAGTGCTTGTAAACTTTTGAGTATGTTGTGCATAATCAATATTTTTTAATATATCTTTGGTAGGATCCTCCTGGCATGTACAATAATACCTGTTAAGATTGTTCAAGATAAATACTCTAAATCAAGGGTGTTTAAAATATGGCCTGACAAACCCACTATCCGACCCACCTTGATTCATTTTCATACATGGTCTTTACAAAGTTACTAAATCACAAATTAATGATGACATCTTTAATTTAACAAACAATAAAAAAACGCAACAATTGACACTCAATGAAATTGACCCTTGATCTGTAGTTGAATTACGAGTCTTGATAAGAGATGTATCCTAAAAATGTGTAATGGTTGACATGCATCGGTAATTCCTATAAGGGATATATTCCTGAAGTATATAACAATATATGAAACAGTCAGATTTATTAAATTAGGCACTTACTGACCTTTCATGTATTTTGTAAATGTAAATTTGTGTATGTGTATTATTGTTACCACTTAAAATAATCATACTTTTTGTTGTTTGTTCACATCCCTAAGAATTGGATTCCTTGTCTGTATATAGGGTGTTTTGAAAATAAATAAATAAATAAATAAAACTAAACAATACTGAATTAGAAGATTTAGGAAGTGTAAATGTCCACTGACAATTATTTGGTGGGCAGCCACTAGCTGACGATCAAGTATACTAGTGAAAATTGTCAGCAACTTCGATTCTTTCAGTCAACCGTATACTTCCACGGTCACGTCTGCACCTTATCCTTTTTAAAAGAAAATTAAAAATGTAATGTCTTCATATTTTAATTTGGTTAATTTTTTTGGTCTTATAATATTTCATTATTACTTACTAACAGTACAAATTCTTATAAATCTATTTATAATATGAAACTAAATTACAAATGAAACAATAACCTGACCAAAAATAAATCTATTACTTCCACAGAACTGTAAACTGTAAATATATTCCTCTAATTTGTCCTGCGCCGTGGTTCCAAATACGCTGACAGTATTCCTCCTCTGGATAACAATGCCGATGAGCAGATGAGCATATGGTCTAATACTTTTAAAAAGTTTTCATATTCATTTCGAATATTAATTCCACACATTTAAAGGTTTTATTTCTAATTTAAAGTATCATTTGAACCAAACCTGTGGTAATGTTTGATCCTTAGCTTAAAAAGAAAATATCATTAGTTAATAAACCTGGAATTGTTTTTGGATAATGTCGACATTTACGGTTGAACGGACAGTTTCAACATTAATTTTAAAGAATGTACCTTTTTCCTTAAAAAATCTCACCTTTTCATTAGTGTTGTACCAAGGACACATAATATTCATGCGCCTTTCATCACTTATTCATTTGCCTTAATTATAGTTTTAATCAAATGCAAACTTTTCGTAACACCACATTATTAGGCAGCTTTCCTATTGTTACATACACAATAATCTATTTAAACCTTCTGAAGGTCTCTTTCACCATCTCCAATAAAAGTTGGGATAAGTTGTCAATCAAACAAAAAAAAAATCCACCGTTAAATCATAATGTAAGGAAGTAAGCGCTTTCGCCACATGATTTTGTCCGAGACCTGACCAACCGCTCGTCAATTCCTTCCTAGACAAATTGCCGTTGCAAGTAATCTTGAAGAAACCATTACTCTCTTGATGTATTAAGTTTCTTAGTGCCAGTCTTAAACTGCTCGTCAATTCCTTCCTAGACAAATTGCCATTGCAAGTAATGTTGAAGAAACCTTTACTCTCTTAATATATTAAGTTTCTTAGTACCAGTCTTGAACTGCTCGTCAATTCCTTCCTATAGTCGAGCCGTTCTAAGAAGCGTTTTTTGACACAGCAGTGTGGAAGAAAAGCTAATGACTAAATTATGGAACAGACCACTTTACCCCACGTGTTATATTTTTGGGACCAAATAATAACAGCTTGCTGATGTGTTTTTTTTTATTATGACTTGTAGAATATATTTTATTCTATATTGTGTCAATTAATTACTTAACAATGTATTAAATAATATAATTATGAACAAAATAATGGTACAGTACCAGCACTGGGAGTAAATTGCAATAGGGATGTGAACCTGCAAAATAATATCGACCATTTAAGTTTTAATATCTTTAATTTTCATAACTATTACTTTAATATTCTTATAAAGGAAAATCAAATAGATATCATCACGATTACCAATGTTGGCTTGTGAGAATGAATATTCGGTCTCGGGATTTCCAGCAATTAACGAATGCCTCCTTCATTTCTTAAATTATATGTTAAGGCACATATAATAAATGGAAAGTTAATTGCAATATCATCTAGCTTTTTAGGGTTCCGTACCCAAAGGGTGAAAACGGAACCCTATTACTAAGCCTCCGCTGTCCGTCCGTCCGTTCGTCCGTCCGTCCGTCCGTCCGTCTGTCACAGGGCTGTATCTCATTTACCGTAACAGGTAGGAAGCTGAAATTTTCACAGATTATGTATGTATTTTGCCGCTATAACAACAAATAGGTAACATTATAAAATAATAATAATTAAAGGGGGCCCCATACAAAAAACGTATTTTATTTTGTAAATCTTGTGCGATGGTACGGAACCCTTCATGTGCGAGTCCAACTCGCACTTGGCCGGTTTTTCTAGTCAGATAACTTTACACCGCTGAAGAAGAAAGTCGAATCAGTCGAATAAAACTGACAGTAATCTTATGTGAAATAGAATAATAACAATCGGCTTGGATTCACGATATTTGTACTACGATGTTGTTTTCCTTTTTTCGGTCCTCAATACTGTTTTTCGACTAAAAAAGTGGTGCTCACCACAAAAGTTGTCAATTACTACTCACGAAAATGTATGTGGAAGAGGCTCCTTTTAAGGTGTACAGCAAAATGTTATTAAAATGTTTTGATCCAAATATACAATGGTTAATGTTTGGAAAATTATTCCGTTGAAAGCTGTATATGTGCAAAAGATCTTGTATTTAGGTTATGAAACACCTTCCGAAATCAGATAATCACCTGTCCATCTGTATGAATGTGTTTTATTTTAGAGAATATTGCCTATTATTAAATTTTCGCTTTTCCTTATTGAAATGTTATCGATATAAAAGTAAAACTCTGGTTTTTACCCTTCCCTATCCCTCATCTGTCAAAAAACGCTTCTTAGAACGGCTCGACTATAGACAAATTGTCATTGCAAGTAATCTTCAAGAAAACTTTACTCCCTATAATAAGTTTCTGAGTACCAGTCTTGAACTCATTAAATTGTTGAAATTCAATATTTTTTAAAGATAGTATCTAATACCAGACCAAAGTCAGAAAACAATTCGCTAAATAATAATTTTACTGTAATATTGAAATTTTAAACAAGCTTTTAGGAAATAGGGCCAATGGGAGATGTCAAATAGAAACTTTTTTCACAGATAGCTTGGACAGATTAACCTCTTGTTTTATCCTTATCTGTCAGTCTTAAATGCACATTATAAGGGAAAGTTGATGTTCCATTTTTCTAGTTAGGCAGGTTCCAGTTTCATTGACCAGAATTTTGACTGGTGAAAGAGGCCCTTCCTCAATCTTCTCTTGTGTCAATTGACATTTATTTGAATACAATAAAAGCTCATATATTCCACATTTAATGTCTTATTTTAAAATATAATGTAAAATTAATAGAATACAAAATGTCATGATCTGCCCATTTTGTTTTAATTTTCACATCCAAAAAATCGAAAGCATCTTTTCTTGAATTTCTTGTCCTGCTCATTTTCTGTATTTTTTTTCCCTTTTGGTAGATTTCCTTTGCTTTTATATATTATTTTTCATGAACATGAACTTTTGCTTTTACGGGTTATGGTGCAAATACATGCATTTGAATGATACATGCAAATAGTTGAATTTTATTCGGGTAGGTATCATACACATGGACACATAAAAATCTGTGCCTTCCACTATACTAACAGAAGAATAACCCATAACGAAACCTTGTAGCCTTTTTTAACAAATGTTGTAGTAGACTATTCACTGTTTATCTCAAGTTGAACATTGGAAAAAAACTCTGAAGCGACATTTATGGGTCCAGATAAACGACTTTTCTCTGATAATTTAAAAAAGTTGTATTTATAAACACTGAAACGGGACCAGCCTATTGCTGTGTCATTTAGCTATTCCTTAGCCTAACACCACGGGTATAAAAAGGGATTCCTTAAAATGTACAAAATACATGTTACATTTGAAGAGAAAAACAATAGGAAGAAATAAATACCAATTTGAGAGATTTTTTTATTCATGATTTAATTTCTTGCATGTACAGCGCGACATATGGCGTACGCCAGACTCACAGTGCGACGATGCCCATGAGCTTTAAAAAAATTTAGGAGCTGTGAAAACCATGCGGGCTGACCAGGTGCTGTTTGAAGGACCCCAGATTGTACTTTGGGTGAAATATCTCTGCAGAGAGTGCATTTTTACCGACTTTTTTACAGATTATGTAGATAAAAAAAAGTTTATTGACTGAACAATTTTCTAACCACCTGATCGGCCGTTATTTCTGTCCCAACAATATCATTTGGTTAACATTGTCAATAGGACTTTTCATATAAGTTTTCACACATACTGAAAAATCCTTATATAGATGGGACATATTAGTCTATTGTTAGCTAGTAGAACACTTGTCTATGCTTTATTACACTAGTTAAACATACCACAACTTCTAATTTGTAATAAAATCTGAATTCTAGGAAATTACTTAATTAATACTCCAGTCTTTCATTCCTTCTACCAAAATATTTTCATTAGTCTTGAGCATTTAACAAAAGTTATTAAAGTATGAAATATTTTAAAATATTCATAGAAAAAGCTTAAACTGACAAGCAATATAATATGTATGTTTAACCATGTATCTGTGGATATATATAATTTTCTCCAAGCAAATTTTCGCATCATTTGCAATTTACCTCAATTCAATTGCACTCTTGAAGTTTATTAATTGAATCTCTTAATTTCTCCAAGCATAATTTCGTATCATTTGCTATTTATTAACTCAATATAATTGCGCTCTTTGATGTTTTATTAAGTTAGCCTGATTAGCATTTATTATTAAAACTCTTTAAATCTCTTAATTCCTTTATGCAGAATTTAGTATTTATTATTTGCAATTTATACCTTAATTCAGTCGCATTTTTTTATTTTTTATTAAGTTAACTTGCTCTGCATTTATTATTAAACCTCTTTTTATTCATGCTGCACGCACATCTACGCATCTTCACATTTTTATGCATCATCATTCCATTGCCACAAATTAATTATTTCGAACGATACTACCTCGAATAAATTATCTTTTAATAGTCGACTTCCACATTCATTATATTGATTAATTGTTATTAACCAATAGATTCTGACACTTAATTGGTGATTTTTCTGTATTTTGTTAATTAAATACTGCTACTCCATATTGAGAACAAATATCCTGCCACTGTCTACATTAGCAAAGTTACTTTTAACGCGTTTGAAGTGAGCCCATGCATATTCAAGATTATTTTTTCAAGTGGGCTTCAGGGCCAAATACGAAACTAAAAGAAATATCGAAAATCACCCTTAAAGGAGTCATGAGGCCGATTTAGATAAAAAATAAATCTGCATTATTAGAATAAAAAAAAAACGTTTTCCTAGCTGGGAATCTAACTCGTTGGTTTTGAGAAAAATAAAGCACCGGTATTATTTTACCAGTCAATAGTGTCGCTACAAGGAACAAATCCTGTGAAGTAATATTGTACGGCAAACTGAAGGGAAGTGTAGATTTTTAATAAACTGATTAAAATGTCCAAGTAGTATTCATACATTACCCGTATCTTAACTAATTAAAGTAAAAAAACTACCTGCATTCAGCATCACACAATCTTGTTCTTATTTCAAAATTGTATTATCTCTTCGCGGTTAAAGGCCATGATGAGAGAAATAAAAAATATTTTAGACAATTTGATTAGTGAACGTGTGGGTAATGCATGAATACTTGAAAATGTTAGTTGAGGCTGGCCATCCCGCTCAACTCCCCATTCAAACGGGGAAAGAAGATCACGCCCATAGTTCTTATCAGAGATTCCAAATTTTGCTCAAAATAGCTTTATTTGATCGAACTAGATGATGATGACCTTGGCATTGAAAATTGTGTTTGGTTTCTAAGATATAAGGTCCGAAAGTTCTAATTTTTTTGCGCGTTTTCTACAATAACTTTGGAGGTGGATTACACAATGATAAAGTAGGAACATCTTAAAAAGATTAGTCATCAGACATAGCTTATTTAATCAAGATTTATAATCAATTTGGTTTTTGTTAGATTTTTGACTACAGCGGTCGTGGTTTACTTTTAGCTATAAGTCGTTTTGTAATTAAAATTTTCGTAAATCTTACCAAATCATGCACTAAGCACATTGTCTTTTTTGTGGACATGTTGCATCTTCCTCATCACGGAGCCTGTCTTTTTCTTTGAAACAGAGAAGGTCCCAGAGCGCAACAGCACAGTTTTGTACCGCGCCTGTGAATGAGTTAGTCCTGCCGGGTTGGGCCACCTTAAGTTCATTAAAAATCAACACTTTCCACAATAATACAAGTGCTTTATTTTTCTCAAAATAAACTAATTCGATTCCCGGCTAGGAAAACGATTTTTCCAAAAATCGAATAATGCAGTTTTAGTTTTTATCAAAATGGGACACATGACTCCTTTGAGTGCTTTTTGTTATTTCATATAGTTTCGGATTTGGCCCTGAAGGCCCACTTGAAAAATTCACCTGTATATGCACATGCATATACATTTGGAATTATATATTAGCATATATAGTTTGGAATAATTTGATAAGTACTATGCCGATTTTTTTTTGTTATTTTTGTATCAGATAATCAATAACAGTGTCGGCATGTTTTATTTTTTTTAAATAAAAAGCTGATTACATATTACTGTAAATTTTTTAGATTACAAACAATGTTCGTCAATATTCGTATGCTTATGGGCCTTTAATTGATGTTACTGTGCTTCACAGTAATCTGGTTCAACCTTATTAAATAATAAAAAGAAATGAGATAAAATAGTATGTGTTTTTATGGAAATTCTCGAAGAAAAAAAAAATGCCTTACTGAACATCGTAAGTTTATTAAGTTACATTTACTACATACACTTGTATCATGGACAACAGTATCGTTAAATTTATTTACTTTTTGACTCGAATTTAATTTCATGGACAGAAGACAGTGCACCGGATACTCGGTTAATGTAACATTGTATTTGATATGTTGTTTTGTGTTATTTTAATCCTTTCATTGCATCCCATTCGCTATCCCGGCTCCTATCGTATGAATCCCGCATGCTTCCTTTTAAATCCCATTGGCAATAACATAATTTCGAGACTTACTTGACAAAATGTGTGCAGAATATGTCATAAGTGTATTTGAAAAGAAGTATGTGGGAATCGTACGAAGATAGGCCGTTCCCTCGAGCACCATTTAGCATTTTGTTAATGTTAGCTTTGAAATGTACTTAATTTAATTAGATTTAAATATTCAGCGCAGTTGGACGTCTTGGCAGTTGGAAACTACCAACTACCAAGGTTTTTTCCAATTAGTCCATTTAAACTACCCCTGCATCCATTCGGAAATATGTTTGGTCCTCCGGTTGCACAATCTATCGTTACGAAAAAACAATATAAACCCAGTTGGTACTCGAGGGAACGGTCGCGATGGGAGGGTCACGCGTCTTTCGTGCCGTGTTCTTACGTGCCGTGTCGGGTTGGGGCGTAGGGCGACGCGGCCGGCGACGGCGGCAAGTGGTGTACGGTGTGCGGCATTTCGTGCTCCGTGACAGCGCCGCTCAACTCGCACAGACTGTGCCAGGCTTGCCTTGTGCACGCACGGTCGGTACCGATTTATTTCGTTGTTAGTGAACGGTGTCGCCCCGTTCGCTTTGCTCTTAGCATTCCGTGTACTTCTCTGCCGGTAGATTAATATAAACAGAGCAGTCATGTTTTAACACGTCTGTATGTGAGTACAGAAGTACCACTTTGGTTTTATCATAAAGACAAGATTTTTTGCATATTTTTTATTCATAACAGGATATATTTTTTCTTCAACTGTGTTTGCTTTTAACATCAAATGATATGAGCAAAACAAATGGAGCGATCGCCTGGGTCGCCCAGTAGTTTATTCCTCCCGATAAAAAATTGCAATAAAAAAATACGTTAAAATTTTATTCTGAATTGATTCATGCACGAACTTTTAACACGCATGAGATTCGCCAACGTTGAACTCTCGCGGCCATCAGTGTCGCCAGCGGAAGGTCGTGTGGGAGGAACGTGTGTTGAATGTGGCTACGTCTGACAGACGCACGGGTTCGATGCGGCCGGTGTGCGGGCCGGCGGGGCGGCGCGGCGGTGCATCCAAACAGCAGCGGTTCAAGCACCGCTTGCCTCGCGGCATATACATCAATCACGATGATCTGGTTGCCATGGCGACGGGTCCGCAGCCCGGAGACCCGCCCCAGCCCGGGCTGGTCAATCAGGGCGAGGCGATGCTCAGAGCAATGGAGCGGGAAATTGTATCTCTCAAGAGACAAGTAAGGGCAGCGCCACCAATCGCTAACACTTTTGGCTCCACGACGGCACATTCTCACTTCGATTCATTGCTTCAGTACTAAGTGCAAACCCTTGGCAGTGTTACTCTAATTCGGATTATATGAGGTTTTTATAAATTATATCGAATAAGCTTCCTTTAACACTTGTCCCTTTCTGTGTGACCACAGGTGACAGGTCAAATTCAAGTAGGCATCTGCAAGTGGCCAATAATGGAACAAGGATTCTTTTTGGGCAGATTTCCCGTGTATTTTTTTCGCGTAGACGAGAATTAAGCTTGTGCCTCACAATGTATTTCGGTGACTTACACAATTCTTTATTTTCTCACTGATTCATCGAACTCATGAGACAGCATTGGAATGACCATATCGCGATATGCTGTGGGGATGTGGCGTCTATGGAGGTTTTGTATGAATAAGTTTAGATTCGTAAACAAACGGTCGACATGTAAAGCGTTTTTAAAAGTTTCATTTTCAGATTTAACTCGGTTACATGAACCGGACCTAACCTCTTTTGTGCAACGCATTCTGCGGCGTTTTTCAAATCGTTTGTTTGCGAATGGTCACTGCTAAACAGTGAAGTCGATCCGATTACTTCGCTACTTTACGTCGACTGTATTCTGCACACATTGCAAGGTCTAGAGGTGATGTTTGTTGTTTTCATTAGTATTAGTGCATCTGCCGATGCTGTAGTTGCGTTTGCACTCACCACATTCATTAATCCTCTAATCTGTTTTGTCCCCATCCCGTACCGCCTTCAAGACCTCGTTTTAGTACTGTGCTTGATTTTTTTCATATGTATTGATATTTGTGTATATATTCTGTGTTTTTTATTTCATTGCTACATTCGTTCATATGTAATGGATTACGATGTAGTTTTGTGATATGCTATCTAATAAGTTCAAGGCAAAGTAACAATGAAATAATTCAAGGTGAGTCACTATTTTATTAAATAGAAACAAAGTTAATGGTCTAGGTAATACAAGCGTTTACTATAAAAAAATTCTTTTCGATTCACTATTATTTCAGCAAAAAATAAGTATTTTTAGGATTTGATATTAATCTTAAAAAGTCCAGCAAATTTTGGTGCACAGAACTTTCTACCATAAACGATGTTCTGGGTTGGTAAAAGAATTGGTGTGTACCATGTTTGTATATTTATTCACTGGGACATGACCAGGTCAGATTGTGGTAAAATTCATGGTCTCATGGGAATCCAGCCTTATATGTATGATGGCTCTATTTCTCTGAGTGATGGACATGCACTGATAGGATTGCAATAACTTTACTCGTCAACTTTCTTAATGCAAAATAAATTAATGATTTGTGGACCAAGTCACCAAGGAACCCGTACCTATAACATCAAACTCTGTCACATCTCGTATTTCTTTTGAAATTTGGCGGTTTAATTGCATTTCCATTCTGCATCTTTATTTGGTAGAAGCAACCAAATTTGTGGCGTAAATATAAAATTGAATCATTTCATCATGTTGTGTGTATGATCTGCTCCGTTCAGTGAAAATTGTTCAATTGTTTGTCATCATCGGCTCAACATAGCAAGAGGTTAATATTTTTTTTTGTACTAAGCAAGTATTGCAGTTATTACTAAGAATATGATATATGATAATGTAGGTTTTTGGAAACAACCTTCATGGTTATGTCAAGGACATATTTAAAGAAAGAAGGCAAGCTGTAAAAGGGGGATCAATTAGGGGTAGAAGGGACTATAGGAGAACTCTGTTTGGGTCATAGAGCAAGTGGCGAAATACGAAGACACCTGCCTGTGATTGGTTTGGTCGTTTATGGCTCATAGGGCAAGTGATGAAGTTGAAAGACACGTGCCTGGGATTGGTTTGGTCGTTTATGGCTCATAGAGCAAGTGATGAAGTTGAAAGACACGTGCCTGGGATTGGTTTGGTTTTAGTTAAAATTAAGGGATGAAGGAACTATAGGAGAATTCCATTATGTGTCTTAGAACAAGTGACGAAATTGGAAGCCACCTGCCTGTGATTGGTTTGGTCGTTTATGGCTCATAGAGCAAGTGATGAAGTTGAAAAACACGTGCCTGGGATTGGTTTGGTTTTTAGTTAAAATTACTGGATGAAGGAACTATAGGAGAATTCCATTATGGGTCTTAGAACAAGTGACGAAATTGGAAGCCACCTGCCTGAGGCTGGTTTGGTCGTTGGTTCAAATTGTGGGGTGAAGGGACTACAGGAGATTTCTGTAATGGGTTATTTTCTGAGCAAGTGATGAAATTGAAATGCCTGGGATAGGTTTGGTTTTTAGTTCAAATTACAGGGATGAAAGGACTATAGGAGAATTACATTATGGGTCTTATGCTGGGATTCATAGACATTACTCGTACTTGGCTGAGCCAAAGTATGTCTTTGGACTGTCAGTTTTGACATCAAATTTATGGATCGAATGTCAAATTTGACTGTCGGAAGCCATACTTTGGCTCAGCCAAGTACCAGTAACGTCTATGAATCTCAGCATTAGAGCAAGTGACGAAATTGGAATCCATCTGCCTGAGACTGGTTTGGTCGTTGGTTCAAATTTCGAGATGAAGGGACTATAGGAGAATTTCATGGAGAATTTCATCAATTTCAAATTTCAATGTTATGCATGGGTCATAGAGCAAATGACGAAATTGGAAGACACCTGCCTGAGATTAGTTTAGTCGTTAGTTCAAATTACGGAATGAAGGGATTATAGGAGAATTCCGTTATGGGTCTTAGAGCAAGTGACGAAATTGGAAGCCACCTGCCTGAGACTGGTTTAATCGTTGGTTTAAATTACGAGATGAAGGGACTATAGGAGAATTCTGTTATGTATGGGTCATAGAGCAAGTGACAAAGCTGGAAGAAACCTGCTTAAAGATCAGTTTGGTCATTGGTTCATCTCCAGACTTGCACTACGAGTACATATACCTATAAAGTATTTGCTTGATTGTTAAGTTCGCATCACTGGAGGCTCTACCGCAGGAGCTTCCGATTGAAGCTCTTACAGCCGAGTTGTGCGAGTGACCTGAAATCCGATAGTTAACTTCCGGTTACTTAGGGATTTTTGTAGCTTGAGGTGGTGAAAACGGGCGTCAAACAAAATAAATTAATCGAAGCATGAAACAAACGAAGTGTTCGGTTGTCGCAGGTCCAGTCGAACAAGCAGCAGCTGAGCGCCGGCAAGCGCAAGCTGAGCGACGGCGGCGGGCCCGCGGCGGTGGAGGAGCTGCGGCCGGGGCCCGGCGAGCCGCCGCAGAAGATCAACTCGCGCTGGACCAACGACGAGCTGCTTATGGCCGTCACGGGCGTTCGCAAATACGGTCAGTGGCGGAGCGTATTGCTACGAGTCAGATTTCGCTTTTGGCTTTGGCAACGCGGACACGCGAGGCGGTGCGTACAGTCCGTACTCAATTAAAATACACGCATCAGCTTGTAGCTGCTAGTGTTATATGCAAACCCCATTACTAATAAACCCAGATGATCCTCTGAATGGTACTCTCAAACTCATTGTGACCAGGGGCGTTTGAGCGTGGTTGGGTTCTGGATGGGTAACCGTTTTCAACCGTTGTGGCTGGCCGTGGTTTGGATTCCACCTAAAACTTACCCCCTTCCTTACTTTACTAGGCGGTAGGGTTAATCCAGCCCATATTGGTACCATCACATTGAATGGACGATGGCAACGAAAAAGTCCGTGTTTTCCATCTAGTTCAATGTAGCCGAGCAACATAATAGAGTTAGGCTAATATGATAAGTTTCTTAGATTCAGTTACATAGAAAAAAATTAAATCTGTAGTTTATTTGCATTTCATATCCTAACTGTCAAGTGAAGTGTTATAAGGCCGAGTGAACTGAAATTTTGCTAGTGTTCCGACAGCATGACAGCCCAATAGCAAAAGACAATTTGTTCTTTTAACAACATGCAAACGACCTTTACAGTACACCCATACAGTAGTCCTGCGCAAACTAAACACCAGTCATTAACCTTGTTTATTGTGACGTCGTAACGCAGGCAAAGACTTCAGTGCCATCGCGGAGACCATCGGCACCAAGACAGAGAGCCACGTCCGCACGTTCTTCGCGTCGTACCGCCGCCGCTACAACCTGGACGCCGTGCTGCGCGAGCATGAGGCCGAGTGCGAAAAGAACCAGACACATTCCGGTCAGCAACGTACAAATAACTGTTTTCTATTGTATCTCTGTATTGAAAATGGGGCAACAAAAAAAATGTATTAATGAAACTTGTATGTCGGCTCTTCTCGAACCGACAGATTGATAACGTGTCCAAGTGTAGGATTCCTATGGATAAGAAATAAAATGAAATGAAATATGTTCTTTCCTGTTTGCAATTGCAATGCACCCAAGAGTGCTATATCCAGCGAGTGTGAAAATACCACCACTTTTACATGCAAAGGCGGCAGCGCCGGCTAGTGAGGGTCAATGTTTTTTCGGAGTTCCACATTTACAAACTTGCATCCTCTTTTTCAGCGCCTTTGAATTAATTTTGGAAGTTAGCCTATGTCCTTTCCCAAGGTCTAGACTATATTTCATCAAAATTGGTTCACCGGTTTAGGCGTGAAAACGTAATAGAGAGACAGAGGTACTTTCGCATTTATAATTGGTGCGGTGGGAAACGGAAAATGGGAGTCGCTCACGGTTTGTAGACGCCGCGGCGATGGAAGCCGATGGTTCGGTCGCTGGGCTTAAGCCTCCGTGTCTCCTCTTCGTTCCACCGTTTTGTCGAATGGGGGTGCTGCGGCGCGCGTCGGATGCTCCGGCGCTAAATCGCGCCACCACGGGGTGCACTCGACCACAAACTTGCGCAACACGGTCGCGGTACGATGGGAGCATAGCACAGCACGGCGTAATAGGAGATTGGGAGACTCGCTGATGTTCTTTTCGATATATTCCGTCGGGAGAGCGCGGCTTGAACCACTTAGGACGCAGGTTGACGGAGATCTCTTTTTCGAAAGGTACATTGGAAGAAAAATGGAAAGGAATATATGGAGGTAGGTAGCAAACAATGAAATACTGCAAAATTTTAATCTAACTGATCGCGAGATCAACCAATGATATTTTGTAACTACTTTTTCAAAAAAAATTATTCACCTTATCACCCACATTGATCTCGTGGGGATGTGCGCCTCTGCTTTTCCAATCCCTGATATACCTTCACGAGTATTCAAATAAAATATTTCAGTGTGATAATCGCATGGCTAGACCACACATTGCCATTGTTCGGTTCCCATTTTTATTTATTCCGGCACATTTTCATCAATTTATATTATCATATACAGGCAGCCTAGGTTGATTTGTCTAAATCACATTTAAGGTTGGTTATCATTACATGCTTGTAAGGTGTTTTGTCCAGTTCGTAGTTCACCCAATTTCTTCTTTGTGTTGTGGGATTATAAACAACCGCACTATACGAACGACAGCACCCTTATATTTATTCATTTATTTTGGATACACATCCTAAGCTGATATGTATAAATCTTATTTTTCATTAGTTCAAGTGGGAGTAATTTTCTTTGCATAAGGTATTTTTTTAGGCAGTTGCCACTTCATATGAATTAACTGATTTTTTGTTTTAATTTCTTTTAAAATGAGCGGCAAACGATTTTTTGAACTGATGAGTTAGCATTAATTAAATCTTCGAGGAGTTTGTTCCATATTTCATGCAACTTTATTGTAAATAAAAATTTGCGGTTGTTGGTGTTATGCTCCGTGCAGTTGAAGTTGAGTTGCAAACTCGAAGGTGAAAATATATCCACAAGGTTTGCGCAATTATACTTGTAGATGTATTTAATTTTTCGAATTCCCAAAAAGTGGCCCACTAAGACATTTGGACCCGTCACCTACCTATGTCCCATTCAGACTTCGTAAAATGGAAGATCTCCGTCATGCCAGATTGCTTGATTGTCTACTGTTTTCTTAGCTCTACAATCCAGTTACCATGACCATAACAGAGCGTGTGCGTAGGCGCTGCCAATGCCGAGAGCAGCGAGGCGGGCCCCGACGAAGGGACGGACACCAACGGGGCCACCAGCTCGCCGCAGACCCTCGCCAAGGACGATAAGGTTCAGTGCATGAAACCTAACTTAACCTAACCTAACTCTATTTTAAAAAAAAACCCAGTTCTGTTACAAAGTCATGCAAAAAGTTATAAATTTTCTCGAAAATGCATTGTAAGTCTCGAGAGTGGTTATTCCGGGCCAAGAATTGTCTAACTAGACTAAGAAACGGCGAAAATCCTTCGTCATTTCAGAATACAAGTGCACACGAACTGCAGATAAACACGCTTAATGAGAGTTCGATGCTCTCAACCGTGCGCGCTTTGTACGACCTGTGTGCGGTCTAGAGTCCCTTATGTCAACATGACGTTTACTGGAGTGAAAATAGCAATTCAGAACGGTTGTGTACGAGTACATTGCAGCAATCTTGCAATATACACATTTTGGATCGGAGGGCTAGCCAAACACAGCACATGATAACCACGTGCCATGCCAGGACCTTCATTATATTGTACGATTACAAACATGGACTATTTTCATTGCGCTTTGACCGCTTTTGTGTGTACTTCATCAATGTAATGGTACCTAGGCGGGATTAACCCTGACACGGGGAGGAAGGGACCTTCAGTTTTGCTTGATATCTAAAGCCCAGCCTATCCCTACGGTCGAACCGGTCACCTATCCGACACCAAACCGAACCCAGTGTGCTTATCTTCGATGATCGAACGCCGAGGCGTTGCTCCTCTCGCCCACCCAGGGTTAAACATAACTGGCTTGGAACTCTATTGACAACACGTCCTTTCAGATGGAGGTTGACAGCGAGGGATGCGCGCTGGGAGCGCCGGCGGAGCAGGGCGGCGCCCCCACCACCCCCACCAAGCCCAAGTACGCCAAGTGATGGGGCGGGCCCCCAACCCCGACACCGCCCTCGCACCGCCCCCGCACCGCCCCACACCTGACCGATTCCTCACTCCGCGTGGAGTCTTGCCTTGACATAAGTTCGTCCGTTATGTGCCCACCCCGAACTCAACCCTCAACGTGGCGATCCGACTACTCGTTGACTGCTCATCGTCTTGTCTCTTTGGTTTTGCGTGTCGAATAGCTAAGTGTTGTGTGCTTGTGATCACTTAAGTGGCAAGCTCTGCATGGAGGGGATGGGGGGCTGACACCTAGTCTAAAGAGGTGGCCAAGTGGCCAATATGGACTCTTTTGAGCTAAGCGGAGCCCTGCAGCTCCGAGGTGGACTTATAATGAAACTCCAGGTGAAAACTATTGAGATTAGATAGCTGTCGAATGTGACCGGGCCTCGTCAGGTCGCGCGGAGCATCAGACTATCCGAGCTAGCAGAGAAAAGCCCCTGATAACCTGTTGAGCCATTAACCAGTATGATGCCCATACACTATCACAAATGTTGTCGCTGACGTACTTTGGGCTCGGTGGCCGTTAATACAAATGTATAAACGTCCGGGCCGTGTCCCCGTTCGATCAACTTTTTATTTTCGACATGGATGGCTAGCAAAACATCTAGTGCATACCTGCATTAAACTGAACAAAACAACATTTAGGCCGTTTATCTTTCATTGCATTCGGTGGTACCAACCACCCGCATTCACCATGATATGCTCATGCAACATCAATATTAAACCTATGGTCTCCGGTACTAGACATTCCCTTAGGTGGTACTATCGGGTCATGGGTTGCTTAAACATAAAGGAAATTTTAATTTAGAAGCATTTTTGCATTCGGTTTATCTCACATAGCCCCATAAGTAATGCGCTCAGCGGTCACATATTTTCATGTTGTCACGCAGGAAATCATCCCTACTATAAGAGGTGTTACTTTTGTTGCAACAATGAAATTATGTGACTGATTTGTGGTTATGAGTATCTGAGCGAATGTACTCCCTGCTGAGGTATTTCCCTCAAAGTACAACCAGAGGCCCAATTACGACGAATTACGGTTTTCGCAGCTCCCCTGAAAGTTCGAAAGCCCATGGGTGTCTTCTGGCACCTTAGGTCCTGGCGTATACTCAACATAAAAAAAGAACTGTCACCACTACATTCTTGCATACACAAAACTACAACCGAGCGCCTCAAGTCCTTGTCGGATAACCGGTAACGCCTGCAAAGTTGGAAATATAAAATCTATGTAAAACGCACGATAAGATCAGCCATTCCTCGCTGTCTTGTTCTGTGATTGATAAAATATTGTAAAGATTCCTGTCGTTATGTTTAACCGGTCGACTAGCCAAGCAGATGTCTTATTATACCCGTTGATAATGTATACACACAGTTTTTTTATGTAACTGCATATGAATGCCTAATATCACACCCACCATCATATACACCGCGTTCCCGAAAGAATTAGGTGCTATGCCAGGACCTTCCATTTATGAGCACGGCTACATTAAACTGTAAACACGGACAATTTTTCATTGCCGCTTCGACCATTTTTCATCCAATGCGATAGGTGGAAGAGTTGATGATAAAATCAACTATTTTCACATATTTGCCCGTTGAGACCACACATACTCATTGTATAATATTTGGTTGATATGCGTGTGACCACTATTATGTATTCTGTGCTCGTAAACAGTAGCACATACCCGACACGAGGCATGCAAACATTGAAAGTGATGAAATAAAAGAATTTTATTTGTTATTTTTTTATCTTTGCGCAACAGCTTTTTAATTGTGATGCAAATCGCTGGTCTGTCAGGGAAAAAGAACTTTATTGCAGAGTAATCAAATTTTTGACATAAAAGTATCCTCCGATGAAAAAATACCTACATATTCCAAAGGGTTAATTATATAAAATACCTTCTTTCGAACTGTCTGGAAATCATGATAATATATCCGTACAAATGAATTAAGGTGGCCCAACCCGCTCAAGTCCCCATACAAACGGGGAAAGAAGATCACGCCTATATTTCTTATCAGAGATCCCAAATTTTGCTCAAAAGAGCTTTATTTGATCGAACTAGATGTCTGATGACCGTTGGCATTGTAAAATTGTGTTTGATTTCTAAGTTATAAGGTCCGAAAGTTCGAATTTTTCGCACGTTTTATACAATAACTTTGGTGATTTGATGATAAAGTAAGAAAATCTTAAAAAGATTAGTCATAAGACATAGCTTATTTAATCAAAATTTATAATCTATTTGGCTTTTGTTGGATTTTTTGACTACAGCGGTCGTGGTTTACTTTTAGCTATAAGTCGTTTTGAAATCAAAATTTTCGTAAATCTTACCAAATCATACACTATGCACATTGTCTTTTTTGTGGACATGTTGCTTCTTCCTCATCACGGAGCCTGTCTTTTTCTGTGAAACAGAGAAGGTCCCAGAGCGCAACAGCACGGTTTTGAGCAGTGCCCGCGAATGAGTTAGTCCCGCCGGGTTGAGCCACCTTAAGAGAAAAAAATATGAAACAAGCAAAGGTGTCTTGTATTGTTTATTTTAACTTAACCTTGGTTCCGGCCCATACAAAGTTTCTTGTAAACTCCATACAAAAAGCTAGATGTAAAGCACTAAAAAGAAGTAGTGCTAAAAATAATGGTATAAAACATCTAATAGCTTTATATCAAACTAATGAAAGCCTGAAATTTTTGAAAATTATTTAGCTGCAACAATATTTAATATTTCAAAATTGCATTACTTTTTGATTTTACAAAAAAAAAATCTGTAAGCTGGACACATTTGAAACTGTTGATTCTTGCGTTTTTTATTGAATGAAACATTGTTAAAAACTAAAAAAAAACTGACATGTTGACAGAGAGTTTTAAGCCCCGTTTCATTCAATGGAAACCAAAGAAGAAAGTCTTTATCGACCGGTTATTATTTTACCTGAAAATAATGTTACGAGGTGATCGGGCAATATGATTATTGTAAATTCGGTTTGTGACGGTAAACCTCAGTGTAATATGTAAAATTAAGTAAGAATAAATCCGGAGTAATCTAGTGAAAGGAAAATGTAATCGACTCCATTTAGCTATCAACTGGAGTTGAATGCTGTCTCATATAATACTGGATATAAATATTTTTGTTAGTGTTAGGATCGCGTGACAATAATTGGCGCGGTTTTAGGAGTAAGCAACTTTTCCTATGATTACTGTAGGGTTAAGCAGCATCGTATGATACAAATTGTATGCTGAGTTTGCCTATTTAGGAGTTTTATGTCTAGGTACCTTATTCTGTATCATCGAGTGGGTTTTTTTATGGTTGGTTCAGATGAGGCCAATCTATTAGAAGATGGCACACTTGTATGCTGACTAAATAATATATAATAAAAACTCAAACCTTATTGCTTACACATTTATTAGTTAAATCTATTAAGAGGTGTGTTTTGCAGATACTAGATGCGTTTGTGGCAAATGTAAGGTTGCATAAATGAGTTAGAAGTCCGCCATCGTTAACTTTGTTGTAAATCGTAAATAACCAATAAAATGATATTGTGTGTTTATGTATCATATTCATGTCGATAAACCCATATTTCTGTGGTGAGGCCCCAATTTCTGTATTTGCCTCCTCAACTTTTCAGTCTATTGTTTGTCGGTTTTAAGTCCATTCTTTATTTTCAGTAGGAAAGTATTAATTAATTTAAGTGCTCAAAAAGTAATTCCAAAAAGTGGCGTAATCTTTAATCTTGTTCTATAATCAAATACCGAAGTTCGAGAACTCGAAGATGGAGGTTGAAATGTGGCGTACTTTGTCCAGTACCCGAAGTCTCAGTTGTCACCTAAATTGGCGTTACGGCAAACCGATCGACTGGCGTTTTCAAATGTATGGAGAAATTGAAGAGCGCGTGCAGTGGGCGTCAAGCGAACTAACATTTGCGAGTCCGAGCTTGATTTGACGGCTTACTCAATGTTGCCGTAAATACGTCGACGTTGCCGTTTATGTCCACTTCGCGTTTCCATACGAATCGGAAGTCCGCGTTTGACTTTGACAGCTTGAAGAAGTAAAACCACAGAATATCTAGTTAATACTTGTATAGAGTTTGACGTTTTTAGGGAATTTCGAAGTTACGTATATGCTAATTTAGGTGAGAACTGAGACTACCGGCTCTGATTCCACAAACAAATTAAATTCTGTATTAATGTTAGGGTGCTAGTGAAATACATACTGGTTATGACCAAAGAAAAGGTTACCACATTTGAAATCAATTATGTATTGTAATAGAAGGCTCTATAATGGACCACAGTATTGTCATGATACAAACTCTGGGCACACAACCAATCAGTGACGAGTCGGACAGTAGCTTTGTACATATACTTAGGTCCCAATAATCTAAATTGTAGATTGCAACAAATAATCTAAAAGGACTTTTATTTTCTTGTCTCGCTTCATTTCAATTTACTTGTCAGCATTTATGTTTCAGGATTATTTAACTTTAAGATTATTATATGATGCTCTATAGGTATTTTTTTTTACATTTCATGTATGTATACGAGTTGCAGAGTGAGAGACTGAAAGAGGGATATCGAAATGATGGAAAGTGAATAATTGAAATCATTTTTTATGTATTCAAGCAATAATTAACATACTTACACATTGTTCAAGACACATTTGAACCGTGTAAGTGTTATGTATTTAATGTCCATTCCTAGAGAATGAGAATAAATATTTTGCTGCCGCTATAATTTAACAGAGCTAAATGATATAAATGTGGTGAAAGGAAATTCTTTTAGTAAAATTTGTAAGTAAACGCTAGGACTAAAGTCCAAATCCATTAGGAAATTATTTTCTTTTTTTATTTATTTTAGGACGAGTAGATTAGGTAATAAAAGTAACTTATTTTCTATGCAATAATTTAGGTACAACATTAATTAAAATATTTGTTCAGTACGAATCAATAATAGTGGTATGATTTTAGGATCAACTCAAACTGAACTCTCACTCAATCATTTTGAATTGCCACTTGAAGTCCATTCTTCTTTTAGTGATAGCCTTTTTTTGTAAGCGGCACACAAGCTTTTACAATAATGTACAAATCAATCTAATAATCCTATAAAATTATACCTAATTTTACTTAGTTTTAGATAGGTATCTTACTAATAATGTAAAATTTCAACTTGTGATGAAATGAGTTTGAGATACTGAAATAAATATTATACAAAATCTGCATTTTTTGTTTAATTTATTGTATTTCAATAGTTGCACACAGTGAGGGCGGATGGGCGGGAGTGGCAAGCGAAACTCTTTAGCATGGGGGCGGCGTAGCAACTATTACGTTCAATTATGGTAGCGACGATGAGTCAGTTCGCTTAAGAATTCCATCACGAGTTCTAATGGAACGCACGTAAGAACTTCTAGTGACGCTAGTAAGTGCAACGAACATTCAAAATCAATTGTCTAAGATTGGCTTACCACAGTTATACTTAATTAATACGTGATACGTAATAATACCAATAGTTTAAACACCCACAGAACACTCAAATCAGTTATATTCAAAATGAAAATCAAATCAAAACCATTTATTCAGTGATCATTCAAACAAATTAAATTCTGTATTAATGTTAGGGTGCTAGTGAAATACCTACGAAAAGTTTTCGAAAATTTGATACAGCGGGTCTCATAGTAAGCTCACTAGATGATATATCACCCTGTTTTATTCATGAATCATTCTTTACTCTCCCACTCACAGTCCAGAGAACTTTTTGTTGTTGCTATGTGCTGCCACTATTAGAGCACTCGATTAGTTAACACTGGCTGGATTGATTGTCGTTTGACGTTTCAATTCACACATCTGCAGCTCGCATGTCATTGTTGTTGACAATATTTTTAAGTTTATTTTAGTGATACTCTGGAAATGAGCGCCGTAAGGACGCAGCGTTTGGGTATCGTCCGACGTGCCACCTGCGATGATGCTTCAGACATATACTTGCTTTTGACCGAAGCCAATGTTAAGTTGTTTCGTTGCAAGACCACCTACGACATTGGCCAGTTGATGTCAGTGATATTTGAGTGTTACGATATGTGAAATAAGAGACTTTATTACAAGTAAACCAGCGATATAAATTGGATAGATTGGGTGAAGCAACTTAGAACGTGTCACTGATTTACCAACAGGGAAAAATGGTTTTAGCTCTTTCACTCTCAGGGTAAATAGCATTGAATCTACCTTTGTCACTCCGAGGCCATCGTGTGCATCTTAGCAGTAACACGATTTAACGGAACTAATATTTGCCAATGCCATATCTTTCTTTATATATCGCTGAGTTAATCAACACGTATAGATCAATCGCTAAGATCATCAATTTTGCTCGCCTACACCGTTGAATAGAGGATTTGGGACATACAAGAATCGCCTGTCCATGGATTGTTATATTTGTGTGGATACATGTTTTCAACACACTTATATTATTTATTATTTCACTTGCCACATGTTTTACATTCTTTGTTGTACCGAGTGTGCCTGTCTTTTGATTATTTTTTTGTAGTAGTTTTTATCCTTTGCTGTTGATTTTTCCTTGGTTATTCCTTTCTATTTTCATATCGTTACACCGAAAATAGTGACAAATTCGATATACCTTTCTAATACATTGGCATCAATCCTGCAGTAAATGGAACTTTCAGATTTTTATTTTTAGTGTAACTAAATTAAAACATGTGACCGTATCTTTTGAAGCTTACTGGCACGATAAGAAGTGGCCATGTCATGTTATCTCCGGATTTATTAACTTAGTGTCATTACAATACAGCAGCTGCTTGCAAAGCTCTTGCAAAGTTGCTGTTCGCTTTTAATAAATGTTCTTCAGTTTGGAATTTGTCGATACGCATGAAACACAATATGTTCTTAGATTAAAGAGTGCATTGTCAATATGCCAACTGGACGAGTTGGAGAATGTAATTGGTTTTGCGGCGCTCACCGACTACCCTCCGATACCGCACTTGCATCCGTCTGCTTGGGAGGAGTACATATGGGCCCGCTACAAGTTAGTATTCATTGTAGTAAGCCAATATGAATACTGAATCCATTTAATCTTTATAATCGTGCTGCAGATACATTTAAAGGCGCTTTGAAATGTATTCACTTCACGATTTTTAAGAAAATGTAATATTTGCAACTCGATTTGTGAAGCAAGATGGCGTCCGCTGGCTCGGGCTGACGACGATCGGCACTTTAGATCTATTCGTGCCAGACAGGGACTCCAACATCAGTCTCATCTCAATTTACCTAGTTTGTTTATGGTTGCTCATTCATAATTCGTAATTACTGCAAAACTTTTAATCATCCTCCATATCTTCCATAGGTAATAACATAGTCTCTAGTAAAAAGGCATTCGTTGCACGAATATTTCCGAATGGTTATGGGAACCATCGCTGTCCTAATCATTGATGTATAAATTCATGGGACATTAAGCTAAGTAATAACTGTATATGAGGGCAGAGTCTATAAATTTCAACATGACTGCAATTTTTTGCCTCTTCTGCTATGAATATCTGTTAAACATCTGTTTTTCAATCCAGGCTGATAGACATGAACGCCCGAAACACTCTTTTCCTCCACCTTCTCTGCTGGTCCCGTGGCGGGTGTAAGGATGTAGCTACGGAGGGTGTGGACATCCCCAAGGAAATAAACTCCAAGTCCTTATCCTCAAAGGACATCGTGTTTGGCATGCTGCGCTCCGTGTTCATGCATGACTGCTACGTACACTTCGTGTGCACGGTGAAACTTCTGCCCGACGATATGGGTGCGTATACTTGCTTTGCGCGATCGGCTTATAACATCAGTTTGAGAAAAAAGAACGGCTTTGTTAATTTTCTTACGATATTTTTCTGTAGTTTCCAATTGGTTATGCCCAAGATGTCGGGATGCAATTAAAATCCTAATATGGATTGGACAATATATTTCTTTCACATACCCCCCCAACCCCTAGGTTGCTGGACAGTGTGCTGACTTCTGAACGTGCAGTATAAAGATTAAGGTCAAAGCTCTTGGGAGTTTTCAATACTGCCTGTTGTCATGAACTTTTCATGCGGCTGTAAAACTAACGACTATGATTTAGTACACGCGGTCTGGCTCTACAAGGTCCGCACAATGGGACGAATTATTTTTTCCCTTGGACACTTCCCTTAGGAGGACCGCGTCCATTGACCAAGCAAGCACAGCAGGGTATGGATTACTTTATTTCATAATTAAATTTTCACAATCTGTTGTACCAGAGGTTGGGAGGTACGGCCGTTAACGATCAAACATGAACACTGGAAAGAGAAAGAATTCCTAGGTCCCTTTTACTCTATGGTTGACGTCAAAACGGCCGAATGAGATCTCGAAATCGTCTCTATTTCCGGTGTACTGGTTTCAGGGTGTACGTATGTACTATCCAAAAAAACTGTTTGAAGTAACACGTGGTCATTGTAAACAGACTTTTAAAGTTTCTTGTAAAATGATTGAGACGCTTTGCACGTCTGCAGCGCTGGACCCCAACGACATCAGCGTAGAGTCGCTATTCAGGCAGGTAGCGCCGGCGCAGGGCGTGCGCGGCGTGCCTAGCGGCCGGCTGCCCGCCCTCATGCTGCTAGCGAGGCCCGACATCTGCCCGCGCCTGAGGATACGACGCGCCGTGTATGTTGTTCTCTCTCTTCACTATAACGTCGCGCGCGCGCAGTCAACCCCAATGACACCAGCGTGCGGTCACTGTACAGGTAGTTTGGCTGCCCTGCTCTTACGTTGATAGAATTTTAGACTTTAAAGCACACCCCCCGTTAAATATCCCTGCCTGATAATGTTGTGCTATACTATTGCGTAACCGATGTGAACGTTTCGTGATTTGGCGTTGCCTAAATAACGTGGCATAAATGTGAGATGACGTAGTTGTGGGCTGGGGATACTTAACTGACAAGTCAGAGTCGTAGATTGACCTCATGTTACCAACGTGAGAGTTATATCGGATGCCGTTGCGAAACTTCCATGGGAGCAACGTGAATTTGCGTTGCCTAATCGATGTGAAAGTAATGTGGGACGGAGTTGCATAGCTGGCGTGACAGTAATGTGGCTGGGCGCTCATAACTTTCGAAAATGAGCTTAGTTTTGCATTGGCGTTCACATTGGCAGGGAGGAGGACAACGATGACATAGTGCCCATAGTGGACGCGCAGTCAACGCGCCTGCGTCAGCTCTACGGCGACTACTATGTGAGCGAGCTTGTCTCGCGCCACCCCGACTCCGAGCGAGTGCTGCTCGTGGCCGAGGTACCATTCATGCGATCCTCATTCAAATCTATTGTCCAGGATCCTCTGAGATGAGATGACGATTGATTTTTCGTGAATTCACCAGTCGACCGGCCCCAGTATACTACAACCTCCAGATAGCGAATCGAGTGTGTGAAACCCGCCCCCAGGCGGAAGTGATACTTGACGCTTGTTAAATTCTGGTTTAATTGGCCCCATTCCGCGTTTCCATTGCGTGGTATTGTCTTGCATATCATAATGACGATGGCTGAAAAGGGTCTATCTAAACTAAAGTTGAACCATAAAAATCAAACAATTACATATTTAGGTGGCCCATTTTATTTTACTTCACGGTCCTGGTTCGGCACTAACATACTTTCCACGTGGTGTGTTGGGCTACTATCATGACCAAGAACGTTTAAATCATGACAGTTGGTATTGCATCCATAGCCATCCATCTCGTTTATCAACGAAAATTGGGATGAATTTTCACAATTTTTGTTGGTAAACATAGGCCCCTGGTTAAAAGTAATATTAGGGCCATAATATAATCCTGCTGTGTAGTTTTTTGATAATGGCGCAACTGTAATTTAAACCGGAATTTTACAACCAGAGTTTCCTTCATAGCCTTTCAAATCTAAAATTCTCCTGGGGTTACTACTTACCAAACTCTCTATAACCCCTCGGAAGATTATCGGAAAAAAAAGTTCCAAAAAAAGGAAAAAATACAAACGTAAAATACAATCATTCGGAAACCACTTTTCCAATTAAATCGATATTTAATATCTAATATCAGGTAACAAATATCTGCGTCTGCATGCTTTTGTTTTTTTGAAAAATCCAAACCGAATGAAATGAAAGCAAAAAGAAAATCTTCATACGAACTTGGTTTCTCTTTGGTTTGGCCCAGAATACATTTACCGAAAAAACAAAGACATGCAGACACAGATATTTGTAGCCTAATATTAGATTCCAAATATCAAGTAAGTTGGAACAGTGGTTTTCAAATAATTAGTAAACTACGTTTCTATGAGAGGCGAAATTTTCTGATGCTTACGGGCCGACCTTAAGTCTCAGCGGCAGAGTTTCCTGGAAAACAGCTAAGGACAAGTTTTCATCCACACCTGTGCCTTTGTACCTCTCTCTTTCTCTCTCTCAGATCATTTTATCTGATTTTATCTTTATTGCATATAATTGGCAGCACATGGAGGTGGCGGTCGGCGTAATGGTACTCAACACCACCATCATCTACGACCGACTGGAAGACAACTTCGTGCTTGAGCCTTACAACGGGCTGCGCAAACCGAGCGCGCTTGCTCTCGCACAGGCTGCCGCCGCCGCTACCGACGCGTTCACCATCGAGTCTACCACCGATATGGCCGGGTTATCATCTTCCTTCTACCTTCACCTTCTGTCTTCACACGGGAATAGGGAATTAACCTTTTATAAAATAATTGGTTTTTCTGCTTATTTCCGGTGTTCAGGAGTAAGTGTTGTCAGGTAATCGATGTTATTTCGATTTCAAATCACACCAGAGAAAATTACCGTTCGTGGTGTTATCGCTACGACAAAAACAAAAAGCAACCGTTAATGCCAACACAAATCATAGGAAACCCAAGTCGTCTACATGGAATCGAATGAAAATCAATGAAAAGGAAACTTGAAGCCCACTAGAGAAACTAGTAGATCTGGTGAATGGAGCGGCAGACTCTTTCTTATTTCCCACGAAGGGATCCATGAGGTGGGCTGTGGAGCAGGCTCATGTGGTAGGTGAGGCGTGGAAATTACTCCTTAAAAAACCAGTTTCATATGTTAGAAAGTGGTATATATTAGTGGTGGTTGAGACAACGAACAAAATCATAAATGATGATCACATTGCTATCGGCAAGGATATCCGTCTCTGTCTTTTTGTTATTAAATAGTTATGGCCTAATCGGTTTGGTACCTTGATGATGGTATTCTTGGTGGTGATGCAGACAAAGTTCTTGGTGATTTGCAAGCTCTGATTAGGGAATTTCAATCTATTGGGTTAACTTTAAATACGGAGAAATGTGAAGTATATTTTTTTGAATCAGTATCTGAAGAAAGGAGAAAATATATTTTGGATAACCTTAACATTCTAAGCCCGGGTATACAAATTTTGAAAGATGAAAACCTATTCTTGTTAGGTGCTCCTTTAGTAGATAATTCTGTAAAACTTCTAGTTGAAAACAAGAACCACTTCTTTAATTTTGTATCGAATCGCATGACGAATTTACAGCCACATGTTGCATTACTTTTGATTAGATTTTGTTCTGGTATACCGCGTCTTACCTACTTTTTAAGATGCTGCCCTATTTGGAAAAATGATTCTTTACTGTATTTACTTGACGTGGAATTGAAGAAAACTTTAGAAAAAATATTGAATTTAAATTTAGAATCAAGCTCTTGGAAACAAGCATGTTTTCCTATCGATTTTGGCGGAATTGGTATTAGACGACCTTCAGTCGCACTTCCTGCATTCCTTGCTTCAGCTCATAACAGTATGAACCTCATAGGTAAAATTCTATTTACATCACTTGGTGATTGTGAGGTTGACGGTTTGAATGAAGCAATCGAGAGATGGAAAGGTGTGTGTCCAGGAGTGGAATTGCCAGCGAGGGTAAAAACTCAATTCGGATGGGATAACCCGATTACCAAAATTTGTCACAAAAAGCTTTTAGAAGAAAGTTCAGAAATTGACCGGGCTCGCATTCTTGGTTCTTCAGAAACGGAATCTGGAGCATGGCTCAAATCGTTTCCGTCTCCAAATTTAGGAACTCTCCTAGACAAAACCAGTCTGAGAATAACGATAGGCCTACGTATAGGCGTCAAACTGTGTCAACCACACGTCTGCGTTTGCGGCACTAGTGTCGATGCTTTGGGACACCACGGACTATCGTGTCAAAGGAGCTCTGGTCGAATACCCCGTCACTGTGGTATTAATAAAATTATTAAAAGATCCTTGGCCACAGTGAATATTCCGAGCCTCCTGGAGCCACCAGGAATTAGCCGCTCCGACGGAAAAAGACCAGATGGGCTAACTCTAGTACCGTGGTGTCGAGGCAAAGCACTGGTTTGGGACGCCACGTGTGTTGACACGTTGGCTCCTAGCCACGTTTTAGCATCCTCCAAGTCAGCCGGGGCCGCCGCTAATACTGCCGCAGCAAATAAAATCAAGAAATATGCGTCTGTGCGTGACCACTTTGATTTCCTTGCGTTCGCTGTGGAAACGCTTGGCGCATGGTCATCGGATGCGAAAAGTTTTTCTGACTGCATTGGAAAACTGCTTATTGAGAAATCCGGTGACCATCGCGCTAAGACATTTTTCATACGGCGAATTAGCATGGAAATTCAAAGGGGAAACGCACAGAGCATTTTAGGTACTATGGGCAGCTCGGCGGGCATGGAGGAAATTTTCTATTTAGTTTAGGATAGTATTAGTTGTTAGTTTATTATAGTAAGTTGTTAGTTTAATTTTGTTTAGGGATTATGTTGTTTTTGTTCAAACCTTAATTTAACCAATATATCAGTAAAAAATATATGTTGATTAAGAAAAAAAAAAAAAAAAGTTATGGCAGGCGGGTCCACACCGGACGATCCATCGATCCCGCGATCCGCGATCCAGGATCGCGGAGCGTGGATCGTGGATCGTGTTATGCCGATCCACTCTTGGAAACTTGCGATCCCAAATATGCGCTCCAAGCGATCCTAAGGCGATCCGTGATTCAGCCAGTCTAACTCTTGTACGATATGGAGTCACACGTACAACGGCGGCGTCTTGCCGTTGCAGCAGTAACTTTTATTTTGCTTAAATGCTTGCGCAAAAAATCACAAAAAAGAAAACGACGGTTTTGGGTGAAACAAATTTACAAAAATCGCTTGGAATCTGGGACTCAGCTGTACGCAGAGTTAGTGTCAGATAAAGTTGAACACAATTTTGCAAGAATGAATGCTAATCAATTTGAGATATTGTGTTCATTATTAAATAACAAGCTAAGAAAGAATGATACAAATTATAGAGATGCCATTACTGTGAAGGAAAGATTATTACTAACATTGAGATTTTTAGCAACTGGAGATTCGTACGTCAGTTTGCAGTATCTGTTCCGCATTTCCAAACAGTCTATATCGATAATTATTCCTGAAGTTTGTGAAGCCATCATTGACCTGTTAAATGATTATGTAAAGGTAAGTAAAACCATACTTTATTACTCAATAAAAAAGTAGTGTATTACAATCATAATTTAAAGAAGTAACATGTTTACAATTATTAATTATTTTTTGAAAACATGATATAGGTAGGTACTTATTTAATTCGGTGGTGACTGTGGAAGTGAATAATCCTGAGGTTTCAGAAACTGGGACTGCGATGAATTGGAGGCTAGATGAGCAGACGGTGATGTCTGTGGAATTGGAGCTGGATAATTTTGAGGTTGTAGAGACTGGGACTGTGATGAAGTGGATGCTATTGGTGTGCCAGGGTATGAATTAGTGTAATATCCATAATTGCTATCCCCATATCTTCCTGTGTCAGCTTGAAAAATAACTTGGCATATAGCATTTTTGACATTAACTAATGTTACTGCATCATATTTCCGCAATTCAGTAGATATATACTGCCCGAAAGCAATGTAAGAATCAGTTTCCGGTTGTGGTGGCTGAGCACATTGTTGCAGAAGTTGGAAAGCCTCTGAAAGAGTTTCATCTGATATGTCATCTGCATTATTAGAAGTAGTTTTCTTTCTTTTTTTTGTTCTTTTGTTTGTTGTTTGGACACTGGATTGTGCATTCTGATCATTCTGCTCTCTACTCTGATCTGTGTGGTGGTTGGCTCTCTCCGGTTGTGTGTCACTAGTAATGTTACTGTTCTCGTTTTCGCTCACTGTAGTATTAACTTCAAGTTCCCCTTTAGTCGTATCAGATTCTACCTGTAACAACAATTATTATTACTATTTACTGCTTATTCTTATTTTCAGCTTTTTATTATAATTAAGATCTCCTTTATTTTCAGGTGCCGTCAACTAAAGAAGAATGGCGTACAGTTTCTCAGCAATTCGAGAATAAGTGGAATTTCCCACACGTGATAGGAGCGATGGACGGCAAACACGTCGCTATACAATCGCCTTTTAATAGTGGCAACGACTTTGATAATTACAAATTATTTCCTAGTATTGTTCTTTTTGCATTAGTAGATGCAAATTATAGGTTCCTGTATGTGAATGTTGGGACTAAAGGCAGAATATCAGATGGAGGCGTGTTCAAAAGCACAAATTTATATAAAAAACTTGAAAAAAAAGAGCTAAATATTCCTCCACCGGAGATATTGCAAGTTCCCTATACAATTGAGGTACCCTATTATATACTAGGTGATAAAGCTTTTCAGCTTAATGATTATACTATGAAACCATACGATGGTACACGGGAAAGGGGTTCTTGTGAAAGAATTTTCAACTACCGACTGTCAAGAGCACGTAGAGTAGTTGAAAACGCGTTTGGAGTACTTAGTTCTGTCTACAGAGTCCTGCGTAAACCTATGCTTTTGGAACCAGAAACTGCGACTAAAGTCGTGCTGGCAACGGTTCATCTATATAACTACTTACGCAGTAATCCTAACTTTATATCGCCAGGAACGTTTGATACAGTACAGGAGAATGGAGATGTAATACCTGGAAGCTGGCGAAATGAACCGCCATCACAATCGCTACAACCGATGGCCGTCGTACCAAGAAGAGCAACAGAAAATGCCACTACAATACGGTCCCACTTAGCAAGACACTTTGTTACAAACCATACAATAGTTTGGCAAAATGAATATCAGTAAACTAATAGCTCACATGTTCCAATGTATCGCGTGTGGTTCCGGGTTCATTTTTATCCGCCATAAAGTCGAAGTCATCATACGCAAACCACTTTGATTTATATGTATCTTGAGCACCTGAAATAAACAAGTTACTCATTAAAATAACCACGTGTATTTCTAACAGCTTAAATGTAAAAAGCGAAATCACGTGAAATCCACAGTAAATATTATGATGTAATTACTTATAATAAAATATATAATTTTAATACCTACAGATAAAAAGTAGCTTTGTTTTCTTACCGGATCCAGTTATACGGCTTTGCTTCTCTCTGTATTTCTCCCTTCTGTAGCCTCCCGCCAGAGATCGCATTTTTTTCTTTAGGTTCTCGATCGACTTATTCCCCATTTCACGAGAAATCTGACACCAAGCATCATCTCTAACACCTCTATTGGTGTAATTAGAATCTTTGGGATCCCATAAACATTTAAATTCTTTATAAAACGATATCAAACGGCGACTTTCTGAGATGTCCATGGCGAGGTGGATCGCGCGAACCAACACAACCGTCCACACCGCGCGCATCACGCAACTGAGGCACCTTTGAGGCTGGCACAAAAACCGACCGCACACGGATCGCGCGAGGTAGGGAGCGCGCGCTCCAATACGTGCGCATGGATCGCGCGCGGCACGTCCACACCGCCTGCATCTTTGGATCGCGCTGCTGCCGCGCGCGATCGGAGCGCGATGGATCGTCCGGTGTGGACCCGCCTAATGGTTAAGCAATGTTAGCGTGTTATATCTATTTCAGGGAGATGCTGGGAACACCCTCCATGGCCAGTTCCGCTGCATTATTTTATCCCGAGGGGACGAAACATGAAAGGTTGCGAACGAAAGTAAGTACCTATTGGATTTCTCACCGACCTCCACTAAGCCAACCAAGTTCAAGTAGAGTCGTGTTCGACGATTAGAATATTGACTAGTGCGTACAACTACAGAGTCCCCCAACTATACAACTCTTTCATAGTGGATTAAAGCTATGATAAAGAAGTATTAGAGTTAAATCTTGGTTTCTACCATGAATTGGGGATCACGTAGCATAGGCATCGATAAACTGTGCAATGCACTTTGCTGGAATATTGCCCCCAAATTACAACTTGAGGTCCCGAAATCTGAAATGAAATGAAATGAAATCATTTATTTGTCTCAATTATGGGTTGTACATGATACGAAGAAACAATGCTCCCAAAATTCGATCATGGCCATGACAGTCTTCCACAATTTGCGTTTGACCGCGTACAAATATACATATAAACAATCAAACAAATGAAAATAATATTGTTATATAGATGATTCCCTTATAAACCTATAACTATTTATTTTTACTAGGTAATTAATATAACTAATGGCGAATAAATTGATCGCTGACACATCAAGCCTTATGCTAGAACAGTCATGCTGGTCCTCTGGCACAAGTCTAGATAAGTTGAGGACCAGCTGCATATCTGTACTAGTTCTAACTTTATTTATGCAATAAATATATTTGATTTGATTTGTCTTCCTATTAAAAAAAAACAAAATTAATACAAAATAAACAGTTCCCAAAAGTCCAATATTGCACTACTCACTGAAACTGCTCCATCGATTAACCTGATGCTCCGAATTTGCGGTTGACGCCTCATGTCTGACACGAGAGCAGTCATTGCCCCGGCAGGTGAGTTTCTCCGTGGAGGGCCTGGCGCTGGCCGAGGGCCGGCCGTCGAAAGCCATGATCCTCGGCCACCGGCGCCCGTCTGTGCCCCGTCGTCGCCCCTACTACCTCGCGCTGCTCGAGCAAGAGGAGGAGCCGGACTTCGACATCGTCAACATCGAGCGCAGCCTGCTGCACGTCCCGCACGCCCTGTCCTTCGACTCCTTCATCTATGGGTTTGTTTAAAACTCGACGAACGGGACTTGAACAGTAATTGCTAAAATGCTTTGATTTAGAGCTGAGCCGAGTTACAAAGGATTTATCTAAATTTCGCTGAGCTCTTCGATTCCACAGGTTTACACCATAGAATAGAGCAGGCATTTGAGGCATACACTTAGGGCCGAGTGCACGAAAGGACAAAAAATCAAAATCAACGTCAAAGTATGATAGAACATGTCACTTTGTGTGGGCAGTATGGAAGGAACTCTATGCGGATCACTAAAAGTGATGTGTTTGAACATTGATTAACTCAGCCATCTCTTCGTGCAACCGGGGCTTAATCGCCCGTCCATGGATTTTTATATTTGTGTAGAAATATGAAATCATATAAATGTCATGAAAATATGTATACTGCTCCATTCAATGGTGGAATCAAAGAGTTCAGCCAAAGGAGAATGCCCAAATCCAGGCCCCTTAAAAATCATTCGTGTCTTTCATTGACACATATGCGATAAATTATATATTTAAACATATTTTAAACTATCTGAATCCTCATTTTTACTCGATAAATAATTAAAAGGAATCATTCTAAATTACTTCTTTTGCTACTAACAATATGAATAAGACAAGGAGAGAACATCGCATAGTCTGTTGTCACAAGACTTGTTCGGGTATCCTGCCCCATGCCATTCCGTCTGGTAAGGGAGAAAAAAAGGCGTAAATACGTATGTAAAATGAATCCTAGAACCAATGTGAAGGATTGTTGCTTATGAAATATCAAAGAGACATTAAACTCTGACCATTTTTATTGCGTTTCGACTGGAGCTCTACGCTGAGCTCTCTGGGGTCTATTAAACATTTATAATCTCAAAACCGCATTTTGTCGATAACTTCAAAACGGTAATGAATTTTGTCTTCAAAATTCATAACTCGAAAAGTAATATTATTTTCTAAATTATAACACTGGTTTGGGAGATAGAGAGACTCTGACTGATTGGATCTGATCCTGAATACCATGCCACCATAGCGAAACAAATTTTACCCACTGATTTGGTATTCGTTTTCTATGCAAATTGTGCCAGGTCATCTGCTTTTATGTGTCAAAGCATTATAAAGCAGTCATTTTCATAAAGCAATATCGTATTTTATACCTTTTGTTTCAACAATTTAGTAAGTTAATAAATAGTAAAGAAATAAAATTCTGTTCTACACATTTCATGGAAAATTAATGAACTGACATTTTTCACGAAAGTATTTCTCTCTGGAATTTGATTAATTTAAAATCGGTAAAAACCGCTAAATAGCGCTGAATTTTCTATGCCAATTGTGCCAGGTCTTCTGCTTTTATGTGTCAAAGCATTATAAAGCAGTCAGTCTCATAAAGCAATATCGTATTTTATACCTTTTGTTTCAACAATTTACTTAGTTAATCAATAGTAGAGAAATAAAATTCTTTTATACACATTTTGTGGAAAATTAATGAACTGACATTATTCACGAAAGTATTTCTCTGGGATTTGATTAATTTAAAATCGGAAATAGCGCTGAATTTAATTTTACACCTATCACCTCTCGTTTCATGCTATTGTTTCATAGCTCTCAATATATTTTAGAAAAACTTGATATTATTCTAATATTTATTTTTTGTTGCTGTTATAGTGTCGATTCTGAGGTTTCTACTGTAGGCTCTGATAACGCTTCAGATCATTCACCGGACTCAAGCGAAAAGCGAAAGGGAGGTGAGTTCTACTCTATACGTAAATGGTTTCTGCACTAGTAACTGAGCAATACCTATACGAAAACTTGTGCTTTGGTTGGGTTTTGGATCTGGAATAGAATCCAATCATCTTCCTTCGAGTTCGCTAAATATGCAACTTTTATGCAGCACATTTGTTTATTTATAAAATGTTTGGCTACATCATGCAGAAGCACAGCAGTCGATCTCTTCGACGACACACCAAAGCCCCGAGACAGTGTGGCAGCGCCGCCACTCGGAGGGTGTGCCGGACGCCTTCATCATAGAGCTCTTCGCCATGCATCCCATGTACGACGAGCGGTAAGTCTTAAACGCCTACATCACACCTTTCCACAACACGCCGAGAGCTCGAGAAGATTTGGCAGCGCGGCTACTCGGAGGACTTGCCGGATGCTTTCATCATAGATCTCTTCGCCATGCATTTCATTTACGATGAGCGATAAATCTTTAACGCGCACATCATACCCTTCGGCGACCCGCCGAGAGGTCGAGAAGGTGTGGCAGCGCCGCCACTCGGAGGGCTTACCGGATGCTTTCATCATTGATCTTTTCGCCATGCATTCCATTTACGATGAGCGATAAATCTTTAACGCGCACATCATACCCTTCGGCGACCCGCCGAGAGATCGAGAAGGTGTGGCAGCGTCGCCACTCGGAGGGCTTACCGGATGCTTTCATCATTGATCTCTTCGCCATGCATTCCATTTACGATGAGCGATAAATCTTTAACGCGCACATCATACCCTTCGGCGACCCGCCGAGAGGTCGAGAAGGTGTGGCAGCGCCGCCACTCGGAGGGCTTACCGGATGCTTTCATCATTGATCTCTTCGCCATGCATTCCATTTACGATGAGCGATAAATCTTTAAGGCGCACATAATCCCTTCGGCGACACGACGAGAGATCGAGAAGGTGTGGCAGCGCCGCCACTCGAAGGGTTTACCGGATGCTTTCATCATTGATCTCTTCGCCATGCATTCTATTTACGACGAGCGGTAAGTCTTTAACATCCAAATCAAACCTTTCACAAAGCTGGCCAGCAGTTGACCTAATGTTGGGCTTGTCTAGTGGAACGTTAGTTACGTAACTGTAATCAAGACTCCAGCTTTGTCGTTGTGCTTGCAGGCATGGCTTCGACTTGCTGGAAGTGGCATATGAGGTGTTTCCAGAGTGTAGCTACTGCGTGTTAGCGCTACCCACCGACCACGTTGCCTACCCGCTGCTTGAACATTTTACGGTACACCTAACACCTTAAACCGAAGCCACTGACCAAAGCAGGACTTCCGGCATCCATCTTGTTTCTTGTTTCAGTTTGATCCAGTGTCTCAACCAATAGCATATTTCTGTCGGAATTTCTAAACAAAGCAGAACTTATACTGCTGTAACCTTTTGAACGTCTGGCGATATTGACGTCACCTGCTGGTTGCTTAGTCGTGTTGTTGATTTATGAATTCGATTACATGTGAAATTGTTACGTCTCCTACCATCCTAACTTAATAAGCAGAAGGCTTAAAGCCCGCCCTGGTTGGTACAGTTGATAAATCTAATTTGAAAACATTAAAATTTCGCAGTTGGTGACTCCACGCCCCGGTAGAAATAAACTAATGGATCAGTCACTGTATGTGGCTCATCGGAATTCTATTCGTGGGTAAGTTAGGCTGAAATGAAAGTTTTAAGCATTTTCTTCACACGTGAAACTTACTAATTTCTCATAAAAGAGGACACTACTTGCTTAAGTCTCGATCACGAATTCCATCCATTACATTTTGTCCATTACAGGTGATAGATCACTGACACTCCTTTTAAAACGGCAGACGCGTCAGTGTCCGTCCCGCCGAGCAGTTCGACCTGGTATCTGCGACGCACCTGTTGGATCACTCACCGCGGCAGGGCTCACTCCTGGAACAGTTCGAGGACTCGCTCACCTCCACCGAAATGCGCTCCTTCATGATTCTCAGTGAGAAACAGCCCGTTGGCCTCATCACGCTTGGGTTAGCCTCAGACATAAGATACGAGCGCACTTACTCGTGTGATCATGGTGATGCGACACATCTGGGATACCTTCCGCGGTATGGTACACTTTTCGACCCGTCTCCACTGAAATACGCCCCTCTATGATGATCAGTGAGAAAAAACCTGTTGGCAGGTTAACACTTAACGCTATTTGCATTTCGTACTTCCTCACCACTACCGAGATGAGATGATCATGATTAACTTTAGATGAGATGAATTTAGGTGATTTGAAGACGAGAAAACACATCAGCGTAAACATTTCGTTACAAATGCGAGCTGTTCTATAGTCAGAATCCATGTAAAACTGTAACCCGCGGGGTTGATCCTATCCACCATCGTATTGGATGAAATGGTAATGAAAATTGTGCGTGTTTTCCATCCAATGGAAGGCCCTGGCATGGCCCCTAATTTCTTCGGAAATGCTGTGAGTTGGGTCAATATCCCAATCTCTCATTTTATTCTCTGATCTCTTTTTTGTGGGTTATTATATGGGAATGTTGTGTTCGAATAATTTATGAGTAAATAAATAATGAAGTAAGTGTCTCAGGCCGGCAGACGACATAATGAAAGTGCGAAGCCAGTTCATAGTCAACGACGGGGGCGACGAATGCTCCGGTTGCGAGCCTGGCATGGTGCTGGCGGCGATACTGGCGCCAGCACTAGAGCCGCATGCGCGCTGGTTCATGCGAGAGCTACTGAGGCACACGGGCTACAGCGATCTCTTCTGGTCCTGCCGTCTCAACGGGCGCGGCGATGCGGTGCATATGATTTTATGTTTCGCCTCTCTGTACCACTTGCACCCAATGATACAAAACTGTTAATGAGAATTTTAGTGCGCAGCCTGCATTAGCGGCGGTATTGGTGAAGAGCCACGCTGGCTCCTACAAGAGCTTCTGATGCATACGGTCTGTAATATTTTTTTTAGATAATGTGGCTTGAGCCTCCATAGCAGCGGATTTGCAGAGCTATCGAGCATATGAATTACATATGAAATGATATGAAGTGATACGCATACCCTGCGTATTGCCTTGGAAACTTGCTACACAGAAAAAACAGCAATGCGTCTTGCGAACGTTAAAGGCTTCAAGGTTTTCCTGGTCCCAGTTGGCTGCCTTTTCGAGAACATCACCCACTCTATTAACCACAGAACGTTGCGCCCCATGCAGAGTTGCTCATCAAGCTACATGATAAACCTACTAGAATGTGAGAGAAGTCAACTTGCTCTAAATGTATAGGTATCTTCTCCTTTGTGTGGTAGTTAGGTTGTCACCCTGCCTGCAAAATCGTGTTTGTAAAGGTAAGTTATAAATGTTATCAACAATTATTCTTCATTTCAGGTACCAGGCCGGAACTTGATGTCTCTCACAGGTCACATGTCCCCGTCGAAGCCTCGCCGGATTATCCCCAATCTGGAAGTGAAGAAATCCCAAGAAAACCAAGATAGGGCAAAGGCTGCGTTGATTTGGTTAAAATCCCTAAAAGATAGGTATATGGCTGGTTTATCTAGATGGCTAGAAAGTTTTTCACAAAGGAAGGTATATCTTACAATCACAATATCGTTGCAAATATTATTCAAAAGTTTATCCTCACAATGAAAACTTGTATACTGGACAAACTTCCAATTACAGAGAAAGATAAAAAACTTTTTTTTATCTATCAGGGCTCCGTTTGCGCTGTGGCACCTGAACCGGCCAATGACCAGCATGTCCAAAGTGGATATAAATCACAGCATCGTCGTGGTCGGCGCGAGCGCAACTGGACTCGCCTTTATTGAGAAATTGCTCTTTGGGTAAAAACTGTCTGTAGTAATAATTCAATATTAAAACTAAAATTTAGTCATATTAGCCTGATCTACATTAGGTTCGAAACTATACATGTTGTTTTTATTTATACCTCTCAAATTATTCCCTCATTACCTGTTCTGGTTTTCCACAATTTGTGGGTAAGTGTTGCCTATATGAAGGTCTCCGTTTAGAATCCAAAATCTACCCATTGAGGCTAAATGAATAAATTCTGGATTTTTTATATGTTGCTTACTTTTCAAAAATATTAACTAAGGTATTTTGATCAGCATGACTGACGCAACTATCAAAAGGGATCAGTTCTCAAGCTGGACAGTGCAGAAATCGGCTCTCCCGAAGATGTGTGACAGAGTTAGGTTGGTCAGGCCGAACCGGTCTCATTAGGAGTTTGATTGGACAGGTCATCATCCGCGTATCTGAGCTTCACGAATGTGACGCTGGTGACGACGCAGGGTCTGCCGACCGTGCCGGAGTGTATCCGCACCCTCACCACATTCGTCGTTCACGACAGTCGCTTCGACGACCGCTACCTCAAAATGGTGCCCTTTCACTTCTACGTGGACATTATCATCGATTCGATGGTCATAATTGATAGGTGAGCAGGCGGCGGAGCAAATTTGCTAGTTGCCCTGGACATAGTCCTACATATTTGCCTATCATGAAAGGCTCTGTTTTAAAACCCTCTAACTTTACATTATTGTTATCTATTTTTTAACAACGCTATTTATTGCGTTGGTAAATCTGATCAGCTACTCGCTACAATTACAACAATATATGTAAACATCAGGTATTCGATAGGTAACTTGCTATTTATCTTTTTCTGTTTAAAAATTAAGCTACTTGATTAAGTGTAAAGTTTACCAATACAATTTAGAAGGTATGTTCACCGCTTGATTTGCTTTGAGATGATCATTGGCATCAGGAAGAAGAAGTGCATAACGATGCAGTCTGGTGGCGTGAAGCACTACGACGACTTATACCTGACTTGCGGTGTGCAGTTTCAGCACCCACATTATCTGCACGAAGAGCTTGAGCGGGAGCGGCGGTTCGAGTGAGTAGGTTGCTTTTGGACAACATAGTACCTAGTTTTATTTAAGCGAAAACCGGCACAAACTGGCAATTATTTCTTTCGTCGCGGAGGCATTTCGCTGTCGGCTACCAACACCTTCGCGAACGAGAAGGAGACCTACAACCACACTATCGGGCCGATTCTCGAAGTGTGTTACTTCACGGATTCGAGGTCAGGTAGAATACTGCAGTATCCAAGGGTTGCGTGTCGTGCCCTAGGGAACGCAAGTCAGGCAAGGCCCACAAGCCGCCGCCTATCGACGGTACATATCGACAGGTTAAGAGCAATCGCCCGTTCAACACCCAAACTTGCATATCTTTTTATGCCTCTGAGAGTTTGAATAAAAAATGTGTCTCATCACAGGGCAGTATTTTTCACTCAGATATTTTTTTCTATCATATCAGTTTGTGATTTTAGAAAGCAAAATACGCTGGATGATTTGCTACGCTATAATACACAAGCCGCTGCGGCGCTTGACGGATCTGCTGTACGAATCGCCCAAGGTTAACCGTTTCGTTGGTTCGTCGGTGTTTACTTGGTCTGTGGTGTTTACTGAGTCAATGATGGTGTCTTAGGCAGAGGGCAGAGCACACCGCGATAGATGCCCCCGTGTACGCTCGTGAACGGCATCGTGGTGCCAACAAGGCGCTGCTGCTGAGCTTGATGAGTATGCTACATGACTCCCCCAGGGTTAACGACTCTGTTGCCCGCTTACTGAACCCACAATGGTCTCGCAGGCAGGGGGCGCCGTGCAAGTACAGAGCGATGGACGACCCCACGTACGAGGCGAGCAGGCTGCCGATACCACCGCGCATACCCGAGAACGTGATGCTTGTCAACGGCATAGTAAGCGCAAGCAAGGCGCTGCTGCGCTTGAAACGTCTGCTGCACGACTCGCCCAGGGCTAACAGTACTCCATCTCCATTAATGTTTACTGCATCTCCCTGTATGGGTTCTACCTGCCGTCAAAGGCAATAGTTTTAACTTGTCGCAGGATGTTTTTAAATTTACGAGTTCTTCGTGGAAGCTTATGAATAGGTCAGAGGTGAGAGCAGGCAGGAGGTGCGTAGACTAATTAAGCAAATAATTTCGCATCGGCCATAACAGCTTACTCCAGGTCTATTTATCTAAAGATTTTTTAATAAAGCAATCAGCTGCTTTTTTGTTGTTGTATAGCATAGCGTCCATGGGTTTCAACATTGTAATTTAATTCAGGAGTTGAAAATAATCTCATTCTGCTATGTCCTTTACCCACCGGTCCAGTAGAATGGGTAGCGATTAGGATTCGTACTAGCGGACATTTATTTTATTGAATCATGTTTGTGGAAAAACGTTTCATGGATTTGTATTATTTTATTTTATTTATTTATTTATTTATTTATTAATATGTTCACAAAAAGTGTAGTACACAAGATACGCTGAGATATGTACACAAATGTTGTTGATGTTTGCTTATAAATTGTAATATTCAAAATTCTAGTGGATCGACCGGAAAGCGACTTGATCTCATCTTCTGCGGCATCAATCTTGGTGTACGGCGCATGCGTCGAAGCTCTCTCTTGCGTGGCAGCTCTGATAGAGATGGGCCTACCGCCAAGCTGCATCACCTTCATTGAACCCTTCCCACCGGAAGACCCCAAAGCTCTGCGTGTCCAAGACTTCAACAATGAAACTGTAGGTTAACGATTATCTGATCACTGACATCTTTAGAGTATTATAAATATTTGATATGATTAGCTCGCTGCTAAGCTCAGCTCGGCATGCTATGCATTAAAAAAAATTAAGGAACTCTGTGGTTTGGAAGTTGCTAAATCTGTTTATGGGAGAGGATGAGAGACTCCTGTAGAAAGGTTTTTAGTGACGTAGGAATTTTGACTTTACCAAGTGCTTATGTTTTCCAAAACTTATGTTACGCGAGGAAACATATACATGACTCCACCCTTAATAGTGATGTTCATAACCATAACACAAGACACAAGAACAATGTTAAGTGATTAGTCATAAATTAGCTAAAACATCTAAGAGTGTTAGATTTTGTAACAAATTACCCGAAGAGGTCAGGATTTGAGTGAAAAAATGTTTAAGGTTAAGATTAAGAAATTCTTAACACAAAAGGCTTATTATAGTGTTAAAGAGGCCCTAGTTGATAAATTTGAATTTCTTGAGATTTTGACCACATGCTGACTGGGTACCAAACGTATCCTAATATAACATTGACTTTCTTTTTTTTTTACAAATTTTGACACTCGATACATTACGTATCCATATTATTTGTATGATAAGTACTACGTGTAGTATGAAATTACTAACAAAATAATATTGATTTGATACAATTTCGTATCAATAATGACGAGGGCTCTGTACACCCGAACTGTATTAAAGCATTATTTAACTGTAGATGTTGGTCAGAATCTCTTTCAGGAATCTTATTCGCATATGGTTGCTCTCAAACCTTTGTACTATTAATTTTCTGTAGGTGGTAGCATTTAAAGTGTAATATTATATCGTTTTTTTTAGCTGTAAGAATAATAATGTATTTTGTATTTTGACTCTTTGTTTACAGGTCACTGTAGTAGTTTATGACAGAAATAATGGTATTAAAACTAAATCGTACAGAGCTTTCACAACTTTTTCATGTTGCCACTGGAGTAGTGCATCGCTTTAAGGTCCCTATTTGCGGCGACGCTGGGTTCGGGTCTCCTCTTTCCCTAAAATATGGTTGATAGAGGCGATGGCTGTGCCTGGCGTGATGCTCGTGAACGGGTGCTGTTTGTGGGGACTGGCTTGCTCCAATTGGCAACATGCTAGATGGCGGGCATGGTCTTTACTAATAAACTGATATTTGTCATGAACTGTTGCATATGACATGAATTGTTGATTCTCGTCAATTCATATTAATTTAGCGTGTTTATCTGTGAGTCTAAATACTTTTGTAAATTTGGACTAAGTGGACGTTGAAAAAAAAACCAGCGGAGTTTCTTTCCAGTTCTTCTTCGCTGGGATTTCCCCGAACTGGCTAATGATAAAATTATGACAAATCCGAGTGCAGTGTACTGTCTATGGATGATGAATAAACAATAAACAATCATAGCTAAAATATTTGAATAGTGATACTAAACATTTAGATATTTGAAATGATCACTAATGCATTCATAAAGTGAGACCACTCCAAGTGGAACTGTGGAATATTTGTGCAGGTTATCCCTAGGGGTGACGACGACGCCGGAAAGCCTCTGTCAGCCTCAATGGCCCAGTGGCGCGACACTTCGGCGATCGCTCTCCGAAGTTAAGCAACGCTGGGTCCGGTCTGGTCTTGGATGGGTGACCATTCGACCGTTGAGAGAGGCTGGTCGTGGTTCGGATTCCACGTTAAACTGTAGGTCCCCTTCCTTACTTACTAGGTGGTAGGGTTTATCCCGCCCGGGTTGGTACCATCGCATTGGATGAACGATGGTCGAAGCGGCAATGAAAAATTGTCCGTGTTTTCCATCCACTTCAATGTAGCCGTGCAATGTAAGGAAGGCCCTGGCATGGCACCTAGTTCCCATGTGGTGTGTTGGGCTAATACCATGACAGAAGGTGTGGAATTAGCCATCCATGTCCAGTCACAAAAAATAAAATAAAATAGAATTGTATTGACATAAAGCTTATCGCGACAGCATTTTACTAATGGAACGAACAGGATAAGTACTCACACGAGTAGCTTTTATCCTACATTAAAAGAAAAGTACATGTACAGACCAAACTATTTGGCCAGTCTGAATACACGCCGAGTCCGAGTTTGCCCAGGGTATGGTACGTAGCGAAACGCGCCAACTTCAAAAAATTCCATTAAGTATGGCGCAAGCTGTACACATTTTTCCTATATTTATAGAGCTACTAGAAATTCTCGTGTTCATGACTAAGTACCAAGGGTTAAGCGTAATTCGCTCAATCTCCTGCAATATTTTAAAGAAAATTTAGTTTTCTGGTGCTAGCCACAAATATTTCAACAGCCAAAAGTCTGATTTTCACATGACCTCATTATAGGTTATTTGCTGAAATCATTTTGTCAATCGTACTAGCCGATCACATCGAACTCCCGATGGCCACGTTGAGATTTGTTTAGCCCCATCAATGAGTCCTATAGTTTTAAAATGGATGCGAACCATAATTTAAATTAAATTATTGAGGGCAAAATTGTGAAACATTTTGCATATTTAAAGTCATCCTCACTATTTCACACATATTTATATACAAGTAAGATACGGTTTCGTAGATTGACTTCACTACTGTGGTTTAATACTGCAGTTTACTTGTTCACATACGTATGATGGTAATTGGTTGGACGCATACAAATAGGACTCACACAGGTGGACTCAAGAGTGCAGTCAGCGATAGAGGAGTGCGGCGTGATCTGCCATCGCGGGTACAGCTTCGCGGGCTGGCTGACGGACGCGGAGGGCTCTGTGCGGGCTGTGCGGCTGCTCTCGCGCCACCACGCCGTCGAGCTGCCTTGCTTCGCGCTGTTCTACTATGGTGATAGAAGCATCGACCTGAACGCTTTTTGCGGTGAGCATTTCTCGGTCTGTCTTCTCTATTGTGAATCCCCGACTTAAGAGTCGGCGATTGAGAGCCGATTCCATCTCACATTTTCCATTCGTAGGTTTTGATTTCTGCATAACCAATCAATTTGTCCGATTGAGTTTTGCATCCTAGTTATGTATTGGTTAGGGCAGCATATCACACTTATTTTCAAGTAAAAACTGAGTAATTTGAAAAGCGAATTGGAAACTAACGAAAAGTAGTTTTTTGTATGGACGAAATGTAACTTCTGACACTAATTACTAATTAACTAATACTTCATCGACTTGGGCAAAGATTTTCAAATGATGTAGGCGCGGATAAGTTCTGGATGGATGACCGTTCAACTGTTGAGGCAGTCAGGTTTTGATTCCACGTACAACTGTAGATACGCTGTCATAGTTAATAGATGGCAGAATTAATCCCACCCGATTTGCTAACATGAAAGAAACTATATATGGCATTTAAGGTGGGCCGGGCCATCCCGCTCAACTCCCCATACAAACGGGGAAAGAAGATCACGCCCATATTTCTTGTCAAAGATTCCAATAGCTTTATTTGATCTAACTAGATGTCTGATGACCGTTGGCTTGTAAAATTGTGTTTGGTTTCTAAGTTATAAGGTCCGAAATTTCGAATTTTTCGCGCGTTTTATACAATAACTTTGGAGGTGGATTACGCAATGATATAGTAAGAACATCTTAAAAAGATTAGTCATTAGACATAGCTTATTTAATCAAGATTTTTTAATCTATTTGATTTTTATTAGATTTTTGACTACAGCGGTCGTGGTTTACTTTTAGCTATAAGTCGTATTTGTAATTTAAATGTTCGTAAATCTTACCAAATCATACACTATGCACATTGTCTTTTTTGTGGACATGTTGCATCTTCCTCATCACGGAGCATGTCTTATTCTTTGAAACAGAGAAGGTCCCAGAGCGCAACAGCACGGTTTTGTACCGTGCCCGCGAATGGTGCCGGGTTGGGCCACCTTAAAGAAAGGCGGCAATGAAAATTGTCCTTGTTTTCCAACTAGTTCAACATAGCCGTGCAATGTAAGGATGGCATGGCATCTAGTTCCTAAGTCGTGTGTTGGCGTAACACACTAAAAGTAGGTGTGGTATTACTATTCCACGCCTAGTTCCATAAAAAAATCCGTCTAAGACATCTGATCAGTTTGGGTGGTCAGATACAATAACCTGTCTCTCTCTCTGATTCTGTCAATATGAGAAATGTATCTGTGAGGTTTTTTTTATGCAACCTGACATGAATGGCTAATACTACACAAGCAACGTTATGATATTAGCCCAATACACTACATTTTCGAAGGAATTTGATACCATGCCAGGACCTTCCCTTTATGAGCACAGCTACATTGAATCGGATGGTAAACACGGGCAATTTTTCATTGCCGCTTCGACCCTCTTTTCATGCAATGCGATGGTACCAACCCGGGCGGGCTTAAACCCTACCACTGGGGTAGGTGGGGAAGGTGACCTGCATTTTTACATGGATTCCGAACCATGCAGCAACTCTCATTCGTGACGAAATGCACTTATCCAACTCAGAAAGAGAAAGAAAATGGTGCATGAGAGATGCGACGATTTGAACCCAGACCTCTGGTATGCAAGGCAAGTCCCCGCGCCACTAGGATACGAGCCGCTTAAAATGCGCCTCCATCGCCTAGCTTTTCCGGTTACATACTGTGTCGCCGTTCGCAGCTTTCAACAGCTGCGGCCTGGTGTACGATGGCGGGCTGGTGGTGGACCCACAGTTCGCCACCAACGACCCCAACATCTTCGGCGCCGGCCCCTGTGCCCGCTACTCCCGCCGGCTGCACGCGAACAGATTCCTGCACAAGCACTATCGATCCGAAGACGTCGGCTCTGCGGTACTTCAAAATTGATTTACATGTTCGGCTTTGTAGATTTGTAAACAGTTTTGTATTTCTATATATATCTGAAATCTGAGCAGGTATACATCACATCGTAAACAATTGTTTGTTAATAGAGTTATTTTTGGGTAAACGGTTTTTAATACTAAAAATATTTCAAAGCTGACTTAATTGATGTCGAGGAAAATGTTCACTGATTTGTTCTTAAATGAATGTTTGTGATAAAATTTTTTCCAGTGGGAAATAAAATAACGAATTACTTGTACCTGATGACAATCTCTTTAGTAACCTTCAAGGTGGACGTGTCGATAAGGTAACTAAACGATTATCATGCCAACAGCTTGGAGAGATGGTGCTTTCAAAGTTGGACCCTTTTCGAACTGTGCCGAAACCACCCACTTTTGCCTTCGGCAATGCATCCAGCAGTGAAAATGTAGCTGGCAGCGGTAAAGAAATCAAAAGGAGCCATGTTGACCTATTCAGTGGCAGTGGCGACGCTTCTAATTCGTCATCAGAGGGCGTGTGAGTTGTACCTGAGATTGTTTGCAGTAGTTACTTTGCTAATGTGCTGGCCACGTCACGACACCACTTAGATGCGTAACTTTTGACAAAGTTAGGAAAGCACTCAGGAAAAAAAACATTAATTTAGTTTAGACATAAAATCCATATAATCCATAGGCGTAACAGGGCAGTGTTAGCGGTGCCCAGGCGCAGAAATGACTAGACTAGCACCAAGTTCTCGGTTAATTAGTTTTAAAGGCAAGATCTACAAATTTTGTGTTGATAATCTGAATAATTTGTAGGCATTTTTAAATACCATTAGATCTTGTTTTGCTTACACTAGTGACAAGACTGTCACAAGACTGAACGCATTTATCTGTTATCACACCATTAAGATGGTCATGCCTCCAAGCAGAGGGCGGCACAGTCGTTCGTCGCTATTTATGCTCTAGCTCCCTAAAGGTAGGAAGTTAAGCGATGTTCGTTGCTAAGGCCGCAGACGGTGCTCAAGTTCGAGTCCCCCATCGTGCGCTCGTGCGTGCTGCCCGGCGGGTACTACTACCTGGGCGTGCGCGCGCCGGGCCGCTTCGTGCCCGCCGCCGCCGCAGCCTGCGTAGATGCACAGGTCTACTGATAACCCACTCCGATATTGGTCAATGTCCTGAAGGTCCTTCATCCTTGTCTCCTAAATAAGCATCTTTGGGTTAGGTGAGTTGCCCTGGTTAAGGCACCTGCCGGGGAGTCAGGTGTTAACAAGGGTAAATGTATTTAAGGTTATAACAACTCGTGGTCTAGGAGAGCTTTTCATCCGAGAGATCTGGGTTCAAATCCTCTCCCGGTCATGCACCAGTATCAATTTCTTTCTAAGTTCGATAAGTGCATTTCGTTACGTATGCGTGCTGTTCCATGGTTCGAAACCCATGTAAAACTGTAGGTCCCCTTCCCCTACTAGGTGGTAGGGTTAAGCCCGCCCGGGTTGGTACCACCGCATTGGATGAAACTATAGTTGAAGCGGCTATGATAAATTGTCCGTGTTTTCCATCCAGTTCAATGTAGCCATGCTCGTAAAGGGGAAAATCCTGGCAACGCACCTAATTCCTTCGTGAATGTGGTGAATTAGGCTAATATCATAACGGTAGTTGTGTGGTATTAGCCATCCATGTCAGGTTGCATAAAAAAAAAGTGACTACGCCGCACCGCCACCAAATAAACGAGTATCAGTTCCTACGCCTATCCTTTCACGCTCTGAGTTTGTTAAAAACAAAACTTCCTCTTTAAGGGTCACACGTTGGTTACGGACAAGAATGGAAACTATTTCGAGTTGCAGCTGAACTGGCAGCACATCGTTTCGCAGCTGACGTGCCTGTCCAAGGTTCAGTTTCCGTACGATCTGTTTGTGCAGCTCTACGGAAAACACGAAAAGTTGCTGAATAACCTACTGCTTCGATTTGAGGTAAGTGGGTATTTTTTCGGAATTCCATTGTGAGGTGACAATGTGAACAAACGGGACGTCCATAAGGTATGTATTTAAAAGATACTTTTCTAATATGATATCAATAGCCTAGATGTTTTATCTTCTAACAATAAAAACAATTAGCGGATACGAGGTTGTCCTAAAATTTGATATATGCGATGAATGTTGTCAAAATTATTTATGGGCTAAAACTTTGGTTTTGGCTAAAACCACCAAATGGGAACTAGGTGTTATGCCAGCCAGAGCCTTACATCGCACGGCCATATTAAAATGAGCTGAAAAACCCCGGGCGGTATAAAACCTACCGCCTAGTGGCTAGCCTCAACAGTCGAACGATCCAGGACCCACTGTTGCTTAACCTCAAGATCGATATCCGAGGCGAGGGAATGGCCAACCGGAGGTGTATATTTTCAGCGTAATTTCCACTGTTATATACTTTCACATTCGAACCTAAGTGAAAGGCGCCCTAGCATCCTCAAAATAAAGGAATATTAATGTATTCATTCTCATAATTATTAACAAAACATATTTGCTGCCACTTAAATGGTCCAAATGTTGTTTTATAAGTGGTAGGCTAATTGCGTTTGACAATGTTCACCTATGTACACACTGTTCTTGTGTTGTTTCCAAACATTTCACAATGAATGATTAGGTACAATACAGTAAAGTCTAACAGGATATTTCAATCTACCCTCACTGTTTCCACTTAATGACAAAGAATATGCTCTCTGCAAAGATATGATACACTATTATAGAAAGTGGTAGATAATATAAGTTGTGAGTAAAGTATTTGTATGTTATATTTGGTCACATGGTGATAGTGCAATGCTATCTATTTTTTTTATTTTAACATGAGCTTTTTAGATGTATAGAAGTGCTTAAATTAAACTAAAACTAAGTAATTGTAATAATTTTATAATGTGCTTACATACGAATGTTTGGCAGTCGGCGATGGTGCACGACCTGTATGAATACTTTACGGGCGCGTGGCTGACTGCAGTGTACCGGGACGAGTTCAGCATCCTCTTGAAAGAGATCGAGGACCTCACCATTGACATTGTAATATATTTAATTTGTTTCAAGTATATATATCACAACTATGCCTCCATTTTGTATGATGAGACTCGCTGAAGTGAAAATTTTACCAATTTAATGAATGAATAATTATTTTTTATCTTCATAAAATCCCTCCTCTTGTGTCACCAGAGGGCCTTGCAAAATGCATCTTGCCCACATACATTTTTGGTCTTGCACCGCCGCTGCCCGCTGTCTCTAATTTTCTCTTTCTGTTTGGCTACGACTAGGCAACAACAAATGTTTCTGTGCTCTACAAAAATGTTGACAGGTGCTCTCTGAATAAGATTTTAACTTTCGTATTCAGAGAGCACCTGTCAAAATTGAGAACGAGATTAGCACCGGACTAAACATACAAGAACCGGTTTAGTCCGGCGGATTAAGGCGCTAGGACTAGCCAACTACTCGCGCCATACAAATGCACTTTTCAACAAATGTAATAATATGTAGTGAAACGCTTCAGCAAATCCAAATAGAACTCCAGACTGATAATGGATTGTTAATATTTTTTGATTCCATCATTTATTTAAATAATAATAAAAATAAAAAAGTTGATTTTTCTCATTAGAAATATGAAAGTAATTCGATTTCTAGATATTAGCAAAAACAGCATATATGCATAAACAAAAAATTCCATTTGCTTTTAGATTTCTACATTTAGTCAAAAAAGTTCGGAAGTGGACACCGTTTCCGCAATGTATTTTGTATAGAAAAAGGAAACATACATTAACGAAAATAATTCGATTCCTAGACAAGGAATCATATATTGTAAGAATGACACTTATAATCGTCAGACTTAGTTAGTTAACTTGGGGTGCCTCGTCTAACTTTGCGATTTGGCTAGTACCAGGGCCTTAAAGTCAGTCCGCCCACTCTGAATAGAGCTGTAAGAGTTTGAACATGCGGTGGCTCACGGTTTGAAGAAGCTGCTCGCAGGTTGGACGGCGGATATCTGAGATGTATGCATTGGCTATTTCAGAGACAACCTCAGATGTCGCTGTTCTCTACATCTAGGTGTATGTATGTAGGAACGTGGACTTTAAAAGGTAGGACAAGCGGTGGCTCATGGCTGGAAGGAATTGCGCCTGAGTTTAATGGCGTTTCTGAGGCTGAAGCGTTGGCTGCGGCTGCGATTCTCACAGATTTTGCATTACTCAATATATATATTTGTGTAGGAGCGTGGAAATCACGAGGTGAACAATGCGGCGGCTCACGGCTGCATGCGTTGGCTAACGCCGCGACAGCCACAGATTTCGTTGTACTCCGTGCCAAAAAGTTGCGAATGATGGAAGTTACCATTTCAAGCCGAAAGGATGACATTTATACAATAAATTAAACATCTAATAGTTTTATATTTTACTTCACCCACTTGATTGTGTCTTTGTTGAGATTGATATAATATTTTGTACTGACATATGAAATTGGCGTTTTATATGGAAAAAGTGAAAGGAAAAAAAAATATATTTAATCAATCAAAGTATATACTATTGTTATCACTTTCGCCATTTTACAGGTTCATTGATTCCTTTGCTAAAAAAATTGTAGGAGCGAGAGTCAATAAAATCTTTTGGTTTTTTTTTTCCTTGCAAGAAGTTTTCTAAATTTTGGAAAAAGTGCTAAACTGTTGGAGCAAGTCCGGGGATTATGGTGGGTGTCGGAGACATTCCAATTGCAGCTCCTCTAATTAAGAATGGCCCACAAGCTATGCTCCCCATGCAAACGTAGTTTACTTATCATTTGAAAACCGCTGTTCCAATTCAATTGATATTTGATATCTAATAGGCAATAAATATCTGTGTCTGCACGTTTTTCTTGTTTGAAAATATCCAAACCGAGTCAAATGAACGCAAAAAGAAAATCTTTATACAATTTTTGTTTTCTTTGTAGTTTGACCTAGGATAATTTACCGGAAAACCAAAGACATGCAATCACAGACATCATCAGATACCAAATATCAAGTAAATTTAAACAGTGGTTTTAAAATGATTGGTAAACTACGCTTGTATGCGATGCGAAATTCTCTGGCAACCGTTGTGCAGTATGTGGTTTAGCGTTGCCCTGAAGCAGCAGTGGGCTAGAGCAATTGACCAGTATCGGTTGTTTAACAACTAGCCTTTCCACCATGGTTTGCAATTGTTGACAATACGGGTCTGCCTGATGTCCGAATCTGGACAGATCTTAGGAAGCTGTAGTGGATGTCACCAGCACTGGTCCACCAGACACTCATCAGTACCTTTTTAGGGTTCCGTACCCAAAGGATGAAAACGGAACCCTATTACTAAGCCTCCGCTGTCCGTCCGTCCGTCCGTTCGTCTGTCACAGGGCTGTATCTCATGAACCGTAATAGGTAGGGAGCTGAAATTTTCACAGTGTGTTATTTTGCCGCTTTAACAACAAATAGGTAAAATAAAATAATAATAATAATTAAAAGGGGGCCACATACAAAAAACCTGATTTTTTTAGTTAAATATTGTACGATGGTACGGAACCCTTCGTGTGCGAGTCCGACTCGCACTTGGCCTTTTTTTTCTGAGACAACTTTCGCTTAGGGCAGGATTTGGCCGGTTCTCCTGGGTTCAACCATTGTGATGAGCGTTTACGATTATCAAACAGAGCCCTTAGTCCCAGCTGTCACCTAAATTGGCGTTTACGGCAAACCGATCGACTGGCGTTGCAAATGTGCGAACTAAGATTTGCGAGTTAGAGTTAGATTTGACTGCTTACCCAACGTTGCCATAAATACGTCGACGTTGCTATTTACGCCAACTCGGAGTTTTCATGCAAATCGAAAGTCTGAGTTTGACTTTGACAGCCTGAAGAAGTAAAACCATGGAATATCTAGTAAAAACTTGTACCGTAACAACGTCAAACTCCATGTTTGACATTGTTACGGAACTGCGAAGTTCAGTAAACGCCAGTTTAGGTGACAATTGGGACTAGCAGCTCAGGATAGATTTAATTTCACAAGTAACGATACGATACAAAATCCCCTCGTTATTGTGACGGTTGAGTACTGCAAACTCGACGCTTGTTTGTTAGTGTGCTTTTGGCTTCAGTTAATTCATGCGGTACCCATTTTTCGAGCGTTTTGACTTTTCCAATTTCTTTCAAATGAATCTGTTTGGGCCACTTCAAAATCTTTCTCACATTTTAAAAGAAGGCATTCCGATTGACCGGAAACGCTTCGGGATGCATGGACTACAATTTGTTGTACCTGCCGCACGCATGTGACAGTTACCAAAAACGTTAAGCAGCGCGCGAATACAGGGGGCCCATTCCGGTAAGAGTGAGTTCGAGTTCGGGAGTGAGTTAACCTAAAAATAGCTGGTGAATATATTATTATTTAAAAAACGGAACCGTTATTTATACTTCCGACGTATTTACGGGACGGACCCGATTTTTTTCTAACTGTAATGATGTTCAAGAAGTGTGGAAATATTACTATTTAAAAAAGTGAGTTGATATTTAGTGACGAATTCGAACTCACTCTTTCTCTGAAAGAGTGAGTTCGAATTCTCCAGAGTGCTTCCTGTTTCGTTTGAACCGCGAGACGCACAATGTCATGGAGTGAACGTATTCTTCAAACATTATTATTTTGGACGATTTTGCCTCCTAGGAGTGTTATATGACCTCTCAATAACGAACTATTGGAACCGAGGGGTTAGTCACTCGAGCAAAAAGTGTACACCAGATTCCCAGTAGTCAAGATTTCCTTGGGATTTCTAGATTCCTAAAGATTTCCAAAGACTACCAAAGATTCTTAGAGATTCCTAAAGATTTCGAAAGATTCCTGGAGATTCCTAAAGATTTCCAAAGACTACCAAAGATTCTTAGAGATTCCTAAAGATTTCCAAAGATTCCTGGAGATTCCTAAAGATTTCCAAAGACTACCAAAGATTCTTGGAGATTTCAAATATACTGGGATTTCGTAAGATTTCTGAGGACTACCAAAGATTCCTAGAGACTACCAAAGATTACCTGGATTTTTAAGGACTACCAACACATTTTTGGTACATTCCAATGATTTCGGGATTTCTAAAGATTCTTAGTGACCACCAACGATTCATAGAGACTTATAATTGCGCGTTGCGCGCAGCACGTGTCCGTGACGTCATCGCAGACAGGCGGGCGGCGCGGCCGGCGGCGGGGGTCGGCACGGGCGCGGCGTCCGCGCGAGGCGGCAACAGCGCGGGCGCGGGCGGCGGGGGCGAGCGGCGCCCGCAGGAGACGGCAACGGCGCGGCGGGCGGGGAGCCCCCGCGCCGTGGCCGTGCGATATTCGTTTTGGACATATTTACCCAGGCGGAATCCGGTTAAATTAGATCCCATATTATCTCAGCGATCTTTAGATCAGCGCTGATTTTTTCTTTCCCTGAGGCATTATACAATACCTTTTTTGAATCCACAGTACATATTTCACATACTAAATTTCAAGATGAGGTACTCCGCTCTTTCGAAATCTCTTAGAATCTCAGCCATCATTAGGTCAGGGTTGATTTTTTTTTTGCTTGGGTCATTATAAAAGGCTATATTTGAAACCTTAGCAAATATTTCACGTAGAAAACTTCGCGATTAGGTAGGTACTCTTCTTTTTCGAAATCCCTTGCAGTCGTATTCACTGTGAACCTGTAAAAACTTGGTACGAGATTAGCACCGGACTAACCATACAAAAACCGGTTTACTTCGACCTTAATACGCGTAGTAAAGTTAGTCCGCCCCGAGCTCGGTTCACAACATACCTACAATCATCTAATTATTTAATCAAAATACATACAATAAACACAGTAAACAAACCGGCCAAGTGCGAGTCGGACTCGCACACAAAGGGTTCCGTACCATCGTAAATGATTTAACACCAAAAATCATATTATTTGTATTTTTTTATTATCTTTAAATTTTACTTATTTGTTGTTATAGCGGCAAATTAAATACTCACTCTGTGAAAATTTCAGCTACGTACTTATTACGGTTCATGAGTAACAGCTTTGTGACAGACGGACGGACGGACGGACAGCTGAGGCTTAGTAATAGGGTTCCGTTTTCACCCTTTCGGTACGGAACCCTAAAAAGTAGTATACGCATGATAACCTTCTATTCGCTTAGTACGCGTATTAAGGTCGGACTAAACCGGTTTTTGTTTGGTTAATCCGGTGCTTATCCCGTACTAAATTTTGACAGGTTTACTCTGAATACGGCTGAATATGTTTTGGAATTGTGTCGTCGGGCACACGCGGGGTGCGCGCTGCGCACACTCGTGCGCACACGTGTGCGTGATTTCTTCGCAAACTGGCGGCCGCGCCCACGGCCGCGCTATCATTGTTAGATTAGATCCCGTATTATCTCAGCGATCATTAGGTCAGCCCTGTTTTTTTTTTTGCCTGATGCATTATGCAATACCATTTTTGAAGCCATAATACATATTTGACATACTCAACTTCACGATGAGGTACTCCGATCTTTCGAAATCCCTTAGTATCTCAGCCATCATTAGGTCAAAGTTGATTATTTCTTTGCCTGGGCCGTTATAAAAGTCTATATTTAAAAACCTAGTAAATATTTCACGTACTCGAGATAAGGTACTCTTATTTTAAAAACCTTTACAGTCTTATTCAGAACTAACCTGTCAAAACTTACGTACTGTACTAGAATTGCACCGGACTAAGCATACAACCGGTTTAGTCCGACCCCGACAAGATCTGAGATTACAAAGACTTTGATCGGATTGCCAATGATTCGCTTAGGATTCCTACACTCCCTGGGAGTACTCGAGACTACCCAAGATTTTCCTATTCCTCGGACTCCCGCCCAGGATTACTCGAGATTTCCATTAATTTGAAAGGATTCCCAATGATTTCCTTGGTATTCTCAGATTCCTTAGGATTACTCGGGATTACATAAGATTTCCAGATTCCTCGGACTCCCATCGGATTCCTCGGACTCCGCCTAAGATTACCCGAGATTTCCATGAATTTGATAGGATTCCCAATGATTTCCTTGGGATTTCCAGATTCTTTAGGATTACTCGGGATTACATAAGATTTCCGAGATTCTCCGGACTCCCACCAGATTCCTCGGACTCCCACCTAAGATTCTTGAGATTCCCAAACGATTGTACACCAGATTCCTTGAGTGAGTGACCCCTCGATTGGAACGATCTAGTGAACCTGTACTAAAGACATTGGATTGCAGTGCGCGAACCACCACGCTGGTGTGTTCGCCCTATTCATCAGAAACCCAGGGCCCTGGTGTGCTGAGAACTGATGCCATCAACCTGTGAGTGATTTCCAAGGATTTCTTTTGGTTTGTTGTATTTTTGAGTGTGTACAAGACTAGGAGTCACCTGTTTCATCCCGTCTTTCTATTTATTTGCATTGAAATAATTTCCGCTACAACCGCATTTCTTAGAGTCCTCTGTGACTCATACAGATTCGAAATTGTTTTATCCCTCCCCGCCGCTAACTCTGACGTGGTTTGCAATGGATCTGCTTCCACGATAGTTTTATTTTGCAGTAGCTTCCCCATACACATAATTAATCCTTCGAGTTGTTTCTGCAGCACTGGTGCCACAGTTAGTTGTAAGTAATTTAAACTAAAGGTTGCTGTTTCTATTGTTCTTTGTTAATTGCCTTAATCCGTTCTACCAAGGAATTTTTTGCAGTAGCATTTAGATCTAAGCATGTATTTCATAATTGTGGACGGAAAAATATGTTATGTAAACCCGTGAAGTTTCTTTGCGGGTTCTTCTTTACTGGGTTGATCGAATCCGCGGATCTTTGTGACGTAACTTAGTGTAGTTTGACTACCAAAAAGTTTAAATAAATGAAATGAAATGAAAACTTGTATTCGTAAACAACGCGATATTTCAAGTTTTCCATATTGTAAACAGAACGATTTCAAACAGAAAACAAATGCCTCGAAAACAAATGAATCACTAAATTCGAAACCCAAATGCACAAGCCTAAATTTAAAATAAATTATAATTTGGAATTCCTAACCAAACGCCAGATATTAGGCATCAAAGTAGCCGGTTCGACAAAATGCCAATTTAATATGTAAGGACGTAATAATAGGTGACCCACTGATTAATTATCGATCATATTTCCGTCGAGTATGGGGTCCTTTTTACCTAAAGATGCACTTCCCACCGCCTGTCTGCCTTATCCTTGGATGAAATATAAATAAATAAATAAAAAGCCTTATATTTCTGACAGAAAAAAGCCCTTTAAATATTTTCCCCAAAATATTTTCATGATCGATTGATAGTATTCATAACTTATTGATCCCCGAATGATTTTATCACTCCCGTTTGGAATATCTGGCATATTTATGAGCATTTCATGGACAATATACAACTTTATCGAATGATAAGGCCCTAATACGGTCAAACAATAAAAATCATGTTTTAAATGCTAATAGAGAACTATAAAAGGTAAAAAGCGCTTTTATTACAAAAAACCTCCAACACATAAAAAAAGTCACATACATTTTACTTTTGTCTGCGGTTACAACACAGTTTTCTGGAATAGTTATTTATATATGAATTCACCTATGCATCATAGTCCTAAAAATTTTTTTTTTTCTAACAGCAGAGATGATGATATTTTACAGTCCAATTCACTCAAAAACCTTTAATAGAAAGAGATGATGTTGCGGATTAGGTCAGAGGGCTTAGGTAAATAAAGAACAGTGATGCGCACGTTTTATAAGATGTTTAATTAATTGTACACAGTTATTAAATTAGTTAACTTAGTTTTTCAATGTTTATTTACAGTTTTCTGTTACTGAATGCGTTGTATTTCTAGTTGTAGATATACCTAAAGTAGATTTACCAAGACATAGTCCTTGAAGGGTTAGAAGCATGTATGAAGGATTATGAATAGTTCTATGATTTCCTTGTTATGAAATATCAAAAATATTCTTGGGGATAATGAAATCAATTTCAGCTAATAGTACGATTTGGTCTGCAATTCAAGTTAGTTCATTCTATAAAACGGTTTCTATGGAAAAACATATTTTTTCGGCTGTTTCGTGTATTTATGTATCTGTAGTTTTCCTTCACAATTGAAATCACATACACACCATATCTGTGGTGTATAAAATGTGATGTTTGAGCCTGTCATCAAGATTGAAATTAATTTATATTCTATTTACAAAATATCCCAAAATTGTATACCTAACTTAAACTTACATTAGCAATTAAATAATTACAACAAAGACTTGTTTAGAATAATCCTTAATTTCTATCAATCTGTACATCTAGAAACCCATGAGTATTTAAGTATTTTCTTAATTTAAAATCAACTTCACGTAGGATAGGATGCTCCAATTTTGTTTCATAATTAAAAAATAAATGCTTACAAAGTGTCTGATGTTGCAGAGCCACGTAATTAAATATGTACTTAAACAATAAAAAAAAATACCTTAAGTTTAAGTAAAAAAAAAATGTGGAACAATTTCCGATTTCGTACAAAATGGCATCTATTTAAATACTGATATTTGTAAATTATGCTGAGATCACAAATTTATTCGTAAAAAATCACAAAAAAAAACTTAAATAATTCTTGTTGGTATGAGATGGACTAGAAAATACTTTTTTATAGTATTGTAAACCCTGTATAAAGTTTAATACTAAATTATAAATGAAGATGATCGGATAAGGACGCCTACGTGAGTACAATAATGTTACTTAGAACTTATGTTCATGAACTTTGTAGCTCATTGTCTATTATGACTAGAAATAAAAACCCAACAATATTTGCACATAACCTACGTACTTCAAAAATGTCTGTCTACACGATTCAGTATTAATTCTAAGGTTTTTACACATACAATTTAAAATGTCTGCACGCGCCCCTTTGCCACCACCGGACATATTCAATGCGAAAGCTTACAAAATTTGAAAAGAACACAAAATATTTAGCCATTCATGCAAATTTTCATGTTTTACATTATCGGAATAAAACAATTGTCACTCTCACGCAATTTTCTCGCGGGATATTTTTTTTAAGATAACTGAACATAATAAATGAAATGTAAGGACATCAGAATTTTTCGACCCATATAATCTGCTTCCATTTTAATTGATAGATACAATTTCTCAACGTCGCGACGTCGACCTTAGAGAGAAAGAGACTGAATACTGACTCTAAGTCTACATAACTATACAGATGAAAATACGTATAGCCATGCTTACACCCGTCTAATGTAGAAGAAGATGATTGAATGTGTAGTGACTACATAGAACGTGAGATCTTCGCATAGATAGACCATTGCGTGTAATGATGTGTAATGATATTTGTATGAACGATGAATTGCCTGTGATTCGGTGAGCAGAGAGATATGGTGTGTATTGAGATGATTCGGTTTCTAGTAGCGAGGTTGTGATAATTATTGTGTTTGTATGGACAATGGCCACGTGCAGCGTTTAGATCAAGTGGGCGCAGCGGGGAGGTTCGCGTGGTGTCCGGAGTTCATGCGCAGCGCCGAGGGGTACTTGCACCACTCGTTCTCTACGCTCAGGGATAGCAGCTGAATACATCCGTATGTCTACAAGTATGCAATCACGGCGTGTGTCGGTTCGGGCGCGAAGTCGGCGGCGCGGGTGGGTCCGTGGTCCCACCGCTGCCGCCGCCGGCCGCGTGCAGCAGCGATTAGGTCTGGTACTGCAGCATGGGCGCGGCGGCGAGGTTCGTGTGGTGTCCGGAGTTCATGCGCAGCGCCGAGAGGTACTTGTACCACTCGTTCTCTACGCTCAGGGATAGCAGCTGAATACATCCGTGTCTCTACAAGTATGCAGTCGCGGCGTGTGTCGGTTAGGGCGCGTAGTGGGCGACGGGGGGCGGGTCCGTGGTCCCGCCGCTGCCGGCCGCGTGCAGCAGCGATTAGGTCTGGTACTGCAGCATGGGCGCGGCGGCGAGGTTCGCGTGGTGTCCGGAGTTCATGCGCAGCGCCGAGAGGGACTTGTTGTACCACTCGTCCTCTGCGCTCATGCCTGTTGGAAACGTTTAAGGTAGAGATTAGGCATGTTCGTCAGATCGCAGGCTAATAAATTAATATGAAGCAGCATTCTTATTCGCAACCTCTGCAGAGCACAGGAAATTAATTACAAGAATATTCAGATAATTATGTGTATAGTACATAGAGCATACTAATTATATAAGTTACTTAGACGTCTGGAATTGGCCGAGCGGTGGATATCGGATTTCGGTCTCTTATATAGTTTTAGTCCTAGCATGATATATTCCGGGAGGTCACGACATTTTTGGTCACGATAAGGTAAATGGCTGAATCTGGGTTCTCGTGTTAGAGACCAACCCTCTGATGCTAAATATGTCGGTCTGCCTGCGCCAAGTGGTTGCGTTATCTAGATTGGCTATATAAAATAGATGTTGATATGTACCTGCTAATGAATATACTGATTGTCTGGAAACATTGATACCTAATAATTATACAATAATAACCAGTCGGTTTTTTAATTAAATACTTAAATATACCTAAAGTTATATCTGTAACCTCAATCGCCTATAACTAAGAAATGCAACCAAAGATTTATTCAGTTTTTGTATTGCTAAGTAAGTGTGTACTGATCCTTTCATGCTTCGTCATTTGCATCCATTTACCTTATCATATATTTTTTTTGTCACCGTAACTACTTTTTCAGTCGCCTTATCTACGTAACGCAACCACTTGGAACAGTCAGACTGACACATTTAGATTCAGAGGGTTGGTCTTTATACCATGAACCCAGTTTCAGCCATTTACGTTATCATTACCATTTTTCCTAGTCTAATACGTATCAGACTGTAATTATTTTTAGATTCTAATATAATGCAACGTTAGACCTATCAGAAGGCGCTCGCAGCCCGAACTACTCAAAGCTACCGCGGCAGGAGGTGGCACCGCCATCGCCACTTCGCAGCGGAGCCCCGCGCCCGGGGCAGAGGGGCTGGCGGAGTATGTATCCGAAACGAGCGCGCTTTCTCAAGATGCAATCTCGCCGCAGGAAATAAGATATTTGCCAAGACGACGCCGCCGCCGACGCGGAGACGACGCAACGCGCCGCGCCACCGCCCGCGGCGCTACGACCGTAAGATACATCACACACCAATGCGCCAGTATTCTGCGCTAGAAAAGGTGATGAAAGTGCCCTGTGTAGAAGCATGGATTAAAGAGGAAAGTATAGATAGCTACCCTCCCACAACGTACAAAACTCGCTGAATACTGTTTATTTTCGATGTTACTATGACACTTCTTACCAGCGTCATCTCCCGTTACTGCTAGAACTGGCTACACCGTCTTAAACTAATCTCAATTCCAAATTTCGCTACGGTAGGCGTGATGAAAACGTTGCATTTTAACTATAAATTATGTTATTGTAAATAAAAATTATTCATTGCTTTCTATTTTATGTATTCTGAAATGTGAATTGCAACTACACCTGTGGACTTATATTATCCCTATTCAACACCGGTATGACGTTAGCAATCTATCTATTCCTCTTTAATCTATGGCAGACAGTTAATATAATTAACCACCCCTAAAATGTGAACTTTCTACGGCAGCACAAATGAGAGAAAACACTAGCATATAGTGGCAGTTAACACGTAGGTACTGCAGGCCTATTCATGGAATTCCGTAATCAGGAATCAGGAAACCTGAGTCTAGAGTCGCTTTTATAGCAATTTTTAAAGCGATTTTCTTGACCAAAACATTCCGGATAGTATTTCAATTTAATCTAGGTTTTCCGTCAAAAATATCGCTTTGAAAACCACTATAAAAGCTGATTCCTGATTACGGAATTCCAAGAATAGGCATGCAGTCGGCTTTCGGGATTCCACACCGTTTTGCCCTACCGGACAAGTGTTTACCGCCATGACATACTGGCGTTCCCTTTTTTAGAAACGGTAAGTTACATTGAACTGCAAGGAGAACCTGGGCAAATTCTTTACCGCTCCGACGTTCATTCAAGCGCCGGATCAGAAATCGTGTATATGTAAGGAATGTGACATGTATGTATGTATAATCGACCGTGAAGCAAGGACACATAATTGAAGAAAGAGCCCAGTAAAAATAACTACTTTACGAATATACTGCGATGCTGGACCCGAACCAGCAAAACATACCATTCGCGGGTATTGCGTCTACCAATTTCGCCACCTGCTGTATACCCATAATTTGGAATTCTCCTACAGTCCCTCTTCCCGCAATGAATGCCTCCTACTAATACAGTGTTTAAGATTATACCTACATACATTGATTTAACGCTTCATCTGCGTTGCGGACATTGACTGCAAAGATTGAACAATCAAACATATTGCCGTCATCACCAAAATCGTATTTGGCATCAGACGCTAGAGCCAGTCCTAGGTTGACTTAAGTAAATATACTTTTTCGTACTAAGCAGGTACGTCGCTTATTCCAAGGAATGTGACATGTATGTATGTATAATCGACCGTGAAGCAAGGACACATTAATTGAAGAAAGAGCCCAGTAAAAAGAACTACTTTACGAATATACTGCGAGGCTGGACCCGAACCAGCAAAACATACCATTCGCGGGTATTGCGTCTACCAATTTCGCCATATGTATGTATTTTATGCCATGTATGTACATAAAATACATCTGTAAAGTCTAGCAAGATATGTATACATTCGACGTAATTATGAAATAGATTATTAATAAGTAATATTTAAGAGTGGACTGACATTAAAAGATGTCATGTACATAGATTCAACGTGAAACGCTGCATACAGCGGCTCGTAGCTTAGTGACACAGCGCCTTGCATACTAGAAGTCTGGGTGCACATCTCCGCCCCGTTCATGCACCATTTTGACTTGGATAAGTGAATATCGTTACGAATGCGTGTTATTCCATGGTTCAGAATCCATGTAAAACTGCAGGTCCCCTTCCGCTATTAGGTGGTAGGGTTCGGGTTGGAACCATCGCATTGAATGAAAAATGGTTTCTGTTTTCTATACAGTTCAATGTAGCCGTGCTCATAAACGGTAGGTCCTGGCATGGCACCTAATTCCCTCGGGAATATGGTGTGTTGTGCTTGGATGTTGTATTAGCCACCCATAAAAAATAATAAATTTTATTTCAGACGAGGGAAGGGTAATGATATATTTTGTGGTCCTGTGCAGCTTAATTCAATCTTATACCCACCCAATGCACAGCTGCAAGCTATTTTTCTGCTTCGCCTTGTTCATAAAAAAAGGGAAAGACAGTGGACACAAGATATAATAATGACTAGGCGTCTCAGATTTGTCGCTTCGCCGCCCGGCGCGACTCGCCAAGGAGGTGACGTCTTGAGTCCTGGCGCATGAAATAACCAATCTCCGGTCTGTCCTCCCCTCCCCCCTCCACCCCCCCCCCTCCCCACGTCACTCCCCCCCCCCGCAACATGGCGTCTTCAAGGAGGCGCAAACTTTATCTATTATTTCGAGAAACTCCCGGGAGGAAGGACGTAATTATTTCTAGCCGTTATCGATAAAACTTTTGAATTCATCACAACTGAGAGACGAACCCTTTTCTCTCAGTTGCGATAAATTGGTCATCATGGCATTATTTCTTTTCTCGAAATCAATGACTGCGTGAGATGGAAATGGCCGGGCTGCTCCAGTTTTGATTTTCAATGAACTTATATTTACCTAAATTGGTCTTATAGACTAGGAGGTCGCGACAAAAATGGTAACGATAACGTAAATGGCTGAAACTGGGTTCACGGAAAAAAGACCAACCCTCTGAAGCTAAATGTGTTAGTCTGCCTACGCCAAGTGGTTGCGTTACCTAGATACGGCGATTGAAAAAGTAGTTATGGTGACAAACAATATATATGATAAGGTAAATGGATGTAAATGACGAAGCATGAAAGTATCAGTACGTACTTGCTTAGCAATACAAATACTGAACAAATTTTTGGTTGCATTTCTTAGTTATAGGCGATTTAGGTTACCGATATAACTTTAGGCATATTTAAGTATTTAATTAAAAACCGACTGGTTATTGTTGTATAATTAATAGGTATCAATGCTTCCAGACAATCAGTATATTCATCAGCACGTACATACCAGCATCTATTTTATATAGCCAATCTAGATAACGCAACCACTTGGCGCAGGCAGACCGACATATTTAGCATCAGAAGGTTGGTCTCTAACATGTGAACCCAGATTCAGCCATTTACCTTATCGTGACCAAAAATGTCGTGACCTCACGGAATATCATGTTTTTTTAGTTTTAGAGGGCTACAGTTGTTAGAGCGTGAATAAGGTCTCGGTATGTTAAAGTTGTTCTGCACTGCCTATAGCGTACTGACCCATGGCGTCTTGGCGCATGCCGGCCATGTTGGAGGAGTGCGGCATGGAGAACCCTTGCGCCATGCCGGGGTAGCCACCGCCGCCCATGCCAGAGAGCGAGAAGATGTCCTTCTGCAGCTCTTCGTAACTGCCATGGTGCTGAAATATACAAACATTCAGCATATTATTCTTTGAAAAGGTTTTATTTAAAGAAAATTAACGAAAATCAGCGCTGATTAAAAAGGGCAAAATTAGCGTGCATTTTTACACGATCTTTATTTACTTAATGACTTATGTACGTTTTAGTTCTATGATCCATCTCTACGTTTTATGAATGTTTTTATTAAATATTATAAAAAATATATAAACCGAACATTTAACGACCAGCTGAAATTTGCGGACCCGCTCGGGATAATCACCATAGCGGAGCCCGATACAATGCCCTTCACCGCGTCGCATCGCCCGCCCGCGCTGTAACTTCATTTTTTAAACTCGGACTTGCTAATCTTATAGTTCCCTCAAAGCCCACTACGCGCGTTTTTCAATTCTCCATACATACGTGACTCTAGTCGATCGGTTTGGCGTGAACGCCAATTTCTCTGCGAGAAGTCGGACTACCAATACTGAATTCATAATCTCAAGGCCTTAGATAATACAAACAAATTAAATCGCCACTTTATCTAACAAAACGTCAGTGTATTTCTATACCGGTACGGAAACCACATCCAGCTCGTAAATCCCAAAGTTACCTTTCGGTTACACCATATAAATATGAAATGTAGCCGAAAGTTACTTATCGGATTTCAGGTAACTTAAGATCAGGGGTTACTCATTCCATCAAGCCTTACTGTACTATTCACGCAGTAGGTGCAGGTTCGCGGCGAGTATAACATCATACTGCGTTATAATGAGCAATATCTCGTTATAACGCGTTCGGTCATATTCATGTTAATTATTTTTGGTGGTCAGCGGTCGTGTGGCGCGGTGACGGCGGCGGCGGTGCGGTTCGGCGGCGGCGCGGTGAGCGGTGGTGCGGGCAGTGGAGGCTCGACGCTCTATCACTTTTTCCATGGAGCCTTAAGTGCTTTTTATTTTCAGCACACCGAAACGTTCCATAAATGACGAGTATCGCCTTTGTGAGAAATAAAACGTTACCAACGTAAAAGCTGCAGACAGAGTAGCGAATGACTTTGATAGCCCAGTTTTCGCAACACGTTTGGTGTCATAGGCTGGCCTAGGTCGGATACTGGATGGGTGTCCGTCGACCATTGAAGCATGCCGCGTTGCATTGAATTAAAGATGGCGGAAGCGGCACTGAACGTTTACCATGTCTTCCATCCAGGAGCGTTACTTTTTATTTTTCATTTCATTTATTTATACTTTGTTCTGAAGTCAAACTACACTGAGGCTGAGATAAATAGTCGTCACGGAAACTAAGCTAACGCATGGACGAAATCTCAAAGTAATGCCAATTGACGTCACAAAGTACTACTTTTCGTTAGTCTTTGTTTCGGTTATGACTATTTATCTCAGCCTCAGTTACGTCTAAAACGGAATGATCCGCGGATTCTATCAACTCTGTAATCTATCAGCCTCAGTGGCCCAGTGGCGCGACACTTCGGCGATCGCTCTCCGAAGTTAAGCAACGCTGGGTCCGGTCTGGTCTTGGATGGGTGACCATTCAACCGTTGAGAGAGGCTGGCCGTGGTTCGGATTCCACGTTAAACTGTAGGTCCCCTTCCTTACTAACTAGGTGGTAGGGTTAATCCCGCCCGTGTTGGTAACATCGCATTGGATGAACGATGGTCGAAGCGGCAACGAAAATTGTCCGTGTTTTCCATCCAGTTCAATGGAGCCGTGCAATATAAGGAAGGTCCTGGCATGGCACCTAGTTCCCATGTGGTGTGTTGGGCTAATACCATGACAGAACTTGTGGTATTAGCCATCCACGTCCAGTCTCATAAAAAAAAGAAGAATCCGCAAAAAAACTTTACGAGTTTTCCGTCCGCAGTAATAAATGACATACTTAGATCTAAATGCTACTGCCAAATTTTTTTATAGAGCAGTTTAAGGCAAGGAACAAGAACAAACAAAACAGACACCCTCAGTACAAATGGATTAGAAATAGAACTTACTTAACTAACAATAATACAATAATTCTCTGGTGTAAAAGCCGTCGTCAAATTAACAACCTATGTCGGGTGTATAAAGCCCTCGTCAAGTTTGATACGGATGCAGTGTACCAAGTAAATATGTTATATATAAAATAATTATATGTAAAACAATACTACCAACGTAGTATTAATGTCAAAAAAGCCTTACAATAAAGTATGGTACAAAGTATGGTTTCAAATTACATTTATTTAAATTCACACATAAAGGGCCTTTATTACTAAAAGTGCTGATTATCTTTTACTGGAATCAATTGCAAAATGGTAATAAAGGCCCTTTAATGTCCTTAGCTAATCAGTACTTGGTGGAAGAGACCCAAAATCACAGAAGAGGGCTTTATCGGAGAGAGCTTCGCTAATACGAATATTATAATACACTTTACCACTAAGAACTGATTTTATTTTATTTTTAAATTCATTAAGAGGCAAATTTCATTACTGCAGGTAATTTATTGTACAATCTAACACTATTGTGAATCAAGGTCTTTGAAGTTTTGGCTAGTCTGTGGTTAGAACATTGTATTTTAAGCTTATGTCTAGTGTTATGGTAATATTAAGTAGTTTAAACTGAGGGTTGCTGTTTCTATTGTTCTTTGCCTTAATCTGTTTTAAGGAATTGTTTGGTAGTAGCATTAAGATCTAAGTGTGTATTTCATAATTTTGGACGGAAAAAATATGTTGTGTAAACCTGTGAAGTTTCTTTGCGGGTTCTTTTTTAATGGGATGATTGAATCAGCGGATCTTTGTGACGTAACTTAGGCTGAGATAAATAGTCGTAACACAAACTAAAACTAACGAAAAGTAGTACTTTGTGACGTCACTTTGACACATTTTGTATGGACGAAATCTCAAAGTAATGCAAATTGACGTCACAAAGTCAGCGCCAGCGCCAGCGCCTTCTGCAGCTGCTTCTCCTGATTGTAGTTCTATGAGGTGGCTCACAGGGCGCCCGAGCTGCTTACCTGCGGGTAGCGGTTGATGGTGTTGGGATGCGGGTAGGGCTGGTAGCCGCGGTAGCCCTGGATGTTGCGCATCATGCCGTTGCAGCCGGGCAGCACGGACGGCGCCAGCGCCTTCTGCAGCTGCTTCTCCTGCTTGTAGTACTATGAGGTGGCTCACAGGGCGCCCGAGCTGCTTACCTGCGGGTAGCGGTTGATGGTGTTGGGATGCGGGTAGGGCTGGTAGCCGCGGTAGCCCTGGATGTTGCGCATCATGCCGTTGCAGCCGGGCAGCACGGACGGCGCCAGCGCCTTCTGCAGCTGCTTCTCCTGCTTGTAGTACTATGAGGTGGCTCACAGGGCGCCCGAGCTGCTTACCTGCGGGTAGCGGTTGATGGTGTTGGGATGCGGGTAGGGCTGGTAGCCGCGGTAGCCCTGGATGTTGCGCATCATGCCGTTGCAGCCGGGCAGCACGGACGGCGCCAGCGCCTTCTGCAGCTGCTTCTCCTGCTTGTAGTACTATGAGGTGGCTCACAGGGCGCCCGAGCTGCTTACCTGCGGGTAGCGGTTGATGGTGTTGGGATGCGGGTAGGGCTGGTAGCCGCGGTAGCCCTGGATGTTGCGCATCATGCCGTTGCAGCCGGGCAGCACGGACGGCGCCAGCGCCTTCTGCAGCTGCTTCTCCTGCTTGTAGTACTATGAGGTGGCTCACAGGGCGCCCGAGCTGCTTACCTGCGGGTAGCGGTTGATGGTGTTGGGATGCGGGTAGGGCTGGTAGCCGCGGTAGCCCTGGATGTTGCGCATCATGCCGTTGCAGCCGGGCAGCACGGACGGCGCCAGCGCCTTCTGCAGCTGCTTCTCCTGCTTGTAGTACTATGAGGTGGCTCACAGGGCGCCCGAGCTGCTTACCTGCGGGTAGCGGTTGATGGTGTTGGGATGCGGGTAGGGCTGGTAGCCGCGGTAGCCCTGGATGTTGCGCATCATGCCGTTGCAGCCGGGCAGCACGGACGGCGCCAGCGCCTTCTGCAGCTGCTTCTCCTGCTTGTAGTACTATGAGGTGGCTCACAGGGCGCCCGAGCTGCTTACCTGCGGGTAGCGGTTGATGGTGTTGGGATGCGGGTAGGGCTGGTAGCCGCGGTAGCCCTGGATGTTGCGCATCATGCCGTTGCAGCCGGGCAGCACGGACGGCGCCAGCGCCTTCTGCAGCTGCTTCTCCTGCTTTCGGTACTTTGCGCGTCGATTCTGGAACCACACCTGTCATGCACACACGTCATTAATGAATGCGTTCTTAATTTTTCAACACGTAAATACAAACACGCCCAAGAGAGATTTTATTACTAGAAGTGATTTCTTCTGGTCAACCTTTTGGGCGATAAGGTCACACATTAAAATATTCTTATTTAGGTAATGCACTCAATTTATAGGATAATAATTCAAATGCGTGAGTCTATCACGTAAATTCTTATACCACACACATTTAATAAAACATCATATGATTAATACATCACCCCAATTATTTTATGGACATGGACAGTTAATCATCATTTTGTCAAACCGAATTACCACAATGGCTGTGCTTTGCCAGGATATACAATTTAGAATGGCTAAATTGAATCATAGGCCTATTCTTGGAATTCCGTGCTCAGGAATCGGGAATAGTTCAGTCGAGAACACCGCTTTTATAGCGGTAGTCAAAGCGAACAACATTGGACCTCAAAAACCGTGCACATGCGTTACGAGCGATTTCCCCGCCTTCAGAACGCCCCCTCTCGAAGATACCCTCGCGCGGGGTGGGGGGCGCGAGCGCGGTCGGGGGGGAGAGGGAGGAGTCCCCCCCCCTCCCACCCTCCTTCCCCCATGCCTCGCCCCGCCCTAATCAGCTCTAATCAACATATCAAACGACATCGAGCACACACGTCCTGACAACGCCCGGTGGAACAACACTTCTCTGCGAGCCTTTGAAAAGGCACAATGGCGATAATAAGGCTATCACGGAGGACAATAGAGCTAACAATTTCCTCTAGGCGGTTTTAAATTTATAAGTGCATCGACTAATGTTGATTTTTACCGCGCGAAAATTAAAACTATTATTTATATGCGGCTGAGCATTTCCCCATTAATTCGAACAGGTTTTTTTTGTACGAGAAATATTTTTACTCGCGTACATCCAATCGAAAATGTAGTCACCCTTAATATTTTATAAAGAAAGAAAATAGATTAGATTTAGAAGGATGTACTATATAAATACATTAGTTATGTGGTTTTTAGTGGGCTTGAAAACACAGAAATGTTAAAACAAATTTTCAGATACCTTGGGCGGCTCTAGCTCAGAGGCGCGGGGACTTATATTATATGCCAGAAGTTATGTTCCATGATTGGGAACCCATTTAAAACTGTAGGAAATATTTCCCTGGTAGGTGATAGGGTTAAGGTGGGCCTTCCCGCTCAACTCCCCATACAAACGTGGAAAGAAGGTCATGCCCATATTTCTTGTCAGAGATCCAATATTTTGCTTAAAATAGCTTTATTTGAGTGAATTAAATGTCTGATGTCCATTGTCATTGTAAAATTGTGTTTGGTTTCTATGTTATAAGGTCCGAAAGTTCGAAATTTTCGCGCGTTTTATACAATAACTTTGGAGGTGAATTATTCAACGATAAAATAAAAATATCTTAAAAAGATTAGTCATCAGCCATAGCTTGTTTTTTGAAAATATATAATCAATTTGGTTTTTGTTAGATTTTTTAATACAGCGGTCGTGGTTTACTTTTAGCTAAAAGTCGTTTTGTAATTAAAATGTTCGTCAATATTACCAAACCAAACCCTATACACATTGTCTGCTTTGTGGACATGTTGCATCATCCTCATCACGGAGCCTGTCTTTTACTTTGAAACAGAGAAGTTCTCAGAGCACAATAGCACGGTTTTGTACCGTGCCCGTAAATGAGTTAGTCCCGCCGGGAAGGGCCACCTTAAGCCCACAGAAGAGAAAAAAAGATCTGAGGTTAAGCCCGTTCGGGTAGATATTGAATGAAAAATAGTTAAAGCGGCAGTAAAAAATATCCATGTTATCAATTAAAATGAGGAACATAAAATGACTCATCAATTTAACAGAAACACGAACAGAAATATTTCCAACTTTCAGTACCCCATTTTCTGAAAACATCAGCCGAGCATCCCATTAAGTCCAGAGAGCCCGACGCGAGCCAACACCCAACACCGCCCACTCTGCCCGACAAAACGTTTCGCCCTAAACTGAGGAAAGCAAGAATCCAACAAAACATTTTCTTATTTCGAACTGTAGAATTCATTTGAGGGGGACAATGCGCGAGCAGCGGGGAGAGACGGCGAGCAGCGGGGAGAGAAGGGGAGCAGCGGGGAGAGACGGAGAGCAGCGGGGAGAGACGGGGAGCAGCGGGGAGAGAAGGAGAGCAGCGGGGAGAGAAGGGGAGGGCGGCGGGATGAGCGGCTAACTTCGTTACGGATCCATTTGATGGGATTGCAATGCCTCGGGGGACTCCCCGGCGTCGCCGAGCCGCGCCGTATTTTTATATCGAAATTCTCTCTCGAGCGCGGCGTCGTCTTTAGCGTTTACATTCTTACGGCGACGTCTAATGGCGTAGCGACACAGATGCACGATCTACCCGCTGTGTCTGTACATACATCGCGCCTCCCTCCCCACGCGCCCGCGTATACGACTTACGCCTCTTTCGATCCCGAGTTTCGTATCTTGAAGAAGCCTGAAAGGTTCTGGGTAATGGCGCAATGTATGTTCGGAAATCTGATTATTTTATTAAGTATTGAACGTATCTTATATCGCATATCTACTCATCTTATACTCGTAGCTGTAGCCCCTGGCTTCGCTCGCGTAGAATTCTTAATGATATATGTTACCGTAGTTTAGCCGTGAATTTGAACACAAATCATACCGCCATTACCCAGGTGAGGTAGTCATGATAACCAGATCTTCTCGGTTATTCAGGAATACTGGTTCAACCAACTTTCGCTCTTTACTTTGTTTCGTCTTTCTTTCTACATTTATTCGTTCTACGTGTCCAAACTATACACATATATATGTTGGGTATAATACGATACGATAATAATATGTTACAATTATTAATCTTCATAAATAAATATACTTCAAGACTGAAACCTATCAAATCTAAAAATCCTTTTGCGTTTCGAAATCGCACGATTATCAAGACGGACCAAAATGGACAATTACCATTCTAAAAAAATATTCCCTTTCATGTTCACTTTACTGTAGACATTTCCAATTTCAAGAGATACACGGACACTTAAAAAATAGAGGGAGCATTAAGTATTCATGTGATCGGACGACAGATGGCGAATTAATTCCTTCGGTGCGTTCCAAATTACATTACGACCGATGTTCGCGCTTCGGCGATATTTCCACTAGGTAGGTACACCATCGCCGGTCGCTCTAGCTACACCATTTTTGTCACTTGGGCGCTCTCTGACTGCCCCGAGGCTAGATTCGCGTACTTCCCGCACCATTTTTCTATAGCTGCTGGTAAATACAGTATCTCGCTCCGGGCTTTCCGACCGCGTTCAGCGAATAAATTCGGTTCTTCTATGTACTCAATTTTATGACTTTGAGCTGCATATTGGCATGAGGTGGTTTAGTGGATATTATATTTTAGTAATTTTTTTCGTACTAAGCAAGTATGTCCCTTTTTTATATGTATGTAGAATCGAACTTGAATTCTACGTACATATCACAATCGTTAACAAGGCGACGTACTTGCTTAGTAAGTAAGAAAGTATTTTACTTAAATCAATCTAGGACTGGTTCTATCGTTTGATGCCATTATAACTTGGTAGACGCCCTACCTCCGTAAGGTTTGCTTGATGGTTCAAGTCCAGAATTGCATAAATAGGTACCTACTTTCTACAGCTTTTTTCCCTTAGTTCTTTAACGAAATTGTCGCTCCTTTAATGGTGTAAAAATATGCATATTTGACCAATTCAATAAAAGCGCGAACAAACGTCATATTTTAAAAGTAGCAGTTATTTTTATAAACAATTAAATAACGTTAGAGATATGTTATCTTATTCTTTTTAATGGCTGATTAATATTCAGGTTACTTTATTCAGAATAGGCTTACTGGGATTTAAGAAATAAAATCTGGGTCCGAGGTTTCTTTCTGTCAGTGCGTTGAACTCGGAGCAATAGTTGGTTTGAAAATTGAACCAAAATTCGTATTATTTTTTCTATTGAGCGTCATTGTTTGTCTCTGTGAGGAAAAATTTGTAATTGAAAGAAAGAAAGGTCGTTCTTTGAATACATATTAAATGTTAAATGACTGATTTTATGGACAAACTCGATTGAAGAACGATGGTTACCGCTGATGTGTATTATGAATGCTGTACTGAAATTTGTTCCCACGGTTCAAAGTAATCTTGATTATATTAAAATTAGTAAGCAGCTTTAATAGATATGTTATAATTGATTCATAATTAACGAGTGTTTATTCAATTTCGATTGATAGAAAAATCGTGCAAATGTTTATTGAAAGTTCTTCTTCGTTGTGATTTTTTAACTGTCAATTGATAAAATACTACAAATTAGTTTGCCTATTAATAACAAATAAACAATAACACTAATAGGAACCGATTTTTTTAATTCTTAGATAGTACTTATCGGGGCCGATTTTTCAATCCTCAGATAGTACTTATCAGACTGGTAATACAAATTCACATCTGTCAAAAGACAGATAGTCATTGCCGGAAAATTATATCTTTTATCACAATTAACTGACTATAATTTAAACATGTGGACTCACTAAAATCGGATGGATAAGCAGAAGCGTAAATAAATCCGTCGAATAATTATCTGGCTGTTTATCAAACTATTGAAAAATCAGCCCTGAAAGGAGATATAATTATCAAACGACTAGATGAGTACGATTGTGTAACATTGAGCGGCTCGTAGCCTAGTGGCGCGGGGACTGGCCTAGCGGCCCAGAGCCCTGGGCTCAATTCTGACATGCACCACTGTCTTTCTCTTTCCGAGTTCGATTAGTGCACTTCGTCACGAGTGCGAGCTGATCCATGGTTCAAAATCCATGTGTAGGCCCCTTTCCCTACTAGGTGGTAGGATTTAAGCCCGCCCAGGTTGGTACCATCGCATTGGATGAAAAGATGGTCGAAGCGGCAATGAAAAATTGTCCGTGTTATCCATCCAGTTCAATGTAGCCGTGCTCATAAAGGGAAGGTCCTGGCATGGCACCTAATTCCTTCGGGAATGTGGTGAATTGGGCTAATATCATAACGGTAGTTGTGTGGTATTAGCCATCCATGTCAGGTCGTATAAAAAAACGTGGAATGGCTCACCTGTATTCTCGCCTCGTTCAACTTGGTCGTCCTCGCGAGCTCCTCGCGGCAGTAGATGTCGGGGTAGTGCGACTTCGCGAACGCCGCTTCTAATTCAGCTAATTGTTCCTGCAAGCGCGAGTACGTTTCAGGCAGTGCAAGAGAAATTCGGAAACTCCGCTACGATCCCGAATAAGTAGGGAATACTTAGCGGAATGAGTAAGGGCTCTACCCTAACTTATTACTGTGCGATAGGGCACAACTCATTTTTTTCTAGGTGTTTAAATATGACGTTTAGTTGCACTTTGTATCATGGGAACTGGCAATTTTTATAACATAAACAAAGAACAAAACAAATAAGAAAAAGATGTATGTACTTATTGATATACGAACCTGAGAAGTTTAACTTCTTTGACGTGACTAAAATCATATTTTTTCCTGCATTCAAACAATTTTTAACTGAGTCGAACGTCTAAAAAATAGACTACATGAACTACACGAATAAAAGTTTTTTTTGGGACCAACTGGCGGAGGTATATTCGAGATGAGATACTGGCCAATTCGTAAACAATTTTTACCAAACATTATTTTATGCAAACTACGGAAAATGCACGGCGGGGGAGGTATTTTTTTTAAATAAAAATTAATGACTAAATGTTTTGTTAAGCACAAAACTCGAGAACTGCTGGACCAATTCGGCTATTTATTCAACATTCAGAGGAAAGATTTAGCTATAATTGGGCTCGGTAGGGGGTGCTATTATCGATATGCATAACAGGAGGCCCATTCAGGTAAGAGTGAGTTCGAATACGTCGCTAAATATCTACTCACTTTTTTAAAATATTGAATGTTTCCACAGTTCTTGAACATCATTTTAGTTTGGTAAACATTTGGTTTGTCCCGCAAAACGTTGGAAGTATAAATAACAGTTGCGTTATTTATATAATAATAGATTTCCCAGCAATTTGTGCGTTAACTCACTCCCGAAATCGAACTCATTCTTACCTGAATGGGCCCCCTGACCAGAACACGCCCGCGAAGGTGAAACCAAATTTTACCTGGCTCCGCTCGAGTGAATGTCTAAGACATTCACTCGAGCGAAGCGAGCGAAGCCGGGATCCTCAGCTAGTATTAAATTATGTTATGTGTTATACCGGTGGGCTCAATTATACTTTTATCTGTTTTCCCAAACGCGCCATAAGATGTATGACTATAAAAGAATATTCAAAATCAATTCATAATGGGGTGCACGGCGCAAAGCTTGAACACCAGATGGCGCCATATAAAACTGTGTAGAGTTTTTGTCCCAGGATGTTTTCGAGTCATTAATTAAGCACGTTTAAGTATTTATGAGTAATTTTGAGGTTTTGCGAGATCTATTTAGTTGGTCAACAACCTATAACCTTGAAATGAAACTGTGGCATCGTTTTCTGTGGCGCTATCTGGTGGTAAAGTTTGGCAGCCTTCCTTCCCATTGGCGGAGTAATCGCGTAACAAACTTACAAAAAACATACAGTAGAATTGAGGAAGTCGGTTAAAAACAAAGAAATAGTGTGTGGGTGGATAGGTTAATAAGGTGTGCGGACCTGCGTGAAGGTTGTCCGGTGTCGGCGGCGCGCGGGCGTGGGGCAGGAGGCGGTGGTTGGCGTGTGCCCAGCGTGCTGTGGACCGAGCGGTGGTGACAGCGCGCCCGCCCCTCCGCCCCCGCCCGGCTCCGGTTTCAGCTTCTTGAAGGCGCCCTCTGCGACCACACACAACATTTGTATATCTGCAGCGGGCTCTGTATCGATCCAGAGATGTTCTGCGGCCTTACTGCCGAACAGCGATTGTCGCTGCCAGCGTCAGTGTCCCTGCTAACCAATACCAAATTTTGCGGCTACAGTTACTGCGGATAATAGATAGGCAACCGCATATAATTTTTATCCGTAGCCGCCATCGACATAGTCTATATCGTCGGTATCGGTAAGTCGATGGTAGCCGAAAAGTCTTGTATGCGATGACTCGTAAGCAGCGACACCGACGCCGGCAGCGACAGTCGCTGTTCGGCAATAAGGCCGCAGGACGCTTTAAAGTGGCCCTTCGAGTCGCCTTCAGAACGTCAAAAAATCAAAACGACAAAAATCTATTTTTTTTAAATAGCTTGCAGACCGACAAAAGTCAGATCGCAAAAATTTTGGTCGTTCTGATTTTTGGGGTTCTGCAATTAAGCATTTTTGAAAGGTACATAAACCATTGCAAACCGAACAAAATAAAATTGTATTCAATCAGATTATTTGACGTTCTGCAACCAACCATTAAAACGTTGATAAATCCCCGTCATTCAGAACGTCAAAAATCGTATTCACATCACATTACGCTTTCATTTTCGTTTTCTAGAAATCCTTGCAGAACGTCAAAAATGCAACGCTGTACTCGACAAAGCGCTCTGGTCCAATGTACTTAAAGCTTGAATTACATTGAAGCAGCAACCCTAAAAATATTATATTACTCAGCTCTCCAACTCTCTAACAATCGTGATGTGCCCAACGAATTTTGAAAAAGGAACGACACCCCCCCCCCCCCCCTCGACGCCTCCGCCGGCGTATGAAGCGATCTGAAGCGCTGCCACTGCTAATGTGCACTTTAAGACTAACGCTCCAGGGCGCAATATAGTTTAACGAAGCCATATTCTTGACGTTCTGCAATGAATTTCCAATTGAAGTTTTTATTCGATGTTAGAATGCTTGGTGGCAGATCGACAAAAATCCAAACCTTACAATCAAATATTTTTGACGTTCTGCAAGGGAGCTGAATTACATTTTATAATGTTTATTCAAAACGTAGAAAATCAGAACGACAAAATTTGACGGTCTTCTTTTTTGATGTTCTGCAATGGTATTTTAAAAATATACATTTTTGTCGTTCTGAATTTTTGACGTTCTGACGAGGCCCCGGCCCTTCCCGACGGCAATAACTGATTCACGGGCACAGTACAAAATTGTTCTGCTGCACTCTGGCACCGTCTCTGTTTTAAAGAAAAAGACAGTCTTCCTGATGCAACACGTCCAAAAAATGCGCATAGTGTCTGATTTGGTTCGATTTACAAAAAAAATTTAACAAAACTACTTATAGCTAAAAGGCATATAATCCAAAGGTCGCAGAATTGAATGCTGCTTCCGACGAATGTCAGGACCAAAAACATTTCCAGATTATTTTAAAAATCTGATTGTGATGCTTCAAAATGTAGTTGTTACTGAAACTCAAATTAATGAAATAACGGTAATGTCGTATCCATTAAAAACACCAAATTATCGAGCTAATACCATGTCATGATATTAGCTTAACACACCATATGGGAACTAGGTACCATGCCAAGACCTTCCTTACACTGTTCGGCTACATTGAACTGGATAGAAAACACGTGTATGAACCGCAAGGCGTCGCGTCGAGGTTGAATGTAAATGTTTGAGAAAAACTACTATAAAGGACATTAATATCCACTTTACAAATAATGGCGGCAGCACCGGCTAGTGAGTTCTGTTACGAATTCGGTTACTACTGATTTTCTCGAGTCCTAACGACACGTAAAAACACTAATGAATTTCACAGGACGCTATTTAGTGCACAACATTCGCTGTTGCATGTTGATCGATTTAAATCGTAATGGTGTGAGACTTCAACGCCAAACTCCAATAGTGGCTTGGCTCCACCGACGGGAACTAACAACATGGCCATTGCCCATGGATTGTCACAGTGGATTAGGGAATATAGCCGTATCTTTGACAATCATGCGCATAAGCCTAGGTTGCGGGAACTTGTGCTGACGTCAAAATTCCCCTCTGGGCGTGTTTTCTTGGCATTCAGTCATTGCGGATTCAGTAGAGTTGACAGTAATGTCAAAGTAAATTCTTCTTCTGTTAACTCTACTGAATCCGCAATGACTGAATGCCAAGAATACACGTCCTGCTCAGATCACTGCCTTGTTGTCATTTACTATCCCGTATGAGCACCTCAAGATTTCACGAGTGCCCAGTAGCTACATGGACAATCTGGACTTTAGTAATTTTTTCAAGAAGTATGCGGAATATTAATAGGCGAAATTACTATTTTAAACACAGATAAAAAAATAAAAATGGCCCGAAATGTATCAAAGATTAAGTTTAGTCTTTCGAAATTGCCTGTTTGGACTTGACTGTACCTTAAAGACGGACTTACAAAAATAATAAACCGGCCAAGTGCGAGTCGGACTCGCACACGAAGGGTTCCGTACCAACGTACAAGATTTAACACAAAAAAACACGTTCTTTGTATGGGGACCCCTTTTAATTATTATTATTTTTGAATTTTACCTATTTGTTGTTATAGCGGCAAAATAAATACACACTCTGTGAAAATTTCAGCTGTCTACCTATTACGGTTTATGAGATACAGCCCTGTGACAGACGGACGGACGGACGGACGGACGGACGGACAGCGGAGGCTTAGTAATAGGGTTCCGTTTTCACCCTTTGGGTACGGAACCCTAAAAAGAATATAAATATTTCCATAGTACAGAGTGGCAGGGTTAAAGCCTGCCCGGTTGGTATTGTTACGAGCGCGCCCCGCTGCGAAGACATAGCGCTGATACACTACCAAAGTGCGCCAAATGGTTCCTTCGAATTTCAGTAGATGGCGCTACTTGTCTTATTGCATTGCGCAGGCTATCGCATCACTGTCGTCCCATATAAAGTGACGCCTCGTCCAGCTGACTTCAGAAATAAATCTCGGACATTCTAGTAATGTCTCGAGGGAGATTGTTCTCGACTGCTGCCCTACATGGGCGCCTAGAAATCGGTGGAGTGTTCTGGAAAGAAGCTCCACCGATATAAAAGGCGCCCAAGGCGCTGAGGGCGGCAGTCTATTTTTGGAAGCGAAGTGAGCGACAACAAGCGATATAGAAGTGCAGTGAACTAGCTCTGAAGTGAATCAGTGAAGTGAGTGATATAGTTTGTAAATTAGTGTTTGAATTAACCTAGTGTGAAATTGTATTTGTGAGTTTGCTTGTGAATTATTTGAAATAAAGGAAGAGTGTTGAGTATTGGTGTTTTCTTCTCTAATCTGCACCCTACCCGCGTAACAATTGGTGTCAGAAGCGGGGATTAGAGATGCCGATTACACCGAGAGAAGACCAGGAAGGCGTGAGGACCAGGAGCCAGACGGCAGCCGACACAACACCGGCCGAGGATGCAGCAGCCTCAGGAACTCAAGAATTCGAGAGCCATCAATTAATGACGCAAACTCCTGCCTTGGACTTGAACGCATTGATGACCTTCATGCAAGAACAGGCCCGCCGTCAAGAGGAGCAGATGCAAGAACAGGCCCGCCGTCAAGAAGAACAGGCCCGCCGTCAAGAGGAGCAGATGCATGAACAGGCCCGCCGTCAAGAGGAGCAGGCGCAGGAACATGCTCGCCGTCAGGAGGAGCAGCAGCAAGAACTGATGTGGGCCGTTAGGGAATCCAATGCCAAAATAAAGGAGAAGCTTGATGAGGTCAACTCTAAGATCGAAGAGCAAGACCAAACTCTCGGGCGCCATGAAGAGCGACTGAACGGGCTTGAGTCAAAGATATCCGAAGAAATGGAGAAAATCAAGACCTTTGGAGTAACTGTATCTTCATCTGCAACAGCAGGAGCAAGATTTAAGGTTCCTCCTTTCGATGGTTTGACATCCTGGGCCGCTTACAAACTTCAGTTTGAATCAGTGGTTATTGCAAATGGATGGAATGAGAACCAAGCACGAACTGCTTTGACCTTAGAACTTCGGGACAAGGCACTCCATGTTCTCGAGGCTTTAGGTCCCCAAATCACCTATGACGGACTTTTAGAAGCACTGGAGTCAAGGTTTGGCGACAAGCATTTGGAACACGTCTACCGAGCTCAACTTCGTGATCGAGTACAACGAGCAAGTGAAGGACTTCAACAGTGGGCACTGGAAATCGAAAAACTTGTCCGAAAGGCCCATCAATCATCATCGAATTCTTCGTTGGAAGATTACTTGGTGCAGGCTTTCGTGGATGGCATCAGGGACATCGAAGTACGAGCTGCTGTACGATTAAGTCACCACGCAACGTTGAAGGACGCTCTTGCCCACGCGTTGGAGGTCGAAGCGGTTCGATCAGATCCCCGAGCGCATCGAATAAGAGAAGTGGTGACGTCGGAAACCAGATTACCTGCAAGACGTAAATTTACTCCCCGGTGCTACAAGTGCAATGAACTGGGGCACCTTCGAACCAACTGCCCCAAAAACCAAACCGAAAGGCCTGATGCTGCAAATGAAGATGCACAGCAGGGAAACGAGTAAAGGCCAGAACCGGGGGGCGGGTGCTGGCTGGTAGAATAGAAGCCCCGAAAGTCACAATTTCGCAGGCATGTACTGGAAACAGCCTGCTCGTTGAAGGGCAAGTGAACGGGATACAATGCAACTTGACCTTGGATACCGGAGCATCCCGTACAATCGTTAAGTCAAAAACCTTCGGCCGCGTAATATGGAATCGTTCATCATCGGAATGGTTGCAGGCTTCAGACAGCTACCGGCCAGCACATACCCGTTTATGGAGAGATAGAAGTAACAATTAAAATTGGATGTAAGACTTATCGTCATACCGCCGTTTTAGCAGATATAATCGATGATTGCTTTCTAGGTTTAGACTTTATGAGAACTAACAACTGTAAAGTAGATGTGGCAAATGGCGTGCTCATATGTGGCAAAGAAGAAGTTTCCTGGCTACGCAAATGTGATGAAATTTCCTCAGATAAATTGAACACAGGGAGATCTAAAGTGTCCACTCTTTTGGAAAAAAGCAGACGGGACCTGACTGTTGATGATTTCAAGAAAGCAACAAATCTACTTATGCGATATTCAGACATCTTCTCTTCGCACGACGGAGACATTGGGAGAACAAGCATGGTTAAGCACCGCATCGACACAGGAGATGCTCTTCCAATACGTCAGAGGCCACGCCGCGTTCCCGTAGCCAAAGAAGAAGAAGTTCAGAGAATGATAGCGGACATGCAGAAAAATAATGTTATAGAGACTTCATCAAGTCCATGGTGTTCACCCGTAGTTCTGGTAAAGAAGAAAGATGGCAGCAACAGATTTTGTGTGGACTATCGACGTTTAAATGATGTAACGAAAAAGGACAGCTATCCAATTCCTAGAATTGATGACACGCTGGATACATTGAGTGGCATGAAGTGGTTCACAACCCTGGACCTGAAGAGCGGCTCTGGCAGGTGGAAATCGACAACAAAGACAAAGAGAAGACAGCGTTTACGACAGGGCATGGGCTGTGGCAATTCAAAGTGATGCCGTTTGGACTTTGTAATGCTCCCGCAACCTTCGAGAGGCTTATGGAACGAGTACTTTTTGGGCTGATCGGGGAAGCTTGTCTGGTGTACTTGGACGATATAATCATATTAGGGCGGACATTTGACGAGCACATCAAGAATTTGGAGAATGTTTTGAGCAAGATTCGCCAAGCTAACCTTAAACTAAGTGGCAAGAAGTGTTCTTTCTTCAAGCGTCAGGTTAGCTATTTGGGTCACGTTATCTCCGGAAATGGCATCCAAACTGACCCAAAGAAGATCGAAGCCGTACAGGAGTGGCCAATTCCAAAGGATAAGACTGAAGTTCGTGCCTTTTTAGGACTGTGCTCATATTACCGCCGTTTTGTCCGAAACTTCTCCGAGATTGCTAAGCCTCTGCATCGACTTACAGAAGATAAGCGTCAATTCAATTGGGACGAGGACTGCGCAAATTCGTTTCAAGAACTTAAGCAACATCTCTGTAACACTCCAATCTTGGGCTACCCCGAAGCCGATAAAGAGTTCATAGTCGACACAGACGCAAGTAATACCGGAATCGGCGGTGTACTCTCACAACGTCATGGGGACAAGGAGATCGTTATTGGTTATTTCAGCAAATCCCTTTCAAAACCAGAACGGAACTATTGTGTGACAAGACGAGAGCTTCTAGCAGTAGTGAAGACTTTACAGCATTTCAACAAGTATCTTCTCGGCCGAAGATTCCGCTTGAGGACTGACCACGCTGCTTTGAAATGGCTGCTTCAGTTTAAGAATCCAGAAGGGCAGGTTGCACGTTGGCTGGAACAGCTCCAAGAGTATCAGTTCGATACAGAGCATCGGAGTGGTAAAACCCATGGAAATGCTGACGCTTTGTCTCGTCGACCCTGCCCAGAAGAGTGTAAGCACTGCATCAGGGAGGAGATAAAGGAGACCGTTCATTTAAAGGCCATCCGAACGGATAACATCAGCGAAGAATGGAGCAATGAAAACATGAAGCTAGCCCAGGAGGGGGACGATGATCTGATGCCCATTATTCACTGGAAGAGAGCAGGAGAGACAAAGCCAGAATGGAGAGATATTTCTGCAATGAGCACAGCGACTAAAAGTTACTGGGCGCAGTGGTCGAGCCTGGTACTTCATGACGGAATATTGTACAGAAAATGGGAAACACCTAACGGAAAGAATACTTCTCTGCAATTAGTCATCCCCAGATCTAAGATTAAAGAAGTTCTTCAATGCCTGCACGATGGAACTTCAGGTGGACATTTGGGAATAAAGAGAACTCTCCTGAAGATACGACAACGGTTCTACTGGATAAATTGTCGCGATGATGTAGAAGATTGGTGCCGTAAATGCACGATCTGTAGCGCTGTTAAAGGGCCTCATACACGGAGCAAGGGAACTTTAAAATTGTACAATGTTGGAGCTCCGTGGGAGAGAATTGCTCTTGATGTGGCTGGCCCTTTTCCTCCGACAAATGACGGCAACCGTTACTTTATGGTTGTAATGGATTATTTCACTAAGTGGCCTGAGGTATTTGCCATACCAAACCAAGAGGCGATCACGGTTGCACAGAAATTGGTCCACGAAGTTTTCTGTCGCTATGGAGTACCTCTCGAGATACACACTGATCAAGGCAGAAACTTCGAATCCCGAGTGTTTCAGGAGACATGTCGAATAATGGGAATCCATAAGACCAGGACAACCCCATACCACCCACAGTCAGATGGCATGGCATTAATCAGACATTGGAAAGACACTTGGCCAAATTGGTAGAAGACCATCAAAAGGATTGGGACCAGTATATTCCGCTGTTTCTGCTGTCATACCGAACCGCTGTGCATGAAAGCGTAGATGAAACTCCAGCCTACATAAATTTTGGACACGAACTCAGACTACCAGCTGACCTTCTGACAGGAATTCCACCAGAGGCATCCCATTGTGTAACAGAGTATGTGTCAGATCTGCGAGGAAAAATGGACACTGTTTATAAACGTGTCAGAGAGGCTGGTCTACGAGCAAGCGAGCGGATGAAAACACGTTACGACCGCAAAGCTAATGGAAATGTATTTGAAGAAGGATCTTTAGTTTGGCTACATACTCCATTACGAAAAAAAGGAAAAAGTCCCAAACTGCAACCAAAATGGGAAGGCCCATATAGAGTGGTGACGAAAATCAATGACGTGACATATCGTATCCGCCGGAATGATAGATGTCGGGAAAAGATTGTGCACGTAGATCGTCTGGCCCGATACCACGGAGACAATTATGCTCGAGACGAGCATAACTAAGGAGGAGGCAGTGTTACGAGCGCGCCCCGCTGCGAAGACATAGCGCTGATACACTACCAAAGTGCGCCAAATGGTTCCTTCGAATTTCAGTAGATGGCGCTACTTGTCTTATTGCATTGCGCAGGCTATCGCATCACTGTCGTCCCATATAAAGTGACGCCTCGTCCAGCTGACTTCAGAAATAAATCTCGGACATTCTAGTAATGTCTCGAGGGAGATTGTTCTCGACTGCTGCCCTACATGGGCGCCTAGAAATCGGTGGAGTGTTCTGGAAAGAAGCTCCACCGATATAAAAGGCGCCCAAGGCGCTGAGGGCGGCAGTCTATTTTTGGAAGCGAAGTGAGCGACAACAAGCGATATAGAAGTGCAGTGAACTAGCTCTGAAGTGAATCAGTGAAGTGAGTGATATAGTTTGTAAATTAGTGTTTGAATTAACCTAGTGTGAAATTGTATTTGTGAGTTTGCTTGTGAATTATTTGAAATAAAGGAAGAGTGTTGAGTATTGGTGTTTTCTTCTCTAATCTGCACCCTACCCGCGTAACAGTATCAATGCATTGATTAAAAAATGGTCAAAGCCGCACTTAGAAATGTCCGTTTTTTCCGTCCCAATGTAGCGTTGCATGAGCACGGAAGGTCCTCCCATGGCACATAATTCCTACATGAACTAATATCATTACGGTGAGTGTCTTTTTAAGTGAAGTAGAAATTGTTTTTTAAAAAAACCGGTTAAGTGCGAGTCGGACTCGCACACGAAGGGTTCCGTACCATCGGACAAGATTTAACACAAAATAATCACGTTTTTTGTATGGGACCCCCCTTTAATTGATATATTTTTTTTTATTTTATCTATTTGTTTTTATAGCGGCAAAATAAATACACACTCTGTGAAATTTTCAGCTGCCTAGCTATTACCGTTCATGAAATACAGCCCTGTGACAGACGGACGGACGGACGGACGGACGGACGGACGGACGGACGATGAAGGCTTAGTAATAGGGTCCCGTTTTCACCCTTTGGGTACGGAACCCTAAAAACTAATAAAAAATCCGAGTCGTCAAAATTGTATCTAATCCTTGCAGAAAAACCACTGATATTGCACTGACCACTGATATTTGACCACACACTGACCACATTGCTAATACCACAGCTACTGATATTAGCCCAACATACCAAATATGATAAGATGCCATGCCAGGACCTTTCTTATATTGCACGGCTACATTGAACTAGGAGGAAAAAACGGTCAATTTTCTTTGCCGCTTCGACCATCGTTCATTCAACGCGGTCGTACTATTCCAGAAAGGCTTAAACCGTACCCACCCCATAGAGGAAGTTTTACATGGATTCCGAATCATTGAAATTTAAACAATAACATTTGTAGCAAATATTAGGAGAAAAAATCCGTAAAATAATTGAGGCTGCCAACCACCGCTCAAATTCAAGACCTTTAGGGTTTTTAGTAATTAGATTTTTTTATCAATCTTTGTTTAATGTAGCCCCAAATTTTAATTTAATTTCATTTATTTTAAACTTCTGGTAGTAAAACAGGATCAATGGTCTCGATTAACTCCGTAGAGAAGAACCCGCAAGAAAACATCGCTGATTTTTAATCTGTTTCCGTCAATTAATGAAATAACATATTTACATAAAACTCTATCTAATAAAACCTAAATGCTACTGCCAAACATAATTTTTTGGTCGAAAAGCACAAATAGCAAAAGAACCAGCAACCCTCAATGCGATAGTATTAAATATAAATGACTAAACTAAACAAAAATGTTAGTACAATAATGTACAAGTATTAAAAGTATTTTCAGGTGTAAAACCCGTCGTTGTCTATTATTCTATATATTATTCTATTTCATTATTAAGATGTCGCGCAGCTACCCTCAGGAGAAACCTGTTTTCTACATAAATCATGTTGAATTTTATAAATATTTTTATGACAATATTATTAAATCCTAGTAGCTAGTCTTCCATGTTTTTATAAATTAGTTTTCCTGCTAATTTACTGATTTGAATACAGTTTGATTTTGCGTACTTTTTAATTCAAAATGTTTCATTTAATATAGCAGTAATTATAATATTTGATACAATTTTAAATCATAGACGACGACGTCATGGTTGGATGAAGTTGTTGACATTATTTAAATCAAATATTTTTAGAAATTGAGTAGGAAAGAGATTTCCCATTTCGAATGGGCCGTAACGAAAAGTGTACCCTGTTCACAGCCTATGTAGGGTCTGTAAAGGCCTCGTCAAGTTTCATACGGATATATTGTATCAAGTTTTTCAGTTAGTATTAAAACAATTAAACTATGTTAAATTTTACACATAATTAAGATTATTATACTAGCCAAAGCGTATGGTTTGATTGCATTCTTTTCTGCAGTTTTTGTATTCTTTCGTATTTTCTGAACCTCATAAAATGAGAACATGAAAAAAAACCTGTATAATTTCAGCTAACGTTCTACTAATATAGTTAAGAAAATTATATTTTAGAAATTATGCTTTTTGCATGGAAAAAAATGCTGTAATCACGTCTCAAACATATTATTTTTCTAGTTTGCTGCTGATATTGACAGCAACTGATATTGATTTTAAAGAGCGTAATATTATCTACCAATTTAGATAAGGTTATGTTTAACTTTTTGAAATTTCTTTAATGAAGCAATGAATGCAAAACCAGTTTCACGCGTTACGCGGGTTGGTCACATTTCGAAGGATTTATGCCAAGTTGCACTAACTATGCGACGTCAAGTCGAGCTCTGGCTTTCTCCTTTCAATCGCAAAAAGTCTAAATGTTTGGGTATAAGGATGTTCTTAACTATCTAAGCAAAATATTGCGTTCGGCTAAGAAGAGTGATATACATACAACTCGCAATAGTAAGACACTATAAAAAAAATTGCGCCACTACATAAAAACGTTCACGAGATCGTTCAACAAAGTTCACAAATCACATCATCGAATTCATTCACCGTCCGGAACTCCATTCACTTTCCACTCTGCAGGCACTAGATAGGTGCGTCCAAAGGGACTGGTCCCATCCCGTTTCTTATTTGCATAGGTCTCCGGCGCACGCCAGCCGAGCATCGATCGTTGGGCAGGTCAAGTTCAGTCTCCCGGCTCGACCCGAGCAGCTTAATTGTAATTGGGTTCCCCTAACTAACGGCATTAATAAGCGGTAATGAATCGAGTGAGGCTCACGGCGAGGTGTCGCCGACGAGTGATTGTTGAGGGCGGGCCACTGATTGTTTTCCGTTTGTCTGTCGTAAACAGAGGAGGAACGGAAGAGAAGTGGCATGGTGTCGTTATTGCGACTCCGCCGTGTGGATGAAGTGTGCATGTGATCGGATGGGAAGCCGGCGTACGCCACAAAGTGCATACATCGCCACCGCGCGCGAGTATGTTCCAGAAATGATTTCGCCGGCGACCATGGAGTCGCAACCGAAACTAGTATCTACATGCAAAAACGGTAGCGCCGGCTAGTCAGTTCGCCTACTAATTCGCTCACTACTGATGTTCTAGAGTACCAACGACACGAAACACTTAAGAACACGTATGAAATTCTCAGGACGCTATTTATTGCAATGAACATTCGATGTTGCGCGTCCGAATTTGTAAGCGAACTTTTTAAGGACGTTTCCACTAACTCGTGGCTGCGCTGCCGCCATACAAATTAGTTTCCCCACATAAATCCTCCCATACCTCTGCGACTATAGGTGTGGCATGTACATTTCAGTTGAGTTGGTAGTTTTAGAAAATAGCAGACAGCTGTTCTCATAGCGCGCTCTAGATGGCATATCTCCATTATTTTTGATCTTAGGTCATCACTTCAGGCCTTTGACGTCACGCCACTCATCCTGAGTGGCGAGATTCTGCTGTCCTTCCCGTCGGAAAAGGGCGAGGAAATCAATATGAATTTTCCACGTTATGCTAATGATGGTCAATGTTTATATGGTCAATTTATAAGGCTGTTGGCCTAGGACATTCACAGTTATCATTTGTTTACTCATAGTGTTAAGATATATGTGAGGTGTCAAGAGCGGTCTTGACTTTTAACGGTAATTTTTTGACAACCATTGTCTTTATAGAAACTAAATATATCAACATGGATACCTGATCTCGTATATGTTATTAGTTTATCATGCAGCATTGCCGCAGGATCTAGGAGCCATGCCAGAATATTTATTTTATACGAGCACAGTTACTGTGAACGGATCGAAGACATGTACATATTTTCATTGCCGCTATGACCGTACTACATTAAATGCGATAATATCGACCCATATGGGCTTAACCAGAGCCGAATGCTATTTCTCTTACTGGAGGAAATGCAAGTCGGCTTTGGCTTTACCCTTAACCGCTTGGAAAGTAGGCATTTTTAGCGCGCGGTCGCTTAGCGTATAGGCTCTAAAAATGCGTTCGACATGTCATTTCCCATCAACACAAATCCTCCAATACATCTGCAAATATGTTTGCATGTGGCATATACATTGGGTTGGCATGTCTCCTTCCTTTTTACATAGAATATTACATGGAATCCGAACGCCGAACGAAAAATCCCTCGACATGCACGGGAAGTCATGCAGTGGGGTATTTGTATTTTTAATGTGCCGAGCAAATACTTGAACGGTTATGTAGATTTTAATTTAAACTTATGAGCTACCTTAAATAGTATATTACATCCGCAGCATCAAAAAACAACATTTAAAACAAATTGCTTTTAAATTTCCACTTGAAAACATGCATATATTTTTAAAGACCACTCCGCAAATGAGTACGGTCAGCAAAAACCTCGCGTGTCCCGCGCGCGCGCAAATTAAAAGGTTTTAAAAGCCACGCTAAAGAGCGTCAGACGGGGCTAATTTGGGAGCAAGTATTCATGCATTCCCTTTGATGGGGTTTCGCAGAGAGCTTCGCTAACGGGCCCATCCCTTCGGAGTCCCCGCCGATGCCGCTCCCCCGCCCTCCATTAATTAATTACCTGGAAAGTGTTTACGTCCAACGTAAACGATGCCTTTTAACGGAGGCTAGCAGTTAGCCGGCGGTTACGAGATTTTTGCGCATTTTTTGCGCGAGTTTTTAAAGCAATTTCTGGTTGCGGTGATTTTGACGGCGCACATTTCGGTTTTTTTTTAAATGACCTAGGTTAATTTTCATTAATTTGATGTTTTGAAGTTAATGGCGATACGATAAATGGTTTCATTTCAATACTTTATTTAGATAAAGATTGTCGCTTCCTGGCTTAATAAATACACACAACCTCAAATATACACACACACATCCTCTCACAAGGCCTCTCTTAAATTCCATCCCAAGTCCACATTTGTAAATTAACCCTACCTTTTGAAGGTAGAGTGCACGCCCAGGTATTGTACTTCTCTTGCTTTTTTTACTTTGCCTCTTGCTTACCTTTTTCTACTCTTTTCTTTTTTAAACGCATTTAATATGTTAATCTACCAAATAAAAAAATGTAACGAGGGGAAACCTCTAATTGGCTTATAGTTATAGGTAATTTTAATCACAAAAATTATATGAGATTTATTAGCTTTTAATTTCCCAAAAAAATAAACAAAAAAAAGGTACCTGAACTTTACTTTGCGAATCGAAAAAAAAATCTGAACGATACACCAATTACTTTCTTTATGAGTACATCAAAGGGAATTATCTACAAACATTATTCTTCACCAAAGCGCACAGCCACAAGTCATTCCGGTCCAGCGGGTGCGATGGTTTATTTTAGTAATAAATAACAATGCGACACGTTTGTCACAATAGGCGGACCCCAAATTTTGCGCGGGCGCATTTGCTGTAAGTACGTCCTTTAGATTCAATGTAACATATCATTAGGGGCCGTAATCCCCTAATTATGACAATTGACATGAAAGGGGATGAAAGCGCCATCTGTGGAGGCGAGGCGGCGGCGTGTCGCGGCGTCGGGTTTCGATACTCGGGCACGGGGGTCGGATTAACTTGACGTTTTTTGCCGACGCTGCCCACTGACGCGTGCGGGGGACATCTGCTTTGTTGGCAGTCAGAACTGGGTACTGGTTCCTTATAACCAGATCAAAGAGTTGGCCCTTTTAATTATTTTAGTTCACTATAAACTTTTTTTAAAATGAATATTTTATGAGTTTGAGGATAGGTGAAACCTGATAGAAATTAGACCGTTCGATTTTTTATGTACCTGGGCATAGATGACTATGGCACACCCACCGACATGATATTAGACCAAAACCGAATTCCCGAAGGAATGAGGTGCCTTGCCACTATCTTCCCTTTATGAGCACTGCTGCGTTGAACTGGATGAAAAGTGTGTTAGTTTTTAATTTCCGTTTCAGCCATCCATTTATCCAAAGCGATGGATGGATGATGTAGTATGTTTTACATGGATTCCGACCGAACCATGGAATAGCTTGTATTCGTAACGAAATGCAATTATCCAACTGAGAAAGAGAATGAAAGTGGTGCCCGACCAGGGGAACTATTTGAATCCATGACCTCTAGCAAAGCAAGTCACCATGCCCCTGAGCTCGAGCCGCTCAACCCATTACATCAACCTTGCAATTAAAAATAATAATATTATTTACGCTCACTTGCAATCATTTTTAAAATTACATTGTTGTTCGATTTTTGTTAACTTAGATATAACGCAGAGTTCTCAACAGTTTTGATTAATTTTGAGACTTATTGTTAGTATTTCTTTTCCTTTGAGTAGAGTTAGCTTTTCTCAATTTTCTCTCGTAGTAATTTTTTTTACTTCCTTTTTTTCCTTGCCCATACCTTGATCAAATATAGATTTTTAAATAAAGTAGCCGGATAGCTTAGAAATCTTTACGAAATGACCCACATATAGGTAATTAATAAAGTGCAGCAAGATATTTTGAACTGAGGCTCGAAGATAGTTAAATTATTATGATAAAAACTATTGTCCGAATAATGATTAAAGATATAATAAATTAAAAAAATTACATGCTAGTGCATACTTTTATTTAAAAATCCTACGTACTAACATACTAACGGTCGAAATTACCTAAAGGGTGTGAAATGGGGTATAGGCTATAATGAGAGCGGACCAGCGGGACGATTATTATTTGTATTTATGACAGTATTAATATTAGGGTCACTCAAAAAAATAATGCTATTTACCAAACAATAAAATTGTGTCCGGCCTTTCGCTAATATATACATAGTTGTAGAGTTTAGTTTTAAATCGTTTTTTTTTCCAATACCAACAAAGCAAATTGTATTCGATGCCTATATTTCAAAGTAGAAATTAAACTTTTACTGTCAAAAAATAACGTATAACAAATTTTAGTTTTGAAAAATATTTCTCTGGAAATCATAAAAATAATATTAAATTAATGAAAGGTCCCAATCCCCTGGGACGAAACAACGCGTACGTTATTTAAAATCTCATCCTCAGTTCCAGAATCAATCAGACGTGCGCGAATCGACTCCGCACGAATGTCAAGTGACCCCTCTGCAAATTGATTATCATATGGCGGACCTCTCTCCCCGACCCCACCCCGCAGTCCGCGCCGCACCCCCGGGGCATCCCACTCGATAATCCCATATGTCGTCGCCGGCACCATAATAGAGTTTTAATCGTGACAAGTGTAACAAAACCTTACAAATACGACCCCCGGCCCACGTGATTATTTTATGAGCGAGTTGAGGGGCGCGGAACGGATTTCGGAATGTTGTGGGGTTGTACGCGCGAATTCCTTGTGCTAATTTGGATGTCTTAAAGGTCTCTTCCACCAAATACTGCTTAGCTTAATCCGTACATTAAAGGGCCTTTCTTACCTTCTTGTAATCGATACCAGTACAAGATAATCAGCACTTTAGTAATAAAAACCCTTTAAGTATCGTATCGTAAATTTGAACATTTCGATAGAACGTAACGTTAATTTTGTTCGGCTTTTAAAGAAAACCTGTCCTAGTACGAGCCAAATGCTCGCTAAATCTTCAAAATAAACCTTCAAATCGAGAAAAATTATTGGCTATGAAAATTGTATTGATATGTCGTCAAAATTAACAATGATATCGTTTAAAATACAGCAGACATCGCTTTCGGTTTGGAAATTCCAGTAACAGACACCCAGCTTTCGTTGAGTTAGGTACTCGTGATTTATATTATTTGCGTTGCTCTTAATGAAATATAGTTTACGTCATGTCACACAACGCTTTCAAAGACAACTTGTGAAAATATGTTTAACTGTTATGTGTCCTTTCGAAACGTCGGGTTTAAGAAAGGTATTTAAAAGTTATCTTTCTTCAAAATTGTTCGCGTAAGCCCCGCTTAAGAACATAAATAATGTGTTATTTTAGATTTATGTACCAGCCCCAAGTTTTATGGCGTAACGACATGATAATTTGAACTTGTGTTGTTTATTTATGTGCAGCAAGAAGACATTCATTAAAGAAAGAACCGCGTAAAAAGAAACTACTTTATGAATATACTGCAAGGCTGGACCTGAACCCGCAAACCATACCATTCGCGGGTATCGCGTCTACCAATTTCGCAAATAAAAGCGACGTACTTTATTAGTACGAAAAAGTTTATTTAATTGAATTTGTATTGGCATGCCACCATACAGATTTAAGTATTATCTCAAATGCTTAATCTTTACAGCGTTGATTCACAATTTGTAATATTATTAAATTGTAATGATATTTTTACAAGAATCCAAGCCAGCACTAATAACATCCAGCACGGAAAACCTTGAATAATTTAAAATACCGTGCTACGGAATCTTTTCGACGAGAACATCGTTTAGACAACAGCTACAAAAGCAGTTTTCTCGATTGAAAGATGCCTGATTACAGAGAAAGGAATTCCAAGAATAAGTCTAATGATTATCTGCGATAAAAAGCTTTTGCGAAATTAAGTTTGGGTATTTATGCTTCTTTATTTATTAGACGTGCAAAAGTGAGGAGGTTTCCATGTACATTCGAAAATAAGCAAGGCGCAGTTTTGTGCAACGAATGTTTTGTTGGGTCGAAAGCATCTTTTTAATAAGTTTAATAGAATAAGTATGAACCGATTTATATTTTTGTGAAATCGTTAGAATTCTTCCGTTAATCCGGGTAACATTTGTATAAATGGCGTGTGAAAATAAATTGTGCAAGCCTTCCTGCACAAAATGTTCGCTTGATTTTCTTTATGGGGTGAAACCTTATTGCATTTTTTGATAGAAAATTTCAGTAAAATTAGATTTTTTAATAAAAATTATCTGTGCCGTTTTAGAGAAAAAGTAAGATTTACGTTTCTTTTGTTGACGCGGGCACCTAAAAATGCCGCACCAAATTCTTAGATATTTAGGTACAAAGGCTCGTAACCTCAGGGCGCGGGACTTTGCTTCTCAAGCATGTGTTCATTCCCCGCCCTGGGGGTCCATTCAGAGCAAGAGTGAGTTCGAGTTCGGGAGTGAGTTAACCTAAAAATAGCTGGGAAATATATTATTATTTAAATAACTGTAATGATCTTCTATTTAAAAAAGTGAGTTGATATTTAGTTGCGAATTCGAACTCACTCTTACCCTGAATGGACCCCCTGTTCATGTACTTTCTTTTTTCTAAATAGGATACGTGTATTTTGGCGTCCATAAAACTGTAAGTCTCCTTCTCCTACTATAGGTGATAGATTTAAGCCAGGTTTATAAAGTCCCATTGTAAGAGAATGGTCAAAGCGGCAATGAAAAATTGTTCATGTTTTTAATCTATTAATGTAGCCGTGGGTTCATCGTGGTTCCATCCATGTTCAGTTCCATTGAAAAATTGGTATTAACTGATGTATGTAGATCATAAATGCTAAATAGTAACATATGTGTTTAATTAAACTACAATTACCATGAATTCTAATTAAGTTTCAGTTCCTGTATTTTCTCTAATAGATGTGTGTATACTACACGCGCGGATTCGTACTTTTTTCTTTTTCTGCCGCTTCCATTAGCTCTGGCGAAGAAAAACCCGACAAAAAAAATACTATGTGTATCTTTTTGTTCTTTGATACTTACAATATAGTTTACACTGTGTCATAGATTAAATCTAAACCGTTGAGTCGATTCTCAAAAGAGCTAGAAATATGCATTCATTGTTTGTATTATATCCCATATATTAGTTTCCCTCCTTTCAATCACCAGCCCGAGGCTAGGCACCAGCAAAGCGCGCGCCATTTGCGAGCGCATTGTTAGTTCTATCATTTGCGTGCACACACGTGCGCCGTGTCTCTGGTTGCCAGCCGCAGTGCTATGCAAATCATGGCCGGGAAGCCGCTTCCAAATTCAAGCGTCTAGCTGCAGGCGGGGCGGGGCGGGGCGGGGGTGCGGCTGGCACGGGCGGGGGTGGGGGAAGGGCGTGGGCGGTCGTTAGTGCGTACAGCGACGACATTTCGTATTCATGACGCCGGCTCGGGGCCGATTGTTTTGCAATATTACTCTAATTGGTATTGTAATTAGTCAAACGCGCAGGCGTCACGTTGCCGGATCGACAACACGGCGAAGCCTCAAATTGAATGCTCGAACCTTAGAATTGATTGAGCGTTCACATTTCTGGTCGAGTCCTATACACATTTTCTCTTTCAGCTGTTACTTCTTTATTGCCGTATTTTAAGTTTTTGCGCATGCGTGAAATGGTCTCTTAATGACATGATTTCAGCAATCAATCCTAGCGGACTGCCATGGAAAGTTATAGTTTAAATGTAGAGCATGAAACTACCTATTTTTTTTAGCTAATTTGTAATGAAATCAAATAATGAGTTTTTTTATACGAGTCAGTTAAGTGAGAAGTTTTAAATACGGAACCTAAGGTCGTAAAATGACAAAAAACTCGAAAATATATAGTGATTTATAAGGATACTGTATTTTACTATTTCGAAATGTACTTATGTACAGTCGAACAAAGAGTTTAGGATACACATCCGGTTGAATGAAAAGATGAACAGTCGAAATACTTTGACTTTTGGAAACAATTATAGTGTCGAGTATAGATTCTAACATAGTTGAGGATGTCTACTAGCTACTGAGTAAACAAAACCCTAACAAAATTGAATCAAAGGTTGTATTTAAACACCATTCATTTTTACGTTTGACCGGAAGTATATCCTTTAACCTTTGGTTGACTGTACATCTTTTATTTGAGAACAACTTTATCATAATCTATGACCCAACCACAGAAATGAAAGTAATTGCATCGGTGTTTCAGTACTAAAAACCGCTCATTGTAGCGTAGAGCATAACGAAACTTAAATCAAAACGGAAATCTATAGAAGACTAAGAATTACTATTTCAAGAATTTTGTTCGTAAGAAATAAACCTCCTTGGGAATTGGGCTGTGTGGGTTCCGACACATAAAAAATATAATTGAGCACAACGCATTTCATCCCATGCTAGTCGTAAGAATAAGGGATTCGTCGTTTATAGTTCAAATTCCTTTTTAAACGGTAGGTCCCTTCTTTGCTTATGTTAAAAAGGTAGGGTTAATCTCGCCCGGGTCGGTATCATCGCATTGAATGAACCACGGTCGAACCGGCAATGAAAATTTTCCATGTTTTCCATCCAGTACAATTTAGTTGCGCAATAAAAGAAAAGTCCAGGCATGGCACCTAGTTCCCATAAGGTGTGTCGGGCTAATATCATGCCTGTGTGTGTAGTATTAGCCATCCATGCCGTTACATAATGGTTGTTACAATAAATATCGTTTGACAGAATGTGTTCCTAATTGTAATATGATAAATTTCAGAAATTTCGCAAACAGCTTAACCCACTACCTGAATTATTTATTCTATGACTAGCTGCGGTACCCGGCTCCGCCCGGGTCAATGTCGTGTTGGATTGATTTCGATCTGAATTATTTTATCCAAAAAGTAACCCACCAAAAGGCTGGTCCAGGACTATGTATCCATCTACCAAATTTAATCAAAATTGTTTAAACCGATATGGCATGATTGAAACACCGATATTTTCCCATTTAGAGCTTGGTAAACATTTGGAAGCGAATTTTAAAAGCATGTGCCGCCAGACCCTTACTGCACTGGCACTGCTACATAGAAATTGATACAAAACCAACAAAGGCGGGATTAACCCTACCACCTTCCTTACTTACAGAGTTTTATGAGGAATACGAACCACAGCCACTTTCAACATTGAAAACGGTAACCCATCCGGAATCTGACTGCGCTCAGAGTTACTATACGTTGATAAAATAAGCAAATAAATCGGGCGAGTTGTTCGAAGTTATCGCTTTACATGATATCGTGCAACTTTCAGTAGGCCTTTTTAACACCTACAATTTTCAAGTACATTGTTTTCATTTTCTCTTAAGGTTTGTATTAAATATTTAAAAATTACATACGCAATCCTTGATCGTTGATAGGTCCTTATATTAATGAAAACCGTATCAAAGAGTCCGTTATGTGACTTAGAAGAAGTAAACGAAGAAATAAAGGCAGATAGTGATTACCGGCATGAGCCGCCGCCTCTCGGGGCATTTCGGTTTGTATGACAGCTACATCTTAACGTAAGCGGAACTAAATTATATATATACGTGTAGTAAGTTTCATCGAATTCGGATGATCGTTTTAAGAGTTATAGAGGAACATACCTACATACATACATACAGAACTGATTTATAAACAATTTAGTCTTAGTATCATACATAAAGTCTACAAACGAAGTATCTTAAAAAACAAAGCAACTTACTCCATGAACCCCCCTTACAGATTTATTATTAGTATAGATATAGATTAGCTGAGGTACCCGGCTCCGCTCGGGTCAATGTCGTTTTGGTATGATGTCGGGCTGAATTATTTCCTGGATGTTATATGAGTTCCCCATGCACACTTTTATCTCATATTTCACCCCCCTTCGAGTTTAATTTTCGCCACAAAAGGTTGCATATGTCCTTCTCCAAGGTCGAGATCCCTGTGCCAAAATTCATCAAAATTTGTTCAGAATTGTTTAGGCGTGGAAATTTAATAGACAGACAGAGTTACTATCACATTTATAATATTAGTATGGATAGTATAGATGACATATTCAGTTTCGATATGATTCAAAATTTCAATAATGTTTTATATTCCACTTTTCCTCGTGACACATGATGAACCCGGGCTGGCCCAACTCTACCACCTAGCAACTAGGCAACTGTGCACATGGGTTCCGAACCCGCATTTTTAACTTAAATTCACTTTTCAATCTCCGATGAGAAAAAAAGGTGCAATCAGGCCGCGACCATGCATTGAAATCTTCAATACATGTTTACAACCATTGGGCGAAACAGCTGCGCACCCTGAGACCTTGTATCGGTGCTCGGGGACCAGGAATGTTTATTTTTAGGGTTCCGTACCCAAAGGGTGAAAACGGAAACCTATTACTAAGCCTCCGCTGTCTGTCCGTCCGTCCGTCCGTCCATCTGTCACAGGGCTCTATCTCATGAACCGTAATAGGTAGCCAGCTGACATTTCTTTGTTATTTTGTCGCTACAACAACAAATTGGTAAAATAAAAAAAATATAAAAATTAAAGGTGGGTCCCATAAAAAAACGTGTTTTTAGGGTTCCGTACCCAGAGGGCAAAAACGGAACACTATTACTAAGCCTCCGGTGTCCGTCCGTCCGTCTGTCACAGGGCTGTATTTCATGAACCGTAATAGGTAGGCAGCTGAAATTTTCACAGAGTTTGAATTAATTTTGCCGCTATAACAACAAATAGGTAAAATAAAAAAAATAAAAATTAAAGGGGGAAAAACGTGATTTTTTGGTGTTGATGGTACGGGTTCCGGTTCGTAATGTTTTCAAAACTTACGGTTTTCCGGTGTGCAATGCCGTGCTTGGCCGACATGTGCGAGTCTGACTCGCACTTGGCCGGTTTTTTTGGATTAAATCTTGTAGGATGTTATGGAACCCTTCATGTGCGAGTCCGACTCGCACTTGGCCGGTTTTTTGTTACTATATTTCTTGAAGAAAGTCTTATCAAAGCCCACGGCAACTTTGCCTAACCCGGCGGAGAGGTGACGGCTGCTTCGCCTTCCAGGATCTATTCTTGCGCAAAATATTCGAGTGAGTTTTTTCATATATTTTCACTGATTACTAACATTTTATTCTTTACGATTCACTGCTTTTATTATATTTTCAATTTATGGTTAAGTCATGAAAGATTGAAGCTATTTTTATCCGACGACACGAAGCAAAAGGGGTGTGTGTTTGACCGAGGCTGTTCTGACCCATATAAAGTTGTTTGCACACATAACGCAAAAAGTATTGCACTTTAAGCCACGAATTAATAATAAAAGTTTAATATAGTCATATTACTTGCAGCGAAAACAATTTCACAATTTCAGGATTATTGGTTTTGTTACAATTTATTTAAATACGATTTTTTTTTAACAGCGCCATCTAACGGTGTAAAACTTCTAATCGGCAATTACAATGAAACCATTAAACCTGAAATTGTGAATATGTTTTCGCTGCAACTACTATGGCTATATTTAATATTTTTGACGAATTCGTGCCTTAAAGTGCAATACTTTTTGCGTTCTGTATAAAAAAAACATTGTATGGGTCGAAACATCCTTAATATATTTTTCCTCATTCACTCTTTTACTTTTAAACAAGGTAGGTTACTAGCTGCGGTACCCAGCTCCGCTCGGGTTAGTGTCGGCTTATAGGAAAGGGGGCAAATTTTGTCTCTATTTTGATTCTATATTCTATGCAATTTAACCATAAACGTCTTGTTGGAGACCCACAACTCACTGCTGGTTTGGACTCACTGAGCCACAGACGGTTTGTGGGGTCGCTCAGTCTGTTGTAGGTACTACCATGGACGTTGCTCTGTGGATCTTGCATTCCTCATTCCTCGCCATCCTACCTATATCCGGAGCACCCGCCGCAGAGAATCGGAGCACCTCCTCGTGGTTGACATTAGGCTTCTGATAGCGAACCGTTTCTCAAACTCATTTCTCTGCCGCACCGCCAGTATAGGGAACTATCTGCCGGCGGGTTCCTTTCCTCATACCTATAACCTGGGAGTCTTCAAGCGTAATTTGAACAAGTTCGATAGCTCAGCGATAGTCCGCATATCTGGTCCGCATGGAGGTGTTTTTGGCTTTTCTGAGCATCTTTGGTCCACAGCAAAGCCACCTATACCGGTTTTTATAAAAAAACTAAGTATAGCATACCAACTCTGAAAGCGCGACGATCATTTAACAAATATTAAGAAGGAGTTTAGTTGAAGTTAGTTAAATTACACGAATTTTAGAAAAGTAGTGCGGTGAAATATAAATACAACAGTTTCACCTAAAAATAGTCAACCGAAATTTTGAAAAAATCCAGGCTAATCATCATTCATCACTATGATTTTTACGCAAAAACTATTCGTTCAAATTGATGCTTCTTCGTCACTTTAGAAAATGCTGGATAACCCAGAAAGGTTAAAAAAAATACATGTGGTTCACGCTCAATATGTGTAAGAGCTTCGAGTTATCACTCGGGACTCTATGCTAATGCGAGTCCCCTCTTTCTTCAGAATGCTTTCTGCGTGCAAACACAGTGTTCCTCTACCTAGCTCCCTGCTAAGCAAATGGCTCACAATGGGATATTGCGGAACCGGTTAAACCAAGGCCTTTAAGGAAAAAATAATTTTCAAATCTGAAAATGGCTTCCTCTGATGCCAAGACATGGGCCGTTCCAGACCTTCGTTCCTCATCATACTCACATACTATGAGTGCAAACTGCTAGGCTCTGAAACGATTTAAAGAATGCTGCATAAGACACTATCTGGGAGCATTTCACGTTTTGTACAATTGTGTTTATGTTTTTGATATATTTGTAATATGTTTTTTTCAAAAGTTGTTTTTGTGCAAACGGTGCAATACATTAACCATTATACGATTGCAGCATTTAGTATAATGTTTTGACTGTATTATTGTAGGTATGTATTCTTTTCCATATTTACTAGGTGTACTAGGTTTACGAGCCCCTTAGGTTATGGTCATGGCCTACCAGTAAGTACCTATGGACTGACGGAAATAAGGATCGAAAATCATTCGTATGGCAGCAGTGTAACTATGAGTAAGTGGTAAATGTCTAGTTAAACAGCGTCTCGTGAAAATCGGTAGTAAGCTAATTAAGCCGTCGGCGGCTCTTATTGCATTTGAAAGTGGCTACGCCGCCCCCATTCGTGGTAATTTCGTTGCTAACTCCGACCTTCCGTTCTCCCTGCGGGGGACATAACTGTGTTGTGCCCTCCTACGAATGAGTTTCGGTTGGTACTCCCGAGCCGAGATGATCTCCGTGGGCGACGTACCTGCGTGGTCGGTGAGGGCGCGCGAGAGCGGCGCGGGCGGCGTGTGCGCGTGCTCCGCCGCGTACATCCCGCCGAACTCCTCCGCCGACGACGACGACGCGTTGCTGCACTTGCGGCCCTTGTCCGGCGCGTACTTGCCCTCGAGCGCCGCCGCCGGCAGGAACTTGCTCTCGGCCGCGTGCGCCTCCTCGAGCAGCCCCGACACGCCGAGCAGCCCGCCGACGAGCCCCGGCCGCAGCTCCTCCATGACCTTCGCGCCCGGCCCGCCGCCGCCCGAGAAGTTCAGCTGCCGGCTGAAGAACGCCGGGAAGATGTTGAACTGCTGCGGGTCGCCGAGCGCGAGCGCGGGCGCCGGCTCGCCGGGCCCCGCGCACGCCGCGCTCTTGAAATCCAACGTGGCGCCGCTCGGGCGGCCCGGCGCGGCCTCCGCCGCGGCGCCCGCGTACCCGTACCACTCGATGGCCGCGCGCCCTGCGCCGCCGCCGCGCCGGCGACTCGCAGCTTCACTCGCGCGCGCGCTCAGACCCGTCGGGATGTCCCCGGCGCCCGCCGACTAACGACATTATAGTGACGTCGCGGCGAGCCGGGCCTCCGCTCCGCCGCCGCCGTCGCCGCCGCCGCACCCCTCCCCGCCGCTGCGCCGCGCCGCCCTAGCGCGCTCTCGCTTCCGCTTTTAATTGCGCGCCCCCGAGCGAGAGCGCGCCAGCGGCGGGAGCGGTCGGTGGGAGAGAGACGAGGCGCGAGGCCTTCCGTAATCGATGTAAAATCTTTATGCGACGCGAGGGAGTCGGCCGTCCCTATCGCACCGGCGAATAAAGTCGCGGGAAAACATTCGCGCACCCCCGGCGAGCTCGCGGCGGGCGCGAGGGGTCGCGGTGGGCGGGGCGTCGCTCGGGATTGGCCCGGCCGGGGCTGCTCGGAGGGTCGGAAGGCCCGAGGGCGAGGGAAGGCTGTGGCGGCGGCGGAGGGTCGCGCGGTGTCCCGGCGACGGCGAGGTGACGCTGCTAAGCTGCCGCCGGCGGCGTTCGAGTTTCTATTGAAAATGTTAAGGGTTAGGTTAGGTACTGACCATCGATATTGCAAAATGTGTGAATTTGAACTAGAATATTAGGGCGAATACATTATACGCTTGAAATCTTTACCTTTCAATTACACTGCTGACTGCTGTTCATAGGCTATTATAGGTATATTTCATAGGATATTGTGCTTGATATTGTTATGTATTTAAGCATACGACATTACCGTAATCTCATTAATTTGAGTTTTAGCGACATCTACATTTGAAGCATCATAATCCTGAATCATTGCATTCTGCTTCCGACTAATGTCAGATAGTTTTCAAAAACTTTTCAGATAGTTTTCAAAACCTGATTATGGTTTTCATGGATTCAGATAAGGTTGCAAGATTTTCTTTTTATTTCCATTTCATGTGCAGATAGTGTTATATTTATAAAAAAAACAATTATGTATTCTAAAAATTTGAATGATCCAAGGTAATTATAACTCACTTTAGTGTCCGATACTAGGTGAAATTTACAGCTTTGCCGGTCACAGTACAGTTCTTTAAGGTGGCCCAACCCGGCGGGACTAACTCATTCGCGGGCACGGTACAAAAGCGTGCTGTTGCACTCTGGGACCTTCTCTGTTTCAACGAAAAAGACAGGTTCCGTGATGAGGAAGATGCAACATGTCCACAAAGAAGAAAATGTGCATAGTGTATGATTTGGTAAGATTTACGAAAATTATAATTACAAAACGACTTATAGCTAAAAGTAAACCACGATCGCTGTAGTAAAAAATCTAACAAAAACCAAATAGATTATAAATCTTGATTAAATAAGCTATGTCTGATGACTAATCTTTTTGAGATTTTCTAACTTTATCATTGCGAAATCCACCTCCAAAGTTATTGTATAAAACGCGCGAAAAATTCGAACTTTCGGACCTTATAACTTAAAAACCAAACACAATTTTACAATGCCAACGGTCATCAGACATCTAGTTCGATCAAATAAAGCTATTTTGACCAAAATTTGGGAGTTCTGACAAGAAATATGGGCGTGATCTTCTTTCCCCGTTTGTTTGGGGATAGATGATGCATTTGGAAAGGTAGAGATGCACCTCAAACAATGGTATATACAGTCGACTTAGTTCTCGTTGGACGGACTGGGGAAGGGCTAAACTCGGCTGGTATAACGTTGCTAAAACTCGGAGTAGCACTTTGTCTACAAAGGCTGACCTCCCTCTCCAACTAGGCTTTCAGAGCAACCCCATACCTATACTATATCTAACAGATTCCTCTAGAAATTGGGTATGCTACACTTTTCTTGGCGGTTGTTGACACCGGCCCAACTTCTGTTAATTTGCATAGTTCCAATAGCTCTTTACAGTATTCCAACACTGCCGGGTGTGCTGGTGATGGAATACTGTTCTTTTATTAGCAATGTCGACAGTGAATGAGTGCATTCCTTGCCTGTGTCACTCTTAACGGTGGTGGGAAAGGGATGAATAGACAGCGTTGTGCAGCTCCGGTGAGCATTATCCATGGTACTTAAGGAGGATAGAACAAAGATAGACACTCTTCATCCCTTCGGAGTTGGAGGGTCTCAAAATTCAGAGATACCTCAGGCTCGTCGGCGAGACGCACAGCACGATGCTGTATCGAGGGAGCTAAGTGGGTATATAGCTGAGCAGCTGTGCCACAAATGCGAACAATACTCCACGCAAGACTTTATCTGCGCTTTGTAGAGTAGCCGTTTATGATCAGGCGTAAAATACGCAAAGATGTCTATTGTGGAAAACGTGGAACTCGGACTGTGTTTTATCGTATGTACCACGGAGAATGCTTTTCAGAGCTGCATAACGCCATCGCTCCATTCCGTTTTCTACGATCACTCAGCGCTTAACAGATCTGGGAATGCACCCATTCACAGTCGACATTCTTAAAATTATAACTAACCGACCCTCCAAATCCTTTATTTCTGGGGTCGGTAATCTATAGCATTCACTCCCTGCTGAGGTTCAGCAGGGAGTGAGTTTACCCCACCCAAATTCTCACGCCCACATTGGGGAAAAGGGAGCAAATTTCTAACATGGCATGGTTTTCAAAGCCTCTGTAAAGTTCGTAAGGCACCTCTTTAGGCACCTCTTTAGGAACTGGCGTACGCCATTTGTCTCGCTATGCACAGACACATTCAGTCACTCTCCAACCCTTCCTATTATGCATGATGTTATCAGCACTTAATCCAAACCGAGCAATAATCAGTCGTATGCATTTCAACAACAGCTTGTGATATGCAAAACCATCATCTCGATAAGAAATATATCGAGTTACACAGATTCATCGAGAAGATGTTTGAGTAAATTTTATCCATCTAATAGTTACATATTATTATTACAGTGATGATAGAAAAGATCAATGATTTTTATAAATAAATTCAAACAAGAAGGACATTTTAAATACTATGTACAAGAGGATTGTTTTTTGTTTGTTGGATTGTTTGTTTTATCGGATATTATTTTTAAGAATAAAATATTGTTTCGGATAAATAAAGGAGTCTACCGAATTATTTGTAATTTATTTACTTTTGCAACCGAGGTCTCATTGAAAAATAATTATTAGCTCTGTAGTACATCGCCCCACGCAAAAACGTACGAGCTTACTTAATTTTTTTTTGTAGCCTCTAAATTAAAATATGTGCTCAAATTTATACATTGAATGTAAAACCCTTCGTTTTATTTAATTTATTAAATCGTTATAAAACTCCTAGCTGAGGTTGCCATGTTCGTGAGTCCATTTCGTTTTAATCATTCACTCCAAAATGTTTTCTGAATCTCACAGCGTCTCCTACCGGGACCAACTATACTTATATAAAACCTTTCAGGTGACCAAATAAGTAAAAAATAACCCCATTATTTTTTATATATTTTTATTGTACCTATTTGTTGTAAAAGCGGCAAAATAATTACACATTCTGAAATTTTCAGCCGGCTACCACCTATTACGGTTCATGAGATACAATCCTTTGACAGACGGACGAACGGACGGTCTGGGAAAGACCTTCGGATACGGAACCCTAAAAAACCACTTCAATTATAATCGAATTAAGAAAAATTTAATATTTAATGCAACATTTTGTTCTCATAACTTAGATATCAATTTATATATTATGATTAGTAGTAATATTCCATAAAAAATTTACTGAGGCTTATGCTACCACCATGTCCACCTAGTTTAAGACAGTCGTGTACATTAATATCTATACCACTCCGGGCGTGTACTTTCATGAAATGAACCTTGTTTCATAGAAATACGAACTTCAGCAGAGGGTACAGTATAGAAGACTACGTGGTCTGAACCAAAGGGCAGCAACTTCCGAGTAGAATTATTGATATAAGTATTAGAGCGGAAGTCGGCGAGTGCTCCGTCCGTCACCGGATGTCGCCGCGTTCGCCCGCCTCCGCCCAGTCGCCGCCCCAGTCGCCACTTCCGGTCCCGCCGGACGGTACTGCAATATTTCTGATAATGCATTTCTTATTTATCATTGGACAGCAAAAAAATATTTAACCATAAACTAAAATACTACTGAATTTAAGGACTGTTATGCTTTATAGGTCACTAAAGACGCATGAAATCGTGCCATAGATTCACTCGTCACTGTTTCACGACAAACGAGTTTTACAAAATTTACTATTTTAATGAAAATAATCATTCATTTATTTGATTGCTCTGACTGCCCTTAGATGTTATTTTTATGTTCTAAGTAATTTTAAGTTCTATGTTCTAATTTGGATTAAGATTAAAACAAGTGGTTAAATTACATTTAAACTTTCAATACGGTTAAAATGATTAACCCTTTTATATTTATTACTTAATTTATTCCCTGTAAAGTACAATGTATTGCAGAAAATATGTTCCTCCTATGCTAAACTAGATATACATTATACAATTATATAAGATTTTGCAAGAATACCGAACGATGAAATAATTTGAAGTTAAAATTAAATGAGCTTGAATGTGTCAAGCTCGTAAACAGAAGTGGCTCAAGCCAGAAATATTCAAAACAATTCACATTATTAAGAAAATGTGTTTTATTTACAACAGGTTTCAAAGATTAATTTAATTACCTTTTTAATGCAACGATATTACACCGCATTCCCGAAGAAACAAGTTGCCATGCCAGAATTTTCCTTTCACCACGGCTAACTGGACAACGAATATTTTTCTATTCCCGGTTTGATCATCGTTTATTAAATGATAATGAGTAACAATCCCGGGTCTACCTACCACCCAACCCAATTGTGCCTATGTAAGTCTGGAACGAGAGTTTAAATTTTACTCGGACATCCAATGACATACACGCATCAGCTTTAAGCTGCTAGTGGATATAAATAATTAAATAAATTCCGAACTGTGAATTGACCCACATTTTAAATGAATACGAACAGAAAAATTTAAAGAAGATTTCCGAATAAACATGCTATTGAGCAGTTCAAGCTAATAAAATTATCTGCTTTACGAAGTGCTTACCGTCAAAAATTCATTAAACTTGTTTTGCAGCAACAAGAATTATGTAATAATTGTATTTATGGATTTTACGTTTCTTTCTAATGGTAAGCAAGTAAGATGGTAATGTGGTCTATTGCAATAGACGAACGAATTTAAGAGGGTATGTTTTTCATGTTTTCCTAAAAGGTTAAGCTATTTCTTACCCCGTTTCTAAATTATGCCAAAAATATCATCTAACCAGTACAAACAAACAAAGTGTTTAATTTGCTGGAATAATAAATGCTTAATTTAATATGAAAAATTTTGAATAAAAAAATATGCAAAGTCAAACTGCTTTTAAGTCAGTAATATACGAGAACAAGTAATTCATGAAACCTTAGAAAACTAGCTAGTATGATTTAAAAATATATTCACGAAAAAAAATATTGGAAATAATGTAGAAAGGGTGTAACCTGCAGCTTCCCGCGCGACGTCGTAGGTAAATAATGGACTTTTCAATCATAAAATATAGGCTCTTAAAGAATGCGAACTTAGTGACAGAAATGAACCACCCCTTACTCATTCAGCCGCCATTCCATGCAAGCAGCAGACGTATAAAAGATTCATTATTCGCGCAGCTAAGTACGGAAGTTAGCGTGTGGGAGGGAAGCAAGTTTTAATAGAAATACGCCCCGATGTGAGCAACTTCCCGCTGCGCGGCTGGAGTTGAGCATTCGCTCGAGTTCACCTGCGAATCCTTACTATTTTACATTCACGTACTGTGCTACAGTACGACTTCGCTCTGCTAACACGGTCTCGTGAATAATCCACGCTCACCGCTTCCGTGCTCACTAATCGGGAATATTTCAGTCGAGAAAACCTCTTTTGTCAAAGCGAATTTCTAGACAGAAAACCTTGAATCATTGAAATCTTTCCGTCGAGAAAATAAAACAATAAAACATTTCTGATTTCTGATACCTGAATAAAGAAAAATCGAAATGGAACAATATTAATTGTGACTATGATATTCACAATCACTTTGTGCATACAATGCGTTTTTTTAACTTTATATGCTTATTACTACTTTGAAGAAAATCAATAAATATGATAAAAATATGCCTATTTTTGAGATTTTTCTATCAACAATAGTTATGAAACTCGAAGTTATGTAATAAATTTAAGAATTGAAGTAGTGTCTGGGAAATTAGATAATTAATAAGAGATATAGAAATAGATAGATAGAGATATCTGACTGCAACATAAAGTAGTACTCAGCCTTTACATTTTCATAAGCACCTAAGTAAATACTTACAGGGCGGTCCTGATGATCAGGAAAGAATATCTATTCGATATAAGTAAAACGGGTCCCCAGTATTAGATGAGTGAGAACGGAGAGCGGAGAGCCTAAACTATATGCATGTGTTCAGTTTAACATAGAGCAGAGAAGAAGGAATTTGATATGTATGTATGTATAATCAACCAGCAAAACATACCATTAGCGGGTATTGCGTCTACCAATTTCGCCACCGGCTGTATACCCATAATTTGGAATTCTCCTACAGTTCCTCTTCCCGTAATGAATGCCTCCTACTACCACAGTGTCATAGATTATCCCTACATACATTTATTAAACGCTTCATCTGCGTTGCGGACATTGACTGCAAAGATTAAACATTCAAACATATTGCCGTCGTCACCAAACTTGTATTTGGCATCAGACGCTAGAATATACTTTTTCATACTTAGCAGGTACGTCGCTTATTTCAAGGAATGTGTTATGTATGAATAATCGACCTTGAAGCAAGGACACATTAATTGAAGAAAGAGCTCAGTAAAAAGAACTACTTTACGAATATCCTGCAAAGCTGAGCCCGAACCAGCAAAACATACCATTCGGGAGTATTGTCCGTGGAAAAGGCCCTAACTTTAGATAAATCACTACATAGTATAAAACAAAGTCGTTTTCTCTGTCCCTATATCCCTGTATCTCTATGTATGCTTACATCTTTAAAATTGCGCAACGGATTTTGATGCGGTTTTAATAGATAGAGTGATTGAAGAGGAAGGTTTATATGTATAATAACATCCATTAAATAGTGGAGAAATACTGTTATTTTTGAGGTTACCAATGTGATGTCGTAAAAAAATACATTTTCCGCTTATATTGCAACGCAGGCTGAACCCTACGAGATTTATCAAAATAATGTACTAAGTATTGTGCACATTGAAAAGGTCTACAGAAAACTTCGCGATGGTATATGTCTATCTCTTATGGATATTCCACAATAATGTTTTTTTGTCATTTACTTTTTACGACAAATAATTGCTAATTTTCGAAGCGATTTTAACCAATACAGCATTAATCCTTATCCAATTAAATACCTTAAATACATTGTTGATTTAATATAGATCTATATGGCCCTGTACAGCATATGATTTAATTAAATATTTTCGAAGATATTACAGATTTAAAAATTGCGGGACGTAGCGTTTGCGGCGGTACCGGCCGGCCGGGGCGGCGGGAGCGTGCCTATAGACTAGGAGGTCGCGACAAAAATGGTAACGATAACGTAAACGGCTGAAACTGGGTTCACGGGATAAAGACCAACCGTCTGATGCTAAATGTATCAGTCTGCCTGTTCCAAGTGGTTGAGTTACGTAGATAAGGCGCCTGAAATAGTAATTATTGTGACAAAAAAAATATACGATAAGGTAAATGGATGAAAATGACGAAACATGAAAGTATCAGTACATACTTGCTTAGCAATGCAAAAACTGAACAAATTATTGGTTTCATTTCGTAGTTATAAGCGATTTAGGTTACAGATATAACTTTAGGTATATTTAAGTATTTAATAAAAAAACCGACTGGTTATTGTTGTATAATTAATACGTATCAATGTATCCAGACAATCAGTATATTCATCAGCAGGTATATACCAGCATCAATTTTATATAGCCAATCTATATAACGCAACCACTTGTCATGGGCAGACCGACATATTTAGCATCAGAGAGTTGGTCTCTAACATGTGTGAACCCAGATTCAGCCATTTACCTTTTCGTGACCAAAAACGTCGTGACCTCCCGGAATACTATAAATAGTGCGTCGGAGGCCGCGGTTCTCCCTATAGCACTTTGAATTTATTATATCTCTAATATTTAATAATCATCTAATAATAATATCTAAGTTTTTTTTATTTCAAATATTTCAATGTAGGAACTCTACGTAAAAAGGGTTTATTTGTGTATCATTGTGTCGAAATAATATTTTTTAGTATGATATTATGTCGGTGCAAAGCCGGGACGGGCTGCTAGTAATGAATAAAGTACCCGTAAGCTTTAGCAGATAAATAAAACACGCAAAAGTGGATTTTATATTCTTTCATCGCGCAGATATGATTTGACCAATTTCACGGAAATGAAATTCTATTGTTAGAAGTATCGTTTAGTTTTCGGCTGGGGTAACATTTATGCCCGACATGACAGATGCAGTTCCCGCCTACCCCGCACTGAGCTCACACATACTGCAACGCTATAGATGGACCCACTCTATCATTACACCACACGCTCTTTAGATGGACCTAAAAATAACGATAGGAAAAAACAAGTGGGAATGATGGTACGAGTAGCTTATACAGAGTGTTTGGAAATTCTTGTCATTCTAGAGCTAATTTGCAAAAAATTTGGCCCAGTGAAATTGGGGTTTAAAATCAATACTTAGCTAAGTTTTTTTTTTTTAATGTTCTGTGTTATTATGAAAAAGTGATGATTGTAAAATAACTACTACACTCTGGACATTTTGCATCGATTTTCTAATGGTTGATGAATGAGAGACTACTTGAAGCTGATTAAAGAGATACTACTTTTAGCGGTAAAATTTGATTACGTTTTTAATTGTACACATAAATACACGTTATTTACTTGTTGACTTGTTTTTTACACCTTAATGAGTACATTTTTTTAAAAGTAAAATCGACAGCGTAAACCAAAAAAAAAAAAAATATGGAACTTGTGTGAAAGAGGACAACATTTATACTTTTTCTGGAAGCTTATGAAATAATGAAGTTATTTCCATAATGTGTATGATTCGTGTCATACTTTTTTTAAGTAATACTCTTTCATTTAAATAAATGATGTAATTTTATTAACATAATCTGTCATTTATGACCCATTATTTCAGAGATTATGGATATTTTGAATGCATTTTTTTTAAATAGTCTCTCATCCATCAGCTATTAGTTATTACAATCATCACTTTTTCATAATAACACAGAAAAAAATTTAGATAACTCAAAAAATATTGAATGGGGGTCTAAACCATTTCAACCATTCATTCAAATCATTTCAATTTGTTGCAAATTAGCTCTAGAATGACCCTTTAGAAGGAATGTGTCGAATTACCAAACATCCTTTATAAATATTAATTTAACAGTAACATTTTTTTGGAGGATCAGTTTTCTGAGCCTCAAGGAATTATTATCGAATTGTTTTCGTATTTATTTATGTGAATAATTAAATTATCTGCCATTGCATAAGTAATATATATAAGTAAATAGTAAGTTTGTCACATGCCCAAGGAACTAACACAAATACATTGGCAATGCGTAAGGTTAAATGGAATAGATTTTAAACGTAACATGTCCGAAGTATTTTATGGGAGTTTAGAACTTGTCCAATCCATTCAAACTTTCTCGTACACAATTCACAAAAAGTTCGTCATCTAACGATATGAAACGTATAATTCCAAATTACAACTAAACTGAATTTCTGAAATGATTTTCTCTCTTTCTTTCGTAACTCTAAAGTTTATCTTAAATACATCCTGAAATATCTTGCGTATACCTAAAATGCATGTTCAACGGTATCCTATGGATATATCAATGTGTTGCAACGTGACATTGACTTCTTGCCATCTCACGCAGCATCATTAGGCTTATTCTTGGAATTCCGTGCTCAGAAATCAGGAATCTATCAGTCGAAATAATCGCTTTTATGCCGGTTGTCAAATCGGTTTTCTCGACTGAAAGATTCCTAATTCCAAGAATAGGCCTACAGCGCCTTCCGCTTGCCTCCGTCTGTCTAACCCCGTAAGGTTCTCATTTACACAGATTTTATGATAATGAAATCATTTTCTATGAAAAATACAAAAACATGGGCATCTAAGTTTATTGTTTTATCGACCTTAAGAATCGTTTAAGTTCCGGCAATAACGGCTGTTTTAACGAGCATACTGAGTGGTGTGTTACACGTTTTTAATTGATAACCTTGATGAGTCGATCCGATACAGAAACGCAATGCAGCACGAGGAAGATAATTATTTTTCTTAGTTATTTTCTATCCTTCTCCACTTTCCATCCACTGTGCTTCACATGACCCTCCCAAGTATACAGTACCCGCAATGACACGACCGTGACTGCCGGCCTCGAACAAAGACCAGGAGGTGCATTCTAGCCAAACTTATGTAAACACTTTACTGAATCATAGCTGAATCATAGCTGAATCAGTTAATTACTTCCCACCTATTCTTGCGGCATTTTCTGAATCGCATACGGAAACTAATATGCTATTTTTCGTTATTCCTGAACTCGGAAAGTATGATTTTGAATAGGACAGTGGCAGTGGGAACTAGTGTAGTGCTATCTCTTTCCATTTCTCAGTAATAATTGCTCGCTCTTATATGCCATCGAATGGAAGCGCTCGAAAACAATGCGTCTTGTCATCGAGGATTTTATTTTCTGTACTCATCTGTTTTCATCGTCCATACAAACAACGACTATTACGTATGTAAACGTTTAATTTCGTGCCCACTCATTCCGTGTGGCGCTGCGATCGGTTTATAGAATGCCAAAGTAATGTCAAAGTAAATTCTTCTTCTGTTAACTCTACTGAATCCGCAATGACTGAATGCCAAGAATACACGTCCTGAGAATGAAGCGCGGTCACCATATCGGAACATCGAAAACTTTGCATTTGCAAAAACTACATTAACATGGTTTAATTTTGCAACGTTACCTCTATGCCAAAATGTATTTATTCTTTGTATTTAGAATATTTATGTCCGATGTTAGTCGAATGATTCGAGTGCACTTACATGCAATGAAAACGGGACAGTATGTACGGATTCGATTTATTTGGTTTATTTTAAAAACAAGAACATTGTCGATAACAACTGTTTACCCTAAAAATCTTCAAATTTCATTTCACTGTCCCGTTTGCTTCGTGTTTGGATTGTACCCAGTCTCCGAACGGTTCGTGATAATGAATGAAGAATAATTTATAGTATTAAGTAAATCTATGTGTTTTTTAATTAGTCTGTTACCCAAATCGCAGTAATGGACTCATCATAATGGTCATATGATCAATTCCGAAACACGGTATTTCAAGGATTTAATAGTTTACCGTCGACAAAATCGCTTTGACAACCGCTATAAAGGCGGTTTACTCGAGTAAAGGATTCCTGATTTCTAAGCATGGAATCATAAGAATAAGACTTTCGCTTATAGCACAATTCGGCAAAACAGGGACGGTACCACTTCTGTTGAAGCCCGTTTATGCCCGCAACGCCCACAAGGGAACTCCACCGCCTCTGTCGCCCGATCTCTTTATAATCAAACCCCGTCCCACATCATCCCTTTATAGCGATAATTTCTGTTACATTGTGTCAAATAACATGCCTCCAGCAGCGGGAACATTATTGACACACGTGACAAATTGAATGCCTAAAGTCACCGCATATTAGTTGTCAATGCAAATATAAATGGATAAAATCTACATTTTTTATGTTTATTTTATCTTGATATCGAAAGTCTACTATTAATAAGAAGTTGACTACTTACCAAAGTGACTGTTATGTCATGTATGGACAAAACGAAAGAATAACGAATCAAAAAAAATTACTCCCAATTATACATAAAACACAACACAAATTACTTCTAGATCCTAACAAATAGTGAAAATGAGTAATATGTTTGTTTAGATTTTCACTGTTGTTCGACATATAATTTTACGTTTACGGATTTTTTTTATGCGACCTGACATGGATGGCTAATACCACACAACTACCGTTATGATATTAGCCCAATACACCACATTTCCGAAGGAATTAGGTGCCATGCCAGGACCTCCCCTTTATGAGCACGGCTACATTGAACTGGATGGAAAACACGGACAATTTTTCATTGCCGCTTCGACCATCTTTTCATCCAATGCGATGGTACCAACCCGGGCGAGCTTAAATCCTACCACCTAGTAGGGGAAGGGGACCTACAGTTTAACATGGGTTCGAACCATGGAGCAGCTCGCATTCGTGACAAAATGCACGTATCAAACTCGGAAAGAGAAAGACAGTGGTGCAAGTCGGAATTGAACCCAGGCCTTTGGTACGCTTGTCCAGTCCCCGCGCCACTAGGCTACGAGCCGCTCAGATAAACAGTGTTCAGCTTACTTATTTAGCTCGGCGTGTCGTCCTCACGCTGTGGACATCATCAGGATTCGCGACGCGACCTGGAGGACCTCTGACGCTTCGTCCAGTCAGATGTTGACATCTGATCGCGAATCCTGATGATGTCCACAGCGTGAGGACGACACGCCGAGCTAAATAAGTAAGATGAACACTGTTTATCCCATAGACCTAGCATGCGCATTTCTATGATTTATCCGTAAACGTAAAATAATACAAAGGAGTAATGTTCAAAAGCGGTCCTGCTTTTTTGATCCGAGTTATTTTATTTAAACTTTTTTGTTAGTCAAACTACGACTAAGCCACGATTGCACGAAACGACGGCCGATTTAATCAATGTTCAAACACGTCACTTTTAGTGAGTCGCACGGAGTTGCTTCCATACTGTCCATGACGTGTTTAATGATACGTTAACGTTGATTTTGATTTTTTGTGCTTTCGTGCACTCGGCCCTAAGTTACGTCAAAAACGGAATGAACCGCGGATTCGATTTACTCTGTAAAGAAGAATCCGCAAAGAAACTTTACGAGTGTTCCGTCCACAATAATGAAATATATCCTTAGATCTAAGTGCCTAAATATCCGGCGACGTTTAATTGAACTAAAACATAAGATAACGTCTCTAAGGTTGAATGTCAGAGAATGCCTCATGGCATTAATTCCGCCTTTTTGTGAACCATGCTTGCAGGCTTGCAAATAAAGAATTTTTTCATTCATTTCATTTCATTTCAAGATGCGGACATGCTTGCGGAGTTCCGAACCCACGACCCGTTTGCGACCACAGCGCGGCGTCCGTGCAGTTCGAGAGCGGAAGCGTCGTCCGCGGACTCCGCCGACCGCTCATTGGCGTCGTCCGCCCGACGCCGGCGCCGCACCGCACCGCGCCGCACCGCGCCCGGCGGGCTGCGGCGCTGCTTCCGGTGCGGCCACCGCGCGTCGGGGAGGTACCCTTCTTCGACTCTCACATACTAGTAGCGCAGTAGATATGCAGGCTGAATGTTTCAAGTGGGCCTTTTCAGAGCCAAATCCGAAACTATAAGAAATTGCGAAAAACACTCGAGGCCGATTTTGATAAAATCTAAAACTGCATTACGAGTTTTTAGGAAATATTGTTTTCGTAGCCGGGAATCGAACTCGTAGATTTTGAGAAATATATAGCATCTTTATTATTGCATCCGTCAATAGTTTCGCTTACAAGGAGCTAATCCTGTGGGCAAAATAAAGGAAAGTTTTGACTGGTGCAATAATACGGAATGCTTTATATTTCTCGATTCCCTGCTAGGAAAACAATTTTTCCAAAAATATCATAATGCAGTTTTAGTTATTATAAAAATTGGCCTCATGACTGCTTTGAGTGTTTTTCGCTATTGGTTATAGTTTCTTATTTGGCCCGGAAAAACCACTTGAAAAAAATTAATTATAGCTGTGCGACCGGGGTCACAGTAGTAGCTCAACTCAGGCAATTTTTGAGTTAAATACCTTCCCTCCATCCAGTGTCGGATTGGCCGAGCACTGCTGGTTCAGTTATTTTAAAAAGATGATTTCGAAGGACCATTCGCGACAGTTCAGCAGTGTGAAACTAGCTTAGAGCCCAATACAAGCGGAATGTGCCTGTACAGGTGCACGAAATCGGGACTGTGTATGCAGTTGAGCTACTGGGTGTAGTCCTGTACATATATATTGTGTGGTAGTAGTTCGCCCCGAACTGCAGGCCTATTACTGGAATAATCAGGAATCGAGAATCTGAGTCTAGAAAACCACTTTTATAACGGTTATCAAAGCGATTTTTTCGAAGAAAAACCTTGATTAAATTGAAATACTATGCTCCGGAATTCCAGGAATAGGCATGCTGGTGCGCCGATTCGACCACAACAAGGTCAATGTTTAAAAACTCACCCTGTTCATATTCTTTGCAACGTGCCTGGTAGAAGACATCAAATATTTTCATCGTTTACCTCGCGGCGTTGGTGGCGGGAGGTAGGGGGCACGGGGGTGCGGGGGTGGGGGGGGTCGTTCCAGGAGAGGATCCTTTAGTAGAGCTGCTACACTGCTCGCAATATACACGGAACACCGACCGTTTGATAGGATGCTTTAAATCAGATTTTAAAAAAACAATCATAAGATGTTTTTAGTCTGAAACAAGATTCGTTCCTTGTACCTTTCGTACACTTTGATCCAACGTTTGTAGGTTAGAATCCGGCTTCAGACACATTTTTTTTGATATTTTTTTATAAAATAACAAATTTTTTTGCGTTTTTACCTCAAATTGTTCAGAAGACAATAACATCGTCATCAATTAATGCCACAACAATAAATGAATTTTGTTAAAGTAACGTGAATATTTTGGCTTGGAAACTATATAGGTTTTTCTGGAAAGGGATGTGAGGGGATGATATGTATATATTTCTCTTTTGTGTTTACCCTACAAGAATATAAATAACACGAGAATAAATTTGTATTTTTTATTAATAAATATAACTCTTTTTTCTTTTCCCTCTTAGCTTCTCCCTTAGGTTATGGAAAGAGCAAGCGCTATGTTACATCTAGGGCGGGTAGTACAGGCGCACGGGTACACGAAAGCCGACGCAGCCAAGCGCACGCGCCATGTATAGTCGTGGGCGGGCGGACAGTGTACCGTCGCCGCGGGGCGGGCGGGCGCGCGCGGGGGGGGGGGGCGCGGCTTGGAGGCAAAGTAATTGCTCGAGATGATGTTTAATAAGTTTTTAATGGATGCCGGCGGTGCGGCGCGCGCTATTTATCCCTCAGCCGAATATCTGCCGTGTTTATTGCTACACTTCAATTTACTTTAAAATGCACCCCTTTGGGTCCGTCGGGCTTGGTTCAGCTTTTCACTCGAAGATCACGTGCGCTTACGTAAAACACAGTGCTAATGCCCGTTAAGATGAATACTTTTTTTTTTTATGCGACCTGACATGGATGGCTAATACCACACAACTACCGTTATGATATTAGCCCAATATACCACATTCCCGAAGGAATTAGGTGCCATGCCCAGGACCTTCCCGTTATAAGCACGGCTACATTGACCTGGATGGAAAACACGGACAATTTTTCATTGCCGCTTCGACCATCTTTGAATCCAATGTGATGGTACCAACCCGGGCGGCCTTAAACCCTACCACCTAGTAGGGGAAGGGGACCTACAGTTTTACATGGATTCCGAACCATGGAGCAGCTCACATTCGTGACGAAATGCACTTATCGAACTCTGAAAGAGAAAGTCGGAACTGAACCCAGGCCTCTGGTACGCTAGGCCAGTCCCCGCGCCACTAGGCTACGAGCCGCTCAAAAAACTTATCAATAAAAATATAACCACACACAAAACAAATTTTGGTCTGGTTTAGGTTAGGTTATACTACATTTCTTGCAGAAAAAAACTTTTCTTGCTAGCATTTATTCAATTTAGTAATTTATTTAATTTTACAACAGTGACATATGTCATTCACGCATTCATTGTTACGATGGATTAAGTATCTTTATACGTACACTAATCTATGCTTGATACCTCCCATTTTTTGTTTGGATCGACCTAATCTTTTTTTTAAATACTCGCCGCCGCCCTTTTCAAGAATAAACTTAATCTGTAATATTGATTACCTCCAAAGTCTAATTAAAGCCTATATTTAATAATTGCCAAAAACAATGCTTAAGGCTGTTCCAACCCATATAAATTTGTTTGCACACATAACGCAAAAAGTATTGCACTTTAAGCCACGAATTAATTATAAAAGTTACTTGCAGCGAAGACAATTTCACAATTTTTGGATTATTGGTTTTCTTACAATTTATTTAAATACGATTTTTATTTAACAGCGCCATCTAACGGTGTAAAACTTCTAATCGGCAATTACAACAAAACCATTAAACCTGAAATTGTGAATATGTTTTCGCTGCAACTACTATGGCTATATTTAATATTTTTGACGAATTCGTTCCTTAAAGTGCAATACTTTTTGCATTCTGTGTAAAAAAAACATTGTATGGGTCGGAACATCCTTAATAATAAACGCATGGTTAATACATTTCGGTGAAACACATTACTAGGTTAATCAAGCCCTGGTTGGCATCGTCGCATTGAATGAATGATGGTCGAAGCGGCAATCATAATTGTCCGTGTTTCCCATCCAGTTCAATGTAACCGGCCTGACATGTCAGCAAGATACCATGTGGTGTATAGGTTAAAATCATGAAAATAGGCATAAGGTATAGACATCCTATTTCCATAAAAAAAATATGGTAGATTTTTTACACATAAGTCGTGCCTTCCTTTAGTCATATCTATCTGACTTAAACAATTCTAAGATGAATTTCAAACATCGAATAACCTAATTTCAAATATCAATGTGTCTGTTCAAACTGATATTAACTGTGTTATGGTATTTTAACTAGACAATTATTCGTGTCCCAATATTTTATAGCACATCGCACAAATATCTCTCTACCGTCACTTGGGGTGGGACGGGTTCGGACGGGTGTCCTAAAGCGAAATGAGTCGGGTTACGAACCCTCTTCGGTGGGTCATGCGACGTGGTCCCCGCCGCAGCGACGCGAGGTCGCGGGTCTAACGGGTTCAGACACGGACGAGAAACCTCTCGGCTGGAAATAGGGAAAACCGATTTTCCGGTGGTACTTATCGTAGTCGAATTTTTCGCTAAGGCCCTGGTACTAGCCAAATCGCAAAGTTAGACGAGGCACCCCAAGTTAACTAACTAAGTCTGACGATTATAAGTGTCATTCTTACAATATATGATTCCTTGTCTAATAATCAACCTATTTTCGTTAATGTATGTTACCTTTTTCTATACAAAATACATTGCGGAAACGGTGTCCATTTCCGAACTTTTTTGACTAAATGTAGAAATCTAATAGCAAATGGAATGTTTTGTTTATGCATATATGCTGTTTTTGCTTATATATATTAATCGAATTACTTTCAGATTTCTAATGAGAAAAATGAACTTTTTTATTTTTATTATTATTTAAATAAATGATGGAATCACAAAATATTAACAATCCATTATCAGTCTGGAGTTCTATTTGGATTTTCTGAAGCGTTTCACTACATATTATTACATTTGTTAAAAAGTGCATTTGTATGGCGCGAGTAGTTGGCCAGTCCTAGCGCCTTAACAATACGCTGACCACTCAAGCAATTTAATGTGAAGCGAATCGATTTCCTCGTAATGTTTTTATTGCATTGATAACCACTCAAATAAAGGATTGCCTCTGGAGAAATATAAAGACGAATATTGTTTGTTGTTAGACACCGATATATCAGGTTCTGCGATATCTCAGGTTCATATAAAATATAAAAGGAGTCATATAAAAATAAGAAATTACCTACATTTACATTTCATTGCATCATCTTTAATTTTTTTAAATTTATAGACGTAACGTATTATGTATTAGTTGTTATTATGCACGTATTTACACTTGCTTAAGTCAGTAAATCATACGTTATCATACGACGCAAGAATGCTTACAACGAATAGGTTTCGCATTACAACCATTTTACGCATGACGTGAAAGTTTAGTCAATACTAAATGAGTTGTTTTTAACTAGTGATTCCGGTTGCTGGTTTTGGACTGAAGTTGTGCATAACAAAAAATATAATTCAATTTTTTATACCCGATTTCAACCTCAGTGGCGACGAAATAAATATCTGTCACAATATTGTTTCAAACGCTTCTAACCAACTAACAATACCCACGTGACTTCAATAGAGAAGTTAATCGTTCCAAATTCAAAATATTACCGGCAAGCGTGCGCCACGCGTTCCAAATTAGGCGGGTCTTTTGACAGGTCCAGCCCTAGCATTTTATTGTCAAAATATTTTGTTCAAACAATCGGGTGCTCTTGTTCGATGAAAACTTACTTTTTTTAAAGCAAACGCCCACATTTTACTGCAACAAAACAAAACCACAATTAGCATAAAAATTAGTTTGTATGGGAGCGTCAATTAGCGCACAATATTTTTGCGCCGTGTGAATGCAATTGCTCGCCCATTCATTTGGTGCGGCACAATCGTTGATTGTTGTTATTAGGAACAGTTACTTTTTTATTGTTTGGCCGGATTGTGTAGGTTTTATTTCCGAAAGTCCGTATAATAAAATGAAGATAAAAGATGGTATGATCGATTTGCTGAATCGTGACGTGGTTGGCCGCCCTTTCTAGCCCAGTTTTATATCAATATTTTTTATTGAAACCAATGATTAAAACATTACAAATAAGAAAAAAATATTTTTAACGAATGTGATATATAACGAAGTAATATATAAGTCAATGGATACATATATAGAATCAACTGCGAAGCAAGGACACAATAATGAAATAATGAAAGCGGTTAAAATAACTCATTTATGTATATACTATAAGGCTGGACTTTAAACTGAAAACCAGAAAGCAAACCTATACAAATATATCACAGCGACGTACTTGCTTAGAAAAAAGTATGTTTTACTTAAGTCAAGTTCTAGCGATGGATGCCAAATATGATTTTGCTGACAACGGAAATATCTTTGAATGTTGAATCTTTGCAGTCAATGTCACCAACTCATGTTAACTGTTAAATCAATATACATAGAATCATAAACACTGTGTTACTAGGATGATTTAAAATTGTGGGTATAGAGCAGGTGGCGGTATCGATGTGTAACATCAATACTTAACTGAACCTAATTAATGCTGAACAAAAAAATGTTTACATATTACTCCGCTATAGCCCGTTTGATTTCGTAGTCCGTTTGGCCGCCAGTCCCTTTTAATCCCTTATTTATTCATACCTTCCAAAGCGTTTAACCTGCCGCAGCGGGGTTTAACCGTAACCCAATGTAAATAAAAAAAACCTATGATGCCGGCGCAGTTTTCCACCGCTCGCTCTTCCAAATAAGCACATACATAAGTGATAGACGCCACGCGCTTCCATTTACTTCAAACCAGAAAGCAACATCCTCCCCCTCCCGCCCCGCCTGCTGAGCCCTCTTCACTCCTCCGTTCGCTTTTTTGCTGCGGCCGCGTCCCGTGACGGTATCAAACCCTGCGTTCCGCTGCCCGTGTTGTGGACGCCGATTTGAATGGCTAACTTGATCTTGGTGTACTTTTGAGTCAAGCTTCCAGCTGCAGCTTCTTATTTTTAAGAGACATTTTTTTATTTGAAATAAAATATTTTTAATGCAATGTTTTTCAAACTGTAATAATTGTTTTTTTTTAATTTTAAATATGTTTTGATTTCTTCATGTAATATAACATATGAATCTGGTGATAATATAAAAAAGAATGTTGAAATGGAGTTCAAGGAAAAATATATTAAAAGTTTCAAAAATAAAAATATCTCTACATCTACTCAAAATGGATTAATCGACCATATTATAAAAAAAAAATGATTAAATTTTCATGTTTTCAATCCGGTTCAATGGAGCTGAGCAACATAAGGAAGATCCTGGCAAGGCACCTAGTTCCCATGTGGTTTAACATTTCACATTAAAAAAATTCACAAAAAAATACTAATGACTGTACTTTCTCCCTCCCTGGATCTCCGATGGTTACGGATTTCCTAATACCGTCCCAGTTACAAGCCACACTGTTACGTCATCATGATTACTTCGTATTCCTGAAGTTCCCGTAGCCTATTCCGAGAGATCTTCAACACTCTTGGGCCGTTTCCACCTCCGCCGACGCGAGCGGAACGCCGCGCGCCCTACAAGAGCGATCCGCCCCCCCCCCCCCCACCCCGACCCGCACGCCGCGCGTCCCGAGCACTCGCAAAACTTAAAAGCTTCCCAATTACGTGTACTAAAAGCCACCTCCAGAGCGCCGGTTTGTCTGAACCGCGGCTCTCATCAATGTTGTATGCAGGCTTTTTGAGGTGGATAGCTTATTTGGCGAGACTCCGCCGCCGCCGGGGCTAAGAGGGCACACTTTGCTTTGCTTTTTGTTTTTGTGGTCAATTAGCCCATGCTGAGTGATGTTGGCTTCGTGCTTCATTTTTAGGTCAGCGTACGGCGCAGGCGAGCTATCTCTTCCGGGCTTTTCCGTCGCTCACCTCGCAGGGTCTACAGAAGCAAATCGACTAGTCTGGGATACACGTTGTAGGGTTTCAAACTTCAACCTTCCTTCCCATTTGTAATTGGGTTATTTAAACTTGCTACTAAAAATGACAAGAAAATAATATATCCGGTCACGCATTTCAAAGCTGTTGAAAAAATGGAAATATTTTTGGGCCACAAACTTGACGAAAGAAAAGAAGCCACGACGTCATCAGAAGGAGCTGATTTGAGATCTTCAAAAGTACGTTCAGAGAATCATAATTTTCAAGAAAAACAAAAGCTTGACACTCCGCTCTGAGGAGGAAGAAAATCCAGGGCAGTTTGTCCCCGGTCACCGCTTGTATCTGCACGTTTTGGAGAGTATTCGTCGCGACCACCGACCTGGATTGCTGAGGAATCCTCCGAGTTCATCCCCATCCACCTATCTTGATAGTATTCGATTCTGTGAGAAATTAAGGCTCACAACTGAAGTCCGGGATTTGAAAGTAGCTCCCGGGAGCTATGACTATAATCTTAACTTGAGAATTCTCCCTCAATTAAAACGGTCCTCTTCTGTGGGATCAATCGGTAGCTTTAGCCTAATTCAAAACCATACAGGGTGTTAGTTAGCGGAGTTATGGTCCGAACGTTATCCACGTGTCCCTTGGCATGTTTGGAGCAATAAAGGTAGATAAAAAAAATTTGTACGACTGAAAAAAAAATCGTCTTCCCCATACATTTTGTGTGTAGGTATTTAAAAAAAATTATGGGGATGATTTTTTTTTAAGTTGGACAACAAAATGTCTTATACCTTTTTTGCTCCAAATATGTCAAGGAATATGTGGTTAGTTTTTGGACCATACCTCCGTTAACATCCTGTATATTTTCCTAAAATTTACCTGGCTCACGATACTTTATTGATACTATTTCTTTTACTACTCACATAATTGACTTTGCATGGTGTGTTACTCCATAGATACCCTGACTGAACTCCCGACTGAGTTCGCCGAGGCACTTCTTCAACAGGCTGTTAATATAGCCACTGCGTTCCTTAGGTCCAGAAACGGATTCCGTGAAGATCTCCAGCCTGAAATGGGGAGGCGTAGGCAAAGCTAATCGCAGATGGCGCCACAGTAGTTGGTACCCTTGACATTTTGAGGTTATATGAACACAGACTGCTTCTGCTTCGAATTTCGACTGCATTACTTTCTGAGATTCTTAATCTGTGGTGTTATATTATAATTTGGACGAAAATATTGTAGGAGCCCACCTAAAATGTATTCTACGTGGACTATACTGCAGTTAAAAGAAGAACTGCGTAAAAGAAAGGCTGCAACTACTGGGAAAAAAGGCGATCTTATTCTGCGGTAAGTGTATGACTGTAAACTTATTCAAAACAATAAAAAATAGGTACTTTTCTGAATAACCTGTTATCTTGGCTTTATTTAGGTCATTTACATCGCTGTTTTTGGAACAATCGCAGGTAGGTGCCTCTATTTAATAGAAGTTAGGTTAAATTATACTTGTGTGAAATTAAACTTTTAATTCTTAATTTAACGTTTTTATTTCAGATTAGCAGCATATGATGAAACATTCCGTAATGCAGCGCAATCGGGAGACAATGCAGATAATCAAATGATTACACCCCCGGGAGAATTGTACAAGGACATCAATGCTGATACAGCACTGCCTCCCCTCACAAAACACCTCATCCAAATGTTCACAGAACGGTAATAAAAATTTCTATTCAACCCATCCTGAGCTCTATTTATGTCGTGGAATCCTAGTGTCTGACGTGATACTCTTTACACATTGTATTTATTGATTTCATATCTATTATAGATTCCTGAAGAAGACCAGCAATGCATTACAGTTGTATGAAAGCCGGCACTTGCTCACGGCTCGCGCTGCTACAATAAACAATCACACGTACATCAAGACACAGTGCAAGGCGTCTATGAAGAAGGTGCTTTATGTTGTGGACGTAAAACTGAGAAATGGCTGCGGATCCATAGAGGAGACACACTGTGAATGTGCGGCAGGTAGTGGTACCGAAGCGCATTGCAAGCATGTGCTCGCTACGTTGTTCGGTGTCGAGCACATGGTGAGGGCTAAGTGCATGTTACTGCACCAAGTCTGCACGCAAAGGCTCATGACCTTCAAACAACCAACCAAACTATTCCATGCGTCACCAATCAAGTGCGAAGACTTACTTAGAAAAAGGAAAAGGGCCAACATCAATTACGACCCTATAAAAAATGCTGACATACCAGTAGGCTATACTGATTTTGTTAGAAATTTAATTATTAACTTCGGAGATACATCAGCACCTATAAAGCAGACATTTTATCCTGCAAATACTTATGCGGTAGAGTGGGACCATTCCTTTTATTTAGGAAAGAGTGGTGAGGAGTACACTTTAGAAAGACTCTATTTGCAAAATGTACCCATAAGCAAAATAATGGCGATAGAAGAAAGTACACGAGAACAGAAGCAGTGTAGGTTTTGGAAAGAACTACACGAGACGCATATATGCGCAAGTATTTATCATACTATTTGCCATAGTAAAGATTCGACAAAACAACATCTCGCTGAAAAAATAATTTGTCCTATCGAGTTCTCGTCTAAGGCTACTGTGCACGGAAATGTTAACGAGCCATATGCCATTGCAAAATTTGAAGACATGTACTGTGTAGAAGTTAGGAAACGCACCCCTTCCTAGGTGCTTCGCCAGATGGCTTATTCGGAGAACACGCAGTGGTAGAAGTTAAATGTCCATACAGTGCACGATTCCGGGAAATTAACCCGACTACTGTACCATATTTAAGTTTAATAAATGATGAACTAACGCTTAAAAAGAGCCACCCTTATTTTAGCCAAATTCAGGGGCAACTTTTCTGTACTGGCAGAAAATACTGCATTTTTATAGTATTTACGTTGACTCATATTGTGACTGTACACATAGAGAGAGATAACCAATTTATTGAAGAAATGGTTGAAAAACTCAGCTCATTTTACAACAAATATCTAAAAAACATCATTTTGGAAAAACATTTATACAAAAATTACTCTTGCTTGTGTAAGGAAATTAGGTAGGTAATAAATAATAATATATAATATTTACATCAAATTTTTTTAATGTTTTATTTTACAATTCCTTCTCTAAAATTACAACACATGAAACAAACGAAAAATATTTTCGAGGCGATGGGGATATAGCTGTGGTCTAGCTCACTCTTTAAGATTTTATATGTTTTGGTAAGACCTATTAATCTTTCAATGTGGACACGTTTACTAGCAAGCTTTCTGTCATGTAAAACTGTCAGTCCTGGTAATTGATTTTTTCCTTTTAAAAATGCAGGCGTATTCACTTTAACATTTTTAGAAATAAAAATATCTTGTACATTAAAACCTCTGTCGGCTAGAATTGTATCTTCTTGTTCACACATAGATAATAAAGAGCTGCGCTCTAATGTTTGTCTGTCACTTGTTGACCCACCATAAGCAGGAGAGCAATATGAGAGCAATCCACCTGGTGTGGCCCCCACTAATACCTTTAAAGTGTTTGCATGTTTATAGTTACTCCATGTCGCCTGCTGAGCTAAAGTATTCTCTGGTTTCTGCACAACAAACTCTGTCCCATCCAAAATAACACGCACAGTTTTATCATATTTCTTGAATGATTCAGGCATATAAAAATTTACTAAGCTTCTGTCCGGCCAAATGTCTAACTTGCTCCACATTTGATAAATTAAGTTGACCCATGTTATAAATATGTTGGAAACCGTTGAAGCGGAAATATTAAAAAATCTAGACAATTCAAATAATGTCTTGTTTTGACGTAGTTTCATCAAAGTGATGAAAAACTGGTCCATGTGTGAAACGTTTAAAACAGTGTGGGTATAATAATTAATTTTTGCAACCATTGGATGTAATGTAGAGTAAACTAATAAAAATTTTTCAAATGACTCAAACCCTGTGTAAAATAGTATTGCCGCACTATCATGTTGAAATCGTAATATAGAGCCATAAGTATGTTCTACATCGATTTGAGTAGATTTATGCAACTTTTCTATGACATCAGTAGCACTTTTAATGTTATCTTCCATAATCATTTCAACTTGCACGTCTAAAGCAACGTCAGGAACATTTTCATTTGCTTGAAAAGTTGAGTTCATTGTCCGTAGTGTTTCTTGCATTTCTTTTTTATTGTGGCGGGCTTCATATCGCAAAGAACGTCTTGACTGATCTTCAGACTTCGAATAGGAGAAAATAGAGGGGATGGCGCCTTTCTTCAAAATTTTTCTTCCTAATTTAAGACCTGAAACAAGATAAAATAATAAAATAAAAGTACCTACATATATTACATTGAAACGCTCGGTCCGCAGAGCTGACGCCAAGGAGTTCCTAAGAAGCTTTCCTAGGAAGCTTTTAGTCGACGAACCAGCCTTCAATGAGTCAGCCTTGCCATCCTGCGGGGAAACGCAGCTAGCGTTCTAGGGACGTTTGGTATACAAACATTTAAAAAATTATACAACTTTTATTATTAATTTTTTTTTCTTGTTTCCAATAAATAAAAACCAAGCTATTTATACATTAAAACGAGGTATAGATCGAAAAAGACATGTTTCGATGGTACAGGGGCAGTCGCCAATAGTGATCTCCATATATTTACATTTTCGTTGTTGGGTACATCTGTTACCTCTTTTCGCTCAGCTGTGCTACCACGAAAGAATAAATAAAAAGTCCCTGACCGAGCTTATTCAGAAAAAGTAGTTTTTCTATATTCACTCCCGCTATTTAGGGACTTTTTCACTACTCCCTCAGTCAAAATTGTTTGATAGTAAACCCCAGGAACCTCATCCTATATTGATGCCAGGAACCTCATCCTATATGTCAGAGATTATTTAAGTTAACTGTAGCGAAATAGGTAAGTACCTACATGAAAATAAGATGCATAAAAGGCGTGACTGATCTAGTGATAAGAATGATACATTGTTGAGTAAAGACAGGTTGAAATATTACTAAACAGAGAGCAAGTGGTTTTTGGGTTAGGTTACCAATAGTAAATTTAGACTTACTAAACATTTTGTCTTTTATATGGCAATGAGATTTGTTAAGAAAGTATAGGTATTTTACTTACCAGTGAACTTGCTTTCATCATAATAGTCGCTAGATTTGAAATGCTCTCGACATAACCTAGCTGTCGAACTCGGCACCCAATTTTTGCGTCGTATTGCTTTGATCCACGATCGCAGACACTTGGGATCAGTGGGAAAACGATGAATTCCGATGTTTACACAATTATATGCACAACAACGTGGCATTTTCTTAGTTTTTAATACAATATCCAGAACCAAACACGACAAGAACGTAAATTCCTTACAACTTTTGATTTTGACAGTACATGTCGGTTACCAGCGACTATGCGACATCTGACGGGAGCAATCGGCGCTTTTCCTCCCCATTGAAATTCACCTAAACTTACCTATCACTTTACGACTATAAAACACTCTCATCTTACAGTAGCAAAAACCCTACCTCCACACATACCAATACACGCAAACATAACCCCTACAATGTGACGCCTCCATAGAAATCACTTGATGAACATGTGGGCAACGTAACCCACATATTTGGTTGTTCCCTTCTCATGTTCTCATCTGGGACTGTAATTTAATTTAAATTATATTTAGTGTATGAACAATACAGTTTCGACACATAGCATTAAGTCTTACTAATTAATTGATATACTTTTTTGTTCTTTTTATTCCCGAAGGAATTACGTGCCATGCCATGACCTTCCCTATATGAGCACCGCTACACTAAACTGGATGGAAAACACGGACAGTTTTTTTATTGCCGCTTCAACCATAGTTTGTTCATCCAATGCGTATTTTTTAAATCAATATTTATTATATACTAGCTAGCTATATGCACTGCTCTGCTCGTGTTAAAGCCCGACAAAACAGTCGATTTATCCTCGACTTTTTTATATACAAACCTTCTGACCACCCCTCAGGCACGTGCAAACCTTGCAATCTGGTTTCTCAAGTTATAAAAATTTAGCCCTACTCTTCGCCTCTCAGGTGATTTAGCGTGATTAATCTTATTACAAAACTTAAAAAATATGAGATTAATCGAGCAATACTTAGATACAAACAGCATCGGTTGACGTTGACGTTGGATTAGATAGAAGTAATAAAAAATTGGCCGTGTAGTCCATCGAGTTCAATTAATATTCCGGGAGGTCACGACATTTTTGGTCACGATAAGGTAAATGGCTGAATCTGGGTTCAAATGTTAGAGACCAACCCTCTGATGCTAAATATGTCGGTCTGCCTGCGCCAAGTGGTTGCGTTATCTAGATTGGCTATATAAAATAGATGTCGGTATGCACCTGCTGTTGAATATACTTATTGGGTAGAAATATTGATATTTATTAATTATACAACAATAACTAGTCGGTTTTTTAATTAAATACTTAAATATTCCTGAAGTTATATCTGTAACCTAAATCGTCCCTAAATACGAAACGCAACCAAAGATTTGTTCAATTTTGGGATTGCTATGCAAGTATGTACTGATACTTTCATGCTTCGTTATTTGCGGCCATTTACCTTATCATATACATTTTTTGTCACCATATCTACTTTTTCTGGCGTCTTATCTACGTAACGCAACCACTTAGCGCAGGCAGACCGACACATTTAGCTTCAGAGGGTTGGTCTTTATCCTGTGAACCCAGTTTCAGCCATTTACGTTATCGTTACCATTTTTGTCGCGACCTCCTAGTCTATAAACTATGCTCATAAGGGTAACGCCCAGGCATAGCACCTAATTCTTTCCGGATTTTGATTAGTTGGGCTAATATCCTGACGGTGGGGGCCAGGTACGTAAGAAAATTGATTGTTATACTTGATTAAAATTTAATGTCACTTGATATTAGGAATCGTGGAATAATGAACAACACAATCCAAAAAGTCCCGCTGTCTAGAAACATTATAATGTCAGGTCAGTACGTATATATAAGGTTTGGCATTTTAATTTCTTTGCTACACATAACAGAACATTCTCCATAAATTAACAAACGTTAACATCTTGTAGAAAAATGGTAGGTAACACCCCAACAAAATTGTGCGCATCGTATGAATAGCTGTGGAATTATTCATTACCTTACTTATGAAACATAAAACGAAACTTAAGATTGTCGTGAAGGCAACGGAAATAGAATATTTGAAATTTCTAAGTAATGCATTCTTTGTCCATTGGCCAAGGCACAAATTTGCTCGGCGACTGCCATTAAAGTAGCGAAATTATCTTCCAGGCCATTTCTTGCAGGTTTATTTTTTGTAAATATCTGTATTTTTCAGTATAAAAAATCCTTAACAACGGTACAAAAACTAAACTTTTTTCCAAAGATTTTTGGGTCAATATTTTCCGCTAAAAATTATTACTGTACAAATATTAAAAACATTTAAACATACAGACGTTGTTTTTGACAGTATATTTTAGAGCCCACAATTTCAAAAACTTAGTAAAATATCAAGAGTATGTACACACCTATCACCCATCTTGATATTTGGTATCTAATATCAGACAACAAATATCTGTGTTTGTACGTTTATTTTTGCTGAAAAATCTTAACTAAGTCAAATAACGGGCAACATACATTCTGTGGCATACATTTTTCTAAAAACCAACAACGTGCTGATATGTTTAGCGTGATAATAAGTAACAAAAATCAAGCAATTTGAATAGGTGTATTTCAAATAATTAGTAAACTACGTTTCTATGGGGAGCGTAATTTTCTGATGATCTTAAGTCCTATATCCGTATGTAAACCCATGTTAAGGAATGTTTACATCGGATGCTATCGAACACAGTCATTTACAGTTTGCAGCAGCGCCTCCTCCCTCCGTCGAGGCTCCCTCGCGCCCGTCGCCATGACAACGGCCGCTCCGCTAGGGCGCCGCGCCGCACCGCGCCGCCCGCCCCAGCTCCGCGACGCCCAACGGTTTTTAGAGCGTGATTCCGATTGCTTTTCCGTTGATGTCAAATTGAATTGAAAGGCGCTTCGTAATAATTTGCTGCAGATACAAGTTGTCATAACATTTTAAACGTATACGTTTGTATATATCACTAGTATAGGACCTCTGGCCTATTTCGTGTACATATTTTTTTTAAATAAAAGTATCAAACACTTCTTTATACTTTTCTCATGAATTTTGAATTTGGAATTAGTGCAACCACAAGATCTGTGCAATAAGTGCATAAAGTGTGCTTTATGGTTTCGATTTTAGAATTAGTGAAATTATAAAATATTTTTTATAGAACCTGACATGGAAGGCTAGTTGTAGAATAAGGTGCCATGCCAGGAGCTTCCATTTGTGAGCACGGCTACATTGAACTGGATAGATAACACGAACATTTTTAATTGTCGCTTTAACTATAGTTTCATCCAATGCAGTGGTACCAACCCGGAACGGCTTAACTCTACCACTTAGATGATCTCTAATTTCCGAAATATTCGATAGTTGTAGTAATTTCTGGCTTAAGCACATAAAGACATACCTACCTTCTCGACGACAAGCAAACACTCAGATGTTCGAAATATTTAATGCAACGTCGGCATTCCGCCTAATTGCCCCAAAGTTCACAGGGAATTTAAATTGAAAAGTTAAACATTCTCTCCGGGCTCCGCGACCCACATCGCTCCTCGCTCCTACATGCTACACGCGAATCCGTATTCTTGGAAGAAGTTAGGCAGAGAGGGGAAACCAATTAGTATGTAGATGAAAGAAAACGTCAATTAGCGACGTGGGGAGGCTCCGGGGCTGCGGGGGTGCGGGGTGGGCGGCGGGGAGGGAGGGGGCGGCGCGGGACAATAGCACAACACATCCAGGAGAGTATTATTGATCAATCTAAACGCACACGTCTCCCCCCCGCCCGCCCGCGCCTTCCGCACCCACCCGGGAGACAGGACCACATACGACCGTCTCTTTTTAACATCGACGACTCCCAAACAACAGCACATAAACGTATGCGAATATACGAGCCTCTGCCGGCGCCGAAATCGACTTTAAACCTTATACTTGAATCGGTAGGTTTCCATACCGTAGTGAAGATTGGATATAGCGCGTTTTGAATTTGAGCCGAGGCTTTGTTGTGCCGTCGGCAAATGTTGCCGGTTTCAATTACGTAACGACCCAATTGTAGCACTTTTCTGGGAGAAAATGGACCCTGATCCCTGGCCGGAAGGTGGTTTGTCGAGTGGGAAAATACTTTGGCGAGATTCTGTAAGGTTTTATTCTCTCATTTCAACCCCGTCTCCGAATACTCCTTGTAGAAGTTACGTCCACATAACATTGTACCTAGGCAAATTGAAGAACAATATATCTACCCACAGTATGCAAGTAAACATAAATTAAGTATGTTCGAACTTACAATATACATACTAATATTCACATAGCCTGACAACGAGCAGGGAATTTTGGTGGGCACATGTGGACAGGATTCTTGATGCTCCGAACGACGAAGAATGAAGAATTTTGTAGGTAATTAAATGTGAAATTAATTATGAAAAACTCTGAATGCTTCATATACATAATATCGATAGACACAAGTTCGATAGACAGCAAATTGTGTCTTGTAATAAATGGAGAAGAAGTGATCTCGTTAATAAGGGTTGTACCCGGGAATCAAACCTGAGCCTTCTGGGCGAGAGCCATATGTATACTCGATAAATAATAAATCCAGGATATTATGAGTTGTTCAAAAAACAGTTGAACGGTTTATGTGAAGAGCCAGGGTTAGGTATGATTTACCACAGCTACAAGGGGTAGTGGATGGGTCTTTCAGGAAAAACTAGCATTCAAATTTTACATAAATCCTAAACATTAAAACACAAATAATGCAAGGCAAGAGAGTAACAGGAACAGAAAGAACACATAAAAAATCCGGTGTAACGGTGTCGGTAGAACTGAAAAAACTGAATATATGTTTATTCCGATAAAAACAATCGCCTTGAAAGGTTAAAATAGAGCCAACTAAGTAAATTGGTTACTCTAAGTGAAAACAGTCAATCTTAAACATTAAATGTAGATTTATCTTTAAATTGTTTTTTTAACCGTGTGCTGTGCGATAAGCTTTTTTTTTATTTATTTATTAAGGCGAGCTCACAGTGCACTTACATAACAATAGAAAAATAATATAAATGAAAATAACACCAATTACGAGCTCACACAGCTGGAAGAATTTCGCTTTAGTATTGTTTATACTTACTTGCGTTTTCGATTCAGTGAAAAGTTACTGCTCAATCTGTTAAAATTACTATAACTCTAGAAATTGGAGAGTTGAGCCGTAATGTTTAATCGGTTAAGTCACCCGTTTCAAAATCATCTGATCTGTCTGATATATTATTTTCACAAAGCTATATTGTTTAATCCTCTAAAATTACTGTTTGGGCTCATTTATAGGTACTCACTGTAATACATTAGTAGCAATGAGAAATCCTTTACAGTAAATAACCAAATTTCAACTGTGCTAAAACAGAGAACAGTTGAAAACTATTCTCTGTTTTCAGTAAAGGTCTATGCGTTGGTTTCGGTCCCACCGGTCATTTTCTCGTTCCGTTAGGCTTCCAGGTAGGGCTCTAGGCGAAGATCGAGTGCGGTTATTCATATATAGATTTATAATCCTAGATTATTCCTTAATGCTTTTCAAATATGCATTTCATTACATTTCACTTTACATTATACATCCGTTTAATCATAGTACCGCTACTTAAAAAAAACAACTGAAAACCAAAAACCGGTCAAGTGCGAGTCGGACTCGCACACGAAGGGTTTCCGTACCAAGATTTAACACAAAACAATCGCGTTTTAATTTTCATTATTTTTGATTTCACCTATTTGTTGTTATAGCGGTAAAATAAAATTAATACACATTCGGTGAAATTTTCAGCTGCCTACCTATTACGGTTCATGAGATGCATGCAGATATCAAGACTTTTGTGTTTTGAAATATAAATTGATCATACGATATTAGGACGTAAAATATTTGGAAAAGTTATGTCTTGAAATGCAAAAAGACACCCGATGGAACGACTAGCAGCATATCTGTCCATCTCAAATTGTTCTCGGCAAATTCCAATAAATTCGAATACGTCATAAAATATATGCAATAATACATTTGTTAATACAACACTCCGGCACAGATGCTAGAGCGCCATACGGCACGATCAAAGCATAATTTTCTCGGTTTCTGTAAGAAATAATGTATGCTTTGGCATTTTTTATGCATCCTGACATGGATGGATGGTCGAATACCGCACAACTACCGTTATGTTATTAGCCCAATACACCATATTCCCGAAGGAATTTGGTACCATGCCAGGACCTTCCCTTTATTAGCATGCATGCTCTATAATTAGGCTACATCTATAATGCAGGCGTAGGTACCTGAACTTTACGAAATTTCACGTTGATCTGGTCGCAGTATGTTCTCATAGGTCGCCCTGGCACGACACCTGTTTCTGCTCAGTAAATTTGTTTCGTCTTTCTCTCGTCACCCATTCGCTCTAAATATGCAAACCATCTTATCTTTCCCCTCTCGATTTGAGTTATATCATCACACGGTTCGTTCCTCACGACATGGTTATTGGCTTTTTCCAAGTCCTCAAATGCACAGGAAACTTACTGGCGTTTCGCAACAACTTTTTCGGTGAAACACCTAAGCGAAAAAACTACTACCACTTCTAATGATGAAAATCTTAACTCATTTCAGTCTCTTATTCTATCAGAAACAGTTTGTTAACTGAGCTGATAATTCTAATTGATCTGTAGCTTTTTCATTCCATTAACATCGACGACTCCCAAACAACAGCACATAAACGTATGCGAATATACGAGCCTCTGCCGGCGCCGAAATCGACTTTAAACCTTATACTTGAATCGGTAGGTTTCCATACCGTAGTGAAGATTGGATATAGCGCGTTTTGAATTTGAGCCGAGGCTTTGTTGTGCCGTCGGCAAATGTTGCCGGTTTCAATTACGTAACGACCCAATTGTAGCACTTTTCTGGGAGAAAATGGACCCTGATCCCTGGCCGGAAGGTGGTTTGTCGAGTGGGAAAATATTTTGGCGAGATTCTGTAAGGTTTTATTCTCTCATTTCAACCCCGTCTCCGAATACTCCTTGTAGAAGTTACGTCCACATAACATTGTACCTAGGCAAATTGAAGAACAATATATCTACCCACAGTATGCAAGTAAACATAAATTAAGTATGTTCGAACTTACAATATACATACTAATATTCACATAGCCTGACAACGAGCAGGGAATTTTGGTGGGCACATGTGGACAGGATTCTTGATGCTCCGAACGACGAAGAATGAAGAATTTTGTAGGTAATTAAATGTGAAATTAATTATGAAAAACTCTGAATGCTTCATATACATAATATCGATAGACACAAGTTCGATAGACAGCAAATTGTGTCTTGTAATAAATGGAGAAGAAGTGATCTCGTTAATAAGGGTTGTACCCGGGAATCAAACCTGAGCCTTCTGGGCGAGAGCCATATGTATACTCGATAAATAATAAATCCAGGATATTATGAGTTGTTCAAAAAACAGTTGAACGGTTTATGTGAAGGGCCAGGGTTAGGTATGATTTACCACAGCTACAAGGGGTAGTGGATGGGTCTTTCAGGAAAAACTAGCATTCAAATTTTACATAAATCCTAAACATTAAAACACAAATAATGCAAGGCAAGAGAGTAACAGGAACAGAAAGAACACATAAAAAATCCGGTGTAACGGTGTCGGTAGAACTGAAAAAACTGAATATATGTTTATTCCGATAAAAACAATCGCCTTGAAAGGTTAAAATAGAGCCAACTAAGTAAATTGGTTACTCTAAGTGAAAACAGTCAATCTTAAACATTAAATGTAGATTTATCTTTAAATTGTTTTTTTAACCGTGTGCTGTGCGATAAGCTTTTTTTTTATTTATTTATTAAGGCGAGCTCACAGTGCACTTACATAACAATAGAAAAATAATATAAATGAAAATAACACCAATTACGAGCTCACACAGCTGGAAGAATTTCGCTTTAGTATTGTTTATACTTACTTGCGTTTTCGATTCAGTGAAAAGTTACTGCTCAATCTGTTAAAATTACTATAACTCTAGAAATTGGAGAGTTGAGCCGTAATGTTTAATCGGTTAAGTCACCCGTTTCAAAATCATCTGATCTGTCTGATATATTATTTTCACAAAGCTATATTGTTTAATCCTCTAAAATTACTGTTTGGGCTCATTTATAGGTACTCACTGTAATACATTAGTAGCAATGAGAAATCCTTTACAGTAAATAACCAAATTTCAACTGTGCTAAAACAGAGAACAGTTGAAAACTATTCTCTGTTTTCAGTAAAGGTCTATGCGTTGGTTTCGGTCCCACCGGTCATTTTCTCGTTCCGTTAGGCTTCCAGGTAGGGCTCTAGGCGAAGATCGAGTGCGGTTATTCATATATAGATTTATAATCCTAGATTATTCCTTAATGCTTTTCAAATATGCATTTCATTACATTTCACTTTACATTATACATCCGTTTAATCATAGTACCGCTACTTAAAAAAAACAACTGAAAACCAAAAACCGGTCAAGTGCGAGTCGGACTCGCACACGAAGGGTTTCCGTACCAAGATTTAACACAAAACAATCGCGTTTTAATTTTCATTATTTTTGATTTCACCTATTTGTTGTTATAGCGGTAAAATAAAATTAATACACATTCGGTGAAATTTTCAGCTGCCTACCTATTACGGTTCATGAGATGCATGCAGATATCAAGACTTTTGTGTTTTGAAATATAAATTGATCATACGATATTAGGACGTAAAATATTTGGAAAAGTTATGTCTTGAAATGCAAAAAGACACCCGATGGAACGACTAGCAGCATATCTGTCCATCTCAAATTGTTCTCGGCAAATTCCAATAAATTCGAATACGTCATAAAATATATGCAATAATACATTTGTTAATACAACACTCCGGCACAGATGCTAGAGCGCCATACGGCACGATCAAAGCATAATTTTCTCGGTTTCTGTAAGAAATAATGTATGCTTTGGCATTTTTTATGCATCCTGACATGGATGGATGGTCGAATACCGCACAACTACCGTTATGTTATTAGCCCAATACACCATATTCCCGAAGGAATTTGGTACCATGCCAGGACCTTCCCTTTATTAGCATGCATGCTCTATAATTAGGCTACATCTATAATGCAGGCGTAGGTACCTGAACTTTACGAAATTTCACGTTGATCTGGTCGCAGTATGTTCTCATAGGTCGCCCTGGCACGACACCTGTTTCTGCTCAGTAAATTTGTTTCGTCTTTCTCTCGTCACCCATTCGCTCTAAATATGCAAACCATCTTATCTTTCCCCTCTCGATTTGAGTTATATCATCACACGGTTCGTTCCTCACGACATGGTTATTGGCTTTTTCCAAGTCCTCAAATGCACAGGAAACTTACTGGCGTTTCGCAACAACTTTTTCGGTGAAACACCTAAGCGAAAAAACTACTACCACTTCTAATGATGAAAATCTTAACTCATTTCAGTCTCTTATTCTATCAGAAACAGTTTGTTAACTGAGCTGATAATTCTAATTGATCTGTAGCTTTTTCATTCCTGTTGCGACATTTTACCTTTGGAATGGACAACTCATCATTTACTTAACTTTGACCACAGAATAAATAATAGTAAAAGTACAGAAAGTCAGCAAGCACATTAAAATAAATAACTATTCTTGCAGCGCGGCAATAAAGTCTGACTAAAGCTCCTTATACATGTCCGTTTTGGACGGGACTCCCGCCAAGGCCATACATGACGCCCTATGCAAAAAGAGCGTGAATAGCCTCGGCGTTCATGTCTGTATACCTGCAAATAAATAGCCTTAACACAGAAAGAACAGCGATGGATGCATTATTTCCGGACATCTGACAGCTACAATTATAACAATGATAAAGTTAAAAATAAATATAAGTCTTTGACCAACCTAAAAAACATTGATGATCCGAGGCTGGCTTCACAACGTCATGGGGAAACCGTCTATTTAAACGACTGATACCATCAACGAAGAATGGAGTAATGAAAACTGAAGCCAGCCCAGCCCTAAAAGTTACTAAGCGGCCTTGATACTTCATGGCGAGTTCCTGTCCTGTACAAAAAATGGGAAACATTTAACGGAAAGGATACCTCTTTGCTGTCAGTCATCCCCAGATCTAAGCTCAAAGAAGTTCTTCGATGCCTACATGATGGAACTTCAGGTGGACATTTGGCAATAAAGACAACGCTCATGGAGTTACGCCAACGGTTCTACTGGATTATTTGTCGCGATGATGAATAATATTGGTGCCTAAATGCACGACCTGTGTGAAAAGTTGTCATGAAAATTGAAAACTCTACAATGTTGGACCCCCGTGAAAGAGAATTGCTATCGACGTGGCTGGCTCTTTTCTTTTTGGATTATTTCACTAAGTCCTAATAATTTGCCATAGGAAACCAGGAGACGATCACGGTTGCACGAAGTTTTCCGTCGCTTTGGAGTCTGTATAGTAGCAAAACACGTTACGACCGCAGGGCTAATGGAAACGTATTTGAAGAAGGATCTTTAGTTTAGCTACATAATTCACTACAAAAAAATGGAAAAATCCGAGACTGCAGCCAAAATAGCAAGGCCCATATAAAGTGGTGACTATTAGTCGTGGGACGAGAAATGAGAAATGGGAAGTATTCATTTTACGCCGAGCAGTATGGCCGCTACAAGTTTCTTGTAGCGCACTGGATCGCGCACGCGGCGCGCCAACGAAAGCCCGTAGGTTGCGAGACGTCTAGACGCAACCATAGATAATATAATATTACTGACGCAACGACCCGCCAGCCGCGACTGTCTCGCTCGCGCAATGTAGCGCTTGAAGCCGGCGCGACTCTCGTAACTGGGGTTACGAGTAATAGTAATATTAATAATTACTTCGTTGCGGCTTGTAGCCGGCGACTCTCGCAACTGGGGTTACCCCCGAAACTGTAATGCGCGCGCGCAGTGCGCACTGTAGTCGAAGAGGGGCTACATTCTTAACGACCGCCGTTGTGGTTTGCTTACAGAAAAAGTCCAACGATGAAATAAATTATAAATATGTTTATTTATCATTTGTGTTATATTATCTCTGGGGATTATTTTGTCGGGGATAAAAAGTTTTGTCTGACTTCTTAATTGTTTGCGATAACTACATAGTAACAAAACCTCATTCTTGATTTAGATTTTTAGATTTTTTTCTCTTTTTCTTGTTAGGGTTCCGTACCCAAAGGGTGAAAACGGAACCCTATTACTAAGCCTCCGCTGTCCGTCCGTCCGTCCGTCCGTCCGTCTGTCACAGGGCTGTATCTCAGTAACCGTAACAGATAGACAGCTGAAATTTTCACAGATTGTGTATTTATTTTGCCGCTATAACAACAAATAGGTAAGATTTTCAATTTAAATTAAAGGGGGCCCCCATACAAAAAACCTGATTTTTTGTTCGATGGTACGGAACCCTTCGTGTTCGAGTCCGACTCGCACTTGGCCGGTTTTTGAATACAGGTCACTGCACTCGAGATTCAGAATTCATGTGAGATGATCAAACCGTGTTAGATGTCATTATACCCATTCATGTCCAGCAAAAAAAAAAAAAAAAAACAAAAAAAAAAGGGAGAAGAAGGGAGAGGGAGTTTTCTTTCATTTATTTTTGAAACCGTTTCCGCTAACGGCTATCGGCATCAGCATTAACAGTTACTAACGTTTTCGAAAACCAGTGGAAACGCCCACGGCTAACTAGTGACTATGTTATATTCTCAACATCAACCTTTCTCATTTAAAAAAAAATCTGTCATCAAGCAACCAAATATTATGAGGAGCCAAAGGAATAACACATAACAAGAATAAGAAACTAATTTTTTTCTCTGATTTAATTAGTAATGTTTCGTGTTTGGTTTTTATCATATTGAATTTGTTCCTATGTAAAATTTTAGACGCTGTACTCTGTCTCCAAAATTACCTTGAACGGATTTCTTTTGTCTCAAAAACACCGTGCATTAAGATTCAGAAAACACTAAAGTTGGCATTAATTAATACATTTTGCCAAAAGCGTGCTTGACAGCATTTTCACCCGTTAATAATTCTGATTAGGACATTATTTGACCTCACCTAAGAAGAAACGTTAAACAATAATATTATGGAAAATCCCTGTCGGCGTGTACTTGTAAAAGGGGTGCATAAAATGTTGTTTATATTATTGTTCCTTAGGTTGGTGAGCATTTCTAAGCCAGATTTCGTTCATTGTTTCGACTCTGGACTGCCTCAGGAAACCACTCGCGCCATCTAGTCATTTTGTGTAAGAAGCTTATGTCCAACGTGAAAATAGAGCATGCGTGAAAGCTTTTCTTGTGTACACAATAATTCCGTCTCTAATCAGATAATATAGAGTCTAATTCCGCAAAACATATTTCGCGCATGCGCCAGCAACATCGATTTAATTTTCTGTCCGTCTCGAGCGTCAAAGTCAAAATAAAACAATATCAAAATAATGTTACATGTTTCAAAAATGGAACGAGCTGATTGGAAAAAGTGAAGAATGTTTTAAAGGTTTCCAACTGATTCGTTACGAGAACTCCGGGAAATGAAATTACAAGGTAGGTAAGCTATACGTGCCCTAACCTCAAATTGTAATTCCCCTTTACGATAGCTGAGTCCCCTGTTCCTCGAAAACTAAGTGATTCTCGCATAAGCATAGTGCAGATTATGGGCTTAGGGGGTGATATAATGGGATGGTCGGTAGGTATTGGGTGCATCAGAGGGTTTAGTGAGGCGTCGAATGCGCTTGTCGCGGACACCCTGTGTGGAGCACCCTATACGCGTGTGGGGCACCCTACACGGGGCACGTCGGTCCCCCGGGGGCACACTTGCCTACGGATAATTTATTCTCTATTAAGTAAGGGCTTGACAAATGTGAGTGTGCTCTGCCAGTGCGTAAGGCCCGAACAAATGTTGAATTTGACACTGTAGGACGGACAATGGAGACAAAAGTGAGCACCTGATCGAGTCACATTTAGATGGTGTTTGTGAGGTCATTTTTACGAGCTGTTCGATGGATTCCGAATCTTTATCTTCCCTTCCCCAACTATAAGGTGGTAAAAAGTCTATGTTTTCCAGCCAGTACAGTGTAGCTTTTCAAAATGTCAAAAACGAGCTGGGACTGCCGATTGGTATGAAAACGCTAAATTGACAAAAATGTTATCGTATCTACGTAAATGGCATAACGCCCACCGAGACGACCTTCAGTTCTTCATACTATTCCATCTGCCATCGAAATCTGTATGTCAATCATTTTAAACACGGACTACGGCCAACGAACAAAGCCTTCGTTCTGCTCCGTCGAGTCAAGTCACTTCTCGACCTGTGGCTAATTGTTTCTAATGCTGGAGAATACATTTTTTCATGACATATTTGACGCGAAAAAAAACTCTAATCCAAAAATCCTCTCAAAACAATCCAACAGAGAAAAAGGGCTCTAAACAGTGACGAAAATCGTGAAATCAACTGTGAATATTGCGTCGCAGCGGGGCCATATTGCGTGAATGTGCGGGGCGGTGCGAGGGGGGGGGGGGTCGCCCCCGCGGCGACGCTCGTGCGGCGGACACCGCACATCTGTCGCGGCGGTCCCCTTCACAGTTACATTTTATTTGACAACCCCTTTGAATGGGCCCTAACAATGGGACTCGAATTGCGAACAGGTACATCGGCGAATTGATTTGTTGGCCGCTAATGTGACATGAGTACGGATTTAGTTTTTCTGTGGTTCCATGAGTTCGGTAAGCTCTGAGAATTTTGTTCCGGGCGTGAAAACTGTTTATTATTGTTCATCAATTCATAGTACAATCCTTTTAAATAAAGTTATATTGGTAAATGGAGATATAATTTTTTAAACTTGTCTGCAAATAGAAAATTAACTGGCTAGTCCTACTCCTATTGATGAAAAAAAGGAAGTGGTTTTGAAGTGACGTTTCTGGCGTTTGGTTCGGAAAACCGAACTATGAAACCCCTTTCACTGTCGCGGTTCCTACACGAAAATTAATTTTATTAAGTAAAAATTTCAAACAACTGTAACACTTTTCTATTACTATCTAGGAAGAACTTCGCCTCCGGTTTTATTTTGGTCATTGTCCTTTGTGGACGACAAAAACTTGTGTTATTAAATAAGTGCCTGGTTAACAAGAATTTTAAGATTATGCGTGATCTTATTCTTACGAGTCGTCGAGCGCTGAGCGCAGGGTTGGCGCGGTGCGGGCCGCACCATCCTCGCGGGGAAACCCCCAGTGTTCGTCACCAGCACCACAAGCTTCGCGACCAGCCACACACGACGGATCTGTCCGCTGCAAACGCTGATCTACAACAGCTTGACTGACTCCTCGTGTACGATGTTGCAGTATGGGTGGTGCTAATGGTGGGGCGGCTGAGCGCAAGGGTTGGCGCGGATTGGGCCGCACCATCCTCGTGGGGAGACACCCATTGTTCGTCACCAGCACCACAAGCTTCGCGACCAGCCACTAACGACGGACCTGTCTGCTGCACGACGCTGGTCTACAGCAGCTCGACTGACTCCACGTGTACAATGTTGCAGTGTGGGTGGTGCTAATGGTGGGGCGACTGAGCGCAGGGTTGGCGCGGCGCGGGCCGCACCATCCTCGTGGGGAGACGCCCATTGTTCGTCACCAACACCATAAGCCACGCGACCAGCCACTTACGCAGGACTCTGAACTGTTGCACGACACCAAGTATACAACTTTTTGTTATTTTACACTCTCTGGTCACATAGCCACTGAATTAAATTATCTACCTGTAGCATGCCAACGATGAGATTAAGCTTATAATTGCGTTTTGCCTACAACATTTCAAACAATGTTTTACAATTGAAAGTTAATATTTAATGAATCGAAGTATTGGCCAGTATTGACATTTTATTTGAAGTTCTTTGATATAGAAATCCTAGAACGAAAATCGATTTACTCTTTCATGGCGTTTTTCACCGCCTCATTGGATTTTATTTTTTTCCGTTATCGTAATTCCGAAACAAAATTAAATCCCTTTGAGCGAGGTCTGGGGCTGAACCGGCATAAGATGTGAGAATATATGTGAAGGAATTTGATCTATTCTGCACTAATCAGAAGTGTTTATATTATACCTTCTGCGCTCTTACTGGGTAGAATATTTGACATCCACTTCTGATTGGTGCAGAATTGATCGAATTCGACAGGAGAGTTTCTCGTCGAACTCCTGTAGTTTTGCGACGATTCGTAATAAGTTCGTTAATAAGACTCGGTTATTTGACCACGAGTTAGTGCAGCAACATTTGCAGTTCTTCACAGTTTACTTCTGCAGTAGGTGATTGTTTTGACAAGTCACAAGAAGTTGGGGGAATAACTCCCAGTTCCCAAGAAGAATGCTTGTTATGCGCTCATGCAGGCACTTGGCAGAGGACACGCGGGCACTCAGTCGCGATGCGCTAGACGCCATGTCACCGGAAGAGCTCGAATTTCACTACTTCTCCGCTCATGACTTCGACACCAACAACAAACTGGATGGACTTGAGCTGCTCAAGGTAACCGCTAACCACCTCCTATCTCCCCTATCCAATGTGCCAACCTAACCAAACTTAACCTCATCCAATGAGTAATAAAGGACGGGATTGGCGACCGAAGCACATACATATAGCAGCAGCCTCTACACGGGATGTTGCGCGTCCCAAATTCGTTAGCGAACTTACTACCATGAGTGCATTATCACTAATATTTGTCAACGCTGTCGATATACGGATGAGTGTTTCCCATTTAAAATAGCCATTGTTTACCACTTACTAACTTGAAAATAATATTTATAACGTCCGCTGCGCTGACAATCATTTCATCAGAAAATTATTTCGTGAACTTGATACCTACCAATATTGTCTTTTTTTATCAGGCTGTGTACCACACTATGGAGCATCAGGACAACGGAAATGAAGAACCACTTGAGCTAGAATACAACGACATAGATGCCTACATTGGTATGTTTCCGAACTATATAGTGCCAATTCAACCACCAACCACTCAAGTGGAAAAATAGGATTTTGATTTCCATCCCAGCAACTGGTTGTGTGGTTAGGTTGAACTACCTTGGTCGTTGGGTTGAACATTTGACGGTCTATAATATTGGGCTCGTTCTCTAGTAAATAAGAATTAATCTGTGTGTCCGCCCAAGACTGAAAGAAGCGCGTTGAAGAAATACCACTCCCATTCGTTACAAGAACTCATTGATGGAAAGTTGTTACGAGAATCTAGATCTTAATTCCTATGTGGTATTCTGTTTCAGAACTGGTAGACAGGACCTTAAAGTCCGATGACACGGACGGCGACGGTTACGTCTCTTACGCGGAGTACCGTGCCGTGCGTGCCAAGCGGCCACGTCCACTCGAACGGGCTGCCAAGACACTTGAGCCAACTCGCCAAGGCCAAGAACAACCCCACCAAGGCCACGACCAAGACCCATCTAGACAACAAAACGACCCAACTCATCATAATCAAGATGCAACTCACCAAGATTCAGCTCCAGCTCCTCATTCTGAAGAGATGGCCCGCCTTGATTACGCGCTGGCTCAACAAGCGCAGGAGCAAGGTGACACAGATCATACTTCTGATCATATTTCGCCAAGTCAAGAAGAACCACAAGTAAAACTAACTTAAAAAGTATTAGTTAAGTGAATCAACGACCTGGGGGATTCGATTGACAATTGTTACACCTTGATGTGGTCATATCATTGCGTGGACATTTTGTAGAAGTTATTCACTTAAAAAGGCTCATTCTACATATCCTTGAAGACAATAACGTATTTGTAATTAAAACATTAACGTACCGCGGGTGCTATTCCTTGCTCCCGAGAACAGAAGGCTTTTTCTTGGAATTCCGTGGTCAGGAATCAAGAATAGTTTAGTCCTGAAGAGCGCTTTTATAGCGGTTGAAAGATTCCACAGCACGGGATTTCAACGATTGTACTATTACTATTGGTAGAAGATAACACTGTCAAAGAAGTGGATTTACTCAAGATTAGATTACCTTGTAAAGAGATAACTCAAAATAAAAAGCAAACGTGTTTCTCTCCAAATTAATGGAACCATCATTACATCATATTGTTAAGGGCCTGGTACTAGCCAAATCGCAAAGTTAGACGAGGCACCCCAAGTAAACTAACTAAGTCTGACGATTATAAGTGTCATCCTTACAATATATGATTCCTTGTCTAGGAATCGAATGATTTTCGTTAATGTATGTTTCCTTTTTCTATACAAAATACATTGCGGAAACGGTGTCCATTTCCGAACTTTTTTGACTAAATGTAGAAATCTAAAAGCAAATGGAATTTTTTGTTTATGCATATATGCTGTTTTTGCTTATATCTAGAAATCGAATGACTTTCAGATTTCTAATGAGAAAAATCAACTTTTTTTATTTTTATTATTATTTAAATAAATGATGGAATAAAAAAATATTAACAATCCATTATCAGTCTGGAGTTCTATTTGGATTTGCTGAAGCGTTTCACTACATATTATTACATTTGTTAAAAAGTGCATTTGTATGGCGCGAGTAGTTGGCTAGTCCTAGCGCCTTAATGTATTTGTGTGTTTTATCAATGAATTTTACCAATATTGCATCTTCTCTAAAAGTGTGAAATAAAGGGCATAATTTATCTTTGAGTTTATTTCTAATTAAATTATATTTTCTAACGGTAATTACAATTAGTAAAATAGCAATATAATAACATTACTCTTGCATTTAAAAGCAATTGTTCAAGGTCGTGTTATCACTCGACATCGTTACACGTATAGCGTTGGTGACAAGCGTTGCCGGCCTCTCCCCAGGCCACGGCCTCACGAGCCGCTTCGGATATCGCCTCCATCTTGTTCACTTCTATCTTGTCTCTGAAACAGATATTCGTTATCAGTTTTTGTGGGCATATTAATAAGCAATAACTGACTTAACATAACACAGTATGGACAGTAGAAACAAGAAACAATTGAGAAAATTATAACTTCATGTTGGTTGGAGCTACCGTGCCTTTTTCGGAAAGTTTGCCCGTCGAATACTTTTGATATAGCAACCCACTGGCCAACCGTCAGGTTATGTTAGGTTAGGTTAGCTTGCCTAGATAATCTTGATAAGTAATATCCGCATTTGCTTCCTAGTTTCCAGTAAGGTCCTGTAATCCACGTTCATCTCCTATATTTGATGCTGCTAAAATTTTTTATACATACTGGGGGCGCCCAAAAAAATGGTTTCCACATCTCCTTGTAGTGCCGGAATCGATGAGTCGGCACGCTCACATTCTGGCGCACAAAGTTCACCTATCCAATTCAATAACTACAGTGCTGGATTTACAACAGGAGCATATTGGCGCCGGAATTGTAGCCTCCTGCTCCGAGGGCCGGTAGTAAGCAAGCTGTGCGTTTTACTGCGCGTGAAGGCAATTAGATACAGTTGAGGTCAGGTGAGGTTTAGCACGTGAGCTGCAGGCAGCTGTATTCACCGCTCTGCTCGCGCAGGTAACTAGATACAGATGGATTGGACCCACCCTGGTAGTAGCCGCGCGGCTCGCAGCAGCAAGTCAGCGCCGGAGCTGTAGAGAGCCGCCTGCTGCGGGCGCCGGCAGCACGCGAGCTGCAGGCAGCCATAGTCGCCGCTCTGCTGCGCGCGCAGGTAGAGATCCAAAAATGTCACGTCGTGGCGTGCTTGGGGGTGGCGTAGCTCAGTGAAACGAATCAAAACATGGGGAACCAGAACTAGATACAGTTGAATGGTTACCCACCCTGGCAGTAGCCGCGCGGCTCGCAGCAGCAAGTCAGCGCCGGAGCTGTAGAGAGCCGCCTGCTGCGGGCGCCGGCAGCACGCGAGCTGCAGGCAGCCATAGTCGCCGCTCTGCTGCGCGCGCAGGTAGCTAGATACAGTTGAATGGTTACCCACCCTGGCAGTAGCCGCGCGGCTCGCAGCAGCAAGTCAGCGCCGGAGCTGTAGAGAGCCGCCTGCTGCGGGCGCCGGCAGCACGCGAGCTGCAGGCAGCCATAGTCGCCGCTCTGCTGCGCGCGCAGGTAGTTAGATCCAAAAATGTCACGTCGTGGTGTGCTTGGGGGTGGCGTAGCTCACTGAAACGAATCAAAACATGGGGAACCAGAACTAGATACAGTTGAATGGTTACCCACCCTGGCAGTAGCCGCGCGGCTCGCAGCAGCAAGTCAGCGCCGGAGCTGTAGAGAGCCGCCTGCTGCGGGCGCCGGCAGCACGCGAGCTGCAGGCAGCCATAGTCGCCGCTCTGCTGCGCGCGCAGGTAGCTAGATACAGTTGAATGGTTACCCACCCTGGCAGTAGCCGCGCGGCTCGCAGCAGCAAGTCAGCGCCGGAGCTGTAGAGAGCCGCCTGCTGCGGGCGCCGGCAGCACGCGAGCTGCAGGCAGCCATAGTAGCCGCTCTGCTGCGCGCGCAAGTAGCTGAGGTACAACTGGATTTCTTCATCGCTGATATATTCCGCGTTCTTATAATCTGAAACCATAAATCATCAATCAATACGTTGTCTGGCTTAGAATTTCTTATTAAAACCAAAAATATATTTGTAGAAATATAAACCGCTATCTGAAAATGTGAAATGACTAGATGAGGTAGCCGACTCCGCTCGGATCAATGTCGTTTTCGACTGATGTCGGGATCAATTATTTCCTGGATAAAGTATTTAAATTAGGATATTTTTCTGGAATTTCACCCCCTTCGGGTTTAATTTTCCACACAAAAGGTAGTCCTTTTCACCGAAATTCATCAAAATGGTTCAGCGGTCTAGGTACGAAAACACCACAGACAGAAAAACTTACTTTCGCATTTGTAATATTAATAGATGGATATAGATCGACTGATTAAAACAATTATGAGATGGCTAGCAGCCTCAAATATATGTTTCTGGTTACTAAAACTAATCAAACCTCCATGGTGGTGGGCTATTTCAGGCTCCTGAAAATAGAAATATTAACAGTTGTCTTTTGCTTGCAAATTCAATGCGAGTCTTTGAATACAGCCCAATTTGAACTGTCGGGATGGATGTTGGTCGGTTCTCTCCACTCAAAAACGGCTGCCCAGAAATCAAAAAAGATTTGGTTTCGATGCAGCTGCTGGCGCTTGGAGAGGAAAAGGGCCGCATCCGTCCCGGGTGGTATAAAATGCTACCAAAAAATAACTAGCGCCAATAATTGTCACGATATTTTAATTTATTTTTTAAATATTTATTTTCTTTACAGAAGTGGTTGATAATGTGCAGAATGATGTGAAGAAGTGCGACATCATATTTGCACGAGTCGAACGCGGTTTTTCTTTTATTAAACATTAATATCTAATACCACACCTTCTGTCATGATCATATTATCATACCATAACATACCACATGGGTACTATAGGTGCAATGTCAGGATTTGACATTGTATGGCTGCGTTGAACTGAATGGCAACACGGGTTAAGTTCATTGCCGCTGGTCTATTTTATCGGAATATTTTGTAGATGCAAATTAATATCAGATTTAATCACTTCCTTTCACTGTTCACCCGAATTTACCCTGAACCACGAACGATCAATCCCTCAGTCACCTCTTACGATACGCACGGTAACAAATGCAGTGACAGCACTTGTTTTCTTTTTATTATTATCACATTTTCTACGTAAATATTCTTGGAAATTTCATTTTCATAATAATGCTTGTATAACTTCAGAATGAGCTTATTTATCTATATCTACTTTTAAAATTTAAATTAATCCATTCTTATTTTAATTGTATAAGCAGCGGCGTAAATAAATTCGCCGAATAGTTATCTCACTGATTACCAGATTATTGTAGAGTAGTTAGGTAGCTTTATTTATTGCTTAAGCTGTGCCAAATATGGCATTTTCTCGTACAAAAAGTTCTACTGTTCCTGCTAAATTATTAACAGCCTAACAAATAAACAAACTCCACGTGTCCAAGGTAAAACCAGACAGTCGCTGCCGGGTGCGGGCTTATTGTCCCAGGCGGTGTCCATCGACAGCCGGACTTTCTGATCCTTTGCAAAAAGGATTAGCTGACCACAGGCGGCAGGACACGACAAACGCATCATTCGCCTCGCGAGCTCTATTGGATTATAGGGGTGAAGGCTTCCCACATGCGCACGCGCCGCGGATTAAGGAGAAAAGGTGGCGATCATTGCTGTACGGCTTGAAATGACAAATAGGGCTTAGTGAAGGTATGGTATTGTTATTGTATTGTACGGCAACCAGAACGGCCACTGCATTGCCATTGGACGTTATGACAGCCACGAGTGAAGATGCCTTTGTCACTCGTGCATATCCGCATAAAATGTGAAGATTAATTAAAAAAAAAAAACTTGTTTACGTGCCGAGAGACTGCTGGCTTCATAAATCTAACTTTTTCTCGAAAAGTATGAGGATTTCAGCGAAGGTTATTCGGTATACAACTACATAAGTGTTTTCAACCATTTTTAATTCGGGACAAAATAAGTGTGACCGACATAGTTACCCAAGAGCCAGACCATTTTAGCTTTTTGCGACGGAACCCTAAAAATGTTTAATAACACATTGTACATAGCTATTGCGAAACAATAAACGACATTGCATTCATTTGTTGCATTGTACCAATCAGATTGTTTGAAGCGGTATACATCATACAAGTGCGAAGGCATGCTTCTACTCCTTGAAAGCCAAAATCTGCGCCGGTTGATGTATGCCTGTTTATTCGGTGTAATAGATATTGTTAGAACAGTTATCGGAAATGATCCTATCCAGCACTTGGTTTTTTGCTCAGTTGGGTCGCTCACAAAAGTCATGGCGGAAGGTTTGATGACTAAATAATGGCTTAGAGTTAAGTGGCATGGGAAAACTGGTACTTGGCCGATTCATGGATGCGCTAACGCTCGAAAATGGAAATGAAATGAAATGAAATATCTATTTTTGTTGTCATGACAGTAAATTTCCAAAATGTGCGTATTACCGCGTAGAAAATTATAATAATAATAATAATTATTATTATTATTAGAGTTACCTATTAGCGGAATTAGGGTTGAGGTCTATCATAATATCCACCGTATTTTTTCTCCGTCCGAAATCAAAAGCTCGTATTCGCCGTAAGATTAGTCACGGCGACTCACCGTGGAGGCTGCGCCCGTAGCCATGGCCACCCTTCCATGCGCCGGCGCCGAAGAACCCGGCGGCCATGATCAACGCCTTCAGCACCACGAGGATCACCAGGTTCGTGAGGTTGAGGCTCAGCACCTGCGCACGCGCACACACACTCAGCACCCTTCGCACACATCATGCCTCACAATTACGTCATACAATGTCATTAATTAACCCAGAACATCCTCTTAATAATTATACGATGTTTTGTCCCTTTCTCTCAACTTGGAAACTACATATCAATGCAAAGGACAAAACATTGTATGGCTGTTTAGAGAGTGATCTGGGTTTTTTAGTAACAGGGAAATGTATAATGTATTCCGTGGTTATTTTAGGTTTATAAGTAAAGCCCAATTTGTAACATAAATAATGTTTAAAGTAGTTTCATTAACTTTTTTGAAGAGTTTGCTTCAATTCCTAAAAATTTAAATATTATATTAATCTAAATAACAAATAAAACTAACAATAACCTGAATAAAACTAATGTATAACCCAGAAAAAACACCTACCTATAAAAATATAATTTGTCCTGCGGCATGGTTGTTTGATGTTAGTTTGTAAAAATCTAAAGTAGCACCCGTAATCGAAGAGCACGACAGATGCACGACTTGAAGTATGTTATAATCGTGCCGCATAACATTCTATCTCTCCCTGCATTTCCGGGGCGATGGCGTGATGGTACGTACGTATGTAATAAAGGTAAATTACCGATTGCTTTCTTCCAATTCGACCATCAACTGAATCCGAATCAATTATGAAGGAAACAGAAATGAAATTTTTATGGTAAATACTAACATGAATCATTACGAATCACATAAAAAAGGCATAATCGAACTTAAAAGAATATAGTATACATGCATTTTTTCCGAATCGAAGCTGCGGTAGATCATCCTGGCATTTACGAGGACAATACTGCCTTTGTTTCTTAGTTGTTTGACTTTTTTTTTCAAAATACAGAAATAAATGTTTCGGCAAGTATAAAAATATGTGTTGTTTTTACTTAAACTCAATATAGTATGGATGATTAATAAAATTAATGACGTGTCCCAAAAAGACACTAGGCTACTTTGCAAATTTTTCATCATTAACAATTCTCAAGTATTTATAAAGATAAATTTAATTTAATTATAATATATACTCAGAATAAATATATTCCTACATAATGGACCTCATATGTTAGGGCTCATATTCTAGTCCCAAAAGCAATTGACTATGTATCTGGATTATGCTTTAGCAGTAGATTGTAGGAAAATAATCAGGTGTATCAAATTATGTTTTAAGAATTAAGCATGATAAAATATATTTCATGAAATAGGCAAAGAAATATACTGTTCATGTTAGCTTGCTTCAAGACTTCTTATTTAATAAATGTGTGGAAGATTTTATAAGTAATATTAGCATATACACTGACAAAAGCGTGCAAAATATAGAGAAAAAGGTGCGATACGGACCTGCGAGAGGCATTCAAAACGAACCTGGCTGCTGCCGCTACCCGTAGACCTAGACATGTACTTGCTAGCGATCTCACTCAGAACCTGGCCCCCTTGCCCACTCAAGAAACTCGACGCCGAACTCAGAAACGAAGACCTTCCCAGAGCGGCGCTTTCGTTCTTGCCTTCCGCCTCGTCGGACACTACCTGCGGACTCTGGTAGTGATTCCTGCGTTGAACGCTCTTGTACGGGATCGCGGGTTTCTCGCTGGGGAGCAGTCCATTCCCCGTCGGATCGAAAGTGTTCGGGAACATCTTCTTGGCGTATTGCGGGGACGAGTAAGCCCCGGAATGGTCCCCGTGGCAGCAGGTGAGACACAGGGCGGCCACTATCAGAAGCTTCATCGTAGCTGGAGCCTGGAGGTGTCTACAGGGTGAAGACTCGCGGGGCACTAAAGGCGGGGTAGGTTGTTATCTGGCTGTTCAGGGAAGTCCGGGTGCAGATATGAAACAATGGCGCTTCCCCGACGAGTGAGCGGGTATGAGACGTCGCTACCTGCTTTCGTCGGTTTTATCTCTTCGCCAATGCTTTTGTTTGGGCCACGCTCGAAGAAATCCTGTAATAGATGTGTCGGTGCATACATATAACGATGCGCTCCTACTGTGGCAGGGCTTTACGATGAGTAAGTGACTAAATGAGTGATTGTGTATGTAAACACCACTCTTAGTTACTTGATAAAGAATGAAAATGAAAAAAAAATACACATTATATTTAGAGTAAAAAAAGTCGCAAAATTACTGTTTACAATTTATTATTTATAGTGATGTTGATTGTGAATTTATAGCGATTTATGGTGAGTGGATTATTGATAGTGGGCTGATTAAATAGAGTAAGATCAATTCATATTGATTTTACTGCCTATAATTAGTCACATATGAAATCCGGAAGGCAATATAGAAATGGCTCGTATATCAGGGGCGCGGGTGCTTGCTTTATTATTATTATTATTATTATTATTATAATAAAAAATTGCCCGTGTTTTCCATTTACTTCAATGTAGCTGTACCAATGTGCTGCACCAAATGTTTTGGGAATGCGGTGTGTTGGGCTAATAAAATAACGGTGGCTGTGGTTTAGAACCCTAGCTATGGAACCGCACGCTAAGTTATAAACGGGGTGAGGATGTTTGTTTAATTGAAATTATTTTTTTTTATTTTAGAATTTGAAATAGAGAATCGGAATTATAGAGAAGTAGAACTCTAACGCGGGCGAAGCCGCAAGAACAGCTGAAATGAAAAGTACAGTGGTTGTCCCTGGTAATGGTTCAAGATGGCGACGTCAATTCTCTGACGTTCCAGTTGTTTAACCTCATTCAGATCGGACTCACTCTCCGTTTCACCCTCACCCAGCGGCCTGAAAACTGTTCAGGATATGCTGACACGGCTCTAAGAGTACAAGTACGAATTTCAATGGAAATTGATGCTAGCAATCGATATTCAAACTTTATTATTTATTCAAATTTTTCGACATTTAGCTCTGCCCAAATTTAACTCAACACACCGGATTCCAGAAGTTCTTTCCTTTATTTAGGAACTTATTTTATTTTTGGATTCTATTTTTTTTTTATAAAATAAGAAAAAAAATATGTGTCTTCTCGGCCATCTTTCATTCATGATCATAGCAACCCTTAGCACTACCAGTGAACTGTGCAAATAGGGATCGACCAACGTTTTTTTACAACTTTCTGTTCGATATCTCGTAACTTATTTATATACATTTTCTGCTACATATATCTGGATAAGGATGGGTACCTTTGGTCTATATAAAGGCTTTTAGAATATATTATTTAGCTACGAGATCAGTGAACAAAATGGTGAGTAAAATGGACTATAAGAACTATGGCTGAGATCATAGTGTAAAGACAAAAGCGATAAATTGCTAACTTCATACCAGTGTTGAATAGGGATAATTAAAGTCCACAGATGGCGTCGCAATTAACACATCACATAATACATTAAATACAAACCAATGAGTACGAATGATATATTTTATTAACAATGAAATTACTTAATTTATAATTAAAAAATAACGTTTGCATCACGCCTACCTAGTCAAAATTAAGAATCAAGGTTAATTTAATAACTTTGTAACTATTTCTGGTAGTGAGGGCAGATGGCTTTGGTCAGAAATATGATAGTATAAGTGAAAATAAGCAGTGTCCGGCGAGTTTTGTACGTTGTATGACGTTAGCCATCTATATGTTCATATTTAATCTATAGCTGAGATACATTTTAACTAAAACTAACGAAAAGTCATACTTTGTTATGGCACTTTGACACATTTTGTATGGGCGAAATGTTAATTTTGAAACTAGTTATTATATTACTTTCGGCTAAGTTAAACAATATATTAATAAAAAAAATAAGAACACAATTATACAATTCATGTAAACAGATAAGACTGCAGAAAGATATTAATTAGATAATTTTCGTCAGCCTGTAGGCCTATTCTTGGTATCACGAACTCAGGATTAAGGATGTTACAGTCGAGAAAACCACTTTATATATTTTTGTATGTACCGTCTCGAATGAAATCCGGGTGGTGTCCGGTATAATCTTTCAAAATCTGCCCTGGGCCGGATTTCGGTCGAATGGCAACCCCCGACGTATAGGAAAGGCTAAGAACCCGTGATTGAGGAAAGATAAATAAAATTCTCATCTAGACTAAGTTTTCAATGTAAAATTCACTGTTTTATGTTCTGCATAAATATCAACTATTTTACTTTTTTTTTAATTAAAATAGTTGATATTTAAAAAAATATTTTTAATGATTAAAAAAAATACACATACTAGTAGATAAAGTGCACGGCCGTACCAAGATATTCCCATTGCCCTCTACTGTAAGTTGTCGGTGTGTCACATAAGCCATGACTCACTTACCCTGCACGCGTCACTTATCTATATTTTCCGAGATGCCACTTTCGATAGACCTGCTAGGCCGATTGTTGAAGTACAAGTTACCTCTGAACACAATGAAGCTTTATTGTTATGAGAAAGTAAATATATTGATTGGATACGACATTATCGTTTTCTTTGAATTATATCTAATTTAAATACTTGAATTTGGCGTTAAACTTCAAATTGATAAGTAATTATATCTTTCATAACAATGTGTAAATTGATAAATAAGTATTTCTTTTTTTATTTACTGATTAATAAGTTTGTCAATAGTTACAGTTAATAGTCTCCTTAATAAAAAACTCCTGTGGTTCAAGAAGCTACTTAATAAGAATAAGTACACTACATGAATGAAGAATCATACGATTCAAATAAACGTGGGAATTCAAAAAAATCTCACATGTTCATCCAAAAGTTTTATCAATGGGTGAACATTCCAAGGCATAAATGCACAAACTAAGTTTCAAAAATCAAAGCAATGTTAAATTAAATAAATCAGTTTGATAAATACGCGTACCTAGTATTTAAATTTAGTAAATTCGTTTTAGTTCGACCGTGAAGCGAGGACACATTGACAGTAAGAGCCCTGTAAAAAGACCCATTCGCGGGTATTGCGTCTTCCCATTTCGCCATAATTTTAAATTCTCCTACAGTCCAGGGACTGTTACGGGAGGAGGGCTCCTCCCGTAATCAATGCCTCCTACTGACACAGTGATACATTTATTTAATGCTTCCTCTGCGTTGCGGACAATGACTGCAAATATTGAACATTCAAACATATTGCCGTCTTTTATACATACATAAATATCAGATTCCTTGACATTCCTATCAAGATTTATCCTAAATCGATCTATCAAATATGTTTCAAGTATTGCTGTGCCGAAACACACCAAAAATGGCGATTATTTCTATTTATCAAGCTTTATCATCATAACAACTCGATTTCTGCTGACTACGAGGAAATATTTTGTTCATTTCATGCTATTAAATACCCTCGGACAGACCTCGTCACCACTAGCGTACTTACTCTACATGCTTTGTAGAGCATGAGCTGTCGTCGCGTTCTTACGTGATCTCAATTGTTTAATAAAAACAATATCATTACGTGGAGGCTGTCGTCCGGAACTGCGCTTCAATATTTGGTTTTAAGAGGGTTACTCTGGCTATGGGAAGTTCAATAGATAAAGGCCATTCTTTTTTAAATATATATTTGTTTGTTATCAGCAATGTTAATAGGCCTGTAGTTGAAAATGTTTGGCTGTGGACTTCCATAACGGAAAATGGTTCAGAATATATTGGACTAATTTTAGGAGCCAGATTGCTTTTCAAACGACCAACAATGGTAGAATATTTTATTGATCTGAATTCTTCGAAAAAAACCAATGCAAACCTTATTCAAAGAAAGATGTGAAACGAATTATAATGCTATAGTGTATTTCGAATACTATTTAATCCATTTACACACCATGTCCATGTAGTAAGAGCCGACTAAGGAATTCGTCATTCGTGGTTCAGATTGCATTATTCAATAGTTATAATGTAGGTTCTTCTTTACTCACAGGTAGTAGTGTTTGGTGCTGCCGGATTGAATAAACAAAAAGGGAATGAAAATTGTCCGTGCTGTCAATCTAGTCAATCCAATATAAGGAAGATCTTAGCACGGCACCTAGTTACCATGTGGTGTGTTGGGCTAATATCGTAACAGTGGGTGTGGTACCTATAAGCGGCGAGATGCCAGCGGTTCCCAGGCACAAGGCGCAGATGGAGAGATGCAGAAATGACCAGACCAGGGCCAAGTTTTGTGTTTTCTAGGTCGCAGTTAAAGCAATTTCATTAATGTACATTTACATACAACAATCTAGGCCCGCTCTACCAATTTTTGGGACGACTCTGTTGTATAAATAAAAGAAAATTGTAGGCAGAGGCGCTATATTTAGTACTCGCTCCATCATAAAAATAGATTTGGACCTGCGGCGCTCCACACAAGCGTACCAAACCAAACGACAGCTATAAAAAAACCAGCGGAGTTTTTTGTCAGTTCTTCTTCGCTGGGATTGCCGAACTGGCTAATGATAAAATTATAAAATATGACAAATCCGAGTGCAGTGTACTGTCTATGGATGATGAATAAACAATAAAAAAAACAATAAACAAAATAAACCAATTTAGGTATAAAATAATAGTATAACGTAAGTCATTTGCTTTGAAAATGTAAATATACAATAGTTAATAGGAGACCACATTGTCTAATACGGAAAAACAATAAGTCCGAAAAAATATTGTATTAGAAAATATGGCAAAAAAATAGTATGGCAAGCACTACGCATTGAGCCACCCCTGGGTCGCGTCGTCGTGTCGGCAAACGCATGCGCGCGCGCAGGTGTGAGCGGGTAATGGCCGGAAAAACTACGCGGAAATGTATTACATCACAACAAGTAGCTCACAATACATTTGTAGAGCAATACTCTACTTTCGAGCACAAAGTCTACTTAAAGAAATAACAATAACGTTTGGTTAACGTTCATGCAATCACGTCGTTCACTGACAAAAAATTTTTAAATATCAATCCCAATGTTCACTTTCCAAATTTAATGTGCTGGCCGTTGCAACGCGTGGAAATGTATACTTATTATGTTATTTTTAAAATATTAAATATATAATACTAGCTGAGGTACCCGGCTCCGCTCGGGTCAACGTCGCTTTTTACTGGTGTCGGGCTGAATTATAACCTGGATAAAGGGCTGGTCCAAAAGGATAGTCGACGACGATGTCCTACGATATTTGGCATGCGAACGATCTGGCACTATTTAATAAAAAAACATCAAATTATTACCATTGATAATTCAGCGGAAGAAATGTACATGAAATCCTTAATTGTAAAACATTTGGGGTACATTTCTCCTAAGTTTTTTAAAAGCAGGGACAAGGCCGGGACGATCCCGTAAAGACAGTTATTGGGTCTTGAGACCATAGACCTGGCTGAGATAAATAGTCGCCGCATCAGAAACTAAGACTAACGGAAAGTAGTACTTTGTGACGTCACTTTGACACATTTTGTATGGACGAAATCTCAAAGTAATGCAAACTGACGTCACAAAGTACTACTTTTCGTTTGTCTTAGTTTCTGTTGCGACTATTTATCTCAGCCTTAGTTTCTGTTACGACTATTTATCTCAGCACTAGCATAGCGCGCTGTGTTTACATTCTAAGCCTATGCTTGAGACTCGCTATGCTCTCAATTTTGACAAAAAATATATGGGAGTATTGGGAGCAATGTCAAATTTGGCAGTTATTAAGGATATTCTTATAGGAATACACGATAAAAAATCGCACCTTTTTATAGAATTCAATCCACGATTTAATAAAAATTTCGGTAGATAACTTTGTGATAATTAAAGAGAGATATAATTAAATTCACACATTATTACAACTCCTAGAAAGTGTAAGTGATTATTTGGAAGGAAAATTCCGCTCACACACTCGCTGGAGAAGAAACATTACATAAAAGTCCCAGCTATGATAGCGCCATCTATAAAAAGCTTTGGCAAGCCTTCCGTCACGTGCCTTCACGTCAACACATTCACGCTTGCCATCTATCTTTGAACGTTTGAAACACTTATAAATGCTCAGCCTCAACCAAGCAGAGAAAATAACGAAAGCAGATAGAGCCTATGGTTCATAAAGCTATGGCAAGACGATACAATGCGCCCAGAGATGGCAGCAGCAAGCAGTTATTGTGCCGCCCAATTTTGTAAAAACGAACGCATTTGTTGATGTTTCATACACGTTAGCATAGATTACGTTAGTTTGGCACACTGAGATGCAATGTAGGTACCCTGATTCAGTTAAAGAGATTATAAAAAATTTTAAAAAATGATACTGGGATCAGTAATCTAGAATTCAACATTTTTTAATAAAAGCTTGAATATTGTGCTTCCCCAAAATTAGGAATTCGGTGTAAAATTAGACAATAACAATAGCAATAGCAAGCACCAAGAATTCCTTGCGCAGAAAAAAATACCTCTTTGAGTATTAAAGTATTCATATGTACAACATTTGCGTAAGAAAGCAGGACTCATTTGTACGAAATCGTTTTTTCTTTGGAAAAATGGTTTTCTCATTTACTCACTTACAACTGGATGATAGCAAGCAGAGTCCGGTAAAATGTGCCCTCGGCCCCCGATACACCGCGTCGCATCGCCCGCCCACATTATTACTTCGCTTTCGCTTAGTGTTATTTCTGACACGTGCATGCATAAATATATTTTTTAATAAATACATTTTTTTAATATATTTTTTTACTTTTCTTGCTCGGCTCCTAAAGGTCGTAGCGTGATGTTAAATATAGCAGAAAGATTCCTGATTCTTGAGCACGGAATTAAAATTATTGGCCTACAGATAATGTAATACTTCGAAAAGGCCTCTTGTTGCACAGTACAAGTAGAAACTAAGTATAAAATGCAGAGGAAGCGAAAGAAGTACGCTGTGATGAGAAGTCAGTCCACGGGTCAGTCACTCAAGGAATCTGGTGTACAATTGTTTGGTAATCTCAGGTAATTTTACATGGGGAATTCTGTAGGAATCTGAGGAATCTGGAATTCTAAGGTAATCTGGATTAATTTTAGGGAATATAGTAATCCCAAAGGAAATTATTCGAAATCCTATTAAAATTCATAGTAATTTCGATGAGCTTTAAAAATGTTTGCAGTATTCCTCAAATTGGGAGCATAAGTTTCGTTTTGGAATGCCAACCTCTACAAGGCCTTTTTTATGCTCCTTCGAAATCCCCCCTCTGACGAAATTAATTTAAATATGCATTGGATTTTGGTCGTCCTTGAAGAATCATGGAAATCACCAGGAATCACTAGGTGCCATGTCAGGACCTTCCTTATATCGCTCGGCTGCGGACCACTTTGGTGGTCCCTGAAAATCCTTGGGAATCTAGAAATCATAAGTTAATCCTGGGAATATTGACTACTGGTAAACTTGGTGTACTGTTTTGCTCGAGTGACTGACCCCTCGCTAAGATCGAACCGTATGGCGCTTCATTAACTATGCCTACCCCTCCGGGGAAACGGCGACGTCCTGATGGTATGCATGTAGCTTTTAAATTGTAATAGATTTATTAAGTATTTAAATAAAATCTTAACAACATTAAAATTTAATAATGTATGTAAAATTCAATAATAAATAAATAAAACTATTATTCCAGGTACAATCACAACTCTTAAATATCTTACGGTTACTTATCTTAAATTATCAAAACTTAAGGTAAATTGTTCGTGTTCTTCCCAAGGGCTTGCCAAGGGATGTTTGTACTGGAAAAAGCATCGATTTTTCTAGAACTGCCCGCAAACATCATTCGTATCTGTAGAGCGGTCGCGGGAAGTGTTCGGTGCGCAGGTCCCTCCGCCGGCGCCGTCCGAGCATCATGGGCACAACCATCGCCATCGTCGCCGGCAGCATGCCCGCGCCCACCGCCGCCAGCACCGCCGAGCTGTCCGCCCCCGGAGCCCCAGTCCCCGCCACCAGCCGCCGTCTCACCGCCTTCTTCCGCAGCGGAGCCGCCGTCCCGCTCTCCACGGCCTTCTGATTGTCCAGATCCTGCTTCGACTCCTCGACCGTCTTAAAACTCCTCTCCACTTCTAGCATCCCTCCGTGCGAAGTCGTCATATTCTCTTTACCATCCTCCAAAGGTAACACCGTGAGCGATACCGCCCTGTGAGAGGTCAAAGTGAGAGGGTCCTCGTTTGTCGCTGTTGTCATCGATCGGGGCCGCTTTTTGGAGTGATGGTAGCCCTTGGTTGTCGAAAGCAGCACCCACTGTCCCTCACCGCTCGATGGGTGTGAAGGGCGCGACTCTTCATCTGGAAACCCAGCGTAGACAACCTGAGTCGGCCGCCGCAGCGGACGCTTCAGCGCCTGGTACTCGTAAGGAAAGTTCGATGGTCTGGTATCGGTTACGACGGAATCAGACATGCCGTAGTACACAGAAGGGTCACTCGATGGGTATCTATTGGAGTCAGAGTCGCAGTTGGGCTTCTGGGGTCTCCTGCCTTCGTCCGGAGACCACGTGGATGGATAGCTCGCTGAAATAGACTGTTGAGTCCAGGAAGGCTTCGAAGGAGCCTCGTTGTAGTCATTATTGTAATGAGGTTGATTGTTTATATAGGTGGGCCTTTTGATGGCAGGTCTTTTGATTTCTTCTGGTGCAGGACGATCATCATATGAATACGTGTCGTCATCCCAATGATTCGGTCGGTGCTTATTCGTGTTTGGCTTCCATTTGGATATCTTGCTCGACGACCAGGGCACGGCCTCCATGGTGACCCAACCATCTCGGTCATCATAAGGATGTTTGTGCTGTTTAACCTTGAGCCGGTTCCACGACGATGGATAGGATTTATCCTCATTGTCTTCGTGTTCACTGTCATATCGATCACCTTTGGATTTATCCTGCTTGAGCTTCGATGCTAGAGAGCTGATCGCTTGGAGACGTTCCTTGGCGTCACCTCCCATTCCGTGAATCTTGTCGGCGTACTCCATTAGGAATTCCTCGAGGTGATCAGGTGGGGATGCTTTGGTATCTTCGTCCCTGCACGACGGCCCCAAGCAGCGGGAGTAATCCACGGTCACGTCGGCATAGCGGTTTTGGGCGTCGTCGTGTACTTGAAGTGCATTTTTATTTGAAGGGTCGAGGTTAACATCTATCCATCGGTCCGGTAAAGGTTCCTTGGTGTCCGTTTCGATTATAGTAATAGGATCCTTTCCAGGAACATCGATCTGGTAGGATTTCTTTCCGTCTAGGTATCTCTCGAGTTGGGTCTGCGCGCGGTCGCCGGCGAGAACCACTTGGAGAGTCACTAACGCGACGACGAAGGCTCGACGGATGGACGCCATCGCATTTCACTTTCCAGAGTCTGGTGAGAGGTTCCGCCGCGACCGTGCGCTGTGTAAGACTGAGCCGCGCCCGGAGAACGCTCTACTGATATAGTTTTGATGAACTCGCCACAAAAACAAAAGCTGCCGCTGCCCCTCCGAGAGAAATGCAGCCGTCTTGTGGGGTGTGATTACGTTAGCGCATTAACATTCGAGCTGAGCAGCAGTCGTCGGTTAAAAAATGCTGTTTAACTTCACAGGAAGACGGGCAAACAATTATGTGCATAGTTCCCAGAGCTGGATACTGGGTATATTAAATAAAATAGATGACTTTTTTAAAGGTTCTTCATAATAGCATCAAATGTGGTTAGGGACCAGGTGGAGGAGGTTTATCTAAGATGAGACGCAGCCGAGAAATAAAAGGCACCTAGTTCCCATGTGTGTGATAGGCTAATATCTGACGTTCATTTTGGTATTAGCCATCCATTTCCAGGTACATAAAAACTTAGCCTTGTTTTTACCAAGTGTTGATTTATTTTAATCGACACTTAAAGGGTCTTCATAAAGACTGCTTAGAAAGGCCCTTAACGCTCGGAGCGCGCGAAACTTACACGTGTTTTTGCCAAGAACAAATTACGGTAAAAGGACCGTGACTTTTGAGGGAGCAAACATTTATAATACCTTACCTAATCATATTAAAGACCAAACGTCTCTAGGAGTGTTAAAAAAATGGTAAAATCGTACTTCCTTGTCGATTAATGTTAAACATCTAAGGTAACCGTAACAAACTTTAATGTAACTAACTAATTATTCTCTGTAAGTGAATGTTCTGTTCTTAAGGATGTTCCGACCCATACAATGTTTTTTTTACACAGAACGCAAAAAGTATTGCACTTTAAGGCACGAATTCGTCAAAAATATTAAATATAGCCATAGTAGTTGCAGCGAAAACATATTCACAATTTCAGGTTTAATGGTTTCGTTGTAATTGCCGATTAGAAGTTTTACACCGTTAGATGGCGCTGTTAAATAAAAATCGTATTTAAATAAATTGTAACAAAACCAATAATCCTAAAATTGTGAAATTGTTTTCGCTGCAAGTAATAAGACTATATTAAACTTTTATTATTAATTCGTGGCTTAAAGTGCAATACTTTTTGAGTTATGTGTGCAAACAAATTTATATGGGTCGGAACAGCCTTAAGAGAAATAAATAATCTTTAAACTGAGCTTAATCGCCACATATTAAGGGTATATCTTAGCAGCTTGCAATCAATACCAGTACTAGAAAATCAGAACTTTAGTAATAAAGGCCTATAAGTATTGATTAAAATAAATCAGCACTTGGTGAAAACCAGGCTAAGAGCCTTTTCAACTAATGCTGATTAGCTTAATCGCCACATATTAAGACATGCGGTGCTGGATACGTTTAATGATTGCATTTTATATTTTGTGATCAATTTATGTTTCGTTTCTGTCAAATAAATAAGTAATTATAAGTACTACAGGGGTGCTGGAATTGTTTGTTTTAGCACAGTTTCAGTTTATGTTGCCTCTATTAGATGTATGTGACGCACTCGGATTCGTTATTGTTTTATTTTTCTCCGGCACACTCACTTCATCATCACTAATTCATCTCTCCATTCCATGTACTCGTGGCTGGATCGGCCGGCGAAACTCTATTTCTCCAGACTAGCACCGGAAATGCCGATCGCTCCTAACTATCCGTCTACAGTCTGACCTTGAACTAGCGCAACTCACCTGTCCCGCGCCCCGTCCCATTTAGAATTTGAAAATGGAACTGCGAATCACCTATAATCTTACAACAACCCGACTAAGAAATATTTATAATAATAATGTTAGTGCAATTGAGAATTTTTTGACCACTTTGGTCAAAACATTAAAAAAATAAATAGAAAAAAGTTAATAGAACTAAGATTGTTCAGCTTTGTCCTTCATAAGGAAAAAAAATGTTTGTCTCTAAACTTGTTTTTTCTTTAAATAAACCGACTCTTAACGACACCAGCCACCTTAACTACGAAAACATTGTTGTACTGAACAAGTCCTCCTCACACACATATAAACATGCGCGCTCACACATACACAACCTCTTACACACATCCTCTTTCACACACCCTCATACACACACACCATATCTAGCCCTCGCACATACTCATTCTAAACGAATAATCCCATTTGCACAGTAGTAACAATAATACTCTTAAATTTATTAAACGTTATGACTAAACTATGTGGACTACAGACAATACTTTATAGACTGTAAACGTAGACTCAATTATGTATAATATAGTGGTAATCTTTTATTGGCTTTTGGACTGTTATATTTTTATGTGAAAATGTATAGTATATAAACTGTTGAGTACCCAAATAAAATATAAATAAAGAAAAACAAAGTTACGGTCCCAGTCTCGTAGTGATAACGTAATTGCCGTCCGCGGGTTATTACCGACGTGACACCGCAACACGCCGCAACCGCTACCGCGCAGCAGCTACCGCGATGTGTTGTCGTGCTTACGACCCATGACCCTGCACGGAGAAACTATTTTCCATTTCACTGAGTTCTTTTTCTTGAATTTCAATGTGAGTCTCGCAGTTTTCTGTAAATTGGACTCAGAGAAGCGGCTGCGGAAGGCAGTTAAGCGTTGGATTGAATATGCAACCAGTTGCAATTGTTATGAAAGAGAATGCTTGTAAGTTACATGAAGAAGCTGTTCTAGTCAATTTAATCCAATAGTAATTTGGCCTTACAATGTAGCAGACCCTGAATGATTTAATGTTAAACTACGTTGGAAAACCATTAAGAGAAATCGTAAAGAAGAAAATGAGGGGTTTGGAATAAATTAAAAATAACATTGCAATTACATGCTTGTGGTAAAATCACTTCGTTCAAAGAGCCTTGAGACATATAAAACCTTGATTTCCAACGCGACATGTTTTTTAATCATAAATTTATATGCTGTCTTTTTAGAAACAAAGCAACATATTTAGTTTCGTGAAATAAGTATAAAATTGTTTGAATAGATTATCGGATGAAAGATATCTTGAACAATATAATTAAAATAAATTTAAAATTTAGGGACCCTCCAAATATTATAGAAATGTGTCTATAACGTTATTATGTCCGTTATAATGATAAGACGAAAATTAGACCAAAATTATTCAAAATAAAAAAAATGCTGAATAATTAAATTGTTATTATGTTAAACATAAATATTATTTATCTATTTGCTTAAAAGGTATGATAAAAATAATAAACGTTTACTTGATTGTTTATTATTTCTGTTTCACTCGAATTTGTCATATTTTATCAATTGACCAGTTCAATAATCACATTGAAAAATATACTTCGCTGAACATTTTTTAAAGTCCACTCGGGCTAAGTTTACAAGAATGTTTTCCACTGCTTACATACATGGGTGTTATCTCCTATAGACATAACTGATTGTGTAAATACTTTTATTTCTTTGTTAGTAAGCATTTACCAATAAAAATAGCAGATTGTCCAAAGCTAATGAAAATAAAAAAATGAGGGCACACAGTCAATCTCTGTGAAATTCATGGCGTATACAAGAATGCATGACAAATATAGTTAATTTTGCAAAATTATGCCCGCCGCCTAGCATGTTGGCAATATAAGCATGTCATTCTTCACAAACAAAACCTTTTCACCAGCTTCACGGCCACGCAAGTTCCAGCAATCACCGCTTCTATCAATCATCTTTAAGGTGGCCCAACCCGCTCAACTCCCCATACAAACGGAGAAAAAGATCACGCCCATATTTCTTATCAGAGATCCCAAATTTTGGTCAAAAGAGCTTTATTTGATTGAACTAGATGTCTGATGACCATTGGCATTGTAAAATTGTGTTTGGTTTCTAAGTTATAAGGTCCAAAAGTTCGAATTTTTCGCGCGTTTTATACAATAACTTTGGTGGTTTATTACGCAATGATAAAGTAAGAAAATCTTAAAAAGATTCATCATCAGACATAGCTTATTTAATCAAGATTTATAATCTATTTGGTTTTTGTTAGATTTTTGACTACAGCGGTCGTGGTTTACTTTTAGCTAAAAGTCGTTTTGAAATCAAAAATTTCGAAAATCTTGCCAAATCATACACTATGCACATTATCTATTTTGTGGACATGTTGCATCTTCCTCATCACGAAGCCTGTCTTTTTCTTTGAAACAGAGAAGGTCCCAGAGCGCAACGGCACGGTTTTGTACGGTGCCCGCGAATGAGTTAGTCCCGCCGGGTTGGGCCACCTTAAGAGAAAGAGGCGAGAATTAACATAAATTTACTACAGAAGTCTACAAAATTACCTGCACTTTTTGTAAAGTTTAACTTCAGTTATATTATTTATGGTTACTAAATTACATCTTTATTCGAGCAATTTAATTCTATCTTGAAAATAATCAGGAAAATGTTGGTCTCGGTATTTTTTCTGAATCAGATTTTTTCAAGCAGAATCCTGCTTCAGACGAATGACGAGCCCAACACGTATTCTGATTACAATATTTAGTTTATTAAAAAATTAAAATATTAATACGTATTCTGATTATTTTCAAAATCTGATTACAATGCTTCAATATAGATGTCATTCAATAACCACACATTAATGCAAATGCAATAGCTAAAATTCGTGACGAAATGCACTCATCCAAGACTCTTCCAAATAATAAAGAGCATGAAAGCGGTGCATGAATGCAGCGGGGATTGAACCCATGACCAACCAGGACGAAATGGGAATCAAGTCCTCGCGTCACTGAGTTGAGAGCCGCTCCAGGTGCATCATGTAGTTATGGCGCGATAATTAATTACACGGAAATATTAAAGTATATGTTTTCCATCCAGTCCAGTATAGCCGTGCTAATCATAAAATCCTCTCCAAAGGCGCAAGGAAGCTAATGTGTTTAACAATAAATGTTTGAAGAAAACCACTACGACGAATGTTTTATACAGTCGAGTAAATCCTGACGTACTGCTTAGCGGCAATGGGCGGTGCTGCTTTCGTAGTAGACTTTGCCAGTTTCCCGCCGGTTCATATATAACTTACATTATTCAGCTTGGTACAGACAACGTAATCTAGCAGTTCCAAGCGACGATCTTTTAAAATGCACGCCTATAGGCTTTCATTGGAAGCTACCTCCTGGGTTCTCACTTCACATATTTAGCTTAGCCGAACCCAGAATGAATGGGGTTGAGGAGACGCGACACTTTCTGCGCACGCGCCGCGCTACTTGGCCCGCTCTCTCCGTGATGAGCCGGCGACAGTCCAATCATTAGTCCCTAATCTGTATTGTCCATCTTATGTGCGCGAGCTGAGCTAATTGAGAGAGTACAGTCAGCAACACCGCTGCCGAGAGTTTACAATGATGTGATTACTGTAAAGAGACAGTCCGAAGTATCGGTCTTTCGCCTCAAAATCATCATGAGATAACATTGGACAAGATGAACAACCTAAATAGGTTGTCTCATGCATGAGTATGAGGCGAAAAGTCGAATCATTTATTACAAAAAAAACCCCTATGAAACGTTACTGTAAAGCTTTCTTTAATTTGACACTAGTCACTGAGTCACAGTCCTTTTCCTTAGGGTACTATTTTAGTTAATTTCTTCTATTTTTAACCGACTTCAAAAAAGGAGGAGGTTATCAATTCGTCTGTATGTTTTTTTTTTGTTTTTTTATTATGTTTGTTACCTCATAACTTTTGCCTGGGTGAACAGATTTTGATGATTATTTTTTTAATGATAGCTAGTGCTTCCCAAGTGGTCCCATTTTAATTTGGTTAAGTTCTAACAATGATATCCATGAGAAAATCATAAAAGTCTTAAATTTGTATTAAGGTGTGCGCGACAAATGGACGAATAACTCAATATAACGCCAACCGATTTCGGTGATTCTTTTTTTATTGGAAAGGACGTGTACAAATTAGTAAGTGTACTTCAGATTCACTAAAAATAAACAAATAAAAAAAATAACAAAAAAAATAACCGACTTCAAAGAAAAAGCACTAAAAAGTAAAAAATAATTTTCATTTTTGTAGTTACGATTTCTGTTATTTTTTGAGTCGGTGTCAGGCCAAGGTTAGGTTAGGTTAGGTTAGGTTAGGTTCTCATGATTGGCGCAGCGCGTGCCCGGCTGTGTATGTACCTTAATCGAATAAATGTGTTTCTATTCTATTCTATTCTATTCTACTAGGTTGTAGGGTTAAGCCCGCTTGGGTTAATAACACCGCAATGGATGAAGCTATGGCTTTAGCGGCAATGAAACATTATCCGTGTTTTCCATCCAGTTCAGTGTAGCCGTGCTCGTAAATGGAAGGTCCTGGCATGGCATCTAATTCATTCGGGCTAATGTTGGGCTAATATCATGATCGTATTTCTTTGTATGGCCATACATGTCAAGTTGCATTAAAAAAAAGATACATGAGCTGCACAAGTTCCAGCAAGCTAGGCTGGGTGCTGAGTTTCAGGAATTAGAAGGAACCGAAATGAAGTATGTCTAACTGTTGTCCTTGTTACGACCACTTGTGTCGACTTTACGCTTTTCGATTGAACATCTGCAGATTTTTGATTGAACGGCATGCGGGCGGTATGCAAATTCAGGATGACTAAAAACACAATTATTTCGGGAATTGAATCGGTGGAATTGATGGAATTGAAGAGGATTTCATATCCATTGTTAACCTCAAACCTTAATAGTCGTCCCCGCCACGCAAAACTAGTTCCAATATTTTTCGGAAAAAAGGCACTCGCAACTTTTCTATAATAGCTCTTCATCTTTAAATTGAAATGAAAAAAAAAATACATACTCATAACATAAAAGTACACAATGTAGTCTTTTAATTTATCATGTTAACAGATAGATCCATACAAATATTTACACATACAAATATATCCATTTCCTAGTAAAAATAATTCCTTAAAATATTATTTTGAGGACTCAATTTCCTCAAAAAATGTAAACGTTAGAACTGAGAAAGAAGCTATTATTAATCAAGAGAGAAGGCTTCCAAAGTAAATAATAGTATGCTCCTTAACTTTCTATTGGAAACAATCGAATTATGCACTTTTATCTGTTGGGTTTCTCTGCCCGCGACAAATGCCTATAATTTGTTTTGGAGGCGGTCATGCTTTCTGACAAACGAATGGACAGTCGATCTAAATCAGATAAGACGTCAGACGCAACGATTTGTTGTTAATAAGGTAAAAAATGTTCTCGAAAGCAAACATTTTAACAAAAAAAACCGACTTCAGAGAAAAAATACTCCAAAACAAATTGACATGCATTAAAAAGATACAAAATAATTGCCATTTTTTAAGTTACGATTATTGTTTTTAATTTGTATACGTACTTTCCAATAAAAAAAGAATCATCGAAATCGGTTGGCGTGATTTTGAGTTATTCGTCCATTTGTCGCGCACACTTTTTTATGAATGAAGATTTATATGAATTTCCCATGGATTCCATTGTCAGAACTAAACCAAATTGAAATGGGACCATACAGAAAGCACCAGCTATCAAATAAAAAAAAAACATCAAAATCGGTTCACCCAGGCGAAAGTTCTAAGGTAACAAACATTAAACAAAAAAAAAGTTGAGAACCTCCTATGTTAAAAAGGTAGCTATCTGGGGCCAGGAGAACCTTGTCGCCTTCAACGTTCTCTACCAATCTCTCTTTCATCTCCTAGCAAGCTTCCAGAGCAATGTCGTACCTGTATCGAAGTATCTGGAACTACTAGACTGCAACATCTCTAAAGACGTATGTTTTTTTTTGCCTTTTTTGAATCCATGTCCAAAATGGCATCGGCAAAACTGGGGATCCTATGCCGTTGCAGAAGGTTCTTTTCACCGACACAACTACTTCTTTACAAATCACAGACACGGCCGATAGATACTGTAGCCATATTTAAGAAGGTAGTCCCCAGTACCTGCTGCCGTCTTTTGATTCAATACAGCGCCGAGCGGTCCATCTTTTTGGTGACCCAAAACGCACCGTTGGCCTGGAGTCCCTCAGCCACAAACTCATTCTGTTCTACAGGTATTATTATGGACGTTACTCTGCTGATATTGCATCCCTTATGCCTCCCCATCCCATTTATATCCGGAGCACCCACCGCAGAGAATCAGATCACCCCGTTGTGGTTGCCCTTTGAGAACGAACCGTTTCTCAAACTCATTTCTCTGCCGCATCGATAGTATATGGGACTTCCTGCCGGCGGGTGTCTTTCCTGAAACCTATAACGCAAATGTCCTGTTATGGTGCCTCGCTGGGCGTGGTTGCGCGAGGCGAGGTGTATTTAACTTTTCTGAGCACCTTTGGTCTCTCAGCATACCGGTATTTATATAAAAAAGACACTTGTAAATTGTGACGTTATTATAATTGTAATTGGACATGGATGTTTAATGTTGTTGTATCCGCCGTCGTGAACCCAACACGCCGCATTCTCGAATGAATTAGGTGTCATTTTAGGATCTTCATGAGCACATCTATAGAAAGAAAGGCACAGAAAGTATCTACAGTTTTACGTGGAATCCAAACCACGGGACAGCTTGCATTCGTGATAAAATGTGCTAACATAACCGAGTAAAGGAAAGAAAGTGGTGCATAGAAGGGGCGGGGTTGCGCCCATGACAAAGTCCCTGCTACCACGAAAGGCCCCGGCTCGTTGCGCTCGGGAATACGGTGAGTTGACATGACACAATATCATGACACAAGGTGTGATTTTAGCCATCCTTGTATTAACCATTAGCCATCCAATCCTTTCGCAAAAAATATTTACATCAGCAAGAGTCAAGAGAGGATCGTTAATAGAGAAGTATAATATCCGTTGAGCCGGCGCGGCGTGGAGGTAAGCCGGTCGGCGGCTGCGGTGCGCCGCGGCGTGAAGCCAGTGAAAACGCCGTCGCTGCTGCGACTGAGAAGAAAGTGAAACCCATAACAACGCCGCACCAGCCTTGACCGCACGATGCTACCGCCCGCCGCGCCGCCACGACCATGTTTCCAGAACAACGACTCATAGAGTCGATCGCTTTCCCGTATTTGAAGTTTTTTTTTTTAACTTACACTACTCTCCTTTCTATTCTCCATGTTATCTCGCATCGTAGCTGAAACAGCGTAGTCTGTGTATTTAAGGGTCGACTGTTACCCCACTCAATATAAATAACCCGATCATAACACTCCAGATCCCCAGACATGTATAAAAACGGTAAGGGATAACCTCCCATTTGTTTTCGTGCTGATCTGACGTGTACTATTCCTAAAATTAGTTATTTAGCAACTTTCTGTCTAATTGAATAGAAGGATGTACCTTCCTATGTACTTTTACGTGATACATATTCAAATAAACATAATGAATATCGAAGTCCAATCATTTGCTTGTCGTCCCACATGTGAAAAACTAAATCCGTAAGTATCCGCATCACAGTAAACGACACAGTAGGTATTGGCATTTGTAAGTAAAACATCAAATCAAAGTTCAATGCGCGCGACGGTTTCGTTGATGCCGTTTGTGCGTAAAAATATCCAAATAATACATTTTTATATTACGGTTAAAGCCCGATGTCGGTTAGAGTGCGAATTCATTTTTTCCATGATGATTACTGCACTTATATCTTCTTCTTATATATTATTCTAAGTGCGTTAATTAAGAGTTGATGTCAAGAAAAAAAATATATATATATTTTTTTTAAATTGAAAACAAATTGGTTAAGGTTATTTTTTTCTTACCATAAACTCCAAATTGGTGTCCTCGACAGGGTTATATCTTAAAAATCTTAGCTACCTTCAAGGAAAAAAAGATTGCGGCCTTTTACCAACATCGGACTTTAACCGTAACATATATAAGTTGATACCCTTTTTTTATACTTTACTTATTAAAAGCCGGCTCCATCGTTTTTCTGTTCTGTCTATTGTTCACCTCGACGCGCCGACGAGTAATGACCAAAACATAACGAAAGTTCCGATTAAACTTCACTTTCAAGCACGTTTTTTGTGGAAAACAACCATAATAATACGCAGAGATGATTACGCTTACATTTGACACTGTTGCATCACGAAGCTAAAAAACTTAGATAGTTTTAAGAGGTTTTATAATCAAGAAAACATTATTTGTGTTCCAGTTAAACGTTATATATATAATAACAGTTAATGGTTTTAATTATACGGGAAAAAAAACCCATCCGAGTGTGTTATACATCTAATGAAGGAAATACAGAAATTAAACTGAAACTATCATATTAATTTCCAATCTTATTTGGATGAAGGCTATTTTTATTAAGTTGATAGATGAGATAATTAATAACTAAGCTATATTTAACATCGTATTAACTATTATCAAATTGTTAGACAAGCAAACATTAATAGACAAGTTATAAAGATAATATTAGAAGTGATTTATGAAATTGCAAGCGATTTATGACTATATTTGATAAAACCAATATATTTTTGGATCATTTTTACGTAGCCGTAAATTAACACTAATTATAACATTAATTTCAAAGAAATTACTAGCCAGGGGTAAGTTTTTTATAATCCAGTAAACATGAGAGATATTTCAATTACTAATAATGAATAAATGTTTTTTTTTACTAGAAGTAAACAAAAGAAAACAGAAACGGTCAAAAGTTTTAGTAGCAACTGCAATAGTATGAAATAATATCATAATCACTTATAAAACAAAATCGCATCGAAATCAGTATGCTAGGTTATTTTCCTGGGTTCAACATCCCCGAGATTTCAAGAAAAATGTGGGCACACAACTACCTTCATGATATTAGTCTTTCGACATTATTATTAACTAGACATTCGTTTTATGAGCACGGCTAAACTGAATTAGATGGAAAATACGGACAATTTTTCATTTCATAGTTTTATCCAATGTGGTGAGCCAACCCGGGCGGGCTAAACCCTACCTGTAAAATGTATGCCTGTTTATTGTTGTTCTGTTTATTGTGGTAAATGATAATTATCTATGCCTTACAATATGAAAATATGACCTGTCTGAGTGTAGCTTGTCTACCAATTTGACGAATACAAATAAAGTACAATACAATACAGTAAGGGTAGGTTCCCCAGTTTTACATGGATTCCGAACCATGGAGCAGCTGGCATTCGTAACGAAATTTACTCATCCAACGAAAGAGACAGAAAGTGGTGCATGACCGGGGCGAGAATGCATGACCCATAACCTCTCGCATGAAAGGCAAGTCCTTTAGCCCCTACACCACGAGCTGTAATATAGCCAAACAATTTGATTGAGAGACCCTGGTTGGGTTTCACCAAGCGCGAGGAGTCACCGTCCGAACGACCCAAAAGAGGTGACTGCGTCCGTTGACGATCGTTTTCGCTCGAATTCTACATATAACTCCGTCTAACAGACGCACAAAAATATTGCATTCCACGGGATATTAATTATGTCTCAAGAACGTTTACTAAAATTTTCGAACTAAATTCCCATTATTATGTAATGTTTATCGAATGTTACATTGTGCATACTATTACCTACTTTATCGCAGGAGCGTAGCGCCGCGCCGTCAATGCGATGGGACTAAATATAATCGGATATATTTGTGCTGCCATCTTGTGCATTCTCTTCACACCTAGAATTGAGGTGATGTCGAAAGCACCGCAACTTCGCGAACAGCAGCAGTAAAATTCACCAAACAATAACACAGCTTTGCAATAGATGGCGTTGTTTATATGCTCTGTTGTTTCCGTCATGTAACAATAATACAATTTGACCCAGTGTATTTCTTCCCTTGCGTATCGTAGAATGCAACTAAGGGATTCGTAGTTCCTTATTCTAATTCTACATAAGGCTGGTAACCGTTACCTTCCTAGACTAGGTTAGTACCATCGCACTTACGACGGTAGAAGCGGCAATTATAATGGACCGAGTTTTCCATGCAGTTCAATTTCACCCTGCAATAAAAGGAAGTTCCTGGCATGGTACCTAATTTAATCGGAAATGCGGTGTGTTGGGCTGATAGCTTGACAGTGGGTGTGGTATTAGCCATTTATTTAATGTTATACGATTTTGTTTTTATAACAAAAAACTATACCAAAGTTATATTATACAGTCGTTTCCTCTCAGTTGTATACACTGAAAAGAGAAGGAATTCCTAAGTCCCTTTTACCCTATGGTTGACTTCAGCATGACTAATGTCTCCATTTCCGGTGTATAGATTTCAGACAAAACGACTGTACAATCATAAGTAAAAAAGTGCATGCCGGAAAGATGTGGCAACGGCATACTTTTCTATCCTGTGGAAAACTAGAGCGGTTAGAGATAAATAAAACGTAGATATACATTTATATAATTATTATGTATATACGAAACCCACATTGCTCAAGTCCTACTTACATCTTGTCCTGTTTTTTGATTTTCCTCTTATCTGCCAGGTTTTTTTTTCAGCATCAAAACTGCTAACGATCGCATGCTTTTGGAGTAAATTGCATGACGCTTTAGACAATGACGTCGTCGGCGTAATGACGACGTCACGCTCTACGGTAAGCTAAACGCCCAGGAGTCGTCGACAGCTATGGAAGGAGACCCTAGCTGCTTTCCAAAGCATTAATCGCGCTCGGTCGAAGTTACCTACAAAAGTGCTAGTGGTTTTTATCTCACAACTACCATAGAAAAAATCTCCTATTATAAATGACGGTGGACTTCTTTTTATTTTTTCTATTTATAGTATTTAATTTGGAAGACGGCATACTCCGTGTTTCGAAAGTCTACATGCAATAGTATTTTTTATGTAATGGCTAATAACACCCCTACTGTTATGATATTGAGCTTATGGTGGAATGTCATGCCAAGACCTTCATTATATTGCACGGTTACTTATTAAATAATATAATATAATATTTTTTTTTTTTTTTGGACAACTTTAAAGGATTTTATTTTTATTGTATTATACTGATTTGATGGATTGATATGTATTAAACACTGTGTGATTAGTAGACTGAAAACAAAATTGACGTATTCTATGGCCTATTGCATACTGAAAAATGCTCTAATGAATAAAGTATTTGAGATGTAAAATAATAAACTGGATGAAAAACAAGGACAATTCTCATAGCCGCATCGACCATCGTTAATTCAATGCGATGGTATCAACAAAAGCTGGGTTAACCCTACCACTTAGCACGTAAGTTTTCAAACGAATACATTATCGTTTCACCTTGCGTGTGGATGCATCAGGCTAGGCCCTCTACGACACTTAAAACAATATACACATTGTCACCGCAGACACAATGCTTTCAGAAAGCGGAATATGACTGGATTTCGATCGTTATTCTGATTGCTCTTTATATGCGGCCGTGTAGACACATGCGTACTCAGTATGTCGTGTGTGGAGCCACGGGGAAGGATGGTATGTCTAATATTATTATTAATTAAACCGTACTCATGTCATGTATTAAAAAAAATTGACTAACGTAAAGATACACAGAAATACCTTTATAAAACAAAGGCGATGAACTATCGAGGGAACCAAAATACTGAGGCTGAGATAAACAGTCGTAACAGAAACTAAGACTAACGAAAAGTAGTACTTTGTGACGTCTTTTGCATTACTTTGAGATTTCGTCCATACAAAATGTGTCTAAGGCTGAGATAAATAGTCGTAACAGAAACTAAGACTAACGAAAAGTAGTACTTTGTGACGTCAAATTAAACTACTTTGAGATTTCGTCCATACAAGATGTGTGAAAGTGACGTCACAAAGCACTACTTTGCGTTAGCATTAGTTTCGGTGACGACTATTTATCTCAGCCTTAGGCCGAGATAAATAGTCGTAACAGAAACTAAGACTAACGAAAAGTAGTACTTTGTGACGTCAATTTGCATTACTTTGAGAATTCGTCCATACAAAATGTGTCAAAGTGACGTCACAAAGTACTACTTTCCGTTAGTCTTAGTTTCTGTTACGACTATTTATCTCAGCCTTAGTGACGTCACAAAGTACTACTTTTCGTTAGTCTTAGTTTCTGTTTCGACTATTTATCGCAGCCGAGACTTCATATCAGATGTAGTAGATGTTTTCGATTTGCACATGTACATAATGGTTTTGAAAACTTACGGTGTTCCGATATCGCACATCGAAAAACCGTTACCGTAACCATGCTTGGCTGACAATTTTAACCTCCACGACGGAGGCATCGTCACGACATGGACAGGACGAGCCGAGGTGGTTGGGGGCGAATCATGTCCACCGTAAGTTTTCAAAATAATTTAGCAGGTTTTATATTGTACGCTCTCTCCAGGTCTTTTGTCGTATTTTACTACCAATACGTCTAACGAGAAACTATCATGAGAAATAAAAAGTAGTATATTTGCTTAATCATATTGTTTATTGTTTGTTGTTGTTTATTGTTTATTCATCATCCATAGACAGTAAACTGCACTCGGATTTGTCATATTTTATCATACTTTAATTACTAAATCGATCTACAGGTATTCACCTTCAAATAACCTTCTAATCATCGACATAACAAAAAGTTTTAGATTATATCGATGATACTTATTCTTTATCACAACATTTATTGACTCAGCTAGCTTCTTTATCTACGGTACTTAAATGAATGAATACTCATAGTAACAAATAATGTTTGAAACTGTTTTATTTTTGTTATTTAAAAAAAAAATGGTTTAATGGTTAAACTTCAGAGTATCTAGTCGTGGGAAGTCTCAAAAGCTCGACGGCTGATGCTATTTTCGAAACATATTTTCAGTATAAACAAATATTCACGAAATAAGTTTTTTTGAAATTTTAAACGTAACGCTTTTCTTCTGCTCCTAGGGCATCCATATTTCGATAGTAAACATTTAAATGTAAATACAAAGTACATGTACAAGTCCTAGGTTTTGCACTTACAACTTGATGACTTACTAACAAACGCGTAGTTAAGAAGCCTGTTATTTTTAATGATTAATGTAATTATAATTATAATGGTACGCTTTAATTGGAAACTGCATGGTATACAAAATAAGCTTTCAACTTATTTTCTAAACCTATAAAATGGGTAAATAATTGGTAATAATCAAGGATATTTTACTATTGCTATAAATAATTTTTAAATCATCATTTGTAAGAAGCATTTTTCTTAAGGAAGTGCCCTTCACAGAATAATGAAAGTAGTTTTACAGTAATTTGGATATTTAAGAATATTAGTTTATTTTACGTTTCATTATTGTGTAATGTTTTTCTTTTTGAAACAAGTATTAGAACCCAGAGAACTTCATCTTTGGTAGAACCAACTATATCCTTGCTACACGTTAGATTCTACATACATATAAGGTTTGATTGTTTTTATTTTTCTTGTAGTTTTTTTTCTTGAATTACGTCCGACAACTTAGAATTGCAGCAAGTTAAAGAAAATGATTTTAACATATTTGTATGCAACGTTGGTATATAAATAAGAACTTTTGAACACTTTTCTGTGATATAACTTTCTCTTTAGTATGAATTTTAGAGCCGCTAAGTTACTGATTCCAAGCGGCAGGTCGGAGCTAGGTACAGGTAGGTGCACAACTATGGTACCACTTGAAAACATTCTGGTCGACTGTCGGTCATTTTTCCGTCACCATCATTCGAAATCGTCGAAATCATTCGTATCGCATTATGTAATGCAATTTTCAAATCCTTAATGAAAAAGACAGTGTGTATCAAACCCCTGCCTTCCAGATGAGAAGCGCGACCAAAACCATAGCCCACTATCATCTCTCTGGTGGATCTGGTGTCCATAGGCAAAATAATAGTGTGCTATGCCTAAAGAAACCGTTAGGGATTTGTACACCGTGTCCAAAAACAGGTAGTCAGAGCCGAAAAATGTATAGGGAGGATAAACTATAACATATTTTGCTTAGTTTTTCGTGCACAAATGTAATCAACGCTTTCGGATCTTGGACACACCGTAAATGTTTAAGTTTCATAAAAGCTACATTAGCAACATGATATGAATTTAGAATCTCCTACAATCCCTGCTTCCGTTGTCAATGCCTCCTACTAACAAAGTAAATTTTAAATACTTTTTCTTGACGATTTACATGCGTTGAAGGAAGCGACGTGATTTTACTTATTACGAATAAGTATATTTCACTTGAATAAGCAACCTTAAGTTAAATAAAAATGTAAATGCTACTTAAATCGACCAAGAAATTAATTTGTTTCAGATAATAATTTTGGCAGCTTATCTTCTAGTCGCTAAAGCAGATTGCCAGGAAGTTTACGAATACACGAGTGATGTAGATATCTCAGACTTACGAGATAATTCAACAAGAACACATCTGCATCCAGTCGCAAACACTACCACACTACCAGCACCATTCGATCCCACTATACCCACTGAACGATCACAATTGAAAGATGGTACTGAAAAAAATAAGTACAAAGACCAATGGATACAATCTGTAGCCTTTCATCGTAGCAAGGAAACACCAATCTTGAGTAATACCAGATCTAAGAATGATGCGACATCCTGGAAGATTGATGTCGCTTATTCAGATCCAAAGGCAACAGTCGGTAAAGAAGGCGACAATAATGCGACAGATTCCAGAGAAATCGCTGTATATGACAAGATCACTGAAGAAAACGCTAAGCCTTTTAAGCCCAGTACACCTTTAGAAAGCTACTATGACCTTAACGACTTTGCCATTCCACCAAAGAAACCAGAAATCACTGACTTTTCCAGGATCGTCAAAGATGACTTCGGAAATTCTCTAAAAACAGTTGAAGATCCCTTTTCCAAACCTTACCCCGGATCAAAGGACCATGTAGATGATGGATTCGGGAAATTCCCTTACAAGTTTGAGAGGCAAATTCCGGAAGGGTTCCACAAATGGGTTTCGGAGGGGCCGGATTCGAAGCCTACGTCGATACCCGCAGGGGGCCTGTACAAGGTTCCGTTCGCCCTGCACAAGGAGAGGCCTCAGGGTTCCGAGAGGGAGCGTGAATTTGAGCTGTTCCATGGGGAATTTCGGGAACACAGGCCGAAGAAAAAGTTTGTATTTCTTAACAAAAACAATGCATTTAGTATATATAATTGTGTCGCTTACAGGCCAACAGCATATATGAACTTGTAATTGATAGGCCGATTACGAGTCCGAATTGGAATTCCGTTTTCGGGAATCAGAAATATTTTTGTCGAGAAAACCGTTTTAGCAGCGGTTGTCTCGCCAGAAAACCTGGAAATATTCAAATACCGTGCTCCGGAATCTTTGATCCGGATACTTGATGTACGGAGCGCATCACCCTCGGCACTACAGTAGGCATTCGCATTTGCAAGGAAAATTTATATGGGTCAAAGTCCAATGCATGGCGTCTAGGGTGAAGCCGCTTATACCACTGGATAGCTGAGTAGATAGTAGATCGTTCGGGTAATGTCTAATATATGCTCATTCGATGTTGAAAACATACTATCTAATCGAACGTTCTTACGGTACACAGCTTAATGACCTTGTTGTTGATGTGCAAGAAACTGTAGCAAAATTTAATGCTGGTAATACAATCCAAAAAACGAATTTCTGTTATACATATTTTGATAAAAACATTTCAATAATGTTAACTCTTTTTATCGCAAGGAACTCTAAAGATAGATAAATATTATAGTTTTTTTGAAATCTGTAGATTTCGACTTTATTGTTTATACTTCGATTATCGATTAGATTTTATCGTTATTGCACTGTGTTTTGTATTAAATATTGTTTAATCAATGTGACATAACTTTAGAGTGTGTATTTTTATCTTAATGCATAAAACAATTGGCTAAAGTAATAACACAAATTTGGAGCTGTGTTTGAAAACTGGGAACGCCAAAATATCACTACTTCCAAACTGTTAAGTTTTAATTTCCTCGCAGCTCCAGATCAGCTTCTACTACCTGAGCCTGGTTTCACTTAATAGATTATTTCGGGTACGCAACAAGAGAAATCCATATCCACCACCAAAAGATAATCTCATTAGGATATATTTTTCTATAGTAGGCAAAGCTTGAGTGGGATTCTTTCATCTGTATTTAAGTTTACACTCGTAGCATTTCCTGGACTTTGATAACTATCTATAATGCTCTATCAAATTATATTCATGCTCATCGTATTCAAGGAAATATGGTTATAGAACTAGAGCGAAACTTCCGGAACCGCAGCGTCGTCGCGCATTTAGTTCGACGGGATGACTATGAAACCCAGACGACAAGTGGAATTCGCAAAAAAAACTGCCATACTCTAACATGTAGAGACTGCGATAGTGTAAAGTTTGTACCCATTCGGGACAAGAGTAAACCTAATGTTAGTAGAATATAGGGGCGTTAAAAAGGAAAGGAATCCCGATAAAACCTTGGCAGGTTTGGAAATTTAAACTTGTATTCTTTGGCGTGCAGGTAGGTCACTTTTAAAACAGTGAAATAAGATGCTATCTGGTTGTTATCAGAAAAAAACGCCATTTTTTGCATACCATTCGTTACTTTCACATGTTTATAATAAAGGAAAAACATCAGTATTTTTTTAAATACATGTTAAGAAAAATGTATGGCGTTCTGGAATGTTAAATGAAAGCCACATAAAAATTTACTTTATCTTCTGATAAATTCACGTGCCCCGTTAAACATATTCTTAAAAAAGGGAAAGTCATTTTGGCATGTTTATACCAGCTAAACCATTTTATTTTTTTTTTAAAACGGATAATCGTTACTCGCTCTCGCTCTGATTGTGAATATCAAGATTAACTCTGCTGACATAGTTATGTTCAGTGCAGTTCAATTTTCGATAATTTAGTACACATGAAATACACGTAATTGCATCATTTTATCTTATGTAATGCTAGTTAAAATAAACATAACAAATTAGATCATTAAATAAAAAATATTATCTTATAGAAGTAGTACATCTAATCTCAGTGTGCTGATTAGAAAGCCTTCTCGATAAATTAATTGACTGATGTAGCGTCCCTCACTTAGTGAGGCTCACTGAGGGTGACTCTCTCTCCATTCTGGCTAGACGGTACGCAATTTTTTTGTAATAGGTTTTGTCGGTGTCGAGTAATACAAGGGTGGTGCCTCCTAGATGTCTCAAACTCACGGGAATTTCGTCTGACAATTTTTGCGGCCTACAATATAACAGTTTAGTAATTTATTTTGTGCTCACAAAAAATCTGCAACGACGACTAGCAAAGATGCAACGGATTTCGTGTTAGTCCCGTGGTTGCACCGTAGCGCGTCGTGCGTGCGAGTCCCCGCTTAGATTAACCCACAACGGGTGTCCAATGAGTCCCTCGGCATTGTGTGGCGCATGCGCAGCCGCTGCCGTAACGTACACTCGGGGATTACCGGCCATTATGTGATTAGTTCCTGTATCGCATTCGTCGAATTTACGTCACTTCTAGAGTCATCAGTCTCATAATTTTGCCGTCCACTGCTGAACCTCCTCAACGCCATTTCATTCAATCATTTGCCCTCCGCATCCCTCTACCGCGGATAGCATTTACCAGGTAGTCCATGTAACAAGACTCTGGGAATTGGCACTTCAACTTGCATTGTCAATTTCGTTCTGTCATGAATATAGACTCATCCCTGGTCACTCAAATAAATACCCATAACTCGTTGAGACCTGCAAACGATGGACTAACCTTTTCGTCGGTGTCCAAGTTTCAGCTCCAGGTAGGATGCATTGATTGGAGACCAAGACAAAGGCACTAAGGTACAGGTGCCGTGAATATATGACGAAACTTCCCGATCGTTGGTTTCTGTATCGCCTTTGTTGACTTCATGTCATTTCCAGAACAGAATACTTAAAAAACATAACCCTCCTTCTTTCGCAGTCGGGTAATTACTGTTCGTTTTATGCTCGGGCTATGCATAGATGATATATTTGCGTTAGATGTGGACGGTGCACAGCAGTCGAAACCGAAATAGGATGATTCTGCACATGAAACTGAACAACGTTTGTTCTTCTTTTAATCCTAAATAAATAAGTTAAGCCTGGTTTTCACCAAGTGCTGATTTATTTTAATCGACATTTGAAGGGCATTTGTTAATAAAGTGCTGATTACCTTGTACAACCAAGATGTAAGAAAGGCCCTTAATATGTGGCGATTAAACTAATCAGCAGTAGGTGAAAAAGGCCCTAAGTCTTTCAAACAAAAGTCGAATGTCAAAATATTTTCAGATTCGTACACAGAATCACCCCCTTTCTGCTCTGACTACTAAAAAGAATTCCTCCTAAAAATAGCAACCGCAAGTGCAAGTTTACGGACACGCGTCGACCGCGCCGACCGTGCCCGAAAGCGTGTCGGCACACAGACGGGTCGACAGGTCGACATAATGAATGTGGATCAGAGTAAAAGGAGGCAGACGGATCCGCGCAACTCGAGCGCAAAAACTTTACTTTCGACTCGACGACTCTCATTAAAATGTTAATCGGACCCTACTCTCGCATTGACGAATTGAGAGGCAGCGGCGGTATTCTGTTTCTTTACGGCACCCACTAAAGACGAGGATCTCGGAGTGTGTCAAACAGTTGATATGACAGCCTACGGCAAAAATACTTACTTAAAAGTTGCCTTGTAGAGGTTTTTTGCAATTACTTCCAGTAACATTTTAGGTTTTAACGAAAACGTTTACATGCTTTTGATTACATATCAAAATAGCCACAAATTTGATTGCATATCAAAGCGTTAAAATTTTCCAAGTTGTTCTTAAGGTTAATCGTATTACAAAAACAATAATATTTTGATTTACATAGGTAATCAATTTCAATGTTTATCCATTTAATGTTTGTCGGACGCGGAGAAAACAAATCAAGTAATACAAACCGGTCAAATGCTAGTCGGACTCGCAAACGAAGGGCTCCCATTATCTTACAAGAATCAAGACTCAAAAAATCACGTTTCTTATACCCTTTTTTTTTAGTATTTGTTATCAAAGCGGCAAATATACACACTGTGAAAATTTCAGCTGTCTACTTATTATGCTTCATGATATACAGCCCGCTGACGATGAACAGACGGACGTACAAAAATAAGGCGGAAAAGCTGAGGCGTTTTAAAATACTTATTGTGAGGCAAACACTGTAGTATAAACAATATAATTGAGCGGCTCAAAGCTTAGTGGCGTAGGTACTTCCCTTGTATGCCAGGTTCAAATCTATGCCCCGTTCGTGCATCACTTTCTTTATCTTCCTTAGTTGAAGAACTGAATTTCGTCAATAATGGAACTGCTTGGTTCTCTTTAAATTAAACAAAGAGTAACATTGTAAAAATAATTATATTTATAAGATATCGAAGCCTCATTTTCTGTTGATAAATAATTAAATCGTTTTCATAAAACTTTATTTTCAATAGATTTTGCGTCTAAATTTTTATTTGTATCACATAAATTACCCGATTCCTATTGACTGACGCTTTGCTAGGTTTTTCTCACATTAAAACTAAAATGAACGGAATGATGTCGCCTAAACTTGATTTATGTGCCAAATAAAATCGACAATGCCAATTAAAATTTTTGCACTCATAATTTGACTAATGACAAAATCGATTATTATTTGACACGTTCCAATCGGAAGAAGCTGCTGAGACTGCTTTGAACAGGAAATTAATTTGTCTGCGGAATTTGATTATGAAGACAATTTGTGTAACAATTTATTTAACTGGTCTGTAATTTAGCGGCCGGAAAATCATCGTTGGCGATATATTTAAATTATTAGTCAGGTGGGTAGCAATTATTTCAATAGTACTTCATACAGAACCGTATAAGTTTAACACTTTCATATCCAGACTATTATATAACCGATTTATGAAGTAATTTTAACAAAAAAACAACGTTTCGTCTGGTAAAAATAGTAAAATAATGGTTTTTGCATTCGTTAATAGATCTTTGCTACGTGGAATTTATATGATCTGCTGTTATTGAGAATTAGAACATTATATTGGTACGTGTACATTAAATCATATTAATTATGTATTTTTAGTCAAAATTTCTCACGTCTACATTTAATTGGATGGAATCACCATACATCAGTAAAACATTTTAAGATTAATTTCTTTAAAAGCCTGCATGTAATAAATATTGAGGGTTGGATGCGTTTACCCGTTTCCCATAAATTCGTTACAGTATAATTCTCTTGTATCCAAAATCACCCCTGGAAGTTCCCAGTATTTCATTTTATTTTAATTTATTTATTCAACTTCTGGTAGTCAAACTACACTAAGTCATGTCACAATTTGATTTATCCGCGGATCAACTCAGTGAAGAAAAACACGCTAATAAAATTCACTGGTCTATAAGTTATGTTTTTTTGGCTTTTTTTCCGTTCACATTAATGATATAACACAATTATGATTTCATATCTAAATGCTTCTGCCAAACTTACATTGTTAGAACGGTCAAAGGCAAAGAACTAAGAACTACGAGGAAACAAACCCACAAAGAGAAAATACTTAAATTGTTAACCTAATACCTAACTAATCAAGCGAGCACGGAATGAAGTTACTTTCAGTTTATTTACGGAGTGTTCCGTTTGACAGGAGCAACCCGTGGAAAGGCCTCGTGCACCTGGTGACTGCGCTGCTGCCCGTGGGACTAATCGTCTCGGCCCTCTCACCCAACGTCATCACTATTGAAACACCGCAGTGAGTTTTTCACAAGAAAATATTAATTAAGGTGGCCCAACCCGGCAGGCCTAACTCATTCGCGGGCACGGTACAAAACCGTGTTGTTGCGCTCTGGGACCTTCTCTGTTTCAAAGAATAATAACACAGGCTCCGTGATGAGTAAGATGCAACATGTCCACAAAAAAGACAATGTGCATTGTGTATGATTTGGTAAGATTTACGAAAATTTTAATTTCAAAACGACTTATAGCTAAAAGTAAACCACGACCGCTGTAGTAAAAAAATCGAACAAAAACCAAATAGATTATAAATTTTGATTAAATAAGCTATGTCTGATGACTAATCTTTTTAAGATGTTCTTACTTTATCATTGCGTAATCCACCTCCAAAGTTATTGTACAAAACGCGCGAAAAATGCGAACTTTCGAACCTTATAACTTAGAAACAAAACACAATTTCACAATGCCAATGGTCATCAGACATCTAGTTCGATCAAATAAAGCTATTTTAAGCAAAATTTTGGATCTCTGACAAGAAATATGGGCGTGATCTTCTTTCCCCTTTTGTATGGGGAGATGAGCGGGATGGGCCACCTTAATTAGTAATTGTAATATTTTTCTTAGTGCCAATTCCCTAGGCACTCGGTTCATTCTGCAACCCAATCATAAGGATTCTGGTTCTTTCTTCTTATGTTATGGGATAGTGCACTTCAGTCTAAGTTACATTTTCACTTTCGATAAAACGCCCGTTTCATGTTATTCGCGTGTCGGGATCAGCGTAATCTCTGCGCTGTGGTTAACTCATGTTTTTGTCCCTTTTTTTCTCAACATTTTGTAACCTGTGTGAAAAGCTTTTTTTGAAGGGAAATCTAACATATTTCCAATAAAGAACACCCCTCTTTATTTAAACCAATTTATTCAACATACAAATTATAACATCGAAATAGAATATTAGTTACGTGCTGCCCAGAAAAAATATTGATAATTTCATAGAAGAAATTATGCTCATCTTTTACTGACAATTACTGACTTTTTAACTGCACTCAATTAATTACAAACATTAATATTCACATTAAACAACTCGATCTGGATATATATCTATCTCCGGTATTCGTGTTAAAGAATGTTAATAGAGGTATCTCGGTGCTGCCTTGTGGTTAGGGAAGCAAGAAATTCCACGGTATCCTCCATAGCTCCGGAAAGTAGGGCAGAGAAAGCATTGCTGGCCATCTGAACGGCCACGTAACAGTTATATAACGCTTGACAAGCGCTAGGCACAGGTGTGTATAAATCGAAGTAGGTAAGCTGTTAAGGATAGTAAAAGTGTTGTGTTGAAATCGATTGAGGAGTGTGTGCTCGACGGCTTGACCGCATCCGCGTGTGACCATGGAGGTGAAGAAATAACTGGAGAAATAACGTCCATACAACGAGCGCGCAAAAAATGACGTAACGCAACTTACAACATTTTATTGCCGTACAAATTTGTAGCGCAATGATGAAAACGGAGAAAAATCCAATTTGAAGTCTCCCAAATTGGTAGGTAAGCAGATAAAGATAAGAATTATTTTTTAATAAACCAGATGGTCGTTACGTCATTCCTCATTCGTGATGATGACAGCGAGTGCCGAGTCAAAAATATCTAATAAATACTGGCTGAATCCGGCCGTCAAACCCATTGAAAACTACATGAGTTAGAAAGATGTTATGCAAACCATAGCCAACAAATAATTTGGTTGCAAAAATAAGCAAAAATATTGCTCATTAGAGCAACGTGGTGGCAAGTGAAGCTGGGGGTAATGCCGCGGCGCTGAGCGGGATGAAAACATCACCGTCCATGGATCCATTTGTAAATTGTTGTTCGTAATTACTTTTCTGAAATAGTGAATTACAAACAAATATTTTGAAAAGGCGTTTTATTTGCATGTTCTTATATGTATATGTAACACATCGTAATTAGAAAATAATGAAAGAGAATCTCCAAATATAAAAATAAATTTAGGCGATTACATAGCCTATGTATATTGGGTTTGTGACTTCGGTTTTTTTATTAAACAATTATGTAAAGTTTGTAAACTGCCTGAATTCGATAATTTTCTGTATCTAATGGATACGACTTTACCGTTATTTCATTAATTTGAGTTTCAGCGACAATTGAATTTGAAGCTAGTTAGGTAATCAAATATTAAAAATAATCAGAAAAAGGTTTATTCAAAATCTGATTACCAAACCTGCATTAATTCAAAGATTTATTCGGAAGAAATGCTGTTTCATCAGAATTTATAGCGAGAAAAGACAATGACTAACAAATATATGTAAGTGTGTGAAATGCGTTCTCTGTTAAATGCGCCAATGTAGCACTAATCCCGTATTTAAGCCTAACTGGACACTGGCAAAATTGTCTAAAAATAGGACAGAGAGGCCTTAATTCAAATCAATCAATCAATCAACATAAGTATAGTTTTAGTTTTTAACCGACATCAAACACTAAAAAGTGGAAAATACCCGATTTTTGGGGTCGGTGCCAACCAACCAAAGAATAACACCAATATGTCACCGACCCAAAAATGGGTGTTATTTTCCACTCCTTAGTGTTTGAATTCGGTTTTATTACGGTTCCGTACCCAAAGGGTGCCAACGAAACCCCAATACTAAGCCTTTGCTGTCCGTCCATCCATCCGCCCGTCTGTCCCTCCGTCCGTCTGTCTGTTACAGGGCTGTATCTCATTAACAATAATAGGTAAATAGTTGAAATTTTCACACATTGTGTATATTTATGGCCGCTATAACAACAAATTGCAAACATTTTGAAATATTAAAAATTAAAGGGGGAGCCCCCTTACGTGATTTTTTGGGTGAAATCATGTAAGATGGTACGGAACCCTTCGTGTACGAGTCTGACTCGCACTTGGCCGGTTTTTTGGTTAGTGATTCCGGTACAGGCGCACTCCTTTCAGGTACTAACTTTACGTAATTATCTTGACCTTGAACTTTACGTAATTATCGTATAGACTTGCGTTATTTGAGTGCTCCAAGCAGAGTGCCCACTCAAGTCCTCAATGGCTTTTCTTAAGCGTGATTTTATTTCGTTTTTTATCTCAATGATAGAAGCCACATTTTTCAAAATTTTTACCAAAATAAGTTGGGACTGTTTGCTACAAATACGCAATTATCTTTTAAATATTTGTCAAATATAATTTCATAATGCTAGACTCAGTATATTATCAATATAAGGTACAACTTTTTTCTAAAGAAATAAATTTGGTCAACATTTTATCGCGCAAATTTAGACTTATGTATACTTACTTGAGTAAGAGTTTTATTTTAGGTTGGTTCGTGCAAATAACATAAAATATAATTTAAGAAGTATTTCTATGGGTAAGCATAAATCACAGACGACATTTCAATACACAGACAGACATACTAATTGCATGCTATATAATATCTATTTCTGGCTAAATAGAGGAATTCTGCAAAGAAATGAAAATAGGTAGCGAATTGAGATTATTTTGAGTTCGTGTTGATTGATGGCATAACACCATCCCCATAGAAATGTTTTTAAGTGAAATATCCACTATTTCGAATATTTAGCGTATACTTACAGGTAATATTCCTGAATGTTTTTTATGTCTCGTCAAGTTGTTTATGCATCATTTTACAATGCCCGACGGCATATTCAATTACAATTCGATCTTACGTCAAACTCGCCCGCGACAGCTAGCGACGCAAGACTAAAATGGCCGCAGGTTCTGTCAAGATGACACGCCCCCCGCGGCACAATTGTGATAAGGCCAATTTTTTAGTTCCATTCGTTCTCCTGTTATTTCTTCACCTCCATGCGTGTGACGCGCCCGGGCAGTCCTCTCGGCGAGGAGCCATCCACACACTGACGGACCTGGTCCGCTATCATAGGTCACTGAGCGAGCCAAACCATGCTTGCTGCAAACAATATGTTTCTTAGAAAGCCTTGACCGCTGCAGTGACGATGTTTTCTACTCATTAGGCTACAGTATACGATCTTGCCGATCGTAGTCTAGCGAGATCATCGATGTAATCTAAAACTATCGACGTATTATGTAGCGAGATGTATTAACGGCTCTATGCCGCAGTGAAACGTGTCCGTTCTATTTGAAGGTCGTATACCATGCCGACACAATAGTAAACACTTTTATCCTATAATTGTTGTAAATTACCGCTAAGATTCCACTAGTACTCTATGTAAAAAGTGTTGCAAAAGCTTCTCTACCTAAAAAATCCTTGCCTTATATATCCTACTTTAGATCTCAGATGATACAGGTGATATGTTTACTCTGTTGAAGATCTAACGCCTACAAAACTACCCTGTAAAACGCTTATAAAGAGGAATATTTACCATCTTACAGCTTCTATCTGTTGAACACATTTGCCGCCAGTTGGATATTCAAATTTTGCCGCCCTTATTTACCTCTACAATTTGAAACCCTAGATCATAATCTATAGAGAATCAAATTCAATTCAAATTCCTTTCACACGACTTCGTCGCTAATATTTCATCCATAGTGCCATCACACTATTAAAAAGGAAAACACTAGGGTGACTCGTACGAAAAAGTTGAACGCAAGTAACTGTCATTCTATGAGTAAGAAAGTGTAAGTATTCACCGGTCAGTAGCAAGTGACTGTGAATGACCGGCGATTGTGAATTACAAGATTCCCTTCTAATAGAGCTCATGAAAATATGGTTTCCGGGTGGTTAATTGATCTGTATATGTTTACATATACTGATCTAAATCATCTTCTAAATCCAGTTTTCCAAATACATCCTGATTTGTATTTTGATGCAATTCTTAGCTCCCGCCACTTTAACTATTCCTGCACATGTTGAAGAAATAATGTGCTCGCGCGATATCCGTAAGTGAATGGCCACCAACGAAAGCGAAATATTGTTCGCTGTCGACTTATTATTGTAAAAGAATGCATGTGAAAACCTTACGACTAATTAAATATTTGTGAGGCGGCCCATTCCGAAGCGAAACCTTAACTAGCACCTTCCTACGCAAATTAATATCTTATTGACTTATGCATTGAGTTCGGCGTCATTTTCACTTTGACATCACATGAAAGACGCAAAGCCGCGAGTTTATAAATCGCTCTTGGGTAGTTCTAGAAGAAATTCTTGGATTCTTTCAAAGATTTTTTTTTTTTTTGTAATTTTGTATACACGACCTTTTTACAATTAGCTTGGTTTTCTTGATTTATCAACTATACAATACTAGCGTTCACTGTGGAAACGCTTGGCGCATGGCCAGCGAAAAGTTTTTTAGACTGCATTGTCATAACATAGAATAACATAAAAAAATATGTTATGCTAACCCGTGAAGTTTATTTGTGGGTTCTTCTTTACTGGGTTGATCGAATCCGCGGATCTTTGTGACGTATCTAACGATAAACTTTTTGGTAGTCAAACTACATTAAGTTTGACTACCAAAAAGTTTAAATGAATAAAATTAAATGAAAATTGGAAAACTACTCATTGAGAAATCCGACGATATATACGGCGAATTAGCATGAAAATTCAGAGGGGTTAGCCTCAGAGCATTTTAATACTATGGACAGTTCGGCAGGTGTGGAGGAAATTTTATATTTAGTTCAGTATAGTTTTAATTAGCGGTAAGTTGCTGGTTTTATTTTGTTTGAATGAAGTATGTAATAAACATTTGAACACACATCAATACTTTTTATTAAAATGTCAAAGCATAAATACATTTCATATAGGTTGGATATGGTAATTACATTATAAACAATTATACTATAGCTCCAGGAATGGGCCATGCAGCAACCGACTTGGGCGGATTTGGCGAGACCCTAAATCTGAACATATTTCGAAATTGCACATTTTATTGACTGCGTGCTACGCCTAACTATGAATCATAATTAAGATCGGGATCTGTAGATAAATTCATTTCCGAAACAAATGACCATCGGCTTAACCTTTGACTACGGCGTCCCTTCGTCTGGCAGCGCGACTTTCGCGAGCGGAAAGGTCGACCGCGAAAGCCCACGCAAACCGGGCCGTGACCAGCCGGGTCCACCGACGACGCGGACACCGTGCGTGGGTCGTGTGCCACGTGCGCGCGCCTCGGGCCGAGCGACAGCCGACCGCAGGCGATGACAGGCCGACAACGGCGAACTTGTCGCCCGAACTAATGATGAATGACATTGACTTCGACACATTTGTCTTGCGGCGAGAACTTGCAATATCTTACTCTTTTGGTTTTTCCTCAACTCCATGGTTTTGGCATGGTCAAATAATACTGAACCAGTACCAATAATAATAATAATAATAGGTTATTTCAGGCATGTACCCATAGACATACCGATACTGACATACCAATCACCATGGTGGCATGGAGGTGAGGAAATTACTCACCTCCATGCATGCATGGAGGTAACCTCCATGTAAATCACTCTGTAAAATATTTACATTGAGAGCATTCTTATACTTAAACATTTTCGACCAATAAATTGTTGCCATTGAAACGAGATATCAGCAGCAAACTTGAAAATGAATACGTTTGAGACCTGACTACAACATTTTTCTTCATGCAAAAAATATCATTTCTAAAATATTTTTTTAACTGTATTGGTAGAACGTTAGCTGAAATTATATTATGTTTTTTTCATGTTCCCATTCCATAAGGTAACGCAAACAAACAATACGCTTTGGTTAGTATAGGTAATCATCTTAAACAAAATTATCGATATATTCAAACAACGATAGTCTTACGCGGTCGTCGTTTGGACTATGTAGCATAGTCAAAGCTAATTAAAACTTAAATTCGGAGCTCTCACCTAAATTGGCATCTACGGAACTTCGAAATTACGTAAAAACGTCAAACCCCATTCAAGTTTTACTACTTATTCTGCGGTTTTACTTTTTTAACCTGTCAAAATCAAACTTTTTTTACTTTTACACCGTCGCTGTACATAATGTATTTCACGATTGAGTGGCTCGTAGCCTAGTGGCGCGGGGACTGGCCTAGCGTACCAGAGACCCGGGTTCAATACCAACTTGCAGCACTGTCTTTCTCTTTCAGAGTTCGATAAGTGCATTTCGTCACGAATGCGAGCTGCTCCATGGTTCGGAATCCATGTAAAACTGTAGGTCCCCTTCCCCTACTAGGTGGTAGGGTTTAAGCCCGCCCGGGTTGGTACCATCGCATTGGATGAAAAGATGGTCGAAGCGGCAATGAAAAATTGTCCGTGTTTTCCATCCAGTTCAATGTAGCCGTGCTCATAAAGGGAAGGTCCTGGCATGGCACCTAATTCCTTCGGGAATGTGGTGTATTAGGCTAATATCATAACGGTAGTTGTGTGGTATTAGCCATCCATGTCAGGTCGCATAAAAATAATAATAATAATGTTTTGAAAACTTACGGTTTTCCGGTGTGCAATGCCGTGTTTGTTTCTTTTCTTGAAATTTCCTTGCTTGAATAAATAAACACGCGCAACGTCAACGTATTTACGGCGACGAAATCAAGCTTGCAAATCAAACTCAGGCTCGGAAATGTCAGTTCGCTCAACGCCCACTGCGCGCGCTCTTTAATTCTCCATACATTTGAAAACGCCAGTCGATCGGTTTGGCGTAATCGCAAATTTAGGTGACAAGTCCGACTAGGGGTCGACCCGATGTCGTAACGAAGAAATTTACAGTCTCGGGTGTGGTCGCAAAAGTTTTTAGGGTTCGGTACCCAAGGGGTGAAAACGGAACCCTATTACTAAGCCTCCGTTGTCCGTCCGTCCGTCCATCCGTCCGTCCGTCCGTCCGTCCGTCCGTCTGTCCGTCCGTCCGTCCGTCCGTCCGTCTGTCACAGGGCTGTATTTCACGAACCGTAATAGGTAGGCAGCTGAAATTTTCACAGAGTGTGTATTTATTTTGCCGCTATAACAACAAATAGGTAATAATAAAAATTAGAGGGGGTTACATACAAAAAACCTGATTTGTTTGTGTTAAATCTTGTACGATGGTGTGCGTGTGCGAGTCCGACTCGCACTTGGCCGGTTTTACGTATCACGTCCATATCACGTCGCGAAAAAGACACGTGTCATGCAAACGAGCCGGTTTCAACACTTTCCTCGTTATCTTGTCCATGTCACGGATACAGTTTTCGGTGGCTGACTCGCCGCTCCAACCTGTTTCGGTTAACATTATACTTGACTGATTACATGACTTGTACACGCTCGAAGCATGCCGGGTGCAGGGTTCACGCGTGGGTTGACAAAGTGCGAGTCGGGGCTCATACATACTTTAATACTAATATTATAAATGCGAACGTAAATTTGTCTGAATGTTGCGTTTTCGCGCCTTAATGAATTTCGATATAGATATAGTTTGGACCGTGAAGTGGGCCATAGGCTACCTTTTTAAACTCAAATGGGGTGATATAGTAAATGAATTTTGAATGGTGATCTCATAATATCCAGGAAAAAAATCAAACCGACATCAGTCTTTAAATCAGTCAGGAAATTCGTTATCCCCATACCAAACGTATGGGGAGGACAAATTATTATTGAGTCGTACAACAAAATGTTAAATACCTTTTTTGCTCCAAATTGGCCAAGGAATACCTGGTTAACGTTTAGGCGATATCTCCGCTAGCACCCTTACATATTTCAATAAATTCTGTGTCACCAATACTAACTAGTCACAGTCTTAGAATAAGTATTTTTATATTGATTTTATTTTGTAAAGCACACAACAATACAGAACACAGCCTGGGAAATAACTTAAACACATACAGCCGTATTCAGAGTGGGCGAACTAACTTTAATACGCCGGACTAAAGCGGTTTTTGTATAGTTAGCCTTGTTTTAGATACAATCTTATTTAGAGTGAACCTGTAAAAACTTAGTACGAGATTAGCGCCAAACTAATAATACAAAAACCTCTTTAGTCCGTCGTATTAAAACTAGTCCGCCCACTCTGAATACGGCTGATTTTGTTTTAAACTTTATTAAAGTGAACTCGGATGAGTGGATAGCAATTATGTAGTGATCAAATTTTTCGACGGGTTAGTAGGCCTTTTCTTGGAATTCGTACAGGGTACAGAATCAGAAATAGTACAGACGAGGAAACCTCATTTATATCCGCTGTCAAAACGATTTTCTTGACGAAAGAATTCCGGGGCACGGCATTTCAATGATTCAAGGTTTCCGGTAATATTCCTGATTCCGGAGCACAGAATTCCAAGAATGGCTTACCTTACGACATCAAGTGCGTCGGCGGAAAGCAGTGGTTTCGTACCGCTGAGGGCCGGGAGGAATGGAGAAATATTGGAGAGGCGTATGTCCAGCAGTGGACGCAAACACGCTGACTGACTGACTAACTAGTGAATAATTCGAGTCCGTGCTTGCGCTGGACACGGTACGCCCCGCTCACCTCTACGTCCCCCCGCTTGTAAAATAAACATGATACAGTTAGGCTGCACTTGAAAATCCGAAAAAAGATTTGTCCCAATTGTTTGGCTTGATTATGCCCAATCCTTAGTTAGATCTCATTTAAGGGGAATAAATACATAAAAATGAACATTTTTCTGAGGTCGATTAAAGTAAAGGCTTTTGTTGTTAAACATTGAAAAATACTGAGCTTATAGAATGTACGTTTGCAAACGTATACATCCCCATTTTGTCCAAAACACTTGTATAATCGTCGAAATAAAAAATACTTCTATAAGGACCATTTTTACCTTTCAAAGGCATTTTTTCTGTTATCTTTCTATTTAGAAGAATGAAATAAAAAAATCTGATACCTTTCAGCCATAACGAGGTTAGCATCCCCCTTGCTGTTAAAAATATAAAAATACAGGAAATTTACAAAATCAGACTATCGTTACCTTGCCATCAAATACAAGAAATATCCGGGAGCGCGCGAAACGTGCGTAACATCGATATAATCTAACGTCGATGGTGCGTACCCTCCCGCCGACATGATGGCACTGGCTAGATTCCGCCGCGCGTATCCTTGACTTTACGCTATGGATATAGGGGCCTTAAATCATTTAAATGTAACGTTGCAGGTCTCGCTCGAGGTACAAGCGATCCTCGGACGGAGCACCGCGCGCGTTACCGCCTCTGCCGCCGCCACCGCCGCCGCCGCTGTCGCCGCCCGCCGAGTCCTGCCGCCGGCGCATCCTGTGCGAACTGTACGCTTCGCCGCGCGCCAGGACCCTCAAGTCAGTAAGCTGTTAATAATACATATGACCCTAGAACGATTGTAACCGATAAGCTATAGTTTTATATTTTTAATTTTCATAAAAACACTGTTATGCAAACATGATTATCGGAAAAAAATGGCATATAAACATTGTCTTAATAAAAGTCGGGCTTGTCATTAAAATTCAAAAACTTTGAAGCTTGTTAACTCCCACGCAAAAGCGGAGAGGATCGCTGGGTGATGGTATATTATTATAATTTTTTATACTGCATAATCGACCTTCTATGGATTTTTTTTTTATTTTGGCCTTATATTCATTACCAAAAGTAAAATCAGCAAACAATTATTCAATCAATTCATTCTCTCGGATTTGTCAAAAGGTTTTGTAAGCTCAGATGCGGAAAAAACTTTCCTTAAAGTTCGGCAATATACAATTTATATTATGAATTTCGGTGAGCGTGTGTTTGTAATTCTTGAACTCGACTTGTCGTTCGAATGTGCCCGCGAAGGTTTCTGCACGGTCAGTCCGAGTTCTCACCGAAATCAGCGTTTACGGAACTTCGAAGTCACGTAAAATCGTCAAACCCCAGTACAAGTTTTACTACTTATTCTTCGGGTTTACTTCTTCGACCTGTCAAAATCAAACTCGGACTACCAATTTGTATGAATACACGGAGCCGGCCACGCACATCCTGGTAAAAGTCGATCGGTTTGGCGTAAACGCCAATTTATGTGACCATTCAGACTATGTCCTCTGATCACACTTCGCTCGGGTGAATGTCCGTAATGAAAATAACCTGAGCGTAGATGAGAGCCTCGGCTAGTTATTGAAAACGTTCGTTTTTCATTTTGGTCCATAAACATTCTAACGCTTTATAAAAAATGTTACAAAAATTACGACTTAGCTATGTATTTATTTATTATTACAAATTGTTAAATTCAGCAACTAGAAGTTACTTCCACTTACCAATCCAATTGTGCCACTACATTACGACATCGGTTCAAAGTTTGGGTAAGTTTAGGGTTAATCAACAAAGGACCTTTAATACTAAATTGCTGATTATCTTGTACCTGATTTGATTGCAAGACGCTAATTAGGCTAATCAGCAGTAGGTGAACAAGGCCCTAATTGTAGTATAAATTGTATGTGTTCTTATGTCCCCCTGCGTCCTTCTATTTTAGTATACACTGTTATCGCGCATCACTCATAACGCACGGGGAAGTGAGGATCGAACCTGGGTTCCCAAGTTCTACCTAACGTACTGCCGAGCTCATGCTTAAAATACATGCGACTTCTTCCGACAGATTTCACAGCACTTTCACGTCGAATTATATCACGGAACACCTCGTTTTGGTTGAATTTTGATGTTGCAAATCATATGTTCTCTGAAGTACCCACTTTCCTAAAGTGCTAGAACGTCCGGTAGAGCTCGCATAAAACGAGAGTACTTGAACGATTTACGTCGCCACAGCCTTAAAATTGTTATCACGCTATATGTGTAGAGTATACACTAGCCCTGTTACTAATAAACCTAGATCATCAGCTGAATAGTTATACAATGTTTTGTCCTTTGCATTGACAGGCAGTATCTAATTCGATAGAAAGGGACAAAACATTGTATAACTATTCAGACGATGATCTGGGATCCCTGGACTCTATACAGCGCGTCGGGCCGTGCGTCTTGTCGACAATCCCGAAGTTTCCCTGAATTCGGAGACCCTCCAACTCCGAAGGGATGTAGGGTCTCTCTGTATTCTATCGTCTTTACCATGAAGAATACTCGTCGGAGGTGCATAACGGTGTCCCTTCGTCCCCTTTCTACCTTCGCGCAACGCGGAACAGGGAGTAAATGCACAAATTCACGGTCGACATTCCAAAAATAAGAACCCACCGATCCTCTGGATCCTTCATCTATGGGGTCGGAAAACAATGGCATGAACTCCCTTACGAGGTAGTGCTCCCAAAGTATAACCCGGGGTCCTTCAAACATGGTATGAAGAAGCACCTGGTCGGCCGGCATGGTTTTTGCCACAGAAATCGGAAATATTCGAAATCCCATGGGTGTCTTCGGGCACCTTGAGAGGTCTTGGCGTACGCCATATACCGCGCTAAACATAAAACAAAGATATATGCATATTGGTAAAGAAATAAATAGGGATAATCCAATGTATTCCATGTCCTTGGTGTGAATAGCGAACTAATAAAATAATTTCCTAATAAATTCCATAGATAGAGCATCTAGTTCCTAAGGAACACCGCCGATATCAAAATATAGCTCTATTGGTAGAGGTCTTAATTGACAGATACGAGCGCTGAGCGCTAGTTCAGGAAAGAAGTTATCATTATCTATCAGTTATCAGTATATAAATATATATCATTGATTGGGCATTAATAATTAAATGTGGAATGAACATTTTTGTTCATGAATGTTTTTTTTTGTTAACGAAATCAGTTAAACGGCATGTTTTTTTTTATAACTTAAAATATTTTACTTGATAACATTACATTATTAACTTTTTTTAATTAAAAAAATATATTCTTTACTATTCTATATATTCGTATATTCTATATACGGGCTCGTGGCAATCACCGAGTTCAGGGCGTGTATTCTTGGCATTCAGTCATTGCGGATTCAGTAGAGTTAACAGTAATGTCAAAGTAAATTCTTCTTCTGTTAACTCTACTGAATCCGCAATGACTGAATGCCAAGAATACACGTCCTGTCCTTCACTACCTACTGAAACGCGTATATTGCAGAGAATGCAACAATGTACGCGTATACGACCGCTCCGAATTGCTTATATTCACTCCCGTGAATGTCATGTTGACATTAGGGACGTGACTTAAGACCGCACACAGATTGTACGCGCACGGTTGAGAGCATGTGCGCCGTGTGTTAGCATGTGCGCCGTGCGTTAGTTAGAGCCGAGGTTAGAGCCAGCTGTGTCTTGTCGTGTTCTTTGATCATAATGCACTTGTGTTCTGAAATAAAGAAGGCCTTTCGCCGTTTGTTAGTCTAGTTGGACAATTTTAGGCCTGAAATAACCACTCTCGAGACTTACAAGGCATATTCCAGGTAGTAAGGTTAGGCACTGACACATATGTCTGCTCAAATTCGTTCCGATTTGATATCGTGCAATTGTGGCTATGAGCAGTGATCTCAATTCGGAACACAAGTATTCAATGTATTCGCTTTCTCTGCGATATTTGCAATGTACGCGTTTCGGAACGTAGGGCTTGTGTTACGTAACGTCCGAGTTGAATAGTACCGGAACTGCCGAATGTTTGTTCGATAAACATAATTATGTTGATACAGTCAGCGTGGCTTGTTGCTTTCTCACGGCACTCATGTCTAGGGAGAGTTTTTTATTGCAAGTGTGAAATATTATTGGAAGCAATATTTTCTTTGGTAATATTTTAAGCGTGGTTTTCACCAAGTACTGATTTATTGTATTCTATGCATAAAGGGTAAGGGAGTAACCGTGTCCTGCACTGGCGGCCGTGGACAGAAAAACGGAGTGTGGGAAGACCACCCGCCAGGTAGGACGACGACATGTGCATCGGCGGAAAGCAGTGGTACGGAATACCGCTGAGGGCCGGGAGGACTGGAGAAAAATTGGAGAGGCGTATGCCCAGCAGTGGACGCAAACACGCTGACTGACTGGCTGACTGACTGACTGATAAAGGGTCTTTATTGCTAAAGCGCTGATTATCTTTACTAGTATTGATTGCAAGCTATTAAGAAAGGCTCTTAATATCAGCCTCGGTAGCTCAGCGTGCGACGCCTTGAGAATCGATAAGCTGGGGCACCTCTGAGCGCGGTTAGGTTCTGGATGGGTAACCATTTTCAAACGTTAAGGCTGGCCGTGGTTCGGATTCTACGTAAAACTGTAGGTTCCTTCCTAACTTTCTAGGTGGTATAGTTAATCCCGCCCGGGTTGGTACCCGGGTTGAATGCACGATGGTCGAAGCGACAATGAAAATTTTCCGTGTTTTCCATCCAGTTCAATGTAGCCGAGCAATATAAAGAAGGTACTGTTTTAGAGCGGCTCGTAGCCTAGTGGCGCGGGGACTGGCCTAGCGTACCAGAGGCCTGGGTTCGATTCCGACTTGCACCACTGTCTTTCTCTTTCAGAGTTTGATAAGTGCATTTCGTCACGAATGCTAGCTGCTCCATGCTTCGGAATCCATGTAAAACTGTAGGTCCCCTTCCCCTACTAGGTGGTAGGGTTTAAGCCCTCCCGGTTTGGTACCATCGCATTGGATGAAAAGATGGTCGAAGCGGCAATGAAAAATTGTCCGTGTTTTCCATCCAGTTCAATGTAGCCGTACTCATAAAGGGAAGGTCCTGGCATGGCACCTAACTCCTTCGGTAATGTGGTGTATTGGGCTTATATCATAACGGTAGTTGTGTGGTATTAGCCATCCATGTCAGGACGCATAAAAAAAATACTGACGTGGCACCTAATTCCCATGTGGTGTGTTAGGCTAATATCTCACGGTCAGTTCGGTTTTAGCTATCCATGTCGAGTTACATAAAAAAATGTGGCGATTAATTAATCAGTAGTAGGTAAAAAAAGCCCTAACTTTTATTTAAGGCCAGTACCGTTGACACCTGTTTGACAGTTGGTGTCGAAAGCGCTTGAGAAACCACCTGTCATATGCATACACTATTTTTGACAGGCGATTTAGCCTTCTCGATAGCGTTCGTAGTTGGGCTCCTGAGCCGGTAGTTTAAGTTGTCACCTAAATTGGCGTTACGGCAAACCGATCGACTGGCGTTTTCAATTGTATGGAGAAATTGAAGAGCGCGCGCAGCGGGCGTTAAACGAACTAACATTTGCGAGTCCGAGCTTGATTTGACAGCTTACTCAACGTTGCCGTAAATACGTCGACGTTGCCGTTTACGTCCACTCCGCGTTTTCATACAAATCGGAAGTCCGCGTTTGACTTTGACAGCTTGAAGAAGTAAAACTACAGAATATCTAGTAAAAACTTGTGTGGAGTTTGACGTTTTTACGGAAAACGCCAGTCGATCGGTTTGCCGTAAACGCCAATTTCGGTGAGAACTCAGACTGCCCACTCTGGTTATAATTGGATGAATTCGCAAAGAATCGGTACAGTAACCACGTGTTCTGGTCTCCTAGGTGATCCGTGTTGTCTTCCCCGCAGGGCCCAGTTGAAGTTTGACGACTGCTCGAAGTTCACGTGCGCGGAGCCGCGCGTGGCTGCGGAGCTGATGGCGTGGGTGCGGCGGCGACTGCGCAGCGGTGGTGGGGACCCGGACGGCGGGAACCACTTCCGCCGCTATTACCCCAAATCTGCTGGAATAGTACACTAGTTTATATTTTGAATAGTATACTAGTTTCTATTATTATAGTGGTACACTTGTTTTTATTTTGGTTATTCAAAAGACAACGGAAATAAATACTTTGACATCACTTTCTGTCATATTCGACATTGGATTAAAGGGACTAAGAATGTATTTTTCTTGCTAGTATACGCATGGAGGTGAAGAAATAACAGGAGAACGAATGGAACTAAAAAAATGGCCTTATGACAATTGTGCCGCGGGGGGCGTGTCATCTTGACAGAACCTGCGGCCATTTTAGTCTTGCGTCGCTAGCTGTCGCGGGCGAGTTTGACGTAAGATCGAATTGTAATTGAATATGCCGTCGTGCATTGTAAAATGATGCATTAACAACTTGACGAGACATAAAAAACATTCAGGAATATCATATTACCTATAAGTATACGCTAAATATTCGAAATAGTGGATATTTCACTTGAAAACATTTCTATGGGGATGGTGTTATGCCATCAATCAACACGAACTCAAAATAATCTCAATTCGCTACCTATTTTCATTTCTTTGCAGAATTCCTCTATTTAGCCAGAAACAGTTAGATATTATATAGCATGCAATTAGTATGTCTGTCTGTGTATTGAAATGTCTACTGCTGGATCTATGCTTACCCATAGAAATACTTCTTAAATTATATTTTATGTTATTTGCACTAAAATAAAACTCTTACTTGAATATACATAAGTCTGAATATGCGCGATAAAATGTTGACCTAATATATTTTTTTACAAAAAAGTTGTACCTTATATTGATAATATACTGAATCTAGCATTATGAAATGATATTTGACGAATATTTAAAAGATAATTGCGTATTTGTAGCAAACAGTGACAACTTATTTTGGTAAAAATTTTGAAAAATTTTCCTTACATCATTAAGACAAAATATAATAAAAATACGCTAATGAAAAGCCATTGAGGACTTGAGTGGGCACTCTGCTTGGAGCACTCATATAACGCAAGTCTATACGATATTTACGTAAAGTTCAAGGTCAAGATAATTACGTAAAGTTAGTACCTGAAAGGAGTGCGCCTGTACCGGAATCACTAACCAAAAAACCGGCCAAGTGCGAGTCGGACTCGTACACGAAGTGTTCCGTACCATCTTACTTGATTTAACCCAAAAAATCACGTAAGGGGGCTCCCTCTTTAATTTTTAATATTTCAAAATGTTAGCTATTTGTTGTTGTAGCGGCCATAAATATACACAATCTGTGAAAATTTCAACTATTTAACTATTATTGTTAATGAGATACAGCCCTGTAACAGACGGACGGACGGAGGGACAGACGGGCGGATGGATGGACGGACAGCAAAGGCTTAGTATTGGGGTTTCGTTGGCACCCTTTGGGTACGGAACCGTAATAAAACCGAATTCAAACACAAGAAGTGGAAAATAACACCAATTTTTGGGTCGGTGACATATTGGTGTTATTCTTTGGTTGGTTGGCACCGACCCCAAAAATCGGGTATTTTCCACTTTTTAGTGTTTGATGTCGGTTAAGAACTAAAACTATACTTATGTTGATTGATTGATTGATTTGAATTAAGGCCTCTCTGTCCTATTTTTAGACAATTTTGCCAGTGTCCAGTTGGGCTTAAATACGGGATTAGTGCTACATTGGCGCATTTAACAGAGAATGCATTTCACACACTTACGTATATTTGTTAGTCATTGTCTTTTCTCGCTATAAATTCTGATGAAACAGCATTTCTCCCGAATAAATCTTTGATTTAATGCAGGGATGGTAATCAGATTTTGAAAATACCTTTTTCTGATTATTTTCAAAATCTGATTACCTAACTAGCTTCAAATTCAATTGTCGCTGAAACTCAAATTAATGAAACAACGGTAAAGTCGTATCCATTAGATACAGAAAATTATCGAATTCAGGCAGTTTACAAACTTTACATAATTGTTTAATAAAAAAACCGAAGTCACAAACCCAATATACATAGGCTATGTAATCGCCTAAATTTATTTTTATATTTGGAGATTCTCTTTCATTATTTTCTAATTACGATGTGTTCATCCCGCTCAGAGCCGCGGCATTACCCCCAGCTTCACTTGCCACCACGTTGCTCTAATGACCAATATTTTAGCAAATTTTTGCAACCAAATTATTTGTTGGCTATGGTTTGCATAACATCTTTCTAACTCATGTAGTTTTCAATGGGTTTGACGGCCGGATTCAGCCAGTATTTATTAGATATTTTTGACTCGGCACTCGCTGTCATCATCACGAATGAGGAATGACGTAACGACCATCTGGTTTATTAAAAAATAATTCTTATCTTTATCGATTTACCTACCAATTTGGGATACTTCAAATTGGATTTTTCTCCGTTTTCATCACTGCGCTACAAATTTGTACGGCAATAAAATGTTGTAAGTTGCGTTACGTCATTTTTTGCGTGCTCGTTGTATGGACGTTATTTCTCCAGTTATTTCTTCACCTCCATGAGTATACGCTGAAAAAAACTGAGTGAATATAACTGGAATTACAGTATCAAAAACCGTCTTGCAAACGTTAAAATTAGCTAATATGGCTGAGTAAAAACAGTAAGCCAATAAAACAAAACAGTTTACTGTATCTTTTAATAGTTTTTTTTAACTGAGTGCAATAACTGTTAAAATCTTGCTGCTTTCCTACCTGTGTGAAAACTGTTCTAACCCTTAGATGAAAAAGAATGGATACGGTACCTCCATACTGACGATAGTTCAAAAGCGTTCCTATTTTTAAAAAAACTCACACACCTATACTTTTACATGCACACCAAACTCTAATACGTAAAGGGTAATAGAGCAGGACCAAGGTATAAGAAAATGCATCATGCGAAAAAGTGACAAATAGATTCATCTAATCGCGGAAGAATGAAATGAGACAACAATTTCCTTAAATTGAATTAGTTATAGCGTGAGAAAAAGGGATGGTGACATTTGTGACGTCTGGTCGTAGATATAGTGCAAAATTCATCCTAATCCATCATGACACATCAACGATGCGCGCATGCTAAGCCCTTTGACCAGAATGGCGCGTCAAAACTAAATGAAAAATGAAAGTGAAAACGGCAGGGTTGCCAAAAATGATCACAAAATAAATAACAATATATTCTATTGTAAATTAAAATATTAAGGTTCCTATTTAGTGATAGTGGTCAGAACAAGTAGTACCATGATTGTATAGTTAACAAGGCATTAAATAATCTTTTCGCGAATTTGCAAGGGGGAAAATGATAAAAATATAAATGGAATAATTCTTTAAACCATCGTTTTTCTGAGTAAAAATCATCTATATTAAGGATAAATTAATAAAGTCGAATATACACAATTTGTAAATATTTAAATCATAAAATAAAATAAACACAAAGAGGGAATCATTAATGTATAGCAAGTATGGGTCAAACATTGCAAAACGAATAATATTGATTATTCTTGAATTGTCCATGTTTGCATTTTATGCATTTAAAAATTTCGTTCAATGCGTTTTAGATGCTAAAAAATAGTCCAAATAATAGTCAGTACAGTGTTATGTAAAACCTGTTGATGATTATTGCCGTTTGCCGTAAATGTGTGATGGTATTTTGATAAACCACTAAGTTCTTTCTTTTTACAATTTGTTTAATTTCCTTCAAATAGGTTCACTTTATTACGCTTTTGTCCTTTTGTCGCGGCTTTAATCCCCGGATTGGTTTTATGTATATGATAAAGTTTTACATTTACATATTTTTCGATAATAGCCCTAAGAAGATGGAGTCTATGATTAAACGTAGCAGGTTGAAGAAATGAATACTCATTCAATGACAAAAGGACATTTGAGCCAAGAAACGACTTGAGAATTTTAATCTTTATGGAAACGAGCTGTCTGTCACATGTAAAATTTTGACCATTTTCAAGGATCTTTTTATCACAGCCTCAGAACTAAGACATATTTTACAAACATCCTAAACGACATTATAAAAAATAATAAACAGTACGTAGACTATTGTTTTGTGGCAGCCCTACTTGTTTTTTAATAAAATTTATTTCAATATATAATACTGAAATGAAAACAAAAATAAACATAGAACTGATAATTTAAGTTTTCTTGTGCCAACCCTGTTTGCGCCTTTACAACACATAAAAGGTTTCAGGTCAACTAAACTAAAAATATACTGAATATGCTTGTACTTACACATGGAATGTGATTCCATTGATATTGTTGTGCTTATTAGTGTTATTTCGACATTTGTCAACCACACAAGACATTTTGAAGGCATTTTGTTGATATTTTGAAATCTTGCTCAACTGACGCGCATGGATTGACGTTTGACACCGACTGAGAGCATATGAGCTGACTGAGCTTATATTTGACGGACCGTAAAATTTTTTTAGTCCCCTATCCATTCCTTTTTCATCTAAGTTCTAACCCTATTATTATTTCCATTCTTCCTTGGGTCTTATATTCAAGGAAAATGTACTGCCCAATCTGTGAAAATTACTGTACCTTTAGAAACTGGACAGTTGCATGCTTGATTTGTAAACAGACATAATGTCAGTTAAGATAACTATTTCAAAATTATCTGATCCGTCACATGTGTTATTTTCATCAAGCGGTATTATTCAATCGGTTATAACACCTGTTTAATATGAACTGTTTTTGCTCATTTGTAGAATACATAAATAGTAATGAGAAATAATTTATCATAAATGACAGAACTTTAACTGTGCTAAGACAGAGAATAGTTTCTTAGTTTTTTTTTTTCAGTGTGTAACTTCAGGGTTGCAAGTACTCTTGTTTTGGCATGACACCTATGCAATAAATTGTACTATTTTGGTTAGATAATAAACGAGTAGAATGAATAGCGCTCTTCTTTATAATGTAAATCAAACAATCATTTATCTCACAGGTGCTACAGGTTACTGCACTAATTCACAAAATCAAAGGAATTTATTGTATTTTCGCGCCCAGAAAAGTATATTATTTAAAAGTAATATAAGTGGGTTACACGTAATGTTGTTTAAATTTAAAACTCTTCATTAATGCGTATTTTTTAAAGTTTACCTTATACGTAAGTTAATTAATTCCTTTTTATAAGATAGCATAAACTACAAAGTCGTGTATTTATTTGATTCGGTTGCACCCTTAACAGCTCTACATATATGAATTCCATGCATTTTTATGTAATTACAAAGGCTTTAAGTAGGCATTTAGAATATGTTTTTAAGTTTATAGGTTTTAAAATCAAAATATATTAAAATAAAACATATACAAGGGTGGAAAATAAATGTGTTTTAAATAAATATTACATATACATTCATATATACATATAATTATAATAAATTAGAAATATTTTTTTCAATCCTCAGGAAGTACTTATCGGTAAGTAGTATAGTACTTATCAAATTCACGTTTGTCAAAAGACGGATAGTCATTGCCGGAGAATTATATCTTAGTAAAATTATAGTCTGATAGTTATCAGAATTAACAGAATATAATATAATAATAAACTTATCCGTCGAATAGTTATCTTGCTGTTTATCAGACTAGCGAAAAATTGGCCCTTAGTTAAATATATTTTATATTTGTATTTATTAATGGTAAAATAAATTAAAAACATAAATATTCTAAAGTTAACTTCAAATAATTATAACACTGTCAACCGTTGTAAAGGTGCAAAAGCAAAGGCAAGCAAACAAAAACCTACCAAGTGTGAGTCGGACTCACACACGAAGGGTTCCGTACCATTGTAAATTATTTAACACTGTCCGTCCGTCCGTCCGTCACAGGGCTGTATCTCATGAACCGTAATAGGTAGGCAGCTGAAATGTTCACAGAGTGTGTAATTATTTTGCAAAATTAAAAAATAATAAAAATTAAAGGGCCCCCTGTAATCATCTCCTGAGAACACTCCTGTTTAATCAACTCAGAATTCGCAGAATTGGGCTACTGAGCCCCTAGTCGGACTTCTCACCTAAATTGGCGTTTACGGAACTTCGAATTTACGTAAAAACGTCAAACTTCATGCAAATCTCACTACTTATTCAGTGGTTTTACTTCTTCAACCTGTCATAATCCAACTCGGACTACCAAATTTGTATAAAAACGCGGAATGGGCGTAAACGGCAACGTCAACATATTAACGGCGACTTTAAGCAAGCTGTCAAATCAAACTCACACCCGCAAATATTCGTTAACTTAACGCCCACTGCGCCCCCTCTTCCGTTCTCCTCACATTTGAAAATGCCAGTCGATCGGTTTGGCGTAAACGCCAATTTAGGTGACAAGTCTGGCTAGGGGCTCTTAGTCATGTGGTCAGTCTGAGTTCTCACCTAAATTGGCGTTTACGGCAAACCGATCGACTGGCGTTTTCCGTAAAAACGTCAAACTCCACACAAGTTTTTACTAGATATTCTGTGGTTTTACTTCTTCTCGGACAGTCAAACTCGGACTTCCGATTTGTATGAAAACGCGGTGTCGGCGTAAACGGCCACGTCAACGTATTTACGGCAACGTTGAGTAAGCTGTCAAATCAAACTCGGACTCACAAATATTAGTTCGCTTAACGCCCACTGCGCGCGCTCTTCAATTTCTCTATACATTTCAAAACGCCAGTCGATCGGTTTGCCGTAAACGCCAATTTAGGTGACAGCTGGGACTACGGGCTCAGATCTTCGTTATTTTTCATATGTCGGCTCTACGCGGATCTCTCGCGGTAAATAGGCCGAAGAAAGAAGGCAGCGTTTCCGTGAGAACCGCACACCGATCTCTTCTAATTGTCGACGCGTACTCGGATAATAATCTGTCCGTCCGGTGGTCGCGCGATCTGCGCAGGCGCAGTCGGAAATGCTTTATGGCATTAGGAGATTGGGAGCATGATTACCATAATCTAAAACCTCGACGATACATTTTAGAGAACGTTGTTCAAGGGAAAATATGTGAACATCTCGGCATAAAATAATTTTCTAGGAAGTATTTATTATGGAGGAGAAATTGTGTAGTGACTAGGTGAACCGAAAGGCTAATGATATAAGATTAGCCTAGTGGCGCGAGGACTTGCCTAGCATACCAGAGGCCCGGGTTCAAATCCTCGCCCCGTTCATGCACCACTTTCTTTCTCTTTCTGAGTTGGAAAAGTGCATTTCGTCACAAATGCGACCTGCTCCATGGTTCGGAATCCATGTAAAGGTGTGTAGGTCCCCTTCCCCTACTAGGTGATAGGGTTTAAGCCCGCCTTGGTACCATCGCATTGGATGTAAAGATGGTCGAAGCGGCAATTCAAAATTGTCCGTGTTTTCCATTCAGTTCAATTTAGCCGTGCTCGTAAAGGTTCCTATGATGGCATATAATTATTTCGGAAATGTGGTGTATTAGGCTAATGTCAAAACGCTAGTTGTGTGGTATCGGCCATCCATGTCAGGTTGCATAAAAAAACCATAAAATAATGTTGTGACTAGAATCGAGAAAGGAGTGCTAAGTTGGTTTGGACATATGGAACGAATGGATGACGAAAAAATTACGAAATAAAATTTACAGAGCAGAATTGAGCGGAAGTGTCGTGCCCGGGCGGCCCAGAAGAACGTTCCACGACCAAATCGATGTAATTATTCGTAAAGTATCGGTACGTAGCACCTGTAATCGTAGAGCATGTATAAAAAGATGTAAAAGCGAAAGAGGTGTGCTGTGTTCGTACCGTATGGCGCTCTATCATCTCTGCCTACCCCTCCTGGAAAGCGGCGTGAATTCAAAAGTCTCATCTGAACATTGTATTGCAAGAACGGGCTTGAGTGTAAATAAAACATGATATGCCGGTACAACACATTAATCTTGCATCCGATACTAAGGTCATCAGGTATATTCCTGGCATTCAGTAATCCGGAATCAGGAATCCTGAGTCTAGAAAACCGCTTTTATAGCGATTTTCAAAGCGAGTTTTTCGAAACTATGCTCCGGAATATTTTCGTCAAGAAAATCGCTTTGAAAACCACTACAAAAGCGGTTTTCTAAACTCAGGATCCCTGATTCCTGATTACGGAATGCCAGGAATAGAACTGCTGCAACAATCAAAAGTACCGCTTCCACGGAGGTGGTCACGGCGTGTCCACACAGAGCGCAGCCATCGCGGGGTCGCCGCGCGGCGCGTCCACACCGGGCGCGCCGTCTCCGCTCGCAGCGCGTCGGCTAATTTGTGGAAAGTGCAAGTTACGGCTGGCGGGGTGTGGCCGAGGCGACGCGCCGTGACACCATTCAAAGGCTTCCGCCGTGTTGTTTATGACGGCGGATGCGAGACAGTTGCCAACACATCTTGAAGAATCGCTGCCTATTTATCGCTTGTTATCATCTCAATCAGTGTGGCGGGTTTCGTAGCCACTTTTCTCTTATGTCCGCCCACCTAGGACGTGTCACCTTGGTATGTATGGTCAAAGCCAAGGTATTATGTCACTAACGAAATGGTAATTTTGCGGAAATATTGTCATTCGTCCACTTATTACAACATCACGTATTTAGTTAGTAGTAATATTATAATTTCACTTGATCGACAAATTAAGATTTTTTTTTATATTGATGTTAGTTCCTATCGTCTTTTTATATCACTGAAGCTAAAATACATAGACGTAACTTGCACTTCGCTTACCCCTGTTTGTACCACCTCCAGTTACCTTAAATCCGATAAGTAACTTTCGGCGACATTGCATATTTACATGGTGTAACCGAAAGGTAACTTTGGGATTTTTGTAGCTGGAGGTGGTGGAAACGGACGATAGCCAAAGAATTCCTTCCGACCGTCCAATTTGACATTTGTTATTCTCATAGACGGTACCTGCTAGCCACAATCTGTACTTAAGGTGGCCCAACCCGGCGGGCCTAGCTCATTGGCGGGCACGGTACAAAACCGTGCTGATGCGCTCTGGGACCTTCTCTGTTTCAAAGAATAAGACAGGCTCTGTGATAAGGAAGATGCAACCTGTCCACAAAAATACAATGTGCATAGTGTATGATTTGGTAAGATTTACGAAAAATTTTATTTCAAAACGACTTATAGCTAAAAGTAAACCACGACCGCTGTAGTCAAAAATCGAACAAACACCAAATAGATTATAAATCTTGATTAAATAAGCTATGTCTGATGACTAATCTTTTTAAGATATTTTTATTTTATCATTGCGTAATCCACCTCCAAAGTTATTGTATAAAACGCGCGAAAAATTCGAACTTTCGGACGTTATAACTTGGAAACCAAACACAATTTTACAATGCCAACGTTCATCAGACATCTAGTTCGATCAAATACAGCTATTTTGAGCAAAATTTTGGATCTCTGACAAGAGATATGGGCGTGATCTTCTTTCCCCTTTTGTATGGGGAGATGAGCGGGATGGGCCACCTTAATTTTGACTGGACCAGAATCTTACTGACCCTCCACATAAATAATGACTTATAAAAAATATCTACGTAACATACACACGTCATTTTGGCCTCTCGTCTTCGAGGCACGATTTTTTTTATCTCATCCATACAAACAGATACACATCGTCATGACCTCTAAAATTATTATTTTAAAATATATTTTTTTGTTTTTCGTTTACTTTTAAATTGTAAAACTAATTTTGAATATGTTGTATCTCAATTTACTTTTAGTTGTACGTTCAGGTTTTAAAGTAATTTGAGTACAACAATGTAAATGTATAACTGTTCAGTTTCCTTAAATTAATGAATAAACGATTCGCACCAAATTCCTAAAGTAGGTACCGTGGATAGTTAATGGGAAGAACTATTATTACATTGATACTAACTATTTGACTTTTCCAAAATTGACCAATAAATACGCTAAACAATGAGCGTACTAGCACTTTATCTGTAAACACTGCTACATTGACCTGTAGGTAAAACGTGTAAAATGAGGTGCCAATCGGGTAGGCCGAACCATACCGCTTAGTGAGTATGGAAATAACCTACAATTGTAGATGGGTTCCGAACAACATGACTTAAAATGCACATGTTTGTGCATTTTTTAAGGCACAATTTTATCTTGCAGGGTTAATATTCGAATTTATTTTATGGAAAATTTATAAGAAAATGCGTTTATTAGAAAATATAATCGAACTCGTCTGTAAAAATCAGTATTTAAATTAACATCACTTCAGAATTTGCGAATTCTTCATGTTGTCATTTCTCGGGAAATGTTCGGGAAGTGATCTGAAAGAAAGGAATTCCGAAGCAACAACTTTGACGTTTATGGATTTAGCAAATCAATTGTACATGTTGTTAGGAAAGTTTAGTTTCAATCTTTTAAAAGGTCCATATCTTTTGCCGGCCGCATAAGAATTGGAAAAATCCACACAGCTCCAACTCGGTGGCCAGAAGCGGCTGGATAGGAAAATCTTGCGAAAATGTTAGTTGTCAATCAATAAATCTCTCTCACGGGGTTTCCAATATCCACTGTAGAAAGTAGTAGGTAATTTAAAGACTTCCAATAGCACCCAGCACGTGTTACGCCGTTAGTAAGATTCGATAAGATTAGCCACGGCTCCACTGACTCTACCCCCGTGTTGCTTCTCTAAATCTTCGTCGGACAAGCTATCGGTCGTCTCTTTCACTAGAAGAATCGAAGATGAGCCGCGGCGATACGAAGATGTGGCATTTTACGTGAAAGGAAAACGTGTGTCAGGAGTGCGGAAGATTGCAATATGAGGTCGTCTACACCGCGGTATTAGCGCAAATTGTCAGTTCAACAGCTCATTTAGCTGAATTACACAGCGCAATACTTACCTACTCGAAGGTAAAAAAGCAAACTCTTATTCACGTTGAATTTATAAACTGTTAGTCGTACTTCATTCTCGACGTATTTGCTAATGTAACAGCATGATTATAAACAATTTTCCGACATGATTTGCTGGAACTAGAACTAGAAAAGGTTTCATGGGTACCACGAGTTTTAGCTAGTCAACCGTTGTGGATTGATGTCGAAACAATATACGGAATAAATTAAGCAAAAAATATTTTTGAACTAAAAGAAAAATCAATACACAAATTCACAGTCGACATTCTAAAAATAAGAACCTACCGATCCTCGAGATCCTTTATCCATAGGGTATGTAAAGAATGGAATGAACTCCCTTCCGAGGTATTTCCCCCATGTTACGACCTGGTTGTCTGTTACCGCCGGCATGGTTTTCGCAGCCCCCTGAAAGTCCGAAAACCATGCCGCGCTTAACTTAAAAAAAACCCGAAGTATTCGTCTGAAGATTTCATTTTCAGTTCCTTTATTTAAACGTTTTTGGTAGTCAAACTACACTAAGTTACGTCAAATACTGATAGATCCGCGGATTCTATCAACCAGTAAAGAAGAATACTCAAATAAACCTTACTGGTTTTCAGTCCACAGTAATGATATCAGCTTGAAGTGTTTGTTAAAAATACCCAAGATATCACTTAAAGTATGTATTAGTTAACAATACTCAATATATCAATTAAAGTATGTATTAGTTAACAATACCTAAGATATCACTTAAAGTATTAGTAACTAATACCCAAGATATCACTTGAAGTATTATTAGTTAACAATACCCAAGATATCACTTAAAGTATGTACTAGTTATCAATACCCGAGAAATCACTTAGGACCGAGTGCACGAAAAGGACAAAAAATCAAAATCAACGTCAAAGTTTTAAATACGCCACTTTGTGTGGACAGTATAGAAGCAACTCCGTGCGGTTCACTAAAAGTGACGTGTTTGAGCATTGATTAACTCGGCCGTCGCTTCGTGCAATCGGGGCTTAAAGTAGGTATTAGTTAACAATACCTAATATATCACTTGAAGTATTAGTTAACAATACCCGAGATATCACTTAAAGTTTGTATTAGTTAACAATACCTAAGATATCACTTGAAGTATTCGTTAACAATAGGTCGGCGACGCCGCTGGTAGCGGTTCCCACGGCATTCATTAGTCTCCTCGAAACGAATCCATCAGTTCGCGAGGTGCGCGGAACGGCTCCGATGATTAATGTCATTTTTTGCGCTCTTCTCGACAAATTACTCTTACTTTCTACTGCGCCCGTGCAGGCGCAGCCGCTCTCCTATGAATAATTCAGCAGCCGGAGTAGGACCCTCTCCGACACGAGATAAGCTCTGACGTATGCTGACTCGAAGGACTGCCATTTTTATCAACCTCTATTCCACCTGGTTCGACCACGTTCCACGTCGCATTGAAAAAACTATGGTCGAGCGGCAATAACCGTTGTCCTTATTTACCACACAGTTAATGTAGCTGTGCAATGTGTTATATCCTTATAAGGATTACTGGCATTTAACGGACCAGCGGTCCGAACGTTAACCAGGTATTTCTGGGCATATTTGGTGCAAAAAAGGTATATAACATTTTTTGTACGGCTTGAAACGGGGTTTTTTCCTCAAAAAATATCTTAACGTTTACACATTCAATTTTGAGTCTGTCACTAATTCACTGCTTCATTCATATTGTCAGCCTCGGTAGCCCAGTGGTGCGACGCCTTGCGATTCGATAACCTGGGTAAGCACCCCTTAGCGCGGTTGGGTTCTGGATGGGTTACCATTTTCAACCGTTGAGGCTGGCTTGGTTCAGATTCCACATAAAACTGTAGGGCCATTCCTTATACTTACTTTGTGGTAGGGTTAATTCCGCCCGGGTTGGTACCGTCGCATCAATTGAACGATGGTCGAAGCGGAAATGAACTTTCCATCAAGTCCAATGTAGCCGAGCAATAAAAGGAAGGTCCTGGCATGACGCCTAGTTCCCATGTGGTGTGTTAGAATAATATCTGACGTTCAGTTTGGTATTAGCCATCCATGTCCAGTTACATAGAAAAAAATATTAAAATGAATTTTCAAATTCTTATTTTCCGTAATAAAATCATTGTCTTCATTATATCGGTACTATCTGCACCTATAATATATAGCGATACGTCCAGATATCAAAATTCACCGGTACCAGACATTCCTAGTAATAATTAACGCGGTAATCGAGATTAAGTTTCTGCTGTTACTAAGATTAATATTTGATGTTAAAAGTTCATCGACTTCTCATAATAGTTTGCAAGCCAAACTCTGAGACCAGCAAAAGAACGTAATAGGTCGGGGAAAAAGTCTTTTCGCATTATAGTATGTATGAACTTGTAATAAAATCTCTTTGGCTATACTATTTGTATCTGGCTGGTTTTGGTATCATGGAAAGTTTAAATTTTAAAGAACATAATTCCAAATTCAAATTAGGAAAATGTGTGATTCTCATTTGTTTTTCGTACTGTCAAAATGAGTGAATCTAATGAAGAAATTCGATACATTTTAAAATTTTACTACAAAAAAGGTAAAAATGCAACGCAAGCCGCGAAAAAAATTTGCGATGTTTATGGACCTAGTGCAGTGTCTGTGAGAGTAGCACAAATTTGGTTTAAGCGTTTTCAATCCGGAAATTTTGATGTCAAAGATGCACGTCGCTCTGGTCGCCCTATTACGGATAAAATGGATGCCATTTTTGAAAAAGTGGAGCAAGATCGGCATATCAGTAGTTACGACGTAGCTGAAGAACTAGGAATTGACCACAAAACAGTTTTGGCGCATTTGAAAAAAACTGGGTACACAAAAAAGCTCGATATTTGGGTACCTCACGAGCTCACTGAAAGAAACCTAATGAACCGTGTACCCATTTGTGATTCTTTATTACGACGTAATGAAACCGAACCATTTTTGAAGAAGCTGATAACTGGTGATGAAAAGTGGATCACGTACGACAAGAACGTGCGAAAAAGGTCGTGGTCAAAGGCCGGTCAAGCTTCACAGACTGTGGCGAAACCCGGGTTAACTCGCAACAAGGTGATGCTGTGTGTGTGGTGGGATTGGAAGGGCATTATTCATTATGAGCTGTTACCACCAGGCAGGACCATCGATTCTGAACTCTACTGCGAACAACTGATGAGATTAAAGCAAGAAGTTGAGAGAAAGCGGCCGGAATTAATCAACAGAAGGGGTGTGGTTTTTCATCATGATAACGCTAGACCTCACACATCTATGAGCCATCCATGTTCAGTTACATACAAAAAATGCTACTCCATTTGATTACAGCCGCTTTTCATGCACGAACGATTTCCCGCGTAACCTCGCCGGCAGCTGACATTGTGCAGTTTTTCACCAGAACCTGCGCCCGACCTCTTCCAGTGGCCTCACCTTGGTCACTCCAATAAATAGCGGAGCTGCCCAAAACACATCACAGTTCTACCTCAGTTTCCTAACGAGACCGACAGCCCCACAATGCCTGCCCCCAACGAAACCTGCAAAGGTAAGCTATTCTGATTAAACCATATATTGTTACATGTTTAGGAATAGGGGGCTAATCGTCGATGGGGTACGTTTATTTGGGGTTGAAGCGAAACAGTAATTATCTATTTTTATGGGTGGCTGAGAGACCAAAGGTGCTCAGAAACGCCAAATTCACCTCACCTCGCGAAACCACTATAAGTGAGGCACAATTACCGGTGGATTGAAGGACTATCGCTGAGCTATCGAGCTTATTTAAATTACATTTGAGGAAAGGCACCTGCCGGCAGACAGTTCCATATCCTGGCGGTGCGGCAGATAAATGAGTTTGAGAAACGGTTCGTTCTCAAAAGCCTAATGTCAACCACAAGTTCTGCTCTGCTTATCTGCCACGGGTTCTCCGCATAAAGGTTGGATGTGGAGGAATAAGGTATGCCAGTTCCACAGAGCAACGTACATGGTAAACTTGTATAACAGACTGAGCGAAACTACAAACCGTCTGTGGCTTAGGGATATTTTTAATTTAATTCCACCCTTATTCCAGACTCTGCCTGCAGCGATGGCCCCTGCACGACTGAAGCACCCTGCGACGACAAATGCCACACCGGTGATTCCAAGAGTGGTCAGTCTAGCATCTACGTATTTTCTATCACACAAGGGCCCCATACCGTTTCTCTTACTTCACACCACAATCATACTTAGCCGTGCTACATAAACCCCCGCAAAACTTTACACATCATGACTTACATGCAGTCATACATACACCTCAAGACCACTCGCCAGGTTACCGGTTACTGTCTGCAACCTCTTCACTGCTAAATCCCTTTTCACTATCAAGTCCTTGTGTGAGTGTGAGTGTAACTCACTGAATTTTAGTAAGGATCTCATAAATACAGTTACTGCTTTGGCATCGTTAGAAGAGTTCCGAGCCTTGTTTTTTATGCGACCTGACATTTCATTTTCATTTCATTTCATTTATTTAAACTTTTTGGTAGTCAAACTACACCAAGTTACGTCACGTCACAAAGATCCGCGGATTCGATCAACCCAGTAAAGAAGAACCCGCAAAGAAACTTCACGGGTTTACATAACATATTTTTCCGTCCACAATTATGAAATACATACTTAGATCTAAATGCTACTGCCAAACAATTCCTTGGCAGAACAGTTTAAGGCAAAAAACAAAGAACAATAGAAACAGCAACCCTCAGTTTAAGTTACTTACAACTAATAAAGTTACTAATTCAATTATATCAATTAATATAATTTATAGCATTACAAGTATACTCTGGTGTAAAAGCCGTCGTCAACTTAACCTATGACATGGATGGCTAATACCACACAACTACCGTAATGCTATTAGCCCAATACACCACATTCCCGAAGGAATTTGGTGCCATGCCAGGACCTTCCCTTTATGAGCACGGCTACATTGAACTGGATGAAAAAACACGGACAATTTTTCATTGCCGCTTCGACCATCTTTTCATCCAATGCGATGGTACCAACCCGGGCGGGCTTAAACCCTACCACCTAGTAGGGGAAGGGGACCTACAGTTTTACATGGATTCCGAACCATGGAGCAGTTCGCATTCGTGACGAAATGCACTTTTCTCACTCGGAAAGAGAAAGACAGTGGTGCATGTCGGTATTGAACCCAGGCCTCTGGTACGCTAGGTCAGTCCCCGCGCCACTAGGCTACGAGCCGCTCTAAAGACGCTTTCTTAAGACGTTAATTTTCCAAGTTTCTTATTTTGTATATTGAGATTATCGCAACGGGATCTTGTATCCAGTGACGAAATTCAACTAAACATCAGAGATAATCACTCACTTGCCTGTTCACCCAGTGAGTTAATTTACTATGGTGACACCACCCTTCTCTTTTAATTCACATATTTATGTTTCAGGTGGCTGCTGCTGAGAAAAGAACGAAGGACAAAATATATAGCATGGAGAAAATTTAAAGTGTACAATGCATTACTTATATATAATGTATTTCCATATTATGAAGAAACATATTTATGTTTCAGATTATTTATGTAATTAAATTCGCAAGATAACAAATTAAACATGAATTATTCTATAGTAATGATGTTCATATTAGCAACGTATTAATACATTTAACACTTGTTTTTAATAACCTCTCAAGATATAATAATAAAAACTGATAAATAATACTAAATAATGATGTTTTTAATTCATTTAATTTGTACGTAAATTATGGTACGTCACAATATTCGATGAACTCGGAAAAGAAGAACCCGCAAAGAAACTTCAGTGCTTTATAGAGTATTAATTTCCGTCCACATTTGGTCGTGGTTAAATAAATACTTAGTCCTAAATCCTACATTTTGGGGCAAAAGAAACACCCCTCAATGTAATTACAATACAAATTACTAAACTAAATAAAGTTGACATTACAATAAGATACGTTTAATCAATGCACATTGATACCATCTATCGGTCGGTAAGCCTCGGTAGCTCAGTGTGCGACGCCTTGCGAACCGAAAAGCTGGGAAGCACCTTTGAGCGCGGTTAGGTTCTAGATGGGTGACCGTTTTCAACCGTTGAGGCTGGCCCCGGTTCGGATTCCACGTAAAACTTTAGGTCCCTTCCTTACTTAATAGGTGGAAGGGTTCATTCCGCCGGGTTGCTACCATCGCATTGAATGAACGATGGTCGAAGCGGCAATGAAAATTGTCCGAATTTTCCATCCAGTTCAATGTAGCCGATCAATATAAGGAATGTCCTGTCATGGCACCTAGTTCCCATGTGGTGTGTTAGGCTAATATCAAGTCAGGAAGCAGAAAACAAATATTAGATAGATTAATGTTCTATGAACATAAAATTAATATATTCAATAAATATATTTGCATTTGCTCTACCTAACTCTACATCTGACAAAGTGACTTCTTAATATATTTTTTAATACTGCCATACAGTTTAAGGTAATGTTAGGTTGGGTTAGCTCATGTAAGCATGTTTAGAATATTCAATTATCTTCTAGTAAATAAATAAATAAGCTTAAAATCACCATGACAGTAGGTGTGGTGTAAGCCATGTATGTTCAGTTACATATGACATACATAATTGTGAGGTTAATAATAGTATGTTTTCAATGTATACGACATTCTATCCAGTTATGTACGTATGAAAATCGTATGTAATTGTCAGGTTAATAATTGTATGTATTTTATGTATACGACATTCTATATGTAATTATCCTTTCTGCTTTCGAACAATGTCCATACTAAACATTTTTCAGATTATTGAAAAAAAATCTGATCTGAATGCTCCCATGTAGATGTCGTTGTATAATCTTAAATTATTGAGATAACGGTAATTTCATATCCATTATATTTAAATAAAATAATCAAGTTAAATTCGGGCTGTCTCTAGTGTCCGCCACCAAAATCCACTTTGGTGAAGACAGCAGTTACGTTGATATTTCAATAATTTCAGTCGAAATGCCTTAGCTTAGGATCCAATTAATATAGGTCGTATACCATTGTGTCGATTTTTATATGATCGAGAAATTAATTGGCTGACGGGATAGCTCAGAGGTAGAGCAGTGGACATGTAATACAAAGGTCGCTTCCGACGAATTTAGAGACCAAAATTCAACGTAGATGTTGTTTCACAACCTCAAATTAAATGTAAGGTTTATAGGAATTTCAAAGACGAAATAATTCAAGCTTGTAGACAAGTGCGTTCTCACACGTAACCTATTCTCACACGTATCCTATTCTCACACGTAATCGCCCAGCGTCGCTTCTGAGCTTCGCAGCTCGTAACTTTCTGCGGTGGAGCGGTGGAGAAATGCCTCCCCCCCCCCCTCCCTCGCCCCGCTCCCCCCGCGCCCCCCGCGTGCGGTGTCGCTCGCCAATTTCTCCGGTGGTAATTGCTTGCGTAAAGGCAGAATCGGCAAGTGTCGGCAATAAATATTAATACGACGGACTGTTGACTCGCCGACGCTCTGGTGCGGCGCGGTGGGAAGGCGCGCGCGCGTGGTCTCTCGATTATTTCCCGGTGCGCAACCGCGTTTTCAATATTGATATATTAATTCATGATGAGTATTCTATAGTTTCAAAGAAAATTTGTGTACCACTGTATTTTATTAACTTGCGTGTTCATTCATCTTGATTTTTTATTTGAGGAAATGCACGTCAATGGCTAATATCACACCTGCTCTCATTATATTAGCCCAAACGCCATGGCAGCTAGCCTTCCTTCTATTGTACGCTGCATTGAGCTGGATAAAAGCACATTTTTCATTGTCGTTTAGGAGGTTTTTAATTTAATGCAACGGTACATGGAATGTACCAACCCGGCCGTGATTAACCCCGAAGATCCCACGTAAACTTTTCACGTTTAACGTGGAATCCGAAACATAGCCATAATGGTAGAACGGTAACCCATCCAAAGTCGAAACTGATTGATCTGTTGTGATGTTAAAGTCCGAGAAGGAGAGCTATTGGGTGAACGCACGGTCAAGGGTCTACAATTTAAACGAATATGTAAAATATTGGTTGGGGAAAAAGTTTCTTCGCATTTTTTAAGAAAATTCAAAACATTTTTTAATATGGTTTATTTACATTTAACTAAAGTATGTAGGTACCATTTTGTTCGATAACTTTTTGCCATCTTGTAGGTAGGGACATGATCCCATTGCTATATAAATATTGGGACTTCTGATCAATATACCGCGACAAGTGGTTTTGGCAGTCCTCTCGTGATGTTAACCTGACACTGCCTAAAGAATTCTGAAGAGACCTAAACAGGTGGAAATCTGAAGGTGCAAGGTCAGGACTATACGGCGGATGCAATAACACCTCCCAGCCAAACTCTCTTAGTTTTTGCTGAGTGGCTAAAGATGTGTGAGGTCTAGCGTTATCATGATGAAAAACCACACCCCTTCTGTTGATTAATTCCGGCCGCTTTCTCTCAACTTCTTGCTTTAATCTCATCAGTTGTTCGCAGTAGAGTTCAGAATCGATGGTCCTGCCTGGTGGTAACAGCTCATAATGAATAATGCCCTTCCAATCCCACCACACACACAGCATCACCTTGTTGCGAGTTAACCCGGGTTTCGCCACAGTCTGTGAAGCTTGACCGGCCTTTGACCACGACCTTTTTCGCACGTTCTTGTCGTACGTGATCCACTTTTCATCACCAGTTATCAGCTTCTTCAAAAATGGTTCGGTTTCATTACGTCGTAATAAAGAATCACAAATGAGTACACGGTTCATTAGGTTTCTTTCAGTGAGCTCGTGAGGTACCCAAATATCGAGCTTTTTTGTGTACCCAGTTTTTTTCAAATGCGCCAAAACTGTTTTGTGGTCAATTCCTAGTTCTTCAGCTACGTCGTAACTACTGATATGCCGATCTTGCTCCACTTTTTCAAAAATGGCATCCATTTTATCCGTAATAGGGCGACCAGAGCGACGTGCATCTTTGACATCAAAATTTCCGGACAGACACTGCACTAGGTTTTTCGCGGCTTGCGTTGCATTTTTACCTTTTTTGTAGTAAAATTTTAAAATGTATCGAATTTCTTCATTAGATTCACTCATTTTGACAGTACGAAAAACAAATGAGAATCACACATTTTCCTAATTTGAATTTGGAATTATGTTCTTTAAAATTTAAACTTTCAATGATACCAAAACCAGCCAGATACAAATAGTATAGCCAAAGAGATTTTATTACAAGTTCATACATACTATAATGCGAAAAGAATTTTTCCCCGACCTATTACAATGAATTTAATGTCAATTTGAAATTCGACGCACTGGGCGCAGCAGGCGCGCTGTTGATAGAGCGAGGCTACAACGCCGATTGGTTCAGGGGGCCCATTCAGAGTGAGTTTGTAAAACACAAGATCCTACCACTTATAATACAGCCTTTGGGCCAGTTTAAGTGGTAGCGAATATTATTTGTTGTTTATATTTGTGTGAATAAATAAATAAATAAAAAATAAAAATAAAAGTTCGAGTTCGGGAGTGAGTTAACCTAAAAATAACTGTGAAATATATTATTATTTCAATAACGAAACCGTTATTTATAGTTCCAACGTATTTACGGGACAGACCAGATTTTTACATATAACTGTAATGATGTTCAAGAAGTGTGGAAACATAAACTATTTAAAAAGTGAGTTGATATTTAGTGACGAATTCGAACTCGCTGCACGCAGGCGGTGCCATTATAACATCTACGTATGCATATTAAGTAGAATGTATAGGTAGTACATTGAGTGGGAGCGGGTACAACAGATCGATGGTGGTGTAAGGAGATCGGTGTGGGTGGGCCGCCGGGATTAGTGCCGTAATGGTACACGCGGCTCGTCAGTTTGCCGCAGCTGTTGCGTCACGCGCGCGGCTGCGGCGGCCGCGGTGCGTCTCAGCGTTTGAGGCACCGCTCACGGATGCCTACCATGAGCACCCCAAGCAGAGTTATGAGCGGCCCATGGCTCAGGGACCCGCGGACCTGCCTGGCATTCCAGAGGCCATGGGTTCAAAACCCGGCCCCGTTGATGCACCGCTTTCTTTATCTTTCTCAGTTGGGTGTTAGTATAGGTTATTAGGTTAAGTAATTTATAATTTAAGACTTTTCACATTGTAGGTTGTTCTCTCGTAGTTCTTAGTTCTTTGCCTTTGACCGTTTTACCAAAAATTTTAGTTTTTGCAGTAGCATTTAGATATGAAATTATAATTGTATTATATCATTAATGAAGTAAATCATAACTTATAGACCAGGGAAGTTTCTTTGCAGGTTTTTCTTTATTAAGTTGATCGAATCAATTAAATTGTGACATGATTTAGTGCAGTTTGACTACCAGAAGTTGAATAAATAAATGAAATGAAATGAAACGGATAAGTGCATTTCGTTACGAATGCGACCTTTTTATGGTTTGGAATCCATGTAAAACTGTAGGTCCCTTTCCCCTACTAGAAGGTAGGGTGGTCTGCTTGCCAACCCGGGCAGAAATTCCGTCTCGCATTGGATAAAAAGATGAACGAAACGGCAATGAAAAACTGTAACATTGCTTTTCATCCAGTTCAATGTAGCCGTGCTCTTTAAGAACGGCGCGTAAGCTATGCTCCCCATACAAACGTAGTTTACTAATAATTTGGAAACCGCAATTCCAATTAAATTGATATTTAATATCTAATATCAGGTAACAAATATCTGTGTCTGCATGCTTTTGTTTTTTTGAAAAATCTATACCGAATGAAATGAAAGCAAAAAGAAAATCTTCATACGAATTTTGTTTTCTCTATGGTTTGACCCAGAATACATTTACCGAAAAAACAAAGGCATGCAGACACAGATATTTGTAGCCTAATATTAGATACCAAATATCAAGTAAGTTGGAACATTGGTTTTCAAATGATTAGTAAACTACGTTTGTATGGGAGGCGAAATTTTCAGGTGCTTACGGGCCGACCTTAAGGAAAAGTCCTGGCATGGCACTTATCATATCATATCAATTGGGCTTGTATCATGACGGTGGGTTGGTATTAGCCACGAGTATCCATGCAAAATTCAAATAAATAATCTATATTTTATATATATAACAAAGAAAAAAAAAACTAGTCCTTGTCTCGGATAAGAATGAAAGAAGTATTACATTTGTGGCAGTTTTCTATTTAATCGTGTTTTTTTTTCTTATAAACTCATGTCTTTTACATAACAATAGTACTTAATGAACTGAAATAAAATAACATAAAACAAAATTTATATTTAGATCTCTGAACCACATACATACATCATTTAAAATTAGGTAGGAGCAAATTAAATGGCCTATTATTAATCTTAAATAAGATTGACTAGATAAAGGCACAGATATTTATAGAGATCTGGATTTTATGCAAGATATTTTTCCAGTTCGAAATATTTTGATACATTGCATTCCTATACAATATCAGGATGATTGGCTGGATGGAGGGAAGTATAATTAGAGCAAGGAAACATGGACAATAAAAAATTAACCTTTAGAAGAAAGCAATTTAGCAAGGCAGGACACGTTCGGTAAATTAATATTATTTGTGATTCTGACAAATACCAATGTGTCACGAATGTAATTGCTACAACTTTTTAAAATTTAAACCAGCATTTCTTCCTTTGGTCGGAAATTGTCGTAGTTGGGTCTATTTGTTTTGGGTTTTTTTTAGCTTTGTTATTTTTTAGATTGTTACCAAAAGCTTAAAAAGGAACCTTTATGGTCTAGCTCTCAATGGTCACGCGCATTTTGTCCCGATTTGAAAAATAAAAATTACTTCTTATTTTGTGGTGCACCAACTTATTACGTTTGCCCAAAACGTCATATTTTTGAGAAAAAACTAGATTTCTGAAGCGCTTGAATGAAAATTCAAAATAATCTTCAGGCGAGGACGAATTTCTTCCTTGTTGTTGGCAGTTATTTCTTATGAGCAAGACAGATAAAGCGCAAAAAGTTATAATTATAATAATATTATTCCTCCAAACTAGGTTACGTTACTCTGCATAGCACATATTTACCTACGCCGTATCCTGCGCGTCTGAAATAATAAGCCTGGTTTGTACCAAGGGCTGATTTATATTAATCAACATTTAAAGGAGCTTTATTACTAAAGTGCTGTTTATCTTGTACTGGTATTGATGGCAAACTGCTAAGAAAGGCCCTTTATATGTGGCGACTAAGCTAATCAGCAGTAGGTGAAAAAGGCCTTAATAGTAACATCCTCTTTCCCAATCTAGGTAGTTACGGAATGTATCATGGGAAAGAGGCTTGCAGCGCAACCTTTTTCATACCGTTACATAATCGGTTCTAGAGATGATTAAAAAAATAAAATTGATTAAAATGGGTGTAGGTGAGGGCGAATGAGGGTGAGTGAGTGTGTGTAAGACTGCCTGGAAGTCAGGATGTGTAAAGTTTTGTGGGGATGTATGTAGCACGGGAAATTATGATTGTGTTATCGTGTGAAGTAAGATAAACGGTAAAAGTATATGTAGATACTTTTCTGCATGCTTCTATGTAATTGTCTATCAGCCAATCATTTAAAAATGTATTTGCTTCATTTTTTTTTTCAGAATTTTATTCATTCATTAAAAAAAAACATTTTAACTACAATTTGATGGATGTTATTTGAATGATTTAAGTAATGTCTTACGTATCCATAAATATTAATTTATATTCTTTGTAGATTGTTGTCATGCGCCAGTGGATAAATAATTTAAACCTTTCACTGCATTTAGATCAACTTTCATACGGACGATATCTTGTCTTCGTTCTCCAAAGCTGCAGGAACCCTTGATTGAGTGAAATTCACATCAATACCTACGTGTTTATTATCCGTGATATTAAAGTAAACTTTTTGAAGGATCTTTATCTGGCCGATGTTGTTCATATTGACATTTCCTTGAAGACCGTACTGCTTACACAACACCACCTGCCACAAGGCCCGCGGGTGCCACCACCACGCGCCCACGGCACCACCACCATCGCCACTGGCCGCCGCCACCGCATCTCTCCACACTCGCTGTGTGAGCGCGCGCGGTGCGGCAATCTTACGCCGTCGTCGACATTCCAATATTCCAAAACATTCCAAACTGTCACATTGCATTCCAATTTACGAAACCGTGATTCGTGGTGGATGTTCCAATTTTGAATTTGTTGAGCGGCCATTATACTGTCGTGACGAGTGCATCGGTGTGTCGCTAGAGGTGGACAGTGTGGGATTGGAAAGTGACTCGTGTGTGTAGCATGCTCCCGGAGTGCTAAGGCGGGATCACACTAGGCACGGTGAGTTGTTCAAGATGACTTGAGTTCCTCGGAATATCTAGTAGATGTAAGTTAGGTCTGGTAGATAACGGTACACTGAACTGGCATTATGTAATGCAATCATCACGGAATGTTCCTGCTTGATTTTATGAGATGTGTTATCTCGTTCAAAATATATAGAGTGAAAATTTTGTGATCTATGATGGCGGTAGTTCAATCAGATGTCTATTCTGGGTGTCGTCTGTACGAAAAACACTGCGACAAAAAGTCAACATTTAAAAAAATCAAGAGATTGTACATCTCCAGACTGACTGCATTCAGAAAGCGACTTCGGCATATTTGCGACAAAAAATAATTGCCTGCATCACAACAAGTCCCCATAATCATTAGTAAAACAAAATTTGTCCAGCTAAGAATAAATCTAAAATGAATTTATTGATGATACACCTTTCAAGCCAGCGCTGGTTAACTGGGCTGGTTAAAGGTAGTGATTAACTATAGGTCTATTCTTGGACTTCCGTGCTCAGGAATCAGGAATATTTCAGTCTAGAAAACCGCTTTAATAGCGGGTGCTAAAGCTGTTTTCTCGTTCGAAAGATTCCGGAGCACGATATTTTAAAGATAAACCTTCGAGAATTTCGCTTTAAAAACCGCTAATTTATACTGAAAGATTCCTGGTTCCTGAGCGCGGAATTCCAATAATAAGCTTTCTGGTATGCCGCGAATTAATTGCTAAGTGACCTTATTTTTTTTAAGAATATTGATTATTTAAGAATATAAATAATTTCACTTTGATTTTAATATTGAACAGTAATAGCAGTGATTGTATGATCGTTGCTTGCACGTACATACTTATTCATATTAGAATACTTTTTATTTGTCTGCATTTCTCTTCCTTTCACCGACACGTGCTGCTTTCTTCACATGGCTATTCTACAATGTTTGATCGAACGTTTTGTATATTGACAAGGAATTCCATCATACAGTTGGAACTGTATGTACGGGATGTGAAAGAAACAGGGCGCAGACTATTACCAACCTCATTGCCTAGAGCTGTCTATTGACTATGCTATTGCTCATTGACTATGCGAATACAATGCTGGATTTGAACGGAGTCCTTTTAAATTGTTTCAGCATATTTTAATTTGAGAAGGCGTCTATTATTGTTATATGGATAAGCTAAGTAAATCGTCTGTATACGTATACGAGTATGGCGGTAACACGTTGGACAACTCCTCGGAGCGATTTGGATTGTGGTTCTAGGGCGACATGAGTGAAAAGGCTTTTTCACTCGTTGTAGGGCGACTTAGATCGGAAGACGAAAGGACAAAAAATCAAAGTTAACTTATGATTAAACACGTCACTTTGTATTGACAGTGTGGAAGGAACTCCATGCGGTTCACTAAGAGTGACGTGTTTGAACATTGATTAACTCAGCCGTCTCTTGCAATCGGGGCTTAGACTAGGAGGCCTAGTTCTGAGGCTGCCAAAGTTTTACTTTCGCCAATTTTTTTAAGAACAGGCGTCGAGTAGGAGAATTCTACCGATGACATTAACTTTAAAAATATTGAGAGGACTGGCATATTTTAGTTCGCTTATGGAATCGGTCGAATGCGGAACGTCCGGATCGACTTCAAAATCGCAATCCATTCCACACGTGTGAGGAATTATTCCTGTGAATTATTTCATATGGGAATAAATAAGCCATTGAAATGAGGCCCAAACGACGCGCGCGAAAATATGGTGGTAACTTGTTCCTGGATATCAAGTATATCTGTCCCGGCTGGACCTGAAATTATAACAGACGGATGTTGCGACTGATTAACATCAAGTACCTAGAGGTTTAAAGAACAGCAATGTAAACGGAACGCCATAAGCTATTAAAAAAGGAGGTACCGAATTCCCGAGTTCTCTTTCGAAAATCACCAGGAAGGTTATTTTTTAATTCAGCGCGATTTGCTGTGTTAAATCATCTGTTACAAATGTTTATATAATCTGCATAGTAAACCCGCCGGTAACGTGTCATTTCAATGGAGAAAATCGGAAAGATGGAGCCTTGTGGAAACAGCTGCATTTAGTTACCTTGTAACCTAGACTTTATGTCTATCCATATAAAGCACTGAACTATTACGTCCATACCAGAGGTCAATAGTTAACACAGAATTATCTTCTATGTGTCGTATGTTTTTTTTTATTGTTCATAATACCGAATTTCTCAAGGAACTGATTGAAATGCCAATACTTTCTCTTTTGTGGGTCATGGCTACTTTGACCTCTGAACGGAAAAGAAGAAAATATGTTCATCAGGTTTCACGTTTCCGAACCATTTTGTACATTTCAAACTCGTTCGTGTCATAAGACGCGAAGGCTGGAGTGCACCTGCTTAGTATAATAGATATGGCTATTATAGATCTATCTTCTTTCTTCTTCAGGCGAAAAATAAGGACTAATATAATAATCAAATGAAATGAAAATATCATTTATTTGCTCGTTTTACATAAAACAATGGCAAAAAGGAACACTTAATACCAAATGGGATTCTCTACCAGTATACCTTAGGGATATCACGAAAACATATTAGGAAGCAAAGAAAAGTAACAGAGAGTGTAATAAAACTTAACTAATTGACAAATTTGTAAATATTATAACATACAAATAGCAATATACTACTTTACAATATAATAAATATATTAATACATAAACTATTTTATAATACTATTACATATAAAATTATATGTATATAAAAATGAAAGGAACTAATATAATACAATTTTAAAATTATCACTAACCATGGATGGTGCACTTCACCCTAAGGGATTTATGGGTCGTTCTTCGAATCCACGTAAAACTGTAGGTGTCTTCCTATTTTACTTACCCTTACCCTGCTAGGGTTAATCATGCACGGGTTGGGGAGTAGCGGCAATGAAAATTATCCATCTTTTCCATCCAGATCAATGCAGCCGTCATTGCCAATACGGAATGTCCTGGCATGGCACCCAGTCCCAAGAGGTGTGTAGGGCTAATATGATGACATTATATGTGAGAAGACAGTGAATTGGATACGGACATCCATCCAAATTACATAGCAAATACAATTAGCAATGATCATCATCTCCTTGCTTAATAAATTTTCCCTTCCAAAATAAATACAATTGCGCTATAAATTCTGATAGACTTTGGCGCCATCTATAAAAAAACTTTACACCACAATAATATTAGAACAGCCCTCTATATTATGGGAAACCGCACTTACTTCATCAGTCCGGTCATCTGACGCAAGATGTCGAGTGTAAACAAGCGTGGCCGGTGAAAGAGAAAGTCCGAGCAACACACGGACGAGCGCTTCTGGCGGTCCGCCATCTCACTCGCACGAGCGCAGGACGCGCAGGGGAGAGTGAAATAAAAACCGGACACCACTGTGATAACTATTTGTTTATCACTGAACTATAATCGGGTGATTAAAAAAAGAAAAAAAACGTTTTTTTTAATTTATTTTGAACACAAACAGCCATACACGGAAAAATACAAATTAAAATTATAAAAATGAAGACCTAATGTGTTTCACACATATAAATTATTACAAGTACTTCTTTCGTTACGTTGATCACGTGGGTATTTTTAACTAACCGTTGAAAACGTTTAGCAAAGCGGAGAAGTGCCAAAAACTTGTTACAGTCACAACAATCCGTATGCGCTAAAAAAGCGTATCCATCCATATCAGTATAACCGTGCTCATAAAGGGAATGTGCTGGCATGACACCTAAGTCCTTCGGGAATGTTTTGTATTAGGCACAAAAATTAGGCAATATCATAATAGTAGTTGTGTGGCTATTGTGTATCCATGTCGGGTTCCATAAATAAAAAAAATGCAACAGAATGAATCACTTATATTACCGTACACGGATGCCAAGTGTCTCGTGCATTATCGGCTGTCATAACTGACATATCGGCTGTCATATCACAAAACACAACGTCAATAACGCTTTTGTCCACTCGGTGGGTAGGATGTAGCGACACTGGCAGCCGCATTGCGAAAAGATAACTTCCCCAGGCATCACTTGACTTCTGACGAATGTCATTGTTGACATGCTGTAGGTAGCGTGGTGGCAGACACCATTAATATACGCCCCGGCGCGAGACAATGCATAATTTGCCGTCGTTCTTGTACCTAGTATGTAAATCTTGCTTTTACACATAAAGGTGGAAACAACACGAGTCGGACTCGAGCGGGAAAAGCCGTTGAACGATATATGTTTTTTTTCATTAATTTTCGCGCTGTATGTTTCTAAAAAAAAAATGCTGCGTTTGATCGAACTTTTATAAATATTTAATCATGGAGGTAAAGAAATTGATCGACTTCAAAAAAAGGAGGAGGTTCTCAATTCGTCGGAATATTTTATTTTTTATTTTTTTATGTATGTTCACCGATTATTACATTCGTTTTATGTCAACCGTTGAACCATGGGCGGTTTTCTGGACCTTTTGGAACAGATGGGTACAAATAATATGCATATAAAGTTAGATTTGAGATCAGTATATGACATTATTTTTAACAGATTGTTTGTTTTTACGAACAACTTAACTAGGTATTTACCTATTTTTAAATCGGCGGTTTTGACGTTTGAGCAGCGTCACCCGAACATATAGTTTAAATTGAACTTTATTTGTTGTCTTCCTTTATCAAAAATTAAAGGAGTAAACGTAATTAAAATATATTTCGATAAAGTGAATTTATTATTCAGAATCTGTCACTCTCGGGTTTTATACTATATGTAACATGTATCGTCACCATCGGTCTCATTCGGAACAATGGACAATGCTCATTGGAAAAGCGGAACTGAAGATTTAGGAAACTGTTCAAATTCTGTTGATTTGTTTTCAGCAAGTTTGCATAAAAAGGTTTGCCTATTAAATTATGTTTTGACTTCCAACTGCGCCAAAAGAAAAGCGATTATGCAAGTCTCCAACAGATGTCGCTCGCATCATTCTGTTTTCATTTGCTTTGTTGACATGGCGAATATACTCTTTTAAGCAAAATATTGCTTTTGAACAATATTTACCTAATCACATATTTCTTAGTAAAGCATGGAAAAGTTCAAAAATTGAGTGAATTTGAATTTGAATTTGATAATATTATAAAATACGAAAAAAACTAACTACGCTTGTTTTATAGAGGAACATTAAAGTTGACAATGCTTCCCCCATACAAGAATGGACATCCCTTTGCCTACATTAACTTCTCGCCGTGGTTTCTTAGACATGACGTATCTTCGGTTTGATTCGATATGGCTCCCACTGTGCACTTTATTATTGATAACAAAATAAATTATCTGTTTTTTATATTAATATAAAAAATTGAGTTTGTCCAATCTTTAACAAATATCCATAATTGACGAAATTACAATTATCAAGAAAAAATATTTCAAATCGATGTGGCATCATCCCTGCTATTAGTACATAGTATTTGAAACTAGATACTTATCGTAATATTATTATTAACTTTCTTTGTGCACGACTATCAATCATGAAGCCATCGTTAACCTTATACGGAGTCGCATAGTTTCGCTTATTGCAAGCGATCACTAACTCTGGTTTAATATGCTGTCATTCAACTTAACTTAATAATACAGCCCATCTTCTATAATGCATGCATTCAACCCATAATTATAATTAAATCATCTCCTGTTAGTGCATTGGATCGATGAACTGACAGATAGCCGTCACGTAATCGAAGCACCTGCTCTGTGAATTCTAAACTCTCATACTTACAGTAATGCCGGTGATAATGCTCATAAAAAGAAAGCTATTCGATAATTAACGGTTTCGAATCTAATTCGTTTGGTTTAGGAACGTGAGGTAACGGTCGTTACCGTGTGACGCAACCACTTTCACATCTCGCGGTACGCCTGGCAACACCGCCAAGATTCTAAATTCAAATTCGAATGTTGCGCAACGGCTGTGACATCTGCATTCGACGTAATGACCGCCGATAAGTGTGAAATTAATTAGATGGAATTGGGTGTCAAATAATGCTGGTTACATTAGGATAGTTTGTATATAACAATTTATGGAGCTAATTAATGGATATATAAGTTAGAAATTTAAAGGAAATGGAATTCATTTAATAAACATTATTGATCAGTAAAATCAGCATAATTTAATAAGTTATATATAAATAAGTTAACTAACATTGCTTTAGTATCAGCACCCAAAAACCTAATCATATCAATCAAAAAAACCTTTCAAATAATATACTCACATATACAGGCTGAATCCACATCCGGACTAAGAAATGAAGCTCAGCACACCTGAAAAGACGATTACTTGTAACTATTATTATTGTACCCACCTGCATTCAGCACTACTAAGTGTTCTTTTTTTAAAAAAAAAATATTTTCGCGTTTAAAGGATAATAAAATAATAAAAGAAAAATAAATTAGTAACTAAGTATCTAATGTCATGTACATTAGATACTTAGTTACCCAATTTGAAAATATTAATCAGTTTATTAAAAAATTAACACTTTCCTTTAGTTAGTTGTATAACATTATTTCACAGAATATGTTCCCTATATGCGACGCTATTGGCTGGAGCAATGATACAGGGATGTTATTTCTCTCAAAATCAACGAGTTCGTTTCCCGGCCCGAAAAAAAATGTTTTTTAAAAAATCGAATAGTGCATTTATTTTATTCAAAATCGGCTTCGTGACTCCTTGAAGTGTTTTTCGCAATTTATCATAGTTTCGGATTTGGCCTAGAAGGCAAATCATCATTTATTCGTATTTTAAATCATCAAGTACCTTTATACTTTCGCAAGTCCTCTTTAAATCTATGTGCAACAAAACATCCAATTTAGAATGTGAAGCTTTTGCCCTTGGCTTCGCTCACGTGAAGTACGGGTTTTTAAATTATTTTCTAAGTGTCATCTAATCACATATCCAAACTTTCCCATTCGTAATAGTCGGATGCGAAGTAACAGTCGCGGCAAATATTCCTCTACGAGTATGTGAACCATCTTAGCAGTACTCTCACGTTTACCAATCGTCGAATGTCACTGGGGTTACGGAAACGGCTGGTTTCTCCGAGAAAGATATCTCTATTCTCTCAGTGTTCGTTTTCACCTCGGTATGGATGTGAATTATCGGTATTATGTGTCGTCGTCGACATTGTATATAACTGGTTTGTTTTTTTGGGTTGTTTTGAGTTCATCTTTAAAATTAACAAATTGATTGATGCTTACTATTATTAGGGTCTTTTTCACCTAATGCGCCACATATTAAGGGCTTTTCTTAGCAGCTTGCAATCAATACCAGCACAAGATAATCAGCGCATTAGTAATAAAGGCCCTTTAAGAGTAATTTAAAATAAATCATTAATCGGTGAAAACCAAGCTTAGTAAGCTTTAGTAACTAGTAAATATTTTTGTCATCCATCAACAATTGTCATTCTATGATATCTAGATAAGACATTTGAGGCAATCGTTTTTATTCGCTATGTTATTTTGCCCTTTTATATTATACTTACTATAAGAACTCTCTTGAAGTCATAATTTTATTAGCTTCAATACTTTTATTCCTCTATTTAATAATAGGGGAATAATATGTAGCTATGGAAGAATACATATATAAAAGAGTATCTGCTTATGTAGCTACACTTTTCTATTTTATTATGTATTCGTCAATTTTCAAGTTTAGACGAAAACCGTCGTGTACGAGTTTCAATGATTAACATAATATAATAACACACATATCTAATGTATATCTTTAAATATCAGGTCATGCTTATTATTCGTTTTACATGGAAAACCGTATTGTATATTTGAGTAACATTAATATATTTTTTTATCGATTTTGGTTAATACTTGGATTTGCATTTGTTTATCGTATAGTATAGCCAGATTTGTAGACTTACTGGATAAAGCCGAATCTAGTATGTTCAGAAATTCCCAAAAGATAACGGACACAACATACATGCCTAAATCGATTTGCATAAATTCTATCATGTACGTGAGGATATCGGTAATAGAAAATGTGTACTCGATTCTTCCTGGGGGTCCATTCAGGGCAAGAGTGAGTTCGAATTCGTCACTAAATATCAACTCACTTTTTTAAATAGTCAATGTTTCCACACTTCTTGAACATCATTACGGTTAGGTAAAAATCGGGTCCGTCCCGTAAATACGTCGGAAGTATAAATACCGCCTCCGTTATTTAAATAATAATCTTTTTCCCAGCTATTTTTAGGTTAACTCACTCCCGAACTCGAACTCACTCTTACCTGAATGGGTCCCCTGGTCCATGTTGTAAAAGGCTAAGTACCTATGTACCTTTATAACACACTTTCTCGACATAAACTAAGCTCAATCACGTGAGTGGGTGACGAATCATTTGTCTTTTTTCCAGGGGGTCCATTCAGATTAAGAGTGAGTACGAATTCGCAACTAAATATCAACTCACTTTTTTAAATAATTAATGTTTCCACACTTCTAGAACATCATTACAGTTAGGTAAAAATCTGGTTTGTCCCGTAAATACGTTGGAAGTATAAATAACGGTTCCGTTATTTAAATAATAATATATTTCCCAGCTATTTTTAGGTTAACACACTCCCGAACTCGAACACACTCTTGCTCTGAATGAACCCCCTGAAGCTTATCTGCGTTTGCTCACTTTCGCTTCGTATCAAAATAATTGATTACCAACCTCGGTTAGGTGACTGGGCCTACACAAACGAAACATTTCTATCACATTACAATTTACATTATAGTTCAATGGGCACCGCTACAAGGTTCACCGATCCAATAAAAAGAAGTAAATGTATATATTACATTTATGAATTAATTAATTAATTGAAGAAGAAATGTCAAACAAGGCAGACGAAAATTTATTTACAAAATTTAATATTTTTATCGTTTTTAGATATCTCTTCTTTCTTAGACTATATTACCACAACATTAGATTTCAAATGAGTTTAAAGTTTACTACCAAATTAATTATCGTTATGAAGATAATTATCTTCTACCAAAACCTTAAATGGTCGTAACAAAAAGTTTCCATGTATGTTTTAAAAAGTTGTGTGACAACGTCGCCCATCCATTGCTAATGTACAGAAACTACACGAATAAGGGAGATTCAAATTTGAATATACATTTCTTATAGACAGGCAACAGATATCTACATCTAATCTTGTTAATGTTTTTTGTTAAAATTCTTCTTGCACACTATTTCATTTATTTACTGAAAGGAGAATGTCCATTCTTGTATGGGCGAAAAACGCTGTGTCGACTTGAATGTTCCTCTATGAAAACTGCAAAGTTCCTTTGTACATATTTAATCATATTATAATTGATATATTTCAGTTTTCCTGAAGACGGGAAACTATAGATAACAATTTTTGAAATCACATATGGTCTTATGTATTTTGCCTGCTCCGTATGAGTGAAACATTAAAAAGTTCTCTTTAGTTTAAATATTATTCAAGTATAGTAAATAAAGCAATATTTTGCTTGAAAGAGTATGTTCACCATGTCTGCAAAGCAAACAGCTTGATGCAAGCGACATCTGTCGGAGACTCGCGTAATCGCTGTTCGTTTGGCGCATTTGGAAGTCAAAACACAATTTATTGAGCAAATATTTTTATGCAATCTTTCCACAATGAAACAATCACATATTCCATATGCATTTTTAATTCCAACAATTTAGGCATATTTTCGGGAACAGTCTACTGAATCTTTAGCTCCGCTTTTCAAAAAGGCACTGTCCTTTTTTTCGTGTCCTGCATTTCAGATCCATGTCGCTGTATTAGAATAAAGGCAGGTCCTGGCATGGCACATATTTGTTGCGCCTGAAGAAGTTTGACAAACGGCGCCAAGGGTGGACTTCTGGTTTCGCTTATTACGTCGCATGCTTCTGGACTCGAATTAACTCATTTACGTATGCACTCATGTGTGATACGGGTACTTTTCTGTTTCACGGTTGGATCTACAGGCCGCGTACGCAGGTGTAACATGCCGTACGCGTCTCTCATTAGCGTCGCCAGACTTTTACCCCACACATTACTTCTCTTATTTGTTAATTAACAGCTTATTAGTATGTACGTCTTAATAAGTGGGAATTTTAATGATTTCGACTTCACATTAATATTTTTCATGGCGCTGGGATTATGGAAGTTAGCTATAAAAAAATATCGCGTATTATTATCATCACTTTAATGCCCGGATATACATACTTTGTATTGTTGTTATCATCATCCATAGACATACACTGCAATCGGATTTGTCATATTTTAACATTGGCCAGTTCAGCAAAACAAAACACAGCGAAGAAGAACTGGAAAAAAACTCCGCTTTTTTTTTCAACGTCCACTTAGCCTAAATTTACAAAATTGTTTGTCAATTTTTTTAACAAAAACATAGGTAAAACACTAAATTAACATGAATTTACAAAAAATTACAATTCATGCGGTATGCAACAGTTCATGACAAATATCATTTTATTTGCAAAGACTATCCCCACCAACTCACATGTTGCCAATTGGAGCAGGCCAGTCCCCACGAACAGCACCCGTTCACGAGCATCACGCCGGGCACAGCTATACCTCTCTCGACCATATTCTTAATATATTGTCAATATAATATACTGTAATATTGTCACTGGCTTGCGTGGACGCTTGTGTGCAGGTCACGTCATTCCCTTACATATGTTTGAGAGAAACGATGGCTGCACCCGTCGTGATGCTATTGAGCCTCCAACTGAGTCCAGCGTTCAGCAAACAAACGATAATGGTTACCTCCGGAAGCATTCAGTTTGCGTTAGGGTTCATGGTTGTATGCGCGTCAAAATCGTTTTGAGGCGAACTTGATCTGTAAATCTAATTTTAAAATGAATTAATTCTTTCACTCCTATTCACTAGATAAATATGTGATCTTGTACCACATAAAATAAAATGTTGTTAATTCGTTTATAGTTTCCAAGCGCCGCGCCGCCGCCTTAAAAACCTAGTAAATAGGTGTTTACAAACATTTTTTTTTTTAAATACAATCATCGCATTAAGACCGTTTTATGATCATACACTAAATAATAGTCTAAACTTTGATATTTAAATTTTTCTACGGTTTATTCTATTTGTTTATTCTTAAATGACGCTTACATAAAATAAAAATAACCCCAACATTTTAGAAGTTAGCGTCATATGGAGCCTTTAACGGGTGCTGTTTGTGGAGACTGGCTTACTCCTATTGGCAATATGTGAAATGGCGGGCATAGTCTTTGCAAAAACATGCATATCTGTAAGCAATGGCACACATTTTGTGAACTTAGGCTTAGTGGACGTTAAATAATATTCAGAGAAGGATTTTGCCAGGAGGGTTACCATGTTAAATTAACTCACCGGGTGAACGGAGTGATTAAATCAGACGTTTAGTTGCATTTCGTTCATACCATGCTAACTTATACATTCCAGTTCACTTGGCCGAATAACAGGTCGGTCGACAGTTATAATGGTACGGAATGCATCTAAACGTCAAACGTCAGTTTGTCGCTATGAATTTTGAAATAGCTGAGTATAAAATATGACAAATCCAAGTGCACTTGCTTTGTGACAAATAAAAAGAATTTTCGAAATCGGTTCAGGGGTCTACGAGTAATCGGTGAACATACAGAAAAAAAAGAGAAAAAAAAAAGATTCCGACGAATTGAGAACCTCCTCCTTTTTTTCGAAGTCTGTTAAAAAATAGACTTACAGCTTATAAAAAAGCACTAAGCATACTTCCAAATAATGAAAAACATTTCAACCTCCCAATTAGTAGTAGTAGTAGGGTTAGTCCCGCCCGGGTTGGTACCATCGCATTGAATGAACGATGGTCGAAGCGGCAATGAAAAATTGTCCGTGTTTTCCATCCAGTTCAATGTAGCCGAGCATTCCCATGTGGTGTGTGTAGCTAATATCGGACAGTCAGTACGGTATTAGCCATCTATGTCCAGTTACATAAAAAAAAAAATCCCATTAGGATTTTTTTTTATCGTCTTCAGAAACATTTATTTCTCAAATGCTTTCAAAAAATATTTTCATTTATTAGCTTTCGTTTCTAAATCGATTTCGAAGTATTTTCTCTAATTTCAAACGAAATAATTTTAGGATTGCGTCTGCATTCAGCTAATAAGTAAGTATTCGTCGAAAACTCTTTGGCTCCACGCATATTGTAAATTTCTTCTAGATGAAAGTGCGCATGCCTGGAATTACTGTCGTGATAACACAGTCACGACACCATTGTGTTGAGAATTCGGTAAATTCAATTAACGTTTTGAATAACTAGTTACTCTACTGAATACAGTTTGGTTGATTTTCGGGACACGACTCTCGAGATAAAACGAATGTTCAAATATTCGTTCAAAATATGTAAGCACTGTATTTTTCTGTGTCAATCAGTGAAACGTTTTCCTATTGTGGCTTTAATCTCGAGTGTATATCTAATCGAAGGGAGATAATAGAGATTTTTTTACCGAGCCCGGACATTATTTCGCGACCTTTTGAATATGTACCTACGGAACGGGATATATCATTTTCTAGGTTTTATGTGCCAATTCAGTAGAACATTTACAATAGCTGAACACTATTGCAGGTGAGAAGAAGCACCAAGCACTGGGGGTAACCACGGTAAATTACCTCGCCGGTGAGTAAATCAATACCATGCTGGCTGTGAAACGACCTGCCATACGGCCAAGTGAACTTTAATTCACCAGTTCGCATGGCACGAAATGCAACCAAAGGTCAGATTGAATCACTCCACAACAATAAGATGCAACAATACCTTACGTAACTTGTATTGAAATCTATGAAAACCCAAATTTTTTATAAACCTCCTTCTGGCGCAGTCGGGTAAAAATATAGTTTGTTCGGTACGTAATCGTGTTGTGTTTACGAAAAACAAAAACCCTCCTAGTTAATAATCTGAAAATGAAACAAGAATATACAGACTGTCACAGTCGCATCGTAATATTTCCCGCAGATTCTCATTAATTATTAGTGCGGAGGCCAGAACATTTTGTTAAAGTTCTCATTCGAATTTGCTAAAAATGTAGTGAACAATAATTTTCGTTAGTTGGTGAATGAGCGGGTGTCATTAAATGTAACCCAAGTGAAATTGTAATAATCTGAGCGGTGAATGCGGTGGCGATGGGATTCAGAGCGCGGAAGGCGCAGATTAGCCAACAGCGCTCGAGTTCAGATTATTATCAGGTTGACAGAATGTAGGGTAATTGGTCAAAACACCGTTTTCCTAGTACCAATTGCATTCGAACAAACAAGGAATTGCAAGCTCTGCGGATCTTGTAGACTGTTCATTTAGTGATTGCATTAAGTTATATAAAGAGAAATATCAGAAAATCTGCCTAATTTTAGACTTTAAATGACCCTGTCCGAGTGCACGAAAGGACAAAAATCTAAATCAACATCAACGTATGATTGAACACATCACTTTGTATGGATAGCATGGAATTAATTCCATGCGGTTTACTAAAAGTGACGTGTTTGAACATTGATTAACTCAGCCGTCTCTTCGTGCAACCGGGGCTAAGAACGTCATACCAGTGTTGAATAGGAATAATAAAAGTCTACAGGTGGCGTTGTAATTCACATTTCAGAATACATTAAATACAAACCAATGGTATTCTTACGTCGTCAAATAGAGAAAAAAGTCAATGTCAATATTACATCTAAGAATATTACGAGATAACGAAAATTGTCTGTACTTTCGCTGTAACAATATGAAAATACTGAGAAAAAACACCGCGCACTAGTTTAACTAGATTTTTCCACTAGCTATCCGAATTATTTCATTTATTAATTAACGCGACGGAAAGATGCGTGTGCACATATCATGAGTCGCGCTCGTGGCTGCCCGCTGCCGTGACAAATTTATTGTCAGTTCCGTGTTCTTGTAACATGGTTGTTTTCTCTAACCCATGAGCCTTTTCGGAACAAACCTCGGATGAAAAAGGAAGAGCATGAGATCAGCCGTCTCCAGTTTTGCAAAATTACCAACCCAACTTAACGTTTTATGGAAAATGGCTTACTCACGGTGTTTCGTTCCCGACGTGGTTTGCCCAACTTCTGGGAGAAAAGGACATTAAATAGGAATGTTGCGCGCTCGCGACTTACTTTTGCTTGTGTCTTCTTCCGTCGGCGTGGGGGCCCCCTGCGGGGTTGCAGCAGGGTTCAGCACAAGAGCCTTATGTTCATCGAAATCTCGCAGTTTGTTGGGGCCATTGACACGCCCATTCGTTCACGCTATGTTTTGGCGACTGACAGGTCGCCTGCGCGCGCGTCTGTTGCCAGGATGGGATACCATAGATGAAGATCTAAAACACGGTGTGTCGAGGATATTGCACGACGTTTCGGACCAAATGTGAGTAAGCCGTTTTCCACAAACCCTAAAATTTGTGTTAACCACGGTAATCTCCAATCATTTAAACCCAACTTATAATGATTATAGTACCCAATGCATATGGTTTGTTTGTGTTATGTTCCTGAACCTCATGGAATGAGAACATGAAAAAAAAATGTATAATTTCAGCTAATGTATATATGTAGTAAAAAAAATATTTTAGTAAATGATATTTTTTGTATGGAAAAAAATCCTGAAGACAGGTCTCAAACGTTTTTTCAAGTTTGCTGTTGATATTGACAGTAACAAAATACTGATCATTTTAAAGAGCGTAAAATTGTCTACCAATACAGTTAAGGTTTAAAAAAGTCAGACGGCTTCATTGAACTGGATGGAAGACACAGATATTTTTTCATTGCCGCTTGCACCATCTTTTCATAAAATTGCATGTCCCCTTCCCCTATTAAGTGGTTGGATGAAACAATTGTCGAAGCGGCAATGAAAAATGGTCCGTGTTTCCCATCCAGTTCAGTGTGGCCGTAAAAAGGGAAGGCCCTGGCATGGCACATAATTCCTTTCGGGGCGTATTGGGTTACAGTCACGACGGTAGTTGCGTGGTATTAGCCTTCCATGTCGCTATAAAAGCGGTTTTCTTCACTCAGGATTCCTGATTCCTGATTACTGAATGCCAGGAATAAACCTGCAGGGGGTCCATTCAGAGCAAGAGTGAGTTCGAATTCGTCACTAAATATCAACTTACTTTTTTAAATAGTCAATGTTTCCACACTTCTTGAATATCATTACAGTTGGGTAAAAATCTGGTCGGTCCCGTAAATACGTTGGAAGTATAAAAAACGGTTCCGTTATTGAAATAATAATATATTTCCCAGCTATTTTTAGGTTAACTCACTCCCGAACTCGAACTCACTCTTACCGGAATGGGCCCCCAGGTCCCAGAAAAAAAACCATTGTCGAAACGAGACTTGTTATCTTTAAGCTTTTTTGAATTGGGTATCCTTCTTTATTAGTTTTTAAACACATTTAGATAAAATTTCCCGCCTGGAAATGAAACCGAACTATGGCCGGAACAATAGTGCAGAGTGCATCGGACCGGAACCGCGCGAGTGTGCGTGACGCACTGGACATCCGGCCGCTCCGAGAGTCATTCCCAGACGTCACGCGCTTAGTACTCGATCGTTACGCAATATTTGAGGAAACATTATTTGTTTGATATCGCGTTTGCATTGGTGCAGGCATTATGGGTGCATTGTTATATTATATGTAGGTAAATAGCATACCGCTAATCGTAGCGAGTTTGAGTAAAGATGCGCCACTCAAAATTGTTTCGACGCTTTGGGTGCTCCGGCGCAGGGCGCGCACCGAAATATTGCTACTTGCGACGCAAAGAATACGAAAACAGGAACGTTACCCAAGTATGACTCAGTCAGAGTTTTAATTTCGCCCGAGATTTAGCCGAAGGTCAGAATGAACCTGAGGCGCCCTGCCGGATATTAGATAATAGGAAGACGAAATCTTGACTTGAGACTTGTGTAACTATATACTAGCTTGCATAACTTGACAAAATAAATAAATACGGGCTGGTATAATTTTGTTCGTTAATCGCCCATATTTCGAAACAGGACTCGATCGGTATTGCAGCACGTATTTATAATTTTATCACGTACCTAACAAGTTTGAGTGGTGCTACAACATCTAAACTCGCTGCAGAATTTCCGTGCTCGCCCGAATGATTGCACTAGGCATGTCACTCTGACATGTGTCACAGTCATCGAGCTATATTTGAAGCACTGTAGCGCATGCGGGCGTTGCGAAAGTCTGCGCTTCGCCCCGCCGCGCCGCGCGCCGCCGCTGCCGCCCCGTGCCGTCTCGCAACGAGGTCCGGTGACTTTCGCCGCTGGGGACTAGTCTGACAACTGGACGTGCATCGCACTCATATTCTGGAAATACAACAACAACCACATTTCATGTTTCCCATCATAACCTTTCTATGACGTTTTCGCGCATGGGAGGCGCATGAGGGCGCAGTTGTTTTCGAGTCGGTGTTGGAGCGCCCTTCCCGACGGGACTAACTTATTAGCGGGCACAGCAAAAATCGTGCAATTGCGCTCTGGCACCATCTCTGGTTCAAAGAAAAAGACAGGCTCCGTGATGAGGAGGACGCAACATGTCCACACAGCAGGCAATGCGCAAAGTGTTTCATTTGGTTAGATTAAAAAAAAAAACAATTACAAAACTACTTATAGCTAAAAGTAAATCGCGAACGTTGCTGTAGTCAAAACTCAAACAAAAACCAAATTGATGAATTGCTTGTTGGAAGGCTTGATGGATAACATTGATTCGATGTTTTAGTTTTATCACTGAGTAATCCATGTCCAAACTTATTGCATTGACCAAAAGTATATTGCAAAAGTTAGATCTTAACTTAGAAACCAAACACAATGCCAATTAGATAAAGGACATCTTGTTCGATTAAATGTTCTGTTTTGAGCATCATTTTAGAGATCTCCGACAATAAATGTGCGCATGATCTTCTTTCCACATTTGCATGGGGTGTTGAGTGGGAAGGTTTGCATCCATGTAGATGGTGCCACAGCCGTTCGACGCTAATTTTGCTTAAACTCCACAAAACATTTAAGTAACAAACTTAAACTATATCGGCGAGCACCATTATTAACCATATACATATTAACATATTAACCAATAAACTAATCATCACAAAATTCTAACTGATATTAAATCAAACAAAAACAGCGATCATTTTGTCGACATTTTTATATTAACTAGAACTATGGATTGCATTTTCTTAAAAAAACAACATTGAACTAAATAGTCATTCATTTCAAAAACTTAAATATGGATGCTAAAATAACCTTAAACACGCTAAAAAAACTGATCGAATCTCCTTATCGCTCCAACCTATTAACTAATCGAATTCACAACACCCTCTTTTAATATCCAACTGGTCAATACGTTCGTGCTTGTCGCACATATAACGCTGGAAGTGCGTGAGGCTCGCTAGCTAAATAACATCGCATGACGCTATGTAAATAATTAAGCAGATATTCAAGCGAAAATATTAATTTCCAATCGATATCAAATTATAGTTTCGCTTACAGTGGAAACGAGTTGAACGCGCAGTTCCTTCTTGCTTCTTTCTTTTAGAAAATGCGTTTTTATCTTACTTTAGCTATTGTAAAGTATAGTTGCAAAAGATCAGGGCATGTATTCTTAGCATTCCGTCATTGCGGACTCAGTAGAGTTAACAGAAGAAGAATTTACTTTGACATTACTTTGGCATTCTAGAAACCGATCGTAGCGCCACACGGAATGAGTGGCCACGGAATTAAACGTTTACATATGTAATAATTGTTATTTGTATGGACGATGAAAACTTTGGCATTCTGGGAAGATTTTGACAGCTGCGTTTACTGATTCGTTCGTGGAATAATTTCGTACTTGTTTCCGCAGCTGCAACGACAAAGGTTGCCAGGCATTCGGCTTTAGCCAGTTATGTTTGGGATTTTAGGAAACATTTTTGGAAACCATTTGCGGGTCTGGCCTGTCCGGCATTTGTTAGGCTTTTCATCGTTCGTGGTGTAACTCGTCACACGCCTGCTGGTTAAGCGGGCGAAGAAATGCAGAATGACGTCGACACGCCGTCCCCAGAAAGAAGCGGCGACTTCCTCCCCGTCCCGCCGCGGTGTCGCTACGCATTTATAAACATTACGCTATAATATTTTGGCAAACGAAACGTTAGAATAAGAAGATGTTAATAGTTCATAATATATCCTCACGGCCACTGTTCCGTTAGTTACTTACTTTTTGAATTGAAACTTCAGTGAGGTTCACCATAAGCAGTAAACAAACACAGAATAAGCTAAAATACAAATCTTCGATGTGTCGAATCTCCGAGTCGTGTTTGTTTTCGTGCGCTACCATTCGTTAGCAGCTTAGAGCGAGCACGTCTATTACTGAAAAACAGAAAGAGATAGCACTACACTAGCTCCCACTGCCACAGTCCTATTTAAAATCATACTTTCCGAGTTGAGGAATAACCTCGGGAATAACGAAAAATAGCATATTCGTTTCCGTATGCGATTCAGTAAATGCCGCAGGAATAGGTCGGAAGTAATTAACTGATTCAGCTTTGATTCAGCTATGATTCAGTAAAGTGTTTACATAAGTTGGGCTAGAATGCACCACCAGAGTAGATTTTCGTCGAACCTTTCCATTCATCGGGTCCGGAGGAATGTGGTGGTTCTCACGCGACGTTAAGTGCCTATTGCCATTATGAAATCCACAAAATACAAATATTAAACCGATCATTCCATCACCAGTCAGAAGAATTTATGTCACAATATCTGCTTAAAATCTTATTGATGGAACATTTGACATCTGAGACCCTAATCCGACATTTACCGACGACCTAAATTGGCGTTTACGCCAAACCAAAATTTTCAAATGTATAAAGAATTGAAGAGCGGGCGCAGCGGCCTTAAGTACTAAAATTTGCGAGTCTAAGTTTGATTTGACAACTTGCTCATCGCCGCCGTCAATACGTTGACGTTGCCGTTTACGTCGACTCCGTGTTTTCATACAAATTTGGTAGTCCGGGTTTGATTTTGACAGGTTGAAGAAGCAAAACCACGGAATAAGTGGTAAAACTTGTATGGGGTTTGACAGTTGTTACGTAACCTCGAAGTTCCGCAAACGCCAATTTAGGCGATTCGTCCGACCAAGAGCTCAACTCTCTTATCGCTGAAACATTTATATATGGTTAATATTGGGGCAGCATTTGATATGGTGGAATATTAGATATATTATTTCTTATTGATGCAACATTTGATATCTGCTCTCTTTTTAGTGGAAATATTTGGCGTGTGTCGTCATATTGGTGAACCATTTGATGTATAACTTTCAGTGTAGAGTCTGGTTTTATCCGCTGTTTCTCCTCTTTTACCGTGTCATCCCTGTAAACGTTATCCACTGGTAGTTACAGATGAGGGAAAGCCTACATAGCATTTTCTATTTTTTATATATAGAATTACAGCTTCTGTGATCCTCGATTTTAAATCCTGTCGAATTCTGTTTCTAGTCAGGTCATAAAGTTCCAAGTAACGGTATTTAGACACACTGAATGATACGATAAATGTGTGAGAAATGAACTAACAGAAATACTAGGTTGAGCGATTAGGTAGCCACTTACGATTGCGCTAGTAAGTCGTGCGTCCAAAGAACAGAAAATAAGAGCATACATTTTAAGATTGGCTGTCTATCTCGCAACTGAGTGAAGCTATAACCACGGATTAGAGATAATGCTTATCCAGATTATAATGGTGATCCCTTGAGAGATACTCCGGGCTACTAAATAGGTATTAGATGAAATAACAAGTACATTTTGTGTCGTAACGTTTTTACGTAAACGCGCGCGGGCTCGGTCCGACTGAGCATGTCCAAATTATTGTCAAAAAATAACCCATGTCCAAAAGTAACATTGATAGTGAGTTACAATGACACTAATATGCATATTAATTGGATGCAAAAAAATAGAATTATATAATTGCTCTGTTAGCAATATTTTAAGAATTACTTTTGTTAAACATAATTTCATGTCATCACAATCAATTACCGGTTTTTTTCACGCTTCGCTTCGCATTTTCGGAATGGGAATATCGGAGGGTCACGGCCACTGAATAATGGGTTAAAAGCTGTAATAATGGATGGCACGGAATTAGCGTCATTAAATAAGGTGCCATGCCAGGACCTTCCCTTTATGAGAACACTACACTGAACTGGTTTGAAAACACGGACATTTTTTCGTTGCCGCTTCAACCATAGTTTCGTCCAATGCGGTGGTACCAACCGGGCGGGCTTAACCCTACCACCCAGGGTTAAGCCCGCAAGGGAACCTACAGTTTTACATGGGCTCCGAACCATGGAAGAGCTCCCATTTGTAACGATATGCACTTATCCAACTCAGAAAGAGAAAGAAAGCGGTGCATGACCGGGGCGAGGATTTGAACCGATAACCTCTCGCTTGAAAGGCAAATCCTCTAGCACGACTGTACGGTTTCGCAGCTGCAAAATTTGAAGGCCTACATCATCGCAAGTACCGTGATGATTTTGCGTTCAATTCAGCTTTCAATCTAATGGAAAAATAATTAAAAGACATTTCTAGTGATAAGTGATCACCAGAACCCGCTGGAGAATATTAAAACAGCATCCGTGATGATGTATTATAGGACAGTGTAAATGGTAATCACCAAGGAATATTATGATCAATGTTTACATTTCAAATTATCAATTTTCTTTATTATGAGATAAAAATTATTGTTTTCCTAATAAAAAGTATTCACCTTACATTATATATTGCTATCAAAAAAGTTTTTCTCCAGGAACATTTTTCTCTTTCTTTTTCCAAGTTTCTTCCCCAGAGGTAATCGCACAGGCAGACAACAATATTGTTACCAAATCCAAGTATGTATTCATCTAATGCAGGAATGAAAAAACTTTAACTGAAAACTAACTTTGATTGGATCTATTTTGTAATAATCTTCAAAATTGGCCAATATCATGTCAAGATACTTTTTAAAGTTTGAGTGCGAGAGATTGATTTCACTTTCCTCCGCGCCGTTCCTTGTCCCGTCACGTGCGTGGCTTATGCAAGTAAAGAAAGTGCTAGTATAGTGTAAATAACATTCGTTTGCCCATTTGTTTGCAGCATTTACACCTTGCTGGATGTCTTTATTATCGACGGTAACATTGGGTGTCGTCACTGCATATGTTTCTCTTTTAATTTCCTTTATTGGCCATCTTTGAGCGGCTCGTAGCCTAGTGGCGCGGGGACTGGCCTAGCGTACCAGAGGCCTGGGTTCAATACCGACATGCACCACTGTCCTTCTCTTTCCGAGTTCGATAAGCGCATTTTCATCACGAATGCGAGCTGCTCCATGGTTCGGAATCCATGTAAAACTGTAGGTCCCCTTCCCCTACTAGGGTTTAAGCTCGCCCGGGTTGGTACCATCGCATTGGATGAAAAGATGGTCGAAGCGGCAATGAGAAATTGTCCGTGTTTTCCATCCAGTTCAATGTCGCCGTGCTCATAAAGGGAAGGTCCTGGCATGGCACCAAATTCCTTCGGGAATGTGGTGTATTGGGCTAATATCATAACGGTAGTTGTGTGGTATTAGCCATCCATGTCGGGTCGCATAAAAAAAAAAAAAAATAATCTTCGTTGTCAATATTTTTTGTGATAATATCGCTCACCGAAAGTCTTGCATTTATTTGTCCGTCTCCAATGGCATGAGTGCTTTGTTAAAATGCTATGCCGAAACATTTAAAATGATCTTTATTGATTGGTACCAGTTTTGAGTTCATCTCAACCTTGTTGGTGTGTGTAGATCAAAGTAGATGGCACCACGGTTGTTCGTCGCTATTGCTGCTATATCTCCCCAAAAATTAGGAAGTTATACTGTATTAGCAAGCATACTCTACAACATATAAACTAGCGCAACTTTGCCTCATATTAATATCACAAATATTTCTTGGTGTGCTTGCCAATAGAGTTATAACTTGCTATTTTTGGCGAGTTATAGCAGAAATAGCGACTCACATATCCCCATAAGTTTCGATGTTGCGACCCAGATGCAAAATAATCGATGAGATGATACATTGCATAAAAAACCGGCCAAGTACGAGTCGGACACGCACACGAAGAGTTCACGCACACGGGAAACGTAATTCAGCTTTTCTTATATTCTTATTACACTACTCGTGATTGTTTTTGTTTCACCTGTCTGATTTAGTATATCTTTTTTCTTTTGATTTTACAAAATTAAGTTTTAGCGTTTTTAATATAATATTAGAGTTTCTGTTCTTTGGATTTATAAGATTACTAGCAGCCCGTCCCGGCTTTGCACGGGCATAAGGTCATTTAAAAAAATATTATTTTGACACAATGATACACAAATAAACCATTTTTACGTAGAGTTCCTACATTGAGATATTTGAAATAAAAAAACTTAGATATTATTATTACATGATTATTAGATATTAGAGAAATAATAAATTCAAAGTGCTATAGGGAGAACCGCGGCCTCCGAGGCACGCTCCCGCCCACAGAACAATTAGGAGGTAAGAATTGTGAAGTGGGCGGAACTCGCGCGCCGGTCTTTAGCGGGGACCCGCGCACTTCATACGCGCATGATTCACTCCTCTGCGGCGTTCCTGTGCATTAACTTATCCGTGATACAATCTAAAATTGAAAAGGAGTAATGCCGTACTGTGCCATAATAACGTGTAAACGCGACAGCCGGGTGCACAACCTTCATAATGGCGGAGTTTATTATCACCGGTTAGTTTCATTTACATGTATAGCGATAAAACTTACAACAAAAACACTACGAAACAATATGGCGTCGCGGCGTCGCTTTGCTTGCCGGGTCATGTCTCGCTACTCTGTTAGTGACTGCGTGCGTGTGAGGCGCTTGGCCGTGTTCGAAAGTGACGTAACATTTGATTGCAAACAGTATTGGAATTCCAACATAGATCCATTACGTTAAGGTTCATATTAACTGAACAAATGTGGATTTGTTGTTTGGTTATTAATTAAGAAGGGAGCCAATTGCGACGGTTATACATCCGCGAAGCAAAAAGGTCTTAAGTAAAACGGTAACAGCGGTCCTGGAACAAATTTACAAACGTTTCACTTCCTGCCTCCTCAATATTCCGTGCTCCCGCCGCCCCGGCCGGCCGGTACCGCCGCAAACACTACATCCCGCAATTTTTAAATCTATAATATCTTCGAAAATATTCATTTAAATTATATGCTGTAAAGGGCCGTATAAATCTATATTAAATCAACAATGTATTTAAGGTATTTAATTGGATAAGGATTAATGCTGTACTGGTTAAAATCGCTTCGAAAATTAGCCATTATTTGTCGTAAAAAGTAAATGAGAATTTTTTTTTATTGTGGGATATCCATAAGAGATAGATATATACCATCGCGGAGTTTTCTGTAGACCTTTTCAATGTATACAATACTTAGTACATTATTTTGATAAATTTCGTAGGGTTCAGCCTGCGTTTGCAATGTAAGCGGAAAAAAAATATTTTTGTACGACATCACATTGGAAACCTCAAGAATAACAGTATTTCTCCTATATTTAATGGATGTTATTATACATATAAACCTTCCTCTTGAATCACCAATTAAAAAAAACCGCATCAAAATCCGTTGCGTAGTTTTAAATATTTAAGCGTACATAGGGATATAGGGACAGAGAAAGCGACTTTGTTTTATACTATGTAGTGATTTAAAAATATTAGGTTGAGAATTCAAATATTGATTGTACACTCATACGGTGCTTCCGGACGGCCACCTCAGACGTAGGATGCCGGATTGGCACCTTGGGTACGGAACCCTGAAAACGGGTAGATATGAGGAAATATTTAATCAGTTCAGATTTTTTTTTTAAGCATTACCCTATAAGCCACTATTGAACTTTGACCCACATACGTTTTCCTTGCATATTCCAATGCCTACTGTGGCGCCGACGCTGATGCACTGTGTACATTTAATAACAAATTAAATAACAAATCATATTAATAACATTTTTTTATTTCAGATGCATCCCGCATATCGTACCAGAATGCAGGCCATGTTGTGGCTGGCGTGCGTTGCGACAGCAGTGGTGACTGCGTCAGCGGTCGGTGACCTTAATACTACCACGGTCAAAACCATCAGAACAACCCTTTTCCCCTCCCGAACGACAAGGACTGAACTCAAAGTATCCAGAAGTCTCAACCCAAGTGAGATGCAAACTCTTAATGTACGGACCAAATCTGGACACGTGACGCAACTAATAGTAAAGAAAAAAGAACAGAAGTCTACGACTCTGTTGAACTCGAGCACAACACCCGTCCCCACAACAACGACCACAACGGAAGCAACTGTCAAACAGAGCAACTTCACTGTCGATCAAAACAAATCCTCGGAAGCAAGAGATAATAGAAAGCTTACATTTGACAGTGCTAACAAGGACCTTGTCTCAACATTTGGCGGTTATTACGTCAACAAAAACAAAAATGAGGAAGCTAGTGATGTCCAGGCTGAATACGGAAATTGGTCTCCTGTAGCAGTCTATCCTGAGCATCACCTACTTGAAGCAGAATTTAGAACCACAGAACGACCTGATACGGCTAGTTTCTTTCCCACTTATGACAATGAGAAACAAACTGACAATAAAAAAGTTTACATCACCTCCGAGAGCTTTAAAGAATATTCAACTCCAGTAACAAACTATCGCTATGATCCCCTCAACCCAGTCATTAAAAATGATCGAAATCCGGTGTACATAGAAGTTGTAAGCACGAAAGTTTCTGAGGGTGAAGGTAAGGCACTTAGAGTTCCGGACCCAGTTGTAATCAGCTCTGACCCAATGTATGTTAAGAAGAGTATGGACCGATACAACAAGAAGGGTCGCTCTATATTTGCGATGGGAGACGATGGGATTCCCGAAATCCACGGCGTCAGGGTTCCAGATGATGAGTCTGATAAAAAGACGTGGCGGAACGCTCGGGTTGTAAATGGAGAACTGTTACCATACCCTGAAGGTTACAACCCACCACGTGCTATACCCGAAGCTGACGTTTATCCTGATGTAGTTGCCTCGGACAGTACTCAGAGTTTTGGTCCTTTTGTCAAGGAAGATAACTTCGATTATAAAGATCCCAGTAATATTGGTCCATTTACTAAATACGACAACCTTAAATACGATTCTAATGGAGATTTTGGTGGACCTTACATGACCAGCGATAATCCGGTATATGCTTACTCTAACAAGAAATACGAAAACTATTACAAAACCAGTCACGGACCTTTCACAAAGACGGACAACTCAAAGGCGGCCAACTCTAAGCTAATCGAGTACATAAAGCAAATCAACGAACAAGAAGCAAAGAGAGACTATTTTAGCGGACGAAGTTCCCGCGCCCATAACGGAGACTTTGAATACTCGGAGAGCCATATACAGAGACGAATGCTTCAGCATCCTGGCGAAGTAAACTACCCTAATTCTCTCATGTACACACCCAAGAACTCCCAGCCCGGCTTTGACGAAAGTGTCAGGAATCCAGTTCTCCAATACGCTCATCCTGAGCTAGGAGTTCAACCAGCTAAGGCCGGCAGGGAAAATGTAGACCATCACCAGAAGATCAGATACTACGAGACACCTAAGAGTAGCCACCCATACCCCATGGAACCTATTAACAGTAACCAGGGTGACCAGCGCTCTCAGAATTCAGGCCAAACTAACAAGTACTATGAAGATGAATACAACAAGTTCGCTTACTATCAGCACGATCAAGGTCGCTATCCCTATAACTATGGATACACAAAGAGGCTTCCAGAGCCTTCACTCTGGAAAAAACTGACGGACTCAATGAAGGATACTATCAATAATGGTATGCAGACGATGCACCATTTCACTAGACCAATCCTTGATCCCATCGCGCGGGTGACGCAGCCCGTGCTCGATCCGATAGTTGAGGCCACTCATAAGATATCTCATAACTTAGGGCTATACCAAAATGCTTCTCCTGGGCAGAGATACGCCCAGGATAAAGTAGGAGTGGCGGTAGCGGGTGGAGCGGCCGCCGCTCCGAGTATGCTCCCAGCTCTCGGTCTCATGGCGGGAGGCGCAGCGCTCGGGCTAGGAGCGATGGCGATGGGGCATTTTCTCAATGTAGACCTTATGAGGAGTGCCGGCATGAGCGAGGAGTATATACAAGAAGAACTTGAAAAGGAGCACAAACGAGCGCTCTCAGGTGCAGCAATGACTTTCGATGAGGACAGGAAGTATATGAGCCGGCAGCGACACTACAACGACAATGTAAAGATGCCCAGTGAAAACGTGTTCGTCGTCATGGAGGCGCCGCGAGACTCCGATTCCAGAAGATCAAAACGAGAGGTTCGCGAGTTGAATATCTTCGAGGAGGATCTACATGGAGATAAACTGATAAGGGTCAAGCGGCGAAACTCTTTGCCGAGCCAGGAAGAGATCCAGGAGATCGTCGCCCAAGTGGAGAGGTTGGAGGGCTCGCGGAGTCGGTCCCTCCCCGACGACGAGTGGGAACATCGCGAGTCGATGCAGGGACTCGACTGGGAGGTGAAGGCGGGTGGGGGTCTGGAGGGAGCGCTGCTGCAGATGGTGCAGGCGACGGACTGGAGTGACACCCAGTGCGCAAAGAGCACCTTCTGCCGCGTGATGAGCTCTCAGCCCTCGGACGCGATCTACACCATGGAGAAGAAGATGGAGGCGTTCTTGCGAATGTAAGTAATGAGTGCATGCACATTTACCCAATCACCTACTTCGCTTGACACACTTAATTGCTGCGTCCGTGGCGCTAAATTTGCACTTGTTTGAGCATAAATTAGCGATAAATCAGTTTTTGTTGCGGGCAATCGATCATTATACCAATAGTATTGATTATACCCGCACACGCTATGAGATGCCGTGTTAATTATCGAATTATGGCTTGCATTTTACGGAATATAAAATTTTGACATTATTACATACATCTATTAACTTTTGAAGCAATGAAGTTTTACATTAATACCCATTCTAATTCAACGCATGCATGTCGTCCTAGATAATCAGTCCATGGTGCTATTGTTTAATCGCACATACCTTATGAGACCGACCCGTCTCGGCCTCGGACGGGAAGCACTAAATATCTATAGCCAGATGACTTCTCGTGGATGTACGGGGGCCGGTAATGTGACGATTTTTAATACCGACAGAATAACTCAATTATTTCCGTCATCCCATCATAACATGGGATAACAGTTCGTAATCTTTGATGGGACGGAGAGAAATTTGTTCCCTGCTCGCCCTGCCGTTTGAATGTGTATTGCTAACGAAAAAAATCAAACAAAAGATCAGTTTATCCGATCGCTACCAAACTTCTCAGACTGCTGGGCTACTCTGAAGAGTGCCTGAAAATTTCATCAAAATCAGTCTCGTCATTTTGTAGTCCAGAGGTAACATTCATACATATACACACATCAATCATATAGATAGATAGATTACAATATCCATGTCATCTTTCTGTATTTCTTTCATTGAAAGTTTGACTTCTCATGCCGCCTTTCCCCGAACGTATCAATATCTCGACAATTAGACGTATGTAATCCATTTCCTGTCACTCGCCCGGCGAATGGAAAGTGGTGCGGTGGCGCATGGCGCATGGCGTGACGATGCACGGTAGTACCGTCATCAATCACCTGCTCATATCCAATCAATCCTATTACATGCGCCAACACGGGTACTTTCCACTCGATATAGCGGTGACAGGGTAGCTCATGTCGACCGAAATCGAGGCAATACAATGCACCTATCTCTCGGACTATTACTTATTCTGTGCTCTCGGTAATGAGCTCTTACCGATTGATTAGAGCCCTGTTGGTCATTTAGCGTGAATGTTAGTAGCTTGTAATTGAAAAAAAATCAAACTAACGTCAGCTTCGGTATTTCATTGGCGCAATGCAATTCGATTAATTGGGTGGAGCAACTTTGAGTGCGGTTGGGTTTCAGGTGGGTGACCGTTTTCAACCGTTAAGGCTGGTCGTGGTTAGGATTCTTAAAAAATAAACTGGCATGGTTGTTTGCATAAAGTTATTTTATACCAAGGCGGTCGGTTTGATATTAGCCATCCATGTCCAGTCACATAAAAAAAAAATCTTACATTGATGCAAATCGCATCAAAGTAACAGGCGGACAGACTGCAGAACAGACAGACCCGAGAGGTTGAATTTTAAAAGTGTCAGTGACAGTCAGTTTATGGTAAACAATCATATGTTGAATGAAACGCCTCATCTGCAAATTATGAACATTGAATATTTAACGAGAACCAACCTGTACATCGGCAATAAATAGTATGCAATGCAATTGTAAATCGGCAACAAATATTACATTATTGCATACAAGTGGATACGTTACATCAATTAGTCTATAGCAGTCGCGGTGCCGGGTTCAGAAGCGGTGCGCATATTGCGTGCAAGTACGTAAAAACCGGCCAAGTGCGAGTCGGACTCGCACACGAAGGGTTCCGTACCATCGTAGAAAAAGAAAAACAAAAAAATCACGTTTTTTTCATGGGAGCCCCCTTTAATTTTAATTATTTTTTAATCTTACTTATTTGTTGTTATAGCGGCAAAATAAATACACACTCTGTGAAAATTTCAGCTGTCTACCTGTTACGGTTACTGAGATACAGCCCTGTGACAGACGGACAGACGGACGGACGGACGGACGGACGGACGGACGGACGGACGGACGGACAGCGGAGGCTTAGTAATAGGGTTCCGTTTTCACCCTTTGGGTACGGAACCCTAAAAACGCAATGTCCACATTTGCACATGCACATAGATCGCTTGCACCCTCTCATTTAAAAAAATTTAATTAAACTGAGTGTACATTAGATTTAAATGCATTAAAATCTTAATAGCTACATACCTACCATTGCCGGTCCTGTAGTATGTGGACAGAAATCAATGTTTTGTACCTAACTAATTTAAAAAAAAACTAATTTCAGCGGTCCTAAAATAACTTGATGTCATGCATGTTTAAACTTTCGCGTTAAAATATTATCCATGTAAATTTATTTTGATTTATCATGTCAATCAGCGTTTCCCAAATGCAGGTTTGTGACGACCATGCCACGGTTAATATACACTTATAGTATTCCTAACGAATTTTGGTACGACCCGAAATAATTTCCATGCTCTCTGCCCCGCCTAATAAAAATGGTCCTAAAACGTTACGCCGGTTCAGCATCTGCAGACCTATTTATGGAATTCCGTAATCAGTTATCAGGAATCCTGAGTCTTGATAACCGCTTTTAGAGATAAAGCATTTTCTGGTCGAAAATATTCCTGAGCATAGTTTTTTTAATTAATTAAGGTTTTCCGTCGAAAAAAATCCTGATACCTGATTACGGAATCTGGAATTCTCTCTGCTGGTCCACACTTATTATTATTAATAAATGTTTTTGTTTATTTTGTATAAATAAATATAAAAACCAGTAGACATTCAATTATGTTTATTTTACCTACACATTAGAATAGTGGGTTAACTTGTTAGTGTGAAATGAAAATTCTTTATTTGCAAGTCAATATCGTTTACAATAAGGCGAAATTAATGCCATCAGGCATTCTCTAACCTTCAACTTTAGAGACGTAGAAGAGGGGTGCGGTGTGGCGGGCAGAAAAAAATATCTTAAAAAAACCCTGATGTAAATAAATATAAACCTTTTTGAGTTTATCGAGTTCGTTACCGGAATCTAATTTATGTTATAAGATCATTAGATCAACGTCTGTACAATGCGTATCTGGTACGTCAATTTACGTCAATCTTTATTTAGGAGCAGTTTACGCTTGAGGTCTCGAATTCAATAGACCATTGGCATTCCATATTCGTGCGATAATATAAAAAACATCCGTTCTTAAATAAAACAACACGTTTACGTAGTTCAATGCCCTATAGTTTACGCAACCTGTCACTTTAGTTACGGTCAGCTATGAGTCAATAAGGAATATCTGTTCTCTATCTCCGATCGGTCAGCAGCGGCACGACACTCGCCAGTGAAAGCAGAAAGCTTGAAACGTAACGCAGCGGAGTTGGTAACACGTCGGACACATTGAAACGCGGAGGACACTTAACAGCCGACCGCTGCCCATACTAAACAGTTGAGTAACGCCTCTGGGATTAGTCACGTCTTGCGTTACAGCATTGAGTGCTAGACGGGTGATGATAGCGGTTTCTTTGCAGATATTGCATTGCTCATTTTACAACAGAGATTTCTATGGTTGCTATTTTGGAAGTATGACTTGATCATATTGCACGGTGACAAAGGAAATAAGTGTATGTAAAACTCTGGTAGATGCATCTTGACAGGTACACAGTCACGATATTTCTTTTGTGTTGTGCATCCCAATTCAGTCGTGTCGGATGCAATCTATACGATATGATGATAGGATACTTGTTGTATGAATAATTTACACATATTTTCTCCTTTGCATTAAGTTTTTCAACCTTCATTCAACTCGATATTTTTTTTTGTTGGACTATTTTTGCAGATTACCAATTTCATTAATACAACTCTTCTTCAAAGCATCTTACCAGCTTATTTTTTAATCATCATTTGCAGTATATTCCTTAAAATATGAAAGAAAACAGAGAAACTATCACTTTTTCAACTCTACTGCAAATTTAATAAAAATGAGATTCACCTGTACGTCCCGGGTGCGACGAATCTATTTTATATGAAGATGTCATAAGTCTAAGTATATTTATACATTTTTGATTGTTTTCTGCGTATAGCGCACTAACTTAAATCGATTAATCTAAAATTTTATTAACTAAATAACACTGTGAAATATAAATGCTATTCGGCATAGAGTAGCCGTTTCTCAGGGCATTGAGATCTTTTTCTCTTAGAAATAGCTCACCGTCCAAAACACTTTTTTCTATGATTCGCAAACTAACACATACTTACGCCATCATTTTGTTGCACATAATAATCATAAAACCCATAAAATTGGTTCCTAATAAAGGAACCCAAATATGTATATTATTTCAAGACTATTTCTGTACTAAAAAGGGAGTTTTCCAAATGCCCCTTTTTAGCCTAAATGATTTTTTTATGTGACTGAATATTTTAGGCTAATACCACACCTACTGTCATGATGTTAGCCCAACACACGTCATGGGAACAAGGTGCCATGCCTGGACCTTCTATTGAACATCTACATTGGACTTTATGGAAACACGGAAAATTTGTTTTGCCGTTTGATCATCGTTCATTCAATGCGATGGTACAAACCCGGGCCGGATTAACCCTACCACCTAGTAAGTAAAAAAGAGGCCCTACAGTTTAGCGTGGATTCCAAACCTTAGAACGACGAATATTTCTTCATTGCCTACCTACGTATACATTAATATTCTTTCTAAATTACGTACGATCGATCCAGTACTAAAATTCAGAAGGTTTTCTCACGATGTGTGCTTTAGCAAAGCTGCATAAAATAAAGTACAATAGTTTGGCACAAACTGTAGGATGGATCGTTCTGCCCTGCAAAATTTATCTAACCCATTAAAAATAAATCGTTAGATGACGTGTCGTTATTATTAGTAGCGTAACAGGTAGATGGGCGGACCAGTGACCCTGCGCTAGTGATGTCCTTCGTATCTACAGATAGTTAATTAAAAAATAAAAATACAATATGGAATGTTATTTTGATATAATATAATAAGTATTCCAACTGGAGGAAGCATATCCGGCTCGTAGATTAGGAATGTGTGGACTTACCTTCCATACAAAAACAAAGTCATGGGTTCGAATACCAGTCCCGTTAATGCGCCATTTTCTTTCTCTTTCTGAGTCGGATAAGTGAATTTAGAATGCCAGCTGTTCCAAGATTCGAAATCCATGTAAAACTGTAGGTCCCCTTTCCCTACTAGTTCGTAGGGTTAAGCCCGCCGCCCGTGTAGGTACCATCGCATTGGATGAAAAGATGGTCGAAACGGTAATGAAAAATAGTCCGTGTTTTTCATCCTGTTCAATCTAGCTGTGACCATAAAGGCAGGGTCCTGGAATAGCACCTAATACATTCTGGATTGCGGTACTATAGCATCCGTATATTAGATCGCCAATATCGCTCTTGATGGCAATTTGTATAACTTCACGTCTTTCAACGGTTTATAATATTCGTCTATTTAATTGGAATTCTAAAATTTCAACAAATAATAAAGGACCTAACAACTCTAACAGATACATTTACCGACATATTTGTATGTTTCCGTTCTCTCGTTCAATATAAATCATTCAACGACTGCATACAAATCAATAATCTCCTGACCCGGTCGTTCCAAGTCGTGTGATGCATAATCGATATTTCCGGCGCTTGTTTTATCATCGACGCGCGGCAACACTGCGCCAGTGAAAGTGAATCGCATCGCGCGCCCGCCGCGCCGGTCGTTGTCCGCATTCCGCGCCGTACGCCGCCCCCCCTCCCCACCCACCCCGCACGCCGCGCTCGACGCATGTCATGTGGACCGCGATGGTCGTTGCCAGAGCCCTCTGTTATCTCAACCTGTTGCAATAGGTTGAGATAACTGACAGCAGATGGCTCTGGCATAACCTCAAATAAGCATAACGTCAAAAAGATATTTCTGCAGCCAGGGACGGCGCCCTCACACTCTAGCAGGGTTCTCAGCTCAGTGACGCGTGGACTTGTCTTAAATGACAAAAGTAATTGGTTCAAATCCCCGCCCCGTTCATGCACCACTTTCTTTCTCTTTCTGAGTTGGACAAGTGCATTTCGGAATACATGTAAAACCGTAGGTCCCCTTCACCTACTACATCGTACTGGATGAAAATATGGTCGAAATGGCAATGGAAAACGGTCCCGTTTTCCATCAAGTTTATTGAAGGTTATATTTACTTTGGGAATGCGATGTGCATACCAGAGGTCGGTCTATCTCTACCTGAAGTTGTTTTGTATTCATGCTAACGATTAAAAAAGGACGCGGACAAAAACACTTTAGTGATATTACGCGGACGGTAGCGCCGGCCAGTCAGGTCATTTAACGAATTCGTAATGGCCAAAGTCAAATGCTCGTTGCACTAAATCGCGACCTGTGCAGTTCTTACATGTCGTTGGAGTTAGAGAACATGGCGTCAGCGAATTTGAAGGCGAACTGACTGGCCCCTAGAAAATGTCACAACCAAAAAGTGGCTACCCTGCCGCTACAGCGATGATATTCTGTTGCCGCTTCCTTCCTTTTTTATGGAACCTGGGGGTCCATTCAGAGCAAGAGTGAGTTCGAGTTCGGGAGTGAGTTAACCTAAAAATAGCTGGGAAATATATTATTATTTAAATAACGGAACCGTTATTTATACTTCCAACGGATTTACGGGACAAACCAGATTTTTACCTAACTGTAATGATGTCCTAGAAGTGTGGAAACATTAACTATTTAAAAAGGGAGTTGATATTTAGTAGCGAATTCGAACTCACTCTAACTCTGAATGGACCCCCTGACATGGATAGCTAGTACCAAACAATTACATGATGTAAGTCCAATACACCACATTCCCGAAGGAAGGAGGTGCCATGCCAGAACCTTCCCTTTATGAGCAGAGCTACACTAAACTGGATGGAAAACGCGGACAGTTTGTCATTAGCGCTTCAAACATAATTTCATCTGTAGCGACCTAGCGCCCTCTACTGAGAGCTGCTAGTTTCACATGCCACAAATCAACAAACAGATGCATAGAAGCTAGTTAACATGGCGCTAGATGGCGCTACCCGCTAGACATGAATTCTATATCGCACTAACGAAGTTTCCCAGCGAGTTATCACATATACACCATTCAAATAACGACTAGAGGAGAGCAGCTGCGTAGCCGTTGGTCTCAAGACCTGACCCACCTTTCCATCTCTCCACACATCCAATGGGGTGGTATCAATCCGGACGGGCTTAATCCTGCCACCTAGTAGGGGAACGGGAGCTAATGGAACGTCTCGTATTCGTAAGGAAATGCACTTATCCCAGTGATAAATAGAAAGAAAGTGGTGCATGACCGGGGCGGGGATTTGAACCCATAACGTTCGCATAAAATGTCCTCTAGCCCCTACACCACGAGCTCGCTTACTCGGTGGCGTGTGACGCCGCGCCGTCACCAGACGTTGGCGACTGTTGACGCCCCGATGGCGAGTTGTCACCACGGAGACACCGCGCGTGCGACCGGTTCCCACGTGCCGACCGGACGCGCTCGTGCACTTTCACCCCCTAGGCCGCGCGAGCTGTCGGAAAGTGTGCCGCGCCCAGACGTGTGCAACGCAAATAGTAACACCAAATGCTTTTTGTGTGGCGATATTACCACCACGTTATGTCCGCGGTGTCTTGTGACTTTCTTTCTTTAGTTTGTATTTACTTAATCGAGATTAAATTTTCCCTCTTATTGAGAATGTCGCTCAATCTGTGTGACAATCGAAAACCATTTAAAACTGTGGATCCCTTTGCCTACTGATGCAACCTGACATGGGTGGTTAGTACCACACAGCTACCGATATGATGTTAGCCCAATACACCACATTCACGAGGAAATTAGGTGCAATGCCAGGACCTTCCCTTTATGAGCACGGCTACATTAAACTAGATTGAAAACACGGACAGTTCTTCATTACCGCTTCGGCCATCTTTTCATGCAATGCGATGTTACCAACCGGTGCTTAAACCCTACCGCCTACTAGAGGGAGGGGACCTACAGTCTTACATGGATTCCGAACAATTCAGCAGCTCGTATAGGTGACGAAATGCATTTATCCAATTTAGAAAGAGAAAGAAAGTGGTGCATGAACGGGGCGAGGATTTGAACCCGGACCTCTTGTATGGAAGGCAAGTCCCCGCGCCACTATGCTACGAGCCGCTCAAACTGGGTAGGGTAACTGGGTAGGGTAGCCCGCCCGAGTTAGTACCATCGCATTCGATTAAAAATGATCGAATCGTGAACAAACAATGAAATTGTCCGTGTTTTCCATCCAGTGATTACATTTTTATTTGTTTAACTTCCTTTTTTTCTTTTCCAATACCGAGCCTCACATCAGTTGCCAGTTTTGGTACTTGTACAATCAAATTAATTAGTATCTTCTTACAGGGCTTGTGTTGCCACTGTCGGATTCGCTTACTAGTACTTCGTGTTTTTGATATTGCCCCCTATAAATCCTGTACGTAATCTGTACTCTTGATCTCTTGGTATCTGATACTCTTGTGATCTTGCTATTTTTTCAACTGAGACTGTATGTCATTTCTATATGTGTTAAATAAATTAATAAAAAAAAATTGTGGAGTCCGTGCTCAGCAATCAGGATTTTTTCAGTAGATACAACCGTTTTTGAACTTGACGAATGTGACTTGTGAAATGTTATTCCGTCCGACTTTGAAGTGTTTCTTGAGGTAATACATAACATATACGCTTACTTAGTGTGTGATATCGTAATTCGCTGTCGCATTACAATTTACTTATAGATTGCATATAATTCTTATTTATCATTATATGTACAATAACAATAATCACCTGTGAATAATAATCATAATAAAATTGTTTATTTCATGCATTTACACCCATATGTATATGAGTTTTAATAGAATAAAACAATTTAAGTAAAATCTAAATAAAATAAATTATATTAAATTCAAAATCAAAATCACTTCATTTGATATAAGTAATTGCAACTATAACGTATGAAAACACTATATACGTATATACTGTACGTATGGTCTGGGGCGACAGCCGCACATGAGTCGCTACCCAAATACCTACTTCGAGTAGTGGACTGTATTGACTAATTATTTGACCAATTAAACCCTGACTTGAACGGACTATATGCAGGATAGGAGAGGACTCACCAGTGGCGTAGTGTGGTCTGCAGCCCTCCTGAATCCTAGGGTTCCGTCTCCACCGGGGCTCCGTGCACGGCACTTAAGGTCTTTCACTTTTGGTGGTGCGTAGACGATACGCGGGTTGAATCCACGACAGGATACGATCGTTGCCATGGATCTTGGAGCTGTTGAAGATGTGCAAAGCCAGCGGAACGTCCGCCGTCATCGACATTTGCCACGAGTCTATGGCGACCCACAGTTTTTCATTCGCCCGGCGCGAATGAAGGTAGTTCGGTAAAGCGCTTGTCCTCGGGAAATTAGTTTCACAAGGTTGTAACAGTTAAGTAGTAGGAAGAAAGGATGGGACATTGTTCAAGCCAATACACTATATACATATGAAAATATAGGGGGCGGTTCGTATTTTTAAATGCTTACTGTGATATCGTAACCCGCTGTGACATTAAGTATTTTGGAACTATAGTTATTTAATTACGAGATCATAAAAGTAAACTTCTGTCTTTATATGTAGGACCGAGATCACGTCATGGCAATAATCACAAGAACCGTACAAATTAATCACAGTCGTGAAATCGGGTCGGGGCGGAGCTGCACCGCTCACTGCACTTCCGGTCGGCGGCGGCGCGGCGGCGGCGGCGGCGATGCAGGCGGAGAAATTCGGAAAGCTTATCGACGACTCGAAAGCAAATTATCGGGAGGCGTGACCGGCGGCGGCGCGGGCGCAAAGTGCGCGCCCGTCGCCACAGTACACCGGAGACGGCAGTAGGTCAACGTCATTTGGCCGCCGTAAGAGTGGTGACGACACGGCAGCGGCGCGCGGTGCGGCCGCGTCGGCGTCGGAGGCGGTGGAGGGGGGGAGCAGTGGCTTATAGTGTATTTATCGGATACCAACCGGTGAGCATTGATGAAGCCTCCTCTCCAAGGAAATAAAAGCATACATACTTACCGACATTTCGAGCACTAAAATATTGCTACTTATGACGCATCCGAAGTTCAAGTTTTACGTAGCCAGGGCGCAGATTATATACGTAAATAGGGCGTCGTAATTAAAAACGTCAACCTTGAAACTTTTGAGAGTGTTATGCTTATTAACAACATTTTAAAATCTATGTCTAATGGTATTTCGATAACATAAAATTCTGAACAAGGCCAGTTCTGACGCAAAGTAAGTTTCAGTTTAGGAATACAAAAATAAAAATCGTTGTCTCTCGTTTGGTGCTCAGGCGGCTGATTATGCACTTGAATACACTCATAATTACACCCACGATGGCCGATCTCCGTGGTTATATTATTATTTTTTTATGCAAAGGACTCGGACTTTGCAGGTCCTGAGAGTCTTGTTCGCCGCTTCGGTCTCCTCCCCTGCGCTGCTTTTATCCACGAAAAAGCTTTATATTAGCAAGCTATACGAATCTCCAATCAAACTACGCGTCTACGAAAAATTGTAGAGCGTTCTGAAGTAATTTATGACTGCTCTCCTCTCGCTACTGTGGCCATCCGAACAAATAAGCGATTGTTTGCGGTGATGAGGCCCCAAGGTACGCTCACTAAACTCTGTGCGGTCACGTATTTACATGTCGTTACACTATAAAGATAAAAAATTCTGTAGTGCCTACCTTCTTACTCCAATATCAACGTCAGTATTACGGAAAGAAATCTCGATGTTTTTATCTATTTTCAGTGTACCGACATAAAAATGCGTGCTTGTACAACACACGCAACCTCACAGCCCGGAATGATATGTTAATTTATGTAATTGATAGAAAACTTACAGCAAATTTATAACCAATTTATAAAATAAAAAATGTAAATGTAAAAAAATTAAAAAATGAAAATCACTTTGAGACCCGCTATAAAAGCTATTTACCCGAATGAAAAAATCCTGTTCCTGAGCATAGAACTCCGCGAATAGGCCTACTGGCCTTGTCAAGGGTACGTTCTGATGTAACAATACAGCATGGGCACAAGTTTTAAATGAATGTGAGGTGCTTGTCCCAAGATATAAATCCATTCAACTGTGTTGTTCCAGGATGCACCCAGCGGCGGCAGCGGCGGTGGCTAACCACCTGGGAGACGTCATGTCTGCCAGCCGGAGCCACGCCTGCCACCGGTTCGTCTGCCGTCGGCCCGCGTAGACCGCTCGCATCCACCGACCGAATCCACCGTTCGCCGGATACGTTCGAACCCCGCACATGTTTCGTGGATCTGATCTTAACTATCACTGCTGTCTTTGATGGATCTTAACTATTAATTTAAGATGCCCACACTATATTTCACGGGTCTTAACTACTACTATAAGGCGCCCACGATTGATTTCTTCGTTTTTTATTATTGATTTAAACCTCTGTTGCTATCTTTATTAGATTTGAACTATTACTTGAAGGTGCCCACACTTACTTTCTTATATCTTATTTATTGATTTAAACCTCTCATGCTATCTTTATTAGATTACAATTATTCCTTAAAGGTGCCCACACTTTCTTTCTTGTATCTTAATTATTTCTTCAAACTTTCCTTGCTATCTTTAACGGATTTTTTTTATTACTTGAAGGCGCCCACACTCAATTTCTTGAATTTTACTATTATTACTAATATTACTTTAAACAGCTAACCATATCTTCTTTGATCATATCTGTAGTCGAATAAGACCCAAAATCGACTTGATATCATTCGAATTGTTATAAGTATATCTTGAATGTAATTATTATACCAGATATGATAGGTAACATTGGTCTAAGGACGATATCCATAGAATCGGTGGTGTTTGACTTAAGTGAATTTAAATTGCATTGACTGATGTTAATTTAAGCACCTGTAAGGGCCTAACCTAATCTAACCTAACCTAACCTAACCCTATTTTACAAAAATACTAACCTACACATTCAACTTTGGACAATTGTTCCACAGATGTTTAAATATAAGATGCAAGTATAACAGATTACTTTATGGATCATTCCAGAAATTCGTTTCGGCTTTCCTGTTAAATATGGTCCATGACGTAACGTGAATTATTAGCTACGTGTTATTTATTTCTTTTGTTAATTTCTTACACCTAAGTAATTTATTAAAATATATTTTTTATTCAAGTCCTGTAATTAAAATGTATGCGTCAATCGGATATCTTTCAAAAAGAATTTACATTAGGTAAACTCTTGTACGCAGTAAGTTGATGAGATAATATATTTTGTGAAGGATCGTAGCTCAGGAGGACGTGCTTCCTGGTTGCCTCGACGATCCGCCGGGTCTCGACGCGGACGGCGGTCACACGGGAAGAGATGCGGGGCGCGCGAAATAACAAGACTCTTTTCGTGGCTCTACGGTACCGCAGGCGGTGCGCACCGGAGCGAGTCGCAGAGACGCCCACTCGAGACGGGCGAACGTAGTATACCAGGGTCCTGAGCGGAGCGTACGCTCACGCTAGAGCAACGGACGAACAGCCAGTCGGTCCGGACGAAAGTCCGGCCACCGAGACCCTCTGGCTGCGTCAACGACACCGGCAGCGAGCAAGCTCAACAGTCCGGCACGTCCGTGCTCTATCGGAAGGCTGGCGGAGTGTACACTCGCGCTCTCCCAAAACCGAACCGAAGCTCAAGGTAGTGGTGCCAACTCTAGGTGAACCCTGGTAGGAGCTCTAACCCGTACTGACTTTCTGGGCCGAAACGTGCGGTTTATCATTGCGCCAGAGCGACCGCCGGCGACGCGCCTCCCGCCCCTTGCGCTGGGCCGCCGGCCAATAGGATCGCTCCGTACAGCGCCCCCGCGCGTCTCGGCCCGAGTACCGCTATGCGTGACTCATCATAACGGTACTCTGCGATGAGTCATACTTTTGTTTACCGTCTCGAGTGAACATCTCAGCTATCGCTCCAGTGAAACACAGTCTGCGGTATATTTTATTCAATAATACTAAAACTAATGACATACAAGCTATTTACAAAAATAATTACAAATATTCATACAAGTACATTACAAGGCTAACATTTATAACTATCTATATTTAATATCCTATACTTATATTTTATTCTTTATTATTTATATATCTATGCAATTTTATTTACAGTATTAAACCTATTTTAAATTACATTTACAATATTATTCTACTCTGTCGTCGTCGTCCTGAACATTCTCCCGCCGTCGCTGCTCGCCACGATCATTCCCTGGCAGGACGACGATCCTCTTCGCCGGCCGCCTCATGATCTTGCCCCCGGCCAGACGGACGTCGACGACTCGGACGATGTTGTCTGGGCCCGGGTGCACGGCCTCGATCCGTCCGCGCGGCCAGGTGTTGCGTGGCAGATGCGGGTCCACGATGATGACGACGTCGCCGACGATGGGGGTCCCTCCGCTCCCTCTTGGCTCCCGCCGGTGCTGCAGTTGAGGCAGGTACTCCCGCACCCAGCGCCTCCAGAAGACATCAGCCAGCCACTGCGCCCGCCGCCAGAGCGCCTTTGCCGTGATGTCATCGGCGCTGAAGTTCCCCGGCGGCGGCGTGCTGCTCGCTGCGCCCAGCAGGATGTGGTTCGGTGTCAGCGCCTCGACGTCTTCTGGTGACACGGCGACGTGGGTGAGCGGGCGGGAGTTCACCGTGTTCTCCGCCTCAGCCAGCAGTGTAGTCAGCGTCTCTTCGAAGGGGTAGCGCTCCTTCAGGGTGACGTCCAGGGCCGTTTTCACAGACCGGACGAGACGTTCCCATGCTCCGCCCATGTAGGGAGCTCCAGGTGGGATGTACCGCCACTCGATCAGCTTGTTGGTCGCTGCTTCTTCTGCTGCCTCGTACGCCTTCTTCAGCTCGCTTTCTGCTCCCTTGAAGTTGGTCCCGTTGTCGCAGTGGATAGCCTTCGGGCAGCCCCGTCTTGCGATGAACCGGCGGAGTGCTGCTACCGCCGAATCAGCGCTCAGGGACGCCGCGACTTCCAGGTGGACGGCTCTGATGGTGAGGCAGGTGAAGAGCGCGACGTATCGCTTCTCATGGTGGCGGCCGACTGTGATCTCGACCGGTCCGAAGTAGTCCAGGCCGACATAGCTGAACGGCCTCACGTGGTGTGCCAGCCTCGCTGCAGGGTGATCTCCAGTGGCAGGAGAGACTGGTAGCGCCTTCTTCACTCGGCACAGCAGGCAACTCTTGAGCGCGGAGCGAACCGAAGGTCGCAGGCGGACGATCCAGTACCGTGCCTGGAGCTCGTTCACGACGGTCTCGACGCCGCCGTGGTGCAGCTGTCGGTGTACATGATCGATGTACAGCCGCACGTACGGGTGGCTTCCATCCAGGACCGCCGGGCGGAGCTGGTCGTCTGCGATGTCCTTGACTGCTGCTATGCGGCTCTTCAGTCGTAGGAGTCCGCGCTCGTCGACGATGAGGGCCAGCTGCGCCAGCCTGTCTTGCTTGGAGGGTGGCTGACCGGACTCAAGCCTTCGTATATCGGTTCCGAAGGCTTGCCTCTGAGACGTCTTCACCAGCAGTTCTTCTGCAACCTTCAGCAGTCGTGCTTCTAGTGGCTTGTACACGTTCGGCTTCGGTTTCGGCTTGACTTGTTTCTTCGCTGTCTGGCGTCTCGGTGGGCTTCGGTTGCTTCTCGTCCTCTTGTGTCGTCCTGCTGCAGCTGTCTCAGTGGTCTTCTTGTGCACCAGCTCCACGAACTGAAGTACTCGAGCTGTGGTGCGGACCAGCCTCAGCCAGGAAGAGAAGCGCTGCACGTCAGGTACAGGGGCCTCGTTCTTCGATCCGTGGTCGACGGCTGTACAGGTCTTTTCTTCTTCGGTCTTTTTCTGGGACGGTCTTTCAGATTCTTTCGGCCAACTAGTCTCGTGTTGCCGAAGGAATGCTGGTCCCTTGAACCACCGGTGCTTCGAGTTGAAGTCCGGCGGCGTGTCGCGGGTGCCGTCATCGGCTGCGTTCTCTTTGGTGGGCACCCAGCGCCATTCATTAACCTTGGTCAGGTCTTCAATTTCGGCCAGTCGGTGCGCAACGAACGTTTTGAAGGTTCTTGGATCAGATCGGATCCAAGCCAGCACAGTCGTTGAGTCTGACCAGAACGTTCTGCGTGTCGCCTTCCATTCGTGCTCCGCTTCGACCGTGGCTGCCAGCCGGCTTCCCAGTAGTGCTGCTTGCAGTTCGAGCCGTGGTATGGACGTCGGCTTCAGCGGGGCGACGCGGCTCTTCGCACAGACTAGCGCTACTTCAATAGAGCCGTCTCGTCGTGTCGACCTCCAGTACACGGCGGCAGCGTACGCGGTCTCGCTTGCGTCTACGAACGTGTGAAGCTCTCGTTGTTCGGTCTGGCATACATCGTAGCAGCGGCGAATCTGTAAGCTGCTCAGCTTCTTTAAGTTATCCAGCCAGCTATACCATGGTTCTTTCAGCTCGGCTGGTAACTCTTCATCCCAGCCGGTTCCCATCCGCCAGGTGTCTTGCAGGATGCGCTTAGCCGGTGTGGTGACAGGCGTCACTAAGCCAAGTGGGTCGAACAGCGACATCACGATGCTGAGAGCTTCCCTCTTCGTTGGCATCCTCTGGGCGTGCAGCACTTCCTCCGACGTTCGGCCGAAGTTGAGCGCGTAGCTGAGACGATCGGCCTCCACGTTCCATCGCATGCCCAGGGTCTTCTCGTAGCTCGTGTGTCCGCCAATCTCGACTTGCTGCGTGGCTGCTGTTTCTTGATCTGGCACAGTCTCTCTATGGTTGGACGCCCATCCACGCAGTTCAAAGCCTGCTGCCTTATGAATGCTAGCCACTTCACTTGCCACGCGCTGAGCTTCTGCCGTGGTGTCGAAACTCTGAAGGTAGTCGTCCATGTAGTGATTATCTACGACGGCTTTCGCTGCTTCCGGGTGGCTCTCAATGAAGCTCTCAGCGTTCTTGTTCTTTATGTAGATGGCGGTGCATGGTGATGACGTGGCGCCAAATACAACTGACGTCATCCGGTATTCAGTCGGCGCCCCTTCACCGCGATCTCTCCATAGGAACCGGAGTGCGTCCCTGTCTTCTTTCCTGATTTTTATTTGCAGGAACATTTCTTTCACGTCTGCTGTGACGGCGATGCGTTTCTGTCTGAACTTCATCAGCACGCCAGGCAATGATTGTAGCAGGTCGGGGCCAGGCAGCAGAAGGTCGTTCAGGCTGACTCCTTGGCATCTTGCAGCCGCGTCGTACACTACACGTATCTTTTTCTTCGCTGGATGTGTCACGGCGAAGTGCGGCAGGTACCACGTCTTGCTAGGTGTCGCTGCCTTAGGTGCTGGTTCCGCGTAGCCGCTGCTGAGCAAATGTTCGATCTGCTGCTCGTACTTCGTTTTCAGGTCCGGTTCTTTGTTCAACTTTTTTTCCAGGTTGATCAAGCGTTTGTATGCCATCTCACGATTATCTGGGATTACGAAATCGTCGTATTTCCACAGTAGCCCTGTTTCATACCGTCCGCTCGTCAGGCGTGTAGTAGTAGCCTCGAGGACGCGCAGAGCTTTTTCTTCCGGATCATTTTTCGGCTTTTTGGGTTCCACTCCGAGGGACTCGAGGCGAAAGTACTCTCGAGCCAGCTCATCGAAGCTTCCATTTTCTTTTTCTGCCATATGGCTACAGAAAGCCACTGGTTCCGTGGCAGAGGTCCGGCAGCCGTGCAACACCCACCCGAGCTGGGTAAGTGACGCTACCGGCTGGTCTCTATGCCCGCATCTCAACTCTCTTGATACAATTAGCTCCCAATTATCTTGGCCTATGAGCAGGGTCGGTGCGGCGTCCTTGTATGTAAGCATCGAACCCAGGCCAGTTAGGTGCTCGCAGTCGGCGATACTCCCGCCGGTGATGTTCTGCGGCGGAAACTTGAGCTTATTTACAGTTCGTGCTCCTCTGAGTTCGTGCTCTTCCGTGGCGTGCTTGCCTCGTATCTTTAGTTCGACTCTGCACGACGCCTCTGCTGTCACCGTGATGCCGCCGATCCCCAGCACGCGAAGCGGATCCGGCACTCCTTTTGCTCCGAGCTTGCGTGCGACGGCCTGGTCGATCAAAGTGACCGTCGACCCTTCGTCGAGCAATGCGAAGGTGTGTAGGCTTCTTTTTGGACCGGTCAGCGTAACTGGCACTATCTTCAGCAGGGCTCGTGTCGTACGTGCTGCGGCCGTTACCGTGGTCGACACATTCTGTGTTTCCTTTGGCGGCCGGTCGGCGTGGAGTAGGCGGTGGTGACTTGCCTTGCATTCTCCCACGCCGCAAGCTTGTGCCTTGCAGCTCCACCGACGATGGCGGCTTTTCAGGCAGCGAAAGCACGTCCTTGCGGTCTTGGCGATGGTCCACCTCTCATCGACGTCTGCCGCACGGAATTTCGGACAGACGAGTAGGTAGTGCTCTGCCTCACACACTGGACACTTTATTTTATCTTCACCTTCGGCCGCGAAGCTTTTCTGGGGTCGTCGCTCCGGTTGCGCCTGGTTCTTTGGTCGAGCGCCGGCACCGCTCATTTCCTGGAAGTCGGGTTCAATGTAGTCGCCACACTTATCCGCTTCCTCGTTCAGGAAACTTGAAATCTTGAGCAGCTCCGGTCGCTCGTCCTTGTTGGCGGCGGCGTAGTCGTACCACCGGTAGCGCAGAGTCGTCGTTAGCTTGTCGAGCACGATGCGCACCAAATCCGGGTTGTGTAGGTGCTGCGGCTTGTCGAGCGCTCGGATGGTCGCCACGGCGCTGGATACTTGCCCGGCGAACACGCAGAGTTCCTTCGCCGTGTCTCGCAGTCGTGGCAGCCGCTTCAGTTTTTCGACCTCGTTCAATACTAAAAACTGCGGTCGGCCGAATCTTCTTTCCAGCTCGGCGATGACGTCACTCGGGTCCGGCGTCGACAGCATCAGGCTCTGCGCTGCTTCCTTTGCCTTTCCTTCCAGGGCGTGCCGGATTCGTGCCACATTCTCGAGTCGCGAGAAGTGACACTCCGTTTCCTGGAAAGCTCTCTTGAATTGCAGCCAGTCCCCGGGCGCACCGCTGTAGTTCGGTAGCTGCTGGATGTACTTCGGTGCACACTTTCTCTGATTTTGAGCCAGAGCCGCGGCCAAGGTGTCGATAGTGATGACACCTTGACCCCTTTGACTGTGGGCGGCTGGCTCTCTGTGTGTCGTACCCGCGTTCGGTCCTCGCAGTGACGGGTCGCGTCCAACTGGTGGGCTTGACGGTTCGGGATGTAGGGCAGGCAGGCGCGGCAGCGGCGGCTGCGGCGGCGGCGGCACATCCAGTCGTGACGGCTGACACAGGACTTCGCCGACAGGCGGCGCTGGCGTCGCTCGCAGAGTTCGCTGCGATGACGTCACGCTCCGTTCTCGCCTGTGCTTGTTCGGCGTCCGTGGGTGCGGGGTTTCGGCAACGGGTGGCGCTGGCGTCGCTCGCCGTGACGGCTGCGGTGACGGTGGGCTCCGCTCCCGCCGGTGCTCGCTCTGCGTGCGAAGCCAGCTCGTCACTCGTTCCTCCTTCCCAGGGACGTCGTCCTCTTCGTCGCTGTCTGTATCTTCTTCCATGCGGGCTAACTGAGTCTTAAGGAGTGCGATCTCAGCTAGCCGCAACTTTTCTTCGAGCGCCAGCTTTTTCTGCCTTTTCTTGGACGCCGACGATCGCACTGATCTCTCGATCGGCGGCGCCCTGGCAGCTGGCGCCATCTCGTGGACGGTAGAGGCATCGGTCGGAGCCTCCGTGGTTCCGTGCGTCCACGTGTGGGTCGTCTGCGTAGTCCGCGTTCCGGTGTCCGGCGACGTGTCTTGCTCCGACGCTGACGCGAGCGCGGGCGCGGCCCCGGGCGCAAGTACGGGCGCGGCCGCGGCGGCGGCGGGCACAGGTACAGGCGCGGGCGCGGCGGCGGGCGCGGCGGCGGCGGCGGGCGCGGACGTGGACGCGAGCGCGGGCTCGGTCGCGCCGGAGACCGGGACGGCCTCTTGCAGTCGCGCCGACGTAGCTCGCTCGCCGTTCTTCTGTGACCGCGTCACGGGCATCTTGATCCGGCTCGAAGGACCAATGTGAAGGATCGTAGCTCAGGAGGACGTGCTTCCTGGTTGCCTCGACGATCCGCCGGGTCTCGACGCGGACGGCGGTCACACGGGAAGAGATGCGGGGCGCGCGAAATAACAAGACTCTTTTCGTGGCTCTACGGTACCGCAGGCGGTGCGCACCGGAGCGAGTCGCAGAGACGCCCACTCGAGACGGGCGAACGTAGTATACCAGGGTCCTGAGCGGAGCGTACGCTCACGCTAGAGCAACGGACGAACAGCCAGTCGGTCCGGACGAAAGTCCGGCCACCGAGACCCTCTGGCTGCGTCAACGACACCGGCAGCGAGCAAGCTCAACAGTCCGGCACGTCCGTGCTCTATCGGAAGGCTGGCGGAGTGTACACTCGCGCTCTCCCAAAACCGAACCGAAGCTCAAGGTAGTGGTGCCAACTCTAGGTGAACCCTGGTAGGAGCTCTAACCCGTACTGACTTTCTGGGCCGAAACGTGCGGTTTATCATTGCGCCAGAGCGACCGCCGGCGACGCGCCTCCCGCCCCTTGCGCTGGGCCGCCGGCCAATAGGATCGCTCCGTACAGCGCCCCCGCGCGTCTCGGCCCGAGTACCGCTATGCGTGACTCATCATAACGGTACTCTGCGATGAGTCATACTTTTGTTTACCGTCTCGAGTGAACATCTCAGCTATCGCTCCAGTGAAACACAGTCTGCGGTATATTTTATTCAATAATACTAAAACTAATGACATACAAGCTATTTACAAAAATAATTACAAATATTCATACAAGTACATTACAAGGCTAACATTTATAACTATCTATATTTAATATCCTATACTTATATTTTATTCTTTATTATTTATATATCTATGCAATTTTATTTACAGTATTAAACCTATTTTAAATTACATTTACAATATTATTCTACTCTGTCGTCGTCGTCCTGAACATATTTCATAAACAACCTATTTATATTAGTTAAGCACATCGCACTGAATCGATGGTTAGTTAGTGTGATTAATTTAATATTTATTTGTTACCAAATAATTATTTATTGACTTTATTTATTTAGTTTAGTTCTTGAGTCCAGTAATTTTATCGTTAACTTTTTGGAACTTTGTGCGCTCTTATGGAAGATGTTGGAAACCCATACTACATTGCCTCTACAAAGTTCTTGAAAATGCTGCTTTGATACTTTTTTGTAAGATGTAGAATTAAAATTTTTGCTGAGTGTCTCAATAAATATCTAAGCAGGACGCCAGAATTAATTTATTGAACGTAAGACTTGTTAACAATCATATATGCTTTGCAAGATTTCAGGATTTCAGGGTGTTGTTATATACTTTGTCCTCATATGACGCTTTCAGTGAAATTGATGACACAATCATTTCGAATAAAATAGCAGGAAACTGTTGATTATTTTTAACCGACAATGTAGTATCCAAGCAAGAAGCGTCTAGCTTCATCCGTCTAGCGGCAACGTAGCCACTTTTTGGTAATAATACGTAACACATTGACGGTAGCGCCGGCCAGTCAGTTCGCTCACGAATTCCCACACTCCTGATGTTCTCCAGTTCCATCGACACGTAAGAGCCGCACAGGACGCCATTTAGTGGAAAGACCATTCGATGTTCCGCGACCCGAATTCGTAAGTGAACATACGTTGCTACGTTAACGCTATAAGGATGATTTTCGGTCGCTAATCCGTCCTTCTTTACTCATTGGAATAAGGTTACCGAGTTAAAATGGTTTTGATGCGTTTGTAAGGCGATCTATTCATATTTTATTGTAAATGTTGATGAGTGAAATATTTATTAAGCTAAACAAACTAGTAATAAAGAGCCTATTTATTTTGTAAATACACTTTTGTATTAATAAAGAGCAATGCATTTTATTTTTCTTCTCTTCTCAAACCTGAGACCAACACCTCGTGACTTTTCCGTGAACCAATGGACTTCAAATCACAAAAGCTGGGAATTTTTGTAATTTTCAAATTTTCAACGTGCCAGTTGACAAAAAAGGAAAGCCGATGTGCCGATCAGCCCTGTATAAGTAAAACTACAAAACAAATGTAAAAAAAATATAAACAACTAGCTGAGGAACCCGGCTACGCTCGGGTCAATGACGTTTTAGACTGATGTCGTGCTGAGTTATTTCCTGGAAATTATATAAGTTCCCTATCCAAACTTTCATTTCCGGTTTAGTTTAATTTTGCCACAGAAGGAAGCCTGACGGTCTACACTCTCTCTATCACAAATTTAATCAAAATTAGTTCAGATGTTTAGGTATAAAAACGTAACAGACAGACAGAGGTACATATGGATATAATATCCCATAAGTATGGATAAAAATAAATCGGTTAAGTTCAAGGGTTCCGTACCATCGTACAAGATTCAACACAAAAAAAATCACGTTTTTTTCGAATTTGAATAATCAAAATTTACCTATTTGTTGTTATAGCGGCAAAATAAATACACACTCTGTGAAATTTTCAGCTGACTACCTATTACGGTTCGGGAGATACAGCCCTGTGACAGACGGGCGGACGGACGGATTTACGGACGGACGGAAAGCGGAGGCTTAGTAATAGGGTTCCGTTTGGTACCCTTTGAGTACGGAACCCTAAAACGATCAATCGTGAATACTCTATGGTTGAATCAGTCGATGACGGTTGCGTCGGCGACGTCGGCGTAGGCGAGCCGCGCCGTGTCCGCGTAGCCGACGCCGCGGCGCGACGCCGCCAGCGTCACGTACGCGTCGCCCGCGCGCAGCACGCCGCGCGCCGCCAGGTAGCGCAGCGCGGCCGCCGCGCGCGCCGCCGCCTCGCCCGCCCACGCTGCCAGCGGCGCGCCCGTGTAGTGCAGCGAGCGCACGCCGCGCCACAACCTGCGCCCGGTCGGAATCTAGGAAGCGGCTCGCACCTCAGGGGAGCGGGGACTTGTCTTGCATACCAGAGGTCTGGGTTCAGGGTACAGGCGCTGGAATTCTCTCTCCATATTTATATTTCTCTACATTTTTGGTCACTTCAAAGGTAAGCCCCTGACACAGATAAAATACTAGAAATCCCATATTCTATATATATATAAATAAATAAAATAAATCAATATAATGAAGGTGTTGAAGGTATACCCACTTATAAACACCTGAGAAGATCGCTGTAACAGGTCAAAAAAATATTATGACATCCAGAAACCGTGTGAAGTGGAGGCAGTGCGCCCTGGATATTCGAAGCAGAAGTGCACTGGTGACGGACCGTGATTAAAACATTCCGCCTCAGATCCATCTTAAAAACTACAAAATTGAAAAACAATCTTCCGAAGAATACCTGAGCTGCCTAGAGGTGCGACAGGAGCGGGTGACGGCAACGATGGGGCAGGGCGCGCGCGCGTGCGCCGCCAGCTTGGCGGAGCGACCCGACGTCGTGAGGCACACCACGGCCACGGCGTTCGAGCGTATCGCCAGCTCCACCGCGCAAGCGCACATCGCGCGCGACGGCTCCTCGAGCGGCGCCCGCGTCAGCTCGTACACGAGCGGCTTGTACGCGACCCGCTCCGCCTGGCGGCACACCACGCTCGCCGCCGCCAGGCAGTGCTCCGCCGCCCGGGGACCCTCCCCGCTGCCGCTCATCTTGTCGTAGTGCAGCTCCAGCGATATCACGTCCACCCCGTCGAGCACGAGAGCCGCCACGTCGCTCACGCATAGAGTCGGTATCTGCTCGTTGATAACCGCCTTGCAGATGCACGGCTTCCCGCGCCGATTGCATTTCGCGACGATAGTCTTCTGCGCGATGAACACCTTCTCGATCGGCAGGTCCGCGCTCAGCACCGACTGGTCGAGGTACAGTCCGTCCGCCTCCTCGAGAATCTCGTCGACGTCGTCGAGCGCGGCCATCGTCTCGATGCAGGCGATGACGAGAATCGACTCGCCCCTCTCCCCGAGCGCGTCTCGCACCTGCTTCACGTCGCGCGCGCTCTGCACGCCCGGCACGATCAGGAGGTCGACGTCGTTGTTGCACGCCCACGCGATCTGTCGCTCGACGTGCTCGAGGGCGGTGTCGCTATCGACGATGGACTCGGCGCTCGGGCGGGCTCCCACCTCGGAGACGTCTTTCGGCAGCTGGCGAACCCTCACGCCCATCCTGCTTCCGATCGTGCCGCCCTGCGACACGACGCACTCGACGGAGTCATCGCCGACTTCGGTGACCTCGAGCTCAACGCGCTCCGGTCCGAGGCTGTCGATGTGGAGTCGGTCGCCGGGCCGGAGCTCCACGAGGTGGTCCCAGCCGACGTAGAGGCACTCGGCGGTACCGCAGTTTCGCCAGGCGACGTCCGCCGTGAGCTTGACGCTCGCGCGCTCGACGAGCTGCACGGTGGGCCGCCGGGCGGCGCCGGCGAGCGCGCCCGTGAGGATATCGGGCCCGCGCACGTCGGCGGCGATGGCGAGCGGGTACACGAAGCCGAGGTCGGCGCTGTACTCGGTGACGGCGCGTCGCACGCTCTGGACGAGCTGGACGCAGACGTCAGGCTCGAGCCGGGGCAGGTCGAGGCGGGCGACGGTGAGGCCGGCGGCCATGAGCCGGCGGATGAAGGCGGTGTCGAGGGTGTTGAGGCCGAGCTCGCACATGATGCCGGTCTGCAGCTCGGCACCGGGCTCGCGGTCCACGTCGAGGGCGCAGAAGTGCTCGAGCTGGCTCGGCTGCGTCACGTTTCTCTTGCGATCCTTCTCCAGGCCTTCCAGGGACAGGTGCCATGGCAGATCCCCAGGTCGAGCCATGCTTGCTGGGGTCGGACGAAATGCTAAAATTCGGATTTATAAAAAAATACAACAAAAATATATCGTATCGTATATTTTTCGTCAAAAATCTTTAGAAACTAGCCACAGAAGCGACAGCTGTCATTTCAGACCTCGTGACAGAACCATTCAGTTGATGAAAAAGCCAGTATCATTACTACAATATTCTAAGAGTTCGGAGAAGTCGCTGCGCTCCTGCAATAATATCTGATGAGCGCGCCCACCTATTTCTATGGATTAGCCCAACGCTTCTAGTAGTATTTGTAACCAATTTCATTCATGAAGTAGCAAATTAGTTTGGAAGGTAAGTCAATGATGGGTAGCAAAGCCAATACTCTGAACCTCTTTTAAATCTGTTTTAAAATTCCCAGATTCCCCTTGCATACGTCATTGCTATTGTAATCGGCAACAAGACTATTTTCCCATAGCATTTCAGATTGGCAGAGTCTTACGACGGGTTCTGAATTATTACCAAAACTACTTTTGTATACAGTTCTTCATGTGATTCGGGAGCCAAAAGAAACGTACCGAGCGTGCAACGTGATTGAGCGGCTCATAGCTCAAGATGCGGGCCCGCGCCTCTCATTCGAGAGGTGGTCGAAATTTATTCATTGCCCTAGTAACCCCAATACTGAAAGAATGGGTCGAATGATAAAGTAGTTACGTATTAGAGATTCACAAACGTTTTGGATTAGGCATTGAAAAAGGTAAAAACATCAGTATTTAATAATTTCATATATTCATAACGGTATCACCTCAATTCTCAAACAATAATTAACAGTGATTTTAATTACATAATAGCGTAATAATCTGCATTGCGTACTCCAATATTTGTACAATTTATAATTATTTCAAGATAATATCTGAGACTTAGGCTATTGGTTACCATGTAGATTGTCTATTGCTGGAGAGTGTGCCGTAACCACAATCCTGGCCGACTAATGCGCGTCTATATAATACTGAACTGCAGACTCGCATAGTATTCAAGTTTTAAATTACCGTCACAATCCAACGAAATTCCCACATTTTGTTCGAAAGCACCATGACATAAATTTACCATTATTGAACTCTGCACATCGACTGTTGCGAATTATCTCTAAGGAAAACGTGGAATGCAAGAAGGGGTCCGATTACATCGTTCTCGACGCTGAATATTAACAATTTATTCAAGCAATACGTAATGTAAATAAATTGTATAAATAAATAAAAAATACTCTCATAAAAACATTACATAATGCGCAAGTCAACACGGGGAGGGTGAAGCGATGTAACATTAAGTATTGTCTTCGTTGTCGCGAGGAGCGTGGAATATTTAAATAAAAACGATACGCGCCTTTGATGGCGAAATCTTTAATAACTTACACATCTCTGCGAGCGTAATTCACATTAGGATAGAACGTTTGAAAGCGAAACGATGTTGAATAAATTCACGAAAGTGACAACCATACAAAGGTGCGCGTCGCATCGCGCGGACGACTTCGTACTAAGACTAAAACACAGAATTAGTCCTAAAATTAACAACAAACCCCGCACCGGCCGGTCCAGTGTTGCCCGTTCGCATTGAGCTGCCCGCGGACGACGGCGCGGTCGAACACTAAATACAGTATAGCTATTTGTTGGTGTCTATAATACAGGTGCGAGTGACGCGGCGGTGTCTAGTCCTCGAGGTTGCGGAAGGCCTGCGCAAGGTCCTCATACAGCTGGTCGAAGTCCGATTTGATCTTCGCTTCGCCGTCCTTGACGGGGTCCTGAAATTACCCAAAGTTGTGACACATTTGCTATTTCTATATCAAAGGTCTAAACATAATTGAGATAAAAAAGGACAGGAGCGGCGACCGAAAAGTGACAACCACCTAAAAACTTTGTCAACCGGAAAACGTCTAACTGTAGTTAGTTCATGTATCATCGATTTTGTGCGTCTCGACAGCACCCGTTCATGAGCATCACGCCGGGCACAGCCATCATCTCTCTCGACCTTATTTTAGGGAAAGAGGTGTCACCAACCAAGCGTCATCTTAAGGCTGTTCCGACCCATATAAAGTTGTTTGCAGACATAACGCAAAAAGTATTGCACTTTAAGCCACGAATTAATAATAAAAGTTTAATATAGTCATATTACTTGCAGCGAAAACAATTTCACAATTTCAGGATTATTGGTTTTGTTACAATTTATTTAAATACGATTTTTATTTAACAGCGCCATCTAACGGTGTAAAACGTCTAATCGGCAATTGCAACGAAACCATTAAACCTGAAATTGTGAATATGTTTTCGCTGCAACTACTATGGCTATATTTAATATTTTTGACGAATTCGTTCCTAAGGTCCAAGTGCACGAAAGAACAAAAAATCAAAATCAACGTCAAAGTATGATCAAACACGTCACTTTGTGAGGACAGTATGGAAGGAACTCTATGCGGATCACTAAAAGTGACGTGTTTGAACATTGATTAACTCGGCCGTCTGTTCGTGCAACCGGGGCTTAAAGTGCAATACTTTTTGCGTTCTGTGTAAAAAAAAACATTGTATGGGTCGGAACATCCTTAAGGTGGCCCAACCCGCTCAAATCCCCATACAAACGGGGAAAGAAGATCACGCCCATATTTATTGTCAAAGACCCCAAATTTAGCTCAAAATAGCTTTATTTGATCGAACTAGATGTCTAATGACCGTAATTGTGTTTGGTTTCTAAGTTATAAGGTACGAAAGTTCGAGTTTTTCGCGCGTTTTATACAATAACTTTGGAGGTGGATTACGCAATGATAGAGCAAGAACATCTTAAAAAGATTAGTCATCAGACATAGCTGGTGTCATAAAAAAATATGGAGCTCGTGAAAATACCTACCAAGCGAGTTCATAAGCGAACACCTCGCCGGCGGATGTAAAAGTGGCTATGCCGCCCCAAAACATAGGAGTATAGGGTGCTACTGCCGTCCTGCTATACTCGCTGCATTCTAGCAAGGTAGATCGGCTCACCTTGAACTTCATGGAGGAGAGCTGGTAGAGAACGTTGCCCATGGCGTCGCGGATCGAGTTCCACGTGATCTTGTTGTCGGACTGCGCGGTGGACTCGACGGCGTGACGCGACATGTCGTAGAACGCGATGATGTTGCGGAGCATGCCGACGGTCTTGTAGAACGGGCAGAATCTGTCGTACGCCGAGTAGCTGAGGAAGGAATTAATTAATTAGTTTTCATACATTTCATGGTCTCATAAGGACATCTAGGAAGCATGTTTTTCTGTGACGGAAAGTGTAATAAGGGCATTGAAAGAAGTCCTAGCCATCTCGCCAAATATAGCATGTAAATAATTTAATGAATTTTATTTTCTTCAAATAATATAATGAATTTGTACAGCATTACTGTGGGTTTTGTTTTCAAATGGTATAAGTCGAGTGATTTCACTGTTATTTATTTATTTCCTTTATTTTAGACAGGCAGCCTATGTTTAAGTATGGTTATCACTCTTCATGTTTGTGAGTTGTTTTTTGTCCTGATGGTAGTTCTTTACACTTTCTTGTAATCTATCTTTAAGGTGGCCCAACCCAGCGGGCCTAACTCATTCGCGAGCACGGTACAAAACCGTGCTGTTGCGCTCTGGGACCTTCTCTGTTTCAAAGAATAAGTCAGGCTCCGTGATGAGGAAGATGCAACATGTCCACAAAAAAGACAATGTGCATAGTGTATGATTTGGTATGATTTACGAAAATTTTAATTTAAAAACGACTTATAGCTAAAAGTAAACCACGACCGCTGTAGTAAATGAAGTCAGTTAAAAATCGAACAAAAACCAAATAGATTATAAATCTTGAATAAATAAGCTATGTCTGATGACTAATCTTTTTAAAATGTTCTTACTTTATCATTGCGTAATCCACCTCCAAAGTTATTGTATAAAACGCGCGAAAAATGCGAAATTTCGAACCTTATAACTTAGAAACCAAACACAATTTTACAATGCCAATGGTCATCAGACATCTAGTTCAATCAAATAAAGCTATTTTGAGCAAAATTTTGGATCTCTGACAAGAAATATGGGCGTGATCTTCTTTCCCCTTTTGTATGGGGAGATGAGCGGGATGGGCCACCTTAACTAGTCTAAACAAGTTGTGTCCAAACGGTTTTAAAATCGATTAACGAATGAGAAGGTACTGGCATGGCAGTTAGTTTTTAGGGTTCCGTACCCAAAGGGTGCCAACGGAAATCTATTACTAAGCCTCCGCTGTCCGTCCGTCCGTCCGTCCGTCTGTCACGGGGCTGTATTTCAGTAACCGTAACAGATAGACAGCTGAAATTTTCAGAGTGTGTATTTTTTATTTTGCCGCTATAACAACAAATAGGTATGATTAAAAAAATTAAAATGAAATTATGTATTTAATCTTTTACGATGGCCGGTTTTTCTGGAATGGTCTAATATCAAAATAAAAGCTGTAAGAATAGCCAGCGTTTCCCTGTTGGCTTATATTAGGTAATGTCCGATGAGAGTTGTGTGTGACGTGACGTGAGCGCTGGTGAGTGGCGAGAACGCACCTGTTCTGCTGCAGGAAGTCGTCCTTGAGCAGCTTGGCGACCTCGAGAGTGATCTTGTCGGTCTCCGCGAGCGACGCCTTGCCCACCAGCTGCACGATCTCCGAGAGGTCCTCCTCCTCCTGGAGGATCTCCTTTACCTGCCGTCCCACTCGAGCGTTAGTGTTAGACAAGTGCTTAGTGCGTGGTCCGATTTGAACTGTAAACTATTACAGTGCTCACGGTGAATAAAAGAGTTCCAACTCAAATTTCACGCTTAAAGCTGCCAGCACCACAAACAATTCGGACCGTTTGTGTGCGCGTTTGCGGAAACAAAACAACAAACATGGAACAAATTACAATGTTGATTATTTGTATGTTAACCAGAACATCAATAAGGAGATCACCTTCATGGAAATAAATGAGCGATGATGGCTGGGCATTGTTCTCATCTAAAGAGTATTACTTTGCTAAATGAGAACGAACAGCTATGTGGTTACCTTTGTCCTGAGGGGCACAAACTCGGGGAAGTTCTTGTCGTAGAAGTCATCCAGAGCGCGCATATATTTACTGCAACAAACAGAATTCACGTAAGACACATTTAAAAAATGTATAAATAGGCCTAGAATATTCTGTTCTATGGGCACGACAATAGCATTAATTTAATGTCAAAGGTTAATTTCACTTACATTTTTTAATCATAACTACCGCTCATTTTATTCACTATCATCTATCACTTCGAAATATTTTATGATTAAAATCTGGTCATTTTTAGGGTTCCGTACCCAAAGGGTGAAAACGGAACCCTATTACTAAGCCTCTGCTGTCCGTCCGTCCGTCTGTCACAGGGCTTTATCTCATGAACCGTAATAGGTAGGCAGCTGAAATTTTCAACAAATAGGCAAAATAAAAAAATAATAAAAAAAACAGGGGGAGCCTATACAAAAAACGTGTTTTTTTTGTGTGAAAAAACCCTTCGTGTGCGAGTCCGACTTGTACTTGGCCCGGTTTTAACTGTCTTCACAAAAGGAGCAGGTTTTATGTTCGACATTATGTATTTCTTTTTGTTTGAATATTTGTTTAATGATGATATTTATGCCAGATGTCAGAAACAAAAGCACCAGAGACTTACAGTCGTATTCAGAGAGCACCTGTCAAAACATAGTATGAGATTAGCACCGGACTAACCATACAAAAACCGGTTTAGTCCGGCGAAATAAAGTTAATCCGCCCACTCTGAATACAGCCGTGACAGTTGTATCTTTAAAAGGCCATCAATCTACAACTGTACTTTTATCTTTATCAAAATTAATTGTAGTAATTTTGAAATTTAATTAACTGTTATTTAATATATACCCTTACCAAACTGAATGCAATCAGCTTTTATCACGACTTTTAAGTATTTTAGATTCATTGCCCCGTTAGCATAGAATAGTCTTTTATAGATGGGGCACAGAAAAAAATTTGGAGTTGTCAAATGCAGTGATCTTATCACCATTTTTATATATTGATTTAACTAGTTCTAAATCCTTTTTAATGTTTTAATTGTGTATCATCGTTGCCGTATGAATTGAGGCTTGTTTAAACCACATGTTTCCTAAACCCGACTGATGTTATTGATGTAACATTAATGGTTGTTAGGGAAGTAATTGCCAGTGACAATTCAGCAGCTCCAGTAGCGTCTTCAAAGAAGTAGGGTCCGATCACTCCTTTTGAACACTTTATCAATCGAGGGAAGCGGAGCGCATCTCCATTTCAGCTTGGGCAAAAATTCTTTCGTATGTCTGTCCAGCTGTTCTCCTCTAGAGGTCGCATTTCTCAAACGATTCTCGTGAGATTCCGTAAGCAGGTTCGATATGAAACTTTTATTTTGTGACAAGACCTAAAGCGTTAGGTAAATACCAAATGAGAAAAATAATAGGATTTTGTTTTAAGGCGAAGATTTATTCAGTTTTAAGCTATGCAAAGACAGACTCGCAAGGTCTACGGCTTATAGATCCACTAGTGATAATCGCTGCTCATAATTAACTGCATGAGCGCCGATTGCTTGTTATCGAACAATTGTCAAAAGGTGCAAAATATAAGTTTTATAGTTCCAAGTTGGTCTGAATAAGGCTAGCTCAGTTTCACATGATTTCAACTCTGTCGCTTACTATTTCTATGGCCTGTTCGAAAACAAACTGCATTTAAAGACGGCGGATCAACCGACCTGTAGGAGATGAGCCAGTTGATGGAGGGGAAGTGTTTCCTCTGCGCGAGCTTCTTGTCGAGACCCCAGAACACCTGCACGATGCCGAGCGTGGCCGCCGTCACGGGGTCCGAGAAGTCACCGCCGGGCGGCGACACGGCGCCGACGATCGACACGGAACCTGCAATGGCACACCGGGCTAGCATCTCTACGCTCTCTTGTGTGGAGACTCCACTTCTTTCTCATACCCGAAATGTTAATGTGCATATCCGTTGAGAATGCGGGTGTCTCTATGGTTCCAGACCCATGTAAACTTGAATATCCCCTTCCATTCACTAGATAGTGGGGTAAGTGTTGCTACTATCGCATTGAATGCAAGATGGTGGAAAGGCAATGAAAATTGTCAGTGTATTCCATCCAGCTTAATGAAGCCATGTTCATGCAAAGAAAAGGTCCTGGCATGACATCGAATTCCTTCGGGAATCGGGTGTGTTGGGCTAATGTCGTGACAGTGGGTGCGGTATTAGCTATCCGCCGCGCGAATGTGCTCTAAAAATGCGTTCGCCAAGTCAGTTCCCACCCACACAAACACTGCAATATGTCTACGACCATGTTTGCATTAAGTTGGGCTCGTGGTTTTTGAAAATTTGAGACAGCGGGTCTCATAGTAGGCGCGGTAGATGGCATATCTTCTACTTTTCATCTCAACTGCTGAATGACCGCAGGGCACTCACCCTCGCGGTCGGGGTTCCCGAGGCACTTGACGCGCCCGGCGCGCTCGTAGAAGGAGGCGAGACGCGCGCCGAGGTACGCCGGGTAGCCCGAGTCAGCGGGCATCTCGGCGAGCCGGCCCGAGATCTCGCGCAGCGCCTCCGCCCAGCGGGAAGTCGAGTCGGCCATCATGGAGACGTGGTAGCCCATGTCGCGGAAGTACTCCGAGAGGGTGATGCCTGCGGGGATATAGTAAAATATTTAGTTTGACGGCTTACCGCGCGTGTGAGGAGAACTAAATATTATAGTTATGTCCCGTGTAAATACCTCGGTAGGCACTGCATTCCATAGTTAGCATAGAAGACTCTATGGATAAACGATTTAGAGGATCGGTTGGTTTTTATTATGAAATTGTCAACAGTGAATAGGTGCATTCCCTGTCTGCTCCACGTTGAGCGATAGCAGAAAGTGAATCGCTTTAAAACAGTATCTCTTCATTATTGTTGCAAGTAAAGCGAAAACAAGGTAACCACCTGGCATCGCATCGGCGTTCGATCATCGAGGTTAAACAAATTTGGGCGCGGTTGGCTTCTTGGTGGGTAACAATTCGACCGTTTAGGCCGGCTGTGGTTCGGATTCCACGTTCAAACTGTAAGTCCCCTGCTCTCTAGTCGGTAAGGTCAATCCTGCCCAAATTGGTACTATCGCATTTAATGAAAGATGATCGGTCACACAAATTTACAGTATTTTCCATCCAGTTCAATTATTCCGGGAGGTCACGACATTTTTGGTCACGATAAGGTAAATGGCTGAATCTGGGTTCACATGTTAGAGACCAACCCTCTGATGCTAAATATGTCGGTCTGCCCATGCCAAGTGGTTGCGTTATCTAGATTGGCTATATAAAATAGATGCTGGTATGTACCTGCTGATGAATATACTGATTGTCTGCAAACATTGATGCCTACTAATTATGCAACAATAACCAGTCGGTTTTTTAATTCAATACTTAAATATACCTAAAGTTATATCTGTATCCTAAATCGCCTATAAATAAGAAATGCAACCAAATGTTTGTTCAGTTTTTGTATTGCTAAGCAAGTATGTACTGATACTTTCATGCTTCGGTATTTGCATTCATTCACCTTATCATATATATTTTGTGTCACTATAACTAGTTTTTCAGGCGCATTAACTACGTAACGCAACCACTTGGAACAGGCAGACTGACACATTTAGCATCAGAGGGTTGTTCTTTATCCCGTGATACCTGTTTCAGTCATTTACGTTATCGTTACCATTTTTGTCGCGACCTCCTAGTCTAAATATAGCTGTGGTGTATTTGGCTAATATCATGACAAAAGTGTAGTGTAGCATTTAGATCTAAGTATGTATTCCATAATTGTGGACGGAAAAATATGTTATGTAAGCCCGTGAAGTTTCTTTGCGGGTTCTTCTTTACTGGGTTGATCGAATCCGCGGATCTTTGTGACGTAACTTAGTGTAGTTTGACTACTAAAAAGTTTAAACAAATGAAATGAAATGAAAAGTGCTTTTGTTTGCTAATTGTATAGGAAGGAGGGAAGTACTGACCCGTGTAGATGGAGGCCTCTCGCGCGGCGACAGGCATGTTGGAGGTGTTGGCGACGAGCGCCGTACGCTTCATGATGGACTCCACCTTGCCCTCGATCTCCACCGTCAGCTCGGGGAAGTCCCGCAGCACCTCAGACATCTCGTTACCTGCCCCCGCACACAATCGCGTGATCGAATTCAAATATTATATTGCAGAAAAATAACATAAAAAACCGGCCAAGTGCGGGTCGGACTCGCACACGAAGGGTTCGGTACCATCGTAGAAAAAAAAAACAAAAAAATCACGTTTTTTGTATGGGAGCCCCCTTTAATTTTAATTATTTTTTAATCTTACCTATTTGTTGTTATAGCGGCAGAATAAATACACACTCTGTGAAAATTTCAGCTGTCTACCTGTTACGGTTACAGCCCTGTGACAGACGGACAGACGGACGGACGGACGGACGGATGGACGGACGGACGGACAGCGGAGGCTTAGTAATAGGGTTCCGTTTTCACGCTTTGGGTACGGAACCCTAAAAACGTGCAACTTCGTGGCCGCGGAGACTTCCTTTGCATAGCAGAGGTTCTTCCTGGAGGGATAAGTGCGTTTCGTCAGAAACGCGAGCTGGAGCCCTACTACCAAAATTTTGTATGCATTTGACAAACGCATACAATATTTTTGACAGGCGATATCGCCATCACGATAGCGTTCGTAGTAGGGGGCCGGGTCCATGGTTCGAAATACATGCCAAACTGTAGCGGGGGTGGTAAGCTTAAGCCCGGGACGGTACCATCGCATTGGATGAAAAGATGGTCGAAATGGCTATGATTCATTGTCCGTGTTTTCCGCCCAGTTTAACCGTAACCGTGGACTAAAAAACCTGTGTATGGACTAAAATCATGACGGTGGGTGTGGTGTTAGCGATCCATATCCAGTTAAAACAAAAAAAATAGTTTCTCAATATCGTCTTTTGGCCACCAGTTTTCGACTCAGCAAGCTCAAAAACATATATTTACATATGGGTTTCATCCACTTTAGCTGTCAAATGCTGTTTGACAGTTAGTTGACAACTGTCAACTGTCTATATCATCTTTTGGACATCAGTTTTGAACTCAGAAAGCTCAAAAACGTATATTGACATGTGGGTTGCATCCATTTTGGTTGTAAAATGCTGTTTGACAGTTAGTTGACAGCTGTCAACTGTCATTATTGTCTTTTGGCCATCAGTTTTGAACTCAGCAACCTCAAAAACCTACATTCACATGTGGATTTTATCGATTTTGTTTATTTCTCGCTGTTTGACAGCTAGTTGACAACTAATTGACAGCTGTCAACTGTCAATATTGTCATATTGACATTGGATTTGAATTTAGCCCCCCCAAAAACATGAGAGGGTACTTTTTCCTCAGCGTAGCAAATACTAAACTGCCAGGAGATCGCCGTTTTGAGTAGTAAATAATGGTCAACCCGTGGAGCTTTGGAGCCCCGTAGCGGCCAAAATAAGCAAAATTGGGCTTTGTGCCCATTGAGACTTTTGTTCAGGATGCCGAAACGAACAACATATCCAAATTTCAGCCAATTTGACCGGGAGCCAATTCCCATACGATTTGTGCGGGGTTCTTTATGTGACAAGTTACAAAAAAAAAAGGCCCGTACGGTGCAGCATATTTTTATTTTTAATATTTATCTTTAGAGAGACACAGAGAGATGCATGGGCAAGCTACAAATAGCTAGGCCCTTGACTATTGATACCTTAAGAACGGCCTGTAAGCTATGCTCCCCATACAAACGTAGTTTACTTATCATTTGGAAAGCGCTATTCCAATTAAATTTATGTTTAATATCTAATATCAGATAACAAATATCTGTGTCTGCAGCGTTTTATTATTTTGAAAAATCCAAACTGAATGAAATGAAAGCAAAAAGAAAATCTTCATACAAACTTTGCTTTCTCTGTGGTTTGACCCAGAATACATTTACCGAAAAAACAAAGACATGCAGACACAGATATTTGTAGCCTAATATTAGATACCAAATATTAAGTAAGTTGGAACAGTGGTTTTTAAATTATTAGTAAACTACGTTTGTATGGGAGGCGAAATTTCCTGATGCTTACGGGCCGACCTTAACATATTGATTCAGAGACAACTAAATATAAGCACATAGGTAGCTAACAACATACACTGACAGCATCAACTACACTCATTGCAGAAAGTTATTATGGAAGCAAAAAAATAAAAAATAAAAAAATTTCCTGATACCTCATAATTTTTTCAGTCACATGACTAAATTGCATGGACAAAAGTGCAAACTGTGGTTATTTTTCATTCCAGAATTGGTTTCTGAGATAAATGGTGCAATCAATAGACAAGAATAGAACCAGTAATCAATTCATAAAATCAGTCATCAGTTAAAAGAAAGCAAAAATACCTCGCTCTCCGCAACCGACGTAGACGATCACATCAGAGTTGGAGTACTTGGACAGGGACTGCGAGATGACAGTCTTTCCGCAACCGAAGGCACCGGGGATGGCCGTGGTACCTCCCTGGACACAGCTGCAACAAAACAATCAGTTTCATCCTTCTGGAGCCCTATCCTGGGAATTCCGAGTTGATGAATAGTGTTCTCAGGAGAGGAATTCACTTTTACATTACTCTGGTATTCTAATAATCGATTGCAGCGTCACACGAAATCAGTGACACGAAATGAAACATTTCCAAGACAGCGCTGACGAAAAATTACGTATCCATTCCGATAAGTGATCCGTAAATGTACCAGAATAGGTCGGAAGTTATTTACTGATTAAGTAAGGATTCAGGAGGGGGTATTCCGTATGTAAACTATGTTATAAGCTCAAATCAACCATTGTAGTATAATCATAAAGTCGATCTTTTTACTGTTTTCTTCTTTAATTAATTTTACTTTGCTTTACGGCTGATTTTACATTAATTTCACATTAGTTGTCACACAGTAGATGTACTTGCTTAGTGCGAAAAAATATATTTTACTTAAAATAGAAATATTTTGCTCAGCACATTCCATGGAATTAGCAACGTACCTGCTCGACGCACAGGCATAAAGTGAAGAGGTGTGGTAAAACTTTAAAAACCGGCCAAGTGCAGGTCGGACCCACACACGAAGAGGTCAGTACCATCGTACAATATCTAACACAAAAAATCACTTATTTCGTGTTAATTTTATTTTAATTTTTATAAGTTTTTTATTTTACCTATTTGTTCTTATAGCGGCAAAATAAATAAATACTCTGTGAAAATTTGAGCTGCCAACTTTTACGGTTCATTAGATACAGCCCTGTGACAGACGGACAGACGGAGGGACGGTCGGACAGCGGAGGCTTAGTAATAGGGTTCTTTTGGCACCCTTTGGGTACAGAACCCTGAAAAGAAGTTTTTTCCAGAACCACTATCTCACGCTCATTTTAGTGCTAGTTTAGTTTAGCTCAAATGGCAGTGGGCTGGTCACGTCAGCCGAAGAGACGACGTCCATTGGAGTAACCGTGTCCTGCACTGGCGGCCGTGGACAGGAAAACGGAGTGTGGGAAGGCCACCCGCCAGGTGGGACGACGACATCAAGTGCGTCGGCGGAAAGCAGTGGTTCCGTACCGCTGAGGGCCGGGAGGACTGGAGAAAAATTAGAGAGGCATATGTCCAGCAGTGGACGCAAACACGCTGACTGACTGACTAAGTTTATAGCTATTTCGGCCAAGAGATTTAACGACAAAATGTTCTGAAAAATATTTGTAAGTTGTCGTTAGCAATGTGGCGACGACGTACGGGAAGAGCGAGTCGAGCACCCGCTGGCCGGTGAGCAGCGGGTGGTTGGCGGGCAGCTTCTCAGTGACGGGGCGCGGCTGCCGCACCGGCCACACCTGCAGCATCGTGTACTTGCTGCGCTCGCCGTCGAACTCCGTCTCTAGCACCACGTCCTGTCACCCAACATACACACATGAAGGAATGAGTCGAGCACGCGTCCCCTAATTTACAGGTTGTTGCAACGGCCACTACATTATTATTATTATTATTTATTTATTTATATACACTAGCAGCTTGAAGCTGATGCGTGTACTTCACGTGTTGAGTGCACTTTTTAAATATCTTTTATAATTTTTTTTTGTTTCTGTAAGGTATAGTTACTAGTTTTATTTTTGTTTAAATTATTTTCAAGTTGATTTTCAAACTGTTTACTGATACAGCACTTATTACTTCTTGGGGAAGCTTGTTCCAAGAGTCCACTATTCGGTTAGTTAGAAAGTACTTTCTTGGGTTGGAATTGGAACTACTTCAGTTTAGTTTTAAGGAATGTCCACGGAGTTTCTCGATGGTGTTCATTGTTTACATTAAATTAAAGTAAGTTGGCTACGTCGTAATGACCATTTAATATTTTAAAAGTTTCGATGAGGTCTCCTCTTTGTCTTCTTTGTTCAAGTGTAGTAAGACCCAGTGCCTCCAAGCGGCTTTCATATGACTTTTTTCTCAGGGATGGAACCATCTTGGTTGTTTGCCTCTGGACCTTCTGTGGAATCCCTAACACTTGGTAAGAGTATTCGAGAAGAGGTTGGACATACGTTTTGTAGAGTTTGAGGAATAAATCTGGATTCTGTATGAGAATGCCATTCTTCTATAGGCACGAAAAGCGGTGCCCTTTTTTTATTTGAAATTATCTAGTTACTAATTAAATTAATTTAATTTATTTATCTTTTCGTCCAGTGTAATTTGACGCGATGTTACTGTGCATAAGGAAGGTCTTGGCATGGAACCTAGTCCCCACATGGTGTGCCAGGCTAATTTAATGACAGTAGATGTGATATAACCCATGTTATTTAAAAAGAGACGTTACATTAGAGACTCACATCGACGGTGTAGTTGCCGGCGGGTGCGATATAGGTGACGGTGCCCTTTGCCCTCACAGGCACCATCATCTTGTGCTTCACGAACGTGTTCTCGTGGACGATGCCGTACAGGTCACCACCGGTGATGTGGGAGCCGGCCTGGTGAAACATAGCACACATGCTGTACAGGCCAGGTAAGAAACCTAGATGGTACTATTTGCAGAACCTGTAGTCGAAGCCACAGTCGAAACATCACAATCGCGTGCGAATGCGTTTTAAAAATGCTTTCGTCACTTCAGTTCCCACCCACCCAAACACTCCAACACGTCTGCGACTATGTTCGCATGTGGCATATATGTTTAAGTTGGGTTGGTAGTTTTTTATAATATAAAAAAAAGACAGCGGGTCTCATAGTAGGCGCGCTGGATGGCGTATCTCCTTCCTTTTTATCTGTGATATTTAGCCACACATGTTCATCAAATAAAAAAGCTAACCTTAACGCCGAGCGGGTTGAACTCCCACTGCTGGGTGCGCGAGAGGCAGGGCACGTTCACACCCTTGGGGATGTAGATGGACTGTGTGAGCTCGTTGATGTCTTTAAGCGGGCGCTGGATGCCGTCAAAGATGCTGCCCAGGATGCCGGGGCCCAGCTCCACGGAGAGGGGCTTGCCGGTGCGCAGCACGGGGTCGCCAACTGTTACGCCGGATGTCTCCTCGTATACCTGGCAACCAACACAATAAGCATACGCCTTTGTATTACAAGCAAGGTCTCGGTTTAGAATTGGTACCATGTCAAACACTCACATGACATCGGTGCAAAAACGAAAAATCTGTATAAATTCTTCTAATATAATAATACAGTCAATATTTTTTATCATCCAGCATGTTTTTAAACTTATTAGTGCTTATTGATTTCATTATTCATTCACTCCCGGACTGAAGCACTGAATGAGCTATAAAATGTTTGCGAATAGTGTTGGATGTTGTGAGGTTTGATCAGGAGCGGCCTTAGCCATTACAAGACCCTTATCTTTTAGGAATTTGTTTGAATGATGATGTTTAATGACAAATGCAAAGTTATAAATAAATAAATTTAGAGTTAGTTAATTGTATTTTGGAAATAAACAATTAATAATAACATAGATATATTTTTTTATTAATCATGATAAACTAAGGTGCGAGTTCTCTGAGACTAAAATCACAATAATTTAACGAAAAGCTGCGTCATTTTCACTTGAAATAATAGCAAGAGCTGAAAGCCGATCTTAAATCAGGCTTGGCAGAAACGTTTTAATATTTATAACCTCGACGCAACTGTTACAGGTGTCGTTGCTATAATTTTCAGGACTACTTTGATAGTAGGGTACACTTTGGTTAATATTATTTTCTTTTATTTTTCAGCCCCAAAATAATGTCACAGTTTCCGCGAAAACAAGAGAGCGTGAGTGGTGTGACGTTGACGTTAGCTTTATATTGCGAGGCGTACGGCACGAAATTCATAGAAACATATGAATGCCTAATATTTTTCTACTAGGGTTGTTGCGCAGTGCGCGAGTCCTCTACTAAAGCGAGGCCCCGGGCGGTTGCCCTGCTCGCCATCCCCAAAGTCCGCCACTGAGTTTAATTACATGTCAGATTATAGAATCAGAGCCTTTGTGAGCTCTTTGCAATACTGTTACTGCCACGACACTATGAACATTGTGAAATTTATTTCATCATGCCTGAAGCTAATACCACAATGTAAATTTCGCTTAAATTAAGTTAAATTAAAAGGAGTGTCAAACTTTAATCTAGTATTTGAAATGACATTCCATCATTTATAGCTGAGCCCAAATCTCAGCCAACTCGACTGTATAGTAGCTGCTTTAAAAATTTCATCCCACGGAAGGATATGAAGGGTTACCTGGATGGTGGCCATGTCTCCCTCCAGCCGGATGATCTCACCGACGAGCTCGTCGTAGCCGACGCGCACCAGCTCGTACATGGCGGACCCCGACATCTTCTCCGCCGTCACGACTGAAACACACGGCCGAGGTCAGAAAGCGGTGAGGTGACGCACAATCAAGCGGTTATGACAGAATCAGTTTAATTTGGTAGATAATAATTCCGAAGTGTTTTGAGGCTGCTAACAATCATGAAGCAGTTATTGTGGGTTTTGGAGTTGGTCGGTGTATTTTTGTTCTAAGAAAAGCTAATAAATGTGTGAATTTGTAAAAAAAAAATTGTACCTTATTCTTTATATTTTTTTTCTATACCGCACTGTTTACAGCAAAAATAATACATAAATCAATAAATAGGATTTATAGCTAGATGGAATTAAAGTACAAGTGCCATGCAGGGCCCGCCCTAACATGAGGTGAATACGGGCAACCGAGGCGAAACATTTAGAAGGCGCCTCTGTTGTCAAAAATGCAAGGCAATACAGGCCTTTTTCTTGAATTTTTGTCTCTTGTTCACCTCGCAGTTGTTTGTCATAATGCTATTCAATTGGTCCGGACGTTCATATTCAAATTCAATTGTTGACTGCCGTTTGACCAAAAATCTATGGTACAAAGAACCTTACTTTGAGGGACGAACATATTTTGATGCAAAAATATGCTCGTACTAAAACATACCTACATAAAAATAAATGGGTCATGTGACTAGTGCAGTGTTTTACAGTTCAGGATTTTCTCATCAATTGATTGATGCTTTTTGACTGTATTTGAACATATCCAAAGTGAGCATATGTGAGTCATATGTCCTTGGGGTCATATCGGGAAGCGAACACGAGAATTTCTCTCAAAGAATAGCCGCGAATAGTCGTTTTCTTTTCAATATGGAGGATTACAGCTGGGTTTTAGTTGTGAAAACTTCTTGTGTTCGCTTCATGAGTGCATAGACGTGTCTGGCTCACTTTGGACGGATCGAATGCAGCGAATATACTACTACTATAGCTAAGATGTTCAAACTTGATTGGTCTATTTAAACCGCTATGATTAATATGAGAAGGCAGCATATTATTTCAAGTATTTTATACGACTTCCTTTCACATTCACAATACTAGTCGGTATATCAAGAATATAAATAATGAATGCAATCCTAATGAAACACAGTTGTAGTAGGATCGGTACTAACCGGGGCCTGACACTGCGAAGACATATCCGAACAAGGACTCCTTCTCCTCTTGGGAGATCTTAGCGAGCCCGGTTGCCATGTTGCCGTCTATGTGGAGCTTCCTGGAACATGGACAATTCAGTCGATAAGTGAGAATGTCAGGGCGCGGTCGGCGATCATATGACAGCTACGCTCCGAGGCGCTCTTCCAGGGCTGCCATATGAAGCATTTTAACCGAGTACGACAGGGGATACGGGGCCACGGCACGGCCCAGCAGAGCTCAATCACAGCAGGTTGACAGCTCCGAAACGCAATCACAAATTCTCAGTATTTTAGGGCATTTGTGCCTTCTTACCGCCCCTATCTGCACTCTGCTATTGCACAACACGGTATTCTGTTTAAAAAAGCACACAGACTGGCACTGTGATAGCTGCGACTGCGAGACTCACGGGATAAAGAAGCGAGGACGAGCGCACGGCGAGAATGGCGGACCAGCACAACTACAATCACAAGACTTCTGATAAAATTGAAGTCAGCTGACCGCCGCTCTAGATCATTGATTTTTGCACGAGGAGTTAAGAAATTCTTAGCTAAGGATTTTCTTAGACTAATTTGTCTATGGTAACCGCAGCCCAAGCACCCAATACGTCTCAACAATTTTGAGTTGTTTAGCTCCACTCAAACTTGCTACGCCTTGCAATGGGGAAGACAACTGCTTATTTCTCACGACAGGTGGTGTTTAAGCGAGCTCACCTAAAGTATGCTGTCATATACTATATGAAATAAGACAAATAGATTTGAAAATTTTATTTAATCAATCTATGTAATTGAAATGACTCAATTTTCTACTTGTTATACCCAATATAAATTGTTCTTAATTGTGCTAATCAAAAGAAGTCGTGGGAAATAAAATATCACAAAAACATTATTTATGTTATGCGGAAAGCAGCGATTCCGTACCGCAAACACGCTGACTGACATAACTTATAATATTTCGTTTCATACTTTGTGCTGGTCGATGACAATTAGTTTGAAGACAAACAAATGCCTTTTTCCTCTAAACTGCATCATGGAGTACACCTTTCATCTAAAAACTCTTAAATAAAACTTGACAGGGATGACAGTTTTTGAAGTTTTTAAGGTGAGGTCGCTCATGCGACATCTTCAATAAGCTTTGAGTTTCCTTCCCCATTTGATTGAAGCCTAGCCTAGTACTTCGGACCGCAGTGCGAGCACGGAAATTTTGCGACTCGCAGCTGCAATTGCAACTGCTATATGATCTGTCAGTTTAATACATACTCACTCAAAATTGTTGGTACATTTTCAGTGATCACACGGATAGTCGACTGACATTGTTAAATGAGTTACATAGAGTTATTTTTGGGGTTCCATAACTAAAGGGTATCAACGGAACCCTAATAATGATCAATCTCATTTTGGTCAATCGGTATTGAGGTAACCTTAATAGCAGACAACAGAAATGTTCACAGAGTGTTCATTCTATTACCGCTGTAACAACACATATTCATAATTAAAAACAAATAACATTAATATAAGAAACGTGATTTTTTTATTTAAATCTTGTACGATGGTGCAGAACCCTACGTGTGCGAATTTCACTCACACTTGGAAGGTTATTTCTCATGTCAGTTTCAGTGAGTCATTTGAACGTCCAAACTGTGTGTGATTTACGAACCGCGCTGCGCGCGCATGCTAGGTCTATTGATTTACGAGTTTTTAGATGAAAGATGTACTCCATGATGCAATTTAGAGGAAAAGAAGTGTATTTTTTATACTAATTTAGATGGCATTGGCCTGCGCAAAGTATGAAACAAAATACTATAGGTTATGTTTTGTGATTTTTTTTTTCTCACGACTTCTTTTGAATAGCATAATAATAATTATTATTATTTATTTATTTATTTTCAGAAAAATTTGGAGACAATTCAATCATTTCAATTATATAAATTGACTAAATAAAAATTTCAAATCTTTTCTGTTTTATTATGTACGGTATCTGACAGCTTTGACAAATCTTTTAGATGTGCTCGCTTGGACAATAAGCAATAAGCAATTTTCTTTCCCATTTATGCCAAAACCAAATTGTAGATCCTCTCAAGTTAGGTTAGGTTAGATTCTACGATTTACCTGCAACGTATACATGTGGACGTCAGTTGGCCGAGTGAAGGTGAGCGCCAGCATGTAGCCCCATTCTGGAATGTGAGCACCGAAATATTGCTGCTTGCGCCGTACAGAATACGACAACTTTAACACACCGGACTAATATTTTACGCCGGCCTTTGCTACTCTCGTACATACTAAGTTTAGGCAGGTTCACTCTTAAAACTCTTACAACTATATATCGCTCATTCTATTAAGCATTGTTGCTGACGTCGATTTCGACGTAAACGAATACAAAATTTTACTTGAAAATCCCGTATTTTCACACGTCAAGGGACATTATAATCAATGTAATTTTTAGAAATTAAATTATTTTTAGGACCAAGATATTTTGTGCCACTTGGGAGCCCTTCATGTATTATATCATTGAGATTATATGCAGCAACTTTACGATTAATAAAAAAGTAAATATCACCGCGCTTGCCATTTCTAACCCTAGAGAACCAAACTTCTGAAAACTTTCATCTTCAGAAAATAAATGAAATACAGTATTAGTAATAGTGAATTAGTAATTTTTCGTCATGGTTTATTTGAGTAATAAAACAAGACAAAGGTCACTAAGAACCAAATAGGTGAGGTGTCAGTATATAATACAGGTAACAGGTGTGTTCGGGTTCTGAATGGGTGTCCGTTCGATCGTTGATGACTTTTCATGTACATAGAGTGCGATATTTTATTAGACCAGCGCCCTCACATGAAATGTGCCCGATAACGCCCATGGGTATTTTGAAATGCTGTGAAAAATACGCCGCTCGACCACATTCTTATTCAAATCTCTTTTGAATCCTAAAATAATGTTATTTGGGGGAAATAAAAATACTTGGCAGGGCGTGCATTCTACAGTTTACTGACCATATAAGTAAAGAATCTACAGGATCCGTCGCTGCTTATTTTGTAACAGTTGTATTCAGAGTGAACCTGTCAAAACTTAGTACGGTATTAACAGCGTACCAACCATACAAAAACCGCTTTAGTCCAACCTTAATACGCGTACTAAAGTTAGTCCGCCCACTCTGAATACTGCTGTAAGTGTCTACAGCAATGGGCCGTAAATTTTAGCGATTTTAAAATTCACTAAAAATAGTTCACCGCAAATTTGAATCTAATCAACTGAGGTACACTCATCGGTTTGTGAAAAACGTACTTAAGTTATTCTGCGTATTTGATTTGCTATCGCACACGAAGGGCTCCGTAGCATCGTACAAGATTTAATTCAAAATAATCAAGTTTCTTGTATGTTCACTCCTTTACGGTGTATTTACTTTTAATTATTACTATTAGTTCCTAAAGCAGCAATATAAATTTGTACGGTTCAAGAAATACAGCCTGCTGACAGACGGACGGACAGCAGTGGATTAGTAATAGGGCTCCGTTGGCACCCTTTCGGTTCGGAATCCTAAAAACTTTACACACTTTTGTACGCTATGTGTATGTGTATTGTAGGCTTTTGTGGGCCATTTAAAAAATGTCATTCGACCGCTATTTCGCATTATCGAAGTATGTACTCATGCTAGGGTTCCAATTGAAACCCGTTGCAAGTTTGAGTGAAGATACTCGTTGCACAATTTATACTTGGACTTTGCCTTTTTTTCAAGTGTTACACGCTCAACATTTTCACAGCCGTATTCAGATACGCAGAATAACAGCAGAATAACTTTAGTACGTTTTTCACAAACCGATGAATGTATGAAAATTCAAGTACAACTGAGAGCAATTGATTACATTTAAATTTGATGTGAACAACTACTACTAATTAACGTAATTTGTTCCATGTTTGTTATTTTGTTTCCGTAAGCGCGTCGGTCCGAATCGTTTGCAATGCTTACTGCTTTGAGCGTGCAATCTGATTTGGGATGCTTGCATACGCTTTTTAGCATTGTAATCGATTACAGTTAAAATCGGAGCACGCAGCCATGCCCGACCGAACAAATGGCATATTTAGGTCGTCAGCCGATTTAAATCATCGTTACCAAAAGCACGCTCAAAACTGGTCCGATTCGCGCTTACAGCCCTCACGCAATGCCGTACATAGTTCTCACTCTTTGAACGTGTGCAACAGTTTCACATACAGTGCCCTACCTGCACTGCAACTGACAATATCAGTTTTTGACGTTTCTAAAGCGTTGTCTATCGTCTTTCCACCGTTTTTTTCACAAACCTTTGGTACATTGAAAATTCTAGTTCAACTGAGAGCAATTGATTAGATTCAAATTTGAGGTGAACTACTACAATTGACGTCATTTGTTCAATGTTTGTTGTTTTGTATCCGTAAGCGCGAACACAAACTGTCCGAATCTTTCGTAACGCACTGCTTTCTGCGTGCAATCAGAGCCGGTAGTCTCAGTTGTCACCTAAATTGGCGTTTACGGCAAACCGATCGACTGGCGTTTACAAATGTATGGAGAAATTAAAAAACGCGCGTAGTGGGCGTTAAGCGAACTACCATTTGCGAGTCCGAGTTTGATTTGACAGCTTGCTCAACGTTGCCGTAAATACGTCGACGTTGCCGTTTACGTCGACTCTGCGTTTTCATACATATCGGAAGTCCGAGTTTGACTTTGACAGCTTGAAGAAGTAAAACCACAGAATATCAAGTAAAAACTTGTATGGAGTTTGACGATTTTACGGAACTTCGAAGTTACGTAAACGCCAATTTAGGTGAGAAATGGGACTACCGGCTCTGATTCAGGACGCTTGTATACGCCTTTAGCAGTGTAATCGATTACAGTTCAAATCGGAACGCTCAGTTATATTACCGTTCACATTCTGTGGTTACTGTTGCGCGCCCGCGCTACGTCCGTTTAGAGTTTGTTCGTGTTCATCTCATTCTTTGGTTCTGTTCATTCTTGCATCAGGGGATTTTTTGTTGCTTGTTGCTGGCTGGGCTGCACAGAAGAATACCCGGACTGGTTGTGTCATGCTGAGAAAAGATTTTTTGTTGTACTCGTTGTGGTTATGAGAGGCTAGAACAATTTGGTGGTTCCTGTTTGTGATAGTGAGTGCTGCCTGAGGAAGTGCTGGCGGCTGCCAACAAAGCGTTTTTTTCTCTACGAAGTCCGTAGTTCAATGTGGGTATCTCTTTACAATTGGGCCTTCATGACTCGCACAAGAAAGGATCGCCAGTTTTCAATTGAAGATGGATCCTTTGTGTGCGTGTTTTTTCACATGTCAGCAGAAATAGACTATGTTATCCTCGCGATACTCAAATGTTATCATGATTGTGGTTCGATTGGCGCAATGGTAGGATATCACTGATAGCTTCTGTCACAGTTCACAACTTATCTCTTTTTGCATCCATGCATTTCGGGCAACTAGTTCAAAGGTCGTAGAGACACTTATTTCGAAAGACCAGGGACTTCTTCCGAAATTGTATGCACACATTTCTTTATTGTTAGTAATTAATGTAATATTTTTTTTGCAGGAACACCCGTGACATATCACTGAGCAAGTCCTTGTCATGGCTTCTCAGACATGGAGCTAAGAAGGAAGGATTGAATATAAGGTACATTTAAATATATATATATTTTTTTAAGACTCCGAACATAAATGTATAATCACTTGTAACATGATTCTATTAGCCAATCGCACCGCATTTCCAAAAGATTTAGGTGTCATGCCAGGGCCTTGTCCATGACTAATGAATCAGACTGAAAAGATAAACTATTTTTGTTGCCGCATGAACTGTTCATCATATAATGGGTTTGTAACTCCCATGGGCTAACGTGTATACCTTAACACCGTATTCAGAGCGGGCGAACTAGCTTTAATACGCTGGACTAAACCGAGCGGGCGAACTAGCTTTAATACGCTGGACTAAACCAGTTTAAGTTTTGACTAAGTTTGTACTAAGTTTTGACAGGTTCTCTCTGAATACGACTATAAGAAACTAACCCTAAATTATTGGGTGGGCTGTAAACCACTAGGTTCTAAGCTATTCTGTTAAGGATGTGCAGCAATTTTCAATGAATGATCCTAATAAATTTTGAATAACCAAAAAAAGTTCACGTACCAATTTTCGATGAAACGCCCCTGACATTTTTGAATATGCAAACGAGAGCCACAGTTTATGACAAAGCTTTGCATTGCTGAGAAAACAACTTCAGGGGCGGAAATTGGATGGCTAATACAACTTTTTTGTATGTAAAGCATGAAATATTGCTAAAATTAGGCCCCCAAAGAGATGGCCGACGGCTTTGGAACTTTCACAAGCCATGTTGGGTGGACAGTTAGTTGTTCATACCAGGTTTTAAGGACCCTAGGCTGTACTTTGGGGAAATACCATTCGCAGGGAATGTATACGTCAGAACTTACAGAACCAGTTGAATCTAATTCGAGGATTTTCCGCAGTCGACAGTAGTTGCGTGTTAACCATTAATATAAAGGTGCAGATGATTAAACAAAGACACTGCATCTCTATGGAGTTGGAGGGTCACTTAATTCTGGCATACCTCGGAATCATCGATGAGACACAGGGCAGATGAATATCGATCCGAGGAGCCGAGCGGGTACTTAGCTGAACCGTCTCGCATATGCGCACAACACTGACGCACCCTATTAATGTCTAGCAGCATTTCCTTCCACTTCCTGGTGATTCTATGTCATCATAAATCAGCACTTTAGTTGCCTATTGAAATAAAAAGAATAGTGCACAGCTTTAAAATAACAAAAAAACCTCTAAACTTTTTCTAGCCCAGAAGGATACATTGCAATACCAGAAATCTTGCAAAACAGATCTTTCATTGGACGCTACAGCCTTAGTGATATCCAACGCATAGTCGACAACAATGACAAGCAGCGGTTTAAGCTGAGGCAGAATCCAGAAACAGGAATCGATGAAATTAAGGCCAATCAGGGACATTCTATCGACTCAGTATCCAATGATGGTCTTATTCAATTACTAGAAGTATGTATTTGAAAATTATTGTTAAGTGTGGCCTTCTGGTGTTAACGCTTTGTCTGAGTGTTTTTATGTTTACTTTTGGTTGGGTTTGAGGCGGAAACATGACTCCAAAAGTGTTCATAGTAATTAAGAGCGCCTTTAAGCGTCCAAATTAAGAGAACTTGTTGGCGGTCACAAAATCGTGCAAAAAGACAGTCTCCATGATAAGGAGGATGCAACATCTGTACAAAGCAGACAATGCTCATAGTGTTTGATTTGGTTAGATTTACAAAAAAATAAATGACAAAACAACTTCCTCATAGTTAAATCATGAGAGCTGTAGTCAAATATCAAACAAAATAAAATAAATTATGGATCATCTTGGAATTAAGCTAGGCCTAATGACAAAAAGAAATTGAATTGTTTTTTACTTACTTGCCTATTACTTAAAGCGTGCACAAAATTCGAACTTCTCTCGAAGATGTATTGTATTGTATTGTATTTCATTTTGTCAAATTGGTAGACAAGCTACGCTCAGACAGCTTCGAACAAAGCATTTAGTTCGAGAAATAAATCGGTTTTCAGTATATATTTTTCCGACATTATTAAAATTGTCAGACAATTGGAAATTATCCGACAAAAAATATTCGCTAATCTTCTTTCCACATTTGTATGGAAAGTTTAGTGGAAAGCCCCGCCTTAAGGTCCGCCCGTAAGCACCTGAAAATTTCGCCTCCCATACAAACGTAGTTTACTAATCATTTGAAAACCAATGTTCCAACTTACTTGATATTTGGTATCTAATATTAGGCTACAAATATCTGTGTCTGCATGCCTTTGTTTTTTCGGTAAATGTATTCTGGGTCAAACCACAGAGAAAACTTCATTCGGTTTGGATTTTTCAATAAAACAAAAGCATGCAGACACGGATATTTGTTACCTGATATTAGATATTAAATATCAATTTAATTGGAATGGCGGTTTCCAAATTATTAGTAAACTACGTTTGTATGGGGAGCATAGCTTACGGGCCGTTCTTAAGAGTGACGAGTCATGTGCCCGATATCCCATTGCATGCATAGAAAATACCTTTTTTGTAAGTAACTGGACTAGGATGGCATTCCCGAAAGAATTAGATGTCATGGACCTTCCCTTTATGAGCACGGCGACATTGAACTAGGGGGTTACCATTATAAGTTACCATCCTAACTGTCTAATGATCTTTTATTCGGCCAAGTGATCTGAATTTTTTTGGCCATTTAACACTTATTTACTCTGATAATCTTAAAAAGGTTTAATTTCTGTCAGGTCTAGTTTTTTTAGCATCCTCTGTTGGGTTTCATGGCTGTCATGAAGATGAGTGCTGTATAGGATGTTGCAACGGCTATTGCATACAATTTGGGAAGATCTAAACAAAAAAGTTAAACAACTTTGGACCTAGATGGCGTAGGCTATTGCATACAATTTGGGAAGATCTAAACAAAAAAGTTAAACAACTTTGGACCTAGATGGCGTAAACAACGTCCCCGAAGCATGAGAAGTTTCCGAAATGTATATAGTGGCCGTTGCGACATCTTATATAGCACCGAACCTTGCGGAACGCCGCTCCAGACTGGCCTTAGATCGGAGAATTACATCAATTTTTTTTTTCCCCTGAAATCAACGCAAATAATGCTATTCATTTTAAAAACAGTTTGGACACTCATTTAAACAACTTGTTTAAGCAAGCTTAAAGACCGTGTTAATAACCTAAACTGATATTCTTAAATTGCAAGGAAGTGACTAAGTTAACTACCATCAGGACAAAAAACTAACAAACACTAAAAGTGATAATCATACTTGAATATGATTTAGACACATCATCCTAGGCTGCCTGTCTTAAATAAAATAAATAAAGAAATCATCTTCTCATTCATCACATCAGTTGCTTCGCTCTGTATTGTTTCAAGCTTTAAGCTGCTGAGTTATAGTTATTCATGTTTGTGGCCGGGCGTGCACACTTGTTTAGCTGGTGGGGTTGCTATGATGTAAAATTGTCAACACTGAATGCCCAGCAAACCCTAAAATCCCCTTTTAGATACTATGGACTTTAATGGAACGCTGTTCATAATAAAAAAAACTTATTTTGCAATAACAATTATATATATTTTTTTATTAACGATTGGGCATTTTATATATATACAACATACTTGCTCATTACATAAACTAACCCTCCCAACTGGGGGTGGTAGTCCAATGGGCGTACGCTTGTCTATACTCAGAGCTCATATGTATGGTGTTGTCCATCTTGGTTGATCTATCGTACAGTTCTTGACTATTTTTGTGCATTCATGCATTGTTATAACATTTCCAGCCAAAATATGAAACAGTCGTCCACGGAACGTACTTAAAATTTTGGGAGTCAATTAAGAGGCAGGGCTTGAGCCGTATGAACAGAAGACACATTCACCTGGCAAAGGGAACTCTATCAGACAAGAACATAACGAGTGGCATCCGCAGCGATTGCCAGATTTACATCTTTATTGATTTGGAAAAAGCCCTGAAAGGTGGCATACAGTTCTTTGAATCCGAAAATGGAGTTATTTTGACCAGTGGAAATGAACATGGATTTCTACCACCTGACTTTTTCAAAAAAGCTGTTACAATAAAAGAAGGTAAGATTTTTTTTATTGTTTTATTTTAATAATAGTAAAACGAAAGTATAAACAATAATCTTTACCTTTCCATGATTGGGTTTGGATTTGTAAGCCCAGGTAATTTTGGGTTATAAGTTTAATTAATGACAAGTTAGTGGAAAAGTCTTAACTGTAGTTAGTTTGCAAAGAATATTCGTTGTACTAAATAGCGTCCCGCGAAGTTTTCACTTGTCGTTGTCACTCGAGAAAATTCGTAGTAAGCTAATTCCTAAGCGAGGTCACTCGCCGGCGCTGCCACATTTGTATCTAAATGTGGCTATGCTTTATATTTAGGATAACTGACAGCATTTGAATTGCCAAAATCAAAATGTGTGTAGTTTTTCTAAATTGATAAATATAAAATAAAATATTGCCTTAAATCTGTTAAAACTAAGTCCTTATTGTGACATTGAAAATTATCGCTCAGTATCACTTTTGCCCATTTTTAAGTAAGGTGTTTCAAAAAGTTGTAGAGATTAGACCGAATAGTTTTCTATCTAAATATTATTTATTTATTTAATTATATTAAATAGTAAACAGTTTGGTTTTTGTAAGGACATGTCTGCCAGTGCCATGGCATAGACCATTCCGCACACACGAAATGCAAAAATGTTTTTGTGTTTAGCAGTGGCACAATCAACAGGTATCGGCTGATCGGTATTGTAAATGTCATATTTTCCGTTTAACAAATGCAAGAAACTTTCTGGGGCTCAGACTGATTATACAAAATTACCTGAGCTTATGTGCTAATATCTTACAGGGCGTGAATTACAATTTTAACAATGGATACAAGTTCCTACGAGTGCAGTGCCTGCAACCTGGTATTGCCCGAAAAGAACAAAACAAGCCATGAGAGTGGAAAGAAACACAGGAACAACATGCACCGACTCGGCCTGGAAGTTCCGCCGCCGCCAGCTACCCCCCCAGATAATACCGCAATCATTGTTCATGGTAAATATAATAAATGAGTGATGGTTTTCTTAATTTTAAATACTGATTTATAATGTGTCTACAGTAGTTGTAGTTTGATGTCTTAAAAAAGCGGCAGGCTCAGAACATAGATGAATGAAGACCTAGATGGTTCACCGATAGGTCAATGCCGAATGAACAAACAATAGATGGCGCAATGAACACGTTTAGGGCTATGGAAATAGAATGGCGCCACTTTCATACCTAGAACTTACGAAATAGCCAACAGGTGGTGATGTACAAACATAAGATTTATTCAGAGATTAATAATACAATGTTGTTCCAAATTTGGAAAATAAACAATTTTGAATCGATATACATATTTTTTTACAAGCCATAAAATGAAACAACTTTTTTAATAGATTTAAAGCAGATAGCCTAATAGCTGCGCCACCTCTTGGTACAAACACTCTTTTTGTTGTGATCGATTGAATGGAAGTTACCATCTTAGCTATATGTTTATTGCAATAGAAGGCCGGCTTGCTTTACACATAGTGTATAAACTTCCGTCACTATGGCGGTGAGTCATCTACTTACGCCAGTAATAATGAATCTATGCTCAGACTTTATAGCACGCAGGAGTAAATATTTCAGAATGTTAAAAAAATATATATATTTAAATAAACATGCATACATTCATACATATCTTTACATATACAGTGTCCCCAAAAGTAATGTTGTTATTTAATTGTTAGTGGTTTAGAGTTATAGCCATTTTTGTTTTTTCTTTTAATTTCAACCTCTTATTGAGTAAAAAAATATATAAAATTACACAAACTTTGAGACTTACAATTGGTTCGCTGTTGTCGAGATATTGACCTGAGTTCAGCTGGGAACCTCAGCTATACATATATATTAGTTTTTTAAAACTTACCGTTTTTCACACGGGAGATGTTTTTCTCCGTCGTTTCGAACTGATCACCTGGCTAATGGTCACTTAAATTTTTATATCGATGGCCGTAATCTGGAAATTGACAAACATATAATGTAACCTGCAAAAATCATAACCCTCCCTTGCGTTGAAGAACGCCAACCGATAATGGATTGTCTCCACAAAATAATCAAATATTTAGTAGAGTAGTTTTAGTAGATTTAGTAGTAGAGAGAGGTTTGAGCTGGAGAATTGTTCTGTGCAATCATAATTGATAGCTACTATGATAGCCTTCTTTCTTAGAATTCATCTCTAGGTATGTATGACTATCTCTTGATGCATTCTTGCGGCTGGGCTGGCCCACTATTTATTATAGTTTTTTAATTATAGTTAGAAATTGTCTGAGTATAGTATAATTTAACCTAAATTCATGTTCTGGATTCAATTACTCACCGCTCGCAATTTTCAGGTTTTCCCGGATATACAAATGCAGAAGATTTAATCAAAGTGTTTTCCGTATTTGGACCTGTTTCTATACAAAAATCGACAAGGAACTATGCAGTCCTACGTTACAGCAGCGAGAAGATGAAAGAGAATGCCGTTGCTTCTGATGGAAAAAAGATTTTGTACGGATCATATCTCAAAGTTCGTCCTTACAAAGAGGAGCTAGAAAATCCGAAAAACCAAAAAAGAGAGTTTCCTCATAGCAAACAAAAAGGTAAGCATCTAAATATAATTGATCCCATGGTTAACTAAAATCTACAATCTGTTCGCAAATTTTTTCACGTCCGCAATTATCCAAATTAAGGTCTTGTAATGGTACTTCAAGAACCCGTAGAAATCCGGAATTGTTATAATTTCACGACGGAACGGTTATATTTCCACCCCGGAATGGCTATAATTTCAATCTTGAACAGGATCCAAATTTTCATGCAGGCAAGCTCATGCTGGTGATTTGGGTAAGATAGTTGGAATATTTTGGAATTATGAAATGTAAGTAAGGCTAATGAGGAGTAACTGAATAGACAATATATTGATTAGTTAATTATAGGTGCTTATAAAAGCACAATACACCTCACCTTGCAAAACCACGCTCAGCATGGCTCCATACCAGCGGACATTTGCGGACTATCGAGCTTGTTCAAATTACGTTCGAAGTATCGTTGTATCGAAAGGCATCCTTCTAAAAACTTACCTTACGCGCTGACACAATCCTCTGTTTGTGCGAGCGCACTGCATATTGTGTTCGTTTGCTAGCACACACGACCTTATATAATTTTGTGATTATTTTTCTTGGGTATCCTCAATAGAGTTTGTGAGAGAAGCAACTAAAATAGAAATTAAAAATGTGAACTGCTTAATGTTTTGAAATAAAAGCAAATTTTTTATCATTTTCTGCTCTGAAGCTGCAAAAATAGCTCCCAAAACTAATATACTGATCCTGCTTTCGAATACAACACATGGCCTGGATGGTCATTTGTTTTTAATAATTGTATTTAAAATGTTTTACTAATTGGAATTAATTATCAATGATAAGATATTCCACTATTATGCATATTAAAGCCCTTAGTAAAACATTTTTTTTTAATATTTTTTTTAAATAATTAAATTTCAAAAAGGACTGATTCCTTGTGTATGTATTCCGACTGCCTTTCACCACTCAAGTATGACTCCGAGGCTAAGATAAATATTCTTAACCGAAACTAAGAGATATGTATTAATTTGTGACGTCATTTTGACACAGTTTGTATAGACAACATCTCAAAGTAATGCAAAGTGACATCACAAAGTACTAGTTTTCTTTGTCTTAGTTTCTGTTACGACAATTTATCTCAGCCCGAAAGTTTCTCATAGTAAGTAAGAGTCCATAGTTACGTGAAAAGTCATTTTATGCATGGATAATGCCGGAGGCATTTTCTACCAGTCTACCTTTGGGTATCGTGAGCAGTAGTGTGAGTAGTAACTATGGAGAAATAGCTTTAGAGGTAACATAATTCCTACACAATAATAATAATAATAATAAACAAATATATATTATACTTAAACTTAAATATATAACTGTACACAAATATAACTACATAAATATTAACTAATATGAAGCTCGATTTATCTTATAGAGATCAGAGTATGACACAGATTGTTACTCTTTATGAATACTTTTTTAATTGACGATTTTTCATGTTTTAAGCATTTTCCGCCTTGAACAGTGCCCGAATGAAGATACGCGGCGGCGCATGGTCTGGTGCTTATAACTCGAAAAATTATTGATTTGATTTCATATGTTGGTCGTTTTATTTAATATGTTTTTTTTTTCAGAGTACATTGTGCCACCATCAACAATTGATTTTAGTGGGGATTTCATCCAGCAATGCCAGTCAATATTTTCAGCTGTGAGGCTTACCCGTGAGCAAGTGGAACGAATATCTTTGCTATACTCACACCTGACTGAGCTATTTCAACATTCATGGCCAGGCAAGTATTTGTAATTTCTATATTAGCTGCTTACACATTCATGTTCAGGGTGGGTCAATAAATATACTCGAGATAAAACATGAAAAGGGGAATATGGGGTTAAAAATTACCTAATTGATTCATCTGTCATCTTTTTAGTAATAGTTAACATAAAAAATTAGATTGAATACATCGGTGTATTGTAATATGATAGGAAACAATAGAAATCGCACTAAGTATACTTACATGTGTTATATAAATTTATAAAATATATTTTTGTAGTTACTTTGTATCCGTTGCTTCATCTGTCATCTTTTTAGTAATAGTTAACATAAAAAATTAGATTGAATACATCGGTGTATTGTAATATGATAGGAAACAATAGAAATCGCACTAAGTATACTTACATGTGTTATATAAATTTATAAAATATATTTTTGTAGTTACTTTGTATCCGTTGCAGAGTTAAACGAAAAATATTTAAAAATTGTTTTACACCTTCACTTTATCTGTTTCAAAATTCTATTCAGTGTATTCCATAATCAAATTCGTAATTGTGAAAAAAGATATTGCACAATGCCTATCAGTAAACTAATTTAAAAACAATTTGTATACTTAGATATTTAAAAGAGCGTAGAACATATAATTAACCCTTTCCCCGCCAGGAACGCATATATCCGTCAGAACAAGGCATTCTGCAGGTGTCATCGTCGGATATATCCGACAGAAAACTACTCCACTTCAAACATTAATAAAACTTTACTGATTACGAAATAATGTGTTTTATTGACATAATTGCACAGTACATACTAGCGTTCATTAGATTTCTACTGTTTCAACAGTGGAAACACACTATTTGCAACAAAACAAACAACAATTCAAGACTGCATATTATCGAAATAATTGTAGTGTGGCGTATTGAGAAGGATTATGCCAAAAAACCTTGGCGGTGAAAGGGTTAATCAAAACTGTATAAATCAATTATACCTTATGTTCTTAAATTTTTCATCTGTTATAAATTAAGGTGTACTTCCTTGATTTATGGATTCCATAGCATTTTTTGACAGTGCCAGCGTTTCATAAAAAAAATGTGTGACAGGTTGTGTAGCGGTTCCCTTCGGCTCCATCACCACCGGCTTGGGCATCAAGTCCAGCGACGCAGACTGTTTTATTGATATCCCACCTCGCTTTCGAGATGCAAACCACGTCTCCAAAGCAAAGAAATTGTTGTCCTGCAATCCCAAGGTGTTCACAGAAGTTATTGCAATACCCCGAGCCAACACACCCATAGTGAAGTTCTTTCACATCCCAACGGACACAAATTGTGACGTCAGCTTCAAAACACCCTTGGGTGCAAGAAACAGTGCACTGTTAGCGTTTCTGCTTCGCGACGACCCACGCATCTTGCATCTATGCATCCTGGTTAAATACTGGGCCAAGATTCACAACTTAACTGGCACTGGCCGGCTATCCAACTACGCACTTACACTGCTCGTCATATTTTTCCTGCAGCAGCAACAGCCAGCTCTTCTGCCCAGTGTGAAATTGCTGCAAAATGGATTAAGCTGCTTCATTGACGGCTGGAACACGGCCTTTGCAGATCAGTTCCCCCTTATTCCTCCCATACCCAACACATCCACACTTGACCATCTTCTCGGTGGCTTCTTTGTGTTTTATGCAAAATTTAATTTTGCTGAAATAATGGTCTGTCCGTACCTTGGTGTCGCCGTCCCAAAAAAACAATTCGAGAAAATTCAGGATGTTCCAAGTGAGTTTGACACTTACAAGGCTATGGTTGAAAACAACCGCGCTAAGCCTATAAGGATTAACACAGACATGTGTGTCCAGGACCCATTTGAGCAGGCGCACAATGTCGCATCGTGCGTAGGCTTCAAGCTTTTTAATGAGATAAAACAAACTTTTGAGTGGGCTGCAAATATATACGAACAAGACCTAAAAGATAACTGCATTAACTTTCTAAAGAGAATTCTGGTCGAGAAGCCAAAGATAAAGCCTGCATATCCCGAAAATGCCAAATTCAAATGCTTCATTCCGTTTGCCGCTGTTAGGCATTTACCCGAAGCTGTCTGGAAAGAAAAAGTGACAGAGAAGTTTTACAAAATTTTTGAAGATTTTTTGAAGTTTGAGATAACCAAACAAGAGGGTCCCCCAGCAGATAAAGGGGAGAAAATTGTTCACTACCGGGAGTATTACCATCTCAAATCCACTTACAATCTTTGGCGAAGAAAACAAATGGGAAAACTGTATGATGCCATGAAAATTGATTTCCTGACCAAACAAACAAAAATTACAGAAGATCTTATGAAGGTGAATAAGGTGAAAAACAAATCACCTGTAATAACAGATGTGGAGTTATTGTTTGTAAAGTGTCCAAGAAAAGTAAGCATATTACTGAATAGGTGTGATGATACCCAAGAAAACTTCCAAGAGTTTGGATCATTCTGTATTAGTCACATTGGAATATGGTTTATGGAGCTATTTAAAATTGACATTGTAGCAAATATAAGTAATGCTAAAATTTCTGCAAAGAAAATCGCCGAAAAGAACGAAGAAACTGGTTCAGATGGTAAAGAACAGGTTTGTAATGCACAAAACGATGTTTCAATTGATTCAGAGACCAAAAAAGGGAATTGCGAAATAGATATGGATGAGGAAATGCTCACCAACAATGACAATGCAACGTCTGAAAGTCAACATTTAGTCATACCAAGTGCAGAATTTTCACACAGTAACAACTCGAGTACCGATAACCCACCTTGGAAAATGTTAAAAAAACAATAAACACTGTCACTTCGGTTTTGCAACTAGTGATAATACCCGAGAAACGGGCGCAACGAAATAGTGCATCGTCGCAAATGACTCCATGTGGATAAGTAAGCACTGAAATTCTGCTATTGATTGACCGGTGTAAAGACTTACTGTAAACACCATATTATCATAAGGTTTTTTTTCTTGGACTGATGCAAGCAATGAATGCATTATTAGCAAGTGATCAAGCAAAATTAAGTGAGTTAAAACACTTCTATTTCTAAATCTGCCTGAACAATATTTTTTATTTTTATTTTGTAAGTATTCATAATGTGACAAACATCTCATGCTTGTTAGATTAGATCGAAGTTCTTATAGCTAAAAATGAGCAGTCGAGTATGATTTCAATAGCTTAACTTTCAGGACTGATTTTTTTAAGTGCTCCTGCTAATGACGTGATTAATAAAATGACACTAATCATACATGTTATGCTACCAATTACGATTATTAACTAGATTAAGATCCTCAAGACAGTGCATACTGTATTTTTTTAAGAATCTGGTAATAAAAAATATGATTGATAAAGTTGTCTACTCATTTTAGGAAGTATTATCAGAGTAAAAAACACCCAAGACTACTGACAGATCAGCGAAAACACAATATGAGATTTTTCTTATAAGGGTAGTGAAGCTAGACACAAAATAACAAGTGAAATTTTATTGTACTCGCTGAAGAACATGCCATTTACGACCACATACATGCAAATTAGACAAAAAGACAATAGACTGATGATTGTTCGACCATATTTATTATATTTTATTCATTATATCAATGAACATTTTAAAGTTATTTTGTAGCTCCATGTCAGTTTAGAAAATGTTTTGTGCAAAATAAAAATGTTGTGAATCAGTTGGCTTTGAGTCTTCAGTTATTATAAGTCCATGCAATCGACTCATTAGTTTGTAAAATGACAAAAAACCTAATTTACAATATTAAATTAGGTTTGGACTTCGAGCATAAAAATGTCCCATTAAATCATACTTCTGCGAATTTAACAAAAAAAACACTAAATTCACTGAAAGTAGGTACAAAGTACATAATTATATAAATAAAATTTGTAAATTCGTGTTTAATGTCAACAGACATTGACGGTTAACATCGAATTCTAGTTTGATAACAAGTCACGATATTCATTGTAGTATATTTTTGGAAACACTTTTGTTCATACACAACATCGGCGTTGCCGTTTATGCCGACTACGCACTTTTATACAAACCGGTAGTCTGAGTTTGATTTCGATAGGTTGAAGAAGTAAAACCACAAAATTATTATTAAAACTTGTATGGGTTGGGTTTAACGTTTTACTTAACTTCGAAGTTTCGTAAACGCTAATTTACGTGAGAACTCGGAGTGACCATTCAGAAGCCTGAGTCTGCTAATAGATAACTCCACTTTCGTGCGTTAGCGTTATCGAGGTAACCCCGGAATCACACAAAATTGTACCAAATTTTGCAACAGCTTACGTATCGTCGCCGTAAATATGTTGAAGTTGCCGTTTACGCCGACTCCGCGTTTTCATACAAATAGGAAGTCCTAGTTTGACTTTGACAGCTTGAAGAAGTAAAACCATAGAATAACTAGTAAAAATATTTATGGAGTTTGACGTTTTTACGTAACTTCGAAGTTCCGTAAACGCCAATTTAGGTGAGAACTCGGACTGACCAATCTGGTCTACAATCCTAAAACCTGAGATTGAAGCCTACGTGATCGATGCCTACGTGTCATTAACCATAGAAAATAATGATAAGAAGAGTTTAGTAGTCAAACTTTTTGGTAGTCAAACTACAATAAGTTACGTCACAAAGATCTGTGCCCTCATTATGGTGTAATGATTCCCCACCATCTTGTGGGGAATCATTACACAGTAATGTAAACCAAATAATCTTGTTGCTTGGATAGCTCGTTAAATGGCCCTGAAAACGCTTTGGGTAACATTGCTGCGGTGGCGCTAAGTTTGCTAAAACACGTGATACAAGGGCGTCGCCAGCCGATGGCGCAGGGGGGGGGGGGGGCAAGTTGACTTTACCTACTACAATTCATACTTTTCTCATTCTCTATGAATGAGAAAAGTAGGTATGAATTGTAGGTAAAGTCGACAGCACATGAAGCTTTTCACTTGTACTACGAGCCTTACATCTACAGCGATTGTAATTTTTTTTAATTTTTTATGTGACTGGCCATGGATGGCTAATACCACAAGTTCTATCATGGTATTAGCCCAACACACCACATGGGAACTAGGTGCCATGCCAGGACCTTCCTTATATTGCACGGCTACATTGAACTGGATGGAAAACACGGACAATTTTCATTGCCGCTTCGACCATCGTTCATCCAATGCGATGGTACCAACCCGGGCGGGATAAACCCTACCACCTAGTAAGTAAGGAAGGGGACCTACAGCTTAACGTGGAATCCGAACCACGGCCAGCCTCTCTCAACGGTCGAATGGTCACCCATCCAAGACCAGACCGGACCCAGCGTTGCTTAACTTCGGAGAGCGATCGCGGAAGTGTCGCGCCACTGGGCCACTGAGGCTGACAACAACAGTATCTTAGTACTATATACATATATATTCTGTGACAGTACAGAGTCCAATGTGTAAAGTTACACGAGCACGAGCTCTTGACTATGCAATAAAAAACTTGTAAATAAGTTATAATAACATTTATTAGAAAAATAGAATAAAAAGGAGTTTGAATTTGAATAAGTGTACAGCGTACAGAGTATTTTTTTTAAATTACCAGATTTTAATATTATAGTGGTCGTTGTTTGTTTATATAATAATAATAATAAAAAAAATAAGGCGACACTGTTTCGGCCAAATTTGAATGGTACAAGTATCTTAATGCTGGCTGGTGCGGTGGTCGGAAGGGACGGCGGTGACGGAAGAAAAAGAAGAAGCTGTCACAATAATAAAACAAGCGGTGGGGAAGAAATTTGCAGCTAAATCCCAGGAAAAATAACGACCCACAACGCCGAACTGAATACGGAGGGCCCTCCAGCGCCACACCAAACCGGACGGCTGCTGTGCTGGTTAGTATCCGGTTTATTTGTATCATTCGGTTTGGTCGAGTGCTTGCCCATACAGTCCACTGCTTGGCGTCAACATAATTTTGGTCCTTCGAGCCGGATTCGGTTCGCGGATTACCTTCGCACTGTAATCGAAACCAGCTACCGAGATCACCCGAGAACGCAGGCAGGGATTTTTCGGCTAAGGATTTTTTACACGGTTCACTTATAAAATTTCGGTTATAATTTTGTTTCGGTCTAATTATTCGGTGGTTCTTATACATTCGGTTCGGTTAAACGTTAAAGTAAAGTTCAAACTCGGTTACGTTTAATATAAAATACGTTTCTTTCACCATGTCAAAGCAACATGAAGCTCGATTCCAAATGGAAATCGATTGGCTTAAGGCCACTCTTGGTATGGTTCAAGGCAATACTCATTCTTCAGCCGTGGTTTCAGTACGGTTACGAAAATTAGATGTACACTTTTCTAACCTCTCTTTGGCTTGTGAGAAAATCCTCGCGCTCAATGCGGATGACACGGTGTTCGATGGGTTCAGTTCAAAATTTACGGAGGCTACTGAGTGGTACAATGAGTTAGAGGTCGCCTCTGTGGAATACTTTGCAGGAGATGATCAACATAAGGATGCGAACAAACCTACATATGCTTCCAAGGCCAGATTACCCAGAATTGAAATTCCGCTTTTTAACGGCGATGCCTTCGGATGGAGTAGCTACATTAGCTTATTCAATTCATTGGTAACAACAAGGACGGATATTTCGGACACAGAGAAGTTTCATTATTTGTTTACGAGTGTGACTGGAGAACCACGAGGGTTAATTGGTCACCTACCTATGGTGAATGAAAGTTTGCAAATTGCGCTCGAAATTCTTAAGGGTCGCTACGAAAACACTCGGTTGTTGGCTGATACCCACATTTCAAGAATTTTAAACCTGCCAAATGTTACTCGGTCCTGTCTGCGGATGAAATTACTTAACCCATTGCTGGAGTCAACGCGATCTCTTGAGAATCTTGGGCTTCCGATAAAGGAATGGAGTTATATTCTTCTTCACATTAGCCTACAAAAGGTTCCCCTGCACATCAAAACACGGTTTGAACAAATCCACGGCATTGATCACAAGAATCTGCCTACATTTGATCAATTTATCTTGTTCTTACAAGACGAGTGTCGACTATTTGACACATCTATGCCTGCTGTAGAGGCAGACATTGTTTTGCGCCGGAGTCCACGGTTGGGTCGTTCGGCAAATGTAATTGCAGAACCAACTTCTCCTCGAAAGTGCATGTTTTGCTTACAATCAGGACATACTATTGCGGAATGTTTTCGTTTCAAAAACCAATTAAGTACAGAAAAGCGTAAGGAATTGATATTCAATGAGCGCCTATGTTTCAAATGTTTCGAAAATCACCCGGCGGTCTTGTGTGGGCACAAAAATGTTCAATGTGGCCTTTGTGGTAGTTACGGCCACAATACATTAATCTGTACGTTTTCTAATACTCACGTCGTTTCGCCTCAGTATAACAGATCAACCCAATACCGTACCGGTGAACATAATACTGAACGTGATCGCACACGTACTCAAGATCAGGTGTGTGACACAAGGGATTTTTCTTTTCGGAAGGAAGATGTCTCGCGGGGTCGTGAAGCATCAACTCGGCAAGTACACTGCGGGGTTCCAGAAAGCGGTGGTTGGAAAAATGACTGGATGCATTCTCAAACTGATAACGATCGTCACGTTAATTCTCGTGAAGATACTCGCTCAAGAGCTGCGGAAGGTCCACATTGTACTGCATAGCAGTTACAGCAAGGTAATGTCGCTGGTACGTCCATGGATTTGCCAAATAATGTCATGCTCCCAACAGCTATAATAAAATTAAAATCTGTAAATGGTACTTACATAAAATCACGGGCACTTTTGGACACAGGTGCGCAGATGAGTCTCATACGGAGTGATCTAGTTGCGCAACTCGGCCTGAAGCGACATTACTCTACCATACCGATTATAGGAGTCGGTGGCGTTCGCACGGAATCTTCGCGCGGACTTGTGCATATTACCTTTCGGCCAGAGCGTGCTGAATTCCCAGTATTATCGACAACAGCATTGATTATGAAAAACCTTACTGCAAGTTTGCCCAGTAAGAGTGTTTATGGTGAGGGGTTACCTTTTAGTTTTAATGATATTTTATTAGCGGATGAGCAGTTTTATTTTAGTTCACAGATTTGTGTTATTTTAGGTGCTGATGTACTTGGAAGGGTTCTTGATGGTACCAAGATAAAAATAGGTCCAGACGGTCCTTATGCGTTAGGAAGTATTTTTGATTTTGTGGTTATAGGTCCAATCAATGATGATGTTGTTACACAGAGTGGTTCGTTTAATCGCGATACATTCAGTGGAGTTACACTAATAGAAGCGGTGGAGAGATTTTGGAAGTCAGAAGAGCCACCGAGCATGAAAATTCCTGACCCTTCTGATATAGAATGTGAGGTCTTGTTTTCAAATACTACTGCCCGAGGTTTGGACGGAAAATATGTTGTCAGATTACCCCTTTATTCTGAACACGGAAAATTAGGTGATTCTAAAAGGACAGCCTTGAATAGATTAATGAGCGTTGAAAAAAGAATACAGCGTCAACCAGAGTTCGGTGAAAAGTATATTAAGTTTATGAGAGAATACATTGATTTAGGGCATATGTCGGTGTCAAATTTTGACTTGGATTCGGACCTAGAACATTATTTTCTAGCTCATCATGGGGTCTTCAAATCTGGTGACCAGTCTAAGATTAGAGTAGTTTTTGACGGAAGCGTTGCTACAAGTAGCGGAGTTTCTTTGAATGACTGCCTATATTCGGGAGAACGATTGCAAAATGACATTACATCAATTATCATTAATTTCAGAAGCCATCGTGTAGTTTTTACTACTGATGTGCGAATGATGTTCCGGCAGACTTGGATTCATCCGGACGACCGCAGATACCAGCTTATTTTATGGCGAGATTCACCTTTAAAACCAATACAAACCTACGAATTGAATACCAACACATACGGTCTGAAGTCAAACCCATTTGTTTCAATTCGGTGCCTGCATCAATTGGCTAGTGATGAAAAAGACAAATATCCACTTGCAGCTCAACTATTAAAAGGTAGTAGTTATGTCGACGACTTGTTTGGCGGTGCGGATTCACTGAGTGAAGCTCAAAGTATTAAACATGAGTTAGTGGAGCTGATGAAGTCCGGCGGATATGAACTACGTAAATGGTCATCAAATTGTAAGGAATTATTAACAGATATTCCAGAAGAACACTGTGAATCTTTAAGGTATTTTGACGAACCAGAAGGGCCAGGCTTTATTAAAATATTAGGAATTCAATGGGATCCTAAATCAGATAGTTTTACATACAAAATAAACTTATCAACTTTAGATAAGTTTACCCGTCGAACTATTTTATCGACTTTATCACGATTATTTGATCCACTTGGCTGGGTTTGCCCAGTTATATTTAAGGCAAAGTTATTATTACAAGATTTGTTGGGGCAGTCATCTCGAAAGGTAGATTGGGATACTCCGGTACCCTCATCTATTGAAAACGATTGGTTAAATTTCATTTCGGATTTGCATTGTTTGGAAGGAATTACTTTAAAACGTTGTTTACGTGTTGTTAATGGTAATCGTTTTTCTTTGCACGGATTCTGTGACGGATCGTCTGTTGGGTATGCGGCAGCAGTTTATCTTCGTTCAGAAAATAGAGAATCTCAAGTATTAGTGCAATTGGTAATGGCTAAATCTAGAGTAGCGCCATTAAAAACCAAGCACACCATACCTAAAATGGAACTAAATGCCGCTGTACTTTTGGTAAAGGTCTTTAAACAATTAAATAATTTTCATTTTGCGAAAAATTTCGACATCCGTCACATGTGACAGCTGACCACAGTTGACGCCAAGCAGTGGACTGTATGGGCAAGCACTCGACCAAACCGAATGATACAAATAAACCGGATACTAACCAGCACAGCAGCCGTCCGGTTTGGTGTGGCGCTGGAGGGCCCTCCGTATTCAGTTCGGCGTTGTGGGTCGTTATTTTTCCTGGGATTTAGCTGCAAATTTCTTCCCCACCGCTTGTTTTATTATTGTGACAGCTTCTTCTTTTTCTTCCGTCACCGCCGTCCCTTCCGACCACCGCACCAGCCAGCATTAAGATACTTGTACCATTCAAATTTGGCCGAAACATCCCCCCACCTAAGCAAGTCCTGAGACTTGATTGACCTACATTGGCAGCCGACATAACTTTGAAACCGGTCGAATTAAAATGCCGTGTTGGGTACGGACCTCAACAACTCGTACAATTTTATCTTTGCCGGGTAACAACTTCGTAATTCGCCCGCGACACCATTGAAGTGGACCATAGTTGTCTTCCTTTATTAAAACGAGATCGTTAATTTTAGGTGGTGTTGTTATAGAAGTCCACTTCAAACGTTGTTGTAGTGTATGCAGATATTCATTACGCCATCGAGACCAAAAATGTTGTGAAAGTTTTTGTAATAATTGAAACCGTGATAACCGATTGACGCTCACTTCTTGGTACGGGTACTCAGGTATGGCCACAAGGGGTTGACCGATAAGAAGATGGCCGGGTGTCAGAACTTCCATATCATCGGGCTCATTACTGAGAGGACAGAGTGGTCGAGAGTTCATAATTGCCTCTACCTTTATAAAAAAGGTAGCAAGCTCCTCAAACGTAAGTTTCTGTTCCCCCAAAACACGTTTGACGTGAGTCTTTGCTGATTTAACCGCCGCTTCAAATAACCCACCCATATTCGGGCTTGCTGGAGGATTGAAAAGCCAACAAATGTTTCTTGCCGTTAGCTGTCTTTCCAACTTGTCTTGATTCCGTCGCATGAATATGTATAAATCTCGAAGATATTTGTTTGTCCCCGTATAGTTAGTTCCACAGTCTGATCGTACTATAGAAGGTATACCTCTTCTTGAGACGAAACGTGTAAACGCAGCCACAAATGCTTCCACCGTAAGATCCGATACCAACTCCAAGTGTACTCCCTTTGACGAAAGACAAACAAAAATACACAGGTACGCCTTTAAAATTTTAGCGTTTCGAAGATTGCTTGCTTTTATATAAAATGGGCCAGCAAAATCTGTTCCCACACCAATAAAAGGCCTTATGCCTGTAACTCTGTCCGAGGGTAGATCCGCCATATATGGCTGTTCCGGGCGCGCCCGCGTACGGTAACAAGCCATGCACTTAAAAATAACGTGTCTCACAACACGACGGGCCGAAATAATCCAAAATTCCCGCTGAAGAATGGATATCAATGAATTTGCACCAATATGACAGTGCATCCTGTGATAGTATTCAATTAACAGCTCAACAAACCGACCGTTCCGAGGTAACAGCATCGGATGCCTTGCTCCGTAAGGCAATTCCGAATGTTTGAGCCGACCGCCGACTCGTAAGATACCGTCTCTATCGACAAAGGGACTTAGCCGCCGAACCGAATTTCTAATCTGGTTGCCAGATGTTAGAGATAATAATTCGTCGTGGAAATATTGCGCTTGAATATTTTTTATCCAAAACATAAGCGCTGCCTTTCGTTCTGACAAGATTACATTTATATTGTTATTCGGCGTATCTGCGTTTTCGACCTTCCGTTTAACCGATATTCGAAGGTTACTAATAAAACGTAAAACATATGCGGTTATGTTCAATAACCTTTCAAATGAACTATATCGGTCCATGATAAATGTACCGCAGGAATGAACTGAAACGTTAACAGAAATCTTGGAACGCAAACCAGGAAGTGGTGCGTTTGGTGGATCCGATAAATTGACAGGCCATTCATCTGATTTTAGACGTAACCAATCTGCTCCCCACCACAGAGTGTGTTGTGTTAAGCCTGTTGCCGATATACCACGTGATGCTACGTCAGCGCAATTTTTCTCACTGGGAACGTATCTCCAAGTAATCGGAACCTTTGAAGAATTAATTTGAGAAACCCGATTGCCTTCAAACACTTGTAATTGATGCGGTGGTGTGCGCAACCAAGCTAGTACAATTGAACTATCGCACCAACCGAAAATCGCATCTAAAGAAACTGAGTTACCTAACGACATTATAACATGGTTAATAATTTTCATTATTGCTGAAGGTTTTCGACAAAAATCACATGTGACAAGTCTTACTGGATCCCGCGGCCATAGATCCTCACCACTACCGCGCCACTCAAGACCTTGGTTCCCTGAAAAGGGGACCAGCAGACACGGCCCCGCTACCACCTGATGCGGGGCCCACCACTTCTCCGGCGTGCTTGAAGTGGGCGGGCTGCTGCCTGCACCTGATCTCCGCCGCCGGAGGACCGAGGCGCATCACCCGGCGCCGCGCGCAAGATATTCTGCGTGCCGGCGCCCAGCAGTCCGGCGGATGCGGGGCTCTCCGAGAGGGGGGTGGTGGAGGCCTGCGTGTCAAGGCCACCACCTACCGTTCGAAGCCTGGCGCGCTTGGAGGAGCCCCCTCTCGCCGCCGGTGGATTCTCCGTTTCTTAATATTATTTTTATGATTTTTCATTGTAAATATGTAAAAATAATTTTAAAAAACGTGCAAATAAATATATACAGTATAATAATAATAATAATAATATGCTTTATTGCTTCCATACACATAGGTACATGCAAGGGAGGTATTATTGCCTGAAGTCAATATCTTCCAATCAACCCGATTATGGGACAAAAAAATTCAGGTAGCAACAAAAGAAAAGTAACCTAAGATAGTTTCTTGTGCACTATTTATACTCTAAATTAATTATATGTAGAAAAAAAATATCTGCAGACAAATGTCAGCTAAAGAAAAAAAAAAGTTATATAAACTTAAAAATATAAAATTCTATTAAAAATATACAATAGTTAAATACAATGGTAAAATATAAAATACATACATTTAATAAAGTGATGATAATAAAACTAAAATGTGACAAAAGTAGAACATACTCATTTTGCGAGGAAGTATGACTTTACACGTTTTTTGAAAATATCAAGAGAAGCTGAGCTCCTGACGTCAAGTGGCAATTGATTCTATTGATTATTAAAATCTTGTAAGTTTCCATGTATAAGTTTTCGCAGTTTCGTTGAGCGTACGGAATATTAGGAGTGGAATTGGTGAATTCATTCGAGTTTCGATGTACGGGAATGATTGTTCAAGGCTTGAACTTCAAGCGAATCAACTCAAAGACTTAGGACTTTGGTTGCATTATATTTGGCAAGTTTTTTAAAATCTCTAGGGGGGGCAGCTGCCCCTCCCTGCCCCCCCTTGGCGACGCCCGTTTTCGTACTCCGATATCTCATAAAGAAACTATGTAAGTATATGTTGACGTGTTTATATCAGTGGAACCCTTTTCTTACCACTATTGATCCATGCAGATCTCCTCCTAAATGGACAAAACATTTACTTTTGTTTCGTATGGAATTTATATCTACTTGACTTTTACATTGTTGCAATTCAGGAATGTATATTAGCTGTAGTGTTTTCTAACAAGAAGTTGTGTGAAAAAAAAAATCGTTTCCGTGTTTGCATGTGTTGGTGAGTTCATGCTGGGTGGCCTCACGCCGAGTAGGACAAAAACATTAATAAACAAATTGTAACATAAGTTCATTGGAAAGTTAGGGAGAGCAAAATGCTACCAAATATGTAGTTGCCTTTTGAAGTCAGCTGTAGAAGTTAGCTACAACTGGTTCTCATCGAGCCGGATTTTGGAGCAGCGATGTCAAGAAAGACCGCGAGATCCTGCGACTAAGCCAGCCAGCGTCACCACGATAGTTGAAGTTTCGGCGGAGAACTCACCCCGCAAGACGAGAAGACAGAAGAGTGCAAGAAAGCTCCTGCAATGTCACCATGTCTGGAACAGCAACCAGCTTTAAGTGTGTGACAGGACTGATGGAGGAGGAATATTATATAAGTTTAAGTATTTATTATGACTTGTTAATCGGCTGAAAAGCAAACAAATATTTGTATAGTCAGAAGTTGATTAATGATGAATAATTTTCAATGTAGGTCAGAAATGGTTCTCTGGCAGTCAAAGTGCTTGGGTACGAGGGGTTGTTGGTCTATCCTTGTGGTTATAAATTGTGAGACATTAGTTATAGATTAATACAATATCATACCAAGGAAGGACGATGCACCTCTTCAATACGAATCGCACGACACATTTTATAATTAAAACACTAGTCCACTGGGTGTCGCGAATTGTTAGTTGAATATCCGTCACTTAGTAGATCGCTTCATAGGGGTTGTCCATGAACCTGTACCAGCTTAGAAGACTCGAAGCAGCTAGGCACCCACACTGGTGTGACGAGATCCTTCGGCATCGAAGGGTTGAAGCAGCTGGCGCCTCACACAGGTGTCGTATCGAGGCCCTCAGTGTCGAAGGGTTGAACTCAGCTAGGCGTCTCAGACAGGTGTCGTGACGAGGCCATCGGCGTACTTCCGGGAGGCGCCGATGTCACGTGGAGTACATGAACGCGGGCGAAATGGATTTCGGCGTCGGCGAAGGTTATGCAGTCGGTGACGAAAACTGGAGAAAAGGACGCAAGGTAGGAGGACGTGCAGACATGTCCGAGATGTGTCTTTCTGAAGCGACGGTCGGGCTGATCAGCGTAGCATTGCGTTGATTGGGGACGCGCGCACGTGCACCGCGTTTTATGCCCGCATACTCATGTGATTTGCAACATAGTGGAGGGGGCAAATGCTTAGAGTTGCATCGATGAAAATATTGTTTTATTCTAGAAAGTGTTAATACTCAGTACGTGACCTTTTAGAGGTGCATTAATGCAAAGAAAAGTTATTTAAAATATGAAAAGTAGGAACGTAAAAAAAATCTGCCTAAATTAATAGAAGGGGCCAGCAGTACAAGAACGCGGCGTCATCATCGTGACTAACTTTAACACACCTCGAAACATCTGGGAGAAAGGACGGGTGCTGGCAGTCCACAAAAGAGCAGAAGTCACGACTAAAGGTGGAGCGCTGCAACCAGCTGAGCGTCCTACACGAGACAATGTTAATAAATGCATAATGGAATGTTAATTTCAAGACTCTTTGAAACTAGCAAAGGTCATCCCTCTGCACAAATATTACAGTCAAGTATCACTTTTTAGTACATAATTGTTACCCGGGTGGGGTGTAGATTCGGTGTTGTAGCAGCGCTATGCCTTCTTCGCAGATGGTGCGCACGTAACAATATCTATAGACTAATGGTATATTATTAATTTGACATTAGGATTTGCCTGCTCTAATTGACAACATTTCGGATGGCTGGGCATCGTTTTTTGCAAAATAAACTGATATTTGTCATGAATTGTTTCAAACGGAATGAATTATTGATTTTCGTAAATTCATATGATTTAGTGTATTTACCTTTTTTCTCCTACCATGAATGTTAAATATTTATTACTAATGTTGTAAGCATCTGATCAATTTATTCATCACTAACTCTTATACTATAAGCATAATACTTTTTTATACTTAGTTGATGTTGGAAAACACTCCAGCAAAGTTTCTGGTCAGTTTTTCCCTGTGATTGTTGAACTAGCTATTGATAAAAAATAGCAAATCGGAGTGTAATTTACTGCCTATGGATGATGAATAAAAGGTAACAGATTTTTTTAAATTATCAGTTTTTTTTAGTCAGGACAATTAGTATTGAGCAGGATTGGAACCTGCACCCTTTGAATTATATCTTGTTCTTGCTCTAGACTAGATCCTTTCTTGCTCGAAATCTAATCCAACAGCACCTGATATGAAATAAGGTTTATTTCAGCTTCATATTTTAGCATTAGACAGAGCAGCCACACTCTTTCAGTTGTCATTTATTTACTAGCTCTCATTGATGGATCCAACTTTATTTTTTCCACTTTTAAATAGAATGAGTATGAGCAGCTCATAGCTCAGGGGCGGGGCGACTTGTATGCCAGAGGTCCAAAGTTCGAATCCCCACCCCAATCATGCGCCAGTTTCCCCTTCTAGGTGGTAGGGTTACGCCCGCCCGGGTTGGTACCATCGCATTGGATGAAAATATAGTCACAACGGCAATGAAAAATAGTCGGTTTTTTTTTTCATCCAATTCAATGTAGCCGTGCTAATAAATGGAAGGTCCTGGCAATGCACCTAATTCCTTCGGGAATTCGAGTGAGTGCGTTGGGCTAATACGACAGTATGGTGTGGTATTAGCCATACATACATAAAACATTATGTTATGTTACATAAAAAATTTTTAGTTTTCACGTGAAACATTTATTTCTAACATATATTTAAACAGTCTTGGCAGCTTCACACCATTTATTTGTTGAGTTCACATACAGGTTTGACATACATATTGTAACCGCTGTATGTATGTACATTGTTTTTCCAATATTTATGAAGTACTTATTCTGTATCAGAAATTCCATATGAAATAAAATTTCATACATAGGTAACAGTAATCCATTGCATAATATATATATTACCAATTGTGTTTTCCGTGTAGCAATCAACATAGATGACTGCGTGCGTGCATGGTGTCACCAACTAGATAACGGCTTAGTAATATTTATTATGCATATAATATCAAAAAAAACTATTTCAATACACATTTGATGTTTTGATGTACTTTTGGAAGGAAACTACTTGTTAAAAAAGAACAAACAAATCCTGTGAGTTTTTTTAAATTCTCCAAAGACTAAAAAATCGTGAATTGGCTGCCCACCGTAACTAGGGTGGTGCCAGCAATACCCAGGCAGGGCATAGACCCTAGGGGGGCGCAGAAATGACCAGACCTGGACCAAGTTTTGGAGCATGCAAGGTAGTTAGTAGCATACGTACATGGCGCAGTTATAGAAACTCGCACCGGTCGCATAAAAAGCTAGTTACGCTTATACTCCTAACTATCGATCTCGATGAAACATCTAGGACTAGAGGTTTCAGAAATATGACAACACGCAACAATGCGTGCAGCAATGCATATAAACCCGAGAAAATATTTTAGCTGTAATGGTCCATGTGACCAAGCCGTTGTGATCCGTCTTACAAACGTCCACTTGTTGGTAGATGTTTTTAAAAATGTTTACATGTCAACACATTACAATCCCGAGTAAAATCACTCTCAGCAACAAGTCATCCATCATTCAATCAGCCCCGACAAAAAAAAACTTCCTCTAAAATCTATGACTGATTGTACATTCAGTACAGGGGGTCCATTCAGGGCAAGAGTGAGTTCGAATTCGTTACTAAATATCAACTCACTTTTTTAAATAATTAATGTTTTCACACTTCTTGAACATCATTACAGTTAGTTAAAAATCTGGTCTGTCCCGTAAATACGTTGGAAGTATAAATAACGGTTCCGTTATTTAAATAATAATATATTTCCCAGCTATTTTTAGGTTAACTCACTCCCGAACTCGAACTCACTCTTACCTGAATGGACCCCCAGACACTGATGGGTCTGCACTGATTGTACATTCACTTTCTATGCTATTAATGCGGACTTACCACAGGGTTATGACCTACCCAATACTCCGCAAGGAACAATAACCACTTTTTATGGTAGTACTGCAGTCCTAGCGAATAAGCCCCGATTGTGAAATGGTCGAATATATTCGAACATGAAGTAAACGATTTATAAGAAATTTATTGTGGAATGGACGAACATATTCTAAATTTCCGAAATTAGAAATAACTTCAAAGGTTAGGCAATTCGGAAGAAGAACGAAATTGAGAGAGCCAGGTGCCTGGCTTGTGATCCACTTAAAAAAATCACCTTACCTTCACTTATATCATGTGTATTTTCAGTTGTGATGCTAAGAACACTGATAACTCAAAGTATTCAATACCACTTATTCTGATATTGATTTGAATCTTGGTTTTGCCATTGTTGAGAATTGGCCTGGAGACGTCGCGTGTACTGGTCATTCTCAGGTATGTCCCCAGAAGTGGATTCCAACTTCTTGGCGCGGGCTGCGAGCTGGGACACTATGAGCTGAGCTGGGGTCAGGTGTGACAGCGACATTGAGCCGCTCTCGGAAATATTACCACCGGGAGTGAACGTGGTCTTTGAACTGGCCAGTTCGGCGTCGATCACCTGCGTGTGAACTGCAGTAGAAAAGTGGTCCAAATCTACGGAAGTTCCCTTTGAGTTGCAATTGGTAAGTTTCCGAATCTCACAGACTTCACAGAAAGGTGTGACGGTCTGGACACTGGCATCCTTGAATTTAAGATTGTTCTTCTTCTTCTTGGCGGGAGTGGCGATGACCTGCTGCATGCCAAGGGTGTTGATGATACTGTCGACAAGCTGTTTATTCTGCGTCTGCAATGCGCTACTCTTGGCGGAGGTGAAATTGAAGACGACCACCGGCTGTCTCTTGAGGGGTGACAAGAACTTGCCGACGATGGCTTTCTGCTCGGGGACATTGAACTTGGGATTCATTATGAGGCGATTCGGCAAATGCAGCTTCCCAAGCGCTGTCACTGCAACGCTGCAGCGCTTTAGCACTGGAAACACAATGCAAATGACCATTTCAAAAGTAATTGAACCAGATAGAAATAACAGTTACATTACCCACTAAGGATCTCTGCCACCATCTCCAATTAAAGTAACAGTCGATCGGCAGGCGTTTTGGTATTCGTCTGTCAAGAACGGTGCACCGACTAAAACTTTTCACTGGATATGTGAAAGAAACCCTAAGAATATTATTTACAGTCTTACAGATTTGGCTGCATACAGTTTAAAACTTGTAAAAATCGCGTTTTATACTGCAAATCTGGATACATTTATTTTTGGTATCTTCAGCCACAAAAACCACAAAATATTTTAACAATTAAAACTTAAAAGTTTATTGGGTCACGTTGTGTTCCACATAAAAAACTTACAAATATCTTCATGTCATTACATTGGAAATAGAGAAAGTCTAGATCACTATCCATCATAGTGGCATTGAGCCTGGATTTATTTAGAGTTGGACATTATTTATTTTTCCAGTGTAATGACATAAAAATACCAGACTTCATAGCAGAAGATGTCGATGTCTGGTTGGATTCTGGTGAGCTCCCAGTTGGACATGCGTTGTGATGGGAGCCGGTGCTGTAGTCATAGTGGTGGCTCCGCCGCATCCGCATCAATTTACGTGACTTATACATTTGTACATAAGTATTAACTTCCAAAATTAAAATTCAAAAAACTTTTGAATTTTTTACATAACGCAAATGCCTATAACTACGATCAAATTTTGAGTCTTAAGGACCCTCCATGTTTACATTACTAAAACAAGCCTTAAGCTACAAGTCCACATATTTTGTGTATGTAGATAGTAAGAATATTCCTTAAATTTATTGTAGTATTTAAATAATCTTCTTGAATATTGTTAAAACAAAAGATATGGGCCATTCATTGCGATTAGCCGGCGAAAATGGTTTGCTCATAATTACGATCGATTTTTGATGATGTCCCCAATTACGATCGCCATCATACCTAATTGCGACCAAAGTTTTAACTGATCCAAATTTTAATATATTAAACATTTAAAAAAGTTTTTAAACGTTTTTGTATGATAAAAATGAGCAGGAATCCCTTAAAACATCCTTTAGCCACAGATTTCTTCAAATGACTTATTCTGCACCATTAGTACATACAGGGTACCTAAATGCTATAATTATTGGTTTGATGATTTCATATTATTTACAAATGTTTTTTCCAATCCTTTTCATTTTCGTCAAATCTTTAAAAACGGCATATACATTTTATAGAGAAATCATTATAGATAATACTAGCATATATAACTCTAGAAGTGAGAACGGCCAATCTTGATCCTGACAGATGTTTAGAGAGATTCCATTTAACCAGGGGGGCTCACTCCGCCAGGCTGAATCGAAATGCTGCTTTCGAGCCAAACCCGCCGGCGCGTTATGTGTGTCAGTTGGGCTGCTACTCGCCCATGTTAGCGAACGTGGTTGTCGCCGCCAGATACCTACAAAATCTGAAATGACGTCGAAACCTAAAGCAAAATTTTGTGACTGTGACGGGTCGTTAGTCGATAATTTTTGTATGTATGACATAAGTGGATTTTGAACAAGTTTTTAAATTATCAGTAGGTAGGTATTAATGTAATCTCATGCAATTATATTATAAAATTGTTGTTATGATACTTATTTAAATTTAGATTTTGCATGCAAGTATATACAAAAATGTATGGGGCGGACGATTTTTTTTAACAAAATGTTACTAACCTTTTTTGCTCCAAATATACCAAGGAATAACTGGTTAACGTTTGGACCATAGCCTCGTTAACACCCGGTATAGCTTTTTATTGAGAGGCCTCCTGAGGCCGCTCCACACCCGAGTGGATAAGGCCGTTTAAAATGATTATTGAGTATCCAAGGTTTTTTCATTCCTTTTTTTTTGCATGCAAAACTCATTTTTTAATTATTTTCTATATGAATTATTATTTAAATAATTTCATTTATTTCAACTTCTGGTAGTTAAACTACCTACACTAAGTTACGTCAAAAACTGAACCGCGGATTCGATTAACTCAGTAAAGAAGAACCCTTAGAACTGTTTATCATGCTTATAACTTTTATTTCTAAACAACTTAAGACTCAGGATCAAGATCCCATGTTCTAAATACACTCGCTAACATCATTGAGATCGCAATTAAGAGAATACAGTATTTCTTAGGTCCCTATTTCCGATCTCAGGTTTTATTTAAATTACGACGAAAGCGACATGTCTTCCACAAAATTGAGAACATTTTAAATATTGTTAATATATAAACAATACTTGAGTCGATGACTCGAGTTTTTAATTCTTATAAACGTCAAATATACGAATGATGAAATAATTGGTCCTAATAATACTTTCGATACTAATTCATTGAATTCAGTCCCATCTTTCTCGCATTATTCATTCAAAATCTTAGTATTAAATCGATCGTAATTTGATCCTAACATAATCAAAAGGTGAATTTAATTAAATGTTAAAAAAATACTTGTAAAAACATTTGGATTTGTGTTAAAAACGGTATTTAAATGATCGATGCTTAATCCCATTTACGATCACTTGGTCGTAAATCGGGACGAAGCTTGCACTGACTTCCCTAACTACGATCGATTGTTTTCTTTACTTCCTGACTAAACTAAGCTAATGACGAGCAGACAAATAAACATATAAGATCTCTAAACATACAAGCAAACTGTAAAAAAAAGTTACTATAGGATTACTTTCCCTTATTAACTGGAAACACTGATTTGAATAATTTCGATTTTCTTACTCCTTTCACTAAGACATAGTATGGGCGGCGGACGCGCCTGCCCCGCTTGAACTTTGGCAGCACCCTGGCCCAAACCTACATATGCGATATAATAACTGTTTACTTGGAATGAAAGATAATTTCATTGCGTTGCCTAGGTAAAAAAACCATATGAATAACTCATTGTTTTAATATTTTTTCGGAGGCTTAAGTATACTGATCGTAATTACCGACACATTTCCGAGTGATCGTAGTTATAGGCATTTGCGTTATGTTTAACACGTTCCGGCACACACAGGCCTATGCGATACGACATAATGTCTATCGATGGCTGTTTGTAATCCTAATAAATTGCCATAACCAAAAAAAGCGGCAGACCACAGTAAAAAATATTAGAGTATAATGTATTTGTGTCGATTTTGAGGGCATTTCGGTCGGAAAATGTATGATATATACGCACACAAAGTAATCTTCTCGCATACATGCAAGAGTGCATTGCGTTGTGATACAATGCCACAGAACGTGTGTGTGCGCGGTACTGGGCGTCACATCGAGAGTTTGTCATATCACACAGCATATATGATAGTGTATGATTACAACACATCATTTTCAGATTTCATTTTGGAGTGTTAAATGAGTGTCTCTATTGACGTTATAACCCGGAACATGTTAATATTTTATTTTTCATCTAAATAGTAGCAAAATTGCTGTAACACACAAAGTTACTGATTTCTACCTACCTAGGTTCCCAGAGCAAATAGGCACAATGAAAGGATTTACGTCTATGATTAATACATTTTCATTGTTTTTAACACTACACTTTCTATATAATGCAATACACATTGGAAAAATATTAAAATTAGCTAAAGTCATACAAAGGATGATATGTTATAAAACACTGTGTATAATGTACATAATTAAACAAATACCTATACAAATTTAAATTAAAACTTCTATGAGTATTGTTTTGATAATGATAGCCAACCTTGCACGCACTATATGCAACAAAACCAACACATGCGAGTTTAGGTGCATGACTCGGATAATCTAGGCTTGCCAAGATCGACCCCAAGCTTATACATGGAGAGCTGCAAATTCAGTGACGAAGGCATCCTACAGAATATGGATAGGCAGAGAGAGCAAAATCGAGAGCAGGACTCATTAGTCTCTGTGGCCTAGTCTTCACAAACTAGCTGATGAGACTTGATGTGAGCCACAATATCAGCGCTAAGAAGCTAGTCTTGACAAATTTAAAGCCGAAAACTTGATCTAAACCTTCCTGCCAATGGCCCCAGATATGTTCGGGAAAGCCGATTTCAATATCTGCAGAAAGTTTTTCATGGGACATTTAAACAGTGACATAGGTGCACAAGCCCCCCTTATTTTCACCAAAAGTCTAAAATTAGAAAAAAATTTTTGGCAAAAATAATTACTCCTTCGCATATGTATCTGAAGGTACTTCTATTTGAAAATATGTTCGCCCTTTGCAATAAGGTTCTTTTTCTCAAGGATTATTAGCCCATTATCCAAATCATAGACGGTTTAAAATGTGCAGCATTATCCTCTCATCAAAATCTTCAGTTGGTGTCACCAAACGAATGAGTCGGATAATTAATTTCATTTTTTTATGACAATTTTATGATTTTTCTTGAGACTGGTTATCATGGTTGAGGAGTTTGTGTTTCATTGATCGCCGGAAAGCTGGATTCGACAGCTTCTTTAGTTTATGTTAACCGGAACAAATATTCCATCACATTTAGTGCCAATGGTGGCCATAGTTTTGGAATTCCAGCAACATCCTTTTTCACGTCAACACGTGTTATGGAGCACCGAATCAACTCTCAGCTCCTTACGTACTTAGAATCAAATAATCTCCTGGATGACAAACAGCACGGTCAACAGGAGATATTCTTAAGTACATTATGCAAATATGGGCTGACAAATCATTTTGAGGAATCGCTGGCAGTCATGTCGGCCATCTTCAAAGCCTTTGATGATGGACGGCGCCCCTGAGAGCTAGCAGTGGCGTGTCAGCGCACACTTTGGAAACCCGGGCCTAGGCAGGTCAATAATTTCCGTGAAAGCTATCAAACAGCTACACCGGAGTCTCTTGTTTGCCTTGTTCCTTTAAATGCACATCAATAAAAAGGTATGCTGACCAAACAAAATAAATACTTACAGTCAATTTTCTCTTTTGAATCCACAGCAACTGGCACCCGGCCTGAAGATGAAAGAAAATATACACTCATGAATAAGTAAAAAAGCAAACTTGGTATGGCAGCTGTTAATCAATTCAAAATTAAATATTAATATTTACTTACTTTTAGGTACCAACTTCAAGTAGTCAGCTTTCGAAATTTTTCCATCTGCTAACAACTGAAATTAAAATTTATAAATGTAAGTGAAAGCCATAAATGGACTGCGTGGTCCGTTTTGAGCAACGTCATATTGTTTACGGTACACCATTTTGAAGCTGTCAGTGTGAATTGTTCCTGCCGTGAAAGCGCTATCGCTAGCTTAAACTCCAATTGGAACACGCTGAGAGTGTTTCAGGTAAAATAAAACTTAGCTCCTGGGCTTCCATCCGTTGATAGGGACTGAGTTGTTGGGGGGCCAAATTCCGCTTTATTGCAAAGGGGAAAGGAACAGGTGCTCGCATAAAGACTTGTATGCTCTCATAACTGGTGTGTGACTGACTTCTGTCGATATGATTGTATGTATGGGTCTTTATTTGCGTGCGCCTGTTTCGGCCGTTGTATGTATTTTATGATACAACTTCATGTTATAAGACAATGTCTTGTAACGCACATATGATTGTAATACATTTTGTCTACTATAAAATCAGCACATTTTCACAGTGTAAACCATCAATACATCATTACAATTATTAAATAAATGGCAGTATTTTTGCACACAACCAATAATCTCGGCAATAGCTAAAAAAAAACGGTCAAACGTGAATGTGTTCACATGCCGAGGATCCTGTCACTGTTGGTCATGGAAGAATTCGCCCTGGCCTGATGATTATTTTGCAATTTCAAACAAAATTAGCCCTTCAGAAATCTAGTTTTTTCACAATAAGTTGACATTTTGAGCAAAAGTAGTTAGTTGATGCACAACTACATAAGCGTGATGTTTTTTTTTCTAAATTTTCAAACAACCGTTAATAAGAGAACAATTTGGGATAAAATATGTGTGACAGACAGACACCAGGCCAGACCATAAGGGTCCCGTTTTTTGCTTTTTGCGACAGGACCCAAAAAAGTATAAATACAACTTACAAAGTATAGCCATATAAAGCAGTTATTTTTAAGGCTATCTTAAAACAACGTATCCTTGCGTAAAGCAATTATACATTTACTACAGTAAATTCTACATGTACAAACGGCATCAACCTAGACACCACACATGGGACCTTGACACACATACATTTCATGCAACAGCTACAATAAGCTTTTCTTCCGCTTGGCCCGTACATTTGCCTGAATTAAAATATCAAAAAAGATAAATATTAATAATTAATGTATTTGAATTCCATTGTCGCCGTGTGATTATGAATGAATGTGATAGATATGAAAGCAAACCTTTTCGAGTGAATCTGCCGGTTGTAAGTCGTTGGAACTCATCGGTGTCGAGGGTGCTCGTGATTTCACCACGGGATCAGGTGGTGGGACAGGCTGCGGAGCTGGAACCATCGGGACTTGCACTTGCAGATAGTTGTAAAGGTCTCCCTGCGCCATCCCCGGCCCGTCCATCTGCTGCCCAACAATCGGCCGTCCATCCATCAGGTGTTCGCCCATCGGAGGACCGCCCATTGGGAGTCCACCCATCGGATGTCCACCCATAGGAGGACCAGCCATGTGGTGTCCGCTCATCGCAGGGTCGCCCATTGGAGGGCCGCCCATTGGAGGGCCGCCCATTGGAGGGCCACCCATCAGAGGCTGATTCATGGAATGACCTTCCATGGGGCCCCCGGGACCACCTAATGGAGGACATGCTGCTTGTTGGTTGTAACTGTATCCTTGGAAGAAAGGTGGTACGGGCTCTATCAATGGAGAGGGATAAAACTCGTTGGAAAAAGAATGAGGTGGGAAACCACCTGGAGGTCCTCGTGTAGGAAACTTCCCTTGTGGATAGCCCCTTGAGGGAAAATTTCTGGAATCGAGTTGAAAATCATTAAAATATTCTCTTGATAGCCTCGACCTAGAGCGTGATCGCGATCTGGAATGGCGCCCACGAGAGCGAGAGCGCCACGGGCGACGCCGATCGCGGAGCGGTGATGGAGTGCGCGTACGGGAACGTTTGCGTCGAAACACTTCACGGGTGCGAAAGTTCGCCCTACCGTTGCCATGACGGTCACCACGTATGGGAGAAATTGATGGTCGCCTTTTTTTTTTACGGTCACGTAATGGAGAAATTGATATTCTCCTGTCTTTATGGCGGCCACGTAACGGAGATATAGATGGTCTTCTGTCTTTGTGGAGTTCACGTAACGGAGAGATGGATGGTCTCTTATCTTTGTGACGATCACGTAATGGTGATTTGGATGGTCGCTTGTCCTTCTGTTTGGTTGGCGATGGCGAGTGTTTTTGTTTTTTCTTCTCATAGTAGTCGTCGAGCTCTGTGCCTGGCGGGAGGATGTCATCTCCGTCCATGTTGAGGCGCTTGGCAAGTAAGGCCTTCACCTTGCACTCCTTGTCCTTCTTGATGTCCCTGTTAGTCTTTTCAACATCGCGTCTGGTGGCGCGGTCCTGAGGGTCGCGTGAACGCCTCCGCAACGGGGAGCGGCTTTGGCGCTGCTGCTCGCGAGCTGCCTCCTCCTTGCGGCTGCGCAAAAGATCCCGTAGATCGTCTTCGCTGGGCTTGCTGTGTTTTCCATCCCACGAGTCAACCACGTTGAGGCCCGCTATGAATTCGGCCGTTGAAAATTCGTCGAAAAAATCATCCGGAAGATCTTCAGCGTCCTCTTTAACGCTGCTGTCGGTCGCCATGCCGACCTCTACTTCATATCCTACGATATCCTCGAATGAAGAAAGAGGCCGGTTCCATTCGTTGCGCTTCGCTTTGGAGCTGAGCAAAGAATATGTAAACGCTTGACTGGTACGAGCTGAGCACCACAGAATATCGCCATTACTCAAATAGTTTGTCAGAGAAAAATATCTGTTTCCATAATAGGGCGCGTGCATCCTATTTCTATGGTTTAACCTTATTCACTATCACTACATAGTATAAAACAAAGTCGCTTTCTCTGTCCCGATATCCCCCCTATGTATGCTTAAATTTTTAAAACCCCGTCACGGATTTTGATGAGATTTTTAAATTGATAGAGTGATTGAAGGTAAAGGTCCATTAAATAGTGGAGAAATACTGTTATTTTTAAATTGTTTAATGTGATGTCGTAAATAATTACATTTTTTCCGCTTACATTGCAAACGCAGGCTGAACCCTACGAGATTTATCAAAATAATGTACTAAGTATTGTACAAACTGAAAAGGTTTACAGAAAACTCCGCGATGGTATTGTCTATCTCATGGATATCCCACAAAAAAAAAATTCTGTCATTTACTTTTTACGACAAATAATGGCTAATTTTCGAAGCGATTTTAGCCAATACAGCATTAATGCTTATCCAATTAAATACCTTAAATACATTATTCATTTAATATAGTGTTGGAATGCAAACAAAAAGTCCTGGTTTGTAATTTGGTAAACTATATGAAAACCACATATAGATAAAGAGCATAAGATGTCTGCTGCTCGCTGCTCGGCTCGCTGCAAGTGGTGGGTTGTCAAAAACCTAAAACAATACAACGTCTCGATAAAACTCTGCCTTTAATTCGCACTCCCGCTGCCGATTTCCAACATAAAGACTTAGATGAAAAAAGGAATGGATAGGGGACTAAGAAAGTTTTACGGTCCGTCAAATATACGCTCAGTCAGCTCATATGCTCTCAGTGGGTGTCAAACGTCAATCCATGCGCGTCAGTTGGGCAAGATTTCAAAATATCAAAAAAATGCCTTCAAAATGTCTTGTGTGGTTGACAAATGTCGAAATAACACTAATAAGCACAACAAGAGCAATGGTATCACATTCTATGTGTAAGTACAAGCATATTCAGTATATTTTTAGTTTAGTTGACCTGAAACCTTTAATGTGTTGTAAAGCCGCAAACAGGGTTGGCACAAGCAAACTTAAATTGTCAGTTCGATTTTTATTTTTGTTTTCATTTCAGTATTAAATATTAAACTAAATTTTATTTTAAAAACAAGTAGGGCTGCCACAAAACAATAGTCTACGTACTGTTTATTATTTTTTATAATGTCGTTTAGGATGTTTGTATAATATGTCTTAGTTCCGAGGCTGTGCTAAAAAGGTAAATCCTTGAAAATGGTCAAAATTTTACATGTGACAGACAGCTCGTTTCCATAAAGATTAAAATTCTCAAGTCGTTTCTTGGCTCAAATGTCCTTTTGTCATTGAATGAGTATTCATTCTTCAACCTGCTACATTTAATCATAGACTTATCACGACTTACTTAATCATCTTCTTAGGGCTATTATCGAAAAATATGTTAATGTAAAACTTTATCATATACATAAAACCAATCCGGGGATTAAAGCCGCGACAAAGGGACAAAAGCGTAATAAACTGAACCTATTTGAAGGAAATTAAAAAAATTGTAAAAAGAAAGAACTTAGTGGTTTATCAAAATACCATCACACATTTACGGCAAACGGCAATAATCATCAACAGGTTTTACATAACACTTTACTAACTATTATTTGGACTATTTTTTAGCATCTAAAACGCATTGAATTAAATTTTTAAATGCATAAAATGCAAACATGGACAATTCAAGAATAATCAATATTATTAGTTTTGCAATGTTTGACCCATACTTCCAATACATTAATGATTCCCTGTTTGTCTTTATTTTATTTTATGATTTAAATATTTACAAATTGTGTATATTTGACTTTATTAATTTATCCTTAATATCGATGATTTTTACTCAGAAAAACGATGGTTTAAAGAATGATTCCATTAATATTTTTTTAATTTTCTGGCTTGCAAATTCGCGAAAAGATTATTTGATGCCTTGTTAACTATACAATCATGGTACTACTTGTTCTGACCACTAGCACTAAATAGGAATCTCTTGTCATCTATGAGAAACTTTGGATTCACTGAAAATAGTCATAAGAAACGGTAACATTTTTTTATTTATAGTATGTATAAATTATTGTTGTATATGTTTGTGTTTTTTTTTATATTATTATAAATTAATTAATACAGAAAAAGGAATAAAACACAACTAAAGATTAAAATATTCCTCCATCATCGGCGCAATTGGCAACGTGCCGATGACGGAGGCCGCGTTCCCCCGCTGAATGGCTATACTGATCTTCTGCCTAAGATAACTCGTAGTTCGATTTTGCTGAACTGTATGAATATATGAATAAACTATGAATAGGAACCTTAATATTTTAATGTAAAATACAATATATTGTTATTTATTTTTGTTATCATTTTTGGCAACCCTGCCGTTTTCACATTAATTTTTCATTTAGTTTTGACGCGCCATTCTGGTCAAAGGGCTTAGCATGCGCGCATCGTTGATGTGTCATGATGGATTAGGATGAATTTTGCACTATATCTACGACCAGACGTCACAAATGTCACCATCCCTTTTTCTCACGCTATAACTAATTTAATTTAAGGAAATTGTTGTCTCATTTCATTCTTCCGCGATTAGATGAATCTATTTGTCACTTTTTCGCATGATGCATTTCCTTATACCTTTGTCCTGCTCTTTTACCCTTTACGTATTAGAGTTTGGTGTGCATGTAAAAGTATATGTGTGTGAGTTTTTTTAAAAATAGGAACGCTTTTGAACTATCATCAGTATGGAGGTACCGTATCCATTCTTTTTCATCGAAGACCAAAATTGAAATTTTTGTTCACTCCTATCTACAGCGAATGACAGCAGCGAATCTCCGCGTTTGCATACGGAAGTCCGAGTTTGACTTTGACAGCTTGAAGAAGAAAACCACAGAATATCTAGTAAAACTTGTATGGAGTTTGACGTTTTTACGGAAAACGCCATCCGTTTGCCGTAAACACCAAGGCTATGATCCGAATTGCGCTTAAACGCTGACAGCGTGAATACAGCTGGTCCGAAACGCGCTTACAGTGCTCACAAATGCAATATTGTGAGGTATGACGTCACGATGACGTCATCGTTCAAGTGCTTACGGTGCTCAGGGCAAAACCGCCATAGATCGCGCGGCAAATTTGATTTTGATACTGCAAGAATATAAAATAAAACGCGTCACCGCTTTCGCTCGCCCTTTAGCTGCTGTAACTACGTAACCGTGTGCAATACTGCAGAAATGCGCGCTCTCTCCATTGTCGTTCTACTACTATTTCTCCTGTCCTGTCTGCTAAATTCTATTTCTATCAACATTTCAAAATCACCTTCATCATTACTCTAATTGTCACATAATGTTAGTAAATAGTTATCCGCTTGCAAATTGTTCATTGTTGAACATTAAATACTCTTTTTTGTTGAAGAAACTTCAAACAATAGTTGGAGGTTATTTTGTGAGCACCGTTAGCACGCTCACAATCGGTCCGATTTGATATCGCAAATATTGCAGTATTCGTGAATACTGATTCGGGCCAGGTGTTTGCACGAATATTTTTGTGAGCACTGTCAACCCAATTCGGACCAAGGGGCAATTTAGGTGAGAATCCGACTGATCACTCAGGCTCAGTATTATATTCTGTGATTCTATTTAGTGATTGTCGCTTCGCTGTCGCTAGATCTTCGGGTTTCGGCGCGGTTATATACTCTTTGGTTTCGGCGTAGCTCTGCCTGAAAATTTGCGGCTGTTGTATGAGTGTTTTGGGATTTCGTTTTACTAATTTCGAACCGAACAGAAGAAATGGAACCCGAAGAGCTCCCTGACACGCAGGGGCTGCCCGCAACGCAGCAGCTTACGCAGTGTCGAAGCATGACCGGTGTGTCTCCTGGAAATGAAAAGCAGGTTTGTTTTGATATTATGTGCCCACCACCCTTGCAGCACCCGCGAGATAAACACAAAGGCTCGGTTTGAAAATGAAATGAAAATGAAAATATTGTTTATTGCTTACAACTATTACATAGTATGCAAAGGCGAGCTTATTGCCAAAGGCAATCTCTAACAGCTAACTTTAATATTAGAAAATATATTAAGAGGTAGCAAGAAAAAATAAATTACTTAAAACTAAGCACCATAATCACATTCGGGCCATGATAGAGTAAACTGTATACTCACTGGCATACATAAAAAATAAATAAAACATCACGCCGATTTGCAATGGGTCATTCCGGCGGAACCTGCTCACAACAAGTTTGTTAGCGATGGGCGATTGCTAATGAAAGCAATCGAATTATTAGATTGTTCCCTTGATTCGATTTACTCGAATACAAATCTATTGCGGTCCAGCGCATGCCAAAACCGTGCTATTGCCCTCTGGGACCTTCTCTGTTTCAAAGAAAAAGGCAGGCTCCGTGATGAGGAGGATGCAACATGTCCACAAAGCAGAAAATGCGCATAGTGTTTAATTTGGTAAGATTTACGACAATTTTAATTACAAAACGACTTATAGCTAAAAGTAAATCACGAGACCGCTGTAGTCAAACATCAAACAAAAACCAAATTGAATAATAACTAAGTGTTTATGAAAGAAGCTATGTCTGAGTACTAATCTTTTTAATATGTTTTTATTTTATCGTTAAGTAATCCACCTCCAAAGCTATTGCATAAAACGTGCGAAAAATTCGAACTTTCGGAACTTATAAACTTAGAAATCAAACACTGTTTTACAATGACAATGGTCATCGGACATCTAGTTCGATCAAATAAAGCTGTTTTGAGTATAATTTTGAATCTTTGACAAGAAATATGTGCATAATCTTCTTTCCACGTTTGTATGGGGAGTTGAGCGGAAAGGCTCACCTTAACATTCATAATAATATTCGGCACACATGTAAATGTTGTTAAAGATTAAACCAACTTGGTTCGACCGCAACAAATTCGATCATCTGTCAAAGCGTTTAGTGTGATGTAGACTAACTTGAAGCACGCTGCAAGGGTTTGTGCACAATTCGGACTTAGGCCTGCAAGCACAACTTCTCTAACTAACATTGAAATTGCAAGCATCTATTTCTTGATTTGCAGATGGGAGTCCTGCGTGTGGATTTTGAAATTCCATATCCAATAAAGATGGGTGCGACGGTGATTGGTCGAGATCCTATGAAATGCGACATTGTTATTGACGATGAAGTAAGTTTTCCTATTAAATTTAAATATTTTTATAATTTATGTCAACCTCTTATTATGGCGCTCAGCCAATATCAGTCAGAAAATAGCTCTACAGCTGTACATTTGTTACACCGATATCTACAGAAAAATTGCACACCTAAAATTGTTGCAAGAATATTTTTACTGCCCTGTTTTAGCCCTACCTTAAAATTTCCTTTCTAACAAAACTAAATATATCGTATCCTTTGGAGGCAGACGCAACACTGTTTGGAATGGTTGTTTGCGTAGGAAGTGCTTTGGTATGTACATACTGTATACATTTTGCAAATACCAGTACCAGTGTCTGTAAACGTCAATAACTTTAGGTATGGTATGATGGGTAAAAATAAGGTATCCAAGCACAACTTGACAGTCTCACATAATTTTGTACACAATACTAAACAGTAAAGTGTGTTTAACTGAGCTGCCAAGAATGTATTGAACCAATGCGATAAGGTGCTATACAAGAAGTTCCACTAACATGCATTCTTTTACATTAGGGGTCCTGTGCACTTGACATTTATGAAGCACCTCACAAATATGTTCATAGTTTGATCATCGACACTACTGATAATTTTGTTTTATTTGTTACAGTCTATATCAAAAATGCATGCCATCATTAGAATAAAAAGTCCAAACACTTTTTTCCTGATTGACATGAAGTCTACTAATGGAACAAAAAAGAAATCGGTAAGTCAAATATTTTCTCTTCTTTTATCTTTCTTCTAATATCATAAATCTTAAGCTTTCGCGTTTTTCACACATTATTAATGTACTTAAGCGGGGCTTATGCGAACAATTTTGAAAGAAAGAGAACTTTTAAATACCTTTCTTAAACCCGACATTTCAAAAGGAGTTGCATCCAATCGTGGTTACGGGAGAACTGAAGCCCTAGCAATGACTTAAATATAAATGTGAGGGTAGTTGGGAAAACTGCACGAACTACTCGGTGGCGAAGGCGAGCTGCTTCAGTTCTCCCGTGACCACGATTGGATGCAACTCCTTTCGAAACGTCGGTATTCAAAAGTTATCTTTCTTTAAAAATTTCTTCTACTAATATAAGAGAAAATCTCTTATAAAAGAGAATGGCTGTCTGTTTGTTCTGGGTAAACTTTGACGTGGTTTGCACCAATGTAAAGAGTAGACCTTAGGGGCTCACTATAGGATACATACCATCACGCTAAACAGCCTAAGGGCCAAAGAAAGTATACTCTCATAGTAAATAAATACCGTCCCTTGGATAGAGATGGCGCTACGTGTATATTTAGTCTGCGCTGGCATAAGTATCAAGTGCAATGATATAACCATCCTAAATGGCTCATTAGAAGGAAGGCCCTCTGAAAGGTCACAAATAATATCAGGGCAGCATGCCTCAGCCACGCCGTCATGTCGCGTCGCGGTCTCCGCCCGCCAAAATTATGCAATCTTTCAGCAACAAGCAACACCGCAGTGCATGTCGTTACCTTTCTGTCTATATTGGATTAGGTGCATATCAATCAACATTACGTCTAAACTTTAGACATAACTAAACATGTTGTATGTTTGTCTATGTAACTATGTTGGCAACATCTATCGCTTATTTCTGTTCTGCGCCATCTGTGGGCAAAGTTTTATTTATTTATTTTGGACAGGCGCCTAAGATGATATGTCTAAATCTTATTTGTAATTCGTTTAAGCTGATCGTATTTTGTTTGCATGTGTATAGTTATTTAGGTAGTAATATGGTAGCACATTTATTTTTTATTTTTTTAGTCAATTGTGTTGTATTGTATTGTTTATTCATCATCCATAGACAGTACACTGCACTCGGATTTGTCATATTTTAGCATTGGCCAGTTCAGCAAAACAAAACACAGCGAAGAAGAACTGGAAAGAAACTGCTGTTATTTTTTTCAACGTCCACTTAGTCTAAGTTTACAAAAGTGTTAACACATAGGTAAAACACTAAATTAACATGAATACACTAAATTTACAATCCATGCCGTATGCAACAGTTCATGACATATATCATTTATATTTAGACAATCCCCTCCAACTAATATGTTGCCAATTGGAGCAGGTCAGTCCCCACAAACAGCACCCGTTCACGAGCATCACACCGGGCACAGCCATTACCTCTTTCAACCATATTTTAGGGAAAGAGATATCCCGAGCCAAGCGTCACCATAAGCAAGGTCCTTAAAGCGATGCACTGCTCCAGTGGCAACACAACACTGTGAAACACTTGCACATTAGGTTTTTTTTTTTATGTAACTGGACATGGATGGCTAATACCACAAGTTCTGTCATGGTATTAGCCCAACACACCACATGGGAACTAGGTGCCATGCCAGGACCTTCCTTATATTGCACGGCTACATTGAACTGGATGGAAAACACGGACAATTTTCATTGCCGCTTCGACCATCTTCATCCAATGCGATGGTACCAACCCGGGCGGGATAAACCCTACCACCTAGTAAGTAAGGAAGAGGACCTACAGCTTAACGTGGAATCCGAACCACGGCCAGCCTCTCTCAACGGTCTAATGGTCACCCATCCAAGACCAGACCGGACCCAGCGTTGCTATAAGTTTTGTCATAAACTACTACAGTCAGCTGATCACATAGTTACATATCCCTTTAAATGCTACCACCTACAGAAAATTAAGAGTATAATGGTTTGAGAGCAGCCCTATCAATAAAGTAATAATAGATTCCTATATCCTGCCATTGTAATATGGGTTAACTGGTTCTTTGTTTTATTACCTTGGAATATATAACTGAACCACCTACTTATTTTATGAAACGAAACAAAAAATTTTGAATTTTGAATTTGAATTTTGAATTTTGAATAACATTTTAATTTTTTTTTTATGCTACCTGACATGGATGGCTAATACCACACAACTACCGTTATGGTATTATCCCAATGCACCACATTCCCGAAGGAATTAGGTGCCATGCCAGGATCTTCCCTTTATCAGCACGGCTACATTGAACTGGATGGAAAACACGGACAATTTTTCATTGCCGCTTCGACCATGTTTTCATCCAATGCGATGGTACCAACCCGGGCGGGCTTAAACCCTACCACCTAGTAGGGGAAGGGGACCTACAGTTTTACATGGGTTCCGAACCATGGAGCAGCTCGCATTCGTGACGAAATGCACGCATCGGTGCAAGTCTGAATTGAACCCAGGCCTCTGGTACGCTAGTCCAGTCCCCGCACCACTAGGCTACGAGCCGCTCAGAGGTTTGGAGAGATTGGTTTAGTTAGAATTAATTATGTCTTCGGGGAGCTTGTTCCATATCTCTACAACTCTATTTGTAAAGAAATGTTTGAGGGTGTTGGTATTATGTTCCGTGCAGTTGAGTTTTAAGCTGTGTCTCTTAAGTGAGTGTTTTTATTTAAGTTGAGCATATTTTATTTAAAGTTGAAAGATGGCGCTACCATCACTTCATAATTATGTGTTTATTATTATGTATGGATGTGAGCCTTTAATGATATAACGACGACAATCACTGCGCAAAGCAAGGCAGGTAAGTCGCTGTAATTTATACTGAATATCATGAATGATAGAATAGATGATGATGATAGAAAATAAGAATAAATAAAAAAAAAAATGTTTTTTAATCTATTTGTAAATAAAATTACATATTTACATCTAAATACGTTTATGTAAGTACTCACCACATGAGCGCTAGGTGCCATGCCAGGCACGGCTACATTGAACTGGATGGAAAAGACGGACAATTTTCATCGGTGTTTCGACCATCATTCATTCAATGCCTTGGTTCCAAGCCGGGTGAACCTACCCTAACCACTACCACCTAAAAAGTAAGGAAGGGGACGCCGAGTCGTCGAATGTTGGCTAGCCCACGATGTATATATTTTGAATTTAAGAAAATGTTAGATTACATTATTGCTGTTATGCGATAGAGATAATTTGCAAAACTTTTCTAAGCTATTTGCTGTGTTAAAAGAACAAGTAATAAACATAAACATTGTAATTATGACATTGTATTTTAGCTTAAAAAATCTTCATCAATCGCTTCAATAGGATTCCCGTTTTCAAGAAAACCGTGACCGGGAGCTAGGGTCCTCGATTATGATGATGAATACAGCAAAAACATTTATTGTAAACTGTTTAAAATGAAATTATTTATTAAAAAAAATAGCAAAGGACGTTTTCGGCCTAGAGACCAATAACAATAAATGATATGTTATTGTATAGGTAGGTCTTTTTATGTGTAACAACTTTCTATCGACATGCAGTTCTGTGCCGGGAAACCATAAATCACTGTGGAAAAAAGTTATAGTCAAATTATTTTTATTTTTTTATTATTGCTTTTTCAGTTTCACCATTACTTTTTTATGAAACCAACCATTACTTTCAAGGCTAAACAATTAATCATTATTATCATAATCAAAATAATAAAACACGAAGAACGTTTTTTTCTTTGTGTTTCGTTCAGTCTCTGCGCGTTGTTTACCTGCAGTTCTGAATAGAACAATAGGTTTGAGTTACATTATAAATGTATTATTGATGATGAACCCAAGTTCTGACTATAAAATAAAGTATGTTGTAAGCTGAGGTTATTTATTTCTTCTGAACCTTGCAAACTATGATTTCTTTCCGAAGAGGCAAATAAAAAACCTTTCAATAACTTATAATGTAACCCACAGTAATTTGAGATTTCCCGTCATAGAAAAAGTTGTTACACATGAAAATATCTTTCTGATAACATATCATTTATCATTATTGATCTCTAAAGACAGAGGCCTTACATAATTTTGCGGTCTTCCTTTTTAGCCCTTTTTTAAGGACTTTCTTCAAAGAATCTAAAAATTCTCGAAAGTGAAAAGAGATAACGAATACCATGGTAAGTTTACACTCCTGGTGAACAGTAGGTGAACAGGCAACAGAGTGATTGCAATGCAACTAATTAATAAGTGATGATTAAGGCCCTAGTACTAGCCAAATCGCAAAGTTAGACGAGGCACCCCAAGTAAACTAACTGAGTTTGACGGTTAGAATTATCATTCTTACAATATATGATTCCTATATATTATATACTGTATGCTGTATGTACTTATATCTAGAAATCATATTACTTTCAGATTTCTAATGTGAGAAATCGACTTTTTTATTATTATTAAAATAAATGATGGAATCAAAAAATATTAACACTCCGTTATCAGTCTGGAGTTCTATTTGGACTTAATGAGGCGTTTCACTACATATTATTACATTTGTTCAAAGGTAAATTTGTATAGCGCGAGTAGTTGACTAGTCCTAGCGCCTTAAATGCGACGTTTACTTGCATTACGTACCATGCTAACTGTCAAACGACGTGTTAATCAGTCAAGTGAATTAAAATGTACCAGTTGGCATGGTACGACAACGTCCGATTTAATCACTTTTATGCCTGCTTACATTCTATTCACCTAGAGAGTTTTATATCATGGTAGCCACCCTGGACAGTTTAAAGGGCTTCAAAATAATACCATTCTGTTTTCGATTGGATTATAAATAAGGGTAAATGTTTTTCGGAGACAACTTTTTCTAGATTTCACATATTTCGTTCAGCATCTATCTGATCATCTGTTTAGCAAGACAACTATTGAAGATATCGTTTATTTTTTTGATATATGCTTTGAAATGCATATTATAAAGATAAACATGTTATGTTGTTTTGCATGTATCAATGTTTGATTGGAGCACTGCCCCCCTCTCTTTTAATCTCTCTGATTGCCTCAATAAAATAAAGTCATTTTCAATGCTCCGGAAAGTCATGGGGCTATAAGTGCTATGATTGTTTTTCTGATGTTTACAATTAATAGCAATTGTATGAATATTTTTTTATATTCATCGTTTTATTTAGTATTTGGTATGGTTGTAGTGGGTTCAAATCCTGGCCCCGTTTATGAACCGCTTTCTTTTTCTTTCAGAGTTGAATAAATTCATTTAATTACGAATGCGAGCTGTGCCATGGTTTAGATCCAAGGAAAACTGAAGGTGCCTTTTCTCTGCTAGTTAATAGGGCTAAGCCCGCTCAGATTGGTACCATCGCATAAGATGAATATACCTATGGTCGAAGGGCAATCAAAACTTGTCCCTTGTTTTCCATACAATTCAATGTAGCCATGGTCCGTGGGCGTCCTCTATGGTTTGCTGAGTTTCTTCCATGGCAAAGTGTTTTTGTCGCTGGAGTTATTTGGTCTTTGGTGCAATCTGTGGTCTCATGGGCGCATGAACAGTAATAGGATTACGTCGATTCCTGTAAGAACTAATCAGATAAATATGTAATTTCAGAAACCACTAAATCCCCACTTTGCCACTCCAATAGAATTTGGTGACATTTTACAATTTGGATCGGTGTATGCTGTACTAGAACGCGCCGGCGATGGGCCTGCGATGTCCTCGCCAGACCTACCCATGACTCAGGTCATAGAGACACCAACTGTTCAACGGTCAGTCCTTGGCACACAGCGACAAATTACTGTACCGGAGTCACCAGACGTCAGTGATAAGGTAACAATGCCCTGGAATGTCAAACTGAAACTAATATTACTGTAACATAATATTAACGAAAATTATACTTGTATGGAATCTACCGTGAAGCAAGGACACGTAATGTACATTTTAGTGCATGGATTAATATAGCTATAAGTCTTTTGCTACTGATTTGTAATGTCTTGAAGTTCTATTGTGTAGTGAGTGTATAAAGAGTATCCTTGGCAGAATCATAAAGCAATCATTGAATTTCTTGGAAATTAATGTCCTTTGAGAAATGCTTATCCTGCGTTTTTTTGCACCATGAACGTTTGGTCACAGTAGAAACGTACTTTTGGACCAATAAATCTCGTCTTGACCTAGACGTGTATAATGTTTAATTTTGATATCTGTTTAAGAGATGAATCGAATGTAAATTTCAACTGTGGGTTCAAAAGTTTGGACACACCGGATTTGTTCTTTCGGAAACGAAACATCACTTAACAATTTTGTATCAGTGCAAGGGAAATCAACGTCACGTCACGAAAATCTGTGAGGAAACTTTCAGCATCTACTGGAATAAAGAAAAACGCTGTAATACACCTTTTGAAAAGAAAAAACGTTAAATCTGTATGGATGCCCATACAAAATCAAACTCATTCATGAACTGTGATTCAGAAACCTATGCAAAAACAATGCTTGAAAGTTTTACAGGTTACATGACATTTTCTTTCTGGTGAATCACTTTCATCGCGAGAGGTACGCAAATAAACAGGAGATGCGTTACTCATGTGAGGAAAACTAAAAAGTACTGAAGAAGTCCCTTTCCAACCTAGGGTGTGTGATTCCAGCCAAAGGAATAATTGGTCCCTATTTTTGCACCGTAAATTACCTATAGTTGTTTGTGTCAGTATTGCAGCTATTTGAAGGAAGACACATCTGTTTCTATTTCTCGTTCTGAAAACAAATAAATATGTAAATGCTTAGGAAACCTAAACAAAGAACCGTGAGACTTCATGCGAAAAAAAAAGTGTACACTTTGCATTATAAAAACTATTGTGTTAATTATCTCTGATCTATGATCTATGTGACTATTTATCAAATTTATACGGTTTCATTTCAGGATGATTCTTTTCTTATGCCTTGTAAGCCTTTACCTGCAAAATCTGTAACTCCAAAGAATCAACTTACTGGCGGTGGAAATACAAATGATTCTTTATTTTGGAAAGCTCCTTCTAGATCACCATCTTTAAAGTTTGACTTAGATGATTCCACAAACAGCTTAAATTGCACTGACACTGCAATACCTAAAATTCACAAAGAAGTTATGGAAGTTCCAATAAATGATATGGAAACACAACTTCCAGAAGGGACGAACATAGAAATTGCAAACATCCACACTTTGGGGACACAGTTGCCTGAGGATATTGGGATACATACAATGGAGACACAGATTCCTGAACAACCAACCATACATTCACTTGAGACTCAATCATCAATATTGAACAAAATTCACAACATGGAAACACAGATATCAGAAGAGGTACCTCAAAATGTATTAAAAGATGAAAATACTGTGACTGAAGTCAAAGAGGTGTCTATCTATGATGCTCAAACACAAATTATTAATGACGAACATGAAATTAATCCTAACTGTGGTAATGATAAAACCAATAAGAGCATAAGTGAATCTGATGAAGAAATCATATTTGATGAATTCGATACTCAAGGATTTGAAATTCCAAATTCACAGCCCTTGTTAAATGAATCACCACGAATTAATGCAATGACAACAATAAATACCGAAGTATCCATACAATCCAATTCAACCACCTCTGTTATTAAAATAAATGAAAAAAATAAAGCTGCTATAAGTTATTGTAAAGATTTTGATGACGATGAAGACCTAACTGATTGTGACGAGGATGTAGCAAAAGAAATTGTAAATAAAGAGAATGTGACCAACCTTATGATTTCTAGCATGAACCTTACAGGGACCTGTTCAAATTTAAATGTTCTACAAAATACACCGATTTCGATTAGTCAGAAAAATAAACATAAGTATCAGGACTGTATAAATTCTGCAACTTCTTCTTGTCAACAGATACCAGAACCTTTGAAACGGATCAAGTCTAAACCGATTCTTACAAAATCTTTATCCCATAATAATGCTGCAACAAGTAAAGTAATAATACAAACAATCAATGAATCCGAGGAAGATATTAGTGATGCACTCACCCAAGTAATTGAAACCAAGGATTTGAGTGATGAACCCACACAAGTTATTACTAAGTCTATCGAAGATGTGACCATTGGTCCTGAAATGCTTTGCAAAAGTAAGAAAGATGCAAGTGATGAAATTAAAAAAACAATTCCTACTTTTATGGATGATGCTGATGCTCCTACGCAAGTTATTACAGATCAAACAATTCCTACAATTATGGATGATGCTGATGCTCCTACGCAAATTATTACAGATCAAAACAATTTTCCAAGTCCATTTAAAATACCATCTGATATTCTCTCAGAAAGCAGCATATGTCTGAATAAATCAAATGTTTCAAAAGTTCACTTATTTTCCAAGTCCTCTCAAGCTGATCCGAAAGTTCCAATATTAGTCGCACACCAAAACTTTTATGATTGCACACAAGATGTCATGGACGATCTGTTAACTCAACGTCAAGGTGATAAAGAAAAAATTTTGAGCCCTTTCAAAGTTCCAACAACTTTAGTGAAAAGAAATGAATCTCAAAATAGAAACAGGCCTACTAGTAATAATGAACATTCTAAATCGCCTGCCAACTACTATCAGAGTACTCAAGATCTGGAGAATGATTTAGTTACTCAAAATATTGATATTGTACCCAGCTCCCAAGAAGATGATATTGTTGGAGAAAGATTCCCTCATATCACTAAGCCTTTGAAGCCTTTAAACCACCCAATCAATATATCAGATACTAATGCGGAGAATGACAGATTATCAACCCAGAAAATAAAAGATATAATAGGAGTTTCAGAGGATGTAGTATCTAAAACTGATTCAACAACTGACACAGATGATACACCCAAAAAAACTATTGGATTTTATGATGATCTTCCCTTATCGGAGGATATTGTGCAAAGAAAAGGTTGTGGATCCGCATTAATCGATTCTGGCTCAACAATGAGTGAAGACGAGAAGTCTGCTGATGAAAATTCTGAATCAGATTCACCAATTGTTTTCCGAAAGAGAAAGACTACTAAAAATGATGTCAAAATTAATTTACTATCAAGATTAAATCTGAAAAACTTACCTACTCGTATTTCAAGCAGGACACGAAAGCCATCTGAGAAAGTCAAAGATATCCCTAAACTTCATGAAACAATAAGCATCAAATTGGAAAATTTAGATATTATAAGAGATAATTTGGAAAAAATCAAAGGCCACAAAAGCAAACACAATCAAGCTGACCAAACCTCTAATGAGAAGACCGAAAGAAAAAAATCAAAATCTAATCATATTTCTGACTACACTAATGTTAATCCCACTGAAGATAAGAACAGGCCAAATCAAATATCAACCGCTACTCGGAATCAAAATTCAAATTTAAAGTCAAATCAACCAAGAAATATTAAAAGTGAATTAAATGTGTTAGAAATACAGGTTACAACCAAACATAGTAAACCTCTTTCCAAAATTTCTGGAAACAAGTATCAAGAAGTAAATAAGATATATATAGAAAGGCGCTTGATGGAATCCGAAGGTGTTATTTCAACGGATAGTGATGAAAATATTAAACAGCCACCAGAAAGAAAAAACAGACAGCGAGGCAAAAATATAAAAAAAATTGAAACGAAAAATGTTAAAAACACTAATAGTGTTGCTACAAAAACAGACAGTGATAATTCATTGTCGTCTGTGAAAACTGGAACTGGTAAAGTAGTTGATGAACATTCAACAGAAGTAAGGCGAAGCAGCAGGAAAAAGAATAGTGTTGAATGTGAATATGCTAATAATACCCCCATTAATAAAACGAAAGTGCCTAATGTTGCAAAACAATCACTTAATAAAACAAAAAAATCAGAAGATACCAGTCGGGTTTATAGCATTAATGAACATTCGAGGGACTCTAGTTCAACTAAGGGTGAAGGTGATGCTCCTAAATCTAAGCGCACTTCAAGGCGGAAGAGAGCCGCGGAAGAAGTTGTCATAACTCCGTCAAAGAAGCTTCGATCCTCTGTTCCAGTTGCCAATGATACAGATTCCCCACTCTTAAGACCCCAACGAGTATTATTCACGGCGTACAATGATGAACGGATGAAGGAAATGCTTGTAAAATTAGGTAAGTAATCCAATTTGTGATGTCATTTATAAAACCTTAGAAAACTGCTGGGAAAGTGTGTATATGTGAATAGACTTGGGTGTGGAAGAAGCACGAGTTATAATGCAGTAAGTAGAAGTCGTGGGACGAGAAATGAGAAATGGGTTTGTATAACTGTTACTAGTTGTTATATATTCACTTACAGCAGGGTATGACTGGATTAATGAGTTATTCATCAGGAGCAGCGGTACTGCCTGCTCAGGTTATCTTCTAACTGACTTGAAGGTAGTTGTCACTTCACTAAAGTTATTTAATATATTTCACAACTACCCACAGACATTACATGCCTTTCCCCCAGGTTCGTAAGTACACAATCACTTTCACTATGATGTACTAGAGTCTTCGACACTTTATTTTATATTACATTTTAACCGTTTTTTATTGTCTTTACTTATTTTACATATGTACATTCATTTGTTCTTACGTATTTACTTAGTCTGACAGTTCTTCAAAATCCACATCCTCATCAGTACTAATACTGTTTTGGGAAAGCGTTCTCGCCATCTTCGTGCTCACAGCGGGCGGACTCTCACTTTCGCGAGGACGTTTGCTTGGGCCTGGGGCTTCAGCAGGTGCTAGGCTCGCAGACATCCCCGGACCAGTTATCCCGATAATGTCACCCCAGAACCTCTGTGGTGGTATTCTTATAGTGCCATAACTGCTGTTCTGCTCGCTTGCCTGAGATACTTCTTGATTTATTTCATGCATATCAGGCTCAATGGCATCATCTCTCCCCCCAGAAGTAAAACCAAGCAACTGGTTGATATGCCTTGTCACAGTTCTGTCCTCGAATTTGACATCATACCGGCATATGCCAACTCTCTTAAGTATTGTTCCTTTCAGCCAGCGAGGTCCTCTGGAATAGTTTCTAAACATTACGGTTTCTCCCATGTTAAATTCTCTATGTTTCTTTTTCTGATTTTCTTCTTGTTCTTCTATGTCTTTTCTTTGTGTTGACAGTGGATGTAATTGGTCGAATTTCGTTCTGAATTTTCTATTGTTAAGCAACTCCGCAGGAGTCTTCCCAGTCGTTGTGCTCGGGGTGGATCGTAAACCGTACAATATTTTTGGTAGACGCGTATTAAATGGTATGTTCGATAGTTTCCGTAACTTTTGTTTTACAGTTTGAACTGTTCTCTCCGCTTGACCATTTGATGCAGGATGATACGGCGGTACCAAAATATGTTTTATGCTGTTACTTTTCAAATAATTTTGTAGATCTTCCGATGTGAAAGCTCTCCCGTTGTCGCTAACCAATGTTTCCGGCAGTCCTTGATTTGAGAATATCTCTATCAAAGTATTTATCACGGTCGCACTGCTCTGATCTGACACAATCTTTACTTCAGGCCATTTCGAATAGGTGTCTATCACGATTAAAAATATTTTTCCTTGGAATGGTCCGGCAAAATCAATATGCAGCCTGGACCATGGCTTGTCAGGAATTATCCACTTATGTGAGACCTTAGCTGGCATATTCCTCACTTCTTTGCATACCTGACATCTATCAATCATTTCCTCAATCTGTTTATCTATTTGTGGCCACCAAAAGTAACTTCTGGCCACAGCTTTTGTGATGACGATACCATCGTGGTTTTCATGTAGCTCTTTTAATACATGAGAATGTATTTTTTTTGGTATAACTACTCTATTTCCCCATAAAATACAATCATCAAATAACGATAACTCATCTTTCCGTAGCCGATAGTCCCTGAATTCCTCACTAGTTTTCGTTGGCCACCCATTCCGTAACCAATAACTTACTTTCGACAGAATGTTATCTTTGTTCGTCAATTTTGCAATCTCTCTTGGTGTGATGTTTAATTCTATCGGTGTCTCATGAATCAGTAAAACATGTGTCTCTTCATCCGTCACGGTTTCTGTATCTGGCGCAGGCCAGCGGCTCAATGCATCTGCATTGCCGAGACTTTCACCAGGCACATGCACTATTTTATAATCATGGGAATTTAACAATAGTGACCATCGTAGCATTCTTGGAGATATCACGTTTGGTATTGCCTTCTTGGGGTCGAATATTCCCAGAAGCGGTTTATGGTCAGTCTTGATTGTAAATTTACGACCATAAATGTATTGATGACATTTTTTAATTCCGAACATAATTGCCGTGGCTTCTTTATCGATCTGTCCATAATTTCGCTCGTGAGCGTTCATTGTTCTCGATGCAAACATTATTGGCCTACTTGAGCCATCGGGCATCTGGTGTTCCAAGACAATACCTAATCCATATTGAGACGCATCGCAAGATAATATAAGTGGTTTTTTTAGATCATAATGCACCAGGGTTTGGCCAGCAGTCAACATATTTTTTAGTAAACTGAATGCTTGTTGACAATTTGCGGTCCAGCGCCATTTCTCATCCTTCTCTAATAATTTGTAGAGTGGCTCGGCTACTGTAGCTTTTTGAGGCAGAAATCTGTCATAAAAATTCAATAGACCCAAAAATGCCTGCAGTTCCTTGATATTCTTAGGTGCCGGTGTGTCCTTGATCACTTTTATTTTGCTGTTAAGAGGATGTAGTCCATTCGCATCAATCTGGTAACCGAGAAACTCTATGGATGCTGTGGCAAAACTACATTTTTGCTTGTTGACTCTTAGTCCAGCCTCTTGTAATTTTTGTAAAACCTGTTCTAATCGGCTGTTGTGTTCTCGTTCCGTTTGACCTGTTACTACAATATCATCCAGAAGTACTGCAATACCTGCAATTCTAGCAAGCAATGTAGACATTAATCTTTGAAATATTCCTGGGCAAGCCTTCACGCCAAAAGGCAAACGTTTCACTTTAAATAAGCCTTTTGGAGTATTCAACGTTAATATGTTTGAAGTCTGCTCGTCAACCATAACCTGCGTATAAGCTTGTTCGAGGTCTATCTTCGAAAAAATCTCGCCTCCCTGTAGAGCAGCAAAGGCCTCGTTCAAGGTAGGGAGTGGGTACGAATCTGTTTCCGTAGCTACATTCACGGTCGATCTATAATCTCCGCACAGTCTAACTGAACCATTTTTTTTTAGTATAGGAACGATCGGGCTGGCAAACTCAGAATGAGCAATCGGTTCGAGTACGTCTTCTGCTACAAGTCTATCTATTTCTTGAAGCACCCGTTCTTTGATCGCAAACGGTATTGGTCGACTTTTTAGAAATGTTGCCGTAGCATTTGGTTTCAGAGGAATGTTCACCACCGGTCCTTTATATTTTCCGAGTCCTTCTTCAAAAACACCTTTATATTTTTGAGTAATTTTTTCAATTCCCACTTTACTTACCTCAATATGATGAACTCCCTGTAACACAATGTCTAGTGTTGTGAACCAATCACGTCCTATTAGACTTGGTCCATTTCCTTTGGCAATCAAAATTTTAACTTGTTTTATCTTTTCTTTAAAACATAAAGACACTGATGCTTGTCCCAGCAAAAACACCTTATTATTTGTCCATGTACTCAGCATTATATTTGAATCAATCATGTTAGGTAGCTTATTATTCCATATATATCTTGCCGTCTCTTCACTAATCATACTGTAACCCGCTCCAGTATCTACCTCCATCTGAAGTGGTCGATCATTTAATTTCACTTGTATCATGTAAGGAGGAATCCTATCTGTCCTTAAGTTCTGCAAAACTTCCTCGTACATTCCATTATGACGCTGCTCTGTAGGTTCCTCGGTCTTATTTTTATTGGAACAGACTTTTTCTATGTGTCCAACCTTTTTACAAAAATGGCATTTAGTCCAACGGAATCTACATGGCCCTCCGTGAAGTTTACCACAGCGCCAGCATTTGCGTTGTTTTTGATTTGATTGAATTTTGTTTATGTCCATCGGTTCCTCCATGCTAGCCGGTATGTGTGTTTCAAGCGAACTGTTCCCGGAAGTCATTAACAACACGTCCAAACTAGAAGTCTCATAAGCTAAAGCTATATCACAAGCTTGCTTGAAACTCAAATCTGACTTCTGTAACAGCTCCTTTTGAGCCACTTTATCTCTGACGCCACATACAAGCCGATCGCGCAAAGTACGTTCAAGGTCTTTAAAATTGCAGTCAATAGTTAACTTTCGCAACTGTGCTATGTAGTCTGTAATTTTCTCTCCTACATTTTGATTTCTTGTGTGAAACTTGAATGATTGAACAATCTCGTTTTGTTTGGGATGGAAATGATTGTCCAATATTTCTTTGATTCTGGTAAATGTCACTTCACTCACCTGACTTGGAGCAGTTAGTGATAAAATTAAATCATACAACCCATGACCACAAACTGACAATAAATTAGCTTTTTTAAGGCTGTCTTCTGTAATGTTATTAGCCACCAAACAAAAACAAAACCGTTCGATGTAATTTTTCCAATTGTCATTTTGCATATTAAATTCACTGAATTTTACGGCCATTTTTGCACTTCCCTCACTTTCCACTTGTATTTTCACTCGTCGCCAATGTTATATATATTCACTTACAGCAGGGTATGACTGGATTAATGAGTTATTCATCAGGAGCAGCGGTACTGCCTGCTCAGGTTATCTTCTAACTGACTTGAAGGTAGTTGTCACTTCACTAAAGTTATTTAATATATTTCACAACTACCCACAGACATTACACTAGTGTAAAAACGAAGTATTCATTTTACGCCGAGCAGAATGGCCGCTACAAGTTTCTTGTAGCGCACTGGATCGCGCACGCGGCGCGCCAACGAAAGCACGTAGGTTGCGAGACGTCTAGACGCAACGACCCGCCAGCCGCGACTGTCTCGCTCGCGCAATGTAGCTGTAACCAGCTTGAAGCCGGCGACTCTCGTAACTGGGGTTACGAGTAATTGTTAGTAATATTAATAATTACTTCGTTTCGGCTTGTAGCTGGCGACTCTTTACCGCCGGTTACCGCCGAAACTGTAATGCGCGCGCGCATTGCGCACTGTAGACAAAGAGGGGCTACATTGTTAACGACCGCCGTTGTGGTTTGCTTACAGAAAAAGTCTAACGATTAGTATTTCTAAATGCTAATAGGCATATAAAATAAATGATAATTATGTTTATTTATCATTTGTGTTATATTATTTCTGAGGATTATTTTGTCGAGGATAAAAAGTTTTGTCTGACTTCTTAATTGTTTGCGATAACTACATAGTAACAAAACCTCTTTCTTGATTTAGATTTTTGTTGAGAATACAGTTCACTCACTGCGCTCGAGATTCAGAATTAATGTGAGATGATCATGTCCAGCAAAAAAATAAAAAATAAAAAAAAGGAGAAGGGAGAGGGAGTTTTCTTTTATTTCTTTTTGAAACCGTTTCCGCTAACGGCTATCGGCATCAGCAATAACAGTTACTAACGTTTTCGAAGACCAGTGGAAACGCCCACGACTAGTAAGTAGTAATGCATTCCTTAAGGAAACTATGTGGAGTGCGGTTGCCAGACATGATATGAAGCAGTGTGATCATAAATAAAAATAATGACTAATAGTTGGACCCACGCCCTCCACTGTGAAACCACATTTTACCAGGCTCTGCTCGGATGAATGTCTATCTAAAACGAAATCGGCACGAGCAGAGCCGGGACCTCAGCTAGTAATAGATTTTTTTTCAATTTCACTAAACTCTTGGTACTCTAATGAAGGATCTCATCGAGATCTACCTTTATCTCGTTGTCAAATTGTATTGTGTCATCTCTGAAACTTCTAGTCCTAGAGCCATCATGTTGGGTGTAGTTTATCACTACTCAGGTGAAAGGCCTTATGGAGACCTAACTTCCAGTAATATGCAAAGTAAATTTCGCCATATCTTTTCTATATGTGCACATTTACTGTGTCATCTCTCGACCTTAACCCAGTATACGTATTACATATTAGGTACGTAAGTATTCTTACAACGTAGGTACCTAACGTCAACAAAATTTTCAAACTGTGAAACTTCATAATTGGCTAGACAATTTGATAAATAGCTGTTATTTCTGTAACTATAAATACTTGTTAAGTTTCTAAAATAAATGAACAAATACAAAATTTCTACAGAAAATTGAAAAAAGTTTTTTTTTTGAAATATTTTTACGATCGTTCATCGTCTCGTCAGCCTCGCACCTCGTTGTGCGATTATCGAGGTAAACAACAGTGGCTGCGGTTGGGTTCCCGATGGGTGACCGTTCTTGAGGTGAGCCATGAGCACAGTTCCAATGGGTGTGCTGGGCTAGTGTTGTATTTAGCCATTGTATTGTATATTATATTTTCCTCCTTTGGAAAGCACATGTAATTTTGTAAAAAAATGACATTTGAAAACCCTAATAATTTAATAACCCTAATTGTGACACATTCTGCAGGTGCTGTGGTGGTGGACGACGTGAAAGATTGCACGGTGGTTGTAACAAAAGAGATAAAGAGGACATTCAAATTCCTTTGCGCCGTTGGTCTCGGCCGACCTATTGTTGGGGACGAGTGGGTCAAGGCATGTAAGACCAAAAAATCCCTTGCCGGTAAGTCTCATTTGTTATTTATTGCAATTATGTAAGAGCAGACCAGTCGATCTAATAAACTAAGTGCCTTTAATTTAATAATAAAAAATAGTAATTAATGAATAGTTGTAGAAATGTCAGCATTCGTCATGTTCACATTCATCAAACAATCGACCACATGACAATGAACTGGGATGACGAACAATTGCCATCGTTTTAAATGCTTTAATTGATGTTGCAGTACAATTATTTTGTTTTCTTGCATAGATCATTTCGTTTTTTCTGTACCAATACTTGGTATTACCTTAGAGCCTACTTCTTACTTCCAAGAACTTACTTATCTCTACCTATCACTACCTGCAAGGGCCCCGATATATTTGTGAAAATATTGGGTCGCCTTCATAAAGTCCAAAACCCAGAACATCCAAAAGTATGTATTTTTCGGTTCCATCCTTCTCATCACGAAGCCTGTCTTTTTCTTTGAAACAAAGAAGGTCCCAGAGTTCAATAGCACGGTTTTTGAACCGTGCCCGCGAATGAGTGTAAGGGCCACCTTAATATGTCTTGACGCATCAGAGATTATTCGTGTCATCTAAATTCACAGATCCCTGGGCACACATCTTGGAGGATGTGGCGGCCGAGAAGAAGTACAAATTCAGCCTCCGCCGTACGCTCAAGGGTGCGCGGAACTTCCTCGCCGGCCACCGCGTGAGCTGCACGCCCAGCATCGAGCCCAAACAGGCCGAAATGAAATGTAAGGCCCTAATCTTGATTTATTTTGACTTATCTATCCGTATAAGGTGGTTCAGTAAGAGTCGGTTGATACAAATTTGGTGTACTTGGATTTTTTAGAGAAATGAGGCATTACCATGGTAAATTAACTCGTCAGGTGAACAGGCAAGTGAGTAAATAAATCTGACCTTTAGTTGATTTTTTTTCATTTAGACAGGAAAAACACTTATTTTATCTCTAGCATCACCCCTCGAGATCAGTAGCTTACCGTTTTAACATCCGGAATGTGAAACATTATTAAACAAGAAAAGATAAAACACTTATTTTACCTCTAGCATCACCCCTCGAAATCAGTAGGTCACTGTTTTAACACCCGGAATGCGAAACGTTAACGTCCGTTGCAGTGATAGTGGAGTGTTCGGGCGGTGTATACGGCGAGGGCGGGCCGCGGTGGGTGGCGATGTCCGATCTGAAGGACCGCGCGCTGTGGGCGGGGCTGCGCCGGCGCGGCGCCACCCTCGTCACGCGCGAGTTCGTCCTCACCGGTGTCCTGAGGCAGGAGCTCGACTCGGAGGCGCACGCGCTACGCTAGGGACGCTGCCACCAACACGGAAGCCCTATACTGGCAGCCTTCAAGTTTTTTTCCATGTATTTCCACGGAACAAGACCAAGTGATGTGTATCGGAATTACATTCGTTTGGGTATGCACTTATACTATACAATGCCCATTGACATAGATCAATAGTAGGGAAAAATTGCTAACGTCATACAAGTGTTGAATAGGGATAGGGAACAGATGTCGTTGCAATTCACATTTGAGATTTAATATACAAACCAATGAATATGAATTATTAAAAATGGCATTACTTAATTTATACTTAAAATGTAACGTTTTCATCACACCAGACTAAAAAAATTTCGAATTAAGCTCAGTTCGATGACGGTGTAACTAGTTCTGGCAGTGACGGCAAATGGCGCTGGTTAGAAATTTCGTAGTACCAGCGAAAATTTGCAGTTTTCAGGGAGTTTTGTACGTTGTATGACGTTAGCAGTGTATCCCTACTATCGTTTGTGTATGCCGTCGGTAGCTCACGAGTAATCAGAGTATGACATGTTTATGCTCCTCTCTATAAAGTTTTTTAAAGTTAAGCTTCTATAGTAAGGCGCTCAGTTAGAATGCCCGGGATGGATGTTGTCTCCAAGTGGCATCGGTTGCGCAGAAACGAACTCCGATGTAGCGTAGAAGCCTCGCTTCTCTCGGGCGGTCTTTATTAAATTTACCCAGAGTACAAACCAATGAGTACAAAATAACGCTCCCTCTATAGGGGCTTCTAAAGTAATAAATAAAACATTACATTTTCTATGTTCATGCCAGGGATATAGAGCTATGTATATATTATATGTGTAAAGATAATAATGGGTGATGATGTTTGCCCATATACATTCTTTATGTGTACTTTGGATGTGAAAATAGTAAGAGAACTTGTTGTTACGGTCACTTTTTCCCTTTGGACCGACTTGGCAATCGACTGCTGTTACATATGTAAGCTTGGATTTTTGGGGAAGTTTTGTTAAACAATATAAAATCTTTTTGTTTGTTTGTATTTTTAGCTCTTTAAGATTTGATTTGTAAGCACTGCATTTTGAATTGTTACAGTTGCCTAATTTCTTTAATTATTAATCAAAGGCAGGTGTTACGTTTTTTTTCCTTCTGTGTGTGACATTATACAGATATTTTATTATTTAAATCGTATCTAACAAAACATTTAATTCTTAAATTTTTGAAGGCAGGATTCTTATTATAAAAGTAATTTCAAAAAGCTAACAATAGGCAACTTTTAACTTATTTTTGAATAACATTTGTAATTGGACCAACTATATTAATACATGCATTGAGTGCCACTAAAATAAAAACACATAAATTTTCCTGGTTGGTATAACCAGGGCCATTGCCAGTGTTAATAAATCGAAATAATAAAAGACACTAAAAACCAGTTACAGAATGACGGTTAACTCGAGTTCTGGCCGATGTGGTTTCGTCTATAAAGCCTGTAACATGTTTTAACTTAGCGATTACTCCTTTTGATTAGTAAATTACTAGCTACAGGGCTCCACTCGTACATAAAAAAAAAAATACCAGATAAAAAATATCCTGTCACTCTCCAGCTAATAAATATCTCTATGCAAAAAAATGTGTCGATCCACTGCTCTGTAGTGGCATGAAAGGACAAATCGACGGACACACTTTCGCATTTATAATATTAGTAGGGATTTATCGCTTAGGCAACCCCTAATACTGCCCCCCTTATTAAAAAGGCGGTAACTACATATGAGGCCCATATGTAGTTAACAGTTGTAGTTATGTAGGGCATAAATGGTAAAGGGACACCGTTTCCAGCGTCCAGCGAGCATGGAAAGATGGGAGTAACGATCGGAACGAATTCGTTCTCATTCAACTACGCTGCGTGGTAGCGCAGCCACGAGTTAGTGCAAAACGTCTGTCTGTATTTAGTTTGCTCACGAATTTTGTATGAAAACTCACACATGATTTTGTATGTAAAAGTGCCTACGGTGCCCCCATACAGACAGGTTTAGGTTGCGACTCCCCTCCTTCATGCTCGCTGCCTGTGTCAATGTGGGCGAAGAATCACTTATGTTTTCCTCAATTAGTGTAAAATTCCTAGTGCTGGTAATACTGTCGGCAATTTCATTTATTTAAACTTTTGGTAGTCAAACTACACTAAGTTACTTCACAAACTGATTCTATATCCGTGTCGCGATTTAAACAAAATTTAACTAAAATACAGGGTACTGCGTAGCTCATGGTGTAGGGGCTAGAGCACTTGCCTTTCATGCGAGAGGTTATGGGTTCAAATCCTTGTCCCGGCCATGCATCACTTTCTTTCTCTTTATGAGTTGGATAAGTGCATTTAGTTTCGAATGCGAGCTGTTCCATGGTTCGGAACCCATGTAAAACTGTAGATCTCCTTCCCCTAATATATGGCAGTGTTGAACCTGCGTGGGTACCACCGCATTGGATAAAGCTTCGGTTGAAGCGGCAATGAAACATTGTGTTTCAGCCCAGTTCAGTGCAGCCGTGTTCATAAAGGGAAGGTCCTGGCATGGCATCTAATTACTTCGGTAATGTGGTGCATTGGGCTAATATAACGATAGCTGTATGGTATTAGCCATCCATGTCAGGTTGCATAAAAAAAGGGTACCTTGCTGTCGCCAGCAGCAATATTATTAGCTTGTTACTGCTGCCAAGTTCATTTTGGGAAAGATCAGCTGCAATAAGGGACTTAAAAAGTCCTAGAAGTAAAAATATAGATTGTAAATTATAAATACCCTGGCAAGGCCCAACAAAAATTTATTTCAGGATAAATTCAAAATAAAACAACCAATGTGTAACTGAAAATATTGTAATTTAAGATACATCATTTAATAAAAATCTACTTAAAAACAATGATGGGCGTAATTATTTTGCTTAGTAGTCAAGACTGGAATGGATAAAAAGAAAATTCATTCATAGCATGTTTTTTAACTAGATCACATTAAATTAAGGTCAGGAAATACCTATTTTACAATCGTTCCAAAAAACTATTCCGTAACATGTAGCATAATTTGTCGAATCAACTACTAGCATCTTATAAACATGTTAAAAAAGACCTCCCACAACTACATCTGCTGCAGGCTTAGAATGTAAATACATACAGAGTCAACTGACGGATGAGACCAAAATTGTTTCATACAAAATGTACTGAAATTTCTTTTTTTACTCAAAAAAAATTCCAAATCACTTTGTGTATCTTAAAAATAGTGATCTGAGAATAACAATTAATAAGGAAAACTAGAGAAATTATAAAGATTTCACAAGAACACATTTCACCTTTCATGAGTGCGACTCCAATATATTGAATTCCGAAGTTGTCTCATCGGGCAGATGTGTTCCATCTGTGTTCCATCTGTACTGTATAGTGGTACTTGAGTTGAAGTCTCACTCCCACGCTTTGTTCGTCTTGTAAGCACAGCGCGCTATGCTAGGTCTATGGTTCCATGCGTTTTCGGAACACATGCATCACTTGCTCGAGCATTATGCCCAGACAATCCAGACAATAGTATTTATTTCTGTTCGTCGTGGTATTTCTACAGCTTTCTGTTTTATCAACACGGAACACTTTAAGTATATTAATTTATGCAATTAAAATAGGTGGTAAGTTCGATGTATGGAAGACATTTATGTTATGCTTGATTTTATGCTTACTTCCAGTTTATGGAAGGGTTGTAAAATAGGCCCCAAATACATGCCAGACTTCTTTAACACTGTTTCTGCACAAATTTATTTGCAACTGTTACGTTTCCGAGGGCATAGACTAAAGGGGAAGGGATGGACTGCTAACGTCATACCAATAGTGAATAGGAATAATAATGCTGAGATTCATAAAGCTCACTTGTTGTAACATTTTCATCACGGCTATCAGGGCAAAATCTGCTAAAAAAGCATAGTATGACGGTGTAACTAGTTCTGGCAGTGACGGGAGATGGCGCTGACATTGTATGACTTTAGCTATCTATACCTTCCTCTTTAATCTATGCCGAGGGCTACAGTTCGTTCGCCGAACTGAAAAGCCTCTAAATCTAGCGCGTGTGCTATATGCGCTTGTCTCAAGAGCGTTTGGCGCATACTATATATAGAGTTCTGACGTTTTAAATGCCAGTCTAATTTTTTTTAATTTAAAAATATACGACTATATAAGTAATTATACATAATCATGTATTAGAGATCTCTGTGGTTTGGATACTGAGTGTGAATTAAGAAACATATTGCACATAATACTATGTGCGCCTGCTAAACTATCTAAACTTACATTTATTTCCAAGTTTTTTGGCTGCACATAATGCTAGAAACACTATCCTTCCAAATTGCATCGTCAATCTTCCCCAATCCGGTAACTATATAAGGTGGTCTCAGTACATACTGGATAACATTCAGCAGTGTGACATACTGCCACATTATTTAAGTCTTGCAGTACACATCTAAGTTTTCTGTTTAAGGCGCTAGGACTAGCCAACTGCTCGCGCCATACAAATGCACTTTTTAACAAATGTAATAATATGTAGTGAAACGCTTCAGCAAATCCAAATAGAACTCCAGACTGATATTGGATTGTTAATATTTTTTGATTTCATCATTTATTTAAATAATAATAAAAATAAAAAAGTTGATTTTTCTCATTAGAAATCTGAAAGTAATTCGATTTCTAGATATAAGCAAAAACAGCATATATACATAAACAAAAAAATCCATCTGCTTTTGGATTTCTACATTTAGTCAAAAAAGTTCGGAAATGGACACCGTTTACGCAATGTATTTTGTATAGAAAAAGCAAACATGCATTAACGAAAATAGGTTGATTCCTAGACAAGGAATCATATATTGTAAGAATGACAGTTATAATCGTCAGACTTAGTTAGTTAACTTGGGGTGCCTCGTCTAACTTTGCGATTTGGCTAGTACCAGGGCCTTAATTGAACCAATCATACAGGTAACCATTAGTCAGAAGTTCGCTAAGAATTGCTTGTTTTCATTGTTGTTATAGTTATTGTCTATGGTTAAGTACTGAGAATGTGGCATCTTACGCTGAAAAATATGAACTGGAAATATTGACATTTGCATTTTACAGACAGGGTAAAAATTGCGGAGTATCGCCGTATTGATATGGAACACTATCAAGTAAACTAATGTATGCAATAAAAATAAGTGTTATTTCATACTCAGGGTAAGAATGACAGAGTTTCGGCAATGCTTGCATTTTCCCTGTTTTTTTTTTCAATTGCAGCCCCTTCAGAACGATCAAGTTAGTTCATCATAAATCATCAAATAAACAAATGACGTCTACGCTGACAAAGCCCCGACTTATCTGGCACAAGCATTAATCGTGGCTCATCATTAATTTTACTGCCTGATCGTAAATGTCACTGCTAATAACCTCTATGGGAGAACTCTGGCTTTTTGTAAACTGAACTACGCACTGACGAGTGAACTGTCAAAATTTAGTATGCAGACTAGTGCCGGACTAGCCATACAAAATGCTATTTAGTCCAGCAATAATTCCCATATTAAAGTTAGTCCATCCGCTCCAAATACTACTGAACGGACTTTGAACGTAGCCAAAGACATCATCCTGATTTATGGGAAAATGTATCCAGAAATCATTATCAGGACAGTCTGGTTTTTTATGAACAAAATGTAAATAATTAAGTTCAAAAGAATCATTGGACATTAATTAACACAACAATTGAATAAAACAGGTTTACCATATATATTTTATATCGTGCGTGATTATCTTAAGAACTATTTAACCTATAATAGTGCTATGCCTCTGGATTTTTCTTCATTAGTTGTACGTCCGCTTCGACCATATCTTTGACTAGCTGACTGAAGGTAACTTTAGGAGTCCAGCCCAGTTTATTGCGGGCTTTCGTTGCATCTCCTAGTAGCAGGTCCTGAAAAAATACAAGTATTTTGATCAGCATAGCTTTGCATAAAAGGAGTCGTTGGGTGATTTCTTCCTGCCAATTGAAGGTTAATAATACTTTGTTAAATTCTGAAATTCTGGTCGTTCACTAACATATATTTTTTAATAATATGGTCTTTTACATTTAGGAATTTTAGGCTACCTTTTGTCTCTTAAGGTGGCCCAACCCGGCGGGCCTAACTCATTCGCGGGCACACACAAAACCGTGCTGTTGCGCTCTGGGACCTTCTTTGTTTCAAAGAATAAGACAGGTTCCGTGATGAGGAAGATGCAACATGGCCACAAAAAAGACAATGTGCATAGTGTATGATTTGGTAAGATTTACGAAAATTTTAATTTCAAAACGAGTTATAGCTAAAAGTAAACCACGACCGCTGTAGTCAAAAATCTAACAAAAACCAAATAGATTATAAATCTTGATTAAATAAGCTATCTCTGATGACTAATCTTTTTAAGATGTTCTTACTTTATCATTGCGTAATCCACCTCCAAAGTTATTGTATAAAACGTGCAAAAAATTCAAACTTTCGGACCTTATAATTTAGAAACCAAACACAATTTTACAATGCCAATGGTCATCAGACATCTAGTTCGATCAAATAAAGCTATTTTGAGCAAAATTCTGGATCTCTGACAAGAAATATGGGCGTGATCTTCTTTCACCGTTTGTATGGGGAGATGAGCGGGATGGGCCACCTTAAGAGGATAATGAGGTGATCAAGTTCCATACAATGTCGCCTGCTTGTTTCCTCACTCAAATTAAGAAATAGTTTTCTGAAATGTTGCACTCTAAATAAATCAACTAAGAGCTATGTTTGTACATTTTTGTTTTTTTGATAACTTATAGAACTTGTTACTGTATAGAACTTGCATTATCCTCTTAAGGGTCCTCTAACCGCCCTATACATTCGTACTTCCACCTCATTTCAAACGTCTGGCAGCCATTTCGTTTAATTTATTTGAGTGTCAATTTCCACCAAGCTGCATCCAAATTTATTGATTGATCTGTGGATTTAATTAACTAAGCAGAAAATAACCACGAAGAAACTAATGGTTTACATAATTGTTTTTCAACTTTATTAATTTAATAATACACGTAGAATGCTAACTTCAACAATTAAATCAATCAATAAAGCTTAGTTGATACTGGTATGAAATTGTCGTAGACGTGTCTTGGTTGAAGGAAGGAAAATAGTATTCTTCACAATTTTTTAGATAACCTAAAATCTGCTGGTATGGTGCCTAGCTGAGATTGGTTTGATTTGAGGTGCATTTGGCTGTTCCAAGCGCTGCTTCGGTCCCTCGGCATGGTTACAACTGTCAAGTCAACAAACAAGTCCACGCTGGCGCTCTCCGTGCTTTCGGCATTCTTAAAACGAATTTTGGAAGCGTACTCACCACCTCCGTGGGCCAGAAGTGCTTAGGGTTGACCCGGACGAGGGTCCGCTACGAGAGCACGCCCACGCTGGCGCTCTCAGTTCTGTCGGCATTCTCAAAACGATTCGGGAAGCGTACTCACCACCTCCGTGGGACGGAAGTGCTTGGGGTTGACCCGGACGAGGGTCCGCTGCGAGAGCACGTCGACGCCGCGCTCGTCGACGCCGGCGCCCTCCCAGCGCAGGGCGATGTCTACGCAGCGGAACGCCGCCTCGACGAACTCGCGCACGCTGTGCGCCTCGCCCGTCGCGACCACGAAGTCCTCGGGCGTTTCCTGCTGCAGCATCAGCCACATCGCCTGCGGAAATTGCGATGAGTATGCATCAAAATCATTTTCATACGCGGCACTTGAGGCTAGAAATGCGTTTGGTGGTTAATTTGTGACATGTTGAATGCAATATTCATTTGCTCAACTTAACGTAGTCCTTCGCGTGGCCCCAGTCCCGCCGGCTGTCGAGTTTGCCCAGCTCGAGGTACTCCATGATTCCAAGCGAGATTTTGGCGACAGCGAGCGTGAACTTGCGCGTGACGAAGTTCTCGCCCCGCCGCGGACTTTCGTGGTTGAATAGCAGGCCGTTGCACGCGAACATGCCATACGCCTCGTGGTAGTTCACTATTGTCCAGTAGCTGTACAGTTTGGCGCACGCTGGACATCACAGTAGACTCACTAACCTCAACGTAGTCCTTCGCGTGGCCCCAGTCCCGCCGGCTGTCGAGGTTGCCCAGCTCTAGGCACTCCATAAGTCCCAGCGAGATCTTGGCGACGGCGCGCGTGATTTTGCGCGTGACGAAGTTCTCGCCCCGCCGCGGACTCTCGTGGTTGAACAGCAGGCCGTTGCACGCGAACATACCGTACGCCTCGCGGTAGTTCACCATTATCCAGTAGCCGTACAATTTGGCGCACGCTGGAAACAAACACATGGCTGTAGAACTTCGACTAACCGACTTTGCCCGGAGTACAGGGGCCGGTTGAATCTTAATCAAGGTATAGCTCGGTTGTTCTAAGAGGATAATAAGGTGATCGAGTTCGATGCATTGGCTCGTGTTCTCAATCAGTTTAAGAAATATCTTTCTGAAATTTTGCACATTAAATAAACCTTCTTCAATAAATAAACTTCTGGTAGTCAAACTACACTAAGTCATGTCACAATTTGATTGATCCACAGATTCGATCAACCAATTAAGAAGAACCCGCAAAGAAACTTCACTGGTCTATAAATTATGTTTTTTTTGTCTTCTTTTTTTCGTACACATTAATGATATAACACAAACTAACTATAACTGCCAAACTTACATTGGTAGAACGATCTAAGGCAAAGAACTAAGAACTACGAGGAAACAACAACCCACAATGTGGAAAGTCTTAAATTTTAAATCACTTAACCTAATACCCTAATAACCTAATCTGTCGATGAAGCAAAAGAGGTGTGGTGTGCCGGCATGGTTTTCGCAGCCTCCTGTAAGTTCGAAATCTCATAGCCATCGCCGGGCACCTTAAGGTGGCCCAACCCGGCGGGCCTAACTCATTCGCGGGCACGGTACAAAACCAAGCTGTTGCGCTCTTGGACCTTCTCTGTTTCAAAGAATAAGACAGGCTCCGTGATGAGGAAGATGCAACATGTCCACAAAAAAGACAATGTGCATAGTGTATGATTTGGTAAGATTTACGAAAATTTTAATTTCAAAACGACTTATAGCTAAAAGTAAACCACGACCGCTGTATTAAAAAATCGAACAATAACCAAACAGATTATAAATCTTGATTAAATAAGCTATGTCTGATAACTAATCTTTTTAAGATGTTCTTACTTTATCATTGCGTAATCCACCTCCAAAGTTATTGTATAAAACGCGCGAAAAATGCGAACTTTCGGATCTTATAACTTAGAAACCAAACACATTTTTACAATGCCAATAGTCATCAGACATCTAGTTCGATCAAATAAAGCTATTTTGAGCAAAATTTTGGATCTCTGACAAGAAATATGGGCGTGATCTTCTTTCCCCTTTTATATGGGGAGATGAGCGGGATGGGCCACCTTAAGAGGTTCTGGCGTATGCCATATGTCACGCTTAAGGCTGTTCCGACCCATATAAAGTTGTTTGCACACATAACGCAAAAAGTATTGCACTTTAAGCCACGAATTAATAATAAAAGTTTAATATAGTCATATTACTTGCAGCGAAAACAATTTCACAATTTCAGGATTATTGGTTTTGTTACAATTTATTTAAATACGATTTTTATTTAACAGCGCCATCTAACAGTGTAAAACTTCTAATCGGCAATTACAACGAAACCATTAAACCTGAACTTGTGAATATGTTTTCGCTGCAACTACTATGGCTATATTTAATATTTTTGATGAATTCGTGCCTTAAAGTGCAATACTTTTTGCGTTCTGTGTAAAAAAAACATTGTATGGGTCGGAACAAAGGACACCTTGTGAAAAGCATCATGTCTAAATTACAAAATGCTTAACATTTATGACAGCAGAGCCCTTACTCATGCATATATTTTTTTTTATAATTTAAAAGTATATATTATATATATATTATAATTTACACACCGCATTCCCCGCAGAAATCAGAAGCCAACCCAGGATCATCCCTTTATTAGCATGGCTACATTTATTTTGATTTGTTTATTTTTTATTTTTTGACGGGCAGCCTTGGCTGATGTGTCTAAATCATGTTCACATATGGTTATCAAATTTCATGTTTGTGAGTTTTTTTGTCCTTGAAATCTAAATGTAACTGGATGACATACACAAACAAATGTTCATTGCCTTTTCAACCATCTTTTTATCTAATGCGATGTTACCAACCCGACCGGGCTTAACCCTACCACCTTTAAGGTACATGAACGGGGCAGAGATAAAGCCTATTATCGGCATGGGACGCAAGGTTTTTTTCACTTTCCTGTTGACCTCAAACATTGTTATATTTTATGAAAATGTTACCTTCCTTAATGCTTAAATATATTCTGCAGTTAGAAAATATGTAAGTTACAACCAGCAAGTGATTGCTTATGTAAATATGAACAATTCTGGGATGTATAAAAACCCCATTATTTCTCTCCTTATCACGAAATGCAATATTTGTTTCCCTTACAAACATTGCTTCATGTGGGACAAACTATATGGTATTAATCGCTTATCACATTGAACGTAGATAAGTGTGTATTACAGCTGTATGGCCTCAGCTTGAATGGTAAATTGGAACAAGCATAGGATGGAGCTAGTTACATATATTACAGACATAACAATGTTGTCTCCTCCGAAGGTAACACTTCAGCAAGAAGGCATACATAACTTCAAGCCATAGCTACAATGATAGCAATAACGAATGTTCATGTAAATAGTAACAGCATATAATAGATAATACAAAAACAAATAAATATTTCAGAATGAAGGCCTTTGAAAGCACACGGTTAGGAATGAAAACCTAAAAAACTTAATTTTAATTTTAAAAATATTGTTGTCATCAGGACCAACAATCTGTAAAAAATATATGTTATACATTAAAACTAAAAATCTAGCTTTGTGTATTTTTGTAATAATTCCAAAATTACAAGAGGTGCACACCCGGTTGGAGCAATGTTCCTTTCGCTATAGTACTGATGTTATGGTGTACACACAAAATTTATGGGGACAATGATTTTTTTTAAGTCATACAACAAAATGTTACCTACCTTTTTTGCTCCAAATATGCCGTGGTTAACGTTTGGACTATACCTTTTTTAAAAACCTGTATATTATTTGCAGGGGTTTTTTTCACACAATTTTAAAACTGACATACGCCACAGAATAACACAATCTGGTCCGTCATCTCATATTAGTGCACGAAGCGAAGTGCCAAAGTATGGGATGACAGTTAATATTCGAGTAATTTTTGATGAGAATTTGTTCCATGATCGCCCTGCGATTTGACGGGAGGACTAAAGCTCTGTCTCTTTTACAGGAAAAGTATCAGACACATTTTCCCGTCTAGTTCTCCGCAGCCGCAGTGTGAACGAAATCTTCACATAATAGGATCAACATCACGTGGCTCACCGTAGGGGGAGCGCGGGTAGAACGGAGTGGTCTCCGTCTGTGGTGTCTCCACCACCTTCCCGTACAGCTCCGACGTGGAGGCCTGGTAGAGGCGCGTGGTGGCGGCGAGCCCGGCCGCGCGTACTGCCTCTAGCAGGCGCAGCGTTCCGAGTGCGTCCACCTGCGCCGTGTACTCGCTCAGCTCGAACGACACCTTCACGTGCGACTGCGCGCCCAGATTGTAGATCTCCTGCGGCCGGGTCTGACGGAGAGGCACGGTGGTGAAATCATCTTGTATATTTAGCAGGCAAATGTGTCTTTGTAGATAGATACATTATCTTCTATATAATAAAAATTAATTCCTAAATGTGTTGGTAAAAGAAAAACTTGAGAACGGCTCTATCAATCCAGCGATTTTTTTTTAAACATTCAACGAAGTTCAAGGATGGTTTTTAGATATAGTTTAGCTATAGTCGAGATCCAGAACTGACCGTTCTATTAACACTCCCGCGAAGGTTTTTAACATTTTATCGGGCTCTGATCGGGTGAATGTCCAAAACGAAATCGGCACGAGGAGGCGGTGAAGACCAAGGAGAACCGGTGTCCAGGGTGTCAATTCGTAATTGATTTCCAAGGAACTATAAAATAATTACCGTATCAAAGTTCTGTATCATTTCAGTTCTTAGCTTATCCTACTGTTTTATTAAACAGATAAAAAAACATATCATAAATCATAAATAAAAATAATTCATAACAATCTTTCTTACTCTAAAAAACTGAATTCTTCAAAATCTATTGGTTTTATATGTATACCTATACTCTTAGATACTCTTAGATTACATTAAATTTTATTCAATCGGATACATGAATATGCAGAGCTTTTAAATGTTAAGTGTCTACATTTAAAAGCACTGCATTAATTACAAAACAAGTGAGTCCGACAGCAGCACGCACCTTTGTGATGATGCTGATGAGACAACTGGTATCGGTGAGGTCGCCGTAGTGCAGGTGCATGCGACCGCCCATGTGGCACGCCGGCTGCCCGTAGAGGTGCTGGATGCGGCCCGTGTTAAATGAGGAGGAGCGACGGAGCACGCCATGTACCTCATAACCCTTCTCCAACAGCAGCTCCGCCAGGTACGATCCGTCCTGATGCCATGATCAAATTTCATGTTTATGTGATCAATACCTAAATGTGATTACCTCAAGAAAGCCTAAGCACTTATGCTTGGGTTAATGAGGCGTGAAAAACAACCAGCCTGCAAAATATAAAGCAAATTGACATTCACAACCACTTCCATAATAATTGTTTATGAAGTATTAAGTATTAGTATATAATACTGTATGAAGTAATAATTAATTTGTACTTTATAGAAGCTAAAATCATTCTTATTCTTATGATAAAGTTAAGGTGTTCAAAGAGTTTTCAATTGAAAATGCAGAAAATTCGGTTCTATTTGTTTTCTCCCCGTGTAAGTATTTTCTATGTCTAATGAAAAAAGGTTGAATTGGATTGAAAAACTCACCTGTCCGGTAATGCCGGTGATAAGAGCGATTTTCCGGCCACTGTCACCGTCCGACATGATTCGTATTAACTTTGGTACGCAGTGATCTTCAGTTGAGAAAACGGTGAAACAAGTTGCATCCACAAGCGATAAAGTGCCAAGCCGCCTAAATTGTAACTATTCTTGCCTGATTCTTGCACATTCACTCGTCACTCGACACGATATTCAATTGGCTGATAAGAATTCCCGGTCAGGAAACTCTTTTGATAGCTTTTTGATGCTTCCACGTAAACGGAGTTAGCGATTAATTTATAAACAACTCAAAGGGTGACGAAAATGGTCGTCTCGAGAAAAAGTTTATATTCACTATAAAATACGATTCAATTCTTATAATTACAAAATTCGATACAATCAGCAGAATGAATGAATGGGACAATTTTTCGAATTCCGGCAGGCCCTAGTGGGAGGTGAATGCAGAAATCTGGAGGGGGGCTGTTTGTTTTGACATTTGATTGAATCTAGGATATATGTTCTGTGATTGAATCCTCACATTGGTATATAAAGAGTATGTTAATGTGGTATATACTACACAATTAAATCTTCGGTATTACCATCTTTGGGATCGTACGTTTTATATTATTATTGATAGGCTAGCAGCTTTAAGCTGATGCGCCTATATCACAACACTTATTTATTTATTTATTATAATTTATTTTTTTTAGATTTTATATGATTGTCCAATTTATTTTTGAAGGAATTTACGGAGACAACGTAAAACGTTTTCGAAAGGTTCTTTTCCCAAGTGAGACTCTATCAAACTCTATGTAGAAAAAAAGATGGCTCCTTTTTTATCTGGCGCGTGAAATCTGGATTCTAGAGTGCTACGCTGAGCAAGTCGAAGATCTTGGAGGTACAGATACTGGCGGCTGTGCTGGCGGTACAGATACTAGCCATAAAGATATTGGACATGCAAATACTGGCGTAGGAGATATGGGATACCGTTTGTATTGCATACTTTTTTAGGTTATAAATCTCTGTGGGTTATAATAACATGTCACTGTGATATGTTAATGGGATAACAATCATCATTTTTTATGGATTGTAACGTAGAAAGAGAATCTCGCGTAGCGCAGCGACTTCTCCGAACTCTTTGGATTGTAAGCATCGGTGAAACTTTATTTTTGTGATTAGTAATAGGACATACTTGACGAATTGTAGACTGTGTGTAACACTGTTTTCCCTAATACAGAAGCCATCAAAGCCGGCACAATGCCCGACATAAAAATAACTCCACTGGGTGCGGGACAAGATGTTGGCAGAAGTTGCATCTTGCTTTCAATGGGAGGCAAAAACATCATGCTTGACTGCGGCATGCACATGGGTTACAACGACGAAAGACGCTTTCCTGATTTCTCCTACATTGTTCCGGAAGGACCGATCACGAGCCAAATCGACTGTGTTATAATATCCCACTTTCACCTCGACCACTGCGGCGCCCTGCCTTATATGTCCGAGATGATCGGATACTCAGGACCCATCTATATGACACACCCCACGAAGGCTATAGCTCCAATTCTCCTAGAAGACATGCGCAAAATTGCTGTTGAACGAAAAGGAGAGTCCAACTTCTTTACCTCTCAAATGATTAAGGACTGTATTAAAAAAGTAACAGCTGTGACCTTGCACCAATCTGTAATGGTAGACTCCGAGCTGGAGATTAAAGCTTATTATGCAGGCCACGTGCTCGGGGCCGCCATGTTTTGGATTCGCGTTGGCTCGCAGTCCGTGGTGTACACCGGTGACTACAACATGACCCCGGATCGCCACCTCGGGGCCGCCTGGATAGACAAGTGCAGGCCTGACTTGCTGATCTCCGAGTCTACTTACGCCACCACTATCCGAGACTCCAAGCGCTGCCGCGAGAGAGATTTCCTCAAGAAGGTCCACGAATGTGTTGAGAAGGGAGGCAAGGTACTGATACCCGTATTTGCATTGGGCCGTGCGCAGGAACTTTGCATCTTGCTCGAGACATACTGGGAGAGAATGAACCTCAAGTATCCGGTCTACTTTGCTCTTGGCCTCACAGAGAAGGCAAACAACTACTACAAAATGTTCATCACATGGACAAATCAGAAGATCCGTAAGACTTTCGTCCAAAGAAACATGTTTGATTTCAAGCATATCAAACCGTTCGATAAGTCATACATCGAAAATCCTGGAGCTATGGTCGTTTTTGCTACGCCTGGAATGTTGCATGCGGGCCTCTCTCTCAACATTTTTAAGAAGTGGGCTCCATATGAGAACAACATGGTAATTATGCCAGGTTTTTGCGTACAAGGAACTGTAGGTCACAAAATATTGAATGGTTCGAAAAAGGTTGAGTTCGAAAATCGGCAGTTCGTCGAAGTGAAAATGGCAGTTGAGTACATGTCATTTTCAGCTCATGCAGATGCAAAAGGCATCATGCAACTGATCCAGTACTGCGAACCGAAAAATGTCATGCTGGTGCATGGTGAGGCACAAAAGATGGAATTCTTAAAGGACAAGATCGAGAAGGAGTTTAACATAAGCTGCTACATGCCGGCCAACGGGGAGACATGCATCATCAATACGCCTGCCAAGATCGCCGTCGATGTCTCTCTACGACTGCTCAAAGCGGAGGCTATTCGGTACAACGCTCATCCACCAGACCCCAAGCGCAGGCGAGTAATCCACGGAGTACTCTGCGTCAAGGACAACAAGCTATCCCTTCTCGACATTGATGAAGTTTGCGAAGAGATTGGAATAAACCGCCACGTGATCCGCTTCACCAGCACGGTCCGCTTTGAAGACCCAGGTCCAGCGACACGCACTGCGGAGAAACTACGAGCAGTTCTCGCCGAAAAACTGCCGGGATGGTCCATTACTATTTCTGATGGTAACATATCCGTTGAGTCGGTTTTGATAAAGGTGGAAGGGGAAAATGAGACCACAAAGAATATATATGTGTCGTGGACCAACCAAGATGAGGACCTTGGCAGTTACATATTGGGCCTTCTGCAGTCAATAGTACAGTGATTGAAATGTTGATGAAAATGGGCAGTTGAATTTGGCACTTGCAAATATTCAAATCAATCAAAGTGTAACAATTTTTTTTTTCATTTTTAATTCTGTGAAATATGTTTGGTCTAGACTTGTAATCTAATTTCATGCCATAGACTCTTTTCAAGTGCTTTGCTTAGACCTGGCCAGATTAAATAGAAACATAAGGAATGTAGCAACAGAAAATTGTTCTGAAGACAAGAATTGGTAAACTGACCTTGTGAACTACTTCAGTTAGTCTGAACCCAAAACTGCCTTGAACAAGAAACTGAAGTGCAAAAACACATTAATTTTCAATAATGCCGAAATGTGATAGATCAAATCTATATTACTGTTGTGTAGGCACTGAAAAACTGTGGTTATAGTTCTAGTTTTCACCTAAACTCGCAATTACGAATTTCAAAGTTTAAAACTCAAGTTTATCAAGCACATAAAAGTGTTAGTCCTAGTTTTACTTGTTGCTGCTATGGTTAGGTCGGGTTAATTCAACGGAAGACATCAAAGTGAAAAATGGCAATATCTACATAGTTTTTAAAATTTCAAATGAGTCTAATTGTTTGAAAAAATTATGAATATGTTTTTGTGCTGATGACTCGACATTTTATAGTTCTATTTGCCAATAATCCTTGACCATGTTGATTGGATTTGGAGCAATATTTGTTCACTGGGTAGTTACAGAAATAAGCCAGCAGACTTCCTTGCTTCCTCTACAAATATATGTATTTTTTTTTTCTTATATGCTCTACGATTACCAGTATTACGTCCCTGGTATTTACTTTATCAATCGTGGTGTCTTCTGCTAGACCACCAGCAGCAAATGAAAGTGGATACTTGTCGAGCTAGAGAGATAAGAAATTTGGTCGACGATTTTTATCCGATGTGATAGCACAAATGGAAAGTTCGATTAATTTATCGAGGTAGAGAGTTATGCTTGATATAAAGTGGCAACACCCACCGTTTTGTCCACAAGAACTGTCACTGTCAAACCTCCTTTTTTTTTTGTTTGTTTATCCAATTGACAGGCAAAAGCTTTCGCTATACAGCCTTCTCTTTATTGTATCTTATGGATTGTAGTCCTGTCAAACCTCCCTGACCCTGGCTGTGTTCGCGCAGACTGCTCCGTGCCATTCAGTGCAAGGAGCAAAAAATTGCATTTTACAGAATAGCGGATAACAGAATGCCAGTTCCTCCTTCTAGAATTTAACACACACACACACACAGGTGGTGGTGGCAAAATTATCTTAAACAAACGTCAAATTAGTAGGATCCAACTTATTTGTGCTCCCACAAATGGATAAAATTTATTCTATGTCGAGATTTGTCTATGGTTTGGGTTTATTTTGACAATGTCACGCGATATAACATTGTTTATGCTACCAGTTGGCGACAAGTGTTCCGCACACAAGATAAAGCCTATGTACATAAGTTTGTCGGGTGGATACAATTTTTGTGCTCCCACTGCAGGGCACGACACTTCAACTCACTTCCGCTCTGTAAATCTATTCCACAATCTTGTCACTCTTTTGCTCTAAATGTCTTAACCACCTCAATATACTGTTCTCAATTCTTATAACTGTTGTCTTTCAGTTAGATAGATCAGTTGTTGAATATTATTTTTTTATCATTAATTTAAATTACAAGTTAGCGGTTTCTTGTCACAATGATCTTTTGTTTTGTGATTAACTGGGATATAGTGAAGCATGATAATCCAGATAAACAATGAATGGTGGTCGAAGCGGCAATAAAAATGTTAAAAATATTTTTTTAACACATTTTTCATAAAATATTTTAGCCGCAACTGTCGTTTTGGGAGTCTTCAGTTATTATCTCTATGAAGAAAAAAAAATGTTTCCACCATGTAGCCCTTGACATTTAAAAATGTCATTCAATCAGTATTGCATTAATGCCAAAATCGACTGGGCTCACTGATGTAAACATTTTAGTTAGATTTTACTATGTAATCAAGCACAGGGTTGTTAATACAAAAATATTTTCAAAAATCCAGTTCCCAACACATGGAAATCACAATTATTTGTACCTGGGTGCATTAACTAAGGTGTGTTGTTAATATATACTGTAAAGATTAACGACAACCAAGTGCACACACATATACTATGTAGAGTCGTATACTCTCAAACCTATACACTAGAAATAGAGACAAATTCGAGATATTGAGACCACTCTTTTGTCATATTGAAGGCAACCTAGAGACTTGGAATTCTTTCTCTTTCCAGTATATAGATTTGGAAACAAATATCCGTACATACCAAATCATGTACATACATAAATACATTGTTTACATTCCTATTCACAGCATTTAGTATGGACTGGAATGACATACAGTGTTTTGTATTTTTAAGAATAAAACTATTAATTTTAAATAAATATGTTTTTTTTCTATTGCTGTATTTGGCAAGTTCATCATATTAGAGGTGAAGATGTATCATGTGCACCAAGTGATGTCAGTGTTGCATTTCCCTTGGTACCACAGCATTTGGAGTCTATTCGTTTGTGTCAAGTTGGTCAATTTGACTTCATCGACTGAGGATCTCGGAGTCTGAAACAGAAATGTATTTATAGATTCATTGATGATGCCACTAACATGAATAAGCACGGGTTACATTTGTATATTTAAACAAATGTGGAACCAAGCACGAATAAAGTACAACGGCGCCTATTATTTAGCCAAGATAGGTAGTTTCTCATATTTTTTATCGATTTGAGGAAAACGGGCATTGGTTTTCATAATAATTTATTGGGAAATCAATGGTTTTTTATTGGATGTTTTGAGGTGGAATTTTGGGCTTATTCTGAGCCTGTGTTACACATTTTTTAATATTTACTCCCTACCCTACCTGTGTCTCAAAATTTTTGGTTGTAGTTTTGTGTGCACAGTCAATTACTTTTATACCGTTACCCAAGGATCATGTGGCTGGAATAATGGGTCATGGAATGAGTTAGGTTAGTTGGGTATGATTTTTGGATTTAATAATACCTGAACTTTAAAATTTAGTCTTCACGTGACACAGGAAAAACACATATACAAGTTGTAATAACACCATTGTAGAGATGCTACATCCGCCCATTTTGGGTATTGCGGATGGCAGTTTATGTGCCTTCCTGTCTTTCGATGGCTGCATGCAGATATATTTGTGGCCCCAATAGATTTTGGACCGGTACAGTCTTTTTTGTTATGAAGCAACTTAAAAGGATAATGTCCTTTTTCTTCAGTCAAATTAAGAAAAATTTTTCTGATATTTTGCACATTAAACAAATCAACTGGTCTCTGCTGGAGTCTGCGGAAATGGGCCCTGTGCAGTGTTCGTCGTGGGCAGTCAGCAGACTGCTGCGCACGGCGGGCGGCAGGCAGGGCCCTCACAGGCCGCACACCGGCCGCTCCGCGCCCCGCCGCAGTCTTAGTTGCAGACGTGCCCACGTAGTCTCGGAGGCATGGCGACCTGACTCACCATGGCTGGCGGATAGAGTCTCCTGAATTCGGCCCTGTGCAGATGTTCGTCGTGGGCAGTCAGCAGACTGCTGCGCACGGCGGGCGGCAGGCAGGACCGGCACAGGCCGCACACCGGCCGCTCCGCCCCGCCGCCGCAGTCTTAGTTGCAGGCGTCCCCACGTAGTCTCCGAGGCATGGCGACCCTGACTCACCATGGCTGGCGGATAAAGTCTCCTGAAGTCGGCCCTGTACAGATGTTCGTCGTGGGCAGTCAGCAGACTGCTGCGCACGGCGGGCGGCAGGCAGGTCCGGCACAGGCCGCACAATGGACGCTCCTCCCCGCCGCAGTCGTAGCGACAGACGCTCGCGCACTCCGCGGCCCACGTCCCCACGTTCTTCTGGGAGCGAATCATGCGCTGGGCTGCCTCGGCGTCGCTGTTGTCAAATTATTGCATTGAGTATTCATTTAGGCCTGAAGCCGTTGTATTTGTTTTGAACTAAGTTGTTTTGATGGTAACTCGGTGCCATGGTAGGACTTTTCTTTCGAAGCTTTCAAATCGAAGATTTTAGCCTACTTTTGAGTGGAATACGAGTATATATGTAGAATTATAATTATTCGTGTCCAATTCAAATTTGGCGCCTTTTCACTCATTTCGAATACATTATACCTACGATGGCTAGCAGCGGATAGCAGCGCCATGCAGTGTTATATTCCTGGACAACAACAACAACATTCCGGGAGGTCACGACATTTTTGGTCACGATAAGGTAAATGGCTGAATCCGGGTTCACATGTTAGAGTCCAACCCTCTGATGCTAAATATGTTGGTCTGACCGTGCCAAGTGGTTGCGTTATCTAGATTGGCTATATAAAATAGATGCTGGTATATACCTGCTGATGAATATACTGATTGTCTGGAAACATTGATACCTATTAATAATACAACTATAACCAGTCGGCTTTTTAATTAAATACTTAAATATACCTAAAGTTATATCTGTCAACTAAATCGCTTATAACTACGAAATTAAGCCAAAGATTTTTCCAGTTTTTGCATTTCTAAGCAAGTATGTACTAATACTTTCATGTTTCGTCATTTGCATCCATTTACCTTATCATATATTTTTTTTGTCACCATAACTACTTTTTCAGGCGCCTTATCTACGTAACGCAACCACTTGGATCAGGCAGACTGACACATTTAGCATCAGACGATTGGTCTTTATCCAGTGAACACAGTTTTAGCCGTTTACGTTATCGTTACCATTTTTGTCGCGACCACCTAGTCTATTAGATTCTGCAACTAAATGTACACTTGGATAGTTTAAAAACCGGCCAAGTGCGAGTCGGACTCGCACACGAAGGGTTCCGTACCATCGTAAAAAATAAAACAAAAAATTCACGTTATTTGTATGGGAGCCCCCTTTAATTTTAATTATTTTTTAATGTTACCTATTTGTTGTTATAGCGGCAAAATAAATACACACTCTGTGAAAATTTCAGCTGTCTACCTGTTACGGTTACTGAGATACAGCCCTGTGACAGACGGACGGACGGACAGCGGAGGCTTAGTAATAGGGTTCCGTTTTCACCCTTTGGGTACGGAACCCTAAAAATTGCAAGCTTGCGATTGTTTAAGGGACATCAAGAAAATAGATGGCGAAAATAATGAAAATTTAGAAAAGACGTGTTTATTTTTAATAGGTATATACAAAAGAAGTACGAAAGTCATTTCCTCAAGTTTTTTTGACAACCCAATTATTTTAAAAAAACTAGTTCGAGGCCATAAAGAAAGTAAAAGTTCATAAATTATCGTGGAGATAATATATAATTATTTGATAATATATAATAATACTTTAAAAAAATGTATTATTAATTTGATGGCTACACTCGGCTTGAATATTCCTTTTACCGCATCAAGTAATTAACCTTCCTCTTCATTCCTTGCTGACCTTCCTTTATTTCCTGTCCTCTTAAAATAATGGGGAATACAAAAAAAATATAACATCGCTCTCCGTTACGACACACACCTGTCCCGGATCCTGTCGGCGCGCAGGTAGCTGGCCACGCCGGTGAGGGACATCAGGCTGTAGAGCACCTGCTCGTACAGCAGCTGGTTGGGCGGGAAGTGCGCCGAGGACAGGTTGGGAGACATGTTCGCCTCCAGCAGGTACACCCGCAGCGCCTCGTCCACGATCAGGTCGAAGCGCATCATCTCGAAGAATTTCGCGGTCTTGTAGCGTTTGCGCTGCAACGGAAAGGGGCGACGTCGCGTTGCATGGATAAAAATGAAAAAAAACGAATAATTTTTACATTTGCAAGCAAGAAACGCATTTATTTACTACCATTTCGAGAAGAAATCCCTCCCCCCCCCCCAACCTTTTTTCCCATCCGAAGAGTGCCTAACGTTTCCCCCTCCTATAAGAAATTCTTTATTTCCATAAATGTATGTTTGCTTACAAAATATTTAAATAAACTTACGGCTTCTACGAGATGATGTTCTTTCTTTACTAGAAGTTCGGATATAGCAATCTGCACCTGACTCCATATGACCTCTGGATCCTTGCCCTGAAAGATTAACGTCTTGTTCAGTATAACATGGTATTTTTTCCAAACCGCTAAAGAGTAACTAGATATGGTATTATCGCGGAGGATTACGGTCTAACTCTCTGTAACTCTCTACCGCTCTAGTTTCCATGCCATTTTCAATCATAAAAAAACCGACTCAATTACTTCGATGTTTGGCTCACACACAAGAGTTGATGCACACATTCAGATGAGCACTTAATGCCATGCTTATCCGAAACTCGGTCACGGCTGGACTCGTTTTGGTGTGACAATTGGCGACATCGCTTCCCGCTAAATTTCTAGACTCACACAGATCTCGACTACGAAGCCGTAAAACCGAGACTCCATTAGGTTTACGCTAGCAATGGCTTCTCATTGGCTTTTTTGTTGGCTCACACAGCTCACAACTAACCTAACACAGCTCACAACTTAGGTACCTGCGACTTGACGTAAGCGTCGAATGTGTCTTTCATGCCGTAGCCCAGATTCGTATAGGTGTGTGCCAACGCTGGAACCTCCCAAGTCGGCATGTAGTCGTCTCCGATCACGTACTTGTCAAGATCGCTCGGATCAAACGGGTAATACTTCTTGGGGCAGTATCTGTAATGTGATAAGGGCGCCTGTGTTAACGGCCTAGGTGCCATATGACAAAACGTCGTTGACGGCCAACCACCGGAAACCATGACACCGAATTTTCGGTCGTCAATAGCCAGAAATGGTGATAATATTTTCTTTTTCAATCCAAATACGATTACAGGCAGTTGCGTAGGATCCCAAATTTGCCGCCCTCTTATTTTTATGATTGATCATAAAATATGGCTTTTTACCCGCATTTTTGCTCCCACCTGTGAAATGCCGCCCCCGTCAAAGTGCCGCCCGGTGCGGACCGCACCCTCCGCTCCCCCCTTACAGGATTCTCTAACTCCCTTATTACACGATGGTGTACGCGTATGGCACGCCCATTAGGCAAATAGGTAGCCCATTAGATTACTTAAATGCTTTTGAAAATGACTCAGAAACCATTCTTTGACGTTCGTTAAGGAAATCAAAATTTTAATAAATACGGAGCTTTCAGCCTTTCAAACTTGAGATGATCAGTAAAACCACGAGGACAATCTAAACGAAAGAATATAAAGGTATAGGCAAGTAGAGGTAGGTAGGCGCTGCACCATGGTACATGGCTATGAACGAAAGTAGGACTCAAATTAATGAGTTCAGTCGGTAAATCTTTAAACCCAGAAAAAAATCAGAGTGAGACATACCTGAACAACACGTCTCCTTTGTACCAATAAGCACGTAGCGGATTGACCGAAGTCAGAACAACGTACACACCAATATCGAACTTATGTCCGTCCACCAGAAACGGTCTTTGAATGTACTCCTGCGCGAAGCTATTCCCGCTAGTCAAGTCGATTGATGACACATTTTTCAAGACCACGCCACGATGATGGTTGTCCTTTTGCAAGAACAGTGCGTCCTTATTTTTCTTTGCGTATTCCAAAAACGCTTCTTTGTCCTGGGGTAATTTGAAAGCTTTCGGAATGGATTCCATGTCTGTGGTCGCCAGTTCCGCCTTGTTTGTGATAAAACCCGTCCCTGGAAAGTGGTTCACCATTTGGCTGCTGTTCAGACGGTTGAGAATCGAACTCAGACGTCCGAACGGGTAAGAATGCGACCAGAGTAGAGTCCATGACGACGTGTTTGTGCTCTTCTCGAACCCAACGCGATTCAGTACCAAGTGCACGTGCTTGAGGATTCCACTTTCGCTTTCGACGTCATGCTCTGGATCGAAGACCCAGTATTTGGGCGGGTACTGACTAGCTACGTCGATCTCCGTATGACTAGCAAAGGTTTGCACCTGATCGTGCTTGTTAAGGAATATCTCTAAAACTACTCCTAAACTTGCGCCAACAACACAAATAATAATAAATATGTCCAAGTTTTTGCTCCGCTTTTTATGTTCCGTTGAATGTACTGAAGTTTCATCTGCTTTTGATTTTGAACTGTTGTCTTCTTTCTTTTTTGTTTCTTCCTCTGAATCATTTGTCGGTTTTTCTTTGGTTTTCTTATCAGAACAAGTCTCTTCCTGAAATAGAATTGTGTTTATATTAATACAATGATGCATCGTGATGATGATTATATTGCCTAAATTAATCCTTAAATATCCGAGAATGTACAAAAGCTTAGTATAAGTGCAAGTACAGATAATCTTGACTTAAAAAATATCCAAAGTACTTGTGCTGTGTAGGCCTAGGCACTTAAAAATAATACAGGAAGTCCTGCAAAATGTTTCCCGTCCATCTCGTAAGTGGCGACTTAGGTATTGGTCGTTCATATTTTGGATTCCACGTAAACTATAGGTCCTTACCAGGTTTTAGACCCGTTACCATTTTGAATGAACTATAGTCGAAGCGGCAATGTAAGTTATCCGTATTTTTCACGCTCTTCATGCAGACGAGCAATATAAGGAAGGCCCTGGCATGGCACCGAGTTTCTATTAGGGTCTGGGGGTCCATTCAGGGCAAGAGTGAGTTCGAGTTCGGGAGTGAGTTAACCTTAAAATAGCTGGGAAATATATTATTATTTAAATAACGGACCCGTTTTTATACTTCCAACGTTTGTCCCGTAAATACGTTGGAAGTATAAATAACGGTTCCGTTACTTAAATAATAATATATTTCCCAGCTATTTTTAGGTTAACTCACTCCCGAACTCGAACTCACTCTTGCTCTGAATGGACCCCCTGTTCGACTAATGTCACAACATTTGATGTGGTATTAGTCATGTTCCGAATCCAGTCGCATAAAAGAAAAACTTAACGGATTATTATTTATTCAGGTAATTAAAATATAATACACAGAATAATTAGTAATCAAGCGAGTACATTTAAATTTCTTACCGCCATTTCTTGTTCCTGTTAAATTCCAGCCAACGTGTATACTGCAGACACAATGTATGACTAGGTAGGTATTTTATAGCCAACGGTTTAATTTGACTAATAACACACGTATTTAATTCATACTTGTTGATATTTTTCGACTCGAAAAACAATTACCTTAACTCACAAGATCGCTATGATATGTACTGAAGGCGGAGGTCTGTTTGGAGTAACGCATACATGTTATCACTAATGAATAAAGAGATGCATAGATACACGTGAACGAGTGCGAAAGAGATCGCGGATTTACTTTCTAAAGACGTTTTCCCACCTTCGCGTAAGGCCACATCTCTCCACCTACGCACCTACAATTATATATGTGTATTGATGCTACGCGCGCCAACCATGAGCACAGAATAAGTAATTGCTATGAAAAGCATACTCTCCGCATTATTTGGCAAGATGATGCTTTCCGAACTTTGGGAAATGAGGAATGTACAAACGAATTAATAAAATCAATGAAAAGACAATAACGGGAGTAGATGAGACGGTTTCCAAGCGGAGTTCCGAACTGGGCAACGAGCATGGAAGGACAGGAGTAGAAAACGAAACTAGTTTATGGGAGCGCCGCCACCGCGCCGCCGCCCGCCCGTAGCCTCTTTTACACATACAATGGCGGCAACGCTGGAGATTGAGTTCGCTACGAATTTGCTTGCTACTGATTTTCTCGAGTTTCATCGCCATGTAAGAATGGCGCTATTTAATGCAACGACAATTTGAATTTGGGCGGCCCGAATTCGTTTGCGCACTAACTACAGTTAGAACTTTTACGCTAACTCAGGTACGTCGTTTTTTCAAAGGAATGTGACATGTATGTATATATAATCGGCCGTGAAGCAAGGACCCATTAATTCAAGAAATTGCCAAGAAAAAGAACATCTTTACGAAATACTGCAAGGCTGTATCCGATCCATCAAAACCCAAACAACCATTCGCGGGTATTGCGTCTACCAATTTCGCCACCGGCTGGATTGGATACCCATAATTTTCAATTCTCCTACATAATTAATGCCTCCTGATAACACAGTGTTTGAGATTATACCTACATACATTTATTTTACGCTTCATCTGCATTGCGGACATTGACTGCAAAGATTGAAGATTCAAACATATTACAAAAAACAACCTGGGGCCCTGAATCATATTGTGAAGAAGCAAAATAGGTTCCGGAACACGGTATTTCCATCATTCTGGGTTGTCCGTCAAGAATATCGCTTGTGAAAGTTTAACCTGGAGTCCTACACACTGCAGACATGGTGTGACAAACAACATTGGTCGACCGGCATAGTTTCCATAGCTCCCGAAATGTTCGAACATCCACGGGCATCGTCTTCGGGCGCAGCTATTTGAATTGAAAGATGAAGGCGCAGTCCGTACCACAAAACATATAATATCCTTATGGTAAATCAATCAACCCGGGTTAATCCCGCCCGGGTTGGTACAATTGCATTGAATGAACGATGGTCGAAGCGGCAATGAAAATTATCCGTTTTTCCCATCTAGTTCAATGTAGTCGAACAATATAATGAATGTCCTGGCATGGCACCTAGTTCCCATGTGGTTTGTTAGGCTAATATCTGACGTTGAGTTTGGTATTAGCCATCCATGTCCTGTAATAAAAACGACTTATGAAACTGATAACTATATGGATTAAAGCAAGCATATCTGTTGCCACGGATTACGTCTGTTGCTATGCATGCAGCGGACTTGCGGATTAACTTTTTTCGATCAGTGGCATAAATACTCCTTATCTACGTTTCGCGGACGAGGAAAGTTGAATATTAAATAAATATTGTAAAGTAGGTGCGATCGTAAAATGTTGTGCCAAGCTGTCCAAATTGGCGCTTACGAAAGATTACTACATATGTAAGATTACATTCAACAGATGAACACAACCGTCACATGTCTGTTAAAAGACTGAGACAAAAAGTTAGGAACATCAAGGTTTTGATCACATGAAGACAAAAGAAAGTCATTTTTTTTTCTAAGTCGAGATGAAATAATTTACTGTGTAACTAGCCAACTGCTGGCCTATTCCTAAAATTCCGTAATCAGGAATCCTGAGCCTAGAAACCGCTTTTATAGCGGTTTCCAGTGCGATTTTTTCGGCGAAAATATTTCGGGAGCATAGTGTTTCAATTAATCAAGGTTTTCTGCACAGGTATGCTGCGAGCAAGGGTTCTAAGGGTCTCTTCCACTCCACCAAGTACTGATTTGCTTAAGGGGCTTTCTTACCATCTCGCAATCGATACCAGAACAAGATAATCAGCACTTTAGTAATGAAGGCCCTTAAAGTGTAGATTAAAATAAATCAGCACTTGGTGAAAACCAGGCTAACCCCTGTTTTCACCACCGCCAGTTACCTGAAATCCGATAAGTAACTTTCGGTTACATGGCAAATTTGTATGGTGTTTTCCTGAATCCAGGCTGATGAATTAATACTATAAGTTTTTTTCATAAACAACTACAGTGAGCTGATCACATAGTTACATATCCTTTTAAATGCTACCACCTACAGAAAATTAAGAGTATAATGGTTTGAGATCGGTGTTGAAATCGACCCAAACCGTTCAAATGTACGGCCGTTTCCTCTCAATTGTATACACTGGAAAGAGAAGGAATTCCAAAGTTCCTTTTACTCTATGGACTTCAGCGTGACAGAAAGAGATCTCAAATTGGTCTCTATTTCCGATGCATAGATTTCAGACAAAACGACCGTACGACACTCCCGACTCTTAAAACGCAGTGATTATATTCTCTTTCTTTACAGCCATATTCAGAGTGGGCGAACTAACTTCAATACTCCGGACTAAATCGGTTTTTGCATGATGATTATTCCGGTGGTAATCTCGTATGTACTAAGTTTTTACCGAGGTTTTTACAGTTTTCTCTGATTACGATTGTTAGCCTTTCCGCGTGGAAAAAAATGCATAAAAAACGCACAGATGTCAAAAAATTAACCTCAAAGTTTGCGGCATCAACGAATGACGACAAAGTAAACTGTGCCAGTTACAATGGAATAAAGAGCTTCGTAAACCAAGCTAATAAGACACGAGGTACTCCACAATGTCGTGGGCACGAGCAAAGTTAAACCGGGCGCAAGTCGACCAGGTGGTGTCGCGGCTGCGTGTTCCCGTGCCCGAGAAGCCCCGACTGATGAGCCACCCGCGCGGACCCGAGGGCCGCCTCGACAAGTTGCGCAAGACTGTCACGGCTCTCATCAAGCACGAGCGGCTAGAGCTCAACTATCATCGGGCGGACGAGGCGCGACAATACGCCGAAAGGGTAGGTACCTCAGTTTAGTCTAACCATGCTCGGAACCGGCATACATCTCAGACTCTCATGCCGCCACGGTGGCTCCAATCCGTGTTGGAAACTTCTGACAGATTGCTCCAAATTTAAGTCAATGTCTGTCTAGTCTAACTTGTGGAGAATTAACCTGTAAAAAGTCACAATACGGCTGCTCTTTAGATTAGTACATCCTTTCTAACAACTATCTGGGTATCAGGGATGGTAGAGTAGTTTATTAGAAACATTTTGATGTAAAAATTTCGGTCCGGAGATATCTATTTTTATTGAAAAAAAATTTTTAAAATTATTTTCTTTGTGCTCCATTGATATATTTAGTTCTGTATTGAGACGCGAACATACCTTGTCTTTCCATTTTTAAGTTGCCAACACGTCGTTACCCATAATTAAGGGTAAAATGATGGTGTGTTTTTTAGAAGCGCGAAGACGAAAGCTCGCACAGGACGTCCTGAGCGTTTGCAACCGACATGAGCCATCCCGACATGGACCAGTTAGGTTAAGGTTAATTTATAGAAGACACGGAGCGGAAGCGACGTGTCTTCTTTAAATTAACCTTGGTAATTTTTTTTATAGACAACGGAAAAATAAATGAGTACATGGCAATACCATTTTGTCGCTGGTGTCGCTGTTGTTGCGAGCACTGCAGTGCATATCATAGATAATATAATATTACTGGTGCATATCTTGCTGTTGTTCCGCGCACATGTATGCACTGTGACTGTTGACTCGCTACGCGTCGTCATTGCATTTGTTGGGATTTGGATGCTGTCTTCACATTTAAAACATTAAGGGAGTGGTGAAAGTGGACACGTTTGGTTTTAAATACTTTCATTTGTGCGAAAAGGACGCAGTATTCGTGTTTATTCAGGGTTTGTGGATGCAAATGACAGAAATTTCGTCACAAATTTGTGACGAAATTTCTGTGAAATTTTTGTTCAAAGGTGAGATTTTTTTTAATGTTTTTTTTTCGATTTCCGGACCCCAATTTTGATTTAGAATAACGTATTTTGAGGCCTTTAGTAGGTATATATATTTTTTTTCTTAGTTTTCGCGATGTACTAATCTAAAGAATTTCCCACAATACTTTTACCAGAGTTGTCCGTCAATAGTAGTGTGCGTTAATCATAAGCCGTGATTTGATTAAGGATTTAGCTATACAGTAGAGCCTCGATAATCCGAATTACCAAAAAACAACCCCTGTTCGGACTCGCGGGGTGTTCGGATTATAGTATGTTAAAAAAATGCAAGTATGTTT